>OX328104.1:58542163-60027996 GCA_946811185.2 Hippopus hippopus
GCTTAGGTGAGCGATTCAGGGCCATAATGGCCCTCTTGTTCTATATATGTAGATTTAACCGCTTTCAACAGTATTTTAGTCACATGCAACTTTTTGTTTTTCAGGTATTTTCTGGGTTTCACACTTACTTAATTACTACTACGTAGTGCCTTGCCTCAGTGGTCTGCGGGGGACCAGCACCCGGGATCGAAGCAGGATTTTTTTGGTCACAGATCAAGCACCTTAACCACTATACCACGATGTTCTTTATTGAAGATATTGCTTTTTAGCAAGCAAATACTTTCTTTCCCATATAATTTACAAGACAAACTGATTGAATGGTGTTTTACGCCGCTTTCAACATTATTTCAGTCATATCACGGTGACAGCTCACATTATTCATGTTTCACTGGATTTTACCAGTACTAGGCTGGGGCTCTGAGGTGTCTTGCCCAAGGACACTCCCACGAAAAACCCAGTGGATCCAGTGCGGCTCGAACCTAGGGCTTCCAGCTTACGAGTCCTACACTTTACCACCGAGCCACGCAGGACACCCACAAGACAAATGACAGGGGCTTGAAAATATCGAATTTGTGCTCAGTTACTTTTAATCAAATGCGATTTTGCACCCTATTGCCCGTGCGACAGTAAGAAATTAACCCCTTACCAATTAATCCCGAGCTTTAACGACCATGAGAAAGACAGATTTTGAAAACATTGTGGGAAAAGGAGAAATTTTGGTAACCGGAATTTTCTCCTTTTTTCACAATGCTTTACTATCCTCCTAAAAAAAAATCATTTTTTGAATTACATCTATTTTGTTGTCTGCACATGTTTCCAATATGAACCAGTTTAAAATTTTGTCCTATGCCAAATAGTTAATACCGAGTCTTAACGACTCTTAGCAAAGAAAAGAGTGATAAGCAAAGGCGACTATCCCCCTTTCCGAGCACCCCCCCCCCCCCCCGCCACATTGACTTTGTCGTCTGCATTTGCTTTCACTTTTGACAAGTCGAAGCTTTTGTCGCCTGGTACAGAGTTGAATGAAATTGGAAAAATGTAAATGTTAACATAGGAGACACATAAATTTTTCTGACAAACTTACAAAACATGTAAATAAGTAAACCGCTGGAGACTGCCAATCCTGCAGAGTCCAAAACAGGGGTTTGTGCGGACTACATGGATCAAGATCACACTGCACAGAACGTGCAGTCTGATCTCGGATCTATACCGTCCTTTCGTTTAACTACTATACTGATTTTGGACTCTAAAAGCGCTCATAGATGTTTCCACATGGTAAAAGATTATAGTCATATTATTTGAGTCATGCTCTGGCAAAAGGGGGCTGAATGCATCCCCGTCATATATGATACCAGCCCAAGTCATCACATAGTTATGGCTCCATTAGAGCCACTTTTATTTTAAACAACCGACTTGATCATGAGGTAGACTGGTCCTTTGACATACAGAAAATTGACCTATAGCGAAAAGTTTCAGCCCAGGTCAGCCTGCGCGGACTGCGCAGGCTGACCTGGGTCGATACTTTTCGCAGATGCATTAAGCCCCCTTTTCACTTAGCACGGCTCATTTGTTTTTGTCCAGACGAGGCGCTCCCTGGTTCCTCTGTTGAAATCAGAGACGAATATTGTAATAGCTAGAGTTATTGCCTCCCTTTAATGGATGCAAATTGAATGGCTAAGCAAAGTATTTGGATGCTTGCGTAGGTATATCAGCCCAAATGCTTCCAGTCAATTATTAGATGTCTTAGTCTGTGCATTAAGTGGTCCGGCTAGGCGTTTTCCTGTCTTTTCTTTTTACATGGATTGTTTCATTTCTTCTTGTTGTGACTTGATCGTTACAATATATTTTAACCGTGACCTGTGAGAAGGGGTTTCATGAAACTACAAGAAACAGCATGGTAACCGGCATTTTCAGCTCGGCTGTTTTCGTAGCCCTGGCGTCTGCTTCGTCGTCTTCTGAGTCGTCGTCGTGTTCGTCGTCGTGCAAAAACATTTTGTAATATCTCTTTTATTACTGAAGATATTTACTTCAAACTTGGACAAATAGTTAACTATCAAAAGGGAAACTAATACCAGAGGGGCAGACAACCATCAAAGTATTTTTACTCAGTTATGTCCCTTTTCGACTTAGAATTTTCACTGAAAATAAAGCACTTCCAGTCGAGCAATGTCACCCGCATGCGGTGCTCTTGTCTTCTTTTCCGACAGTGTTTTCAAAAGACTTTTTCCTTATGGTAACACTTGGTTATGTGATAAAGGGTTAAAAAACAATTTGTACGAAATGCCAACGAAGTCAAGAGCAATATAAACAGGTCAGATATATTTACATAAATTGCCGGGATATAAGTTCCGTTATTGCTATTCCGCTCGTCCTTAAAGTATAACACGTCTTTCGCAGAAAATAAATTCAACTGTATTTTAAGTCTTACCCCTTGACCCTAAATAAGTGAAATGAAGCTTTGAAGACGATAGTAATTACCCAAATTTTGCCATTTCAAATATTTTGGGGGAAATGCATCTGCCTATCGGACAGTGTCGATCTAAGATCAGACGGCACGTTTTTGGCAGTCTGATCTGGATCTTCATTGTCCATATAAGGTCCGCAAGTCGCGCTTAGAAACCTAAGGATTAAGGAACAGTTCCAAGTTGATCGTCAAGAAACGCATGATTATCAACTGAGTGAGTGAGTGAGTGAGCAAGCGAGTCAGTGACTGACTGACTGACTAGAAGAGTTGAAGGGTGGGTCGGTGAATGAGTGAATGGATGGATGGATGGGTAAGTGATTGAGTGAACGGGTGTGCGAGGGAAGAAGGAAGGAAGGAAGGAAGAGAGGAAGAGAGGAAGAAAGAGAGGAAGAAGAAAGGTAGAGAAGAAGGGAAGGAAGAAAGGAGGGTTTAAGGAAGGAAGGTGGAATAAAGCAAATAAAAAGAAGACATAGAAAGAAAGAAGGAATGGATGAAGGGAGTGAAGGTAGCAACATTTTCAGACAACTAATTAGACAAAAAATTCCCCCCCCTCTCTCTCTCTCTCTCTCTCTCTCTCTCTCTCTCTCTCTCTCTCTCTCTCTCTCTCTCTCTCTCTCTCTCTCTCTCTCAAGGATCGTTTTAAAACAGAATTGCGTGGTAAAGAGTTCAATAAACAACTAAAAGTACAATGTGCGAATATTGAATCCACATATAAGATTAGAATCTAGAACGTAAACACTCAGTTACAGCCCTTCAAAATTAACCTGCCTCCTACAGGACTTGAGAAGAAGAGGGTCGCTGGTTCAAATCTCCAGCTCTTCCAATTTCTTTCCGAGCACTGATGAGTCATTGCAACAGGGTCTATTCCTTTCTCAACCCTGATCATTGTTTCGAAGATGGTTATGTGTGAGAAAGTAGCCACTAGCTTTGGAGGTTGTGCAAAGTACTGGTAAAAGAAACTCCAAGAAAGAATGAATAGGTGCGATGGCCTCCGCAATATAACTAAAGTATTATTGAAAGTGTTTGTGATATCAACTTATTCTATCTTAGGTATGATTTCATTGGCAATTCCGAGTAATTGGACTTTGCACGCAGACTTCCCTCGCCATAGTCCGTACATGATCGTCTATACTGTCGATCGTATACTGAATATACAGAGAGAAATCGGTACTGGAAATCATGCTTTGATATCTCGAGAGAAGTTAATTTCTCTCGCCAAAGTTTGTACTTGGTAGTCAATACTGACGATCGCGTACGTGATATACCGAAAAAAAATCGGCAATTATGATCAATAATCTAAAATAATCTAGAATTCGTTACAAAAAATGTCGGAATTTGCCGAACTCATGACGATCGAGACACCAGTGTCGCCGTCTACTATTCATTCAGTCTGCCAGAATATTTCGTTAACAACCGATGTTATATCGATCAAACTGTCCCTAACATCGCATCCTAAATGCACAAAAAAAGAGCAATGATTTCGTGGTTATGTGCGCAAAAAATATAATTGAGCTATGCTCTGGTTGGTTGGTTGTATGGTGTTTAACGCCGTTTTCAACATTATTTCAGTTATATCGCGTCGGCCAGTGCACCTATCCATGCTTTCCTGGAGTTTCTTTTACCAGTACTACGCACAATATTCTTTCCAAGCCACTGGCTGCTTTCCCACATAACCATCGTCGAAACAATGATCAGCGGTGAGAGAGGAATGAATCCTGTCGCAATGACTATCATCAGTCCCCGGAAAGAAATTGGCCGAGCCGGGGTTCGAACTCACGACCCCCTGTTCTCAAGTCCTGTACACTACCGACTGAGCTACCGGGGCTCGGCTATGCTCTGGTAAAAGGCGGTTTAATGCATCTCCTTGGTGCATGATACCATGCAAGTCATCACATAATTACGGATCCATAAAATCTATTTGTATAACAAATGACTGAATCATGAGGTAGCATGGTCCTTGGACATGCAGAAAATTGTCCTAAAGCAAAAATGTTTCGGTCCAGTTCAGCCTGCGCGGACTGCACGGGCTGACCTGGGTCGATACTTTTGCTGATGCACTAAGCCCCCTTTTAACAGAGCATGGGTCAAATGATTTTATGCTTATGAGTCAGCTCTGTGAAAAGGGGGCTTAATGCTTTTGCGAAAAGTATGGACCCAGGCTGACCTAAGCCAAAACTTTTCGCTATTGGTCAATTTCCTGTATGTACAAGGACCAGTCTACCTTATGATTAAATCGGTTGTTAAAAGAAGTGGCTATTATGGATCCATAAGTATTTGATGGCGTGCTTGGTTCTATCGATCACGGGGATGCACTAAGCCCCCTTTTCCCAGAGCATGACTCATATATGAGCCACGCTCTGTGAAAAGGGGGCTTAATGCATCTGCGAAAAGTATCGACTCAGGTCAGCCTGCGCAGTCCGAGTAGGCTGACCTGGGCCGACTCTTTTCGCTATTGGTCAATTTTCTGTATGGCCATTGCCCAGTCTACCTCAGGATTAAGTCATGTGTTAAAAAATATGGCTATTATGGCTGCATAAGTATTTGATTGCTTCCTTTGGTATCATGCATCGCGGACATGCATTAAGCCCCCTTTTGCCAGACTATGGCTCATATATATATTTTTCATTTTACATTTAATATTCATAATGCTGCACGCACTTTATCTATAAAAGTCACCAGGTATAATCCCCATTCTGAAAATTGGATTATGCCATCACAGAGTATTCCTCTTCTAATCTGTCAAAGGTTTTAATCAAATTACAACTTTAGATATACGAGAGTGTATCGAAAAATACGTGGATAGGTTCATTTCGTTCACATATCTATCGTATACACCGAGCCCCGGTAGCTCAGTCGGTAGCATACAGGACTGGAGAACAAGGGGTCGCTGGTTTGATCGATGGAATGATAATAGTCATTGCTACAGGATTCATTTCTCTCCCACCGCTGACCATTGTTACGGCAATGTTTATGTGGGAAAGTAGCCAGTGGCTTGGAAAGAATATTGTTCGGAGTACTGGTAAAAAAAAACTCCAGGAAAGCATGGATAGGTGCACTGGCCGCCGCGATATAACTGTAATAATGTTGAAAACGGCGTTAAACACAATACAATCAATCAATCTATAATATACACAAGACGAAATTTATGCCCAACAAAAGTCTATTCTTAACGCTGCAAACACCAGTATTTTCAATGAAATCTATCAATGTAACACCTCTGTGTAGCTCTTCCGGAGTACGAGTGTCCGTTGCACGTCACTATAGAATGATTAAACGGTTTGTCCACGTATATTTTGATACATCTGTATATTTCTTTGAAATCGTAACTGTAAGGGGGGGGGGGGGGACGCTTATGAAAATGTGATGATAACAAACAGCAGGGAAGGTTGACAAGTAAAGTTAGACAAAACACGTTTTGATAAGAAGAATGCTGGACTCTTTACCACACAGTCCCGATTTTTAACAACTTTGATGAAAAGGCCTGTGAAAACATTGTGCAAAACGATAGGAAACATTGTGGTAAAAAGAGAAAATGCTGGTAACCAACATTTTCTCCTTTTTTTCCACAGTTTTTTCTTTTCTTTAAAGAAAAAATAGTTTTTAATCATTTTTATATACCTTGAAGAAGAATGCTTTTTGGAAAAATTGTTGGAATAGGAGAAAATGCTGGTAACCAGCATTTTCTCCTTTTCCAACAACGTTTTCTACCGTTCAAAAGCAATTTCCATATTTTGAGCCGTCTTTATTTTGTCGTCTGCAAATGTTTTGGATTAGGACAAATCCAAAGAGTTTATCTGTGCACAGATGACATGACAAGGTATCCCCTGCGTAGCGAAGGAACCAGGCATTTATACCTGGAAATTCAAAGATAAGTTTCAATGAATTTGTCGCTAAGTCCTTTCTATGAATAACTACATGACATGTCAAGGCATTCTTATGTAGTGCAAGAACGAGGCACGAGCGCGTATTTAAAACCAGAAAAACAGATTTGACTTTCAAATCGGTGTTTGCTACAGAAATCATAGGTAGGTCTTCTATTTCTATAACTGAGCTTAGCTCTTGCAAAAACGGGTTTAATACATCTCAGATCTCTGGTACCGCGGTACTTAATTTCGCCGAGAATTTACTACAAGAGAGAGAAAAATCACTTGTATTAGTTTTAATACTGATAAACTGTTGCATGTAAAGTTACGATAAATGTTGCTTTCAAAGCGTAAGTCGTGTTTTTCGGACAAAAATATCCAGGTCAAAGTACCATGTTGACTACAGGTGCTCCAAAGGAAGTCCACTATGGTACCGCGTTAACCCCCGTTATTAGGAAAATCGTGGAAAAATTCTTTTTATTTTTAAAAAAAATGTTTTAGGTACCGTAGTTTTTGTTTCCGGCGAGGGCTTCAATCACGTCACAGCAGACGACCTTCACTTGTCAAACATGAATTATCGGTTTTGTAAAGAATAGGGGGTAATTATTTTCAAAAACACGAAAGAAAATTGTGCTTTATTATTGCCGGGAAAGTAGCTTATCAATAATGAAGACATATCTGATATTTTCTAACCGATGCGATGCAAAAACACTTCTGCTTTCGATTTGATGGTGTAAACAGTGGATAGGTGGCGCTACCTATGCAAATTAGGTATTTTCAGGATTACCGCGGTATCATCGATGACGCGGTACCAGCGAGGACCATCCTATCATAAAGAGAAAAGAAATCACATAGTTATGAATCTATAAAATCCATTGTGTTTAACAGCCGCCTGACTCGTGAGGTAAAATGATCCTTGGACATACAGAAAATTTACCAAAAGCAAAAATGTTTCCATTCATGTTGGCCTGCACGGATTGCACAGGCTGACCTGGTTCGATACTTTTTGTAGATACATTAAACCCCCTTTTCACAGACCATGGCTCAAATATATGAAGAATTTCTAATAATGTATACTTGGTACAAACATGAATTATAATCTACAAATAAGAAACACATGTATTCGAGTACTGAACATCGAACAATATTTATCTTTCGGACTGACTCGAGTCTTCGCGATTGTCTGTGACCTTTCATTCGTTCATTTTCGGATTCCGGAAATACGGAGCAACATGCTGCCGACTGGATCTCGGGATGCTTTTATTTGTAAGCGGTCGCCTTATCCATTCGACAGTTTTCAGACTACATTACATGTGCCATGCTCTGTGAAATGAGCGCGTGATGCATTTGCAAAAAGTATCGACCCATGTCAGCCTGCGCAGTCCGCGCAGGCTGACCTGGGCCAATACTTTTTGCTTTTGGTCACTTTTCTGCATGTCAAAGGACCAGTGTACCTCACGATTCAGTAGGCTGTTATACAAAACGAATGTGATGACTGGCTTGTTACGATGCATCACGGACATGCATTAAGCCCCCTTTTGCCAGAGCATGGCTCACATATTTTGCTTTCAAACGCACGCATATCACGGCCGTATACGGTTAGACTTCGAATTTTGAACTAGAAAAATATTAAGAATAGTTGATAGATACAGTCTCAGAATAGAAGTATTTCTCTGAAATTTTTTTTTTTTTTTTCAGCAGTAAGGACTGTTCTTGGAGCACTTTGCTATAAAATATTCCTGCAGTTGGTAACCATACCTACTGTATTGTAACCATACCTTGGGGCCAGTGTCTATTTTAGGACGCGCGATTGCCGGATTCACGCCATTTTTTTTTCCAGGTCCCGCATAAATTCAGACCCAATGCGTGACAGTTCCGCGTAAAAAGTAAAAACATGAAAAAGTCACAAAACAAAGAATTTACTCTTGCCTAGCAAGAAATACCGCTGTTTTGAATAGCAAGGCATCATTGCAGAAGCTGTTTTGCAACAGATATCTATTAAAGTAACCTTCCTTGACAGGAAGTTGGTGGAAACGACCCACTACCAAAACAACCCTGTCCAAAATGGGCCACTTTACCTAGTCTTAGACTACTGTTGTTGCAATCAATTTTTTCAGAATGAATTTTATAACTGTGTAACTCTTATCTATTTTTGAAAATTTAAATCAATTTCTAGTTAAGGTAACTTAAGGATATTCCAGAAACTGTCTTTTGCCATATAAACAGGTCAGGAGGTCTACTGTTTAGTCTTGGACAGGAATGAATGTCTGTTATATGAGCTATATGTTTTCTATCTGTTCGAAAATTGTTCCGCCTCTTTTTTTAAAATCCCCTAATGTTCAGATGGAATGGCGGACCGGAGATATCCCCCTAATTTTTCATTTCTAGAATAAACCCTGTTCGGAGCTCGTATTTTGCCGTAGTGGAATTAGGTATATCTGTCGTATGAAGCCCGCATTCACCAGTCATTCTTGATACATTCTTAGTCTTTCTCTAAATTCAGAAAGTAACCCAATCTCTGATTGGCTCACTTAAATGGTTCAGCCAATCAGAGGTGACTTTACTTTAGAATTTAGAAAATTCTTGAGAACTAAACTAAGAATGCTACCAAGAAAGATTGCTTAAGTCGGGTCCTGTAATTTCATATACTTTCAGATTGCACAACCAACCGGAGAATCCACCGAAAATGATCAAAATCGTTATCTACTGTTCATTGGCCTACCTGGTCTCAGCCGCAACCACGAAAGCACCTTGGGTACAACCGGCCTTCTGTCACAACTTGGCGTGTCCGGTGTATACTATACTGAATCAATACGCGGTAATCAAGTTTGGTTCTTACTTTTCGATCTTGTATTTGAAATGTGCCTTGATCTGGCAAAAGGTGTTTGTTGCATCTCCGATCTGCATATTATAAAGCAAGTCATCACATAATTATGGGTCCATAAAATCCGTTTTGTCTAACAACCGGCTGATTCCTAAGGTATTTTATGGTCCTAATACATGAAGAAAATTGACCAAATGCAAAAAGTATCGACCCATGTCAGCCTGCGCGGACTGCGCAGGCTGGCATGGGTCGCTACTTTTTGCAGATGCATTAAACTCCCTTTTTACAAAGCATGGTAATTATTGCTTTGGACGAGAATTAAAGTTTGAAACCGATCTTGACAAACTTCCTTGTGTTATTGACTTGATACCACTGTCGTTGCCATACTGACTCTTCAAGACCCTTTTAGAGCCCTAGCCTAGTACTGGTGATACCTAGGACATACATGAATATGTGAGCTGTCGCCGTGATAGGATTGAAATTATGTTGAAATCGGCGATCAACATTAGTCAATCGATCAATCAATACATTGACTCTTCCACTGCCGGGGACTTGAATTTCGACTTTTACTAATGTCCTATAGGGTAGATTTTAACAGCAATTGAAGATAATTTTGTGATACTTTAATATCTGCTTGCGGACGGCGTAGATCCAAGATCAGACTGCACATTCTGTGCAATCAGATCTTATTCTAGGCCGTCCTCAAAATCTGTTTTAATGACTGTTCGCCTTGACAGTGAATATTCTATTACACCTCCATGATTCAGCGATTAAGACGCAAGCTTTGGAATCAGTGAATGCTGGTTCAACGGCCCTCCTGAAGATGGAATGTCCCGGGAAAAGCGATTTAGAGCCAAGTCTTGTGATGATAAAATTGAAGATTTTGTTGTTTAAAACCTCATTTTAACATTATTTTAGTTATACCGCGTTAAATCCAGAAAGACGTCAAGAAAAGACAGTCGCCTTAGTATGACCGAAAAAATTCTATTGAAAGCGGTGCGAAAGCATAAATGGTGGCTGCAACTGGTATCATTTTAATTCAACAGATTAAAGATTAACCTTTAGGCTGCTAAGCGCGACTTACGGACCTTTTGCGGACAGCGTAGATCAAGATCAGACCGCACAGAACGTGCAGTCTGATCTTGGATCTACACTGTCCGATAAGGAGATACCATTTCCAAAGAAATACTATTGAAATAGCAACATTTGGATTTTTACAATCAATTTTGAAAGTTTCATTTTAATTATGTAGCAAGATTATGGTTAATGCCTATAATATTGCGATTGTGTATTTCAAGCAATCATTTGGATACTTCATTTCGGCAGACATACGAAGTACGCCAGTACGAGCAATCCATGTGGATTTCGACGACCCATCCCGGTGTGAAGCCTAGCGACCAGGCGTTCGAGGGAATGTACAATTCGCTGTTTACATACATCCATGGGGACAATTCTGCCGGTACGGTAGATCTAATCTATTTATTTTAACAATAATCGGATAATGCACGACTTGATAGTAAAGTATAGGACCCATACCCCGGAAACCCCGTGTTCGAGCCTCACTGGAAGCACTAGGATTTTCGTGGGAGTACAAGTATCTGTTTGTATTGGAGTTTAACGCCATTTTAACAGCTTAGGTCATATCATGGCGATCAGTGATACATCCATGTCTTTCCTGGCTTTCTCACACCAGTACTGACACAGCTTTCTTTCCAAAGCCACCGACTACTTTTCTCACGTGCATCAGAGGTGAGAAGCGAAAGATCCACTGAAAGAAAGTTCACCGAAGCCGGGTATCGAACCCGCAACCTCCAGGTCACGAATCAGATACGCTAACCACTGAGCTACCCGGCCGGATACATAAGTATCTGTTAGCAAGACATTTCAGAACTCGAGCTTAGCACTGGTGAGACCTATGACATACATCAATATATGAGCTGTCGATGTACTATGACAGATATAATGTTAAAAGCGGCGTAAAACACCATTCCATCAATCATTTAATCATTGACCATTGATCGGACCCTAAATTTAAATCGATCTTTTAGCGTTAAATTTGCCAAGATAAGCGCGAAATTGTTAGATACAGATCCTCTGCTACATATTGAAAATGTTCTCTCTCTCTCTCTCTCTCTCTCTCTCTGAGTTTGATGGGTTAGCGTGTTTGTATGTTAGAGTGCTTTCATGTGTTTGACTTTTTGATATTTCACTACGTTCCACACTGGGTTTTAGTTACATGTATAATTAAATTTACGGCACATTATTAACAAGAGGGCCATGATGGCCCTGAAGTCGCTAACCTGAGTTTTATGACCAAACATGACCCATTTTCAATCTCTTTCGAGATATTATGGCAAACATTCTACCAAGCTTTAATGATTATTGGACTGAAAATTTGGCCTCTAGCTTGTACGCAAGCTTTTTCTAGAATTTCCCTTAGTGACCTACTTTTTAGCCAAACATAGCCCATTTTCCCATTGTAGATATTATCAAAAAGATTCTTACTACCTTCCATAAGTACTGGACAGAAAATGTGGCCTCTAGAGTGTATACAAGGTTTTTTCCAAGATTTGATATGGCGACCTAGTTTTTCACCAAATGTGACCCATTTCCATCATATTGATCATCAAGACAAACATTGACTAATTTTCATAAGTATTGGACAGAAAATGTTGACTCTAGAAATACACAAGCTATTTTAAATATTTGACCTGGTGACCTAGTTTTTGACCCGATATGACCCATTTTCTAACTTATACAAGATATTATCAAGACAAACATTCTGACCAAGTTTCATGAGAATTGCTCTGAAAATGTGGCCTCTAGAACATATATCAGGTTTTTCTGAAATTTGACCTAGTGACCTAGTTTTTGGCCTGATGTGACCTATTTTCAAACTCGTCCAAGAAATAATCAAGGCAAACATTTTGATAAAGTTTCATGAGTATTGCACTGAAAATGTGGCCTCTAGAGCGTACACAAGGCTTTTCTAAGATTTGACCTAGTGACCTAAATTTTGACCCAACGTGACCCATTTTCAAACTTGTCCGAGATATCATCAAGACAAACATTCTGACCAATTTTCAAGAGTTTTGGACTGAAAATGTGGCCTCTAGAGCGTACACAAGGTTTTTCTAAGATTTGACCTAGTGACCTAGTTTTTGACCCGACGTGACCCATTTTTAAACTTAACCGAGATCTATCAAGTCAAACATTCTCACAAACTTTCAAGAGTTTTGGACTGAAAATGTGGCCTCTAGAGCATACACAATGTTTTTCTAAGATTTGACCTAGTGACCTATTTTTTGACCCGACATGACCCATTTTCAAACTTGTCTGAGATATCATCAGGTCAAACATTCTGACAAACTTTCAAGAGTTTTGGACTAAAAATGTGGCCTCTAGAGCGTACACAAGGTTTGTCAAAGATCTGACCTAGTGACCTAGTTTTTGACCCGACATGGCCCATTTTCGAAGTCATCCAAGATATCACCAACACAAACATTCTGACCAACTTTCAAGAGTTTTGGACTCAAAATGTGGTCTCTAGAGCGTACACAAGATTTTTATAATATTTGACCTAGTGACCTAGTTTTTGACCCGACATGACCCATTTTCGAACTCGTCCGAGGTATCATCAAATATCGAGATATCAACATCAAACTCATCCAAGATATCACTGAGACAAACATTCTGACCAACTTTCATAAGTATCAGACTGAAAATGTGGCCTCTAAAGCGTACACAAGGTAAAAGTTGACGACGGACTACACACGACGGACGACGGACACAGCACGATCACAAAAGCCCACCTTCAGCACTTCGTGCTCAGGTGAGCTAATAATAGATGGAGAAGGACCTCAAAAGCTTACATGCATGTAACTCTTCACCAGAGGACAGAAGTTTGAACTCGCTCATTTTAATCCTAAGGCTGCTAAGCGCAACTCAAGGACCTTTTGCGGACAGTGTAGATCAAGATCAGACTGCACAGAACGTGCAGTCTGATCTTGGATCTTCACTGTCCGATAAGGAGATATCTTTTTGCCGAAAATAAGTTTCAAATAGCAACAAGGAGATTTTTACTGTCGACTTGAAAGTTTCAACATTCTTTCAGTAATATCGCGGCAGCCAGTGCACCTATCCATGCTGTCTTGGAGTTCCTTTTTTACCAGTACTTCGCACAATATTCTTTCCAGGCCACTGGCTGCTTTCCCACATAAACATCGTCGAAACAATGGTCAGCGGTGAGAGAGGAATAAATCCTGCCGCAATGACTATCATCAATCCTCGGAAACAAATTGGCCGAGCCTGGAATCGAACTATCGGCCCCCTGTTCTCGAGTCCTTCACGCTACCGACTGAGCTACGGGGGCTCGGCCCTTCAATGGACAAAAAGAAATTTGTGGGAAAAGAGAAAATGCTTGTAACCTACCAGCATGTTCTCCTTTTCTTACAAAGTTTTCAAAAGCCGTATGTCTCAGTGTCGTTAAAATCAAGCATTGTTTGGTAAAGGGGTAAAGATTTCATACAAATCTTGTTGACCAGAATGTAATGTTGAAATAGAAAATGTTTTCAACAAAATTCTTCCTTAGTGACATCACAGATCAAGAGATAAAAAATACAACTTGATAAATTGTGTGAAACCTTTCAGGTAACGAGATTGCGATGACAGTTCCAGTGCTTGACGAGATCGACATGTTACCCGATGGGCTTGCCAACATCACCCGAAGTTTTATGATTCCATTCTTCGTTCAGCCGAACCCACCCAAACCCGCTCACCCAGAGATCTATATCAAAACGTACCCAGCAATGAAAGTGTTTGTCAAGTGAGTCAACTGAGACAATTTTTCCCTCTAATTACGATTTAAACCTTTACTATACACATTCTCGAATTTCAACGACCCTGACAGATTGATTGATTGATGTGTTTACGCCTCCTTCAACACTATTTCAGTAGTATCACGTCGATAGTTCACATATTCATGTATGTCTTGGGTTTCACCAGTACTAGGCTAGGGCTCTAAAGTATCTTGCCAAAGGCCACTCCCACGTAAAACCAAGCGCTTACAATGAGACTCAAGGCTTGGGGCCTCCAAGGCAGATCACTACGCTGCTCTATTCACCCTTGACTGATCGAATTAAAATTTGTAATTCCAAAGGCACACGTAATCATTGGTTGCAGTCTATTCTAAAAGCACTTAATATTCCTAAGGGAATGAATAATACACAATTTAAAATTATTTACTCTGTCTTAAGACAGAGTAAATGATTTTAAATTGTGTATTCTAAAAGCACCAAACAAACAACATGTTACATTTGCTATCCATCATTAGCGAAACGTGAATAAAACTAGCGACAGCAGGAGAAAATTGACGGAAATGCCGGGAATTATTACCAAAAAAATATAGACGAACAATATTTACTTCAACACTCAACAATAAATAAGTTAAATGAAGTTTTTGGGTGCATTCCAACACCGAATGATGGACTGTCAAACTACGCGTGGATTTTGCCAAAAACTTCTTGCTATGCAACGTTTAATTGGTTTTCGATGATGTAATTCTACGGGTGATAACTATCATAATGAAAATCCAGCAGGCGGGCATATCGCAGGGATCACAAATTACGACTCAGTCAGCCAAGGGTGAATAGAGTAACGTAACGATCAACGCCCTTGGCTGGCGAAGATGAAGTTAGTGAGAGAAAGGCACTGAACAATGCTAGTACATGTACTTCTAAAATAATTTTGAAAGGCACAAGGTCCCAGCTGTGTAAATTATGATAGAACATTTTTTTCCAATTCAATAGGACAATATCACAGATGTCACTGAACCTCTCCCATGGTGGGGGAACGTAATGCATCTGCAAAAGGTATCGACCTAAGTCAGCATGCGCACTCTGCACAGGTTGATATGGGTCGAAACCTTTTGCTATTGGTCAATTTTCTGCATGTAAAAAGACTAGTGTACCCCGTTTTTTAGTCAGTTGTTACACAAAATGGATTTTATAGATCCATGGTAACATGGCCTGCAACACGCGAAAAGGGGCATTCGGACATTTGCGTAAAGTGTCGTCTCGGATCAGCCTAATCCGAGACGGCACTTTACGTCAACATTGGATTTTGTCCTACAGTAGACTCCTGTGAAACAAAAAAATCACACACGATCGGATAGTGTCGTCTCGGATCAGCCATCGCGGACTGGGCAGGCTGATCCGGGACGACACTTTACGCAAATGTCCGAATGTCCCTTTTCGCGTGTTGCAGGCCATATGATGACTTGCTTGGTATAAACTCCCCTCTGCCAGAGCAGGGCTCATACATATTTCAATTGCTGATTCCTGTATTTGATAGTATAGAAAAAATGCTGGTTACCAGCATTTTCTCCTTTTCCCACAATGTTTTCAAATGCCGTCTCTTTTGTGGTTGTTAAAACTCGGGATAGTGTGGCATAGAGTTAAACATTTCGTGTATTGTGTTTATTTGATAGGAGTTTCCCGGGATTCGACGATGAAGACGAAAGAGCCGCAAAGATCCAGCAACTAAAAGACGACATTAACGACAATACCCTGTACGACAACAAAAAGATATTTTCTGCGCGATACGATAGTCCATTCACGTTCACAAACAGGCATAACGAAATTTGGCTGGTTGCAGTTTAAGATTTTTTCCGACATGAAGACGAACAAGCCGCCAAGTCCAGCAAATTCAAGAGACAATAAAAGACAATTGATTTAATTACAAAGTTATAAAATGTTTTTCGCCTGATACATATATAATATTAGTCTTTTCGCTGTCATAAATAGACAAAATGAAATCTGGCTGATTGCTGTTCAAATGACTGTTGCATCTGCCCCCACCCCTCAAGAAAAAAAAAAACGAACAAGCAATTTAACTTTTTACAACATGACTAAAGCACATTTTAAACTGCTCCATATTCAAAGCATGACGACTCCCAAAAATAAAAAAGAAATTCGTCTTTGGAAAGGTATAAAACATTGTTGGAAAAGGACAAAATGTTGATTACCAGCATTTTCTCCTTTTCCCACAATGTTTTCAAAAATCTAATCTTCCAGTGTCGTTAAAAGTCGGAGTTGTTTGGTAATGGCTAACTCAGATACTAACAAAAAAGATATATTGTGAATGAGTAGGATATTCATTCTTTTTTTTTATTATTATTTCATTTCTTTGAAATTTCTCTCCCCTTTACTTACAGACAGCCACACCGCGTGACAACTGATACATGCGTTGTGACTCTCTCACTACTAACTGTGACGAAAAATGGCTTTTTGCGGACGACAAAGATCAAGATCGGACAACACGAAACGTGCAGTTTGATCTTGGATCTACACCGTGCGCTATCTTACAGTTACCTATGACTAGAATTATCTTCGACTGCAGTGGACATGTACTTTTAACGACCCTAAGGAAGAATGCCTTTGGAAACATTGTGGGAAAAGGAGAAAATGCTGGTTACAAGCATTTTCTCCTTTTGCCACAATGTTTTCTACACTTTTAGAAGCAAGTCTCACCATTCAAACCACAAAAGAGAATATGTCGTCTGCAAATGCTTTCAATTTGGACAAGTCTTCCATTTTGTCGTCCGGTAACACACGTTAGAGGTCTCCACAAAGGAGGAAAATGCTGATAACCAACTTTTTGTCCATTTCCCACAATGTTTTCATCATTTTAAGAGACATATCTTATCATATGAACTACAGCAAATCTGTCGTGCGCAAATGTTTCCAATTTGGTCAAATCTTTTAATTGCATCGTCTGGTATTTGAACACGTGTTAGAGATATCAACAAAGTCGGTTGGAGCGTTGTCTGCGCATGTCATATTCTTCGAAGATTCGACCAGTCTGCTATAACGCATCATCCATCTCATATAAAGGGGAAAAGTAGGGCTTTTTACAAAGCTATTACCCAAGCCGGTATGGGGTTGTTTTAATAAATGGCTGGTGCTTAGGTTACATGCTAGCTGACCATAGCTGAATGAATCGTACCAGGTGGCGTTGTGTTGAGTAAACGTTTATTTTATTTTGAAATTCAAAGTAGCGGTTGTCGTTTTGAAAAGTATTCCGATTCTGTACCCAGAGTGCCAAAATAGATAGATGTGTATTTGAAGAATGCCATCTAACGGGAGATAATGGGGTTGGAGCGACAAAACTGGCGGCCATATTGTCCCACAGGAAGTGTGGACAAGTAAATTTTCAACGAAATCTCTATTATTATTTCTTCACTGACAAATTGAGTATGGCATTTCTATTTACAGGAAAATAAGTTTAAATGGAATTTTCTGTCTGTGATCTTATGAGATTACATTCGAAATCTCTCATGTGTAGACATTTTTTTTTTTTTTTTTTCTTTTTTTTTCTTTTTGATATAAGTATCTCCCCTTATGACTCTCATGACAAATAAGTGGTATCTCGACAAATGATGAACACTTTTTTTTAATTAGATTTCATTTTCAACTCCCCTTTCATGGGGTGGTGGCGTTTTGCCCACACTTTACATGTTTCAACTTTTCAAGTTTAATTATCAAAAGAGACAGCATTTTCCATATTGCATGCATATTATTGGTATACTGACATAAATATAACAATACTTGGATCATCATGCATTGTAGCATAGATACCCCCCCCCCCCATGCGACTTTAGTTTTTGAGAGGTCGCATCCGAGTACAGAGACGATCGCGACAGAAATGGTTGAAATCTCCGCACAGATTTTGTGCGCACGTTCAAATTCTCATATTTTGCACAAATTGACGACATAGCTAGAATTTAAACAGGCATATTTCTTGCGTATTCAATAATCATTCATTTTCAATACAAATATTTCCAATATAAACGCTTGATATAAGAAGAAAAGTTCATGTCTTACTCTAGGTGTTTACGTTTCCGTAAAATACACACAAAAATGGCTGACAAACGCAGCAGATTTCGTTAGTTCTTTTTTCGAGATTTACATATACAACTTCTAAAAGCGCTTCAGGTAATGAAACATTTAATAACATGTCCATGGTCATGTGTCACTAAAAAAACAATTGCATTTCGCTGCAATACAGATTAAACCGACAGAACAAAGTCAGTATGGCGCTATAGCTTTTCCTCCTGAAAATTCACGATGGACTTGAGACGGCACGGTGCACAGTAAATGTCCAAACATGAACAGAAGCACCGTAAACGGCTCATTATTGAGATTAACATCAAGCAGTGAAGGGTGGTGACACAGAGAGAGAGAGCAGGCATAATTGTATGGCGCTTAACCCATTACCACACAATCCCTACTTTTGACGACCCTGAGAAAGAAGCCTTTAGAAAACATTGTGGGAAAAGGAGAAAATGCTGGTAACCAGCATTTTCTCCTTTTCCCACAATGTTTTCTACCCTTCACAAAACAAATTTCAAATTTTCACTTTTATTTTGTCGTCTGCAAATGCTTTCGATTTGGACAAGCCTAAAATATTGTCGTTTGGTAATGAGTTAAGGACAAGGGGTTTGAATACATCTTCATAGTGCATTACACCAAGCAAGTCGTCACAGAATATGAATACATTTTGTTTAAAATCCAACTCATTCAAGAAGTAGAATAATCGTTTGACGTGCAAAACATGTACAAACAAAACATAAGCAAAAACTGTCGAACCAGGTCAGCCAGTGCAGTCTGTGCAGGTTGACATGGGTCGATAGTTTTTACAGGTAAGTTAAACGACGCAAAGCATGGATTATGATTATATATTATAATAACGCCTTCGCGAGGTTTTGTTTCTCTAGCCATGAAGTAAAAGATAGAAATCGAGATTACCCGACATACAGTGAATATATCAACTTTGCATAGAAAAACAATTACAAGTACAAAATACAATTGACGTCATCCAGGATTTGCTTGTCTTTTCCTGGGTGGATTTAACTACGACAACATTATGTTATTTAACACCTCGGTGTATACAGTGGTAACAGTCCGTGTAATCCTTGATAAACAATGCCAAAAAGCTTTCTGTGATCATTTCACAAATGAGCCATGCTCTGGCAAAAGGGGGCTTAATACGTCTGCGTGATGCATTATATCAAGCAAGACATCACCTTAATTACGGATCCATAAAATCCGTGTTGTCAAACAAACAAATGAATCACGAGGAAGAATTATCCTTTGACATGCAGAAAATAGAAGATAGCGAAAAGTTTCGGCCCATGTCAGCCTGCGCGGACTGCGCAGGCTGACATGGGTCGATACTTTTCGCAAATGCATGAAGCCCCCTTTTCACAAAGCACGGCTCACATGTATTTGAGCAATTTTCTGGCAAATGGGTGTTTCATCTCCATGATGCATTACTGAAAACAAGTCATCATATAATTATGAAACCATAAAATACATTGTGTCCAACAACCAGCTGAATCCTGAGGTATTAATGGTCCTAGGACGTGCAGAAAATTGACCAAAAGCAAAAAGTTTCGACCCATGTCAGCCTGCGCAGTCCGCGCAGGCTGGCGTGGGTCGACACTTTTTGCAGATGCATTAAACCCCCTTTCCATAGAGCATGGCCCATTTATCAGTAAGATTTAACGCCTTGTTATGTGCAGAGGTGTACAGTCCATATTTTCTTCTAAAAGTATAATGACAAAAGCTTTCTGCGATCATTTTATGCATTTATATCAGCCATGCTCTGGCAAAAAGAGGTTTAATGAATCTCCATGATGCATGCTACCAAGCAAGTCATCGCATAATAATGGACACACAAAATCCATTGTGTCAAACTACCGGCTGGATTCTGAGGTAGACTAGTCCTTTGACATGCACAAAATTGATCGAAAGAAAGAAGTTTCGACCTAGGTCAGCCTGCGCCGACTGCGCAGGCTGACATGGCTCGACACCTTTTGCAGATGCCCCAAAACCCCTTTCCACAGAGCACAGCCCAATTTTCAATAACATTTAATGCCTTGGTATATGCAGTGATTACATGCGATCATTTGAGCAATGCCCTGGCAAAAAGGGGCTATACCAAGGAAGTCATCACAAACTTTCAGACTTATTCATATTTGAAAGCATATGCAGACCAAAAATCAAAATTCGATTAAAGATAGGAAGGATACAAAACATTGTGGAAAAAGAAGAAAGTACTGGTTACAAGCATTTTCTTCTTTGTCCACAATGTTTTCTAAAGACATCTCCAGTTTTTTGTTTTTTTGTAAACAAGGAATTCTTTGATAGATGGTTACGACACATACAGAAAACCAATAGGATTGTATGGTGGCATATTTCTGCCGCGAGATACGAGATAGCTATCATGATAATCTTAGAAAACTATCGTGATAAAACAGTTTCCTGGAAATTTTATCTAGATAATAAAAGTTTTCACAATAAAAATATCGCGATAATTCTACCTGTTATCATGATTTTTTTTGCTCTCGTGCCCATAACTGACATTCACGGTATCTATAATTAGATAAGGTTTCGGAATATCTTCGTCTACAACCTTATGAATTCTCCTTTTCCCTGAATGGTTTTAAAGTGTTCGTAGGAAGCATTTCGAGTCGTCTTTGTGATTTTACAGACTTCTTTTCATTTCGAGTCTTGTCAAAATTTACCTATTAAGCTACAATTATTAATTATTCGAACTTTTAGTTACTGCAATCTTGTGAAGTCAAAAACTACCGAGTTCATCCAAATGATAAATTTTCTATTTATAGATATCGAGAAACAGGTAGAGCTATCACGATAATTTTATCTTGCATGTCAGCTTCGTGCACGATTGAGAAATTTTGCGTTAAAATATTACGTTTATCGTGATATTTTTTTCAGGAAACTTTTCACTATCTCGATAAAATTTCCAGGAAACTTTAATTTATCGCGATAGTTTTGTAAAATTATCATGATAGCTATCTCGTATCTCGTGGCAGAAATATGCCACCATAGGATTGAGAATGAAAATGCATCGACATAATACTCGTACATGAGTCATACTCTTTGAAATTGTGGTTTAATGCATCTACCAAAAAGTATCCACCCATGTCAGCCTGTGAATTTAGCCCAGGCTGACCTGGCTTGAAAATATTTGAGCCGTGCTCTGGCAAAAAGGGGCTCAATGCGCCTGGGGTAGTATGGTCCTTGGACATACAGAAAACTGACCAAAAGCGAAAGGTTTCGGCCCAGGTCAGCCTGCACGGACTGCGCAGGCTGATCTGGATCGATACATTTCGCAGATGTATTAAGCTCCCTTTTCACAGACAGTGGTTCAATTGCTATTGGATAAATTCTTTACATAACAAAGCACCATTCACCATCATTGTTCAACCGGTTCGACAAAATCGATTCAAATTACGGTACGTTTGCTTGCTATAATGTACCACAAAGCTGCATTAAACCCCTTTTTCCCCAGAGAACGGGTCAAATACTTGTGAGACATGCTATGGCAAAAGGGAGCATAATGCATCCCTGTGATCTATTATACCAAGCAAGTCATCACATAATTATGGATTATAAAATCTATTCTAATAATCGACAGAATCAACAGGTAGAATGGTCTTTTGACATTGCAGAAAATTTATCAAAAGCAAAATGTTTCGACCAATTTCAATTCTGCGCGGGCTGGGCGGGTCGATACTTTTTGCAGATGTACTAAGCCCCCCTTTCACAGAACATAGCTCATGCATACTTGAACCATCAGGATTAAACTGAAATTCTTACCTTTAACAATATAGTTATCTGTGTCTTCCGTGTTTTCGTCCAGATCTTGCTCGATTTTCCAACACTGTTTCAAAATAAAGCACCGTTTCAGTTCAACATCAATCTATAGCCGTTTCTTTTTTCATTCTCTGTTAGATGACCGCTTTTGAGCAATGAGCCACAAGGGGATATTGTTCGTTACGAAAAATGAATTATTTTCTTTTTCCACACTGTTTTTAAGTGATTGTATTCACGTATTAAATCTCAATTTATTTGTAAAGTCACCTACAGCATGCATTTTAAAACAAAAAGCTTGGCGACAAAGGTGACGTATAGTTCACACATCTGTTCGAACTTTGCACATTCTTTTCATTTATGCATTGTAATCGGGCGCTTTCCACGTGCAAAACCTTTCAATCATGACTTTAATACATGCAAGACCATGCCATAAATTAAATCATTTTACAAACCTCTTATCGGCTGGACAGTAGTTGAAGTATAAATTGTATTTTTTTGTACGGTGTTCCACGCTATTTTCAACATTATTTCAGTTATATTGCGCCGACCAGTGCTCCTATTCATATCTTCATACAGTTTCTGTTACCATTGTTTTGCAGAATATTCTTCCCATGCCACTGGCTGCTTTCTTACAGGAGGATAGTCGAAACAATGACCAGCGGTGAGACCTGTCGCAATGAAGTTATCATCAATCCTCAGACTGAGATTGGCCGAGCTGGGGATCCGAACCAGCTACCCTCTACTTTCAAGCCCTGTATGCCATCGACTTTGCAACCGAGCTTGGCTCAATAATTGCACTTGTGGAAAACACTGTTGGAAAAAGAGAAAATACTGGTAACCGGCATTTTCTCCTTTTCGCACATTGTTTTCGAAACATTTCCTCCTTAGGTTAATTAAGGTCGACGATCACGACTGAGGAGGGGTCTGGCTAGGCCCAAAGTTTGTCTGGGCAGAAAACATTGCGTTAAAAAGAGAAAATGCTAGTTATAAGCATTTTCCCCTTTTCCCACAAAGTTTACAAAATGCCCTCCACCTCAAGATCGTTAAAGCCCGTACCGACTGAGTTATCGGGCTAGGCCAAAAGTTTGCCTTGGTAGAAAAAGTTGTGATAAAAAAAAATGCTGGTAACAAAAACATTGAAAACATTGTAGGAAAAAGTGAAAATGCTAGTAACCAGCATTTTCTCTTTGTCCCGCAATGTTTTCAAAACGCTTTCCCCCAAAGGTCGTTAAAATACGGGATTGTGTGGTAAATCTTTAAGAAGGGTTGATTTATTGATAGTTTTTACGCTGCTTTCAATTTCTTTTCGTCAGTTGTATAAAGCAGACAGCTTAATTATTCTTGAGTGTCCAGGGGTTTACCAGTACTAAACCAACGCTCTGCAATGTCTTGCCCAAGGACACTTCCGCTAAAAGTCTAGCATTTAGAGTGAAGATCACACTAGAAGTCTCTATGGTTCGTATTGACCAGTCATTCTTAAGAATATACTTTGTCTTATTCTAGATTTAGAAAGACTAACATAATTTCTAATTGGCTAAACCATTTGGTTTAGCCAATCAGAACTTTTGTTACTTTCAAATCTAGGAAATTATTGAGAATAAGACTATGAATGTTCTTAAAAATGGTTGGTAAATACGGATCCAAGATGAGAATTCTATACATTCACCGATGAACCATGCAGGGCCCGTATTTCAAAATGAAAAGGACGTGTTTACCCTTTACCTGCTACAAAGGGTAAATGAAACTTTCAAACCGATTGTAAAAACACAAATGTCGCCGTTGCATAGTTATTTTTTGGGGGGATAAACCTCCTTATCGGACAGTGTAGGTTCACGACCAGACTGCACATTCTGTGCAGAAGAAGAAGAAGAAGAAGAAGAAGAAGAAGAGTCATGAAGAAGAAGAACAACAACAACAACACCAACAACAAGAACAAGATTAAGAGCAAGAACAACAAGAACAAGAAGAACAAGATCAAGAACAAGATTAAGTGATTGTATAGTGTTTAACGACGTTTTCAACATTATTTCAGTTATATCATGGCGGCCGGTGCACCTATCCATGCTTTCCTAGAGTTTCTTTTACCAGTACTCCCTACAATATTCTTTCCAAGCCAATGGCCGCTTTCCCACATAATCGTCGTCGAAACAATGATCAGCGATGAGAGAGGAACGAGTCCTGTAGCAATGACCATCATCGATCCTCGGAGAGAAATTGGCCCAGCCGGGGATCGAACCAGCGACCTCCTGTTCTCAAGTCCTGTATGCTACCGACTGAGCTAACGGGACTCGGCAGAAGAAGAATTGAGAAGACAAGAGTTACCTAACATAACAGTTGTTTTGTCTCGATCGTAATCAGTTTTCGTGTCTTTCATACACTCTGATTAGCGTGACAGACATTCTTTAAATTGCTTTACAACCTTCACTCCCATTGGATTGAATTTATTTATTTATCTATTTATTCTCATAGACTTGAAAACCTTTTGGGAATTATCTATTTCCCACAATGTTTTCTATCCTTTTCAAAGACAAATTTCACCATTTGAACCACATTTCAGCTGTCGCCTGCAAAGGCTTTTAATTTGGACAAGTCGAAAATTTTGTTGTGTGTCAAAGAGTTGTATAGACTATCACTGCTAATAGAATAAGATTTTCTAGCATTGTTAGGTATCTGGTTGCGGAGGGTGTAGATTTAAGACCAGACTGCACGTTTTTTGCAATCTGGTCTTAATCTACGCCGTCCGCAAAAGGTATGTAACTCGCCATTAGCAGTTCAAGAGGTAAACGCAAATTGCAGTAAATATTGGAGCATTTAATCGCATATTAACCTTTTTACCAAATTTACAACCCTGAGAAAGAAGCCCTTTAAAACGTTGGGAAAAGAAAAAAAGCTGGTGATCAGTACTTTCACCTTTTCCCAAAATGTTTTCCACCCTTTCAAAGGCGATCTGTATCATTTGACCCTCATCTAATTTGTTGTCTGCAAACGCTTTCAATATGTATAAACAGCATTTTCTCCTTTCCCCACATTGTTTTCTGGCCATCCAAAGACCATATCTCATCATTTGAGTTGTATTTGATTTGTCGTCTGCAAATACTTTCAACTTAGATAAGATGTCGTCTGGTAAAGAGTTAACCCTTTACCACATATTCCCGAGTATTAATGATTTTGAGGTAAAGGGGAAGAAAACATTGTGGGGAAAGGAGAAAATGCTGAAAACCAGCACAATGTTTTCTTCCCCTTTACAAAAGTATTCCATCAGTAGCTGTAACTAAGTTGTCTGCAAATGCTTTCAATTTGGACAAATCTTTGTTGAAACTTTTTTTCTGGTAAAGAGTTATGCAAAGAATTCCTACGAAATAAACATTCTCTCCCCTTCCCACAATGTTTTCTATCCTTTCCAAGAAAAATTTCGCCCCTTTAGCAACTTCTATTTTGTCGTCTGCAAATGCTTTCAATTTGGGTAAGTCAAATCTTTTGTCGTCTGGTTTTTACTTAAACTAAGCACTCCTACGAAATAACAAACATTTCTCCTTTTCCAACAATGTTTTCTATCCTTTCCCATAAAGAAAAAAGAAATCACCTGTTAAGCCACTTCTATTTTGTCGTCTACAAATGCTTTCAATTTGGATAAATCTAATCTTTTATCGTCTGGTAAATCGTTAACTTTTTACCAAACGACAAAATTTTAGACTGGTCCAAATTGGAAGCATGTACAGACGACAAATTGAATGTATTTCATATGATGCTTTTTGTCTTTGATAGGATAGAAAACATTATGGGAAAAGGAGAAAATGGTTACCAGCATTTTCTCCTTTTCCCACAGTTTTCTCCCCTGTCACGGAGAAATTGTACCATTTTAGCCACATTAAACTTGTCGTCTGCAAATGCTTTCAATTTGGACAAGGCTAATCTTTTGTCGTCTGCTGAGTAGTTAAGCAAAGCACTTCCACGATTAACAAACATATTTGCACCCAGACAAATTGCATTTCGTCTGCGAATCGTATTGTATTTAAACGCTGCAGCGTGTTAGAACTGTTGTCTGCAAAATCTTATTTGTCTAATAGATTACGAACTGCAGACGATCTTCTGCGTCTTGCAGCATGATCACTTTAGAAAATATTTTGGTTAGAGGGGGATATTTAGATATGAGTCTCTGAAAAGGGGTTGTATGCATATGCAAAAAGTATCGACACAGGTCAGCCTGCGCAGCACGCGCAGGCTGACCTATGTCGAAACTTTTTGCTATTGCTCACTTTTCTGCATGACCAAGGCCCATTCTACCTTGGATTCAGTGGGTTGTAAGACAAAGTGGAATATATGGATCAATAGTTATATGATGACTCACATGGTAAATTGCATCACGGAGATGTATTAAGCCCCTTATTGCAAGAGCACGGCTAAAATTTGTAATCTGATCAAACTTTAAAACTAATTCATTCCTGAACTAAATAAGGTGATAGCTGACAAACATCAGTGTAGGAGAAAGACAAATGTAAAGATTCAGTTATTTTTTTCAGTGCTATTTCCATGATGGGCTACGTAGCTCCTTAAAGTATTTTTAGATTTTGCACTAGAATTTTGTTATGGTTTGTGGGAATGTCACGTGATAACACTCATCTGTATCCAATGAGTAACGTCAAGTTCATTACCATGAAAATAAGCGGAGTTACCGACTGCTAAGCGACCGACACGTTATTTGAAAGCCAGATTCACATTCTTTCACTGTACTTAGCCAGTAAGTTTCTCTACGTTTGCAGAGCAAAAATTTCACATTTTGTAGCATGTTTCAATACTTTACAAACGGACTGATCTGCCGCCTAAAAATCTAAAAGGGCCCTTGAAAGGGTATTTGCTTGTAAACGAATCTTCGTGCCGACAGATTCAACAGCTTGAGCACTGAGCCGCGAGGCGGCGAGGCATATGAAAAAAAAAATCTAAATAACAACCACAGTGAAAGAGTCTCGATCTAAGAAATAAAGGGATTTATTAATGTCACAGTTTATGTACAAGCTATATACAAATACAAATTCTGTCTTCGTGGCCATATCTTTAAGGCAAACTACCTGTATTCAGCGAGCAACTTTTGAGTTCCCAGAGGAAGTGGATACAATGAAATTTACATTCACAAGAAAGCATATATAGTAACCATTTACCAAACAATCCCCAGTTTTAATGACCCTGACGAAGAAGGCTTTTGAAAATATCGTGTGAAAAGGAGAAAATGCTGGTTACTAGCATTTTCTCCTTTTCACACTATGTTTCTTTTTTTCACTTTTTTTCACTTTGAATCGTATTTAACTTGTATTCTGCTAGTATTTTTGTTACAGTGAAGTTTAAAATATTGTCATCTGGTCGAGGTTTAGCAAGGCTTTCTGTAAAGAAAAATCAAGCTCGCAAGATTTTTCGTCAATACATGTAATTCTCCATATATGTCATAATGTATATATATGTTAACCAAAAATTAAAAGAAAATTTCATTACGTTGGAAAAGAAAAAGAGTGTGAAAATGCTCCATTAAATTTTGGGGTTAAAACCATACACGTATATCCATTTTGATCTATATGGATGAATACTGAAGGAATCTCGTAAGACTGAATTTTTTATGACGAAAAGCCTTATTACATAAAGCAATTTTATCACAGAAGTGGTTAAAATTTTCTTACAAATAGTCGTTTTATTACAAAAGTCGTCTTAGAAAACTGTTGAAATTTTACTTTTAAAAAGCCGTTTCATTACAAAAGCAGTTCAAACAAGAAATTTTATTACAAAAAGAAAAAAAAAACGTTTTATAAAAAAAAAAATGCCTTTTACAAAGCATACTTTCAATACTCCCCCCCCCCCCCCCCAGGTGTTTGCTTTATACAGGTGTGACGGTATATCAGTTTAAACACCGATCAGCCAAACTTCATTATGCCTGTGGGCAAACGAGAACGGACTGTCGTATCCGGCAGAAAATATCTTGTTGTTGTCATACATGGTATCGTCGTTAATAGCATCTTTCAATTGCTGAATCTTGGCCGCTCTTTGGCCTTCAATGTCGAATCCCGGAAAACTCCTGTTACAGAAAAAAAGGTATAAATCATTTACCAAATGATTCCGTATTTGAACGATTTGAGGGAAAAGCTTTTTAAAAAATGTGGGAAAAGAGAAAATACTGATAAGCAGCATTTATGTTCTCCGCATTGGCCCCTGCCTTCGTCTAGGGCGTTGAAAGGATGAAACGAGGTAAATATCTCGATGTTGCGTTATGCATGCGAGATTAACAAGATAATTTCAGATTGAGACGGTTTGTTACTACATTTGTTTGAGCCATGCTCTGGCAAAATAGAGTTTATTTCATCAGCTTGTGGTTAATATGAGGAAATATTTGCCGAAAAAGGGAAAGGTATGCGAAAATAACGAGTGCCGTAAGGCACGAGTTATTTTCGCGGACCTTTCCCTTTTGAGGCAAATATTTCCCCATATTAACCACAAGCTGATGGAATAAATTATATATTATATTTCCTCTGATTATTTTGTCAACGAAGCCACTTTTAAAACTTAAAAAACTTAAAAAAGTAGTTCCAGATTTTCGGCAGGAGGAAAATATTCACTGTGACGGGGAAATAATTCCCCCCAGCTTAAATTACGACATTTCTTTACCTATAACATTTCTAAAAATAGACACATGAAATATAATATAGGGTCTTAATGCATCTCTATAACGCATTATAGGAAGCAAGATTAATTGATTGATTTCAGATGTGTTTAACGCCGTTTTCAACATTATTTCAGTTATATCGCGGCGGCTAGTGCACCTTTCCATGCTTTCCTTGAGTTTCTTTTCACCAGTATTCCGCACAATATTCTTTCCAAGCCACTGGCTGCTTTCCTACATAACCATCGTCGAAACTATGATAAGTGGTGAGAGAGGAATGAATCCGGTCGCAATGACTATCATCAATCCTCGGAAAGAAATCTGCCGAGCCGGGGATCGAACAAGCGACCCCCTGTTCTTGAGTCCTGTACTGGGCTCGACAAAGCAAGCAAGATATCACATAAATAGGGATCCATAAAATCTATTTTGTCTAAAAAAACAGCGGAATCATGAGGTAGACTGGTCCTTTAACATGCAGATGAATAAAGCCCCCTTTTCACAGAAGATGGCTCATTCGTTTTGTAGGTTTTTGCTGTATTTCTTTAGTGTCTTTGGTTGAGTTAAATGTCTTCAGGGCTTTCCCAGCATTTCTTGCTCTTTGCTGCTCGTTAAAAGTATGTTTTAGCCATGCTTTGTAAAAAGGTGGTTAACTCTTTACCAAACAACAAAATTTTAGACTGGTCCAAATTGAAAGCACTTGCAGACGACAAAATAAACGTAACTTAAAAATTGAAATTTGTCTCCAGCAGGGTAGAAACATTGTGGGAAATGGAGAAAATGCTGGTTACCAGCATTTTCTCCTTTTCCCACAATGTTTTCAGAAGGCTTCTATCACAGGGTCGTAAAAACCAGGGATTGTTTGGTAAAGGGTTAAACGCATCCGACAGTATCGGCCCAGGTCAGCCTGCGCCGTCGGCAAAGGCTGACCAGAGTAGAAACGTTGCTTTGGGTAAAACTTCTGCAAGTCCAATGACCATTCTATCTCACTCAGCCAGTTGTTGGACAAAGTGGATTTTTATGGATCCATAATTGTATAATGTCTTGCCCTGTATGATGCATCACAGATATGCATTAAATCATTGCATATTAATTGTCCATGTGTACAAAACGCACTTACTGGCCGGTTTGAAAAATAAATTAGCTTTCCCTGAGGCTAAACTGCTTGACTTAATCTCACTTTCTCGACAATCACAATCTTTGCCATGTAGGTTTTGAAAAATCAGCTTCACAAGTGAACAAAGTTGGGAGGACTTACTTGACACTAACCACTTTGCCTGTTAATCTTGGTTTGTTAACCGCTCATCAAATTTAAAGAGCCGTGCTCTGGCAAAAGGGGGTTTCATCAATTTTCGTGATTCATTACACCAAGCAAAACATGATTATGGATCCATAAAATTTCATTTTGTCTGACAGTTGATTTAATACTCTGCTGGACTGATCGTTTGACATGCAGAAAATTAACCGATAGCAAAAAAACGTATCGGCCCAGGTTAGCCTGCGCAGTCCGAGTCGATGCTTTTTGCGGATGCATTAAACCTCCTTTTCACACAGCATGTCTCTTTAATGTGAACAATTTGATTGAACACTATTACTTACTCAACAAACACCTTCATTGCCGGGTATGTTTTGATATACACCTCTGGGTTCGTGGGTGTGGGTGGGTTGGGCTGTAGGTTGAAAGGTACCATAAAACTTCGGGTGATATTGGCAAGCCCATTGGGTAACGTATCAATCTCGTCTAGAACAGGTGCGGTCATGGCTATCTTCATACCTGAAAAATGTCAAAGTATTACATGTAATTAGTATCAGGAAAATATTATTAAGTGCATGATTCTTTAGTGTTATCATTATTTTCTTTAAAGATACACCTATACTCATTGTAAGCCCGTTTTTAGCCATTACTTTAACCCATTTCATCCTTATTTCATGAAGCTATATCAGTCTTGTATCTTTATGCTAAATGTTGCCCCTGGTGGCTGCAAGGTTGCTCAGATTAAGACTTATAGAAAATGTATTTCATTGTTTGGAGGCCTTCCAAAACATCGCTGTTGTCGCTTCCGGTTTTAAATGAGGACAAATCCGTTGAGTTTCTTAATCTCTTACACCATATGTATTGGTAATTTATCTATGTTTACACAGCTGAACTGTACTACACACGTTCAAGTTTTAACAGTATTTCTTCTCTCTGGCTGTAAGGGTGTATCTTAATGCTTATTATCGCCAGTGAGATAGAGTTATCTCTCTTTGAGCACTCTTGTGCATATATGGTTCGAAAACGATTAAGTCTCGCGAGACAGCGCGATATAATCGGAACCTATACGGTGCCCGTAACGTAGCCAAATCGTTAACTCACCCATAAGGAAAAAGGAAAATGAGAAATACAATCCTTAATAAAGTTATTAGACACTGCATCACAATTAAATGTGCCATCGTCAGTACAGATGGCTTCACTGGTTGTACTTCAGAAATACTAGTACTCCCATTGATTTTTGTTTACACCTGGTCCCGGTAGTAGGTGTAAACGCGCCTTTAACTGGGAGAGTTCCAGTAATGGAAATAAGAAGTATTTGGCCCATAAAGTGGTCTTCATATTTCCGTTTCTTGCTTATTCAAGTATTTTATATGGTTCCTTTGCTGTCCTCTTTTTTTGGTGTTGAACTGTGATCTGCGTTCGTATTCACTAACTATTCGTAAGAGCATTCTTAGTCTTATTCTCAAGACTTTTCTAAATTTGAAAGTAACACAACTTTTGATTGGCTAAACCAAATGGTTTAGCCAATCAGAAGTTGCGTTACTTTCTAAACCTAGAAATAAACTTGGAATGAAACTAATTCGTGAATTCGTGAATATGGTATTTGGAAATCCTGCTTCGGTGCTTATTTTCGGCACAGTTCGTTTGGGAATGTCATTCTGCAAGACAGTGCAGGGTCACGTGAGGAGTGCCATCAGCGGGAATCAAACCAGAAAAATGAATATCGGTTTAAAGTCACACTTACGCAGATCTGCATTATGGTGGTGGTGAGGTAAAAAAGGTGGGGGGGGGGGAGAAACACAATTATTTTCAATTGCGAAAGGACGTGCGAAGTATATAGCTAGAAGAAAAAGAAAAAAATAGTTGATATTTGGTTGGCAAAAGTAGCCTTTCTTTGCTCCCTCCCCAATCCCCACCCTCAAGAAAGGGAAAAAATGGTGGCCTGGCCCCTTTTTGCTTGCCCCCCTTTTTTTTTTGTCTGTGGAAGTAACAAAATTCTAAAAGGCATAGTGGCGGCCATAATAAACAATGCCGGTACTAAAATGCAGTTAGATTTATAAATCATGTCATTTAAAAGTATGGACATTTTTGTGAAGATGACAATCAGTTATTGTATGGTCGGTCCAAGTGTTAGTCGCTGGCAGAAAAATGAATTTTACAACTAGGTTAAAAAGTTGCAAAGTCGGTTAATCTTTTCTTTGCCTTATACCTGGTTTAAAAAAAAATCATTTTTCTGCCAGCGACTAACACTTGGACAGACCGTACAATAACAGATGGTCATCTTCTTGATAATTCCGATACTTATAAGGGGTATGATTAAAATTCAAATACATTTTAACACATTGTTTACTTTGGCCACTATTGGGCCTTTAACTAAGTACTAAGTGGACTGCTGTTATACGAAACAGGGCTAAGTTAGATAACTCTTTATCACACGGTATGATACAGTACCTGCAGAGTTCTGTCCCTGGATATAATTGAACAGAGTTGTGAACATTCCATTGAATATTTGGTCGCTCAGTTTAACGTTGGTATGAGTGGTGGAAACCCACATTGACTGGTCGTATTGACGTACTTCGTATGCCTGTGAATTGGAATTTAACCTTTAAAGCGCTTCTAAAAACTGCAGCTGCCTATGTGGCCGGTGTAGATCAAGAGCAGACTGCATAAAACACACATGGAGTGGTTATATTGATATACATATTGATAGACTGCACAATACGTGGAGTCTGATCTTTGATATACAACGACCGGTTTGCTGACACGTTCATGGCAAGTGCAACATCGAAAAATGTCAATATTTTGGGTCCTATTTGGCGTTTTAATCCTTTATCAAACATTCACGCATTATAACGACCCTGAAAAAAAGTGGCTTTTGAAAACAATGTGGGAAAAGGAGAAAATGCTGCTCACCAGCATTTTCTCCTATTCCCGCAATGTTGTTTATCCCTCTAAAGTCAAATCACAGCCATTTTTGAGTTGTTGTCTGCAAGTGCTTCCAATTCGGACAAAACACTTATTTGTCGTCTGGTAAAGTGTTAAGGTTGAATTCTTTACCAGATGATAAAAATTGAGATGTGTCAATATGATAGAATTTGCAGACGACAGATAAAAATATTCTGACTGAAGCTTTTTTGAAATTACAATATCTTCGGGTTTTTTTACAGCCTTGAAATGCCAATGTCCATCGTTTGGTTTAAAGGGGTTTACTTAGATTTTTATAATCATACAAAATTTCAAATTTTATTTTTGTCAATGGAATTAGGTGATAAATAGTGTACAAGCTACCAATAAATAAGAAACAGTTCTCTAAGTGACAGAAAACTAATCTGTTGGTATTTCCTTAACTCTTTACCACACAATCCCGATTTTCACAACCTCAAGGAAGAAGACTATTGAAAACATTGTGGAAAAAGGAGAAAATGCTGGTTACCAGCATTTTCTCCTTTTCCCACAATGTTTTCTTCCCATCCTTAAAATGCTTTCCATTTAGACAATTTAAAAATTTTGTCGTCTGGTAATGAGTTAAAGTAATACTTGGCCGCTTGGGGCGTTTCTTTCTTTATTTATTTTTTTTAATTTTGCGCCAGACTATCGCAGAGACTTGTGGAAATCCAACACGATCAATAATATTCAAACAGGTTAGATTACGCCCTGCCTGGTCTCATAACGAATAGGCAGAATACTTATTGTCGCTAGCACGATAGAGTTATCTTTCTTTGAGCTCTCTTCTGCGTATTTGGTGATATAATAATCAAGTCTCGTGCGACAACGTGCTATTATTAGGTCCGATACTGTGCCCATAGAAAAAGCATTAACTAATCCATAAAGGGTATAGCAAAAGAGGAATAAAAACCTGAATGTACTTATAAGACACTGTATCGCAATGAAATGAGCCTCTATGAGTAATGATAGTGGCATGATCGCATTTCGTATATGTTGCCATTGATTTTTGTTTAAGCGTGGTCCCGGCTATACGTCTAAGTACGCCTTTAACTTGAAGAGTTTCACCAATCGAATTAAGAAGTATTACCGTGTACTGATTCAGTTTGGTATAAATGGGGCACTCCAATGTATGGCAGAAGGACGGTGAGACCCATGGCTTTTTCGTTGTTGTTGCAGCAGACACTAGGTAAGCCAGAGAACAATACAAAAGAATTTTGATCATTTTGGATGGAATCTTTGGCTGGTTGTGCAATCTGAAAATATATATTAGACCAGTTTACATAGGTATCATTAAGATAACAATTAATGCATTTGTAAGTCTAAATTAGGAGAGGTACCATTAAACGACGACGCCACTTAACTGGACCTTAAATGCTGGCAACAGGCCGAAGCATCCATCTTTTCATGTAACTACTTTATCACTGACTGCACTATTCACATCTAAATAAGCCAGTACTTTGAACCATTTGATTTCAATCGAACATTACAAAGCTATTATACAAAAAAGGACAGGACCATACATAAAATACGTATAGGATCTGACATGAGTTGGTGTTTGAGATTAGCTTTAATTAATTAAATGAGTCTAGAAAATCGTAAAGGCAGCCTTTGGCGAGCTTAAAACATTTTTTTATATGGCAAATTTAATGAAATCTTATCTCAAACGCCAACGATTGTTATATTATTTTTATCACAAACTGTTTCTCAAGAAGGATTTCTCTATGAGGAACTAGGGCATCCATGAATGAGATTGATTCACTGCTTTGACATGGATGTGCGTTCGGAGCTTAAATAGTACCAAAGAAGCTGACAAACAATTACTTGATCTAAAAATCTGAAAATGATGCAAACATTAGCTTTACGACAATTCTTTTCTCACTTTTGAATTTACAGGAAAATTTAATGTCAGACGTTGTTTTTGGAAATAACAGGCAAGAATACATTGTTTTAAGGTATTACCATCCTAACGCTTCTAGTGCAACAGGAAATAAAATTTCTTATTAGTTGATAAATAAGGATTCATATTGATATAATACTTTTGCACATTTCTAACCGACCAGAAATTCTTTTCATGTCTATCTTGAAATCATTTGTTGATACTTTTGTTAGTTTCCTGAGAAGGGAGGTAATTATTATCTCCCTTTGTAATGAGAATATACTGGTTTTAGATTTTTAAATGATAATTCTAAGAAGGAAAAAAGGAAAAAAAGTGGCTCGGTTAAAGTAGTACAATAATACTCATCTTTAATCACAGCAAATTTTGTAGGATAATATAATAGTGGAAATAGCTGTTTTCCATTAGGAAGTTACTACCTTAAAAATGATGTCACATTACGCTCTTATATGACGTCATAAAATCTTACCCTGAACGTTTGTAAGATAAGAAAAAATTCTAACGGCTGTAAATATTACATCGAAAACAAGGGAGGTTATGTGATAAATGTATATTTCGTTACATTGATAATGACTTTATCATTACTCAAAGGTATGAAAACGAGATTTTGTAACCCAAATATCGAACGTTACATCGATGAAGTGCGACTTAATAAAAGGATATTTGTCTGAAAATCATGCTCTTTGTAACATGTTTAAGTTTTGGTGGCCTCAATAACGACTTGCACACATTGACAAGTTGAATTCATTTGTTGGTTCTTCTCTTATGTTAAAATATCGACTTCCGACAATATGTCACAATAAAAATTCATCTAGACTTACCCTAAGTTGCTGTTAAAACTAAACACAAACTACTAAGTTTGTCCTCACGTTTTGAGTATAAATACCATTGGTATCACGTGTCCAACCGCTATGGCAAGGCCATGGTGTTATGTCATGTTTTCATAGCGATAAAACGATGTTCCTTTTTGGTTCATTTGTCTATTTGTTTAACCCAAATAATACCATATACTATTAAAATTTCTGTTATGGAGAATTCGGCTTACTACCACATTGCACAGAGCATGCAGTGGCTTATTATCAATCTACACTGTTTGATATTTTGTTTGACATCATATTGTCTAAAGTTGCACTGAAAATCGAAGAACGTATACGAGCCATGCTCTGGCAAAAGGGGGTTTAATGCGTATTCAAGGTATATTATTCCAAGCAAATCATCATATAATTATGCACCCAAAAATCCATATTATCTAAAAACCCACCAAATCCTGAGGTGAAATGGTCCTTAGACATGCAGAAATTATCTGAAGCGAAAAGTTTCGACCCAGGTCAGCCTGCGCGGAATGCGTAGGCTGACCTGGGTCGAAACTTTTTGCACATTTATCGAACCCCCTTTTCAGAGAGCGAGTAGCGTTCATTTATCTTCAACTTTAAGAATTAAACTGTCTGTAACCAAGCTTTACTTGCCAACGTCTTACGGTGTATGGTATGTTTACATCTTCGTGATCCTATTTTACCTTTAACCTTTTCAACACTATTGGCCACAAAAGCTTTCAGGGACGGCGTTGACGAAGATCGGACCGCCTACAGCGTAGTCTTATCGTGATCTTCACAAGTCTATTCTACTTTATTCTGTGACCCAAAGGTCCCTTCGTTTGAAGTGAAAGTTAGAAAAATCATTTGAGCCATGCTCTGTGAAAAGGGGGCTTAATATATCTGCAAAAAGTATCGACCCATGTAGAATCTTTTTGCTTTTGGTAAATTTTCTGCATTTCAAAGAGCCAGTGTTGTCATAGAAAATGGATTTATGGATCTATAATAATGTCATTACATGTACTTGATTGGTAAGATGCATCACGAAGATGCATGAAGGTTCCCCCCCCCCCCCCCCCCACGCCCAAAACATGGATCATATTTCTTTTTGGGTCTTAAATGTGTACTAGCACACTTCTTAATTTATTATTCTTTTTTTTTAAAAAAAAACTTATTTGACACAACAGTACCTCGGACCAAATACATATAAAAAAAGAAAACAGTCATGTCATTTACAGCCTAATGAAATAATATCATTATGCTAAAGAAAATTCTGTGCGCAGCTTTCTAAATGTCACGTGATGTCAAAAGGTAGGTCATCGAAAAGTCGACGATGAAATTTGAATCGCCAACAACCTAGTTATGGCTTCTGCAAACAGGCAAAAGGTGGAAAGTGAAGCAAACCTGTGTTTATTCACGTGAGGAAACTCTGTCTTATCTGTCACATTGGTCATGTGATAAGTGTCACTATATCTAGGATAAAGAACTGTCCTAGCTGCTAAGCAAATACGACTTTTAACATTCCTCCAGATGACTGTTTTTGACAACATTGTGTGAAAAGGAGCATATACTTTTACTTAAAAATGTTCCATAGTCCATTATATTTACTATACCATTTTTCCTGTCGGCGACAGAGTAAAACAAAGGGGCTTTTGCGGACGGCATAGACGAAGATCACACAGAATGTATATAGTCTGATCTTAGATTCATGCATCCTGCTTTTTGTTCATTTATGACAATCCCCAGAAAGAAATTGGCCGAACAATAATTGGAGTAAGCGAGGCTTTAGTGTTCGAAATGTTGATTTTTTTTTTCGCCATATGTGTATGCAGGTAACAAAAACCGTAAGAACTGTTTGTGGCGGGACTCGTTTATGTTTTTCGCACCACGGTGAAATAAATGCAATATTTAAGAGAAAACAATGGCGACACCGTTATTTGACCGTGTTGTTGTTTACATAAAAGTAGCAGAGCCTTTGGTCTTTTTTTTGTATTTCACAAATCTTGTGTACTCTTAACTCTACAAACAATCCTATGTTTTAACAAGCCTGAGGAGGTGACCTTTTGAAAACATTGTTGAAAAAGGAGAAAATGCTGGTAACAAGCATTGTCTCCTTTTCCAACACTGTTCTCTGCCCTTATAAAGAAAAATTCGCTTCATGTGAGCCGTATTTCATTTATCGTCTGCAAATGCTTTCACAATTGGACAAGTCAAAAAAAAAAACCCAGAAATTGTCATTTGGTAAAGAGTTAACCCTTTACATAGCCAAGGGAAAGTTACAGTGCTTGTGCCGTCATTGACGGTCAATATAAGACCAAACTTTCTTTGTATAACTATAATACGAACCGTTTGTTAAAGTTTGAGACAAATCGAAATACAACTGCACTGGATTTGGGATATCAGGGTGGTTCCTTCTGAATGGAAATATTCCTCCTTTTTTTTGTGCAGTTTGAGGGTTTCTTGATAGCTTGCTCGGTGGAATTCAGGGTTTTTTTTTTTAATGAATTGTAAAAGATTTGGTTGTATCGTCATTCAGTGAAGTGTGTTTTTGTGGCATTTTAGAGATTTACATCTATTATTTATCACGGAAATTAAGTATGAAGAAACAGGTACATACATGTACATCTCTGTCTGTCTGTTTGTCTGTCTCGCTTGCTCGCTCGCTCGCTATTCCCTCTCTCTCTCTTCCTCTGTCTGTCTGTGTGTGTGTCTCTCTCTCGCTAATATCTTGGTTGTTCTTGACCGGGAGAACCGGTCTTTCTTCCTTCATTTTTTTTGCTTTGTTTTGTTCTCAAATAGCAATCCATGTTCTTTCAGATTTCTAAGTTCACAAACTGTGTCGTAGTCCTGTGGCAATGACTATTTGGGATTCATACCAAGGCCTTGGTTTGATTGAGTATCCAGAGATTTGGGATTCTTCTCACCTAAAAGACACCCTGCTTGATTCCAAAATGGTAAGTTTAATCTTTTGTATCTTGAGTCATATTTGGTTGATCCTGTTTCAAACTTCTTGCGAGTGCCTCGAGTAAGAGAGGAGCATCTTTGCCAGCCAAGGGTGGAAATCACTACATTGCTGTAAACACCCTTGATTGATTGAATTTGCGTATATCTATCGTCGCCATCGGTTGCCAATATGGACCACGCCCTCTGAAGACTGTTAGTATTGTTACGGGGGATAGTGAAGATACAGGACGAAACCCATCCTAAGTTACGCCTGGTTCTTTAACGTGCTCAGTGTATAGCACCGTCACACGGGACCTCATCCGAAAGACTATAGGAAATTTTAGATGGCCAGCCGTGAGAATCGAACCCACACCTTCAAGTAGCCCGAAACTTCATGTTCACGAGTCCTACGCTCTACCAACTGAGATATGCGGGCTGGTAAAATATTCGAGTGCCCCGAGTAAGAGAGGAGCATCTTTGTCAGCCATAGGTGACGATCACTCCGTTGCTGTATTCTCCCTTGGCAGAGTCGATATTTGTAATCCCCGCGATACGCCACCTACTGGATTTTGATAGTTATCACTCTCAGATTTATTTCATCGGAAAGAATTATTTTCTGTGGTGTAGTAGCTAGCTACTTTTGTTTGTTTGTTTGTTAACATTTGAATCTAGGTCTCTCTCGATGGTAGTAGACTTGTTATTTGATCGCTAGTCTACTTATATTGAGACTGTCACCATCTGTCCCTTTACCACACAATCCCGACCTTATAAAGAAGCCTTTTGAAAACATTGTGGGAAAAGGAGAAAATGTTGGTAACTAAAGACAAATTTCATTATTTATGAAACATTTAATTTTACGTCTGCAAATGCTTCCAATTTGGACCAGTCTAAAGTCTTGTCGTTTCGTAAGGAGTCAAACAATATAAAGTTTATTTTATCCTTGAAAGTAAATGTAAATCCTAACTTAATTTCTGTAATTTCGTATTCATACGTTTGTGCTATATCAAAAAGTGGGTTAGAACGTGTTTGAGGCGAGGAGCTGGAAAAAAAAAAAACGGGACAGCTTTCTTGTGGCAAGAAAACTAGTAAACACCAAAGTTAAATCACCTGTCTGGTCACGTGATTAATGGAGGATTGTTTATTTTTTCGTCGCTGAAGAGAAATTCTAAATGTAATTGTCAAGGCGACAGTTTGTGCGTCAGGATGAATTCCTTGTAATTTTGAAGTGAGTAAACTGGAAACCTATTGTTACTGTCTGTAAGTGAATCATTGGCGAGCATCGGAGAGCATTTCGAGAGATTTATGTCTTATTGTCCTTTGATGCCTGAACCCCACCCACTACCGTCTATATTGTCCATTCCTGGTGTGCGATCAGGTGAAAAGTTGTGAAAAGTTGTCGGTGCTTTATGCCCAGAGGGAGATTTAACGGTTAACGACTGTGTATTTCTCACGGATCAGTTTTTTCACATACACCGTTTATCAATCAAGAAAATGGACTTTTCTTAAACGCAAGGTCTATATTCTGGTCTCCATTATTATTTCTCGATCGTCTTTTTAGGAACTATATTATGCCAATAAAGCCTGAATTAATGTCTGAACCTCAATCTATTGCTGAGCCTACACCATTACAGTCATTTGAGACCGATATTGAACCAGTTGTAGCATCGGTCTTGGCTACTGACATCGAACCTAGATCTGAAAAATCACTAGAACGTACTCCTAGTCAAACTGATTCAAAGAAAAGGCCGCTATCATCCCCTTTAGAGACTCTAGAACCAAAAAAGAAACTAAGTAATATAATGGAAATTACAGACGAGCAAACGCCGAACATTTCTACTTTACCCCAAGATGTCAGACATGGTGACATAGCAAGTCAACCGGTTGCAAACATATCCTTTGGAGCCGAAGAAATGGATATCATTGCCAAAACTCTAAAATCTTCTTTTGAAAAAGACATGGAAAGCGTGTTTAAATCGTTTCTGGACTCGTCTGTCCAAAAAATAATCGACGGAGTGTTGGTCGGGCTGAACAAGAGAATTGAATTTCTCGAGAACGAAAATGAAAGTTTGAAATCGGAAAATGTAAAGCTAAAGGAGAGAGTTTCAAACCTTGAACTTGCATCAGATAAACAAGAACAGTACAGCAGAAGGAATTGTTTGAGGGTTAGTGGTGTTAAAGAGCATGAAGGGGAGGAAACGGACAAGATCGTGATCGATCTCTGCAACAGCATTGGTGTAAGGGTGTCTGTAGCTGACATAGACAGATCCCATCGAATAGGAAAGCAGATTAGGTCTAAACCTCGACAACTGATTGTCAAATTTACTTCATACAGGATCCGACGTTCAGTGTACAAAGCAAGATCAGCCCTGAAAACTACGAACAATAACGTTTTCATCAACGAAGATCTCACGAGATTACGTAATAAACTGTTTTATGATGCCAGACAACTTCTAAAAAGAAAGGCAGTAAACAGTGTTTGGACTTCAGATGGAGTTATTTTTATTAAAGATAAGGAAGACAAAATCCACAGAATCGAAAGAAGAGAGGACTTGTCAGTGATAGTTATGTAGTGTTATAGTCATAAACAGTCATTTCATGTTTTTATTATAATAGGTTTTCCCTCTACTAATAGACGTATTATGTTCATTATAGCCATTTCGCTGTAAATTTATCATAAAACTTATTCCATTTTATATTTTTGAGAAAGATATCTTATTATCGGGCAGAATGGATCTGGGATCAGACTGCATACCTGCGCCGTCTGATTTTGATCGACATTGTCCGCGAAGGGTCATATAGTCTCGATTCGCAGCTTTGGGATTAAACTTGCAAAACGCTGTTCTAATCCACAATACTCATAGTTTGCATTCTGATGCTGATCAACAGTGTCAGCCTGTGTTGCCAATTGTTGTGATTATAAAGCTAGAAATGCAGTAATATAAGAGTAAAATGCTCTTGTTTAAGCGGTTGTCTAACTCTTTAGCAAACAATACAAGTTTTAAACCTTTACCACAAATTCCCGATTTTAAGGATACTAAGGAAGACGCTTTTCGAGGGTATTGTGGGAGATGGAGTAAATGGTGGTAACCAGCGTCTTCCGCTTTTCCATGTTTTCTATTATGCTACAACGGAATTTCTTGTCTTAGATTAAGTCTTTTTTAAATCAAGTTATAAACCGTTTACCACACAGTCTTGAGTTTTAACGATTCTAGGGAAGAAGCTTTTGATTGTATTGTGGGAATTGGAGAGGTAGCTGATAAGCGGCGTGTTCTTCAGTTTTTCTACAATGCTTTTCATTATTTTTTTCAATTCGTGACAGAGTAATTTAACTTTTGGAGCTAAAATTCATCTGTCGTCTGCAAATGCTTTCAATTTGAATTATGTTATGACCTTGTCGTTTGGAAAAGAGTTTATACCATTGGAGAAACTTCTTTACGGCATCATTGAAGTGAGAAAGGGCAATTGTGATCAGCGTTTTCTAGTCTTCCAACAAATGTTTTTATATTTTTAATGATTATGATGGATTTTTTTTTTTTTTTTGAAAGCATTGTGAAAAAATGAGTATGTTGTAAAAAAATGTTCTGGTGAAGATCACATTGCTCAAAATTTAGAATCTGATCTTTATATAAACCGCCCACTAGCTAATGTTCGTTTACGACCAATACCAAGTTCATATGTAGCAGGAAGTAGAATGGTAAACCTTGAGAAAGATCATATCCATTAATATGCCAACGAGGGCGTCATTTTTTTTTTTTTTTTTTTCAATATTGTATATATTACATGTATAATACAGTATATTATTGCAATAAATGTGGTAAAATTTATTTAACCCTCTCCCAGACAAACCCCTGTTTTTACGTGTGTACAATACAAGTCTTTTGAGATCACTGTGGGAGAGGGAGAGAATTGCTTGTAACGAGCGATTTCTCCTTTTCAAACAGTGTTTTCTACCCTTTCGGAGAGCTTTCTGCCGTTTTTGTCAAATTTAAAATTGTCGGCTGCGGGTTCTTTTAGTTTATGCGGGTCTGGAGTTTGTTGTTTGGGAAGGGGTTAATCTCAGTAAAAAATGTATGCGTAGAGTGTAATTAACTTCATTTAGCCCTTGATTTGCTGAAAATTTATTAACAATACCATTTTTCTTTTTCATATTAACCAAGACGATGTCATTTGATAGGAAGTTTTCCAATATTCTAAACAACCTGACTGTGCGAGGGGCAAACCTAGATCAAACTCTACGTCTTTGTTGGTTGATCGTGCTCTACTCTGTCCGCTATATAATCTTCTGTTTGTGTCATCATGACAGGGATTACCATTCATCCTGATTTATGCCTAATCGAGACTTATAAGCTGAATGTAAGAATCCCTGATTGTATGTCTCTTCGTCTGTCTGTCGGTTTGTAGTTTAAATAATGTTTATTAATTAGTAACATATTGTATATATTGTATAGTAATCTGTTGTAGAACTTGTATATATTATATATTACTGTGTTGTAAATTTTAAGAAATGTTACCATGGACACCATTTCATATCGGAGTGGGTTCATTTGCAGTTGTTATTCTGATACGCGAATAGTTGTGTTATATTCTGAGATACGGATAGATGTATTACCGTGCTCAGTGTTAACCCCCTCCCTCTCTCTTTCTCTCTCTCCCTCCCTCTCTCGCCCCCTCTCTTTCTCCCTCCTACATTCTGAGGTACGGATAGATGTATTACCATGCTCATCGTCAACACCCCCGTTCTCTCTCTCTCTCACTCTCTCTCTGTCTCTCTCAAACATTATCTTGTTCAATAAGCGAGACATTTCTACATATCTATCAAATTGCAGTTTGTCTCTGTATCTGTCTCATTAACGTAGTATATTTCCGACCAATGTTTGTTCCTTCAATTGAAAATATGATATGGATATATAAATATGCATTCTCTCAGCCTTATTTCTATCTGTTCATATACTGTTTGTCTTCCTGACTGTCATTCTGTCTGTCTGTTTGTCTGTTTGCCTGTTTGTCTATCAGTCTGTCTGTCTGTTTGTCTGTCTTCTGTCGTATAAAAATGTTTATTGATTAGTTACATACAGTACATATTGTATATTATTCTACTGTTGAATTCAAGGGATCTTACCACGAATATTATTTCCATTTGGATTATAGTTGTATTTGCAATTATCTTTTCTGTTGTGCGGATAGTTGCACCAACATGTTTTGTTTAATTCTCTCTCTCTCCTCTCTAATTCTCTCTCTTTCTCTCTCTCTCTCTCCCTCCTCTCCCCCCCCCCCTCTCTCTCTCTTTCTCTCTCTCTCTCTCTCTCTCTCTTAGAATTTGAAATTATAGCTCTGTTTAGTTCATCACATGTATACATTTTTGAATACTAATAACTGACCTATGAGTATGCATACAACACTTATCCCAAGTTTGAAACGTAATATTAATCAGTAATATCTGGTTTTCACAACATGCTGTGTTTTGAAACCGGCATGTTTAATCATCAAAGTGGTTTATCCCAATGACAGAAAAAGTTACAATTATTTTACTGGCTCATAGCTTTTGATCGTTTCATTGGCTAAAAAACTCACTCAAATTTTTAAATGTACTTATAAAAACCCAATGACGCCATTTTTTGTATTGTTTGTCAAAATGCATTGTTTCTCACAGTTTCCATTATTTTTTCTTTATTTTTGTTTCCTTGATACCTTTTCTTCTTGTGATTGTGCAGAGTGTCAGCTTATTCATGACAGATATATATATCTGTGGGTTGAAATCAGAGTTTACTTGTTCAACGTATTGGAATGTTTTGGACAAATGTCGTGCTTTTGCATATTTCTTTATTTACTGAATGGTATAACTTGAAAAATATTGTATAGAAATCGCTAAGCCGACATATCGTCCAAATTTTCCTTTTTGTATTATAATAAGTCTGACATTTCTTTATGCAGTACATTTATCTCCCCTGTATCTTTTTTCTGTGCAGTGGAATTTTAGACACTCATCCACCATGTTTCGGTTAATTGAATTTCATAACAAACGAAGAATATTGCTCAATCAGAAACATTCTCAAAATGTTGCATTTTCTCTTTCCCTTTTGAGGAATTTTGTATTTCTGGATATTGCATACATTTTAACTGTGTTAATATCTTTGCTATATTTGTCTGGTGATGTCCATCTAAATCCTGGTCCTCATTCAGATACTTCATCGACCTCTTTTTGTACCGGTGACCTTTACAGTTTCCTGAATCTCCCGAATCATCTGTCTATAGTTCATTATAATGTGCAAAGTATTTCCAATAAGTTGGATATTTTGATTTCGGAGTTCTCTTACTTCGACATACTGTCCTTTACAGAAACGTGGTTACATAGTAATGTTGCATCAAATGATCTTCTTTTCTCAAATTTTCATCCACCAGAACGTAAAGATAGAGACGGGGACAGGTACGGTGGTGTGATTCTATACGTTAAAGATAACATTGTGTATAAACGTAGACTTGACTTGGAACCAAATAGTTTAGAATGTATTTGGGTTGAGATAAAACTTAGTAAAAGTAGAAATGTTTTATATGGTGTCTTTTATCGACCACCTAATTCATCTGCGGTGTATACCTCTTTACTTAAGGACTCTATCGGTCTCGCGGTCGATACGAATATCACCGACATTATTATAATGGGTGATTTCAACCTAAACACAATGGACCAGTGTCATTATAGAAAAATTGATACTATCTGCAAACATTTCAATCTCACTCAGTGTATTGAGGAACCTACACATTTCACTGAAAATTCAATGTCAGTAATTGACCTTCTTTTTGTGAAAAATAGAGAATCTATTCTAACTTCAGGAGTGGGGGAGCCATGCCTGAATTTGAACGTTCGTTATCATTGTCCTATTTTTGGTGTTTTCAACTTCTTAAAACCAAAATATAACTCATATAAACGCAAAATCTGGAAGTATGAAAACGGTGATTATTGTAAGCTTCGAAGTAGTTTATCAGAAGTGGATTGGAATTCTGTTTATAATGACGATCTGGACATATACACTCAAAATATTTCGAACATCATAATTGAAAAGGCATCCCAATCAATTCCAAATAAAACGGTCACCATAAAACCGCATGACTCGCCTTGGATAACATCGGAAATAAAAAGAAAAATTCGCAGGAGAAAAAGATACTACAAGAAAGCAAAGAAAACCAACTCTGACCAGCATTGGTTGAAGTTTAGACGTTTAAGGAATGAAGTGATTTCAAGTATTCGACTTGCAAAAAATGACTATTTTAACAATATGGCACTTAAATTAAGATCTGGCAATCTAGGTTCACGTGACTGGTGGAAAATCCTTAAGTCGTTTATAAGTCCGACCGCTAGTTCAAGGTCAACATTGCCGCCTATTTTTGACTCTGTTGGTGACAGATTTGCAGTAGATGATTATGAAAAGGCAAATGTTTTGAATTCGTTCTTCTGCAGTCAGTCAGAGATTGACGATTCTTTAAACACTCTTCCCCGTGACCATCCGCAATTTTTCGGTGAAAAAATCAATAATATTACCACAACGCCCCAAGAGGTTTTCGATGTATTGCAAACTCTTCGTATCGCAAAGGCATCTGGTCCAGACGGCATCAATAACAAAATATTGGTAGAATCAGCGTTTCAAATTTCATCTCCTCTTTGTCGATTATATAATCTATGTCTTGATAAGTGTGTTCTTCCATCTGCTTGGAAAACATCCCTTGTGTGTCCTATCTTTAAAAGTGGTGATCGTTCTATACCATCTAATTATAGACCTGTATCGCTTTTAAACACGATGGAGAAGGTTCTAGAAAAAATTATATACAAACATATATTCAACCTCTTACAAAGAAATAACTTTTTCACGCCATGTCAGTCTGGATTCCTTCCTGGGGATTCAACAGTCAACCAGTTGACTTATTTGTATAATAGGATTTGTAGTGCTTTGGATAATGGCCGTGAAATAAGGATGGTATTTTTTGATATTAGTAAGGCATTTGACAAGGTGTGGCACAAAGGTCTCATTTTTAAATTACATGCTGCAGGTATAGATGGTAAAGTTTTATCTTTCCTACGGGATTATCTGTCTAACAGAACTCAGAAAGTGGTTCTTCCTGGAGGATCTTCTAATTTATTATCTGTACGAGCTGGAGTTCCACAGGGGTCAGTATTAGGTCCATTGATGTTTTTGGTTTACATAAATGATATTGTGGACGACCTTGAATCCGTAATCAATTTGTTTGCTGACGATACAAGTCTTTCCATAGAAATCGATACTCCAAATATATCCGGAGCTATTCTGCAGTCGGACATTGAAAAAATTAGCAACTGGGCGGATAGATGGCTGGTTAAGTTTAATCCCTCGAAATCGAAATCACTGTTAATATCTCGCAAACGTAACAAACCTGATCACCCAGTCCTTACTATGTCAAATATTGCTATTCCGTCGGTCCAGTTTCATAAACACCTCGGTATCTATCTATCTTGTGATGGATCCTGGGACCATCAAATTCAATCTATTGTTGAGAAGGCATGGAAAAGAATAGGTGTTTTACGCCGTTTAAAATTTCTGCTTGATCGCCTCTCTCTGCAGACTATATACTTTTCATTCATCAGACCTATTCTTGAATATGGAGATACCGTTTGGGACAATATGCATGAATACCATAAGGAAGAACTCGATAAGATCCAAAATGAGGCAGCCAGGATAGTAACAGGATGCACAAAACTGGTGTCTCTTTCAGACCTTTCTAGAGAATCTGGCTGGGAGACATTAAGAGAACGCAGAAACAAACACAAACTCATTCTTTTTTTCAAAATGGTTAATGGTCTACTTCCAAACTACCTATGCTCTCTTGTTCCGTCCACTATTGGAAGTAACACAACGTACAATCTCCGTAGTTCTAATGACTTGGCAAACATAGTATGTAGAACTAGCCTTTATATGAATTCTTTTCTGCCATCAGCTGTAAACGCATGGAACTCTTTGCCACAAGCTCCAAGAGAAACTGACTCTCTCTCATCGTTTAAACGTTTGCTGAACATAGACAAACCCACTCCTTGTAAACTGTATTTTTATGGGGAAAGAAAAATGCAAATTATTCATACTCGACTTAGAAATAATTGTAGCGATCTAAAACAACATCTCTTCTGGAAAAATATTGTGGCTTCTCCTCTTTGTCGTTGCGGGGAAGTTGAATCTAATACACACTATTTCTTTGAATGCAGATTTTATCATAACATTAGAACAACACTCAGACAACATATTAGCGCAAAATCTGCTTTTAATATTGATACTGTTCTTTTTGGAGACACTGAACTCTCCCTTGTCGAAAACGAACAGATCTTCCATGCGGTTCATGATTACATTGGTAAAAGCAAGAGATTCTCTTAGTCTTAATCCACTCAAAGGTTAGATCCGCTGCTCCTCTTTTCTGACAATGTACTGTCGCGAACATATATACAAGTATAACTTTGTATCTTTTGTTGCCGCTCTGCTCAATCACTCAATCACGAATCACATTTCCTTTTTTCTTTTTACTTTTTCAGAAAATGAAGCCTTTTTGTTCTTTACAATCATTACTATCTGTTTCTTGTGATGATCTTTTCTCTTCTTGATACTATTTGATATTATTGGCGTATCACGTGATTCAAGTTGGGGAGAGGAACTATATAAGCAACATGCTTTCGTTCCGATCCTTTTCACATTTATTTCTTGTATTGTATATGTAAATGTCAATGTATATTGAATAAAATATGTTTAAACTAAATCACCTGAAGGAAATCAGTTTGAAATTTCGATACGGAGCAAAATACTAGTTGTCTTCCCCGTCACATTTTTCAACCATGATTGTTTAAAATGGTAAAAATCTGGTATATGAATGAACTGGTATATTATGATCAATATATGTAGCAGTTTACTGTTTAGCACACATTTCATTTTCAACGACCGTTGGGAACAAAATAATTTTTGAAAACACTGTTGACAAAGGAGAAATGCTGGTAAGCAGCATTTTCTCCTTTTTCTACTGTGTTTTCGATCCTTTTTAAGGACAAATCCTATTATATTAGCGCTTTTAATTTGTCGTCTGCAAATGCTCTTAACTTGGACAAGTCTAGAGTATTGTCTAGTGGTAAAATATTTACTCTTAGATTATTTATCACAAATCTAGATCGTTATCAAGCAAAATCAGACGGCTCAGAGGTTGCAGTCCGATCTTGGACTCACTATGGGCGATATCAACTCTTTACCACACAATCCAAAGTTTTCACGATCTTTAGAAAGAAGCCTTTTGTAAACATAAAGTTTTGGTTAGTCTGGTAACCGATTTTTTTATCTTTTTCCCACGATGTTTTCTGCTTTTCCTAGACAAATTCCATTATTTTAGCAACATTTGAGTTGTCTTCAACTACTTTCAATTAGGACCAGTCCAAAATTTAATCATATCGGAGAGGTTGAAGAGAGATTTTTGACCCCAAAAAAGGCATGTTCTGGCAAAAGGGGGCTTAATGCATCTACGTAATGCATTAAAACAAGCAAGTCATCACATAATTATGGATCCATAAAATCGAGTTTGACTAACAATCGACTGAATCATTAAGTAGAATGATCATTTGCCATGCAGAAAATTTACAAATAGCAAAAAGTTTCGATTCGTGTCAGCCTGCGCGGACTACGCAGGCTGCCATTGATCTATACTTTGTGCAGATACATTAAACCCCCTTTTAACATAGCATTGCTCTTTTAATATTCTTGAAATGGCATTAGTATTAAAAGCATGTTTATGATTCTTCAATGAAAATAAAATGTTGAAAGTATTCAACGCAAAAAAATCTTCAATGATTATAAAATGTGCAACGTAAAAGCTCTTAAAAAGTAATAAAAAGATAAAAGACATGTTTTAAAAATGTATTACAGTGATAGAGAGCCGAGAAAAACCCTTCATCTGACAAGGAAATATGATAAAAACGCTCAAAGGGAGGTCAACAGAGATTTCACCATTTCAGGGCCATCTTCAACATAATAAGTTTTAAAGGGATCGACTCAGATTTTTTAAAATCTCACCAAACTTTAAAAAATGATTCGTCAGGTAAAGATACATCTTTACTCGTTTCTAAGACAGTAATCAGCCATTTTTTTTTTTTTTATTTTACCCATTTCGTCCTTTTTTTTATGAAACCGTAATCATCCTTGCATCTTTATGCCAAATGTTGCCCCTGATGGCTGCAAGATCGCACAGATTACGACGGATAGAAAAATGCATTTCATGTTTTGGAGGCCTTCAAAGCAATCGCTGTTGTCGTTTCCGGTTTTAAATGAGGACAAATCCCTTGTTTCCCCCCCCCCCCCTTCCTTACACCATATATATTGATAATTTATCTGTGTTTAGACAGCTGAGTGATTTTACACACTTTCAAGTTTTAACAGAGTTTTTTTCTCTCTAGCTGTAAGGGTGTATCTTTAAAGCGATAGTTGGCAAAACATCAGAATCACAAAATTAAAAAAAAAAGTAGTATTTCCTTAATGGACTATGTAGCCTCTTAAGCTATTTTTAGATTTCGCGCAAGAGTTTCCCTACTACTTGTGGGAATGTCACATGATCAATAAAATGCTTCGATTACGAGGATTGGTATGATGACGTCATATCTGATGTTATAAAAATAGACGGGGTTACCGATTGCAAAACTGTAAATTAAAAGCCCAAAACTGCATCTTTTTACTGAATGTAACAGCAAAATTAACACGGCTGCAATGAAACCTATGGTTTTTATCGTATTGATGTTGTTTCACAAGAGGTTTTTTTTTATTTAGGCCTACAGAATAAAAGCTAAGCAGGCCGCTTTAAACCCAGGAGAGAATGTTAACAGCTACATTGAAAACTATAATTAGTAAAATTCACTTTCTATATCTGACAGAAATCTCAACTATTCGATTTTTATGTCTCATTGAGAACGCATTAACTTGTAGATTACTTATTGATTAATTGATCTCCTGTACTGATAAATGGGGCCTAAAGTCAAAATGTCAAATATCGATTATGGCTTTTACTTCGGCAAGCGCTGCATGTAATCTCTATAGCAAAGGGTGTAATGTCCATAACGCAGAGTACGCAAGTGCATAATGTTAAAAAATGGGAACATGAGATGCATTTGACACTTTACAGTATAATTTTATCTTCACGATCAAACCTTTACCACACAATGACATAGAAAGAAGTCTCTTTAAAAAAAAGTAGTTAAAAAAGAAAATTAGGGTTTTCTCTCCATTTCCCACAATGTTTTCTACGTATCCAAAATTGTATTTCAGTATTTTGAGTCACATGTATGACGTCGTCTACAAATACTTTTACTTTGGGCAAGTCTATAATTCTGTCTGCTGGTAAATAGCCTAGCAGTCTTGGGGGTTTTTTATTTGTCAAAGAACTATAATTGGCACCTCATGATTCAAGCGACTTATAGACAAAAATTGATCCATATTATGCAACGAATTGTTTAGTAACCCCCTTTTATCAGAGCGAGGCTCAAATGTTTTGACATTGACAGTGTTAAGATAGTGATGTCCATTAACCCTTTACCACACAAGCCTGAGTTTTAACGACCTCGAAGAAGAGGGCTTTGAAAACATTGTAGGAAAAGGAGAAAATGCTGGTTACCAGCATTTTCTCCTTTTCCCACAACGTTTTCTATCCTATCAAAGATATAAATCATCACTTGAGCTAAAATTAATTTGTCGTCTGCAAATGCTTTCAATTTGGTAGAGTCATAAATTTTGTCGTTTGGTAAAGAATCAAAGTTGTTACGCTAGAAAGTGGATATTTTAAGTGTTTAGAATGTTCACACTTTAAATTGAGTTTTATCAAAGATTAATTGTGATTCGATAAAACTCTAAAATGCAGCCCAAAGTTTTCCGACGTCGTTGGAAATTAACGTTTGTAAAGCCTATTCTTGTACCTTAGGACACTCGGGATGATATTGTGAAAAGAGATTAACGGCGCTTTCTACGGTTTTTCAGTTCTATCACGGCGGTAACTCATGTTTTTTTTCCCTGGGTATCAGCAGTGCTAGGCTCAGACTAAGCACTGTTTAAAGACAGGCCACTGAAATTTCACGAAACACCAAAATTTTCATCCGTCTATCATTGGAAAAGTAAAAGTAGCACACCGGCGCATCGCCTCCATATCGTATGCGATAACACTATACCATACACACACACACACACACACACACACACACACACATACACACACACACAATGCGCCAATGTGCTATTTTAAGTAACGGTGTCCGATGATCGAGGCAATGAAAATTTAGGTGTTTCGTGTTAGACCAATGGAGCTTCAAAGGCTTGTAGTTCAGCTTCCAAAGGCTCACCCATACAACCTGGCGTCGCCAGGGAAATTCCATCCAAGTTTAAATCTTAATGCCGTGTGCACTGTAACAACAACAACTGGATGGGGGAAAGAGGACAGGCTTACTATATGAACGGAGTTTAATGTCGATTACAACATTATTTCAGTCATATCACAGTTACAGCTCGCTCATTCTTGTTTCACTGGTACTAGACTAGAGCTGTGAAGTGTCTTTCCAAAGGAAATCTCTATGTAAAAACAAAGCTGAGGTTCGAACCCGGGGACTCCAGATTTCGAGTCCTCCACTTTAACACCGAGCCACGCAGTACCCCTAGATACAATATGGAGTTTATCCTTATTTTTCAGAAACAGAGAAGTATTAACTCTTTACCAAACGACAAATTTTCAGACTTGTTCAAATTAAAAGCATTTGCGGGCGGAAAAGTAACTGTAGCTTAGTTGTTAGAATTTGTCTGTGGGAAGACAGAAAAATATTGTTGGAAAAGGAGAAAATGCTGGTCATCAGCATTTTCTCCTTTTCCCACAAGGTTTTCTAAAGCCCTTCGCCCCAGGATCGTTAAAATTCGGGACTGTGTGGTAAAACGTTAACCTAGAGCGCTATCTGATGTTCAAATTCTTGAGCCCGGCCGGGTAGCTCAGTAGTTTGCGTATCTCACACGTGACATGAAGGTGGCGTGTTCGATACCCGGTTGCGGCGAACTTTCCTTCCGGCCATTTTTCGCCTCTCACCTCTGACGCTGGTGAGAAAAGCAGTCAGTGGCTTTGGAAAGAAAGTTGTGTCAATACTAGCCAGGAAACACATGGGTGCGTCACTGAACGCCATGATATGACCTAAGCTGTTAAAATGGCGTTAAACTTCGATACAAAAAAACAAATCAAATTCTTGAATCCAAACCGTGTGATTTGCTATGACAGGTATTTGAAACGAGGCCTTTTTCAAGGTTAGGGACCATTAACAATCTAACTCATCTTCACGTAATTATTGGCAAATAAAAATCAATCAATGCATTAGACGTCTGCCTTTAACTTTTTCCCAAACGATTCCCGAGTTTTAACAAACTTGGAAAAGAAACCCTTTGAAAATATTGTTGGAAAAATAGAAAACGCTGGTAACCAGCATTTTCTCCTTTTCCCACAATGTTTTCTACTCTATGAAGGACAAATTTAACCATTTTATCCACCTTTACGATGTCGCCTGCAAATTTTTTCAGTTTGGACAAGTCTTCATTTTTGTCGCTTGGTAAAGAGCTAATACGAGATAGATAATCGAAGTGTCGTCTGCAAATGCTTTCAATTTGGACGGACAAGTCAAAAATTTTATCGTTTGATAAAAAGTTAATAAAGAGATTATCGAATTGTCGCCTGCAAATGCTTTCAATTTGGACAAAGTTTTGAGTTAATAAATAGATAACCAAAAATTAATAATTTGTCGTTGGTAACGGGTTAATCTAGAGAATCGAATCGATTAGCAAAAAAATATGACATTTTTTTTTTCACATATTATCTCCGTAACATTACTGAGTAGAACCGTACTGTATGCACTGAATTCTCAAAGAGGAATGTGATTGTTCGATTGTGAAATCTGGAGATTGTGCAGTCTGATCTTGGATCTATACCGTTTGCTTGTTTAGTCAAGCTTTTTAGATTAAGAAAAAATATCTCTGAATTTTGGTGGATTGTATCTTAATTTGTCAAAAGAGCTTGGATTTATACATTTGGCTTCTATAGAAATAGTATTCTGAACGTTTAGTAAGATGAAATTCTAATTTACAGCGTTCAAAAATCTTTGATGAGGCTCAACCGAAAATTTATTTAATTCCTTACCAAACGACAAAATTTTATATTCATCCAAATTGAAAGCATTTGCAGACGACAATTCGACTGTCGCTCAAATGATGGATTCTTTCTTTGAAAGGTTACAAGAAATAGTGGAAAAAAAAAAAAAGCTGGTCACCAGTAATTTTAAATACACCAATGTTTTTAAAAAGCCTTAATTTATTTCTTAGGGTCGTTACAACTCGAGATTGTTTGGCAAAGATTTATTTGTGTACGTTCCTTACATGTCAAACATAATTGAGCCATGCTCCGGTGCAAGGTGGCTTGATGCGTCTCAGTGCTCCATGGTACCATGCAAGGCATCACAGGATTCACAACAGCCACTTTTTTTTAAACTACCGACTTCATCATGAGGTAGACTGTTCCTTGGACATACAAAAGATTGAACAATAGCGAAAAGTTTCGGCCCAGGTAAGCCTGCGCATACTACGCAGGCTGACCTGGGTCGAAACTTTTCGCAGATGCATTAAGCCCCCTTTTCACAGGCCATACCTCAATTGAAAATTATGTACGGATTCATCTTTTGAAATACTTTTTTTTCTCTATAACTTTATCAGCATTAAATTTATCTTCGTTATGGATTCCTTGTGTTTCCGGAAAGTCGTTATACTAATGACAATACAGTGAGACAGAGAAATGCACTATATATTGACTGCAGAATCGATAAGATGGTGCTGAGCAAGGAGTTTTTGTGGGCGTCCGAGATCAAGATCATTTTGCTATGAACTTGGAATCTGAATTTCTAGCTGTTCTCTTGTTGTCCTTGTTTGAGGAGTTATTGTTGTTGTTGTTGTTGTTGTTTGTGGTGGTGATGATGTTATTCTTCAGATATCAGTATTTATTTCATGCTTTTCAGTAGTTTATCGAGAAATAATGGTGGATTATAGTTTGATATTTCATGTTTACGACCAGTGAAAAATACAGATTTCTTCTTTTCTAACTCTTCATTTGAAGGCGGAAACAGTAGATTCAGTTGTCTATGTAAGTTACCTATGCAAGTAGCGCGTGCCATTCAACCAGAAGGAAATACTGTATGACGTAATTTACGTGCACTACCCTATATTTCTCGCGCTTTACGTAATAGTGTTGTTATGTGAAGGGGTACGTAACGGCGAATTACCGAAAACAACTTTTGAAGTCCCTACAAAAAAAGGGGTTAGAAGCACGAAATAAGTAGTTTTTTTTTTCACTGAAAGATTGAAATTTATTTCAGCGAGTGAACATCATCGGTAATATTTTCACGAGTGGCACAGCCGCTAAATGTTACGGATGATGTTCACTCGATGAAACAACTTTCGATCTTTCACAAAAAAAAAATCTCTATTTCTTCTCATTAAGATGCATATTTGGATTAATTTACCTGTCAAAGTTTCGAAGTCAGTTAATGAAAAGAAAATTACCATGACTTTTAAAGACATTTTTTTAACCCTTTACCGTTCAATGTCGACTTTTAACGAACCTGAGGAAGAAGGCTTTTAACAAACATTGTTGGAAAAAGGAGAAAATACTGGTTACCAAATTATAAACCTGGATAATTTCGCTTAGCTAACTTTTGGATAGAACATATTTCCAAGATCAGACTATACGAAACATGCAGACTTATCTTGAATATTCACTCTCTGATTATTTTATTTAAAAGAAATAAATTTTTAACAAACTGGTGTCTTCTACCGACTTTACTTGTTGGTTTTCAATTAGATCTACCTCTTAAAGGTTTAAAAGTTAATATTTGCAAAGTGTGACATGACTAAATAGCCCAAGTTTGAAATATGAAAAAAAAGGATGGTTTGGAACGTGTTCTGGAAACCAGTCTGAAAAGAAGGAGACTGTGATATCGTGCAAAAGAAGGAAAGTAACTTGGAAATAAAGTGACGTAATGTGACATGACGTAATGGAAGAAGAGAACAGAGATAAATTCCGAGACAATCCGAATGAATTCCCGGATAGATTGTCAGGCCGTTTTGTATACATGAAGGTAGGATCTCTTACCAAAATTTAACATGGCAAACGATATTTTTGTAATTTGCAAAAAAAAGCACTCTTGATAATTGTGCCAGAAGACAGGATTTCATCATGAATCTTTTTTTTTCCAACAGTTTTTTAATATACATTCTGTTTAAAACCCTAGTTCATGCTAATTATCCATTTACCATTTTTTTTATGGATGCCAACTGCAAATTCGATTCTTGTTATCAGCTACACATTGTGAATGACTCTATGACTCTGGGACAAGGTATCAAAACTGTGAGCAACAGGGCATTTGCCATCAATATTTCTATCTCCATCATTAATTCACAGATAACCGCATCGTCGACCAATTTTCTGCATTTGTGTTCATTTAACGCTAAGATTGTCGAATTGCTCTCAAGATGACCATCTTACCAGCATGACTGTCTGTAGTTTTGAGTTTCGAGATGGTAAAATTACCGTCATGAAAGTTGTCTTCTAATCTCGATGGCCAATTTTCTATCGTCATTTTCTAGGTCGGCGGTCATTCTACGGTCATAATGGCCCTTGTAGCTTCATGGTATTCATTTCATTTTACCGTCACGGTAGGTTGGGTCCATTTCTTTTCCACTTCTTATCGCGGTCTCCTACTCATGCTTTATAATATGGCCTGCAACACGTTAAAAGGGGCATTCGGACATTTGCGTAAAGTGTCATCTCAGATCAGCCTGCGCAGTCCGCGCAGGCTCATCCGAGATGACACTTTCCGTTCTTATGCGATTTCCTCTTTCGCGCAAGTGTCGTCTAGGATCAGTATGCGCGGACTACGCAGGCTGATCCGAGACGACACTGTACACAAATGTCCGAATGCCTCTTTTCGTGTGTTGCAGGCCTTAAAGTTCTGTAGCAATAGACTGTAAATCTGTTTGGTCAATCGTCAAATGATAATTGGATTTTAATCCAACTATCGTAACACACTGGCCAGTATTCATATGTGCATCATTTTTCTGCAAAATCGGTGCACATAACCTTTGAAATCAAAATTTCCAGTTTAGAATTTGATTTCAACGGAAATAACGCTCACGAAACTGAAATTTCAACCATTTTTTTTTTTTTTCGTTTAGTTCAACTTTCATTTTGACGGGATGATGGGTTGCATCTTTGGGTTCATACAAATTATACCTAGAACACGGAAGGACCATATACAAACTATCAATCAATCAATCAATCAATCAATCAAACAATCAATCATTAATCAGCGGTCTAAGCGTTTGGTCCCGAAGCATTGACGGATTGGCATTGAGTATCCATTTCAGTGATAGATTACTACAGCGTTTTATTTTGATGCTTTCCGGAAGTTTATCGTGAAATAACGGTGAAATATTTTTCGATATTTCATGGTTACGACCAATGAAAAATACCGATTTAATTTTCCAACTCTTCAATTGAGGGCGGAAACAGTAGTTCCCGGGCACAAGTTACCTAGGTAAAATGTGCGTGCCACTCAACCAGATGGAAATATGACGTAATGTACCCTACATTTCTCGCGCTTTACGTAATATTGTAATGCGTTATTATGAGGAAGGGGTACGCCACGGGGAATTACCGAAAAGAACTGTTCTGGATTTTGATGTAAGTCCCCCAAAAAAGGGTTACATGTATCTATGATGATAATATTGATTTTGATACATATCACTTTAGGACCATATTGAATGCAATCGCTACAGAAAGTTTGCACGCTGTGAACCAATACTGTACTAAGTTTATATTGCTGACCCTATCACACAAATACATTTGAGCCATGCCCTGGAAAAAGGGGGTTAAATTCTTCTGCAAAGTTTCGACTCAGGTCAGCCTGCGCAGTCCGCGCAGGCTGACCTGAGTCGAAACATTGCTATCCGGCAACTTTCTACATGTCCAAGGACCATTGTAACTCAGGATTCAGTCGATTTTTAGACAAAATAGGTTTTATGAATCCATAAAATTTATGTGATGACTTGCTTGGTATGATGTATCACAGAGATGGATTAAACCCCCTTTGTCAGAGCAGGACTCCTTTAGATTAGTTGTACACAATTTGAGCAGTGACTTAATCAACTGAACATTTTCAGACAAGAAAAAACACAACCGACTTTGTTGCGATTTTCATGTTTTTTTTTTTTAAAGGGGGGGGGGGAAAGAGGGGGTAGAACACATGTTACAAAGTGTTTGGGGCGGTGTAGATAAAAATTCAGGTTTCACATTTTGTACAGCTTTATCTTGATCTACAAATGTCTGCAAAGAGAATATTAGTTTTGCTCTGGGAATTCAATGGTTGGCGAAGAATTAAAAGAGAACCAGGTGTATGGATCAAGATCGACGAATGGACAGGTTGATCTTAACTTTTTGTGGCTGGTAACCGGCATTTTCTCCTTTATGCACAATGTTTTCCTTCTTGCCAGTGACAAATCCCATTACTTGAGCCGTGTTTAATTTGTCGTCTGTAAATGCTTTCATTTAGGACGAGTCTAAGACTTTGTCGTGTGTTAAAGATTTAAAAGAGAGACAGAAGTGTAGATCAAGATCAAAGTATGGACAGGCCGATCTTAAACAGCACTCGCTATGATATGCCTCCATAATCGTGTAATTTAGGTTAGGGATTCACGAATGGTGAACTTTTATAGATAGGATATTATCCACTTACATCACGTTTGACCTTTTTATTTCAACATTAACAGAATGTATAATTAGAATTCTTTTGTATCTGTGTGATAAGAGCCCACCGCTCGTTTGTAATGACACTGTCGCATTTTATGTTAAACGTCAGTCCATTTCCCAACTAAACCTTTTAACTTATAAACCAATAGACAAATGAATGACAAGAAAAAAAAATGCCCGATTGGTTAAAAAAAAGTACCAAAAACATTTTGGATGGACATCTCACAAAGTTGATCATAGAAAGGTTGTATTCAGTGTCATCTTAAAGGGGCGTTAATCCAATGCAAGCCAAAATTGATTTTAGCCTTTAGAAGGGTAGAAAATATTGTGGGGAAAGGAGAAAATGCTGGTTACCAAAATGCTGGTTACCAGCATTTTCTCCTTTTCCCACAATGTTTTCATAATACCTTTTTCGTCAGGGTTGTTAAAACTACGGATTGCTCGGTAAATGATTTTTGTGAAAACCATTTACGTTGACAAAAATAAACCTTCATCACAGACTAATATCTTTCAGTCTGCTTGAATAGAAAAAATTACAGTTCTTTTCGACAGTTTATTAATATGTGAGGCGGTCTATTTGATATTCATTTACTTGTAGCCTCTCTTTATAAAACTCTTTTTTAACTCTTTAACAAACAACCCCGGGTTTTAACGATCCTTGGAGAGAAGCCTTTTGAAAACATTGTGGGAAAAGGAGAAAATGCTGGTAACCAGCATTTTCTCCTTTTCCCACAACGTTTTCTACTCTATCAATGACAAATTCTGCGATTTGAGCCACATCGAAATTGTAGTCTGCAAATGCATTCAATTTGGACTAGTCTAACTTTTTTTTCGTTTAGTAGATTTAAACCGTATTCCACGCCTAATTATAACCTAGAAAGAATAATTCTTTTTAAATGTCTATAATAATACGTTCATAGGTTTGAAAAAAAAAACCCGCTTTTAATCCTTACTCCATACCTCTTACCAGGGGACAAAATTTTTGTCTCGTTCACATTGAAAGCATTTGTATACAACAACTCAAATGTAGCTCAAACGGTGATATGGGTGGACGAACCCCGATAGCGCAGTCGGTAGCGAACAAGATTTGAGAACAAGGGATCACTGGTTTGAATCCCCAGCTCGGCCAACCCTTTTCCCAGAATTGATAATAGTCATTGCGACATGATTCATTTCACTCTCACCGCTGATAATTGTTTCGACGATGGTTATGTGGGAAAGCAGCCAGTGGTTTAGGAAGAATATTGTGCGAAGAACTGATAACAGAAACTCCAGGAAAGCGTAGATAGGTGCAATGAGGGCCGTGATATAACTGAAATAATGTTGAAAACGGCGTCAAGCACCATACAGTTTAGTTATATATTCAGTCTATGCTGATGGTCTATCTAGGTAAAAAAAAAAGGCACAAAACCTTGTGAGAAAAAATGCTAGCAACCAGCATTTTCTCATTGTCCCACGATGGTATCCTCCCTCTCCTTGAGAAATTTCGATAATTCAAGCAGACGTAAGTTTAAGTTAGTTGCAGTTTAAGGGTCGAAAAAAATAAGAGTAAATAAACCCATATCGAAATGCGAAACTATCTACAGAAAAGTGATTAACCTTTTCCTGCTAAATAAATTGAATGAAACTTTCAAGCCGTTATTAAAAACTCGATTGATTCTATTTCAAATTTATTTTTTGGGGGGAAAATATCTCCTTATCGGACAGTGTAGATCCGAGATCAGACTGCACGTTCTGTGCAGTCTGATCTTAATCTACACTGTCCGCAAAAGGTCAGTTAGCCGCGCCTAGCAGCCTAAAGATTAATACACTATTCACACATTCTAACAGTATGCTGTGCACGTATGAATCCAAAGTTGCAGTTCATTTCGATAGTCGATTAATATTCTTATTCAATGTAATAAATATAGCTATATTTGTAACCTTTCTTTTTTTTTCCTTAACCCTTTACAATACAACCACAGGTTTTACGACCCTGAGGAAAAGGGCTTTGTAAACATTGTTGGAAAAGAAGAAAATGTTGGTAAACAGCATTTTCCCCTTTTTCCACACTTTTATTTCTAGATCAAGTTTCAACATTTTTCAACAATTTTTACGATTAACTTTTCGTCTTCAAATGCTTTCATTTTTTGCATGCTGATGCTTTCAAATTGCACAAGTCCAAATTCCACAATTCGGCCCCTAATTGAATGGCAAGATAAATTAGTTCTTTTAAAAACCTGAAACCGTCTGCAAATTACCACCCGCAGACGCATTTTTTCCGTCTTTGAAAACATCGTGACAAAAGGAAAACATTTTTCGAAACGAGCAATTCAGAAGTATAGGTGCGAAAAAACAAAAAAACTGTTAGTAAAATGAAATTAAATGGAGTTATGATTGATTGATTGATTGATTGATCGATCGATCGATCGATCGATCGATTGATGTATGGTGTCGAACGCCGTTTTTCAACATTATTCCAGTTATTTCGCGGTGGCAATACCACCATCCATTCTTTTTCTGGATTTTGTTTAAACCAGTACATCGCATAATATTCTTTCCAAGCTACTGGCTACTTTCCCACATAACCATCGTCGAAATAATGATCATCGGTGAGAGAGGAATGAATTCTTGCGCAATGACTAACATTTGACCTTGGCAATAAAGCGAGCTGGAAATTCATACCAGCGACCCCCCTGTTCTCAAAAGCCTTGTGCGCTAATGACTGCGCTACCGGTCTCGGGTCTTAAAATTATATACTTTTTGTATCACGATTTAATTTTTGGAAGGTTTATCATAGTTTGACAGTGAGGGTTTACAATTCATTTCAATAAGTTGACGTCATACCCCCCCCCCTTTTTTTTTTCCTTCTTCTGGATGAAGTACTTTTTACAAAGAATTTAACCCTTTACCAAATGACAAAATTTGAGACAAACCGAAATTGAAAGCAGTTTTTTTTTCAGATGACAAATGAAATGAAGTTCAAACTTTTAGATTTGTCTTTGACAGGTTTCAAAACATTTGGAGAAAGGGACAAATTTTTCCCTCAATCTTTCAAAGGCCCACTTCCTAAGGGTCGTTTAAGTCGGGATTGTGTGGTAATGGCCAATCATTTTCTCTCTGGCCACTACAGTTGCCCTAAGTGGAATTCGACAAGTTTGATGTCGAAAGTCAAAATATTCATACTTTTATATTCAATTAAAAAAAAACTGGGGTTTTTAATTAGTGCCAGTATAAAATCCATGTAAACTTATCACCACACACGCCAAAGTTTAAAGAACCTGTGGGGAAGAAGGCTTCTGACAACATTGTGGGGAAAGGAGAAATATTGGTAACCTGTCCAAGTACCCTTATACCCTAAACTCCCTGTGAACTTTTCACTGCACAATCCAAACTTTTACGGACCTGTGGGCATATAGACTTCAAAACATTGTAGGGAAAGGAGAAAATGTTGGTAACCAGCATTTTCTTTTTTTCCCAAAAATTTGTTCTTTCTTTTCGTAGACAAGTGCAAAATGTGCAACGAAAAACAAGAGTTAAATAACATGAACAGCGAAAATATGTCCGGTGAAATTCGAAATACGCAAAATTATATGTGGAAAAACAAAGAAGGGTGTAGCACAAATTTACCCAACGAATATAAATACACAACGAAAAAAATTACAATGACGGCAAAAATATATGTACAACAGAATTAGAAATATCCCGAAATGATATACACAACCAATATTCATGTGCCTCGAAATAAACCAAATCACCGAATTACAGGAATAGCGAAAATATTTTCCAGTGAAATTCGAAACACACGAATAAACATGTATTGCTAAAGTAAATAAACAATGAAAAACCATGTATCAGGAAGTAATTTGTATGACGAAATTTCATGAACAACGAAAATATTTGTCCAACGATATTAGAAATACCACAAAATTATATGCAGAACGAAAAATCATGTGTTGGGGGAAAGGAGAAATTGCTGGAAACCAGCATTTTTTTAAAAATTTTCTCACAATATTTTAATCTTTAAACCCTCTAGAAAACGACAAAATTTTGGGCTCCACCAAATTCAAAGCATTTGCAGATTTAAATCTTATTAATACATGTACAAAGTTTAGCTTGCAATCCCAAATCACGTAATTTTAAATAATTAATTAATGATTCTGTTGTGAGAGAGAGAGAGAGAGAGAGAGAGAGACTCAAAAAGGCAGGCAGACACACAGACAGACACACAGAAACACAGACACACAGAAAACCAGACAAACAGACTTTTTTAGGCGCTTTTCAGCACATGATGCGATGAATGTACAGCTTTTAACTCTTGATCAAACTACAAAATTTTAGACCTGGTACTATTTGAAAGTATTAGTAGAAGACAAATATAAGGCCATCCAAATGACAAAAGTTAATTTTGATAGAGTAGAAAACATTGTCGGAAAATTAGAAAATGCTGTTACCAGCATTTTCTCCTTTTTCAACAATGTTTTCAAAAGATTTCTTTTTAAGGGTCATTAAAAGTACAGTATATATTATGTGATAAAGAATCAAACAAAATGTAGAATGGCATTTACTTGACCACTTGTTAAAATTTTGCGGCATTAATCTTTTGAAAACATTGAGGCAAACGGAGATGTTCCCCTTAACAAGTAATTTCCCCCTTTTTCTTCAATGTTTTTCACCCCTATTCATGTGTGGGCCTTCACCTTTTAACACACATAATGCCGAGTTTTATAGACCTTCAAAAAGCGGGTTTTAGAGAACATATTGGAAAATGGAGAGAATAATGGTAACCTGCATTTTCTCCTTTTCCCATAATGTTTTCAACCCTTTGTTACGAGACAAGCGTAACGAGAAAGAAAACCAGCAACAAGCCTTTAACAATTAACAATGTTTATTAATGAATAAAGACAAAATAGTACAACAAGAGTTAAGTTTGAATGAAATTTTGACAATTCTTAATCTTAAAACAAGAAATAGAATAAGTCCCTCAAAATTAAGAATTATGTTTAGACTACAAAAAGTATGAAATTTCTGGTTCCTAAAACCTAAATTAACAATAGTTTTAACTTGCAGATAGATATGAGCAACCTGTTTAATAAAAAGATAATTCCAACTTACAGATGTATACTCCAAATTAAATCCAACACTTTTCACTAATTCTGTATCCTCCAAGCCACAAGTCTAACTTCAAAATCCATATCACCAAGTAGGTCACTCCTATTTATATTAACTTGGAAAATTCTAGATTAGTCTTTTCTACAAAGATGACAACATGGATTGGTAAACAACTTGTTTACTAACAACCTATTTCTAAAAATAACCACAATGGAAAAACCAGTGAATGTTCTTTATGTTTCTAGAATACTCTGTATATAGAGTGAAAGTGAAACTGAAACAGGTTACATATATATTCTATTTACATAACACCTTACACAAACAAATGTCAAATTTTGAATCACATTTTGAATGTTGTTGTCTGCAAATGCTTTCAACTGGGAAGAGTCGAAAATTTTGTCGTTTGGTAAAGAGTTAAACCATATTTTGTGATGATAATCAAGATCCAATGCTAATGGTTTGGATATGGTTGCGTATTTCTGCCGAGAGATACGAGATAGCTATCAGGATAATTTTACAACACTATCGTGATAAAACAAAGTTTCCTGGAAATATTATCTAGATAATAAAAATTTTCACGGTAAAAATATCGCGATAATTCTACCTGTTATCACGATTTTTTTTGCTTTCGTGCCCATAACTGACATTCACGGTATCTATAATTAGATACGGTTTCGGAACATCTTCGTCTACAACCTTATGAATTCTCCTTTTCCCTGAATAGTTTTAAAGTGTTTGTAGGAGGCATTTCGAGTCGTCTTTATGATTTTACAGACTTCTGTTCATTTCGAGTCTTGTCAAAATTTACCAATTAAGCTACAACTATTAATTATTCGAATTCCTACTTACTGCAATCGTGTGAAGTCAAAAACTACCGAGTTCATCCAAATGATAAATTTTCTATTTATAGATATTGAGAAACAGGTAGAACTATCACGATAATTTTATCTTGCATGTCAGATTCGTGCACGATTGAGAAATTTTGCGTTAAAATATTAAGTTAATCGTATGGTGGCATATTTCTGCCGCGAGATACGAGATAGCTATCATGATAATTTAAGAGAATTATCGTGATAAAACAAAAAAATTCACGATAAAAATATCGCAATAATGCTAACTCTTATCATGATTTTTTTTGCTTTCGTGCCCACAACTGACATTCATATCTATAATTAGATACGGTTTCGGAATACTTTCGTATACAACCTTATGAATTATCCTTTTCCCTGTACGGTTTCAAAGTTGTTCGTAGGAGGCATTTCGAGTCGTCTTTGTGATTTTACAGACCTCTGTCATTCGGGCATTGTCAAAATTTACCAATTAAGCTACAATTGTTAATTAATGATTCGAAATTTTACTGACTGCAATCTTATTAAAGGGTAACTCCACACCAAAACTTTCATTTCAAAATCGGATAAAACGACACTAGAGTATGTTAACAAAAATCTTGTTAGCGTTCTGTGATGTTTACTCCACGAGATATTGAGGTTTAAACTTTCGGATTTTCACCTGTGTGAAAGTCGCTAATTGAAAAAACCGTGACTTCCGGTAGTTTGCCGTGACCTCACAAGTGTGAGAAGATAATTATAGTCACTATATATGAACTAACACAGAAAATTGAGAAAACTGCATGATATTTATAAAGATATAAATCGCTATTTCACGTTTCAATCACTTGTGTACTGCAGAGTTTCAATCTCTATAGACCCGTCACACCAAACTAGGTCTTACAACGTCTTAACCCGTCCTGACATAATCGGAAAACGGGTTACGGTCGGGGATGAACGTATAATTTTGGCCTGATAATGGCTGAAGCCCCTATCTCACCAAACCTATTCCCAGAAAGTCTTAACCCGGTCAACAAAATCGAAAAACTGGCTGGGATAGGACATGTAATTTCGGTCGGTAAAATGCAAACGCACTGCAGGTTATTGCCCGACCGCACTGCGTCTCTAATAGGATCGAAGTACAGCAGTTCCGTTCGTAGTACGTCCTTCTCGCTTTAAGTACGTTGTTACTCCGTCTAATCACAGGACGGGATGGATGGCAAAAAATTTTGAGCAGGCTCAAAGTTCTGGAGCACCCTTCGTAAAAGGATACTAATACGCCCACTTCGTCTGAAGACAGTTTCAGTCCGATCAGCAAAAAAATTCGGAACAGAGTGAGAACGAGTTTGGCGTGACGGGGGTATATCGCTCTTACATCTACAATCATAGGAAAGAAATTTTGAATGGATTAGCTTAGTGGAGAAAGTACTTATAAAAAAGTGAATAGTTATTCTTCTGGTAACGAACATAAATATTTTTAAATTTATTTCTTGATGTTATTTCAGTTGTACCACTACCTAATCAACGAGTTGTAATAGATAAATGTAAAAAAAGAAATAATAAATCAAGATATTTGAATCATGCCAAAATTCTCTTCTACTAGGTCGTAGAAGGAAGAAGGAACATTGCAATGTGAAAAGGAAATCATTCGAGTTAATTTCTAAGGCTGTTTCTACCAAATATAGGACACCGTCGACCATTTAACGGTCTACAAATCCTGCGCAATCTGATCTGGATCTACACCATCAGTGTCAGCATTTTACATGTCTCCTTCAGCTTGGAAAGGATTAAAAGCCTTGATCTGCCTTAGAAATCTTATCCTCTCTTTAACATTCACGAACACCATTAAATCCAGCACACATCCTGAATTTGCTGTTAAAGTTAAAAAAAATTTTTTTTCACTCGATCTTCATTTATTTTCCTACGTGCTTTTTTTTTTCATAATCTCAAATTTGTTTCTTTCATCAACAACAACGTTAAAAGATTGTCTGAATTGCCTCCTGCCTTCCTGTCCTCCATATCATGCAGTAAACATTTTTGATCGTCTGCAAAATACAGGGTCAGTCCATTTCCTAAATACTGAGACATGTAAGGCGTACAATTTAAAAGGAAATACCAACGTGGACAAAAACTGTTTAACTGTCTTCTCCCGTGTTTCTCCCTGTAATCATATACGAGATAAGAGATGCTGACCATGAAAATGCAGCGTAAATTAACAATTTATAACTGCGTACAAACTTTACACAAAATTTTAGTGCGCCAACCTTTTATTTTGAGAAAGGAATTGTGTGTTCCATCCATGTACAAGGACAAAGGGTTAATTCGGTGCCTCTTTTGTGATGATATCGCACCGTTGTGGTCTGACATATTTTTTTTTTACCCGACTTGCAGCTTGATTGGTTGGTTGGTTGGTTGTATTGGGGTTTAACGCCACTTTAACAGCTAAGGTCATATCATGGCGGTCGGTGACGCACATGTGTTTACTGGCTTTCTCACGCCAGTACTAACACAACTTTCTTTCCAAAGCCACCGACTACTTTTCTCACATGCTTCAGCAGAGGTGAGAGGCGAAAATACGCCGGAAAGAATGTTCGCCTCAACCGGGTATCGAACTCACAACCACCAGGTCATGAGTCCGACACGCTCACCACTGAGCCACCCGGGTGGGGCGCTTGCAGCCTGAGGTTAACAAGCACTTGTCATAAACATGTCATGTACAAAGTTACTCTTTTGTTTTCACGACCATATTGAACCCTTTTTCGTAAATAATGTAAATGGAATTTGGAATTTTACACAGGTTAAATGAGTAAGTCGAACGTCATAACTTTTGTATTTTCCTCATTCATACGATCTTAAATTAAAAAAAAAAACCGCATAATCTGCTTGTCGAATTTCTTTCCTCTCTCTCTCTCTCTCTCTCTCTCTCTCTCTCTCTCTCTCTCTCTCTCTCATGAAAGAGATGGATAATCAACAGTGAATTTACCATTTATTGCTTGCCTCATTTAAATTTCTTTGGGGCCCCAAGGCTGCTGAGCGCGACTCAATGACCTTTTGCGAACAGTGTATATTAAGATCAGACTGCACAGAACATGCAATCTGATCTTATGTACAGTGTCCAATGCGGAAACATCTATTTTTGTTTCTTCAAAAACTAGCACTATTCAAAATTTTGCAATCGGCATGAAGGTTTATTTAACCTTTTGGGGATTAATGGTAGATCTGATATTAAGCCATGTCATTTAGTTCAGACAGACAGACAGACAGCAGACTGACAAATAAATAGTCATCTCCTGGCTCGAAATAGGGCTTAAACTCAGCACCGGGCATACGATAGGGATTTTTGTGATGAAAAAAGTCGCCTCCTGACATGAGGGAGGATAAGGCTGAGAAAAAAAGAGTACACAGAAGCCGAAGTAAGAGTGGCATCACATCCGGTTTATCGAACATTTCACAAACTCGCACAGGTGTGCAAACCACATCTTCGCTTAAAACTCTCTTTCTACGATAGACATTGAAATGTGGTTTTTCTATTTTAAGATGGTTTTCATTTAAGGATTCATATATCCAAAAAAGAGATTTTGGCTGTAGTTGCCCTTTAAGTCAAAACTACCGAGTTCATCCAAATGATGAATTTTCTATTTATAGATATCGAGAAACTACGGAACCCCTAAAGTGACATACTCGACTTTTTTTTAATATGCAAATTTCTCAAGTTATTTCGTTTTTACGAAATATTATTTCGTAAAAACGAAATATTATTTCGTATATACGAAATAATATTTCGTTTTTACGAAATAATATTTCGTAAAAACGAAATAATTATTTCGTTAAAACGAAATAATTATTTCGTAAAAACGAAATAATTATTTCGTAAATACGAAATAATTATTTCGTAAATACGAAATAATATTTCGTAAAAACGAAATAATTATTTCGTAAATACGAAATAATTATTTCGTAATTACGAAATAATTTTACCAGCCTGTATATCAATGAGGCCACATAGCCTTGAATCACATTTTTGACTGGTTTTTACGCCGCTGTCATTATTATTCTAAATCTATGCAAATACATAATAAATTGTGCTCACTGAAAAGGATGCTTTTTGCACTTGAGGAAAAAATCGACACATACCAGCCGGCACAGTCTGTGCAGGCTGACATGGGCCGATACTTTTTCAATATGGTCTTCCAATTTTCTGCACGTCAAAGGGATATTCGAACTCATTATTCGCTTGCTCATATTAGACAAAATGGAATTTATGGATCCATAACATGGAATCACTCATTTGCATAACATGGAATCACTCATTTGCGAAAAGTATCGACCAGGAAAGCCTGCACGGATTGCTCAGGCTGATCTGGGCCAAACTTTTCGCTATCAATAAATTCTCAGTATGTCAAAGGACTAGAACTACTATATGATTCCGTCGAGCGTTCTAGATAAAGTGAATAGATTTTCTATGTATCCATCAGTATGTGAAGGCTTCCTTGGTGTCATAGATCACGGGGATTCAATTAGCCTCATTTTGTCAGAGCATGGCTCAATTTCAAATTTGCTAACGTTACTGCGTACAACTTTAAACATTATTCCTTGACGCAATTCAGCTAGTTAGAAGAAGTCCTTTGTCGATTTGACTTATGTCTTTGCATAGATCTAGAGAATTTGGGGGACCGGATGCCTCCTCCCTCAACCCCCCACTCCCCACCCCCACGCTGATCCGCCTATGCATAATCAGGTGATGTCTTGCTTGATACCATGGATCATGCAGATGCATTAAGCCCCCTTTTCATGAAGCACGGCCCAATCATGTCTGATTGATTTGCGTTTTACGTCGCATCAATCTTTTAAATTTAAGTGAGGCAATCATTGTGCTGTCCTAGAGGCCCTGAGTACGAAGGAAGGAATTCCATTACTACCATATTAGAATTTGTTTGTATCAGCACGAAACCACTAACGTTACCCCTCGCTGTTCTCCACCCCCGAGGCGGTCTCTTAAGAATCTGATCTCCGTCTCTCCGTCTCTTAGTTTAAAAAGAATGTTCTGTCACTACTGGTGTGAGAAAGCCAGGAAACACATGGCTGCATCGCTTATCACCGTGATATTACTACCTGTCTGTCTGTCTGTCTGTCTGTCTTAATTATCACTCTACAAATCTCTTTACCCTGATTCTTAAGCGACAGTCGTAATGTTATCCCATCTTTCCAAGAGCAAAGAAGGTAAGAAATAAGGAACGCGCTTTTAATACCATATTATAAGTCTTAAAAATGGATTTGCAGAGTATCGACCCCACTGTAGGCAATTCAGGACAGCTCAACTCGGAATTCAAATCTATAGCCTATAGTGTGAGAGGCTGTCAATCAACCCTACAATGTAGCCCTATCGCAAGGCAGTCAAAGTGCCTCGAACCCGAGTCGAACCAAGGATGTCGGTATTTCAACTTATCAGATTATTTCGTTTTTACGAAATATTATTTCGTTTTTACGAAATACTATTTCGTAAAAACGAAATATTATTTCGTAAAAACGAAATAATATTTCGTATATACGAAATAATATTTCGTATATACGAAATAATATTTCGTATATACAAAATAATATTTCGTTTTTACGAAATAATATTTCGTAAAAACGAAATAACTTGAGAAATTTGCATATTAAAAAAAAGTCGAGTATGTCACTTTAGGGGTTCCGTAAGAAACGGATAAAACTATCAAAATAATTTTATCTCGCATGTCAGCTCCGAGCACTGTGGAGAAATTTTGCGATAAAATATTAAGTTTATCGTGATATTTTTATCATGAAACTTTTCACGATCTTGATAAGATTTCCAGGAAACTTTTAATTTATCGCGATAATTTACCAAAATTATCATGATAGCTATCTCGTATCTCGTGGCAGAAATATGCCACCATATAATCGTGATATTTTTTTCAGGAAACGTTTCATTATCTCGATAAAATTTCCAGGAAACTTTAATTTATCGCGATAGTTTTGTAAAATTATCATGATAGCTATTTCGTATCGCGTGGCAGAAATATGCCACCATATTTGGACGTCTTCTGCTACAATGCTGCATAACCTTTATGCGAAACAATCCCATGTTCTAACGAAGTTGAGGGAAATGGCTTTTGAAAACATTATGGGTAAATGGAGAAAATGCCGGTGAACAGCGTGTTCTCATTTTTCTCACAATGCTTCCCCCCTAGAACAAAAGGATGTTCGAGTTTTACGAGTTGTACGAGCAAACCTTTTGCCAAACAATCGCATGTTCTTACGACCATGGGTAAGATGGCTTGGAAAAACATTGCGGGAAAAGGAACACAATGCTTGTAACCTACATTTTCACTCTTTTTCACACAATGCTCCTCTCCACATCAAGAACTAATCTTGTCATTTTGTTTGAATTTGTCGTCTGCCGAGTCCCAGTAGCTCAGTTGGGAGCGTGTAGGACTGAAAAACAGGGGGTCGCTGGTTCGATCCGCGGCTCGGCAAATTTTTTTCCGAAGCTTGATGATAGTCATTGCGACAGGATTCATTCCTCTCTCACAGCTGATCATTGTCGCGACGATGGTTATGTGGGAAAGCAGCCAGTGGCTTGGAAAGAATATTGTGCGGAGTACTGGTAAAAGAAACTCCAGGAAAGCATGGATATGTGTGCTGTCCACCAACTGAAATAAAGTTGAAAACGGCGTTAAACACCATACAATCAATCACTGAATTTGTCGTCTGCAAATGATTATAAAATGGACCTAATTTTGTCGTCTAGTGGCGGATTCACTCTACCTGATACAACAAAATTCTAAACTCGTCCAAATTAAAAGCATCTACAGAAAACAAATAAAATGCGATTCAAATGACGCGGTTCGTCTCTGAAAGGGTAGAAAACATTGTGGGAAAAGAAGAAAATGCTGGTATCCAGCATTTTCTTCTTTTCCCTCAATGTTTTCAAAAAGTGTCTTCAAAATTCTCGATTCGTCCAAATTCAAAGTTGTTGCAGAAATCAGAGTAATTGTGCCTTAGTTGATGATATTTGTCTCTGAAAGAATAGAAAACATTGTGGGAAAAGAAGAAAAATGCTGGTTACCAGCATTTTTTTCTTTTCCCACAAGTTTTCAAAAGTTTTATTCCAAAAGGTCGTTAAAACACGGATTTATCTATAAAGAGTGTCGGGGTCTATATGTTAAATATCATTTCCATGTTAAAGGCTTAGTACTGCTTACTCTACTATGTTAACAAGGTTGAACATGGCATTGAATACTTTTCTTCAATTAGAGAGCTTTTTCTCTCTCTCTCTTTTCCCTCTCTCTCGCTCTCTTTTCTATCTTTACTAGACAGTATAATTTAGAAAAAATGTCTTTCTTCTCAGCCGAACTGTTTTCGTAGACCTTTTAAGGCCCAATAGCAGTCAAAAGTAAACAATGCTGGGTGTTAACCCTTAGGCTGCTAAGCGCGACTCACTGACCATTTGTGGAACGTGTAGGTCAAGATTAGACTGCACAAAACGTGCAGTCTGATCTTTGATCTACACTGCCCGATCAGGTCACATTTTCCCCCAAAAATATCTTTGAAATAGCAAAATTTGGGCTTTTACTATCGGTTTAAAAGTTTCATTTCACTTATTTAGCAGGATAACAGTTAAAATGCATTTAAATTCAAACCATATTATTTTAAGGGATGGGAAGTGTTATAAAGATGACAATGTGTTGTTTCTCGGTTGGTCCAAGTGTAAGTCACCGCCCCTCCCCCCCCCCCCAAAAAAAAAAATTTTTAAAAATAGGTTAAAAGTTGCCAGGTCGATCTATCTTTTGTTTACATTTTAGCTGGTTTTAAAATTCACTTTTCTTGAAAAACCAAAGCACTGTAGTGCATTGCCTGAGTCTGACCTAAGTACACGGTTCAAAACTTGTTAACCCTCAAATTAAAGCGGCTTTTACAACTTTTATTGCCTTTGTAGACTGAAATCAGACTGTACAAAACGTGCAGTCTGATCGTTGTTCTACACTGTCAGTTTTACTGAGATTTTCTGGACAAAATCATCTTCTATTGAAATATTTTGGGTCTTGTTTCTGGACTGAGATCGTATTTTAAGTTTCCTTGTCTCTCTAAGTGTTAGTTTCGAATTTGGTCAGCAAGCTCCTGATTGGCTGAGGTGTTCTGTCGCACCCAATCATGACGAGTGTTTCTTTTCCATTGATAAATGCAGGTCCCCTGACACCTTTAAACCCAAGCAGTTTGGTTAAATTTGAATCTATCAATATATAGAGGAAACCAATATTGCACTAACTTATTTTAGAACTTTATCATTGATAATCCCACAGTGGTTGAACGTTGCGGACACGACGTCTTATTTATAAAGTTTACGTGGTACGATCGTAAAAACCGTTGAAGATTTAAATGTATGGCATTGACTATTTTCGGTTAAACATAAAAGAACAATCGGTTGTCGCAATGTCATGCTAATTTTGGTCAACATAATTAAATCACAAAAATCGGTCAGTGTAGATCCAAGATCAGACTGCACGTTCTGTGCAGTCTGATCTTAATCTACACTGTCCGCGGAAGCGTTCTACAGATTCTTTACGAGTATAAATTTACAGTGTTTCTTTTTTTTTTTTATTTAAATTTCAAGAATAGAAGATAAACAGTGTACAGTGCATGCTATCAGATTTGAAATTGACAAGATCATGTGACTCTAAACAATGACATGCGTTGTGAAATTTACAGCATTTAGTGCATTGCAATAAAATGGTCCGTGTGGGGTTATTTTAGCAAAATCTTACCCGAGTGGATTAACAATGGATGATTTATATTATGGAGACAAGGTAAGAATTGTGTGTATATTTTCTTAACTCTCTAGCTCGGTCGGGTAGCTCAATGGTAAGCGTGTCCGACTCGTGACCTGGTGGTTGTGATCTAGATACCCGGTTGAGACAAACTTTCTTTTCGGCGATTTTATGCCTCGCACCTCTGATACATGTGAGAAAAATGGTCAGCGACTTGGAAAGAAAGTTATGTCAGTATTGGTGTGAGAAAGCCAGAAAACACATGCGTAGGTGCACTGACCGCCGTGATATGACCTTAGCTGTTAAAACGGCGTTTAACTCAAATACAATCAATCGAAAATCTCAACTCTTTACCACATGACAAAATTTTAGACATGGTCCAAATCGAAAGCATTTGCCGACGACAAGTTCGATGGAAATGAAATGGCTGGAATAGTCTTTAAAGGGTGGAAAACATTTTGGGAACAGAAGAAAATGGTGGTAACCAGCATTTCTCCTTTTCCCAAAATATTTTCAAAATCTGTCTTCCTTACGGTCGTTTAGATTGTGTGGTATTGAATTGAGGAGTTGCGTATGTTTACTTTAAAACTAGACCGGTAGCGTACCTACTAGCGACTTGGGGGTCGCTTGTTTGAATCTTTCCTATGATTGATACTAGTAATTGTGACAGGATTCATTCCTGTCTCACCGCTGGACACTGGTTAAGTGGCTGCCACTATGTAACTGAAAGAATGTTGAAAACGGCGTTGAACGCCATGCAAACAAACAAAGAGACACGGAGACAGTTGATTGTATTGTGTTTAACATCGTTTTCAACATCATTTCAGTTATATCGCGGCGGCCAGTGCACCTATCCATGCTTTCCTGGAGTTTCTTTTACCAGTACCCCGCACAATATTCTTTTCAAGTCACTGGCTGCTTTCCCACATAACCATTGTCGAAACAATGGCCAGCGGTGAGAGAGACACAGAGAAAATCCCGGCTTGTTTATAAAATCTGAAATCACTAAACTTTAGGACTAGGTGTCGTCTATTCCATTGATTTCTAATTTGAATAAGAGAACGGAAGTGCCTATAGGCTTATTAGTTGATGAATCAATAAAATAATAAAACGTTGTTAATATACCCTCTGCCTGCCTGTCTGTCTGTCTGTCTGTCTCAGTGTCTCTCTCTGTCTGTCTGTCTGTCTCTCTCCCTCTCTCTCTCTCTCTGCGTGTGTCTCTGTCTATACCTCTATCTTTCTCTTTCTGCCTGTCTCGGTCTATCTTTGTCTCTCTCTGTCTGTGTGTCTGTCTCTGTTTATGTCTGTCTCTGTCTGTCCGTCCGTCTCTCTCTCTCTCCCATTTTACACTATTTTAGTCAAATGCAGCAGCTCCTGACTATTCCACCGTTCCTTTACTTAACCCTTTACTCTCTGTCTGTCTGTCTGTCTGTCTGTCTGTCTGTCTGTCTGTCTGTCTGTCTGTCTGTCTGTCTGTCTCTCTTAAAGCATCGTTCGAAAAGAAGAAAATGCTGGTAACCAGCATTTTCTCCTTTTCCAACAATGCTTTCCATCCTTCCAAAGACAAATTCCAGTATTGCAGCCATGTTTATTATGTTGTTTGCAAATGATTTTTAGTAAATTTATGAGTCTAAATATTTTTCCGTTTGGGAAAGGGTTACTTGTTTTGGTTCTTTTCAAGGACACGACTTAACGCATAGCGTGCAGGGGACAACATTATAGTGCTTTTTCAGAAAGGTTAGATCAAGATCAAACAGCACAAAACATGCAGTCTGATCTTGGATCTCATTTGAGCGACCTACTCTAAAATAATGACCGAAAACAGAATTAAACGTACATTATTTAGGTATTTCCGACAGATTGAGAAATAACATTTTTCTCCATTTATTTATTGTTTAAGCCTTACCCCTATACCACAAGGCACCATATACTTACGAACTTGAAAATTAAAAAACTGAAGAAACATCACGGAAAAAGGAGAATATGATGGTAACCAACATTTCGTTACTATCCCACAATGTTTTTCTACCTTTAAAATGACAAATCTCGTCATTTGAGCATTTCTTTTTTCTTTTGTCGTCTGCAAATTCTTATAATATGGACAAGTCTATAATTTTGTCACGTGGTAAAGACTTTAACCCTTTACCAGACAACAAAATTTTAGACTCGTCCAAATTGAAAGCATTTGCAGACGACAAATCAAATGTCACTCAAAACATAAAATTTGTCTTTCATAGGGTAGAAAACATTGTGGGAAAAGGAGAAAATGCTGGTAACCAGCATTTTCTCCTTTTCCCACAATGTTTTCAAAAGCCTTCTTTCTCAGGGTCATTAAAAGTCGGCATTGTGGGATAAAGACTTGAAGGATAATATCTAATGATACATCAATTGTATAAATCCGGATTTAGTTGTGTCATTGGCCTTATTGTACAGTCATTAGCATTTTTTATGTACCACATATAAATGAGCCGTGCTCTGTGAAAAGTGGGTCTAATGAATCTTCATAATACACTATACCAAGAGAGTCGCCTGTTTTCAGTTGAGTTGCACTTGAAGCCCTCGATATATATAGAAGCTTAAATCATTAATTTGGCGGCATTAGAGTACAGATCAATACTATGTTGAGCATCGATAAAAACAATTGACTAAACTCTTTACCAAACGACAAAACTTTAGATTCCTGCAAATACAAGGCAGTTGCAGACGACTAATTACGTGTTGCTCAAATGATGAAATTTGAATCTAAATGAATAGAAAAGATTTGTGGGAAAAGGAGAAAATGCTGGTTACCAGCATTTTCTCCTTTTTCACTCGATGTTTTCAGAAGGCTTATTATTCCTTAGAGTTGTTAAAATATAGGACTCTTTCGTAAGAGTTCAATTCCTATGAAACTTAACAAAATTTCCGATGCTATTTGCAGACAATGTAGAACAAAATCAGATTGCACAGAACGTACAGTGTTAGATCACCACTTGCCAATATTATATAACATTTTAGTGGCGAAAAGAAACATTTAAACTGGCCGAACCGTATCATTGTTTGTTTCAAAAATGTCCATTTGAACTACTAGGCATTCTGAGGGTTCAAGTAATCGACGGGTCTTTTCGCCCCACGGAATTATTTATTCTCAACTTTGTTTATTTCATAACGAAAAACAAACTCGATCTATTAAAGCCATTCTTGCTCCGTTAGTTAACCTATTATCACAGAAGTGCGATTTTTTCATCTATATTTATCATTTGAATAGTGTTTATACGCCTTCAACATACTATTTAGTCTTATTCTCCAGAATTTTCTAAATTTGAAAGTGACACAACCTCTGATTGGCTTTACCATTTGATTTAGCCAATCAGAGGTTCTGTTACTTTCAAATCCAGTTCTTGTCCGGAAGAATGATCACCTGTACTTATATGGATAAAGTCACACCTGGGCCACCATACAATAAGCATGCGGCGAGTTCTAAATTTAAAAGAATGTTTATCAGTATACTTATATGGACAAAAGGTGCGAGGTTAGAGTCCATTGAAGAATAATTCAATATTAATTTTTTTCATGAACATTGGCGAGTTCTGATTGGCTGAAAAATTTTTTTCATAGCTCCATGAAAAAAAAAAAAAAAAAATTAGCAGTGCCGGAACTACTTTTGCATTCAAAAAAATGTAAACAAACATGTATACGAGATTCCATAATGTTTTTTCTTTCTGATTTTAGATCTATATCGAGTCCGAAGTTCAAATTGCTAGCTGAATTTATTTTCTCTGAATATCGAAAAAGAAATCCAACAGTAATTTCAAAGAGAGAACTGAAAACTCATTGTCACTTTGCTGGGTTCTAACAATCTTATTTTCAACTTAATTCTAGCGTATTGTAGATCTACTTCTAATAATAAATCGACTAAATCTGCAAATGTTCAATACTATAATGACGTCATGAATTACGTCATTATTACGGCATGAACGAGCTGATTTACCGCGCTAAGAATTATCAATGAAATGGACTTTAAATAAATACGCAATGTTGGATTTACAAAAAAAGCAGTTAGAGTAGAACTTAAGTGCATATTTGTTGTCTGTGATATTGAATTATAAGGAATGAAGAGAATTTTTTTTTGTTTTCATGGAGGTATGAAAAAAAAACCTAATCACACTGTATGAAATTGACCTGAAGTACTCGGCCATTGATTAACACTTCAGTTGCCAGGAAATTTGGTATTATTTTATCCAATGTAAATAAAAGTTGAACTTATATTGAAAAAAATAAGGAACCTTCACTGACCCACAAACTGTAAAATTTCGTACTTTGTTAGTTAATTGTATAGCCGTTATTGCAGAACAAGTGATACAGAGTTAAATAACACAAAGGTTAGTTAGCAGAGACTCCGTCTATGGTTTTCCTAGAGTTTCTTTCACCAGTGCTTCGAACAATATTCTTTCCAAGCCACTGGCTGCTTTCCAACATAACCATCGTCGAAACAATGATCAGCGGTGAGAGATTAATGAATCCTGTCGCAATGACTATCCTCAATTCTTCGAAAGAAATTGGCCGAGCTTGAGATTCGAACCAGCGAATCCCTGCTCTCAAGTCATGTACACTACTGACTGCGCTGCCAGGGCTCGGCAAATTCCAAAATGATAGAAATCTCACGGCGTGAGGCCAAACAATACCGCTGTAGGTGTCAAATATATCGGTTTACTCGGTATAAAACTTTATCGCCGATCTATGAAATTTTTGTTCGATAAACATTGGCTTTGGCACGTATGTGTTTGGTTGTTTGAATGGTCTTTTAAGCCTCTTTAAACAATATTTCAATTATGCTATTGGACTCCTTGTACTTAAAGGACAGTTGGTTGGTTTGTTGGTTGGTTGCTTGGCTGGTTGGCTGGCTGGCTGGTTGGCTGGCTGAGAGGTTGGTTGTTGGTCGGTTGGTTGGTTGGTTGGTTTGCGTGTTTGTTTTTGATTGATTGATTGATTGATCGATCGATCGGTTGAATGGTTTAGCCAATCAGAAAATGTGTTTCTTTCTAAATAAAGAATAAGACTAAGAATGAAACTAAGGATGGTTGGTGAATACGGGACCTAAAATTGCCTACAGAATATATGTAGACCTACAAAAAAAAACATCATTTTATAAATTGTCCAATATAGCAAAAACCTTGACAGCTCAGGTCTAATTAATGGAAAAATCATGTGACAATTTGATATAAGATAATGATTAAATCAGTCTTACCTCCATGGGTCATGTGATTCCTATTTTTAGAATCGGTAGACATTTGACTCTTCGCCATGTCAAACAAATTTGCACAAAGCTATTGAAACATCTTTGTTAAATATGGATGACATATGCAAACACTGACGAAAAAATCAGAAGTACCTCGTTATACTTTCTTCTTTTGACACAATGTTTTCAAAGGTAGTTTACGTAACGTCTGCGCTTAGTAACGTGAAAAATGTTATGGGAGTTCCTATTTCTTAACAATTTTTTTTTTTTATGGCCCATTTGTAATTCGGTGGCTTGTTCAGCTCATAATACAGATGTTGATTTGGAGGGTGAAATGCGTTTTCTTTGTTGCTTTAGTTATGTTTCTTCAATCACATGAACCTCTCTCTCTCTCTCTCTCTCTCTGTCCCCCTCTGTATCTCTCTCTCTCTCTCTCTCTCTCTCTCTCTCTCAATATTCCGGGACTGGGCCTTGAAAAATTTTGATTGTCTTAGGGGTTGAGGAGATCGTCTCAGCGTAGAACTTAGAATTTGAATAATATTCTTTAACCGTTGCAGAAAACGAACCGTAAAAATCATTTCAAAAAGAAATATTCACCGTAAATTCTGTATAATTAAGCTGCGCTCTAAGAAAAAAGGGTTTAATAAATCTTCGTAATGCATTTAATCAAGCGAATCGTCGAATAATATAGATACAATGTCAGCAAAAACCGGTTGAATCATGATGTAGAATGGTCCTTTGACATGTAAAAAAATACCAATGACAAAAAGTTTCGATCCGGGTCAGCCTGCGCGGACTGCGCAGGCTGACCTGGGTCGATACTTTTTGCAAATGCATTAAACCCCCTTTTCATAGAGCTTGCCTCACATTTATTCGTCGACTTAGATTATGCCTTGGGAAACAGAAGCTTTGAGCAGTAAAAACAATATTTACTTTGCGGTAATTGGGTGTATGAAAAAGAGTAGGCGAAAGTCAAACAGTTAAATATTTGCTAACTGTATTTTTTTTGTTATTTGCAGACTGGTTTTCCGAACGGGGTAATTAGAATTCCAGTTGCTTCGAACTATGGTAAGTTTTATATATTGATTGATTGAATGTGTTTTACACAGCTTTCAACATTATTCTAGTCATATCACGGCGACAGTTCACATACTTATGTATGTCCTTGGTTTATATACACCAACCATTCTTAAGAACAAACTTTGTCTTATTCACAAGAATTTTCTACATTTGAAAGTAACACAACTTCTGATTGGCTAAACCAAACGGTTTAGCCAATCAGAAGTCGTGTTACTTTCTAAATCTATAAGTAGACTAAGAATATTCTTTATTATTGTTGATTAATACGGGCCCTGGATTTCACCAGTACAAAGCTAGGGCACTGAAGTGTCTTGCCCAAGGACACTCCTACGAAAAGCCCAGTGCCTCCAGTGAGGTTCGAAACCGTGGCCTCCAGGTTATGAGTCCTACACTTTATCACTGAACCACGGTGGACCTCGGGCAAGTCTATACAATCTTGGAGGGAAATATGTGAGCGTTTCAACTACAACGTTGAATTGCAATAGGTTAATTTGTTTTGATTCTTTTTAATGCTGTTTTTTCATGCTTTTTTTCCATTCTTTTATCACACTTTCATTTTGGACTGGATCAAACTGAAAGCATTTTGCAGACGACAAATGTATTAGTTTAATTCATTTTGGATGGGTCGATGATGTTTTTAGAAATCAGGGCCAATGTAGTTTGGATTGCTCATATATTTGAGCCATGTTCTGACTAAAATGGTTTTTAATGCATCTCTGCGGTGCATTATACCAAGCAAGTCATCGCAAAATCCATTTTGTCTGACAATCGGCTGAACTCTGAGGTAGAATGGTCCATGGACATGCAAAAAATATACCAAAAGCAAAAAGATATCGACCCAGGTCTGCCTGCGCATACTGCGCAGGCTGACCTGGGTCTATACCTTTTGCAGATACATCAAATCCCCTTTACATAGGCCATGGCTCATTTATAACAACCTATTGTAATGTTGAACTAATAAGGGAGACAACTCTTCCGTAATTAACACGTGATAGCCTTTCATTTTCACGGAGTATTTTGTAGAACAGAACGGAACAAAATTTCATTTAGGACCTACCGTAGGTTTCTAATTCATGCACAGTACGCCGTACAAAATTAAGCAAGGGTGAAAAGATTTCTTAACTCGTGATTTTGATTTTTGTCATGTAAAGATAAATTACCAATATAATATGTTGTGTAAGGGGTATGAGAACTTAAGGGTTTTGTCTTCATTTAAAACCGAAAACGACAACAGCGATTGCTTTGAAAGCCTTCGAAACATGGAATGCATTTTTTATCCGTCGTAATTTGTGCAACCTTGCTGCCATCAGCAGCAAAATTTGGAATGAAGATACTAAAATGATTATTTTTTCATAAAATAAGGACAAAATGGTTTAAAATTGGCTGAAAACTGACTGAAAGCGAGTATGGATATATCTTTAACTGATCTGGAAGATTACTTTTACAGATGAATAGCAGAAAGTGGTACGATTACTCTATTGTCTACGAGTAACGCTCATCTTATCAGCGGGTAAAAATGTGTCGGAAAAAGACAATCATTGCCCTCAATACTTCGGCTTTTGGAAGATAGTCTTTTGTTGGCGGTAATGGCTAATGAATGAAAGTCAAGCTCTCAGTACCTTGCATATTCTAATTTGTGTTTTCGAGTTTCCGTTTACAGTCTTGTCACTGCAGTGAATATCTTTGACATGGACTATATAAAGATATCGAATTGGCTATTGGTTACCTATAAGTATGTGATGACTTACTTGGTATTAATGGATCACGGAGATGCATTAAGCCCCCTTTTGCCAGAGCATGGCTCATATAGTTACTCTGGCGCGGAGATTTTTTAAAACCTTGTTAAAAGTCATAAGAGCGAACGAAGTCGTCTTGCAGATCAGAATACCTAATACTCCCACTACTGACTCTTCTTCCATTTTTGGTTTAGGATTTTTTGTTTTTCCCCATACATTAAAGCGTATATGTCCGACATGAACTATATAGAAATATCATATATCAAACCATGGAAAATAACCTATCATGGCATAAAGTTACTCTCGTGAGGAGATCTTAAGATACCCATGACGATGCCCTGAGACAAACAAATTCGTCTGTCAGAACAAACTGGTCTGCACTCTCAGTACTGTCTGTTCTTTGATTTTTGTATTGTAGTTTACCCTTTGACCCAACCATTGCAGCGAATATTTTTGACATGGACTATATAAGGATATTATATATAAAATCATGTAACTCGATATATTATGACATGAAGTTTAACTCTATAGTGGAAATTTTAGACCCTTAACAAGCTAAACTATTATCGTTTATTTTTAGGTTAAATGTAGATTTCCTTTAGATGATCGGCATGCAGTTAATCCTGTTACCAATTACAAAATTTTGGACTTGTCCAAATCAAAAACATTTGAATTTGACATATATTGAAAGTTGCACAAACGGAAGGATTTGTTATGAAACGGTTGGAAAAATTTCGAGAAAAAGAAGAAAATGCTAGCTCTAGCATTTTCTTCTTTCCCCTTGATATTTTTAAAGCTTTCTACCTCAGGGTTGTTAAAACTGGGGATTGTCTGGTAGAAAATTAAAGAGATCAAAAGTTTACTATCAAAACATTGAACTGTAATAGGAAATTTATATTTTGACAAAAAATCTCGATGACTGCCTTTAAACTGTAAAGTTCCAATTTGTATGTTTGGTGTTTAAAGCCGATTTCAAAATTATTTCAGATACATTGCTGCAACTCGAGTACGCCTATCCTTGCTCTCCTGGAGTCTCTTATTCCAGTACTCGCACAACATTCTTTCAAGTAATCGGCAGCTTTCCCACATAAACATCGCTGAAGCAATGATCAGAGGTGAGAGAAGAATGAATCATGTCGCAATGACTGTAAATCCTCGGGAACAATTTGGCTGAGCTGAGAATCGAACCTGCCTAGGTCTCAAACCCTATACTTAATTGTTCCAAAACAGGGTAACTGATGTGGCCAAATGAATGAGCCATGCTCTGTGAAGAGGGGATTAAATGCATCTGCAGTGTTTCGATTTAGGTCAGCCTACGAGGTCCGCGCAGGCTGACCTGTGTCGCAAGTTTCTCTATTTGGTAATTTTTCTTCGTGTAAAAGGACCATTGTACCCCACGATTCAGTCAGCTGTTCGACAAAATCGATTTTATGAATCCATCGGTCCAGTATTATGTGATGGCTTGCTTGGTATAATGCATCACGGAGATGTATTTAATCCTCTTTTTCTAGAGCATGACTGAATTCAAAGTTTATTCTTTATAAGTCAGTAAAATAACAAAACAAGAAAAAAATCTTGCAATTCTAATGCTCCAACAGTCAGAGATTTCACACAAAGTCCATCAAGCATCTAAACCATAAATCCAAGATCATTCTTCAATTTCTGTGTAATCTGATCTTGACCTACAGTCTGCGTATTAACTTGTCAATTATTGAAATTATTTTTTCAAATTTGGCACCCAAAAGGCTGACATTTCGGCAATGAAAGGGCCTTACAAAACGGTTTCTGAATTAACACAATTATAATAGATACTGTTTCAATCATTTACTTCTAAAAGCAAATCAGCGCCAGACGATTTTAAAAACATCCCTTTAAGATAAGGTTGATCAATGTGAAGCACTGTTTAACTCATTACCAAACGACAAAATTTTAGGTTTGTCCAAATCGAAAGCATTTGCAGACGACAAAATAAAAGTGACTGAAAATTTGAAATTTGTTTTGTAAAGGGTAGAAAACATTGTGGGAAAAGGAGAAAATGCTGGTTACCAGCATTTTCTCCTTTTCCCACAATGTTTTCTAAAGGCTTCTTTCTCAGGGTCGTCAAAAGTAGGGATTGTGTGGTAATGGGTTAACACGTGTGGCAAAGGAGAAATTGCTTATTAAAAGCAATTTCTTCGTTTAATTAATTTAAACATATTTATTTTACATCGATTGAGAAAAAAGTTCTTGCAACTTATACCGATCTCTCTCGATTTTGCTTCCTTGGAACTACACCAGTACTCACGCCGAATGTATGGGCTAATGAACAGTCCCAAAGTTGACACACGCTCCCTGGTATCGAACTCAGGACCTTATGACTAAGAGGACTACGCTCTACCTCACAACCATGGACAGCACAATTTCTTCTTTTACCACCATATTTTAAAGAAAACCAGTCTGCGACAAAAAAAAAAAAAAAACTCTTGCATGAGGAAATGGGCATTAATGGTTTGCCAAATGATTTTTGATACGATCGAATATCGATCACCTCTTTCACGTATAATAAAAGCATATATAATCAACTTTTTGTGTAATCTAAAACCTGATTAGTTATTTCTTAAACCCTTTACAAAACAGTCCTGAGCTAGAAGGCTTTTGAAAACATCGTGGGAAAAGGAGAAAATGCTGGTAACCAGCATTTTCTCCTTTTCCCACAATGTTTTCTAGCATGTCAGAAATAAATCTTACCCTTTTAGCCACATTTAATAATACGCAAGGAAATGCTTTCCCTTTTTGGTCGAGTCTGTCGTTTCGTAAAGAGTTTTAACTCTTTACCAAACAATCTAGTATTTTAACGATCCTGAATAAGAAGCCTTTTGAAAACATTGTGGGAAAAGGAGAAAATGCTGGTAACCAGCATTTTCTCCTTGTCCCACAATGTTTTCTTGCCTGTAAAAGATAAGTCCTACTATTTACATATTTAATTTTTCGCCTTGAAATGAATCCGCCTGTGTCGAGTCTAAAAGTCTGTCGTGTCGTAAAGGGTTTTAATACTTTACTAAACGATCCCGTATTTCAACGCCCTTGAGTAAGAACATTTTTGAAAACATTGTGGGAAAAGGGGAAATGCTGGTAACCAGTATTTACTGTTTTTCCCACAATATTTTCTGAACTATCATGGACAAATACTACTGTTTAAGTGATGTTTGGTCTGTCGTCTGGTAATGCTTTCAACTTGGACAAGTCTGAAGCTCTGTCGAATGGTACAGGATTTCATACACATTGTTACAAGACTGTATTTATCAATAATAACCTTAAACTTCTTCTATAAGACTTGTGTAGGAGAAATAGTTGAATGAAATGGAAAATGACAGTTTTGAATTTTGTGGGGGAAAAATGTATGGAGAAAGGAATAGGAATCAATTGCTTACAACAAGCATATACTTCTTTTTCCAAGTGGTTTTCAAAGGTTTTTTGTACTGAATTAAACATCGTGTAAACTTATGGATTAATTACTGATTTAGATTACGTTGGTAAAAATAGCAGGTTTATTCTGATGAAGTAATACAGTGAGTGTTCGGATAAAGTGAATTCGTACCTTTGATTCATTCGTACCAAGGATTTTCGTTACATGTCTATTTTCATGGAAAAGCCTCTACAAAACAACTCTATCTTTTCTACGGTGCTGTTACTCTTTGTGATGGATTGTTTTAGAAATTCGTAGAATCTGGATAATCTGTTATTCGAGTTCGAAACGGTCAAAGAAAACACAGTAGTTCGAGTTACATGATAATTTGTTGAAGTGAGAATTATCGAAAAGTCGCTGTAAACTCTGTTGTTACTTTAACCCTTTACTACACAATCCGAAATTTTAACGACCCTTTCAAGACATTGTGGGAAAAGAAGGAATGTTGGTAACCAGAGAACTTTGAATACTATTTCCGATTTGTCATTAAAAGGAGCGATTCGTAGGCCTACGTCTCTATTTAAAATCTCTTCACATAAATGTAATTCAATTAGAAAGTTTTAAATCTCAATTGAAAAGGGGGGGGGGGGCTTATTCTTTCGCCCTGTTTCATTTCATGAAATGAATACATTGTACACTGGTTTTAAAAATTTTTGCACGTAATTCAATTAGAAAGATATGAAAAGATACATACACAGAACGATAGAAGAAATGTAAACTTAAATACAGTTGGGTGTATTTTTTAATTACGCTACGTAGCTTCAAGTATGATTAATCCTTAACTCTTTACAACACAGTCCTGAGTTTTAACGACCCTGTACGAAAAGGCTTTTGAAAACATTGTGGGAAAAGGAGAAAATGCTGGTAACCAGCATTTTCTCCCTTTCTCACAATGTTTTCTGCCATATCAAAGACAGAAGTCATCATTTGAGCTACATTTTTCTGCCCTATCAAAGACAGAAATCATCATTTGAGCTACATTTAATTTGTTGTCTGCAAATGCTTTCAATTTGGTCCAGTCCAAAATTTTGTCGTTTCGTAAAGTGTTAACCAAACAATCTCGTATTTTAAAAACTTTCCGAAAAAGAAACTTTTAAAGACAGTGTGGGAAAAGAATCGATAGCTGGATGCATCATACCAAACAAACCATCACAGTTATAGATCCATAAAAGCCACTTTGTCTAACAGCCGACAAAATCATTAGGTAGAATGGTTCTTGTACATACAGAAAATTTAACAATATCAAAAAGTTTCGGCACAGGTCAGCCTGCGCGGACTGTACAGGCTGACACTGTCGACTCTTTTTTCAGATGCATTAAACCCCCCTTTCACAAAGCATGGCCAAGATGTAATTTAAAAACAAGAATTAAGGTTTATCAATAAATGAGTCATGCTCTGGCAAAATGGGGCTTATTGCATCTCCGTGATGCATTATACCAAGCAAGCTATCACAAAATCATGGATCTATAAGATTTATTTTGTCTAAAAACCAATGGAATCATGGGGTAGAGTGGTCCTTGAACATACAGAAAAATGACTAATAGCGAAAAGTTTCGGCCTAGGTCAGCCTGCGCGGACTGCGCAGGCTGACCTTGGTCGATACTTTTCGCAGATGCATTAAGCCCCCTTTTTACAGAGCATGGTTCAAATAAAAAACTATATGAAAACTTTTGGCAAAAGGAGCAATTGTACGTCACGAGCGATGTTTCCATTTTCCACATTTTTAGTTGGCTTATTAACCAGCATTTTCTCCTTTTCCCGCATTTTTTTACCCTTTCAGAAAACTTTTATACAATTTCCGAATTATTCATCTGCAAAAGATTACAATTTTGAGGCTTTCAATTTTTATCGTTGGGGAAAAAGTTAAACGGATTAGAGGGTATTAGCGAAAGTTACATTTATAAGACATTAATTGATTCAAATCTCTGCATTGATAGATGAATAAAAAAAGTCCCTTGACACTTTCGGTCAGTATGAAAAAAAAACGATGCTTGCGGTTTAAAGAGGGGTTGTCGGTAGGAAATTGGCATAAATATCGATAAATGTCGAACAAAGATCAGACTGCATTGTTTGTCCTGTCTGATTTTGATCTACATTGTCTTAACTGACTGTATAAGGGATCCAGTAACGCTGAAAAAATCCAGGATGGACGCAAGAGCTACGTGATGTCCGTGGTTGTGAGATAGAGCGTCAGCCGATAAGGTCCCGAGTTTGGTACTAGGGATCGGGTGTCAACTTTGGGATTGTTCATTGGCCAACACATTCGGTGCGAGTACTGGTGTAGTTCCAAGAAAGCAGATTCGAGAGATTAGTATAAGTTGCAAGAATTTGCTTCTCAATTGATGTAAGATAAATATTTTTAAACAAAACTAAGACTATCAAATTTAGATGACGGACATTCGAATCATCTGCGTACAAATTTTAATTTGTAATAAAAAGGCCACCAGGGAGGAGGTTTGGGGATTATCTCCTCTTCAACAATACTGTAACCCTCAGGCTACAAAGCGCGACTCAATGGCCTTTGGCGGACAGTGTATATCAAGATCAGACTGCACAGAACGTGCAGTCTGATCTTGGATCTACACTGTCCGATAAGGAGAAAACTTTCCCCACAAAATAACTTTCAAATAGCAAAATTAAGTTTTTTTTACTATCGTATTGAATGATACGTTTCACTTATTTGGTAGGTTTAGGCTTAGACTCTTTCAGCGCCAAATATATAAACTCGGACTTTTATGACGGTTGAAAATACAATCCACTGAAACTCAGAAAGATTTTATCTTATATGCTTGACTAAACAAGCAGACGGTATAGAGTCAAGATCAGACTGCATGTTTCGTACAGTCTAATTTTGGATCTATGCCCTCTGCAAATGTCCCTGTTGTTGCGTACATGCTGAACAGGTAAGATTCGTAATGGAACACAGCGGTAGGTTGAAAATGACCCTTTATTCAATATGAACCGTTCGACTACTACATGATTTACCAAAGCTATCTCTGCTTTTGTCACCATGTTTTTCACGTGAATACGTGTTTTTTATCCTAATTCGTATTGGTTACCCCTTTTTTACCAGGTTATTTTCAAAATTCTCAGTTTCAAAATTCATTTCAAAAGGTCAAGACTTTTTCAACGACTCTGAATAAGAAGGATTTTGAATACATTGTGGGAAAAGGAGAAAAGTCTTGTAACTAGCATTTTCTCCTTTTCCCACAATCTTTTCTACCCTTCTTAACACAAATTTCACTTTTGAGTCACGTTTAATATTTTTTTCCTCTGCGAATGCTTTCAATTAAGACATGTCCCGATTTTTTAATGACCCTGAAAGAGAAGGCTTCTGAAAACACTGTGGGAAAAGGAGAGAACGGTAGTGACAAGCATTTTCTCTTTTTCTCATCATGTTTTTCTCTACCCTTCCAAACGCAATTTTCAGTTTTGAGACACATTTGATTCGTCATCTTATAATGCTTTTAATTTGGACGTGTCTTAAATTTTGTTGATTGGTAAACATTTAACTCCTTCCCAAACGACAAAATATACGACTTGTCCAAACTCAAAGCATGTGCAGACGTCAGATTTCCATGTGGCTCCAATCATCAAATCGTATGTCTTTAAACGTCTAAAAAACATGGTGGAAAAAGGGAGAAAATGCTGGTTACCAGCATTTTCTCCTTTTCCCACAATGTCTTCAAAAGTCACCCTCTTCAAGGTCGTTAAAACGCGAAACTGTGTGGTAACAGGGTTAATCCGTAAATCCAATTAGCAGTTATACTAAAACTTTTATAAATAGCTGACATAAACGTATTTCAGTCGAGACCTAGAGAAATAGTTATAATGATTTAACGCTTTGCCAAACGACAAAATTTTGGACTCTTCCAAATTCAAAGCACTTGCAGACGACAAAATCAAATTTTGTTTGAACTATGGGATTTGTCTGTCAAATAGGAAAAAAAAAAAAAAAACATCGTAGGAAAAGGAGAAAATGCTAGTATCCAGCATTTTCTCCTTTTCCAGCAATGTTTTGAAAGCCTCTATGATTGTATGGTAAAGGGTTAACTCTTTACCAAACGACAAAATTTTAGACGTGTCCATAATGAAAGTATTTGCAGACAACAAATCAAAGAAGACTCAAATGATGACAGTTGGTTGTGTAAGGTTCGAAAACATTGTGGGAACATGAGAAAATCCCGGTAACCCGCATTTTATCTTTCCACCAAAATGTTTTCAAATGCCTTCTTTTCAGGGTTGTAAAAGATATGAGATTGTTTGGTAAAGGGAACAACCAATTAAAAAGCTAAATCATGGAATAGACGGTGTTAGTACGTACAAAATTCAAGCAAATTTTGTGAAAGTGTGAAAAGAACTTTTTTTTGTATGTGTGCAATACCTGTAAGGAATCTTAGTGCAAAAAAAAAAAACACTCATATATATATTTGGATGTAACTTTTGTGACACGAATACTAGTATGTGAAACTTGGTGGATTTTACATGAGAGATGCAGGATTCTAGCGTTGTCTATCCAGTCTACGAATATATTGGTAATACTTCATTGTTTTATTTTTTCTTTTTAGTTTTATAATTTAAAGGCCCACTTCCGGCCAAAAGTAAAGAATGCGGGTGTTACATGCATTTAAATTTAAATCATACTATTTAAAAGTATGGAAATTATTGGGAAGATGGCAATACATTTTCCTAACCGCAGTGTTTACTTTTGGCCGCTACTGGAAGATTAAGTCTTCACCAAAGGACAAAATTTCAGGCCTTTCCGAATAAAATGGGATTCGGCGTTGAAAGGGGTAGAAAAAATCGTGGGAAAAAGAGAAAATGTCTGTAACCAGCATTTTCTCCCTTGTTCACAGTGTTTTCAAAACCTTCTTCACAGGATCGGAGGTGTTTGGTAAAATGTTTTCTCTTTTATCGCTCAAACATACAAATTCTGCCTCTTTCTCGGCTGAAAATATAATCCATTGAAACTCAGAGAAAGATTTTCATCTATAAAGCTTGACCAAACACGTTTTTGTACAGTCTGATCTTGATCTATGCCTGTTGCAAAAGCCTCTGCTTTCGACTTTGACACTGAAAGAGATAACCCCTATAACCCTAGGATGCTAAGCGCGATTCAAGGACCTTTTGCGGCCAGTGTAGATCAAGATCAGACTGCACAGAACGTGCAGTCTGATCTTTGATCTACACTGTCCGATATGGTATTTTCCTTTCGATGAAATTAATGTTGAAATCGAAATATTTAGGCGTTGACTTTTTTTTGTTTCATTTATTAAGCAGTTTATTGCGACCGGTATTTTCTTCAACAAAAGGAAAAAAAAAAGCTCTAGCTCTAGAATTACAAATTCAAGCTTTCTAGCTCTTTAAAAGCTCCTTCATGCATGCACGTTTGTCGGGGAGAGATCACGTGATCGATAATTATTGTGTGACAGAAGACAGTCTGTTTTTCCTCACGGGGTCAGGACACAGTATCGATTCCAAGCCAAGAGTCGATACGATAGCGTATTCTTAATGTGTTTCTGGTTTATAGGCTCATGACGAACGTTCCGATTGTTTTGTTTGGTTGTATGGCGTTAAACCCTATTTTCAATATTATTGAAGTTACACCAAGGCCGCCAGTTTCAAGCCAATAGTAAAAACCTAAATATTGCTGTTTGAAAGGTATTTTTGGAGGAAAGATATGTCTTTATCGGACAGTGTAGATCCAAGATCAGACTGCACGGTCTGTGCAGTCTGATCTTGGATCTACACTGTCCGCACACGGTCAGTGAGTCGCGCTTAGCAGCCTAATGTTTAAAAGGCTGTTCCTATTTCTAAAGTTGGACAATTTCACGAACTTTAACATGTTTGGTGTTTATACGTTTTGAAATCTACATAGGAGTTATGTTCTGTTAAAGGGAGGTTTAATGCCTCTGCAAAAAGTTTCGACTCGGGTCAGACTGCACAGTCCGCGCAGGCTGACCTGAGTGGAAACTTTTTTTGCTTTTGGTAAATTTTCTGCTTGTCAAAGAACCATTTTAAATTATAATTCAGCAGGTTGTCAGTCAAAATGGATGGATTTTAGTAATCTATAATTATGTGATGACTTGCTTAGAAAAATGTAACATGGAGATGCATTAACCCATAAGCTGCTAAGGGGGACTCACTGACCTTTTGCGGACAGTGTAGATCCAAGATCAGACTGCACAGAACGTGCAGTCTGATCTTGGATCTACACTGTCCGATAAGGAGATATCTTTACCCCAAAAATACCTTTCAAACAGCAATAATTGAGCCCCTTTTGCTATAGCATGGCTGATATATTTGTCTCTGGGTCCTTTCTTGCCTTCCATCAACACTATAAACGTTGCTAGGATTGTCTTGCTGTTAAAAAAAAAAGGAAAATAATCTCGCAATAAAAGATCAATCCTATAAGTTTTATGATCTATCATTCTACAGCTGTATTCCTTTGACTCTTTACCAAACGACAAAATTTTAGACTTGTCCAAATTGAAAGCATTTGCAGACGACATATCAGATTTAGCTAAAAAAGGTGTAATGTCAGTGAAAGTGTAGAAAACCTGATGGGAAAAGGAGAAAATGCTGGTTACCAACAGTTTTTCTTTTTTCTCACAATATTCCAAAATCCACCTTCTTCAGGGTAATTTAAACACCGGATTGTATGGTAGTAAAGGTTTAATAAAAATAACAGTAGGCTTTCATCGGTAAACGCTTTTGCCTCTGCAGAAAACTTTTTTTTCTGGCAGCAGACTGTCTGAAAATATTGTGAGAAAAGGAAAAATTGCTCCTTGCAATTTTTCCTTTTACCTTTATGTTTTCGGTTCTATTAAAGTATGCTGAACGGTTAAACTTCTTTATTATACTGCAAAGAAATTTCTCGTGATCTGATTGGATAATATGCCCCGAACATATATATCATGTCCACTGGCAAAACCAACGTAAAAGCAGTTTCCCTTTCGGGAGCCCCGTATACATGACTACACTTTCAACACAACATCTCAAATAGCGGCGTCGATCAAGATTAACATCAAGATTATGCACCAAACTGCACGTTTTACCAAGGTTTCAGTGACGTCAGTTCCTAGTGACGTCATTTTTCATTGAATTGGGGCACTCAGAAGGGAAATTCTACTCCGTCAGCGTACTCAATTTTTGAAACCAAAAAAACAGGTAAATTTCGCTTAACACACGTTGGAATGGTAAAACTTTGCAGTACAATAAATTCGTTGTACGGTCATGTGCAGGGGACTTGGAACTTGTTCACGGCTGTGGAGAATAATGTCGCCACCTCGCCTTCGGCTTCGACTTAATTCAGTTGATATAGTAAATTAAACGTTTAAAACCAGTATAATACCGCCTCCCCACCCCCTTTACCCTTCCTCCTTTTCTTAACCCCCACGAACAGGTGCACTAGCCACAGCGATATACCTGAAATAATGTTGAAAACGGCGTTAAACTTTATACAAACAAACAAATAGTTTTCAATCAATTTGATCACTATTGATTAGCTAGACATCACTCTCTACCTGTTTAGCAAATGTACTCGTATAATTACCCCTGGGATCATGTTTATGATTAAGACATATGTTTCCTTTTATTGCCAATCCACTAATTCCTGTTTGTGTCTGGCTGTTGGATCTTAATGTTGTTGTTTTCAGTTCTCGTACTATGTACCTATCAGTATTTACATGTACGAGTATATTAAATCTGGTCTGCTGATTTAAACGAAACTTTTCTAAAGAAGCTATAGAAATTCATAACAGCGATCATTGACCCCGTTTTACTAATATATATGAGCCATACTCTGTGAAAAGGGGGTTGAATGCATTTGCAAAAAATATCGACCCATGTCAGCCTGCGCAGTCCGCGCAGGCTGACATGAGTCGATACCTTTTGCCACTTGTAAATTTTCTGTGTCTCTATCTCACCCCTCTGTATGTCTGTCTGTCTGTCCGTCTGTATCTCTTCCTCTGTCTGTCTGTCTGTCTGTCCATCTCCCTCTTTTCAATATCGCCAGTTAACATCAAGCTGAAAATAACATTAGTTGCTTTTTGCCAAACCTGCGTCTAACTGTGTAGCACATCTCGCTATCATTATTGTTTTCCAATAAAATGATGTGTATTGTAATCCTTTACTTTATATAGCGATGTTTTTGACGCTTCTACAGCAGTTGGATTTTGAAAACCGTACGGCATAAATAGAACTTGCTCAGAGCAAGAATTTCTCTGTTTGCTGAAATACCTGTCTCAGTTAGGTTTATTATTCAAGTAGCAATATCTTATAGTTCTTCCGTTTTTTTTTTAAAATCTTTACCAATTATTGACAACAGTTAAAATCCCGATGTATTGAACCCGCTTGCAGGCAGACAAAATAGATGTGGTTCATCTTCGGGAAAATGGAAAACATCACTGAAAGGGTAGAAAATATTGATAATCAACATTTTCTCCTTTTTCCACGATGTTTTCCAAAGCCCTTTTCCTCAGTAACGTAAAACTCGGAATAATTCGATGTGAAGGGTCTTAACCCTATACTGCTAAATAAGTGAAATGAAACTTTTAAGCCGATAGTAAAAACCCAAATTTTACTATTTCAAAGGTATCTTTTGGGGGGAAAATATATCCGTATCGGACAATGTAGATCAAAGATCAGACTGCACGTTCTGTGCAGTCTGATCTTGATCTACACTGTCCGTAAAAGGTCAGTGAATCGCGCTTAGCGAGCTAAGGGTTTAACATGCAGACTCTTCCCAATATCACTATCGATCTATGATTGGAATTCCGCCATCTTTTTTTCAACATGGCTGGCGCTGTGTAACCATTTAATGATTATTCTCGTGCTAAATTCTCTCTCAATTCAAGAAAAAATATAGCAACATCTGCGGAATTATCGTAGCAACGTGTGATTTTGAAAAGGATTTTTAAAACGTCTATGTAAGTACACTTAGTGTTCATTCTTATTGGTGCTTATGCGTATATTTGACAGTATTTATGCATGATTTATTTTCAGATCTCGACAATGACTATGACTACATCATGTCGAGGGCCCTTACATCCTACAGACAACACAGGGAGAAAGAGAAGGCAGACAGCAGAAAAGGGCCACTGCATAACAGTCACGCGCGGCGGAATCATTTGCGCCCGAAAACTGCCCCGCCCGCCCGGTTTGTTGAGTCCATGCGGGCGCAGACTGTCGAGGGCGGGCCGAATAAACCCAACGAGACTGTGTTCATACCTAAGGTTGATGCAATAAAAGAGGTTCATAAAGCTAATATTATTGATGAAAATGAAAGGTAACGTCAATAAAATAATAATTGAGCGGCGGTTTTGGGATAAGGGGGTTTAATGCATCTCCATGATGCATTATATCAAGCAAGACATCACATAGTTATGGATTCATAGTACCCATAGTATCCATATTGTCTAACAACCGACTAAATCATGAGTTAGATTGTCCTTGGACATGCAGAAAATGTACAAATAGCAAAATGTTTCGACCCATGTCAGCCTGCGCAGATGTATTAAAGAGGCCCTTATACTCATTTTCAGCCAGTTTTAACTCATTTTGTCTTTATTTTATCAAACTATAGTCATTCTTATATCTTCATGCCAAATATTGCGCCTGACGGTTGCAAGGTTGCTTAAATTACGGTCGATAGAAAATGCATTTCGCTGAGTTGCGGCCTTCCATGTAAACAGACTCGTCGTTTCCGGTTTATGAATCGAAGATTTTCGACATCCGTTATGCACTCGGGTAGATTCGTATGATGATCATGCATTCTGTCACGTGACTATATTTGACCTTCGCCCTGCGTCTAATGAGGTAAACAAAGGAAAATGTAGGCTTCTCTGTTGCAGCCTCGATTTTCAGACGGAGGTCGCGGCCTATATGCAAATTACACCGTATCCTACTCTAGGCGGAAACCAACGATAAATTTCCGTGACGCACCGCCATTGTTTACAGCTTCGATCGTCAGCCAGTTTTCTTTTGACCAATGTTCGGTTTCAAATACAAATCTCCGTGTTTCTTTTTTTCAATTACACCATATATGTCAGTAATTTATCCATGTTTACACAAAGGACTGATTTCTGTACCATTCTAAATTGTTTGAAATTTAACAGCGTTTTTGCTCACCGGCTGTAGACGGGCATCTTTAAACCCCATGGTTGATATTTTGTATGCTTGTTTGGTGCTAAACTTTTTCTTCGCCAAACTTTACCATATAAACTCGTCCTCGTCCAATGGATGAAATAAAAAAGAAAATGAAACTCAGACAGGCTTTATCATGTAGGCTTGACCAGCGGACGGAAAAGTTACACGATCAGACTACAGATTACGTGCAGTATGATCTTGATCTATGCCGTCTGCGAAAGCGACATGTTTCGCCTACGGTGCTAAAGGGTTAATTCTGTTTTCAACATATTTAGCTGGGCTTATATCGAAGAAAACGTCAGATAATTGGCAAAGCGCCGTCGTCGTCATCTGCGTCGAAGACGTTATTTACGTAGTCGACGTAATCCGTATACTCGACGTAATCTGTGTGTTTTCATCTGCATAGTTGATGTAATTTGCGTATTCTACGTAATCTGTGTCGTCGTAATCTGCATAGTCAATGTAATCCGCTTAGACGTTGTCGTGTGAAAACTTTGATATTTTCTCCTATCCATGTTGTTACTAAAGATCCTGACGTCAAACTTTAGGCTAGTTGTCCACTGTCAAAAAGGGATACCAATACAAAAAGGGCAGGTTCTTCTCCTTTTTCGATTCGGAATTTTCACGAATATGGCAACTGCAGAGGAGCATTTGCTTCCGCATACGGTGCTAGTGTTCAGTTAATTATACCCTGGCATCCAGTGCACCTATCCACACGTTTCTAGAGATTTTTCAAGAGTTTGGTATGGGCCCAGATCTCGAACTCACTAACCTTTGTGGGCGGTTAAGTGTTCGGACTCGGCTTTCTCTTAAAACTATTTTCAATTTTCCAGAGAGTATACGTAGTACCAAGACGTGATATACTCATACATGCATGCATCAGTTATGACGAGCAAAGAATCGATAGTACTCGCTATTTTACTACGATGTTGGAATAAAAACTTGGAAATAGCCTAGCTTTATGATCTGTAAAGAGTGGCTGAGAAGATCAATACCTAACGATACTTTATAATTCTCGGAAGAATCACGTTTATTGACTGATATGAACACCTCAGAACACGTGTCGTTGGGAGACTTTTCTCGTGGAGAGTTAGCCCTTAGTCTGATAAGCGCGACTCAAGGTCCTTTTGCGGACAGTGTAGATCAAGATCAGACTGCACAGAACGTGCAGTCTGATCTTGGATCTACACTTTCCGATATGGAGATATGCTTACAAAAAAAAAAAACACTTTGAAATAAGAACTGTTAGGATTTGACAATGGACTTGAAAAGTTTATATCACAGTTCACTTATGTAGCAGGTTAAGGGTTAACTTATTTTTTCGTCTGTGTTTGATATTCTTTCGTCCTCCTCTTTCATCGCCACCACCATCATAATCATCATTAGCAGCAACACTTGCAAAAGCAGCAGTAGCTGCACCATTAAGCATTTTTACTTTTGATTCTTTTCTTGCTTCTTTGCCTTATTCCAACCTTGCTGCTACCTTGCTCCTTCCCGTTTCATACCTTTCTTTTTCTTCTTCCTTCCTTCCTTCCTTCCGTCCTTCCTTTCCACATTCCTACTTTTCTATTCTTTTATTTTCCTTTTCATTTAATCATTCTCTCTCTCTCTCTCTCTCTCTCTCTCTCTCTCTCTCTCTCTCTCTCTCTTCCTTCCTCTGTCTCCTTTTCTTTCTTTTTTTCTTCCTTTTTTCCCCACTATCATTGCATCAATGTCCCCCATAGTCTTAATAATTATCGAAAGCTTCCAATGGCGAATATGAACATTTTTTCCCCCCCAAAAAAAATCACTTCAACGCGAAAACGCGTTTGAAAATAACAAACAACCACGAACAGATAATTTTTTCGTCCAAATCATTTAACTTTTTTGTCTACAAACTGATGATCCTTATAACCTGCTAAATTAGTTTTAAATCAATTTAAGTGGATAGTAAAAATGAAAATGATACTATTTTTAGAGGGAATATTTCCTTATCAGATAGTGTAGATTCAGGATCAGACTGCACGTTCTGTGCAGTCTGATCTGGATCTACGCTGTCTGCAGAGGGACATTGCGTCGCTCTTAACAGCCCAAGACTTAAGACTTCCGTGGACACTGGAATTATTTATATCCTTCACAAACAGCGAGTCCCCTTTAACGTTGTTTATCATTACTGCAAGATGTTGCCTCTTATTTGTAACGTTTTCGTTGAAGTGTTTAAATCAAGAGAGATTTATATAAAACGTAATCAGAGGTCGGCGGGTAACAGATGATCATAAAATAATGGTCCAGGGTAGGCTTGCTACACGGTGAAAATCGATTATCCAAGAATTTCATTTGAAAGTCTAGTGACCTCTGACATGCATCTCTGGACACGCATCTCTAAATATTTGAGTCACGCTTTTGGAAAAGGAGTTAACGCATCTTTGTGATTCATTATACCAAGCAGGTCATTACATTATTATGCTACCATGAAATCTATTTTGAGTAATAAACGACTAAATCCTGAGGTAGACTAGCCCTTTGACACGCAGAAAATTTACCAATATCAAAAAGTTTCGGCTCAGGTCAGCCTGCGCGGATTGCGCAGGCTGACCTGAGTCGATACTTTTTGCAGTTGCATTAAACCCCCTTTTCACAGGGCATGGCTCATTTAAATAAAACCTTTAAACCAGATGCTTTAAATCCCCTTTTCACGGAGCATAGCTCATTTACATGTTTATAAAACCTAATCAGAGGTCAGTGGGTAACAGATGATCATGAAATAATGGTCAGGGGGTAGGCTTGCCTCGCGTTGAAAATCGATTTATCCAAGACTTTCATTTGAAAGTCTAATGACCTGAGACATGCATCTCTAAACATGCATCTCTAAATATTTGAGTCATACTCTTGGAAAAAGGATTAATTTATCTTCGTGATCCATTAAACCAAGCTGGTCATTACATAGTTATTTATCCATAGAACCCATTTTGTGTATTAAACGACTAAATCCTGTCGAGCCCCGGTAGAGTCGGTAGAGTGCAGGAGTTGAGAACAGGGGGTCGTGGGTTCGATCTCTGGCTCGGCCAATTTCTTTCCGATGATAGATGATAGTCATTGCGAAAGGATTCATTCCTCTACCACTGCTGACCGTTGTTTCGACGATGATTATGTGGGATAGCAGCCGGTGGGTTGGAAAGAGAATTGTGCGTAGTACTGGTAAGGTAGACTCCGGGAAAGCATGGAAAAGTGCACTGGCCTCTGCGATATAACTGAAATACATGGAGGGTACAGTTTGGGTGTTAAAACGCATTTCAATTTAATGTCAGTCGCTGACAGAAAGATGAGTTTTAAAATTAGATGATAAGTAAAAAAAAAGATAGAGCGACCTGGCAACTTTTGACCTGGTTTTAAAATTCGATTTTCTGTCAGCGACTATTACTTCGACTGACCGTACAGTAGCAGATTATCATTTTCACAATAATTCCCTTATTTCTAAATGGTAGGATTTGAATGAAAAAAAATTTAACACCGACATTGTTTACATTTGGCCACTATTGGGTCTTTAATAACTGCTATCAAAGACCACTGTAATTAAAGGCCAAATCTGTGCAATAAGGCACTAATCTACGTAGCAATAGCATATTGTTATTCCCGGCGTAATCATAATGAATTATTCCTAAAGAGCAGCTGTGTCGGATTTAGCTATAAAAGAGTTGCTTTTGGAAATCGATTATTTGTAATAAAATACTTCTCCTTTTCCTTCATTATTTCCATACAATTTTGATACGCGGTTTAGCATACTACATGTATATATGCGCCGCGCTCTGGCAATTGATTGATTTTGTTCAAGGAAAGTTTATTGATTGATTGTATGGTGTTTAACGCCGTTTTCAACATTATTTCAGTGATATCGCGGCGGCCAGTGCACCTATCCATGTTTTCCTGGAATTTCTTTTACCAGTACTCTGCACACCATTCTTCCCAAGCCACTGGCTGCTTTCCCACATAATCATCGTCGAAACAAAGGTCAGCCGGGAAAGAGGAATGAATTTTGTCGCAATTACTATCATTAATCCTCGGAAAAGCGCTCTGGTAAAAGATGGTTTTATCCATTTCCGTGATGCCTTTACCAAGCAAGTCATCATTGGCTTGCAACACGCGAAAAGGGGCATTCGGACATTTGCGTAAAGTGTCGTCTCGGATCAGCCTACGCAGTCCGCGCTGGCTAATCCGAAACGACACTTTCCGTTTTTATGTAATTTTCTGTTTCACACAGGTCTACTGTAGGAAAAAATCTAATGTAGTCGTAAAGTGCCGTCTCGGATTAGCCTGCGCGGACTGCGCAGGCTGATCCGAGACGACACTTTACGCAAATGTCCGAATGCCCCTTTTCGCGTGTTGCAACCCATATAATTATGGATCTTTAAAGCTAGTTCTAATTAAAGGTCGTTTTTGAAATATCTAACGTAAGCCTGTGCGGTAGATGTAAACTATTACTTTTAATCTACAAATTGCAAGCTAATACCGTTCATGAATCTCTGCTGGAAATAAAAACGCGATCGGTAATTAAGTATGCTTGTCAGTTAAAAATACTCGGGTTAACTCTTTTCCTCAATAAGGGATTCGCGTATTGACTGGTATTTTACGTCGCATTCATCAATATCCCAGTCATATCAAGTCGATAAACCACAGTTTGGCGTGTTAGGCTTGGGCTCTACTGTGCCTTGCCCAAGGGCACTTCCACGTGACCTGTGCCTCCAGCGGGAAGGCGACGTGTATATCAGTATCGGTCAGTGTAAAATTTAACCAAAGGGTCACTTCACTCGCAGAAGAATGTTATTTTAAGCCCTTGTATTTGAGCGCAGCTCTGGCAAAGAGGGTCGATGCATCTCCGTAATGCATTATAGCATGCAAGTCGCTACATAATTATGGATCATGAGGTAGATTGGTCCTTTGACATGTAGAAAATTGACCAATAGCAAAAAGTTTCGACCAAGGTCAACCTGCGCGGACTGCGCAAGCTGACCTTGGTCGATATTTTCTGCAGATACACTTTCCACACATCATGGTTCAAATGTATTTGGCGGCATTGAACTTAACGGTTTACCAGACGACACAATTTTAGACCCGTTCAAATAGAAAGCCTTTGCTGCCAAAAACATCTACACGCATGTCTTTTAATGGATAGAAAACCTTGTCGGAAAAGTAGAACATTCTGGTTAAGTCCCCGTCACACCAAACTAGTTCTTAGAACATCTAACCCCTTCCTAGCAAAATCGTAAAACGGGTTTCAGTCGGGTTAGAACTTTAAATTTGTTTGGAAGGGGGCTACAATACCACAGGGGTGCGCCTAGGTTTGAAATCGAATACTCTAGTAAGTATTGTAAACAAGAAATATCTTTAAAAAATAAACGGCGTAAAAAGATTCTAGAATATGAATGTTGAAACTCTTTTGTGGCTTAATTTGAAGTAAAAGAATGAAAAGTAACCTCACGGGCAATTGCCTTTTTTCCTCACTTTTTTTTCATTTTGTTGAAGACTGGTATTGGGTCATTTGGGTGACACGTACGAAAATATTAAATTTCAAAAAAAAAAAAATAAAAAACAAGAAAGGGATCATTTTGTATTACATTAATTTCCTATGGTATAAATCAAGGCCACGTGGTAGCGGTGTAAATAGTGGTTTCATAAATGTGCGAGCAAATTTGGCAGCAGGGCCCGCCGAATAAACATGTGCACAATTTAAACCAACCGCAAATTACTATCCATTCATTCTTTAGCTAGCGCATTCAGCTACGCCGAAAAATATCTGTAGCACTTTGAAATCATACTTGTGAAATATAGATGATCATTTCAAGGTAAAGTTTAAAGGTATTCCTAGCCTGAAGCGGAACATCTATTTCCACTGTAATTTTACTCTGGAAAATATGATATCATTAAAATTCATCACTATTGTAGCCGAGCCACTTTTGGAGGTCTTGCCTTCATAAAATTATCATTTTCAATTCTAAAACCACAATATACTCGTATATTTATATATCCTCAATTCAAAGGGAGATTATTATTACCTCCCTTTACAAAAAAGTAATAGAGGTATGAACAGAAACTTTTTAGACAGACATTTAAAGAAATTCTGGGCGGTTAAAAGTGTTTAGAATTATTGAATCACTTTAAATTCTCAATAATCTAACAACAAAAAAGGTTATGCCATGTTGACCAAAAGCTTCAGGGGAGGAAAGCCTTAAACACATACGAATGCATGTGAAAACGTTGTGACATTGGCAGTTTCGGATTTTTTTTGTACGCCATGAGATTTCAAATACGGTCGGTTGTAAGACGAAAAACTCGTCTGCAATGTAAATCGATACAGTTGAGGATTCAATATAAAAAGAACGCCTTTGCGGCAAGAACACAAAAAACCTCTAACAACGAGTCTTGAGATCCTGAAAAAAAATAATTTCAACTGATTGAAAAGGTCTATCATTTTTTTTTTTTTTCGGCGGGGGGGGGGGGGGGGGGGGGGGGAGGGATTACATGGTTTTGTACTCATTACTTCTTGAAACAAATTTGCAACAGACAACTTTGAAAACATCATTGTAAAAAATCCTTTACAAACATAGATTAACTCGTCACCAGAGGACAAAATTTTAGACTTGTCCAAACTGCGGCGTTTGCAGACGAAAAAACTGAATGTGATTAAAATGGTGCAATTTGTTTCTGAAAGGTTAGAAGACATTGTAGGAAAAGGAGAAAATACTAGTTACCAACCTTTTCTCTTTCTCAAAATGTCTTCTTCTTTAGTGTTGTTGAAACTCGGAATTGTGTGATAGAGGGTGAACTCTATCAGAAGAGATCAATACGAAATTGACAGACATCCAAATGATTCGATGTCGGTTAATAGAGTTGGCTTGTTTTGGCTATTTCATGATGTTTTTTTTTTCACACTTCATCTCCCGGGACCCTAACCGTGTCAAAGATCAAAAAGATGATAATGGATCATACTCTGCGAAAAAGGGGTTTAATGCATCTGCAAAAAGTATCGATCCAGGTCAGCCTGCGCAATCCGCGCAGGCTGACCTGGGTCGATCTTCTTGCCTAATTTTCTGCATGCCAAAAGACCTTTCTGTCTCAGGATTCAGCCTGTTGTTCGGCAAACTGGATTTTTACAGATCCATAAAAATTTATGTGATGACTGATTTAATATCATGCGACACGGTGATGTATTAATACCCCCCACCTTTTGCCAGGGCATGGCTTAAAAGCAACCTTTCTCTATTTCAGAACTCCAAGACGAGTGTTGCAGGTAGCCAAGGTCAGCGTAAAGATGTTACAAGAAGAAAACAAAAAGACTAAATCATTTCTGAAAAGGAACCAGCCGGCCCATCCCTGGTACAGCCATAGTTATCCCAGTGTAAAACCTTTGGAAAAATTTGTGAGACCTCCACATTGCTACATGTCAGCTTCCGTCGGAGAACGTGAATTGAACTCTGCCTTTTCGACGTCATCAGGGACTAGTTCCCGAAGCTCCAGCGCAAAAAGTAGTCCGCAACATCGGGTCGGGTGCCGACCTACCTCCGCCAATCCCAAAATGAACTATTACTATGATGGCGGCCTGTTTACGCATCCGAAACATTCGTCACATGACTATTTTGTAATTCACCCTGACTGGGTGTCGGAATCAATGACGATTCAGAAACTGAGTTTAACCGAACGAACCAAAGTGTTGCCTGTCAGTAAATCAATGACGTGGCCAGGAAGACGATGCAATAGTGCACCACCTCCTAAATATAGAAATCCGATCACGTGGGAAACTGTTGACAGTACAAAAACTAGCTGAGTACATACATATACCAGTAATAAGTAAATTAATTTCGACACTTTTATCGAATTAAGAGATGACACAATATGGCTTGATTCAGAGCGGTTGAACAAAAGTGGCTTATAGTTCTTTTGGTATTTTTGTATAGCAGAATCTGTGCTAAAGTTTATAAGATGTACTACATAGCAGTGTAAATTTTGCATTTCTAAGCAGACAAGTCGTCGTGACCTGTTGTGACAGTCGCAAGAATATCGAAATTTGAAAGTGAGAAATAGATGTGGTGATGTAAGCATTTGCAAGCAAATTAATCAGCCGTGACGTCAAGTGGAACTATTTGAACCTCAGTGCGCAGTGTGCATGAAGTAGGTCTTGAAGATTTTGCAGCGCTTTATAGCGAACAGCTGACTGAATGACTGGAAATATATAATTCATATAGATTTTGCTATAAGTAAGATGATTGTTTCAACCGCATTTCATTCATACAACGACTATAACCTGTATCATTGTCTTTCCTGGGTTTCACTGGTACTAGGTTGTTCCTTCGCAGTGCCTTGACAAAGGGCACTCTTACGTTCAGATAGAAAGAGACAACTGTCGAAGTACTGCAAATTTTCAAAACATACTTTATATGGTATGAGTCGTACTTAATTGCTTTCAGTATGGAAAAGTCTTAACGTCTTAAAGTTTGTCATCTGATAAAGAGTTCCATAATGATCCCTGTACTACACAATCCCCGAAGATAAAGGGTTTTAAACATTGTTGAGAAAGGAGAAAATGCTGGTAACCAGCATTTTCTCCTTTTTCAACAATGTTTTCTGTGCATTTCAAGACAATGCTCAACATTTGAATCACATTTACTTTGTCGTCTGCCATTGCTTTCAATTTGGACAAGCATAGCGTTTTGTCGTTTGGTAGAGATATGAATCATGTGGATAACAGAGTCAAACGACTACACATGAGCTACGCTCTGGTAAATGGTATGGCATCTCCGAGATACATTATACCAAGCAAGCCAGCACATAATTGAGGGTCCATAAAATCCATTTTGTTTAACAGCCGGCTGAATCCTGAGATAGAATGGTCTTTTTACATGTGGAAAATGACTCAATGACAAACAGTTTAGGCCCAGGTCAGCCTCCGCGTACTGTGCAGGCTGACATGGGTCGAAAGTTTTTGCAAAGGCATTAAACATTCTGTTCACAGTGCATGTTTAAAATACAATTACCTCGATTTTCTTCTACTAAATACGAGTATTTACCAGTTTTGTGAACATTCGCTTTTCAGTGTACAGTTTAGAACTTTCGGACCTCAATGTAAAGTGTAAGGTGCTTTCTTGGACAGTATAGATCAAGATCAGACTGTGCAGATCGTCGATTAAAGGGTCTCTTGAAACCTTCTAATGGTTCAAGTTATGATAAGGAAATGAATGTCATTCGATTGCTAAAGACTCCTGAGTGTCATTCGGCATACCTCGGGTGATCCGTTGATTAAGTCCCTCGGCTATATCACGTAGCTTGATATGCACCTACACGGTACATTTCTTCGCCGGAAGTACGCCATTTAACCGTTATTAAAATTGTATGGCTCCTCTTAAAAAGAAATCTTGAGTCACAATTATCCATTGAATTCTTTTTAAATCGATTTCCGTTGTGACTCGGTTTATCAATTCCGATTGGAGTTTTCACCGACAGATGGATAGATATGGATAGCTTTATCGTGGTTGTTTATGTCGTTGCTAAACGATTTACAAGGTCGCCGCCATGTTTAAGATCACGGGATTGGCAGTTCAAAAAGGAAACCGCCTTCATTCGGACGAGGTTAGATGTAGGTACGGAATCGGCTGAGTTGTGACGAGTGACCTGAGTGTGTGGTATCGCAGAGATTACTTATCTAAAAGTAGACTCAACCGGAAGTTGGGGGTCGGTCTTTTGTCCGATATTGTCAAAAAACAGCCATAACATTGCCAAGCTTTGATCTTTTTACTGACTTTTATTAATTTGACACCCCGTGCTTAAATTTTGTGTGCATATAACTCGAGAAAAACTTCCAGTCTAAGATATCACCGGGTATACGTCAGAATGGAAACACGTGTCAGCCATGCTTTGTACAAAGGGGGCTCAATGCATTAGCAAAAATTATCGACCAATGTCAGCCTGCGCATTCCGCAGGTCGAGAGTTTTTGCTATATATAAATTTTCTGCTTGGAATAATGCATTACGGAAATGCATTAACCCCCCTTTTGCCACAGCATGGCTCACGAATGTTTTCCAGGGGCAAGGATTCAATAATACAGGCAGATCGTAGTCCTATTGTTTTGTATTTTAAGCTGAAAATTGATAGAATATTTTCCCTGTCATGCATTAGTGATCAATTAGGTTTTGTATTTTCTGCATCATTTTCTCAGCATTCTTACATTCATCGAATGCATACTAGTTCATGGTGCTTAAATCTGTAGTTCTTTTACATTCCATGTGTTGTCTTTGAATCTGCTTATTAAGTTAACCTTAGCCCTGTCGAATTTAACTTTTTAAGTTTAAAAGAATTTTACTGTCACGGAGGGCGGTTAGATATAAACACTTAAAATCAGTTTTGCTGTTCAACTTGCTTTTACAGCGATGCATTTAAGTGTACATGTATTTCTCTCTGCAATTCGGGAAACGTACACGATAGCTATCTGGATGGGTGACCAAGCTTTCGCATGTTACATATGGTTGCAGAAATGGGATTATTATAACCGCCGGACTGGAGTTGCCTTATCCTCTTATGTTCTCGAAGAGGAAAGTAATGTCAGTCTTGCTGTTGAGCGAGCTAATACAACCATGCGGTATGGTGAATTTCTCTCTTATCCTTGCAAGTTAAGCAACGTTGACTACGGCTAGTGCCTGGCCTGGGTGACCAGGCCGTCGCACGTTACATTACAAATATGGATTCATTACATTTATTTGCACCAGATGGAGATTACATGACCGAAACTCTTGAGACAGTAGGTAAAAGTGTATAGCAGGATCAGTCTGCACGTATGTGCAGGCTGATCTTACTTTTCACTCTCCGCAAAATACATCTAGGGTCGGGAACCACAGGATATGATTTTACAAATCTACTCCTGTCGAGGATTTATCTTCTAGAAGTAGGCCACTATCGAAACCATAATGGCAAAAGAAGAAATTGCATACGATAAAAATTCTTATTGTTTAAAAGATAGTATTTCAACCAATAAGCTCTTTGTGTAGACGCTTTACATCTGTCCTCTCATTTTGAAATCACATTAGATTGGGCAATGCTTAAACTGAGGGTTTAATGCATCTTTAAAAGTTGCGATCCATGTCAAGCCTGCGCAGTCCGCGCAGGCCGATATAAGTCAAAACTTGCTGATTGCAAATTTTTCTACATGTCAATGGACAATTCTACCTCATTATTCAGCCTGTTGTTAGACAAAATGGATATTATGGATCCATACTTATGTGATTTACTTGTTTGGTATAATGCACGACGAAGATGCACTGACCCCCCCCCCCCCCAGCATGAACGCCGCTAAATTACTACAGATACATTTTTATCTATTGTATTATATCGCTTATTTAAAAACTTGAAATGGTGAATATTGTTTTCTTGTCACTAAATATCCAGACATTAGGCACTGCTAACAGTACCATAGGAATTCTGAGTTTTGTTTTGGGTTAACCCTTCTCCTGCTTAGTAAGTGAAATGAAATTTTCAAGTCGTTAAAAAAAAAAAAAAAAAAAGAAAATCCGAAAAATGCTATTTTAAACTTGTTTTTAAAACAAAAATTTTTCCTAATCGGACGGTGTAGATCCAAGATCAGACTGCACCTTCTGTGCAGTCTGATCTTGATCTACACTGTCCGCAAATCGTCAGTGAGTCGAGCTTAGCAGCCTAAGGGTAAAACACTACTTTTGACATTAATTCTGTCGTTTAAGATATTACCACCTCACCAAGGAGCCCATTATACTACCAGATGCAAAAGAGGCCCTTATACCTCTAGATGAGTTTGATGCCAAACAGGCCCTTATAATATTAGATTTGTTTAACGCCAGAGGCCCTTATACTACAAGTTATTCTTATTCCAAAGAGACCCTAACACTACAAGATTCGTTTGGTTCCAAAGAGGCCCCTACACTTCTAGATTCGTTTGGTTCCAAAGAGGCCCCTACACTTCTAGATTCGTTTGGTTCCAAAGAGGCCCCTACACTTCTAGATTCGTTTGGTTCCAGAGGTCCCCACACTACTAGATTCGTTTGGTTCCAAAGAGGTCCCCACACTACTAGATTTGTTTGGTGCCAGAGGCCCTTATACTACTAAATTTATTTGATGCCAATGAGGCCCTTGTGCTACTAGACAAGTTTAACGCCAAAGAGGCCCTTATAATACTAGATTCGTTTTGTGCCAAAGAGTCCCTGATACTACTAGATTTGTCTGATGCCAGAGTCCCCGATAGTACTAGATTTGTCTGATGCCAAAGAGTCCCTGATACTGCTAGATTTGTTTGATGCCAAACGGGACCTTATACTACTAGATGCGTTTGATGCCAAAGAAGCACTTATATTACTAGATATGTTTCGTGCCAAAGAGGCCCTTACACTACTAGGTCTATTTGATGCCAAAAAGGCCCCTATACTGCTAGATTAGTTTAACGCCCACAAGGCACTATACCACTAGATTCATTTAATGCCAAAGAGGCATTACACTACCAGATTTGTCTGACGTTAAAAAGGCATCTACTACTAAATTTGATGGATACCAAAGAGGCCCTTTTTTAAACAGATTTTATGGATGCAATTGGTCCAAATACTACTAGAGTCCTTTGATGTCAAAGAGGCCCATATACCACTACATTGTTTGGCGCCAAAGAGGCTCAAATACTACTAGATTCCTTTTTTGATTGAATTTGTGTTTATTTATTGTCGCCACCGATTGCCAATATGGGCGACGCCCTCTGAAAGCGGTTAGTTTTGTTACGGGAGATGGTGCAAGATACCAGACGAAACCCATCCTAAGTTACTCTTGGCTCTTTATCTTGCTCGGTGTATAATACCGTCACATGGGACCTCGGTTTAACGACTCATCCGAAAGACTAAATTTTTATTAATTTTAAACGGCCAAGAGTTAGGCTCGAACCCACAATCTCAAGTGACCCAAGAATTCATATTTACAAGTCCTACACTCTACAACTTGAGCTATGCGGGCTGGTCTCCAGATTCCTTAGGGGTCCTTACACTGCCAGACTCGTTTGATGCCAAAGGGGCCCTTACACCACTAGATTAGTTTGATGCCAAAGAGGCATATACTACTAGATTTATTTGATGCCAAAGAGGCTCTTATGCTACTAGATTTGATGCCAATGAGGCCCGTACACGTCTAAACTTTGATTGATGTCGAAGAGGCCCTTACACGTCTAGATTTGATTGATGCCAACGAGGCCCTTACACGTCTAGATTTGATTGATGCCAACGAGGCCCTTACACGTCTAGATTTGATTGATGCCAAAGAGACCCTTACACCTCTAGATTTGATCGATGCCAAAGAGGCCCTTACACCTCTAGATTTGATTGATGCCAAAGAGACCCTTACACCTCTAGATTTGATTGATGCCAAAGAGGCCCTTACTCGTTTAGATTTGATTGATGCCAAAGAGGCCCTTACACGTCTAGATTTGATTGATGCCAAAGAGGCCCTAACACGTCTAGATTTGATTGACGCCAGAGGCCCTTACATGTCTAGATTTGATTGATGCCAAAGAGGCCCTTACTCGTTTAGATTTGATTGATGCCAAAGAGGCCCTTACACGTCTAGATTTGATTGATGCCAAAGAGGCCCTTACTCGTTTAGATTTGATTGACGCAAGAGGCCCTTACACGTCTAGATTTGATTGATGCCAAAGAGGCCCTTACACGTCTAGATTTGATTGATGCCAAAGAGGCTCTTACACGTCTACATTTGTTCGATCCAAGAGGCCCTAACAATGCAAGATTTTTTTTTTATCCAAGAGAGACCCTGAATGATTGAACAATGATGTTTCACGCCGTTTTCAACATTATATCAGTTATATCGCGGCGGCCAGTGCACCTATCCATGCTTTCCTGGAATTTGTATTACCAGTACTCTGCACAATATTCTTTCCAAGCCACCGGCTGCTTTCTCACATAACCATTGTTGAAACAATGGCAGTGGTGCGAGAGGAATGAATGAATGTTGTTTTATGGCGCATCGATAGCTTTGGTCATATAGTGCGCATATCTGTGTTAAAAGATAATAAAAGTGGAATTTTTAAACTGAAAAAGGTTTGAATTACTTAATAATAGTAAAAGGGTTGAATTAAGGAGGATTATGTGTGATCTTAATATGTATAAAGGACGTTACTGAGTGACTGGGCAATCCCTATCAACTGAAAAGTTATAAATGATACAGCTAAGAATGTGATAAAAAGATTTGAACAAAATGTTGGATTGATAGTAAGAAGTCTTTAAATAAAGAATAAATACAGTATGTGTCATTTTTAATATGCATAAAATATGATGTTGAGTGGCTGGGCGTCCCTGCCTACTCCAAAGTTTTAGATTTAAAAGGTAAGACTGTGAATATTACTTTTCGTAGGATGTTGGTTGGTTGTATTGGGGTTTAACGCCACTTTAACAGCTAAGGTCATATCATGGCGGTCGGTGACGCACATGTGTTTCCTGGCTTTCTCACACCAGTACTAACACAACTTTCTTTCCAAAGCCACCGACTACTTTTCCCACATGCTTCAGCAGTGGTGAGAGGCGAAAATACGCCGGAAGGAAAGTTCGCCTCAACCGGGTATCGAGCTCGCAACCACCAGGTCAGGAGTCCGACACGCTCACCACTGAGCCACCCGGGCGGGGCACTTTTCGTAGGCAATGAGTGCTAAAATTGGTAAAGTGTGGAGCCTCCAATGGGATCAGTATACTCCCATTAAAGAGGTCCTGTCTCCAATGAGATAAGATGCGGTGCGAGAGGAACGAATCATGTTGCAACGACTCATCGATCCTCAGAAAGAAATTGGCCAAGCCAGGGATCGAACCCTCGACCTCTTGTTCTCAAGCCCTGTGCGCTACCGAGCTATCGGGGCTCGGCCGAGAGAGGCCCTTATCCTGCTAGATTTGTTTGATGCCAAAGAGGCCCATATACAATTCGATTTGTTTGATGCAAGAGAGGCATTATACTACTAGAATTCTTTGAGGCCCTGAGACCGCATGAGAATAGATTTGTTCTTTACAATAATATTCCAACGAAAAACTCAGAGCTTCCAGAGAGGCTTGAACCTAGGGTCTTTAGTAAAGGGTCCTTGTCCTACACTTTACCTTTTAGTGCCTTGTACTACTAGGTTTGTTATTTACAGTGACTATCCAACGAAATAGCCAGTACTTGACAAAGGCTTGAACTAAGAGCCTCCAGTTATGCATCCTACACTTTACCATTGAGGCATACAGGATCTCCTGATCCCAGACAGGATCCTTTCATACAAAATTTGACCAGAGTTTTAATATGCTTCAAGATTTACTGGTAAAAACTGCCCTAATCTTACTTTATCTGGGGTTCACCAATGTTGGGCTTGGACTCTACAATGCCTTACCAAAGGACACTGTCACACGATCAGTGCAACCAGACGGATCGAATCCTAGGAATACACATCTTAAAATTAACTCTCACCACAGAGTCACAATAGACCCCTATTAGGGCTCAATACAATACAAACCAAAAACAAACGACTGTGTGAACAAACGCTCCTTTTTATTGAAGATTTATGCAAATGTTACTTTAAATTCCTTACCAAACAAGCCCGTTTTTTACTGACCCTTGATAAAAAGTCTTGTAAAAACATTATCGGAAAAGGAGAAAATGCTGGTAGCCAGCATTTTCTCCATTTCCCCACAATGTTTTCTATTCTTTTAAAATTCATAGAAAATTTAATTTGGGCCACATTTAATGCCATGTGCAAGTGCTTTTAATTTGGACTAGTCTTAAGTTTTGTTGTTTGGTAAAGAGTTAAAGAATATAATATCAAACAGACTTAAGACTTTTCCGATTATGTTTTGGAGTACAAATGAAAATACAAATTAATTGCACAATCTACACATAGTCATTTAGAGACAACATTTTTTCTTTGACTCAAAGCAGACAACTTTTTGAATGCATTGTGACAAAAGAAGAAACTGCTCGAGGCAAGCAATTTCCCCTTTTCAAAAAAATCCGTCTTCACCAATTCAGGTACTATACCTCAGTTCCTGCAAACCATATTTTACAAGAATCGTTTCAACGATGATCCTTTCAAAACGTAAAGACAATTTAAATGAGCCAAGCTCTAGCAAAAGTGTGTGTAATGCATCCCCGTGATGCATTACACCAAGGAAGTCAACACATTATAATGGATCAATAAAATCCAGTTTGTCTAACTACCGAGTGAATCATGAGATACACAGGTCCTTTGACGTGCAGGAAATTGACTGATAGGAAAAAGTTTCGGCTGAGGTCAGCCCGCGGCTGCTGACCTGGGTCAATAATTTTTTGCAGACGCATTTATCCCCCTTCTCACAGAGCATGACCAAATGGTAAAATGGAAGTTATCGTTCTATTTATGTCATAACTTATCCCCACATAGGCACAAATTCATTGATCAATCAATATTCCTATAAATTAAAACTTAACTCTTTACTGTGTCACAGAACTGCAGACTTGTCCAAATTCAGAACAATAGCAAATTACGTATTACATGTAATTTTTGCTAAAAAATAAGGATTTTTCCAGACTTGGGTAGAAAATATTGCTTTAATAGGAGACCATGCTGGTTTAGAGCCAGCATCTTCTCCTTTTCCCACAATTTTTTCTTGGCCCTCTTTCCCAGGGTCCTGAAAAGACATGTTTAGTAAAAGGCTAATACCAAGTTCAATTTCTCAAATATTTCTTGATTTCATGAATACTAAGCAGTGACTGCAATACATGGCTATAGAGCAGTCCTATGCGACATTTGCTGCTAGTGGTCATTCAATCCTGATTTCTCCAGTACCAACATACCTGCAATTTCTCTAATTTTGACTCAAGCAATTTATCTGTATAAAATATCCATTAATATTATTTTGTCAGTTTGAGAAAAATCATTGAATAAATAACAATGTAAAAATTCTAATTATACAAATTTAAGCAATGATCTGGCAAAACAGGATTTAATCCATCTTCATGATGCAATAAACCAAGCAAGTCTTCATATAATTATGGATCCATACTATCCATTTTGTCGAACAACAGACTAAATCATAAGGTAGACTAGTCCCTTGACATGCTGAAAATTGACCAACTTCAAATTTTTGACCCAGGTCTTTCTGCCCAGACTGACCTGGGTTGATACTTTCTGCAGATGCATTAAACTCCATTTTCACAGAGCATGGCTCATGCAAATTATACTAAACTGCATATTGATTACAAAAACAGACCAATATAACAGACAAATTGACAAACATATAGTGAAGGTAATGTAAAGCTGCTTTTTCAATAATTTGGTAAAAATACTGGTTTATTTGAACAAGATTTGTTTTATGTTTTATGGTGTTTCACATCATTTTCAACATTATCTGAGTTTTATCACTGCGGCCAATGTACTTATCCATGTTTTCCTTGAGTTTCTTATTCCAGTACTTTAAACAAAGTTCTTCCCAAGCCACTGGCTGCTTTCCCACATAACGATCATCAAAACAATGATCAGAGGTGAGAGAGGAATGAGTCCTGGTGCAGTGTCTATCATCAATCCTCGAAAAAGAAATTGGCCAAGCTAAGAAGTCATACTTGCGACCACTTGATGTCAAGCCCCACATGTAACCAACCTGGCTCGTTGACTCAAAAATGGAATACCATAAATAAAATCATTTAATGTTGATTCAAAGTGCATACATATATGAACTTGAGCATGTTATGAAGCATATGAGTTGTGCTCTGAAAAAGGGGGGCTTAATGCATCTGCGAAAAGTATCGACCAAGGTCAGCCTGCGCATTTCGCGCAGGCTGACCTGGGCCGAAACTTTTCGCTATTGGTCAATTTTCTCTATGTCCCGGGACTAGTTCACCTCATGATTAAATCGTTTGTTAGACAAAATGCATTTTATGAATCCATGATCATATGATCACTTGCTTGGTAACATGCATCACGGAGATGCATTAAACCCCCTTTTGCCCGAGCACGGCTCTATGCTTTGAACATGGACTAGTCTAAAATTTTATTGGTTTATAAACAAGTTTCATCATTTTAAAGGCAGTGTAGGTCAGGATCAAATAATCCAGATTTCAGTACAGTACTAATGTTCAATGGTGAAATACAACAATCTCTGGCATAGGTTTTTTGATGCTGGCACACTCTATGTTTATTGAGTTGGATATATATCAGTTGACTTTCACTGTTTTGCTTGGTTTGAGAAATTTGTAGAGGAGTCCAAGCATCACATGGAAATTCTGTAAGTATACAAAAATCACTATCAAACTGTGTAGGCTTTGAAACATCTTTACTGCTGATATCGCTATCTACTTCTTATAGCAACAAAATGAACTTTAGCGAGACCTTATATACCATGCTCGTGAAATAATCAGCCTTTTAAAACTGTGAATTTTGGGCTAAAGCAACAAAAAATATTCATTGACACAAAATGCCATGACTAGCACATTTAAGACTGTCAGTGTTGCAAACTTTCCTAATTCATTTAAACAAAGTTAATTCCAGGATAACAGCTTATGTACGTGAGACAGAGACACAAACCTGAACAATAAAGTAGATTGCTGCCAAGTAACCACCAATAGCTGCTGCAAGGAAGAGATCAAAGACTGCAGGCTTCACACTAAATGCGTTCATCTTGTACTCTGCACCATCGTAAAACACAAACTCTGGATCCCTGTGTAAATAAGACAATATTCTAAACGTTCAACTGTTCTTGATTGATAAAAAAAAAATTTATTACTCCTTCATTTTCGAAATTATAGTTTCATCTGAAAAAGTCGATTTCATTAATTCAATTTATCAGTTCAATGCTTAATTCTTAACCAAACAACAATATTTTGGATTGGACCAAACTGAAAGCATGTGCAGATGACAAATTAAATGTTGCTTAATTGATGATTTTTGTCTTTGATAGGGTAGACAACATTGTGGGAAAAGGAGAAAATGCTGGTTACCAGCACACTGAATTTGTCATCTGCAGATTTTTCAAATCTGGCAGGGTCTAAAATTTGTCAGATAAAGGATTTAAGAAATACAACTGTGGAGTACTACCTTTTTTCTGTCTTTATAACTGTTCTCTCTACATCTTTGAGGTACCTGGACATGGTCTCCTCAAGTGTGGAAAGTAAACTGCTGTCTTTGGGAATTAACTGTGCTGCCCTGGGCTGATATGTAAGGTGATCCAACCATGCTGACACTAGATCTTTTTGTACATTCTACATTAGAAACACATACTTTCTTTAATATATGAATTTGTAATCATTCTGTGGTAATGGAAGGAGAAATTTTCAAGTAGAATGAGCATAAAGTAATTTATGTCACGAGGATTAAATATTATCAACCTCGGCCTATATGTACTGTGATCTGACCATGTTGACACCAGATCTTTTTGTACATTCTACGATAGAAACGCTGAGACCCGTTAGCACAGTCAGTAGTGTACTGGACTTGAAGACAGGGGGTCGCTATTAACCAGCACCATAACCTCCTTTTCCCACCATGTTTTTGAAAGGCTTCTTCCGAAGAGTCGTGAAAAGTTAGCATAGTGTGTTAAAGGTAATGGTTTATTTAATCCACTTTTACTTACCAATGTTTCACTGAAGAGCTGTATGTTGCCTTGTGAGGTTAGATTATAGATATGTCTGGCTAATGCTTCAGCTGTCAACTGTATATTTCTAACTAATTTGTCTACATTCACAGTATCTCTGTAAACAGATTAAACAACAAATGAAATAAACTTGATCAGGAAACTCAAGTCAGGGCTTCAGATAAAAAAGAAATCTAAATTTGATTTCAATTATATAAAAAATATACATTTATCATCAAAACCTGTGTCATTGGTACTCATATAAATTGTAAATAAGAAGGTGTAACAAGTGAATAAGAACACTGTATGAAATGAAAGCATTTGTAGATACGAATAAAATGTAATTCTAGAACTAAAATTTGCCTTCTGAAGGGTTACAGAAAAATGCAGGGAAAGGAGTAAATGCTGTTAAACTTTTCCCACATTACTTTGAAAAACTGTCTTTCTCAAGGTTATTAAAATTCCAGATCGTAAGGTATATGGCTAAAGCACTTGATAAATGATTAATTACCTTGTATCCAAAATGGAAGCTCTATCAAAAGATTTATGAGTTTCAAAGTGGGACAGTGTAAACGCAGGAAGACGCTTCATGCTGTATCGCTCGTGCTCCCAGGCCAGATTCTCGTCAGCCAGGTTGATCTTCTTGTGCACCATTTTAAAGTTGACTTCTGGGTAAAATGTTGAGGAAACCTTATCTAGATGCTTTGAAAAAAATAAAGAGAAGTTTTACATGAATTTGCAATAGAATATGGTGTTTTTGATGGTTTTTGTACGATGTTTCAACTCCGTATCAGGCAACAAAAATTTTAGACTTGTTCAAATTGAAACTTTTTGAACACAGAAAATTAAATCTGACCCAAATCATGAAATTTGACTTTAAAAAGGAAAAAAACATCAAAGGGAGAAAATTCTGGTAACCAGCCATGTTTTTAAAAGCCTTTTTACTCATGGTCATTAAAACTCAGGATTGTGTGGTAAAGGGTTAAGACAATAAAAATTTAGACTTGTTTAAATTGAAACATTTTCCAGACAATTAATTAAATGTGGCCAAAATGATAGAATATGTTTTTGAAACGGAATAAAACATTGTAAGAAACAAAGAAAATGTGCATTTGTGAGGCCAAATTTAAGGGCTTTGTTTTAACAAGAGTGCTGTCGTCACAATATACGCAGCCGCACCGCAAAACCCTGACAATATGCAATATGTCACATGATGAGAAACCTTCTGTGAAAATTTCATCCAAATCTGTCAAGAAATGTGGGAGGAGTTGCGTTCACAAGAACTGGACGTACTTACAGACGGACGGATGGACGTACGAAGATGACGCCAATATACGTCGCCTCCGGCGGCGAATAAAAAGGGAAGAAAACATTGCAGGAAAGGAGAAAATGCTGGTTACCAGCATCTTCTCCTTACCCATAATGTTTTCAAACCTTTCAAAGACAAATCTCACCATTTGAGCCCAGTTTACTATGTTGTTTGCAAATGCTTCCATTTTGAATTTGACATGTGGTAAAAAGTTAACGACAAGAGGAATTTTGACATTTTCTATTTGAACCGTATAACAAAAGCAGTCAATGGTTGTACCTGTAAGAAAACTGCTCCTGGAGTTTCTTCCTTTGGTGGTTTGGATACATGTAAGTGTAGGGTATCATCTCTCCCGATACTATCTAAACACAATACATAGGCTATGTCTGACAGAAGGTTACTCTCTGAAACAGAAATTTTAAAGGTTTGGATACATGATCATCTCTACATCTACATGACATAGGCTTTGTCTGACAGCAAGTTACTCTCTGAAACAGAAATGTAGGGTGTATAATTTAATCCTTTACCGTACAATCCCATGTTTTAACCATCCTGAAAATGAAAGGCTTTTGAAAACATAGAGGGAAACGCAGAAAATGCTGGTAACCAGCATTTTCTGTTTTTCTCACATTGTTTTCAACTCTTTCAAAGACAAATCACTGAGCCCCAGCACTCAGTAGCGTACACGACATGTGATCAGGAGGTTGCTGGTTCGTACCCCCAGCTTGGCCAAAGATTGATGAATAGTCATTGCAATAGGAGAAATTCCTCTCTCACCACTGATCATTGTTTCTTCAATGGTCATAAGGGAAAGCAGCAAGTGGCTTGGGAAGAATATCATGTAAAGTAACGATAAAAGAAACTCAGTGAAAGCATCAATAGGTGCACTGGTCATCACTTAACTGAAATAATGTTGAAACCAGTGTTAAACAATGTACAGAAAAATCCAATCAACTACATTAAATTTGTACTCTGTACACTCTTTCATTTTGGACAAATCTAACTTAGAGAGGATATGTTTTTACGGTGAAATATTGAAATTTATTTCATCGAGTGAACATCATCGGTAATATTTTCACAAGTGGCGCAGCCATGAGTGAAAATATTACTGATGATGTTCACGAGATGAAATAAATTTCAATCTTTCACCGTAAAAAAACAAATATTCTATTTATTTCATGCTTTTATCCCTTTATGGGGGGAACTTACATCAAAATCCAGTACAGTTCTTTTTGGTTATTCCCCGTGGCGCACCCCCTCTGCATAGCAACACATTACAATATAACGTAAAGCGCGAGCAATGTAGGGTAAATGACGTCATATTTCCTTCTGGTTGGGAGGCATGCGCATTTTACCTAGGTAACTATTGCGTGGGAACAACTGTTTCTGCCTTCAATTGAAGAGTTAGAACATAAAAATTGATATTTTTCACTGGTCGTAACCATGAAATATCGAAAAATATTTCATCGTTATTTCTCGATAACCTACAGGAAAGCATGAAATGAATTGTCATTTGATGAAATGTAAGGCATTTTACCTGTATTTTCAAAGCTATCTTCAATCCACTTTTTTGACCCAAGAAAGTTGAATTTACCAGCTCCACTCAGAAGGAAGACAAGGTTAAACCTTATCAAAGTTAAGGATGTCTTTATAAACATATACAACAATCAACTACATGTGATAGACTGCTTGATTTAGTTTTTTTTTTAACTAACCATCCCCTGAAAAAAATTGGATGCAGACAATCCTGACAACTTCTCTGTAAAATAAGGATATACGAAAAACAGCTGGAGATTCAATCCATGAATATCTGTTAAGTCACTGTGAAAGAGGAGCACTGCATGCAGATGCCAACACTCGGCTGCACTGAAAACTCTGATTTATAAAGGGGCACAAATGTGTAAAAAATATTTCACTGGTAAGCTACCCCTGTTGTATGGATTCCTCTTTTGAAAGTAAACAACAAGTCCAGCTTTGAAATAAATATCTTCAGTAATGACAGAGATATTATAAAATGTCAATTTTTTATTATAAAATGTCAATTGTTTTAAATAAATTTAAGTCGAAAAAATGGTATTTATAAATGTGTCAACTTGCCCCAGTTGTATGGGTTCCCTTTTTGATAATTAAGAACTAGTCTGAGTCTGAAGTAAATATCTTCACTAATGACACAGATATAATAAAATGTCAAAGTTTTTGCATGAAGACAAAGACAACACCAGGGCTGTGACAATACCTTGATGCTTTCTTTGAAACAACCAAGCTAAAAATGAGATAATGATTCATATAAGGAATTCAAACTCTGGCCACAAAGATTTATTGAGTGATCTGCTAAAAAATGAAATAAGCAATGCATCCAGGTGCTAACGCTTAGCTGCAGTTGCCCTTTTACTAAAAATTCGAAGTTGAGAAACTGTGTAAAAAGATGGCAAGTGTTACCAGCTCTCCTCGTATAGGATCCCTTTCCAAGATTTAACAGAACAGAACAGAACAGAACATTACTTTATTAACCCAAGTATAACATGTATACAATAAGGGTATATAACATAAGAATATGAATAAGGCAGATATAGAGAACAACCGGTAAGTGGCCATATATAGGGAGAATATGTTAATATGCACGTGAATTCGAGCGGGCCATGACATATCAGACTACAACAATGCAATCTGAACATGATCCGCACAAATTCACCAGAATCGCATAATACATTTCCAACGAAAATTTGTTTGGGGAAGGAATCTTATACATATAATAAAATAACCTGTGAAACAGAAAAAAAAAATAAGATTAAAAAAGAAAGAAATCACTGCGAGATGCACGCAACACACCGCACCTGATCCGGCCAATAAACCAGGTCACGTTCGGTCAAAGCGTGCAACTACCCGAGTATGTTTATATATAATTATAAACAATATCAGTAGACTCTGGAATGCGTAACGGTCATAATTGGGAGTTGTCGGCAGGGACGCGTGGAGTTCGGATTATCTTTCTACTGGTAAGTATGAAAAATTATGTTTATAGCACTGGAAATTGACCTGTTCCCCGTGTCGTACACTTTTTCTCACATCGCAATGAGACCGATCAATTTGGGAAGTATTGTGAAAAAAGGGTGGTATAGCTTAACTAGCTTTTTCTCCCTTTCTCCACCATGTTTCCCACTTTATCTGAGTTTAAACAATTTCGGCTTTAGTTCCTTTTTAATACTTAGATTTTATTTTCTCTCTCTAAAAAAAACAAAGTGTTACTGAGGGAACTGTTAGGCTAGATAAATTTGTTCAAAATAATGTTCACAAAACGACCGATTCTTTTCAACTTTGGGGCACTTGATATCGTCATAACCGATCCAATATTCCCATCGTTTTGATATACGATGTCCGATAGATAAATGCGTCTTTCGTTTTCAAAGTAGCTACATTCTAGTAAATAATGGCTTTCAGAACCCACCCGATCTAATGTGCACAAAGGACATTTCCTGTCATCAAAAGGAGTTCCATCATATCGACCTGTTTCAACCGGGAAAGAATGGTTAGCTGTTCGAAATTTGAAAAGAGGCAAGTAATCCTTTTTAGTAATTATTTTGAGGTAATTTTCAAAACAATGGTTTTGTTTAAAACTTAAATAAATTGTGCCTTTGTTAGTATTTTGCAATTGTTCGTGCCAACTCTGTTTGTACTGATCAATTAATGTTTGCTTGACCAATTTATGTATACCTTTATGGGTTAGATAAAACTACCCTGAGTGTGAAGTAAACAACTTCAGTAATAATATAGATATGTGGGAATGCCGAAGTTTGCGCCAGATCACAATAAAGGCTGGACTATGACAATACCTGGATGTTTTCTTCAAAAACAGCTAATAAGGCATCTATAGGAGGTAATATGCTAATCATACTTTGTTAATTTCTAAGTACCTTACACAAACATTGTTAATGTTAATGAATCATTAAAACAAACTGAGAAAACAAACTTCTGATTGAAATGACCCAATCATTGTGATTCTAAGGCTTTTTTTTGTTAAATATTGACAAGAGATCACAATGTACATCTCAACACAGTCTGATCTTGATCTGTAATGTCCCCCCCAATCCCACAACTCATCTTTTGCACCATCAAGTTAAGACATGAGGACAATGCAGCACAAGATGTTCACAAAGGATACTTTGCATGAGTTCTAGAATTTGTGTACAATTTGGAAAACAGTCTTGCAAGTTCCAGCAATGCTATCACACCACTTCCATTGGAATCTGCCCCTATTGCAAGGCTCTGAAAGTAAAAAAATAATATCAATTCTCAAATCTGCCTGACTGATTGATGTTGAACGCCATGTTCAACATTGTTTCAGTTATTATCCTGGTGGCCCGTGCACAAATCCATCCTTTTCTTGAGTTTCTGTTATCATTACTTCACACAATTTTCTTTTTAAGCCACCACTGCTTTCCTACATAATCATCGTCAAATAATGATCAGCTGTGAGAGAGGGATGAATCTTGTAGCAATGACTATCATCAACCTCAAATTCGACCTCAGCCAAAACTCTTCCCATGGACTGATGCAAACTTCTGCCACAAGATTTATTCTTCTCTCACCAATGTCCAGCATTTTAAAGATATTTATGTGAAAAAGCAGCCAGTAGTTTGTTATGAGTGTTGTGCTAGGTACTGGTAAATAAATGATGGGATGGCATGGTTAAGTACACTGGTGACCAAGCTTTGACTAAAGGATTGTTAAAAATAGTGATAAAAAATAAATAAAATGAGGGGGGGGGGGGTATTTTTAACAATAATAACCCATTCATAATTGTATCAGTGAATACTTAAATTTACATTAACCAAATAAAAAAAAAACACTTATGGTTTGTACAAACTGACGGCATCTCAAGTCAACAAATTTAATGTTGCTTGGATGATGGAATTGGTCTTTGACAGGGTATAAAACAGTAGAAAAAGGAGAAAAAACTGGCTATAGATTTCCCATTTTCCTGCAAAGTTTTTAAAACCTTCTTCAAGATTGTTAAAACATGAGATTTTTGGTAAAGGCTTAATCATATTCTGATCTGTTGTATACATGTTTTAGATGGCATCAGAATGTTAGTCAGATCATTTATAGGTATACAATAAGGTACTGTATAATAATGGTATCAATATATGAGCCATACTCTGTGAAAAGGGGGCTTAATGCATCTGCAAAAAGTATGCATGACAGAGATGCATTAAGCCCCCTCTTGCCAGAGCATGGCTGATATATATAATGGTTTGTATACAAGAATACATACAAAAATTTCATGACAATTTTAGAAAATAGTTTCTAAAGGAGACCATATAATGTATTTAACAACTCACTGGCGCAATCCCAAATGCATCATAGTGTGCCACCACTGCTATTGTAGGCAGCTGTTCTTCGATGCCAAACCCCGACAAATGACCCTAAAAGGTTACAGATTTTTTAATTTGTATTTGTTTCAAACAAACAACAACTGAAACAAATGCTTAGTTATTACCTGTAGATCTTAACCTTTTACCACAATATCCCTGATTTTCACCACCCTTGGAAAAAAAGGCATTTGAAAACATTGTGGAAATGGGAGAAAATGCTGGTAACCAGCATTTTCTCCTTTTCCCGCAATGTTTTCTATCCTATCAGAGAACTTAAGCTCATTTTTATCTATCTGAAATTTATTGTCTGCAGATGTTTTGAATTTATTTGAGTCTAAAATTTGTTTCTTGGGAAAGGATTAAAAAGAAATAAAAGCACCACATACAGGTGCCAATACTTGGCTGCAGTTACTTTTTTGAAAAAGTAGCATGACTGTATCAAAAATATTTTGATAGTTACCGGTGCCGTTGTTCTATTTGTCCAAAAAAGTTAAATTGAAAGAAATTTGGCAGCCCATTACAGGACAGTCAAGCAAATAATGAATTTTTCATTCATGCACAAATACAAACTGAAACTAAATGCCACTTTGCAGCTGCATTAAGACTAATTTCAAATCAATAAAAGAAATTTCTTTTACCTTATTCTCTTTTGAGCTAACAACATGAAAAAAACTTACATGTATATTTGTAATCTGAAAGTCACTAAGAGCTTTGGCTTGAGATCCAGACATCACCATTTGGAATCCATTAGCTGAAGCTGAGCTGAACAATGCTGAAAAAGTACAGATATGAAGATATGAATTGTCCATATCACAATAACATAGAACTGGTCGCTCAAGATGTTTGGGGCCATTTTTGTCATTGCCGTTTTCACCAACATTTCTAAGTGGTATTCTAATCTCAGTTATACACAATTTTACTAATTGGCTACCTCAAAGCATAACAGCTGATGTTAAAATTCAACTAAAACTACAGAAAAATTATCAGAAGTAAATATGATACAGATTACTCACAAAACCTGTTTACCCCAAAGGTTTTTCTTCACCTTAAACCTCTTTCACCAGTAAGTACAAAAGCTACAAGCTTGGGGGAAAAAAAATGGGCACAGCATGTGGTTGCCAACACTCAGCAACAGTTGCTTGATTTTCAGTGAAAATGTAAGTCGAAAAAGGGGCATAACTGTGTCAAAAATACACTGATTGTTGCATGTACTTGTTGTATAGGTTTCCCTTTGGATAGTTGTCAACCTGTCCAATTTTAAAGTAAATATCTTCAGTAATAACAGAGATATAAGAAAAAATGTGAAAGTTTTCACACAACAACACAGATGAAATGCAGACGACACCGGGGCTACACCAATAACTTGATGCTGTAAAAAAAACCTGACATAATGATATTATACTTCCATTCACAGTTATTTTAAGTCATCTCTTATAACAGAGTCAAGATTTTTTATGGTGTTACTTTCACTACAAACACTGTCATACTGATAGTGGGTTTATCGTAATTCATATCCCATAATAACCATGTCAAAACTTGCCTTCTACAGCTGTCGCTGCCTCATCTCCCGACCCAGATGTGACGTCCTCGTAGATACTTGTCAAATCCGGAGTCTCCCAGGTAAAGTAAACAGGTACACTGCCCTCATCTATTGCAAGCAACTCCTGCTCTAAACTCTGCAAGTGCTGAAAACAATTCAGATCAATACACATTTATGTATAAATACATATAAATGCATGTTTACAGTGTTTCATCTACGCTGCGGGATTGCAGGAATCCCATACTTTTGTAAATAATCCCCCACATTTTCTGACACCGTGCAGGACAAGGCCCCTACTTTTAAAAATCACATTATAGCTTACCAAGGGTACTTTGATTATATTACTCTCCGTTATTGAATTTAATAACTAGCCTATCACATATAAACACTGGTTAGAAATGCTATCAATTGCCTTTGACATGAAAAAAAGTTGGACAATTTTCATGTCTGAAGAATGGCAGTCGATGAGAAGTGACTGGTTCTCTGCTTCACGATCAACAAGAACCACATTCATGAGCAACATGTTTAGGAAGCGGTCTCCAAATTATGAGTACCTAGAAACAATTTTAATGAAAAAGTATGAATGTCGGCCACATTGAAATATAACTGAAGATATTTTTTGACTATTTATGCAAAAAAAATATGTTAATGATTATTGGTTTCAGCTTTTTTTAGCCATTTCACAGATATTCAAATGTTGTTTCGGTTAAGGAAAATAAATGGGCCTTTTTGGTTGCCTATAGTAATGGTATGACAGTAACATTTTTGTTACCTGTAACATAAATTTCTCATTTCTTAAACTGGACTGTTCTGAAATCCAGAAATGCCAAAGTGCAAAATAAGTGATAATTTCACTTTGTCTACTGTATCCTCATCCCGGAAGCTGACTAGGAAGTTGAAGAAGCCTAGACATCATTGATCACATTAAGGCAGGCAAGGAGCCCTCGTGAAACCGTACGCAACACACTTTCCAGCAATTGTGGCTTAAAGGCTAATTGTGGAACTTTTGCATAACAGAATGAATGGCTTAACAATTTATTTCTTCGAATGATGTTTAGTTAGATCTGTATGCGTTGCCTCATTGCCCCCCCCCCCCCCCCCCCCCCCCATTTTTTGAAAATCCCCCACTTTTATTGAAAGCATGAGGGCAACTCCCCCACTTCAAATCCTGGATGAAACACTGTGTTTAAAGTAGACAACCTTACCTTACTTTTCACTACCCCTTGGAAGAAAGCTGTTCTTAGACAGTCGCAAAATTTTGTTGTCTCTTTAAATACCAAGCGACAAATTTTTGGATTGGACCTAATTGAAAGCATTTGTAGATGACAAATTGGATGTCTCTTAAATGATGATTTCTGTATTTGATAGAGTAGAAAAAATGGTGATTTCTGTATTTGATAGAGTAGAAGACGTTGTGGAAAAAGGAGAAAACCTTTTCTTTCAGGATCCTTAAAACTCTGGACTGTGTGGTACAGGGTTACGAGTTAAACACATGCAATACTATACCTTCCTCTCAGATTCAGAGAGCACTGTCAGGTTCACAGGGAGTAAAATTATCAACCCCCCAGCTTTTTGTTCCATGAGCTCTCGATATTTAGCCCCCGTGACTTCTTTCAGGCGGGCGAGAATACATCTTCTTGTGACCATTTTGGCATCCAGTGGCCTTGCTTCCATGTTGATCAGAGACATCTTAGTGCCTGTAGAGTAGAAACAAAATGTGTTGCAAGATCATATCAGGGGTGTAGTGGTACAGCGTCCGCCTCATACACCAATGGTTCTGGGTTTGAATCCCATGATGAGCTGGGTCAGCCTTTGAAACTACCCATATCACGGCGCTAGTATTGGTTAAGGTTTTTAGGAAGCAATCATGATGAGTGATTAATATAAGCTGTAAGAACTTGTTTTACATCAATGTAAATTAAGTAGGTATAAACTAACCCTGTTTTCACTGCTTTCAATGTAAGGATTTTTTAGAACAAAGGCCAAAGCTATAACTTATTTGAAGCAGTGTGTATCCTTATCATATAAAATTTGAGGAAGAAATACTGCACAGCATTTCCCCTTTAAAAACAATCCTGACTTTTGACGAACCTAGAAAAAGGCCTTTTCCAAACATTGTGAGAAAAGGAGAAAATGCGGGTATAAGGCATTTTCTCCTTTTCCCACTAACGTTTTTTATCCACTCAAAGATGAATCTTATTGTTTCATTTGCATTTAAATTGTTGTCTGCATAATTATTCTTTCAATTTAGACAGGTCAAACATTTTGTTGTTACGTAAAGAAAGTTGTGCAAAGGTCTTATATTTATGTAATTTCTTTATCAAAATCAGAAGAAGCCATTTATCGAAAATTATCATTTCTTGCGTTCCATATCAAACGATTTTGTGAAGTAAGGTTGGGAGGGAACGCATGCGATGGACTCAAAACTAATTGTCATCGGTTTTCGTGCTACACCAAGTTAACAAAGTTCCTTCAAATCAGAACGTGCTCTATGTTCCAGACCAGTATATTACACTCAAAATAACTTTTTTTTCAACATTCTGAAAGTGATTTTGAGTTTATCTAGATAATAACTTACCAACTTTTACATCGTAATGATCATATTGTTGCATCCTGTAGACTGCGAAGTCGTGAGCGGCATTGACTGGACAAACCGGGGACAGTATGATGAATATCGGAACAAAAAACAAGAATGAAAACGGAAAAGAGTTTTTAAACATTTCCAGCAACTCTGTAATACCATCCATCATCTTTAGTGGTAGTCAGAGACCCTTTTCAAGTAGTTAAATTTTAAAAAAAATATGCACATGCAACTGGGAATTCCACTATGGAAGAAGAACTGTCAAGGGAGGTAAATACTTGTAAAGGGAAAAGGGTTGACTCGGCCCCAAAATAGATCGCATTTAGGCAAATCGTCCTTTCACTAACTCGAGCCAAAGTTAGATATGTCCAAATTGAGAGCTTTTGTATAAGGCAAATAAGATAAGACTGAAAAAATGGGACAGATCTTGCGAAAGGTAGAAAACATTACGAGAGAAGGAAAAAACGCTGCATTTTCTCCTTTTCAAGTCTTTCTCGAGGTTATTAAAAGGAGGGACTTTGCAGTTTAGGATAAACTACTAGGGTCCTACAAATGAAACTTAGAAAACATTGTTGGAAGAGGAGAAACTGCTGGTTACCAGTATTTTCTCCTTTTAATATAATGTTTTCAATAGCCTTCATCCCCAGTGTTGCAAGTAAAAATACGAGACTGTTTTGTAAAAGGTCAACTCATTCAACTTCATAGATCAAATCTACAGCAGATAAGTTTCGAAACATAGATCTAGGTGTGAAATCTGAATATGGAAAACTCACACATAAGGTCCTCAACTCTTTACCAAAAGGCACAATTGTAGGCTCTCTATGTCCAAAGCTTTAGCATGAAGACAACTTCATCATGGCTAAAAGTGTGGGATTTATCTGTGAAAGAGTAGAAAACATTGTGGAAAAAGGATAGAATGCTGGTTAGCTGCATTTCATTCTTTTGTCAAAAACATTTGAGCCATGCTCTGGCAAAAGGGGGCTAAATGCATATCCATGATGCATTATATCAAGCAAGACATCACATAATTATTGATCCATAAAAATCATTTTTGTCTAACAACTGACTGAATCATGAGGTAGAGTGGTCCTTTGACATACAGAAAATTGATCAATAGCGAAAAGTTTCGGCTCAGGTCAGCCTGCGCGGACTGCGCAGGCTGACCTGGGTCGATACTTTTTGCAGATGCATTAAGCCCCCTTTTTACAGAGCATGGCTCATTTTCAAAGGCTGTTTTCCTCAAGGTTTATATAACACTAGATTCAATTTGTTTGATAACTGGGTTAATACATTGCATCAATGTGAAACATGGCAACAAAGGAGGAGTTGCAACTTTTACAACACGACTAATCTAGAGGTCGTGAGAACAAGAAAATCTTCTAACAGCCAAACTGTTGATTGATGACTTATTTCGACAGGTTCATTACTCGATCCCCCGAACATACATTGTAGTTTCAATAATTTTCCCATGTGAAAACAGCCAGTGGCCTAGCACAAGTGTTTTGTTTATGAAATGCAGGAATGCACAGAAAGCTGTACTGGCTACTGTGATACGATTTAAAAGATTTTAACCCTTATCCTGATAAATAACTAAAATTAAAATTTCATTTTTTGATATTAAAAACCCAAATATTGCTATTTCAAAGTTAAGTTTTGGGGTATAATATCTTCTTACAGTGAAGTTCAAAGATCAGACTGCACATTCTGATCTTGATCTACAGTGGCCGCAAAAGGTCAGTGAGTCGCGCTTAGCAGCTTAAGGGTTAAAACCAACTGAAAAGTCCATTTGCTACATGATTTTCAAGTGGTATTGCTGACCAGCAGACAAAATCCCCTGCTGGTTACAAAATCTATGATCCCGCTATATTGAAAGCATGTGCTGTCAAGGAATCAAATTAAGTTAAAATGATGTGAATGGTCTCTTAACTCTTTCACTACTGAAATAATGAATTGCATTTCACTCTTTCACTACTAAATTAATGAATTGCATTTTCTCAAAGGGTATTCAAAAAATACATTTTCTCTTCAAGATCAAGAGACAGTTTGGTCATAATCTGGGATATAGCAGTGGACAGTGTAGATCAGAGATCAGACTGCACGTTCTGTGCAGTCTAATCTTGATCTACACTGTCCACAAAAGCTTCTTGTGTCGTGTATGGTATGGAAAGAGTTAAAGGGTACAAAACATGGAGGAAAAAGGAGAAAATGTTGTTATTCCCACATTTTATAGGGATGCTTTACAAATGACTGCTGGACCAACCCAAATAGCTCAAGTGGTAGAGTGTAGGACTCATACACATCAAATTTTGGGCCACCTGCGGGTGTGGGTTCCAGCCTTAAGGCTGGCCATCTGAAATATTGTAAATAGCTAGTCTTTTGAATGAGACATTAAACAGAGGTCCTGTGTGTCAGTGCTATACACCAAACATATTAAAGAACCAGATGTTACTTAGGATGATTTTTGTCCTGTATCTTGCACTATCCCCTGTAACATAACTAATAGCCTTCAGGGGGCTTCACTAATATGGGCAACTGGTGGAGCGAGAAATAAACAGAACGTCTACCTACAATGTCTACTGTAAATGCTGAAAAAGTATAAGCAAACACATAAATCTTGGTATAATTTATCTTTATTTTATGTACAAATTTACAGTAACCAAGCTTTTCACTAATGAAACAACAACAACATGGTAATTCATAATGAATTCATTACCTCATACTGAGCCAAACCCTTCTTTACTCTATACCAATCCACAAAATTTTAAACTTAACCAACTTCATGTTACATGTACTGTCAGAGTAAAAAACGTTTTGGAAAAGGAGAAAATACTGGTTTATTATTTGAAATTGGACAAACCCATGATTAATTTGTTTGGTAAAGGGTTAAAATTTTTTTTGGCTCTGAAAGAAAAAGAATTACATATGTATACATGTCAAACCTTTTCTTTTCCAGACCAAGTTTTATCTTTATGAAAAAAATTCTTTGTGTCTTACCATGAATACTACTTATATACCAGATTTTTTAGACAAGACATCCAATTGGCAGTCTCAATGTCTATACCAATTCATATGGCTTGCCTCAAAATCAAAGATTCAAGTAGCATTCAGGAAGACAAGTCATAACCTACCAGAAACCATAGTAGTATTTTCATGTCAAATATTGTCCAGTGACCAATTATTTCCGAAAGGCTCAATAACGGCTATAAAATCAATGCAGGTGTTGAAATGCATTTAGATTTATATCATACCATTTAAAAGTATTAATTCATTATTGTGATTATGACAATCTGTTATTGTGTAGTCAATTCAAGTGTTAGTTGCTGGCAGAAAAATGAATTTAAAAATCAGGCAAAAAGTACCGGTAAACAAAAGATACAGTGACCTGGCAGGTTTTGACCTAGTTTTAAAATTAATTTCTCTGCTACTGACAAACACTTGGACGAACTGTACAATAACAGATTGCCATCTTCACAATAAATTTCCATACATTATGCTTTGTGATTTAGATTTAAATGTATTTTAATACCCGCTTTTTTTTACTTTTGGCAGCCATTATTACTTTAACTTTTTCAATTCATTAATTTTCTGATTGTCTTTTATTTTGTAACAATTCCAGTCAATCAGTGCCTAATGACTGTTCATTTCCTAACTTCTTCACTTCAATTACTTCTTAATGACTGCTTATTTCCTAACTTTTTAAGTGCAGCCTTTTTGTAATGACTGTTATTTTCGTAACTTTTCCACTTCAATAACTGCCAGATGACTGTTAATTTTCATAACTTTTCCATTTCAATCAGTTCCAAGTGACTGTTTTTTAGAGTTTTGTTCGTCATCTGTATCATCATATACGTAGATGGCATCTGTCTTCTTGTTCACTACGTCCTCTGTGATGATCACCTTTTTGATATTTGACTGAGGGACCTCATATAATGGCTTTGTAAGAACAGACTCCTGTAATGTAAAATTAGAACTAGAACTGTCGCAAAGCAGAAAAATACCCCCACTAGCACATTGTCACTGAAGCAGCACAATCAGAGAACGGATATGATTTTGAAAACAAAGATCACCACTGACCTTGACCTTTGACCCCTGTGATCCAAAAACAATAGGGCAACTCCTTATACCATCAATAATCATAGCTATCTTACAAAATGTCAAAGTTTTTGCATGGCAACTACACAGATGACAACGCCATGGTTATGACACTAACTCATCCTTTTCATAGAAAAAAGCCAAGATAAAAATCTAGCCATTTACCAATATTGATCCCAGAGATCGAGCACCGGTCCTATTGGTGATTGCTAACTTTGCAATGGCTCTTAAGGCTTCATCTGTTATCTCAAGTTGACACTGAAGAAAAGAAACAAAATGAAATAGGATCCTCCACAGTGCTTGAAATTTATTGAAAGAATTCATCTTTCTCTACCATACATACCAAGAAATCAGCTCTTTGAAAACATTGTGGAAAAGTACGAAAATGCTGATAACCAGCATTTTCTCTTTTTCCCACATTGCTTTCTGCTCCTACACAGACAGACTCAGTCATTTGATCCAAAGTTCATTTGTTGACTGCTAACGTTTTCATTACTGACACAACTCAAGCTTTGTTGTTTGTTGTGGTTACAACATTACAATACTAAATATCATTTTTAGTAACTAGCATTTCTTCTTTTCCCACATCGTATTCTACCTTTCCAACTATAGATTTCAGTTTCAGTCACTTTTAAATTACCGAGCCCAGTAGCTCAGTCGGTAGCGTACAGGACTTGAGAACAGGGGGTTGCTAGTTCAATCCCCGGCTCGGCCAATTTCTTTCCAAGGATTGAAGATGGTCATTGCGACATGATTCATTTCTCTCTCACCACTGACCATTGTTTCAATGATGGTTATGTGGGAAAGCAGCCAGTGGCTTGGAAAGAATATCGTGCAAAGTATTGGAAAAAGGAAACCCACGATAGCATGGATAGGTGCACTGGATGCCGTGATATAAATGAAATAATGTAACATATGTTGAAAACAGCGTTAAACACCATACAATCAATTAATTTTTCAATGGCATGAAAGGTAAAGTTCTGGAACAAAAGACTGAATGATAGAAACCTTACCATATATGAAATATTCCACTCGTCTGAGCTTAACTATTGGCATCAAAATAAATCATTCTCCCTGAAAACTAAACATTTCCCACGAAAAAAACTTGAATACCTAACACCAGTCATGTAGTAGTGTAGCTTGATAATCAAGGGAGGTAAATAGCAACAAACTTTATATCTCTTATCATAGGAGTTTTTTTCCCTTGATCACTATATCAATCTAAGTCACTATATAAGCCCATGTTAAACTTGTGATCCTCGGGATGGGGCCAATTTTGACCCCAGGAGTATAATTTCAAGAATTTTGGTAAATGGGTAGTTTTAGAGATGAACAAGTTTGAAATAAAAGTTAACGAAGCACGCATGGATGCACAGAGGCACACAGGGACAGACACTGGGCCATAACATAAGCTTGCTGGCCTTCGGCATGTGGAGCTAAAAACCTCTGTCAACTGGTGAAGAGCCAAACAACACTTCTTAGTATGAATTTACTTACATCATCCAACTCAAAACTAAACTTGTACTGTTTCACATAGGATGATTCTGGTTCCGTTAGAATTTTTACCAATGCATCTTCGTCAATGGAATGCAATGTCACTATATTTGGAATACGTCCAACAAACTCTGGTATAAATCCAAACTTTCTCAAGTCCTCCGCTTCCACCATCGATGTAAACTGATCTCTTTCCTGATTTGTTTCTTGAGCACTAGGTCCTTCATACAGACTGAGAATGTCGACCCTGCCACTTTTCTCGATGTTTTCCAAAACTGGAGCTCCAAGACCAAAAGCCTAAATATAAAGAGACAACATAGAAGTATACTCTTAACCCATTACCAGACGACGAAGTTTTAGCCTTGTCCAAATTGAAAGCATTTGCAGACGAATATTTCAATGTTGCTCAAATGGTGTAATTTTACTTTAACAGGGTAGAAAGCATTGTGGGAAAAGGAGAAAATGCTGGTTACCAGCATTTTCTCCTTTTCCCACAATGTTTTCAAAAGGCTTCTTTCCCAAGGTCGTTAAATGTCAGGATTGTGCGGTAAAGGATTAACCCATCACCACACAATCCTGAGTATTGAAAAGGGGCAATTGTTTCAAGTGTCCCCAGTGTCAGGCCAAAGATCCAGTCAATTAAAAACATTTGAGCCATGCTCTGGCAAAAGGGTCTTAATGCATTGCCGTGATACATGATACCAGCCCAAGTCATCACATAACTATGGATACATAACAGCAACTTTTTTTAAAACTCACATAATCATGAGGTAGATTGGTCCTTTGAAATACAGAAAATTGACCAATAGCAAAAAGTTTCGGCCCAGGTCAGCCTGTGAGGACTGCATTAAGCCCCCTTTTCACAGAGCATGGCTTAAATACTTGTAAATATATTAAACTGTTAAGTTTTTTTTAGTTAAAAACATTTTTAAATACCTTCGCTTGAATCTTGTGACAACAGCAAAATTCTTCTTTTTGTGCAGTACATATAATTTTGATAAGTGGTCAAATTTTGGTTAAGCTTTTCCAGGGCTGCTTCAGAGACCTAGGTCGCAATGGCCACCGCTAGTGATATAAACACTGTGTGGAAATTTACCTCTTCGCTCGTTTCTGAACCATTTATTTTTCGTGATATATTACAATATGAAAATAAAAATTTAAGTTTCACGTTTAGTATGTGATATTGAAAGGGTTGTTAGGCAGTCGAATATTGGTTAAACTGGAATAAATTTTGTTGTTTAGTAAAGAGTTAATAACTCACTGAGTTAAAGATTATAGAGAATACTTACATAATGTTGCTGTGTATCAAAAATATCTAATGAGTTTGGGAGAAATGAAATTGTCAAGCACTGGCAAGACAATGATCAATTTTCACAACCGAGATGGATATTTTTGATATACGAAAACACTATGTATGTATTCCCGTTATCTTTTAACATCTGATTTTTTATCATGAAAAAGATGTTAAAAAGTATGTACGTTATTTCAAGCGAAACAGATATATTCAATTTAGTTGGATATGGATCAGCTGTAATATTGATGTCATGAATGATGTTGACTACATCAAAAGGTGCCATTTACCCACAGAAAATTCATTCATATTCTATAAATATCCATGGTATAATTATCAATTCATATTACATTAATATCCATGGTATATCAAAAATAAACATCGCGTTGGTGTTATTGCGTGGATATTCGGTGAGTTGACAGATAAAATACAAAGAGTACAAAAGCTTATAATTTGATTGATGAGAGTTTTGTGTCAGTCATGCTTTTACTGTTTGTAAATTTGGTTTTTCCACTGAATATGCAAATCATAAAACAATTGTGCACAACAATTTAACCCTTAACTCTATACCAGACAACAAAATTTTAGACTTAACCAAATTGAAAGCATTTGCATGCGACAATTTAAATGGGGCTCAAATGATTTCGTCTTTGATAGGGTAGAAAACAATGTGGGAAAAGGAGAAAATGCTGGTAACCAGCATTTTCTCCTTTTCCCACAATGTTTTCAAAAGGCGTCTTCCTCAGGGTTGTTAAAACTCATGATTGCCTGGTAAAGGGTTATACTTCAAGGCACAAACTACTGGGCTTTTGTGGACATTATGGATCTAAAGGTGCTCCAAATGTGCTGTTTGATTATAGATCTTCAGTGTTAGTTGATATGAGCTATGCTGTGTTTAAAGCCACTTAGTGCATCTATAAAAGGTATTGACCCATGTCAACCTGTGCAGTCCGCATTCTTGTTGTCAGGTAAAAGGGGAAAGTTAACTTACCTTTGCATTCGATCTACTCTTCACAATAGCATCTATTCCATTGAAAGCACCAGCCAATATAAACAGGATATTAGTCGTGTCAACCAACTGCTGGTTCCCCTCCTTGTTTTTGGCCTTGATCTGCGTTCCTTCTAACACTTTCAACAGGGTCACCTGCACACCTTCTCCATTAATGTCCTTCATATTGCTGAGCTCTGCTTCTTTTCTAGCAATCTTATCAACCTCATCCAGGAATACAATACCTAGGTAATGGATATATAAGATCTGGTATGAGTTAATGTTTGAGATAAAATTTATTAAATGAGTCTACAAAAAATGTTATTCAGCCAGCCTATTGCGAGCTTAATTACATTCTTTTGTGTACGAGTTTAATAAAATTTTACCTCAAAAGCCAACGAATGTCAGATTCTTTTTATCATATAACCGTATCTCAAGAATTATGGTTCATGACGTGTTAAAGCGTAGACCTACATGTGCATGTGTATTGAAATTTACATAAAGCCTACTTGTTTGTTTGACAGGTTTGTACATCACAGACAAAAAATAGTTCCAAAGAAACTTGCATATCAAGTTTTGTTTTACATCTTAGGATACTAAAATTTGCAGCTTTGTAATAATAATCAGTTTTAACGGTCAATTTCACACAGGAATCTTGGTCAGCAATTTTTTTAGAAATGAGGCAAGCGCGTAGACCAAATCCAGCACTATTTTCTTATTTCACACGTATGTCAGACAAGAAAATATATAATGGCTGTCTTACATTGAAAACAAGGGGAGTTATGTGATAAATAAAGATTCTTTTTAGTATAAGAATTCTTCATTTATCACAGTGTTTCGTTCCTGTCACAAGTGCAAAGAATAATTCCATGTTTTCACGACCCCGATAAAGAAGACTTTCGCAAACATTGCATGAACAGGAGACAATAATGGTCATGGGCATTCTCTCCTTTTCAATGCATGTTAACCCTTTCCCAAACAATCCCTGGTTTCTACGACCCTGAGATAGAAGCCTTTTGAAAACATTGTGGGAAAAGGAGAAAATGCTGGTAACCAGCATTTTCTCCTTTTCCCACAATGTTTTCTACCCTGCTGGAAACAAATTTCAATTTTTGAGTAACGTATATTTTGTCATCTGCAAGTGCTTTCAATTTGGACCAGTCTAAAATTTTGTCGTTTGGCAAAAAGTTAAAGTAATAAATGAAATCCAGGCTACAGCAATGTATGAATTGATACCTTGTTCACATTTGCCTACGTCCCAGTTAGCATTCTGTAATAAACGAGAGATCACATCAGAAACGTCGTCGCCAACGTAACCAGGGGAGGTAAGTGAGGTACAGTCCCATTCCGCAAAAGGCACTTTCAATACATTTGCCAGTGTTCTTGCTAGTAATGTCTTTCCTGTCGACAAAATGGTAAGAAAAACATAGTCAAATTGGTGTACAATAACTTTACAGCTGGCTGTCTTTTACATAAGAATGAAATAACCTTCTTTTTATCATGGATTGTTGTTCAATAAACCATTAATGTGATTTATGGCCCTCATGGTTTTTTTATTGTACCTCATAACTCACAACTGTGGTTTATTGAACAATAAGACATGATAGTAAGAAGATTATTTCGATTTTAACATAAACAACTCTTGATCAAAGGAAAACAACTTCATACTTAGAATACAAAGCGGATGTGGATTAATTCCCTTGAATAAGCCATGGCTGTTCCAGTTACAAACCAAAACAAAACCCCACTCGCTAGTCAGTAATTATAAAAAAAAAAATTCAAAATTTCAATAAAGGCTTAGGCATCAAACACAACAAAAAGAGAAGATGCACCATTTTACCATTTCATCTTCTTCCTTTCAAATGACAAAGAAGAGCAAATGTATCATCAAGCATTTGAGTAGCAGTCGCTTCAAATGCTGAATATTACCCCACCCACTCATAATCCCATTTCCAATGCACCACCAGACAATTTTGATGTTAATCTTCAACATGAAAAGACACTTAATTTAACATATTTACTGGAAACATTTAAATAGTTCCATTATTGTCAATTTTTATAAAAAACAGTAAATATCCATAAATCCCTGAGTTTTTCCCTCCTCCTAGGTCGTGAAGCGGATGATTTGTTTACATCAAGTGACTTTCATCAATAAGATATCCAAGGGGGAAGACTTGAAACAGTCACTTGAAACAGGGGGACTGTAGAATGACTTCGATTTGACCATGCTTGCACTGCACTGTGTTTTTAGAGCAGAATTTTACGAATTTATGTGTTATGCTAGAATTTACTTTTTACTAAACGACATAATTCTTAACTAGTTCAAAGTTGTTGCAGGCAACACATTAAATGTTTAAACCTATTTCTTATATACCAGTTGTGAAAAGACCAGTCTAACTCATGATTCAGTCATTTGTTAGACAAAGTGGATTTTATGGATCCCTAATTAGTGATGTCTCGCTTGGTGCATTACATAACGGAGATGCATTAAACCCCCCTTTGCCACAGCATGGCTTCCATATTTATTTTTTCCAGGTAAAACCTCTACTGTTTTACCAGACAATCGCCTGTATTAACAACCCTGAAAAAGAATGCCTTTTGAAAACATCCTACAAAGAGGAGAAAATGCTTGTAACCAGCATTTTCTCCGTTTCCCCACAATGTTTTCAAAAGGCTTTCTTTCTCAGTGTCGTAAAAAGTTGGGATGTGTGGTAAAGGATTAAAGAAACTTTTTTTCTTTCCATTGTTTCATCTGAAAACCTTGCGGCTAAATCAATAGGTTATTCTAATCTTTATGAAGCATATTCTGTGAAAAGGGGGCTTAATCCATCTGCAAAAAGTATCATACCTCTGACATTACACAGGCTGAGTTGGGTCAAATGCACATCAAAAGATCAGTGTACTAGTATCTCAGTGTGATTCAGTCGATTGTTAGACAAAATGAGTATTATGGATCCAAAATTATATGATGACTTGCTTGGTATTATGCATCAAGGAGATGCATTAAACATTCTTTTGCCAGGGCATGGCTCATATACAAGAAATACCCACCACTACCAGAAGGTCCCAGCATTACAATGTTGCCTTTTTCTAATACAATATCTTCTATATCATCTAGTCCATATGCATAAGGACTGAAGGCATCTCTGTCATTAGCAGAGTCTATTGTTCTCAGGGCTGCATCGTGAATATTTGCTGAAATGATACCTAGCCAAATAAATCGCAAACCATGCTCTGTGAAAAGGGGGCATAATGCATCTGCAAAAAGTATCAGCCCATGTCAGCCTGCACAGTCCGTGCAGGGTGACATGGGTCGAAACTTTTTGCATGTGGTCAATTTTTAGCATGTCAAAGGACCATTCTACCTCATGATTTGGGCTAATTTTAGGACAAAATGAATTTTATGGATCTACGTGCTGAAGTGCTTGGTATGGCATATCTTGGAGATGCATTAACTCTTTGCCAAATGAAAAAAAAAATTGGACTGGACCAAATTTGTAGATGACAAATTAACTGAATCGGGATTGTGTGGTAAAGTGTTAAACAGTATTTTGTCAGGGCATGACTCATGGTTTTTTATACAGCTTTTAACTTTGTTACAGTCATTATTGCAGTCAAATTATGATCAGTACAAACCTTGTCCTGTAAGGTTCCTAGCCAAAGGGTTATTCCACACAAACACAGTGAATAGTGAAAAAAGATGAAGGAACCTTAGACTATGCATCTTACCTCTTCATTTTTTACCAAACAGTAAACTTTAGACTTGTCCAAATTTGAAGCATTTTCAAATGACATATTCAATGCTGCTCAAATAGAAGAATTGTGTCCTTGGGAGGTTAGAAAACATAACGGGAAAAGGAAAAATTGCTGGTTACAGTATTTTCTCCATTTCCAACGATGTTTTCAAAAGCCCTTGTCATAAGTGTTATTAAGAATTTAAATTGTGTGGCAAAGCAATAACTACTGAGCCACAAAGGACCCCTGAAAAGACACCCAAGTCTTACATAGTTCAGACACTACCATAAAACCACACAATCTAGAGTTTTAACCAACCTAAAGAAGGCTTTTGAAAACATTGTAAGAAATGGAGAAAATGCTGGTCACCAGCATTTTCTCCATTTCCAACAATGCTTTCTACCCTACGAAAATCAATATTCAATTTTTGTGTCAGATTTATTTTGTTGTCTGCAGATGCTTTCAATCTGGACAAGTCTATCATGTCTGCAAATGCTTTCAATTTGAACAAGTCTTGTTGTTTGTTAAAGAGTTAAAAAGTAATTCAAAACAAGTTTCTGAGTTGAACTGATACCCCTGTTGACGGAGTATACTTTTGTCTAGGAAAAAATAGAGATGGAAAGAAGAACAAGATAGATATAAACAGAAGGAAAGCAAGACAGGTGAAGAAAAAAGAAAAGGAAAATCATGTCCCTCCACCTCTCCACTGGGATTAAACTGGGTAAATCAAAGATTATATAAATGTCTTTTGTTGTCCGATCTTTATCTATGCAATCTTCAAACAACTTATTCATGCAATAAAAGTGGAAGGTGGGGATACAAATTAGTGTTACAGACTTACAGTATGTTAACTCTATCGGAAATAAAAATCCAGGATGTGTCCAAATCAAAAGCACTTGAAGATTAACTTGAGCATATCAAATGAAAGATGAGTTGTAGCAGCCCAGTTGAAAAAAATTACCATGGCTTTGCAAGAATCCCTTACAAAATGTTGGACATGTAAACCTCTTTGTAGAGACTTATCTTGTCAACACTCTCTGTAAAAGCAATGAAATTTGTCAATTCAAGAATTAAGAATATCTCCCATTTACCTCCTTTCCATTTCACTGGTTTCAATCTTGTCACATTGTGTTCTACAATCTTTTTATGGTAATATGCAGCTACAGCCAGTCTTTGTTTTGCTTTTTCCTGTCCAACCACATGTTTGTCTAGAAAGGTTTTTATCTGTAAACAGTAGTCAAAATCATTCCAAACCACCTGTTGTATTATTATTTTATGAAATTCAGCCAGTGTTAATTTTTGAGCCCAGGTAGGTTGGTAACATACAGGGTAAGTAACCCAAGGTCTCTATTCACCAACCATTTTCTAAATTTGAAAGTAAAACAACTTCTGATTGGCTAAACCATTTGGTTTAGCCAATCAAAAGTTGTGTTACTTTTTAAATCCAGAATTAGACTTAAAATGAAATTAAGAATGGGGTCCTTGCTTTGATTCCCAGCTCTCCCAAGCTCTTCTTGCAGACTGACTTCATCATTACAATCTGATTAATTTCTTTCTCAAGAATGACAAAGTCTAGGTGGGAAAGCAAGTCTTCAAAAGGCTTTTGTGATAAGTACTGAATATCTAAGTTTGCATTTATGAATATCCAAAACCCTGTGAAAGAAAAAGACCATTATGATCATCTGACGAGACTTTAATAACAAAGTACCACCTGCTGCCAATTATTTGTCTTCAACAGAAGGTCTTGTAACAAGCAACAAGCAATTTCACCTTTTGCCACAATGTTTTCACAGGATAATTACACTTCAATTCGTATTGATCATCCACACCTTAAAAGGGTGTTTCTATCCTAATCATCTATCAACAGTATTTCAGTTACCTGTAATCCAAGAAACCCACATTTGAATACCCCAAGAAAGGTTACCAGCATTACTCCTTCTCCCACAATGTTTTCAAAAGCCTTCTCTTTCAGGTTCATTAAAAGTTGGTATGATGAGTAAAGGTTTAGGCTTTCAGTGACTTGTAACAAGTCCAAATAATTATACCAATAATGGAATACTAGTAATATTCTTAGTTCAGTGACAGATCAAGTTTTACTCTTTTACCAAACAGCTCCATACTTTTACAACCTTAAGGGAGAACGCTTTCAAAAACAGCATGGGAAAAGGAGGAATGACAGCATTTTCTCCTTTTTCAACAATGCTTTCAATGCTATTAAAGATATATCCTATCATATCAAACACATTTACCTTGTTGTCTGAAAATACTTTCATTCAAGCAAGTCTAACTGTTTTTATGATACAGATAAATTAACACTTCATCATGCAGCAAATTTCAGACTTGTCCAACCCCAGAGCTTTGCGAAGGACAAATTTAATGTAGCTCAAATTGTGAAAACTGTCTTTGATATAGTAGAAAACATTGTGGGAAAAGGAGAAAATGCTGGTTATCAGCATTTTTTTCTTTACCTACAATGTTTTCAAAAGTCTTCATTCTCAAGTTCGTTAAAAGTCAGAATCATGTGGTAAAGGGTTAAATGTGGCTGAAATGAAGAAATTTGATTCTGATATATTAGAAAACATTGTGGGGGAAAAGGAGTAAATGCTAGTTACCAGCATTTTCTTATTTTCCCACAATGTTTTCAAAAGGCTTCATTCTCAAGGTCGTTAAAAGTTGGGATTGTGAAGTAAAGGGTTACATATAAATTACCTCTCTTGGAGTTGCATAAATAGGTGAGTTCATTTCAGCTTCATCTGGCTCTAGGGCAAAAGTTCCCAATGATACTGTCTGTTTGGGTGAGATGTGGAACTGTTTCTTACACACATGATGTTGACATATAGATGGCGAAAGTCTTGATTTGGCTGTAAATAAAATAAATGTAGTATACTGGTCTATCCCACAGACAGAGATATATGTTTAGATTGTGTTTGTATACGGGGACACTTATACTACCTTGCTATAGAGCTATCTTTTGTAGCAACGTGGTAGTGCGTTTACCTTAGGACCTGGAGGTCCCAGGTTCAAACCCCGCCCTGGGAGGTTATGTGTCAGAACTGTTACATTGGCACCCATCATAAAAAACCCACTTAGTTGAGGAATAGACTAGCAGTGATTGAAGGATTCGTGGATGAATCTTCATACTGCAGGGGAGTATGTAGTATACTGGTCTATCCCAGAGATAGATATAAATGTGTAGCTTGTGTTTGTGTAAGGGAACACTTACACTGCTTGCTGTAGAGCTAGCTTTTGTAGCAACGTGGTAGAGCGTTCACCTCAGAACCTGGAGGTCCAGCATTCAAACCCCCACCTTGGGAGATTTTTTGTCAGAACTGTTACATAACAATACGAATAAACTCAAAATGTTGCCCTTGAAATCAAGATGCAGCAGTGTCTAGATTATTTTATCTACAGCATGCTATAATTTTACATAATTATTTACTATCACTTTTTTAAAAAGCATTTTCTTCTTTTCCAACAATGTTTTCAAAAGCCCTCTATTTCTGGGTCGTAAAAGTATGGTTTATGTGGTAAAGGGAAAAGGGTTACACAAAGTTAGTTCTTTAAGTTTTACAAATCTTGTAACTAGTTGGCTCTATAATTAAAACTAAAACAAAATCAGTGATAAACCTTACCATGTGTGGTGGAGCTTTGGTGCAGTGGTAAAACGTTGGACTATCAATCCTGAGGTATGAGGTTCGATACCCACCCAACCTGAGGTGAACTAGTTTGAAACCCAGAGGTAGCCTTGTGTGTATTGGTGCTTTACACCTGGCACATTAACTCTTTACCACACAATCCCGACTTTTAACGACCCTAAGGTAGAAGCCTTTTGAAAACATTGTGGGAAAAGAAGGAAATGCTGGTAACCAGCATTTCCTCCTTTTCCCACAATGTTTTCTACCCTATCAAAAACAGAAATCATCATATGAGCTACATTCATTTAGTTGTCTGAAAATGCTTGCAATTTGGACAAGTCTAAAATTTCGTTGTTTGGTAAAGAGTTAAAGAACCAAGGAGGTCTATTCAAAGAAGAGATAGGGGCTTGTACCCAGATCTCCTTGTATCTGATTCTCTCTCTATAGTTCCATACCATATATATGCCTAAAGCACAGAGGGACTTTAATCCTACAAAGTCATCATCATCAACCTTATCATGCAAAATGGTATTTATTGGTAATCACAAGATATAACCTCAACTTACATTCAACCTTTCCATCACACAGTTTATATCTATTCACAGTATACAACAACCTTGTTGGAAATACTCTAGCTGTTAAGGTTGACATTTCAAATCTTCAGGAATACTTTCACTCAATAAAACGATCAATCTGAAAACAGATTACAAAAATACACAACCTAAGTTACAAGCGAAATTTTAACTCTTTACCACACAATCCTGATTTTTGACAAGCCTAAACTTTCCTAAAGAAGCTTTCGAAAACATTGAAGGAAAAGGAAAAATTGATGGTATTTGGTATTTTTTCCCCTTAACATCAACGTTTTCTACCATGGATCAAATTAAGTAATTTACCATCCCTGACATACCATATCTTCATCCTGACTCTACCATTTAACCCTCGACCTCACCATCACAACTTTTAAAAACCCTGAAAAAGAAGCATTTCGAAAACACTGTGGGAAAACTTCAAAAGAAGCAAATGCTGGTGACAGCATTTTCTTCTTTTCCAACAATGTTTTCTACCCTTTCAGAGACAAATTTTATGTTTTGAGTAACATTTACATTTAATCTGTTGTCTGCAAATCTTTTCAATTTAGACCAGCTAAAATTTCCTGGTGTGGTAAAGAGTTTATTGGCCCCAAGTGGATTACTCCGGTGTTATTTCTGTGATTGCATTTTCATGGAGATAAAATTTACAATTTATGACAAAAAATATCACAATGACTACAATCATTTATGCACAGACATAATCAAGTTATGAGCACCACAATTAAACTACTGTAATAGCCATCAATATCAGTAATTGTTTAATGCATGAAAAAAGTGGGCTGTTCTTCTTATGAGCTGTTTCAGCATCAAACCAATTTGGTTCCAGCTGATTTGTGAGTGAGGTGTCATAAAGTCTGAATCGCTGTTATGATATTATTTTGCAATTGTACAAGTCATCTTTCAGCTGGGTGTATGTCTCTTTAATCTACTTTTCAAATATCAAAATGAACGTAGATCGATAGATAAATGGTTTTCTTTCATGTTGACGCCAACTTTAGTACAAGGTTTTTCATCAATCATTTTGTATTCCAGCTTTATTTTGACATAAACACATCTGGTTAAATTGTAAAGAAAAACTCAATCAAAAAGTCATATGAATTATAAATTTGGTTAAGTGCTCATGTGCGTTCAATCTAATTTGAAAAAATATGCACCATATAATGGGTAGTTTAAGTCCTAATGTGACTCCTCAAAAATGAAATACCTCCCATACATTTCAGTTTCATTTTACATACCCAAGCTGATAAAACATAAAGACGATACACTGTAGAAGAAAGAATTTTACTATTCATGAAATGACTTCCTGAACATGCACAGTAATTGTAAAGCCTAGTTTCAATTTCCGTGGAAGTGGTTCAACGTGTAGTATATTGTCTATCCCACAGATAGATATAAATGTCTAGCTTGCAATGTAACAGTTCTATCATATACATGTAGCTTCCCCAGGCAGGGTTTGAACCCTGTACCTCCAGGTCCTAAGGCGAATGCTCTACTACGTTGCTACAAAAGCTAGCTCTATAGCAAGGCAGTATAAGTGTCCCCTTATACAAACACAAGCTATACATTTACATCTATCTGAGAGACAGACCCAGGATTCCCTCTGGCTACTTTTTTTCTTGCGCCATCACTTTCGCCAAATGAGAAAAGTTTACGCCAGATTGAAATAATTGGAGCCAGTTGGTGCCAATTGTAAAGTGAAAGTACAGTAGGTCGGACATAATCAAGAACTGGTCAGTAAGTTGTCACTGCATGGTTGTGTCATGAGCAATAATATAAACAAGAAAACATATTTTTTATCAGATTTAATTAATTGTATCTATGTATATTGTGTGAATATATCCCAAAAATTAGTTTTGTTAACAATGAAAAATCATTATGCATTAACTTTAAGTAGATCTGTCATTAATGTTTGTAAAACTACTGTGACAAAAGCAGAACTAGGTCAATGATAACCATTTCTCCTAATGTAACAAAGTTTTAAAAAGGGAGACTTCTATGAAACAGATAGAAGTTTAAATGGTACAAACCAAACAACAAAGTCAATATGTGAAAAATTGTTACAAAAGTAGAAATTGCTCAATTAGTGAAATTTCTAAATATGTAAAAAAAATTTTCATGAGGGGACTATTTACATTTTGAAACACACAGAAGTTAAATTGTTGAATACCAAACAAGTTTTCCGAATGGTGGGCGATTAATGCAGGAAGAACGACATAGACAATTTAGAGGATGACGATAACATAACCGTCCGGGTTTTAGTCAGTGCCAACACGGTCAGCATTTCGGAAACCCGCTGAATATTTATTTAATGCAGAATCGATCGATTTTATCTGTGGTTATGATTCCTTTTAACATTAAGTAACATTCACGATTTGTATGGGACACTTGTCTTCAATACTTTCACTTTCTTACAGTTTTCCCAAGGTGTCTGACAAGTCTTGTATATCTGGGCTAAAGCCAGAAGTTTATGTTATTGGAAGTGTATGTATATTTGGATAGTCAGGTGTATATGACATCGATTTGTAAAGTAATTTGGATTACGTTGATGCCCTAGTTTATTCCTGCTGATTTGTTTCAACTTTATCGATGAGTTGGCTATCATGCATCCACACACTGCGTTGAAGGGGACCGTTATCAAAATGTACGGTATCCCAATATGAGAAATATCAGCGCCAGTCATTTTCGCCAATCGGCATTTTCTTGTGCCATATTTAAGAATCTATCGCAAATGGCGCCAAATGCTAAGCCCAGCGGGAACCCTGAGACCAGTTTACTACAAATGGATATTTACATTTTTAAAAAAATGGAAAATTTACAAAACTCAAGTTATATCTTTAAATTATTCTGGTATTTTTGTAAATCTTTATTGATTATATAACGCTTGGTACCCAAATTATAAGCACTTAACAAAAGTATTGCTACATAGAGCTGATGGAAGAGATGCCGGTATGATAAGGTTCATTCCAGAAGCAATGGTGTAACGGGTTGACAAAAACATTAGGGCAAGCCTCTGAATCAGGCGTACAAATAGCAAAAAACATTAATTCAGTGCTTTAAGGATGAAGGCAATCTATTCTGTAACCAAACATGCTTAGTAGAACAAAGGTTTCAGTTTCTGCATGACGTGACAGTCACTTTCATTATGCAACTTTATCCCGAATTTCTGAACTTGGTCTGTCAAAATTTTCTTAGTTTTCATAAAGCGGTTCGATCTATGACTCACATCTTTGCTTTTCTTGTAATTATTTTTCGTGATTTAGAGAAATGAAGAGAAAACAAAGAGGATTTAAGTCTAACAGGACAAGAAGAAAAAAGTTTTGCATTATTGTTTACCAATATGTCAACAATTATCGTACCATTTCATGAACAAACCATAGTCATCACCTACTGTTTCCATATATGTAGGAAGTTACTGGTGAAAATGGACGAGGGTAAAAGGTGATCGAAGCCATCTACAAAAAAAAAGGGTGTGACTAAAACGCGGACGCGTTTAGCGGACAATATAAACAAAGAGGAAAAACGCGGACGATATGAAACAAAGAGGGAAAAAACGGACGCCGTCTTGCACTTAATTTGGTGTTTAATGTCAGGTTTTTTTTTTTTTATAAAACTTACATCTTCTTTTTGTTTTCCTTTGCTAAATACTTTGATACTGAAGATATATAAATATAATTTTAAGTTTTTTGAGATAGATGTGTACAAACAAAGAGGAAAAACGAGGATGATATGAGACAGAGGGAAAACGCGGACACTGTCTTACACTTAATTCGATGTCTAATACTAGTTTTTATTGCAAGATATTTTTTGTACTATGCTATATACTTCTATAATTGATGGTATATATTTATATTCAATTTTAAGGTTTTTAAGATAGATTAACCAAAACAGGGATCGTATATACACATAAAAATATCAAGGTACTCTTTCTTTGTCATTCATTCTGTATCAGTTAAAAGGACATTTCCGACAAATCAGGGATCGTATATACACAGGGATAGGCAACGCAACTGGAGTTAAGACCAATTATCGATTTTTCACCGACTTACTTGTACGGCGTCCAATAATCCGTTGTCGTTCCTTGCGAGTTATTATCTTCGTTTCAGATAATATAATTCCTTGCCGATTCCGACAATTTTTATATCCGCCAAAGAAGCGTTTAGTATGAAATGCGTTTCAATGTTTATGTCAATGTTTTTCTATTATTGTTTTTTTCTGTTAAAGTGTTATTCTTTTTATCTGGAAAATTTAAAGTGTCCCTGATACACATGTATATACGATCCCTGACCAAAATCATTGTATATTTTATTTTACTTTCCTAGATACTTTTATCATTAGTGCATATATAAATATAGCAAAACCGATTATATCATTTATATGAAAGGGGAAGATTTTTGAAAAGTAGAGCTTTATTTAAATGAAATTTAACAAGATGATGCCAACATTATTTGATATACGGGGGACAAAAACGCATATACCGTAGCAAGAGGGAAAACGCGGACAATGTGAAACAAAGAGGGAAACCGCGGACGATATGAAACATAGAGGGAAAACGCTCGCTCTCGCTCTCTCTCTCTCTCTCTCTCTCTATGAAAATGCACTATTTAAATCTACCAAATTACAAAATGTTGAAAAATCTTCTAAATAATGAAAACAAAACTGAGAGGAAAAAGATAACATAGTGAATATATGCAGTTTTTCCCACTACATTTTAAAGCCCCACTGGATTGTTTGGTCAAGGGTTAGCAGGCTGATTCAGGTCTCTACAATATCATCAAGAAGAAACATGTTAGTGAACGTGTAAGATGGTACTGCCTTGGATGAAAGGAGAGAAAGAGAGGCTATGAAAACGATTTAATACATCCTTACCTAAGAGATGTGTTATTTATACTGATCAGTATTGTGAATGGACAGTCTGGTTACTAAGGTTGCAAGCGTTGGATAACCAGTCCATTCTAAAAATGTTTACGTAATGGTCTCTCCGCTAGGGTCATAACCTTTACACAACTCTACATCCTTTGTCCCTTACAGCTTCACATGCTTCACCTCGCTAACAATAAACGACCAACAGCTGAATACTATTTTAAATTAACGGCTGTTACCAGTTGTATGTACATCAGTTTGTTTTCAGGCAAAACAATCTAAATTTTCAAATTCTTTTAAAGCAATGTTTCCATACAAACTCCGCTCCACTGGAATTTTATCCCTGCTCAAGGCCAAATGACCTATCATCTTTTCAACACCTGCTACACATACGGAAAGCACTCGTCACAACTCGGCCGATCCCGTAATTACGTATAACTTGATCAACGGAGCACTCGAAGTTTGCCGAATAACATCGACAGAAGAAGACTACAAGATGTGCTTACATAACCCGATACACTTGATTCGCACTTGCTTCATTCATAAACTTGTTGCTTTATCACTGACCCCATTTCTTATAGCCATGTTGAAAGTAAATTGCTACAAAATTTCTAGTTTTTGCTGGCCCGAAATTTTGACAATATTGGTATTATGACATAATTCAACGCTAAACAAACTGTAACCGTCATTTATTACATAACTGAAAAGCAAAGTATGGGATTACTTGAAGGCCTGTTTACTACTAGTTAGTATTGTTGCGCTTATCTGGGTTAATAGAAGTATTTATAATAAGGTCATCACAGCGGGTATTAGCGTTAAAAGGCTATAAGAAAAAGCCGTTACGACTTGAAGTTACATCAGTTTATTGTCAGCGGACGGGTTTCCGAAAGGAGGGGTGTCCATAAGGCCCCTTTTTTGGGCTAGGATAGATTTTTGCCAAAATTTGCTGATTTATTGGAGAGGTCATCAGACCTCTCCAACAGTGGTGAGTTTAAAAGGCAGACTGCCACAGAATTTGCTGTCTAAATCCATTTTTCTTACGAAATTGTACTGATACACAGTCTGTTTCGTCATGGTTTTGTAAATAAAGCGAAATCAAAAAACCGAAACAGGAAATAGACGTGGTTTATTTTTATGTGACGAATTTCAGAAAATATTTGTTATATTAATTTGCCATGGCTGCAAATGACCTTCAAATAATTGTAATTTTTCATTAAGCAAATGAATCTAAGCAGAAGGAAAAATAAGAAGAATTTCGTTAGAAAAAAAAAGAGAAAGAAGACCGCTGGACAAGATCATGCGACTTGAAAACGCGACAAGAAGGTCAAATGAGCGTCATGTTAAGCATATGAGGTTTCTACGCGGCAGCTTTTTTACTTGTTTGTTTACATGTACCAAAATATATTGAAATTAAAAGCCAATAAACTATTTGAAAACAATGATGCTGACCTCTCCTGGCTTCTTTTGTAAAGAAGCCAACTTGTACTTCTATGTATTGGCTTTCATTTGGTAAAGTATTAAGATGCAGCGGCCATGTCTTCTATGCTATATGCTTGAGAAAAGTGGGTGGGGTAATTTGATATGATATCAGCTTGTAAGACTAAATTGCAAATATCTTCCATTTGAAGCTGCAGTCAATATTCATTCATTCCATGTAGGTACTTACCCTATAAGAGGGTGTTAATGATGCAAACAATTTAAATCATCATTCTCTAGCAATGTAGTTATAATCACTTTTAAGTCGTACCTAAATTTCGCTTATTTTGTCATATCCAACTTTGCGAAAAACCACAACATAGTTTTATTGTTTTATGGAAAACTACAATATGTTGATATTACATACTAGACGTAGTAGACATTCTGAAATTATGAGGAATTTGCTCTGCTACAAACGACACTGGAGTTATCTGCCCTTGAAAAAGTAAAAAATGCTGATTTTCTCATGTTCTAAAACTAAGCATATTTCCAGTATATTTCAGAGGACTAAACTCACTAAAACCTAACTTGTATAGATATTTGTCAGAAATAAGAATAGAACAAGTCATGGCATGGTGACCTTGACCTTTTTCAAGATCGAAGTGAGACCCAGGGCTCCAATTCATCACTGATAATTCTGTTACTAGGGTTGAGTTCACAAACTTTCAGATCACAATTAAGGATTTCACATTTCGAGGATACAAGAACTTTTTAAGCCCATTGGCAACCTTCGATATTGGTGACATGATACTGAATTATAGTGATCTTATTAAAGATTTAAAACATAAATGTCAGCGTGGGATCTTTGACTTATGTTCGCAGACGATGTTTCTAGCTTCTCTGATACTGAAGCACGTCTCCAAAAACAAATAGATGCCATTGACACATTTTCACAAAAGATTGGAATGAAAATAAATATAGATAAAACAAAAATAGTTGTTTTTCGCAGAGGAGGTATAATTAAAAGTAAAGAAAAATGGTTTTTAGGTGGGAAATCCATAGAAGTAGTACCATTTTATAAATATTTAGGTGTATATTTCACTCCAAAAATGTCCTGGTCTTTTACAATTGATAAACTTTCTCTTCAGGCAAAAAAAGCTTCTTGTGTTTTAAGGTATAGTAAAAAATACGGCAATTTAGCACCTAATGATATGTTTAAAATCTTTGATTCAATGGCTAAACCAATATTATGCTACACCTCGTGCATATGGGATCATACTTATAACAAAAAGCTAGAATCAATCCACACCGACTTTTGTAAAAGGTTTTGTCTTCTAAATAGTAATTGTATGGACGCATTTGCTTTAAGCGAATGTGGACGATTACCCATTTGTATATCTTATATGACAAACTGTATAAAGTATTGGGCACGTTTATTAAGATTAGAAGTCTCCAGATATCCAAAACAATGCTACAATCTATTATTTCAATTAGATGATGTAGGCAGACAAACATGGGCAACAAAAATAAAAGACTTATTATTTAGATTTGGATTTGGTTACGTTTGGATTGTGCAAGATGTTGGAGATGAAACCCTTTTCATAAAAACCTTTAAACAACGGTTTATTGACTGTTATTCACAAAACCTAAATAGCGACATTGTATCATCACCAAAAGCTTCCTATTATCAACATTATAAAACTCTTTTAACAGTTGAACAATATCTATCATTAGACTTAAGCTACAAGTTTCGTAAAATATTATCCAATTTCAGATGTTCAACTCATGAATTAATGATAGAAAAAGGTAGGCATAATAATATTGACAGAGACCTAAGATATTGTCCTCTATGTTTTATTGCAAATGTAAAAGTAGTCGAAGATGAAGTACACTTCTTTTTTTTTTTGTCCTTCATATGAAAGCATTCGTAATATATATTTTCCACCACAATGGCTACGAATTCGAACTAAAGAATCTTTTTGTCGAATTATGGCTTCACAAACTAATGATTGTATATATCGAGTTGCCTACTTCCTGTATAATGCCTTTCAGTATCGTAGAGAATTTCTGAAAGACATTACATAGAAAGTATTGTACAATACTGTATATAATTTTGAAATATATTTAAATGACGGCGCTACAAAACACATCGAAAAAAAAAAACAAATTCTGACAGAGGAGAAAATTGTTCTGATAAACTGAGGTTTGAACAGCAACTTAGACATGTGATTTACAAAATATATATGTATGCAAGCGAATGGTATAGAACGGTATAGAGTCGGGACCGGAATGCACGTTCTATGCAGTCTGATCTTGATCTATGCCTTCCACAAAAGCCCATGTATAATTGTGTATATGCAAGCGGACGGTAAGGATTCGGGATCGGAGTGTACGTTCTATGCAGTCTGATCTTGATCTATGCCTTCCACAAACGCCCATGTATAATTGTGTATATGCAAGCGGACAGTAAGGATTCGGGATCGGAGTGCACGTTCTATGCGGTCTAATCTTGATCTATGCCTTCCCCAAAAGCCCATGTAAAATTGTGTATATGCAAGCGTACGATATGGATTCAGGATCGAAGCGCACGTTCTGTGCAGTCTGATCTTGATCTATGCCTTCCACAAAATCCTATGTATAATTATGTATATGCAAGCGGACGGTAAGGATTCGGGATCGGAATGCACGTTCTGTGCGGTCTGATCTTGATCTATGCCTTCCACAAAAGCCCACGTATAAAAATGTATATACAAGCGGACGGTAAGGATTCGGGATCGGAGTGCACGTTCTGTGAGGTCTGATCTTGATTTATGCCTTCCACAAAAGCCTATGTATAAGTATGTGAAAGCGTAATTCTTGCAGATTTTGTCCTTGGAGGGTTCGGTCCATGTTTTGTGTCTGTGTTACACGCCAGTCTGCAACTTATCGTGAAAATACAATTATTTACACATACTTTTACAAGAGTACCTACCTGCTTTTACTGCCAGATATTGTAGGTCATGCTCTTGGCAAATGAGCCATGCTCTGGCAAAAGGTGATTTAATGCATACCCGTGATGCATTATACTAGGTAAGTCATCACATAGTCATGGATCCATAAAACCCATTTTGTCTGACAACCGACCGAATAATGAGGTATAATGGTCCTTTGACATGCAGAAAAATTACCAAAAAGCAAAATGTTTAGATCCAGGTCAACCTGCTTCAACTGCTCAGGCTGACCTGTGTCAGTACTTATTTGCAGATGCATTAAACCCGCTTTTCATAGAGTATGATTCAAATATTCTTTTCAAGTGGAAAAGTACTGTTGACCAATATCAGAAGCCGCTTTTTGCTGCATCTGATCTGTGTCCACAGTGTATGCCATTGTCTACTTTTACAGAAAAGAGTACTAAGGGGAATAGCCCTCTCAGTACAATATTCAAAAACACTGGCTGTTGCGAAAGGCATAGATCAAGATCAGAAAACAAAGAAACTGCAGTCCGATCTTTTATCCACACCATTCGTCCTTATTGTCTTTAATTAAAGATTTAAAAAAAAAAGATCATTAAGAGATTGTATTTACAGCTATCGAGAGAGAGACAGAGAGAGAGAGATTTGCATGGTAAAAAATTGATTGAATAGCATTTCTGTCATATCACGAAGGCCAGCGCGTCTTTCCGTTCGTTCCTGGATTATGTTTACCAGTGCTACCGACAGGGCCCACTCTGTTCTTCTGACGGTGAAAACTTGCCTTATCCTAGCCATATTCCCCTGAGTAATAAGCTTTTGTTTTTGAGATAAAAGTATACCAAGACCCGCCTGAACATCCGTGGAGTGTGATATTAGAATAGATAGGCGCAGATTGGCACCTTTTGCGGACAAGATCTTGTTGAATATCAATGAAGTTTGATCTTCCATAGGCACAGACAGGCGCTTTTTGTGAATGGCATAGATCAAAAACAGAACATGCAGTCTGATCTTGGATCTGTATCTTCCGCTTGTACAGCGAGAAATGGTGGAATTATTTATTTGGTGCTGAAAAAATTAAAAACTCTCCGGTCGTTTCACTTTTCCTTGCTCAGGAAGTCATAAAACTGGGTGTCGAACAATTTCAATCTTTCCAAAAATAAAGGATTAAAACCGTTTTTCGGTAACATTTGTTGCTTATCATATTGACTTTGCAGAGGAAGATTAAAAATGTGATAAATACGGAAACCAGATGGAGACTTGAAATGCAAATGCTTCAAATTCGAAGACGGACGTTGGGCCACTGCCCTTAGATTCATTTTAACACAGAATTTATGTCAAAAAGTAGAAAATAAACCTGGTAAATTGTGTAATATTCAAATATTTTCAATAATTAATACCTGGAATAGCCTTATTCAATTCCTAATATGTAAAGATTCACTTTTTCACTGAGAAAAACCAGGGGTGCTTGTGCCATTTATGAGCGCTGCAGCCGAAAAGAATCTTGATGTGCGCTGATTGGGTATTGGGATCATGTGATAGCAATGCTATGCGCTGATTGGATATCTAGTCCAGATGATCAGGAAGCTATGCGCTGATGGTATATTTGGACCATGTGATCACTGCCCGAGAAGAATAGATTACATCTGCGCATGTACAACTTGGGACTTCCTGTCAATTTGTATTTAGATTTTAGAAATTAGAGTGCTCAAAAAACAGAGAAATACGCTTAAAACTACATCTCTTAACTTTGGTAGCTTATTGTTTGAGGTATTATTTTCCTTATACCATTCTGATCCTTTAGAGAGGAATATGTAAAACGAACCAAATGTCTTCACAATGGAGCCCTCTGACTCCTACCTCTAATGATGGGCTACTGGAAGGCTTGAGAATCGCTTTTCCACAATAATTTCTTCTCTGTACGAAAATTGAACCTTGTAAATCATGTATAATTCCGATAAAACCTGGTGTCCATACCTCAAAGTCAATTGTTAATCCAAAATGAAGTATATCCATCTCACAAGCAGAGAAAAATAGCAGTGCTTTTTCCATGACAAATTTCTACATCCGAAAGAGAGAGTGAATCACGTGATCAGTTTTTATATTTAGATATGTCATGTTTCTTTCGATTGATTTTTGACAGAAATCAGGAGCGCACTGTTTATTGCATCAAGCTAATAAATAAGGATTTCACAAAATTGCCGTTAGGTCATTCTCCCTCTTATCTTCTTCAATATTTATATTGCTACATGACCGTTTTTTTTTTTATTTTTTACTTCATGTGCTCTCTCGGGAAAGTCTGGGCAGGAAAAGGTTTCATTTCGTCCGCGTTTTCCCTCTTTGTTTCATATCGTCTGCGTTTTCCTTTTTGCAACGGCATACGCGTTTTTGCCCTCTGTATATTAAATAACGTGGGCGTCTTCTAGTTAAATTTTGTTGAATTTAAGCTCTTTTTAAAGATCCTTCCCTCTGATATCAATAATAGGCACTGGTTTTGGTATATTTATGTATGCATTAATGATCAAAGTATCTAGGAAAGTGAAATAAAATATACAATGATTTTGGTTCATCTATCTTAAATAACTTAGAACGATTATAGACAACATTAATTACAAAATTATGTAGCATAGCACGAAAAATTATCTTGCTTAAAAAAATGAATATAAGACATCGAATTAAGAGTAAGACAGAGTCCACGTTTTCCCTCTATATATCTCATATCGTCCTCGTTTTCCCTCTTTGTCTTTATTGTCCGGGCACATCTATCTCAAGCACTTAAAATTATATTTATATTTTTTTTAATTATCAAAGTATTTAGCGAAGCAAAACAAAAAAGAAGACGTTTGTTGAATAAAAAACTAATATAACACACCGAATTAAGTGCAAGACGGCGTCCGCTTTTTCCCTCTTTGTTTCATATCGTCCGCTTAACGCGTCCGCGTTTTAGTCACACCCCTTGTTTATTCGGCGGGCCTATCTGCCACATTATTCACAGTAATTGCTTCTATAAACCATTTGGTTGGTATGAAAGTTAGTATTTGGCTCCAAATCAAGTCTCTACTATTTTTTTTTCAACATCAGCCATGGTGATCCGCAAAATATGGAAGCTTTTTAAATTCTTTGATATCAGAGCTACTCCTTGATCGCTAGAGCCGTTTAGAACTTTCCAAGGTCAGGGTACACAAGAAAAATCATTTGCGAACCCATCTGCATTGGTAACTGGGTTTATTCTTCTGTTTTCAGTTGAATATTATCTCTGAAAGGGGACAGGGGTCAAATTTTCTTTGATTTTGTTGCACACCTTGTCTTACTATATACGAAACAGAGGCATTAACTAATTGGCTATTATAATAACGGTGTCCGATAATGAAAACTTCGTTATCCCGTGACAGACCAATGGAAATTCTGTGGCCTAAGACTAAATCCAATGATAACTTTGAAAATAACGCTGAAAATGGTGGTGAGAGTGCAACAAATATAGGACAGCATACTATCCTGTGGTCAATTTGAAAACATTTACATGCAAGACCAAACATATTGAAAGCCTAGACCTGTACACAAAAAATTATCCTTACACTGACACATCTTCAATTGTTTGAATACAGCACACACTATGACCAATGGAAAATGCATTTCATTTTCCTGGGGCCATCAAAGAAATTACTGTTGTACCATTACTGGTTTTAGATAAAAGATTTTCAGCATGTAAATTTATCCCTTACACCATATATATCAGTTATTTATCTATGTTTACACAGCTGACTAAAGTTTGAACCATTCTACAGTCTATAAAATTTTACAGCATTTTTCCCTCTGGCTGTAAGGAATAAGTGAAATTGATTTGCATTTACCACCACAAGTTTCAAACTTTTGTAGATCTGCATGTTTATAATAATGATAAAAAAAAAAAAAAAAAAAGATCCCTTAGAGTCAGACAGATACTTTCAGAATGAAATGTTATAGGCACAATAAATGTATCGAATTTGTAAAAAGAGCATTCTCGTGCTCGGACAAAGCTGGTTCAGTAACTTTTTTGACCATGCTCATTTTCTCAAAAGCTGTTAAAGGCTGTAATTTTGACTTCTATTATCATACCACATAGAATTTTGCCAATATACACCAGAAATAAAAGTGGACAGGATTTTTTTTTTTTTTTTTGTTACTTCCCTAAAACGATATGGAGCAAAAATATGCATTTGTAAATTTCGCACTGAAATTTCGCAAATACTTGAAGTAAGGTCACGTGATCAATTTGGCATGCATCTATATGTGGGATCATAAGCCATTGAAACACCATTGGTCTATCAAAAAAAAAAAAAACACCAAAATTATCATTTGTCAATCATCAAACACTGTAACTAAAACTAGCACATAGAGGTGTTAAGTAGTACCATCGTTACACCTACAATCGCGATATTAAGCCTTTGTGTTTTCAAACTGAATTTAAATGGGTTAAAGAGAAACTTCACTTACCTGTTTATGTCAGTTAACTAATTTTCTTCAAGTATACAAGATATATCTAAGTGTTTTCTGAACTGCACATGCGCGGATCTGTAATGGCAGAAGTTTTGACTAGACTCCAGTGTAAGCTATGAATTGTATTGATTGTAGATCAATTATTATTCAGTGTCAATAACTTTAATACCGGATTTTGTTTGCAAGCAGAACATATATTCTTGTAGCTTACACTTCCTGTTTCCGCCGTCTTGCTTTTTGAAGCCATATTTATTGTTTTTGTTATGGACTTGTGGTGTGTGAAAAACATGAAAGGGAACATTGTTCTCCTGGCGAAAAAGAAACTCATAAAGTTATTTCGATGCATATCCAACACAGAGCAGCCATGTTGTTATGTGGATATATTCAGGGAAAGTGAGAATTAAACCAGCATTTTAAAAATAGGCTAACCTTAAACCTCCCTCTCTGATAAAGTCATGCGACAGCCATTAACAGCAAATCCTGGTGGAAGTGATTTTTTTTTTCTTTACATTGTTTTGTCTTAAAATAATTTGTAAGTTTTTAGTTGTTGTTGTTGTTTTTTTTTGCTTTAGTAAAATCACATGTTATGACAATAAGAGTTTTTAAAGTTTGCTGATTTGCTAATTTATACATCATTTTTCTGACACTTTTGCAGACGATGAAAATATCAACAAATAGTATGACATCATCAGCCTCGATTTTGAAAAAGTATCACGTGACTTATCAGAGAAACAAAACGGCTGCGAACTTCGATATATCGCCATCGTATATCTATCTAGATGATTCTACAAAATTGCATTTCACGGCAAAAATCTAAATAGGCCTCTTCACATTCAGAGGCGTAATTTTTTCAGATAAAACTTCCATTGTTATAGGGTCCGTACGAAACGTGTCAAAAATATGCCCGCAGGGACCCGCAGCATACACTTGTTATCTGAACAGTAGCCATCAATCAAAACAATGTTGCGGCAAAGAAAGATGTTAATCTAGTTACCAAAAAGGTGACAAAGATCATCCGACAAAATGCGTCTGTTGTTGTAAATTCATGGTTGGTATATTACGCCACACTTGTTCATGTTTTTATCAATGAATCATTCTTAACGAATTTGAAAAAGATAAACTTTCCATCCGCCGGGCAGGTCTGAACAAAACTGAATTGAAAAACTTTGAACTTCCCGCCGACTGAATAATCTATTTCATCGTTTATTTGTCCGATAGTAACCTTATCAACTATTTCATCGATGCAGAGAGACTGTATGATCATGTTAATTGTATTTACACAATCTTGTTCAATTAAGTGATCTGCGCTTACTTCCTTGTGATTTTAGTCTTTATTCGTAATCACAAACTTTGGTAACCTTTTTTCCCCAGATTTTGCGGTGGTCAACTTGATTTGGATAAAGGTGAATGTTCTGATGCTAAAAATAAGGTACAAAAATATTCATGTTTATAATTTGACAAGGTGTTTTATGTGTAATAAATGGATGTTCTCACATTTTGTTACATGTTTATGAAATCTTTCCGTCTATTCACGTTTTCAATGGATACCAATTTTCTAACTCTGAATAAGTATATGTGAGTTTTCTTGCTTATATTGTTGTAACTGATATCAAAGATGTTTTTGTACCATTGTAATTTGCAATGGCCTGTTGTCCCCGAAATAAATTCATAGCAGATGCACAGAATAAAAACAGTGGCCAAAGGAGAAATTGCTATGTATGAGTTATTTTTCCTTTGGCAACAATATTTTCAAAGGCGTTCCGTAAGGTTGTTAATATTTGGGAAAGTGTGGCAAAGGGTTTATTGGTCAAATACATAATATGTTTCTATCTTTAGGAATGGGAATAAATATGGACAAAGGTCTATTAGAGATGAAGCAGTTGTTTTTTAACAACTTGCAGCTGCTTGGCTTTGATGTTGTTGCCATGGAAGCAACCAATCATATACCATTTAATAAGTGAGTTTGTTTGTCTTAGTTAAAACTGAATTTTGTTATACAACTACTTACCTAACAACTTGCATCAGAGGTGAGAGGCGAAAAGTTTGTCTAGACAAGGTATCAAATTTGCAACCACCAGATCATGATGCAGATAAGCTTACCACTGAGCTACCCAGAGGGGCTGTATTGTAGAGTGATGACCAAACAACAAAATTTTAGACGAGTCAAAATTGAAAGCATTTCCAGACGAAAATATATATGACTCAAAAAATGAAATTAAATTTGGTAAAGGTAAAAAATGTTACAGGGAAAGGAGAAAATGCTGGTTACCAGCGTTTTCTTCTTTTCCACAATGTTTTTAAAAGTTTTTTTTGCCAGAGTTGTCAAAAGTCAAGATTGTGTAGTAAAGGCTTAACCACTTACCATATGATCCCATGATCTATGACCAAGAGAAAGACAGCTTTTGAAAACATTTGTAGCCAGCATTTACACATTTTCCACATTTTCTATCCCTACACAGATAAATCTCATAATTTGTTAATTTGTGGTCTCCAAATGCATGCAAAATGCACAGTTATTATTTACATGTATGGTGATATTGTATCTTTGTATATGACTGTATGAGATGAAAGTATCCAGTATATTTTCCAATAGACACTTTGATTCTCAGATTTTTTAGGTCAGCCTTTTTCAAAGAAAACATCAAGGTATTGTCATAGCCCTTGCATCATAGCAATTGTGCAGAAACTTTCGCAAAAATTTATAATATCTCTGTCTTTGCCAAAAATATTTACTTCAAACTCAGACAAATTGTTAACTATCACGAGGGAAACCCTTATAATTGGGACAGTTAACAATAAAAATATTTTTGACACAGTTTTATGGCCCTTTTTCAACATAGAACTTTCAAAAACTTTGAATTTTTTAATATCTCTGTCATTACATAAGATATTTACTTCAAACTTGGACTAGGGAACCCACAAAATGTGTAGGTTACCATTAAAACGTTTTTGACACATTTATGCCCCTTTTCTACTTGGAATTTTCAGTAAAAGTAATAGTGATGGCACTTGCATGCGGTGCTCTTGGATTGAACAACTTCAACACTCTATTTGAAAAAACATGCATTCCTTCAAGTATAGAAAGAGTAACAGGGGTGTGGAAATCTTAGAAATTTCTACTTGTCTACGAACAAGTATATTAAAAAAGTCTACTTGTTAGCCAGAGAGGTTCAGAGTTCGCGTTTACGCCGTAAACATGTCTTTTTACGCAACGGAACTGATTTGGGGTGAAACATTAAAACCGCCATTGAGTCCATGGGACGAAACGAAAAATTGGCACCATTTAACCACCGTTTAAAATACAAATAAGGGTTGTTTTGACGAATAATGTTTCCATGCTTGCAAAAGATCGCCACAAAAAATATTACTATTTTTGGAAATCCCGCTTCTAAAAATAGCTTCAGTCACATTAATGGCAACCTCTTATCCAAGTTGTTGCAATTTTCATCGCATAGCAACCACATCTGCTGCAGCCCAGTATGGCTACCCTGGCGAAGAAAAAAAAATGCTCGCATTTTTTAAGAATTCTGGCTGAAAGAGCCTGAATTTAAACCATGGCTGGTAAAAGAAACAACATCGGAAAGCAACCCTGTTGTGAAATGTTCGTTTTGTCTAGATATCAGAGCAAAAAACGTATTTACTGATGGATGCCTGGACTAAAAGATTGGCGCTAACTCGACATCGCTGTGAAGTTGAAATAAGAATATCCAAAGGATGGTTTCTGAAATCCATTTTACAGGCAGAAGAATGGGACTCAATTAGAGCTAGATGGGACTCAGTTTTCTGATAGGCACTGCATCCATGGGACTCGGTGAAAAAATAAAAAAATGCCAACACTGCTTGTCCAAAAACAAATCAGTTTTAAATTGCATTTAACCATGCCTCGTAAAGAGATGCTGTCTTGTTTGCCATATTCCTTTTCGCGATACGTTTTATATTTATGTTTGGAGCCGCTGAATGCTTCCAATGTCTTAGACTTCTCACATTTTGTTTGCTTCTAAGATTTAATTTACAAAACAATCCATTTTCTCCAACTTTACGCATCAATTAACTGCTGAATGGCATATTGTTTCGGTTTGAGACAGTTTCCGGCAAAGGAGATAATCAGGGTTCCCTCTGGCTGCTTTTTAGCTCTACTGGCTGAAAGCCAGCAGAGCTTATGTCATGGTATGGTTTCAGTCATCCGTCTGTCCGTCTGTCTGTCCGTCCATTAGTCTTTTTCTTGTTTACGCGATAAAGTCTGCATTTGTGGTCAGATTTTCATGAAACTTGCACAGTTTCTTTATCTCATCAATAGCTTCAACCCTATTGAATTTTAAAAAAAATCCAACAAACAGTATGGGAAAAGTAGCCATTTCAAGTTGAAAATTTCTATTTCTTGTTTATGCGAAAAAGTCTGCATTTGTAGTCAGATTTTTGTGTTACGTGCACCATTTGTTTATCTCATCAATAGCTTCAACCCTATTGATTTTGAAAAAAAATCCAACAAACAGTCTGGGAAAAATAGCCATTTCAAGTTGAACATTTCCATTTCTTGTTTACATAATAAAGTTTGCATTTGTGGTCAGATTTTCGTGAAACTTGCACAGTTTGTTTGTCTTATCAATAGTTTGATCGCTATTGATTTTGAAAAAAATCCAATGAACAGTATGGGAAAAGTATCCATTTCAAGTTGAACATTTCCATTTCTTGTTATGCCATGAAGTCTGCTTCAGATTTTCATGAAACTTGCACAGTTGCTTTTATCATCAACAGCTTGAATTCTACTGGTTTCGAAAAAAATCCAACAATCCAACAAAAGTATGGTAAAAGCAGCCATTTCAAGTTGAATGTTACCATTTCCTTTTTAGGCAATGAAGTCCAGTTCTTTTGAAACTTGCAAAGATTATTTGGTTCATCAAGGGATTAAACTCTATTAAAAGTGAAGAAAATCTAGTGATCTGTTCAGAAAAAGTAGCCATTTGATGAATTACTATTGTTTACTCAACAAAGTCCACATTATTAGTCACATTTCTTTAAAATATGCTAGGATTGTTTAATACAAGGCATACTGAAACCCTATCAAAATTGGCTGGATTCGAACCAATTATTTTTGAGAAATTGCACTTCATTTTTTTTCTCTATTTGTGCAATTCACCATGCCTACTTATGCTGTCTTAGTGGGTTTAAGCCCAGTTGCAAGAATATCCCCCCCCTCCCATTTTTTGTGTATTTGTCTTTTTTTTTTCTTTTTACATTATGAATTCATAATGTATGCCAGCAAAAAAGCAAAATCACTGCCAGTAGGGCAACTAGTTTTCTTTCGGCATCACTTTAGCCAAATGAGAAAAGTTTGCGCCAGATTGAAATAATTGGAGCCAGTTGGTGCCAATTTTAAGATGAACATACAGTAGGTCAGGCATAATCAAGAATTGGTCAATAAATTATCATAGCATGGTTGTGTCATGAGAAATAATATAAACAAGAAAACATTTGTTTTTATCAGATTTAATTACTTGTATCTTTGTTTATTATGTGAATATATTCCAAAAATAAGTTTTGTTAACAACAAAAAATCGTTATGTATTAAATTTAAGTAGATCTGTCATTAATGTTTGTACAACCAGTGTGACAGAAGCAGAACTAAGTCATTGATAACCATTTCTCCTAAAGTTTTAAAGACAGACTTTTATGAAACAGATAGAAGTTTAAATGGTACAAACCAAACAACAAAGTCAATGTGAGAAAAAATTTCACCAAAGTAGAAATTACTCATTTAGAGAAATTTCTAAATCTAGAGAAATTTTTTCATGGGGGACTATTTACATTTTGAAACATACAGAAGGTAAAATGTTAAAAACCAAACAAGTTTTCCGAAAGGTGGGCAATTAATGCAGGAAAAACGACATAGAAAATTTTGAGGACGATGATAACATAACCGTCCAGGTTTTAGTCAGTGCCGATGCGGTCGGCATTGTGGAAACCAGCTGTATATTAATACTGAATCAATCGATTTTACCTGCAATTATGATTCGTTTTGACATTTAGTAACATTCACAATTTATATTTATAAGGGATACTGGTCTTCGATACTTTCACTTTCTTACAGTTTTCCCAAGTTAACTGACAAGTTTTGTATATAGCTGGAAGTTTATGTCATCAGATGTGTATGTATACTTGGATAGTCAGGTGTAAATAACATTGATTTGTAAAGTAATTTGGATTACGTCGATGCCGTAGTTTATTCCTGCTGATTTATTTCAACTTTATTGATGAACTAGCGGTCATGCATCCATGCATTGCGGTGAAGGGGACCAATACAGCATCTTGATACGAGAAATATCAGTGCCACTCATTTTCGCCAAACAGCATTTTCTTGCGCCACATTTAAATATCTACCGCAAATGGCACCAAAATGCAAAGCCCAGCGGGAACCCTGATAATGCCTAAACCACGGCCCATTCACACCGAAGCTATACCATCAGATTAAAGGCTAAATTATTCACATATGCGTCATTGACGTAAAAGATCTTTGAATTGTTGCTTGAAAAATTAATGATTAAAAAAAAAAATATTTTAATCAACAATGGTAATCTTGAAAGTATTCAGACATTTTCCGAAGCAAAAAAGTGGACAGACAAAACAGCTGCATATTATACCAACCCTGTCATATGCTGTGACATTTGGCATACCTCGGGTGATCCAGTGATCAAGTTAGATGAAGGTATGGAATCGGTTGAGTTTTGACGAGTGATGCAGTGAATGGGGAGGTACAGCAAATGTGTACTTTGGGTTTCCTGAATATTAGGCATCATCTAAAGCCACTGTTTATCATTTGAAATGCCATTTTATACAAAGGATGAACATTTGTATTTCACTGCGTAATGTTTACAACAGATATTTGTTTCAAATTTTTCCCCTAACTAGATTGAAAAAAAGCACTTGTCCGACGCCAAATTTTCCCGAGTCGGACAAGTCGGGTGTAGGATTTCCACACCACTGACTAGTGATGAATCATTTGAAATGTTGTTGGTAAAAGTTCTTTTCCAAGTGCTTTTGCCTTTTTAATCTATACAAATGTTAAAAAAAAAAACCAAGAACATGACTGTGTTTACTATATAAGTAATTTACTGTGTTTACTATATAACCTTTGCTATGATGATGTACATTTTCTTATACATTTAGAGTCTTTATCTATTCTTCCAGAAATATGTTTGAACTTCCAAACAAGCGTGGAGCAGAAATTGTCCTTCATTTCCTATTTGAAAAGTTAAACCCAACCATGTGCAGAGAGGCTTTCAGGTAATAGTACTGATTCCTTGACTTACATGTACCTGTACAAGCGTCTAGTCTAGAAACTGAATATGCAGGAGGAATTTTTCCCCCGTCCATTTTAACCCTTGGGCTGCTAAGCATGACTCCCAGACCTTTAGCGGACAGTGTAGATCAAGATCAGACTGCACATTCTGTGCAGTCTGATCTCGGAGCTACATTGTCCAATGAGGAGATATTTTTTCCTAAGAAAAATACCTTTGAAATAGCAAACTTTGGGTTTTTACGATCGATTTGAAATTTTCATTTCAATTTTTTAGCAGGATAAGGGTTAAGAATGGGGGGGGGAATTGTCAAAAAAAAAAAAGGGTGGGGGGGTAATAGTACCCAAGAAAAGTGTGTTGTTTTGAACTGTGCTGTATTGGAAGTTGGCCATTTTTACCCTTCCATGTCAAGGGAGATTACTTTAACCCTCTACCAAATGACAATATTTTAGGCGAGTCCAATTTGCACTTGCAGACGAAACTGCATATGGCACAAATGATCGGATTTGAATCAGATAATTTAGAAAACATTGTGGGGAAAAGGAGAAAATGCTGGTTACCAGCATTTTCTCCTTTTCCTACAATGCTTTCAAAAGGCCTACTTCTCAGGGTCGTTAAAACATGTGATTGTGTGGTAAATGGTTAATGGACATAATATGTTGTAAAAACAGTTTTGGCAATAACCACATTTTATTTAAAACAGAGATATTTTCTGCAAGCCAAGAGTAAATGTTTTGGTTTGGGACTTTTCATTGTTGTTTTTTTACGCCGGACTGTCACACATTGGGTCTGAATTTATGGAGGATCTGACAAAAAATTGGCGTGGATCCCACAATTGCGCATCCAAGAATAGACACTGGTATTGTATATTTCTGTTGCTTTAATTATCTACTAAAAAATTTTCTTTGGATAAGAGACTGACAGATGAAATTTAATGTTTAAGTCCAAGCCAATAAGGGCTCGCATATGTTTTTCAGTTATTTAGTGAATCTATACAGGGCCATCACAGCACTTCTTGTTGATTATTTCCTGCAGTATGGGTATCAGATCAATGTTTATGTATGCATGTAATTAGAGGAAGTATCATTTGACTTTAAAGTGTTATTTTTGCAGGGATATTTGGCCAATTTTAGACAAGAAAAGGGAACAGGCATTTAGAAAGACCTGCGCGACTTGGCTTGGCAACATTGCTCAGGTAGGATTCTCCTGTCATGTGTGTTGTATAATAGCAGGAGCTTACCAGACGGAGCCATAAAGATAGCTTTTTTTACAGAAATTCAGCTGATTGGTCTGTTTCTGCATGGTTAATTTTTGGTTTCTTTCCCCAGAGATTAAAGTATATATGAATCATGCAATTTTATTAGAAAAAAACTTTGGAAAAAGATTGTAAGGAAATTTAGAGCTGATATTTTCAGGCAGATCTTGAAGAAGTATGCTCAACTGAAGGTTAAGTTGATAGAAAAATAAATGGAAATTTAGATTGCTCTCATTGATTTATAAGCCCTATACTTAACAATCCCATGTTTTAATAACCCTGAAATATGGTTAAAACATGGTGAAAAGGAGAATGTGCTTGTTACTTTTTCAAAGAAAAATCCCAGTATTTAAGCCTCATTTGATTTGTTGTCTTCAAATGCTTTTATTATGGAAAACTCTAATAAAATTTTTGTCATCTGGAATAGAGATAGCTCTTAACCACATGACAAAATCTTAGACTTGATCAAATTGAAAGCAATCGCAGATGACAAAATGAATGTGACTCAAAAATTCAAATTTCCTTTTCAAAGGGGAAAAAAACATTGTGGGAAAAGGAGAAAATGTTGTAAACCAGCATTTTCTCCGTTTCCCACAATGTTTTCAAAAGCCTTCCTTTTTTAGGGTAGTTAAAACTTGGGATTGTGTGGTAAGGGGTTAAAACTAAATGACTAAATGGAGATACATCACTAATGTATCAGCAGTTGTAATACTAAAACAATATTTTAATGCTTTGTTATTTGAGGCAGTATGCCATTGGGAGGTATGAAAGGGTTATGCTACATGACATTGGATTGGTTTTCAATGATGTAATTCTAGGGGTGATAACCTTTAAAAATCCAGTAGGTGGCATATCTTGGGGATTACAAATTTTGACTTGGTCAGAGAAGGGTGAATAAAGCAACATAGTAATCATCACCCACGGCTAGGGAAGATAGTGTTATTTATGGATGTTTAAACTTCTGCAGGAAGAACCTGATTGCCATTTACCACGTATCAATGCGTCGCTGTTTATGTCACCAGGGGGAGATAAGTTCTGTCAACTGTTACTGTACTTCTCCGCATATGTTTTACAGAAAATTCTGGACACTGAATTAGGTAAGGGTCTGTTTGTTTGGTGTTTAGCGGCATTTTCAGTATTATCAAAGCCCTATCATGGTGGCCGATGTGCCTATACGTGCATGCCTGGGTCTTTATTTACCAACTGTTCATAAGAACTTTCTCAGTCTTATTACCTAGAATTTTCTAAAGTTCAAAGCAACAAAACTAATGATTGGCTAAACCAAATGGTTTAGCCAATTGGAAGTTGTCTTACTTTCAAATTTATAGAAATCTTGGTGAATAAGACTAAGTATATTCTTACAAATGGTCGGTGAATACGGACCTGGGGCACATTTCACTAAACTGTGTACACAAGAAACTTGCTATGTAGTTTTTGTAAGCAAGCATTAAGTCTGAAAACAAGTTTCACTGAGCTACATTACTTTACGATTTGCTTAAGAATTTAGATAACATTACGCCACTTCATATGTTTGGGTAAAGTAGGGATCCTACGCGTGTTTATTTAATTTCCCCAAAAATGGCGTAAATCTGCGCAGTTTGTTGAAATGGACCCCTGATGTTTATTTCACGGGTGGTTCACAAAATATTGTTTCCAAACCACTGGCTGCATGAACACTGATGAAACAATGTTTTCTGGTGACATAGGAATCTCTAAAAGATTTTTGCCAAGCCAGGTTTTGAACTCATAATCCCTGGATTTCTAGCTCTGTGCATTATCAATTCTTTACCATATGACAAAATTTTAGACTTGTCAACATTGAAAGCATTTGAAGACAACAAATTAAAGGTGGTTCAGATAAAAAGAATTGAATTATCTTTAATAGGATAGCAAACATTATGGGAATAGGACCAAAAGCTGGTAACCAACATTTTCTCCTTTTCCCAAAATGTTTTAAGGCTTCTCCAGTAATGTCATTAAACTAGGGATTGTGTAGTAAAGGGTTAAATGAGGCACTGGGCCCTTAGAACTTCTCAGGGGTAATACCTTAACCCTTTACCCCACAAAAAAATTTTAGACTTGTCAGTTTTGAAAGCATCTGTAGAGGAGAAACAAAATATGACTCAAAGGATGAAATATGTTTAGAAAAAGCAGAAAACACTGTGGGAGTAGGAGGAAATGCTGGCTTCCAGTATTTTATTCTTTTCCTACCATGTTTTCAAAAGCCCTATACCTCAGGGTTGTTGAAATTGAGTGGCAAAGGGTTATGAGCAAATACAGTCAAACTTGTGCTACTGCTCTACCATACTTTTCTATACTTACCCAACTATGAAATATGCTGTGAAAACATTGATGAAAAGGGAGAAAATGCTGGTAACCTCCTTTTTCTCACAATGTTTTCAGCCAAGTATTAGTTGCTCGCAGAAAATATGAATTTTGAAGGTAGGTCAAAAGTTGCCAAGTAGCTCTAACTGTTGTTTAAATTTACCTGGTTTTGAAATTACTTTAGCTGGCAGCAACTAACACTTGGACCGACAACACAATAATAGATTGTTGTCCTCACAATAATTTCTGTGCTTTTGAAAAGTATGATTTAAATTCAAATGCATTTTAACACCTGCATGTTTACTTTTAGTTGCTGTTGGGACTTTCAATGATGCAGTGTCTTTGAAAGGGTGGAAGACCTTGTGGGAAAGGGAGTAAATGATAGTAAGCAGCATTTTCTCCTGTTCACACAACATTTTGTACACCATTCTTCCTCAGAGTTTTGAAAACAGGAATGCATGATAAAGAATTACATGAGCTGTGCTCTCTGAAAAGGGGGCTTATTGCATCTACAGAAAGTATAGAACCAGGTCAGTTCATTGACCCTGCGCTGACCTGGGTCAAAACATTTCGCTGTCGGTCAGTTTTCTGCATATCAATGGACATGTGTACCTCATGATTGAGTTGTTAGACAAAATGAATATTTTGGATCCATGATTATGTGATGACTTGCTTGGTACAATGCATCAAGGAGATGCATTAAGCTCCCTTTTGCCAGAGCATGGCTCACATGTATTAAGTTAAATATGTCCTGTTTCAGCTGCTAGGGCATCTGAAAGACTGAAATATCCGGCGCTCTCCTCCCAAAATACAGAACTTGGTGACGTTATGCTGAAAAACCTTACTTGTTCGTCAGTCAGACATCGGAAAAGCTATTTTGATGTTGTACAGCTGACCCTGAAGGCTCGTAAAACCTGGAAAGAGACAGCAGAGTAAGAGATTTTGGCCTGTAGATGGTTAAAGCATAACTTTAGTTATCAAATCGAAAGGCATATTATTATGAGACATGCTCTATGAAAAGGGGGTTTAAGGCATCTACAAAAAGTATCGACCCAGGTCAGCCTGTGGGGTCTGTGCTATTGGTAATTTTTTTGCAGGTCCAAGGACCATTCTTCCTCAAAATTAAGTCTGTTGTTAGACAAAATTGAGTTTATGGATCCATAATTATATGATGACTTGCTTTGCATATTGCATCACTGAGAGGCATTAAACCTTTAAGCAAGAGCATGGCTCATATTTATTGTATTCATTTAATGTAAAATTGGCAGAAATGATGTATATCTCACTTTTAAACTGAATTCAACGGATTGACGTTAGAGGTCTTTAACTCTTTCAGCACCAAATGAATTTTTCCTCGATGCTTTTAGAAGTCCTTTTCTGTGGGGTTTTTGAAATCGTGGTATTGTGTAGTAAAGTGTTTATCATAAGAAATGCCCTAGTGTTTCTAAGCAATATGATCTGAAACATGCGAAAAGGGGCTTTCCGACATTTGCGTAAAGTGTTGACTCGGATCTGCCTAAGCAGTCCGCACAGGCTAATCCGAGACGGCAGTTTACGTCAACATTAGATTTTGTCCTACAGTGGACTTGTGTAAAACAAAAAAAACCACACGATCGGAAAGTGTTGTCTCGGATCAGCCTGCACAGGCTGATCCTGGATGACACTTTACGCAAATGTCCAAATGCCCCTTTTCACGTGTTGCAGGCCATATGCACTTACAGGTCTTTGAGCATTAATCATTTGAGATCTAAGCACAATTTGATTGATTGGTTGATTGTATGGTGTTTGACGCTGTTTTCAACATTATTTCAGTTATATCACAGCAGCCAGTGCACCTGTCCATGCCTTGCTGAAGTTTTTTGCCAGTACTTCTCACAATATTCTTCTCAAGGCACTTGCTGCATTCCCACATAAACATCCTTGAAACAGCAATAAGCAATTAGGAATGAATTCTGTCCCTATGACTATCGTCAACTCTATGAAAGAAATCGGCTGAGTTGGGGATTCGTACAAGCAAACCCCTGTTCTCAAGTCTTGTACGCCACCAACTTTGCTACCAGGCTTGGCTATAGCATTAGACTGTGTAGTTGAAGATTGGATTTCATACTGGGTGCAGTTTAGATTGTTATTCACCAACCATTCTTAAGAACATTCTTAGTCTTATTCTCCATTTTTTTCTGAATTTGAAAGTAACACAATGTCTAATTCACTAAATCACGGGGTCCAAAATGTGTTGGCTAATGAACAGTTCAAAAGTTGACACCTGCTCCTGGGAAATCAAACTTCTGACCTTATGGTTGCCAGGCTGCGCTCCACCTCACGAACACAGACACCATTTTTCGTAAAGGATTGAACAAAGTGATAAACCAGTGATTGAGACTTATTGTTGTATTTTACAGTGAATATGTAAAGGATTACAGAAAGTTAAGCAAAGAGATTAGGGAGTTGGATTATGACAGTAGAGAAGAGGAGCAGAGAGCTCTGGATAATTCTGTAGCTAGAGGCAGGTTGGTGAACAGTTGTAAAGTTAGACCTTTACTGAACAATCTTGCGAGTTAACTCTTTACCACACAGTGCTGACTTTTAGGAAGGACCCATAGGAAGAAGCCTTTTGAAAACATTGTGGGAAAAGGAGAAAATGCTGGTAACCAGCATTTTCTCCTTTTCCCACAATGTTTTCTTCTCAATTAAAGGCAAGTATTATTATTTGAGACACATTAATGATGTATCTTTACTCATTTTCATCCAGTTTTGTAACCAATTTTATCTTTATTTTATGAAATTATAATCATTCTTGTATCTTCGTGCCAAATGTTGCCCCTGACAGTGGCAAGGTTGCACAGATTACGACGGGTAGAACATGCATTTCATTCTATTGCGGCTAGCCGTAGACATAACAACCAGTTTCCGGTTTAAATGGAAGACAAATACCTGGTGTCTCTTTATGACATACACCTTATATCGATTTTTTATCTGCGTTTACACGGCTATCTAGATTCTACACAAAAAGAGTTAAGGACCATGAGGAAGATTGTATTGGAGTTTAAAGCTGTTTTGATGTATCTGAGCCATGCCCTGTGAAATGGGGGCTAAGCACCAAACTGTGCTGCATTATACCAAGCAAGCCATTACATTCTGGATCCTGTAAGTCTATTTGTCTAACACTGGACTGACTTATGAGATAAAACGGTCTTTGATTACGCATCAAGTGTATCAATAGCAAATAGTTTTGAACTGTGTCAGCCTGCGCAGACTGTGCAGGCTGACATGGGTTGATACATTTTGCAAGATGCATTAAACCCCTTTTTTTTACAGATCCTGGCTTACAATAAAATTTTCTTTTTTCTTACTGCTGAATATACACTTTTATAGCTGTGCGAGAGGCTTTTTTTTTTACTGCACCAAGAGCAAACAAAGAGTTGCCCATAACCAAACAATCTTGAGTTTTAACAACCCAGAGGAAGACACCTTTTGAAAACATTGTGGGAGAAGGAGAAAATGCTGGTGATCAGCATTTTCTCCTTTTACCACAATGTTTTTTACACGATCAAAGATGATTTCTATTGTTTGAGCCACACTTGATTTGTCATCTGCAAATGCTTTCAATTTAAATTTGTCCAAAATTTTGTCGTTTGGGAAGATGTTAACCCTTTACCACACAACCCCAAGTTTTAACGACCCTTGGAAAGAAGCCTTTTGAAAACATTGTGGAAAAAGGAGAAAATGCTGGTAACCAGCATTTTCTCCTTTTTCCACAATTTTTTTCTACCCTATGAAGGACATGTTCCAGCATTTGAGCCATCTTTAATTTGTCACCTGCATTATGCTTTCAATATGGACCAGTCTAAAATTTTGTCATTTGGTAGAGTTAATTGTTGAATGTGAATTTCACAAGTTTTTTCTCTGATACAGCCCCACAAAAAGATATGGAAAGATAGATAACCTGGACCCCAATTTTGACCCCAGGACTATGCAGAGGGCTCAGAGGGTGCAGCATGTTCGAGAAATGTGGAAACAATTGGACGACTTTGAAAGAACGGAGGCAGCAGAGAGAGAGATCGTAGAATCTATTGTGGAGAGAACGATAAACAAACACAAAATTGACGCTGCTGACATACCAGTAAAGGTTCCTGACATGTTGCTGAGAGAATGTGGAGAAGAAATAAGAAGGGTAAGTGAACATTGAAATTGATGGAATTATTGCCATGCTACAGTTTTACCCAGTTGAGGCAAAATTTTTCTCCAGCAATTTTTTGCCTCTCACCTCTGATGCATGTGAGAAAAGTAGTCTGTGATTTGGATATTAAGAAAGTTGTGTCGTTACTGGTGTGAGAAAACCAAGAAACACATGCGAAGGTGCACTAACTGCCGTGATATGACCCAAACTGTTAAAACTGGGTTAAACTCCAATACAATCAAACAAATCTAGAGTTTTAGCTTAGCCAAGCCCCAGTAGTACAGTCAGTAGTGTACAGGACTTGAGAACATGGTCGCTGGTTCAAATCCCAAGCTTGACCAATTTCTTTTTGAGGGTTGATGATAGTCATTGTAACAGGATTCATACCTCTCAATTCATGTCATTGTTATAATGAAGGTTATGCGGGAAAGCAGCCAGTGGCTTGGGAAAAAATTGTGCGATTGTAAAAAGGAATTCCATGAAAGCATTGTTAGGTGCACTGAACACTGGGATATATCCGAGATAATGTTGAAAACAACTTTAAACACCATATAATCAGGCAATCAAACTTCCCAAAATGATTAGAAGGCTTTATTTGAGGGTAATCAACATCAATAAATTATGCTTAATACATGAGTACACCTGAAAACATTAAGGCAAGAAGAGAAATTATTTCTCTGCTTGTTGCAAGTTGTTTAAAAAATGGTCAGTTACAAGATGTGGTAATGGTCTGCAGCTTGTTGCATGTTAATTCCTTATTGGATTACAAACTGAAATGCTTGTTCAGTTTGAAAGCATTTTGAAGACAACAGATTTAATATGGCTCTAGTGATGGAATGTGCATTTGAAAGGGAAGAAAACATAGTGGGAAAAGGAGAAAATGCTGGTTACCAGCATTTTCTCCTTTTCCCACAATGTTTTTAAAGTTTTTTTCCAGGGATAGCAGAAGTATAGGAATGTGTGATAAAGGGCGAAATATGTTAATGTTTATTATAATTACAGAGGAATGTTTCCAACACTTATCATGGTGGCAGGTTGAATTTAGAAAGTGTCCTACAGTTATGGAATCTCAGCTTGCATCTTTATCTTGAAAAATTAAAACAAAGTAAGTTTTAGAATATTTCAACACTGTAGACATTTTACATCCCAGATCAGACTCCACTTTTTGGGCTGTCTGATTCACACTGCCAACATGATATTCGGGTTGAAGATCTGGGCTTTCTTACGAACATAAAAGTTCACAACAAATGCATAGCTGAAATACAAACCGCACCTGGGGGGGGATTCGAACCCATGCGGAAAGATCCTTGTTTATTCAGATTCAAAAGACCAACACCTCAACCACTGAGCTAAAGAGCATTCTCCCTAAAGCAGTTGTAAAGTATTAATTTTATTCAGGAAGAAGCTATGCAGTAAGGAAGGAGTGATCTGTAATGGCTAGAAATTGTCCTAAATTGTGGAATCTCTGCTTAACCCTTTACCAAACAATCCCTGGTTTTAATGACCCTGAGGAAGAAGCCTTCTGAAAACATTGTGGAAAAAGGAGAAAATGCTTCCAGCATTTTCTCCTTTTCTCACAATGTTATGTACTCTGTGACATGACAAAACTCTTCATATTATGAGTTCCACTTATTTGTTGTCTTCAACAGTTAAAATTTGTCTCTTGGTAAAAGGTTAATTCTTTATATTGGAAAATTAAACAAGATTTAGATGAGATATTCTATCTATTACTCCAACAGTATGGATATGGTGGTAGACCGAGATCAGATTTCACACTTTTTGTAGTCTGATTGTCATTGTCAATACATATCAGGGTAGAAGATCAAATCCAGAGCGTGTCCTGCAGCCTGGCTGGGTAGCTCAGAGGTTAGCATATCGAACTCGTGACCTGGTGGTTGCGGGTTCATAACTGGTTGTGACAAACTTTCTTTCTGGCAATTTTTTGCCTCTCACCTTTGATGCAGGTGCAAAAAAGCAGTCAGTGGCTTGGAAAGAAAAGTTGTATCAGTAGTAGTCTGTATTCAACCATTCGTAAAAACATTCTTAGTCTTATTCTGCAAGATTTTCTTAATTTGAAATTAACACCACTTCCGACTGGCTAAACCAAATGGTTTAGCCAATCAGAAGTTGTGTTGCTTTCAAATGTAGACGATTCAGGAAGTAAGACCTAAGCTGTTGAAATAGTATTAAACTCCAATACAAAGTTTTCTGCACTTGTGGGATTGGAAAAGTAAAAGAACATAAAGTTTTAGATATAATAATTCAGCCTCAAAAACAGAGCAAATCCAGGGTCAGCCTTCAAACTCTTTGTGGTCTATAATTATTTCGGATTTTATGAACAAATTTCAACCCAATTATTACTTTCAGTGGAAAACTTTGAAACTGTAGAAGATGGAGCAAATGCTTGAAACAAGAAGTTACTGTACTGCTAAGTGTACTCTGCATGGTACATAAATGGTATCTTTGTTTCCTTCTGATGTTTCTTCTTTGTCTCATCAGTAAGTCTAGAATTTGCCTGGGGTCCCACATGGCTCAGTAGTAAAGTGAAGGACTTGTGACCTGGAAGTCCTGGGTTATAGCCTCACAGAATCCACTGGGTTTTTTAGCTCACCTGAGCACAAAGTGCTCATGGTGAGCTATTGTGATTGTGCTGTGTCTGTCGTCCGTCGTCTGTTGTGCGTCTTCAACTTTTACCTTGTGTATACTCTAGAGGCCACATTTTCAGTCCGATACACATGAAACTTGGTCAGAATGTTTGACTTGATGATATCTCGGACAAGTTGGAAAATGGGTCATGTCGGGTCAAAAACTAGGTCACTAGGTCAAATCTTAGAAAAACCTTGTGTACGCTCTAGAGGCCACATTTTCTGTCCAATACTCCTGAAAGTTGGTCAGAATGTTTGCCCTGATGATATCTCGAAAGAGTTTGAAAATGGGCCATATCGGGTCAAAAACTAGGTCACCAGGTCAAATCTTAGAAAAACCTTGTGTATACTCTAGAGGCCATATTTTCAGTCCAATACTCCTGAAAGTTGGTCAGAATGTTTGTCTTGAAGATATCTCGAACGAGTTTGAAAATGGGCCATGTCAGGTCAAAAACTAGGTCACCAGGTCAAATCTTAGAAAAACCTTGTGTACGCTCTAGAGGCCATATTTTCAGTCCAATACTCCTGAAAGTTGTTCAGAATGTTTGTCTTGATGATATCTCGTACGAGTTCGAAAATGGGCCATGTCGGGTCACAAACTAGGTCACTAGGTCAAATCTTAGAAAAACCTTGTGTACGCTCTAGAGGCCACATTTTCTGTCCATGACTCCTGAAAGTTGGTCAGAATGTTTGCCTTGATGATATCTCGTACAAGTTCGAAAATGGGCCATATCGGGTCAAAAACTAGGTCACCAGGTCAAATCTTAGAAAAACCTTGTGTATGCTCTAGAGGCCATATTTTCAGTCCAATACTCCTGAAAGTTGGTCAGAATGTTTGCCTTGATGACATCTCGAACGAGTTCGAAAATGGGCCATGTGGGGTCAAAAACTAGGTCACCAGGTCAAATCTTAGAAAAACCTTGTGTACGCTCTAGAGGCCACATTTTCTGTCCAAAGCTCTTGAAAGTTGGTCAGAATGTTTATCTTGATGATATGTCTGACAAATTCAAAAACAGGCCATGTTGGGTGAAAAACTAGGTCACTAGGTCAAATCTTAAAAAAAACCTTGTGTATGCTCCAGAAGCCACATGTTCTGTCCAATACTCTTGAAATTTAGTCAGAATGTTTGTCTTGATAATATCGCAGACGAGTTCAAAGTGGACAATGTTGGGTCAAAAACAAGGTCACTAGGTCAAATCTTTGAAAAACCTTGTGTACGCTCCAGAAGCCACATTTTCAGTCCAATGCTCTTTAAAGTTGGTCAGAATGTTTGTCATGATAATAGCTTGGATGAGTTTGAAAATGGGTCATGTCAGGTCAAAAACTAGGTCACCAGGTCAAATCTTAGAAAAACCTTATGTAAGCTCTAGAGGCCACATTTTTAGTCCAATACTCTTGAAATTCGGTCAAAATGTTTGTCTTGATAATTTCTTACACTAGTATGAAAATGGGTCATGTTGGATAAAAAACTAGGTCACAAGGTCAAATCTTGCAAAAACCTTTTGTACTATAATTACAGTCCAATATTCTTTAAACTTTTGTTAGAATGTTTGTCTTGATGATATCTTGCATGAGTTTGAAAATGGGTCACGTGGAATAAAAACTAGGTCACCAAGTTTCATCCTTGAAAAACTGTGTGTACGCTCTGAAGGCCACATTTTCAGTCCAATAATCTTGAAATTTGCTTTGAATGTTTGTCTTGATAATATCTTAGACTAGTATGAATATGGGTCATTTTGGATAAAAAACTTGGTCACTAGGTCAAATCTTGGAAAAACCTTTTATACACCCTACAGGCCACATTTTCTCTCAAATACTCATGAAAGTTTGTCGGAATGTACCGTATTTCCCCTAAGTATTCGGACACCCTAAATTTTCGGACAGCATTAATTATTTGCCAAAATAATTTATTTTTTGTCCCTAATTTCGGACACTTAGTAAAATGTCTGTCCCTTAAATTTCGGACAGGAAATTATAATGGTTTAGAAGTTCGACGAAGACCCGCAATATTCTTTCCCAAAGGACAAATTTTAGACCCATCCAAACTGAAAGAGTTTGCATACGACAATTTTAAATTTTAAAAGTCATTAAAATGGCAGAAAGTTCTCCAAAGGGGTAGAAAACACGGTGAGAAAAGGATAAATTGCTCGTTACGAGCAATTTCTCCTTTTCCCACAGTGTTTTCGTAAGACTTGTACTGCAGACACGTAAAAACAAGGGCTTGTTTGGGAGAGGGTTAATTGGCAAGTACCTGAGAATCGTAAATCAATCTTTGTTTTAAGGATTAATCCTTTGTATGGCATCTGATGATCGCGGTAAACTGAATACGAGTGCTAATTTGTGTTACACGGGCTAGATATTTATGTCAAAAACCGTGACGCATTAAAGTCGTAAATTTTAGCGATAAACGCTGTAAGATGCACTTTTAATGCATAACGGTATTGATAGTTGTAATGCCCTGTACACAGTTCGACATGTTGACATGGAGACAAGAATGTGTTTGAACGACGTAACCTGGTTTGGTTAGGTCAAGATTAACCCTTACCAATAAACCCTTACCCTTACCAATCAATAACTGATTTTCACAGTGTATTAATCCAATCCGACGTGTATTAAAATAGCATAAAAGGGGCCTGAAATATATTTTTTCCTATTTAAATATTTTCCAGGTGTAGATACAGAATCGCATTGATTGGTAAAAATTGACAAAAATAAATGATTGGTTATCACTAATCCAACCAATCAAATTACTAACAAGCAAGTATGTGCGGTACTTGATCAAACATTTGGCGGCATACTACGTCATCCTCTTTGATCTTGGATTGTGTAAGGGAAATAATTAAAGCGTATTTCAGTGAGAAAAACATTTGCAAACATTCATACTGTCATTAAACTTTTAATTGGGAACTACCTTGATTGACAGGTATTATTTATCATACTTACTGTTAATTGACACCGCAAACCTGTAGATAATGGATCGTTAATACTTAAAATGTTCTTGGATACAGTGCGTTAGGAGCCGAAGTTTTCGGATAGAGATTTCCATCATCAATTCATCCCTAAATTTTCGGACAGTAAGACAATTATTTTTGTAAATTTTCGGACACCAAAATAAATAATTATTTTTTCCCATCCGAATACTTAGGGGAAATACGGTATGTCTGGATAATTTCTACATGTCAAGTAGGCCGCTGAGACAAATTCTAGAAAAAGCTTGTGTGCACTGTAGAGGCCATATTTGTAAGCCCAATACTAATGAGTGTTTGTCAGAGTGTTTGTCTTAATATCTCTGAAGAGATTGGAAATGGGTCATGTTTGATCAAAAGGCTCAGGTGAGCGACTTCAGGGCCATCATATCCCTCTTGTTGTCGGATTGTCAAGACACTTCAAAGCCCTAGCCTAGTACTGGTGAAACCCAGGAAATGCATGATTATGTTAGCTGTTGCCGTGATATGACTGAAATCATGTTGAAAGCAGTGTAAAACACCATTCAATCAATCAATCTAAGATTTGGGAGAATGGTTTCACTCTTTACCATATATTCCCCTCTTTTCCACAACCCTTAGGAAGTAGACTTATGAAAACATTGTTGAAAAAGGAGAAAATGCTGGTAACCAGTAATCTGTACTTTTCCAGTAATTTCTTTTCCGCCCTTTCAACAGGTGAACTTTCCCACATTCAAATCCTGTTAAGATGATAATTATACCTATCTCAAGTGATGGAATTTGTGTTTTGATGGGTAGAAACATTGGTTGCCAGTGTTTTCTCTCTTGCCTACAATTCTTTCAAAAGCCTTCTTCTTTCGGGCCATAATACATGAGTTTTTTGGCAAAGGGTTAAACAACAGGATTTAACCTGACCATAGGTATTTTTCCCAAAGCCTTGCCATCCTTAATCTGTTTTATTCTTATCGCTTGTTTAAGTTGGCATGCCAAAGTTTGAAAGTGATGTGAAGAAGCTGACATCTCAGGTACATGTGCAGCAAAATTACCTACAGAATGCACAGACATTGAGGTTAGTAGAATTTATTTGTGTGGTGTTTCAGTCTATACCAGTTGACAAAATTTTTGACTTGTTCTTGAATATTGAAAGCATTTGCAGAAGATAAAGGTGGCTGAAAGGATTGAATTGATTTTTGAACAGGTGGAAATCATTGTACAATAGAAGAAAATGCTGGTTTTCCAGCATTTTCTTCTTTTCCTAAATTGCTTTCGAGAGCCTTCTTCAAGGTTGTTAAAAGACAGGATTGTTGGGTATAGAGTTAATGCTGTTTTCAACAATATGTAATAGTGGCCAGTGCACCTGCACATGCATCCCTGTAAATTCTTTGAACAGTTCTATGCACAACAGTTTTTCCAAACAACAGGCTGCTTTCTCACATAAACAAAGGCAAGACTGTTGGTCAATAAGAGCCGAAATTAATGTGTAGCTGAGAGGTTTATAAATGCTCAGGAAGATTGGTGGCTTGCCATTGGCAGCGGTTTAAACTTGCAACCTTTGAATCACTACACCTCATATTAATAAGCACTGTGTAGGGCTATGTAAGAAATAAGAGATATCTAGAAATCTCAAATTTTAGCTTGGCTGTTTTCCAAGAAAAGCTTAGATGATTGTCATAGCCCTGTCGTCAGGGTCATCGTCTGTGTTGTGAAAAAACTTTGACATTGTATTATATCTATGTCATTACTGAAGATATTTACTTCAAATTCGGACTAGTTATTAATTATTAAAAGGGAAACCCCATCCACTCCAGTCTGGTAGATATCCTTCATTTTTGACCAGTAATGGCTCATTTTCAACTAAGAATTTTTCATGCTAAAACATTGATATTTTATAATATATGTGTCATTACTGATGATATTTACTTCAGTTTCAAACTTGTTGTTAACTATCATACTGAGGACCTATACAATAAGGGCAAGTAACCATCAAAATATTTTGGACACAGTTATGCCCCTTTTTCAACCAAAAATTTTCACTGAAAACCAGTCTATTTCTTGAAGAATTCAGGTTGTCTGTCAATCTGTCAATAGACACAAGTTGGTGTCCTTTTTTTCAGTGGTTGAAATCTGAATGTATTCCCACTTTGGAATCCCATACACCTACAATTTTAAACCATAACAGGAATTATGGTCCATGGGATATTTTTCCTGATCTAGAGACAGACAATCAGTTGTAGGCCTTCAGTAGTTTTAGTTCAAATTTTTTACAGGAGTCAGATGACAGAAAGAATTCCAATTTTAAAGGAATCCATAGAAAAATTACGATCACAGCTTGACAGTGCCATGTTTAAAGATGAAACCCCAACATCCATCCGAACTACAGTAAGTGCTTCAGTTCACACTCCTTCTGGCACTGTAGTGTCTTGTAATAGTGCTGATGTGAGACCTTCTCTTAGTTATACTAGTGTGAAACCTTTACAGTGTAGTGCTTGTGTGAAACCTTCTCTCTGTTGTACATGTACTAGTGTGAAACCACACTTTAATAGTGCTGGTAAGGTTGATGTATATGAAACAAATAAGGTAAGGAACAAAGACAATATATATGAAAAGATTGATTTGTCAGAGGGTTTTGAAAGGCAACTTAATAAGAGTCTCATAGATTCTTTGGTATCTAAAGGTAAAAATGACTGCAAAATTGTGGGAAATACTAAAAATAGGCAAGTTTTTAAATCAGATGGAAAGGATTTCACATCTAATAGCCGAAAATTTAAATTGGGTCGTGATAAAAGTAAGAAAAATATGGATAAGAATAGCAGTAAGTTAGGAAACAAGAACCTAGAATATTTAAGAAGTGAAGGTCAAGTTCAGGATTTAGAATCTTCAGTGGAAAGTGATGCTAATAAGAACTTTGAGAATCATTCTATAAGTATTGGAAATGTCACAAAGCAATCCAAGCATTTGACAGACAGAAAGCAAGTGACATACAAGTCTGATGAAAAATCTGCTGTGTGTTTTGAGTGTGGACCTCTCTGTGTTTGTAGTAAAACATGTATTGCAATGAGACACAGTGTACTTGAGGACAGTAGACAAACCATTATGATGAGACACAGTGGACTGGAGGACAATGACCAGACCATTATGATGAGGCAAAATGTAATGGGGGACAACAGACATTCCATTACAATGAGACACAGTGTACTGGAGGACAATGGACAAATCAGTAGTTCCGTAGAATCTCAGACATCAAACGAAATTGTAGACAGAAATCAAACATTGAATACAAGAAATGAAGTTAAGCAAAAAACTGAATCCAGAGATTTAAGAGGATTTGAAGAAGAATTAAAGTCAGTTCATCTCCATCCTGAATGTATTGAACAACCTGATAATATAACATTGACTAACTTGAATGGTTCAACTGGATTTCTGGTGAATATAGATGAGCCATGCTCTGTTGAAAGGGGGCTTAATACATCTGCAAAAAGTATCGACCAATGTCAGCCTGCGCAGTCCGCGCAGACTGACATGGGTCAAAACTTTTTGCCATTTTTAGATACAACACATGGTAGCTTAAATGGTTCAACTGGATTTCTGGTGGACAGAGATGATAGAAATAAGACAGACTTTGCAAATCAGGACACAGAACGTTTGAATAGTTCCGAACTCTCGGCTAGTTCAGGTTATCAATCTAAACAATCAGACACACCACAGAGTGTTAGAATTGCTTCTGTATTTGGGGTTCCTGATATAGGGGAAGTGAAAGACTTTGAAAATGGTTTGTTGTCATATGAGAAAAACGTATCAGAAAGGAGACAAAATGATGGTGATATTAAATTCTGTGATAATGAAGTAGATGATGAACTTGATACAAAATACACTGAAACAGTATCTATTGATGAACCAGATCCAGCAAGAGAGAAATCTTTCATTAACCAGAGTGGTCTAGGTAGCATGCATCAGAAATCATTGTTGCAGGGTTGTCATGATGCGAAAAAAAATTTGGATAAGACAAATGACTGCATAGATGTAAGTGGATCTAGTAACATGAAAGTTTGGCCAAAATTCTCTTCCCTTAAAGACATGTCTGTAGTTGATGAACATGAAACAGATCAAGAAGGAGACAAAACATGGATACATGAGGTGTCTTTGTCAAATCAAACAATTATTTCCAGACAGAAAAAATGTCTCCAAAGTTTTTCGGCCATTAAGGATATGTCAGCAGATAATGACGAAACTTTTGACACAGGTGACGCACCACTCAAAGCAGATGTCACTCACAGTGTTACTACATATACAGAGCTACCAGGATATGATGTTAATGATTATATTATAACTATAGGATGTGTTCCTGAGAGTCAGGCAGTAGACTGTAGAAAACCTCATATTTCTACGAATTTCAATGGAGAAGTGGTTGTTGTAAAGGAAAATATCGGTTGTAAAGAAAACTTGTCACAGTCATTCAATTCAGACAGAAGTGGTCAATCCTCACATACTGAAAAAGTGGCAGAGAAATCACCAGGTCAGATGACATGTTCAACAACAACTTCTGTCCGTGATGTGATAAAAGACAAACAATCATCAGTTGCTAGAGGCAATACCAAAACTAGAAAACTAGCTATGGGTCATTTGATAGAACCGGCTACTGTTGGTGATTCCATAGATATATGGGAAAGACTTAGATTAAAAGCTGAGAAAAGAGGGAAACCAGAATCTGATCTCAATCAAAAGGGGTATCATGGAAAGGATGGTCATGGGCCTTTCTGTGCTGGGAGTTCAAATTTGAATCTTAGAAAACAGTATGACAAAAAGGCAACATTAGGTTTAGATAGTTTGAAAGGGGACAGATCTGAGACAAGTCCTAAAACAGTGAAGAAAGTGAGATTTTTCTTTCAATGATCACCTTGAGTATCTTTTTTGTAAGAGTGTAAAGGTCAGGGGCAGAAACATACAATTATTCTAGTTAATGTCAATACATATGGGCCAAAATATTAGGTTAATTACAAGACTATATCTTTACTTAAATTAAATCAAAGGCTGTCATGAAAATAGATTGCTTCTGCAGACAGTGTAGATCAAGATCAGACTGCACAAAATGTGCAGTCTGATCTTGGATCTACACTGTCCGATACTGTTAGATCTCAGAAAATCAAATTTTTCGAATAGTAAACTATGGTTTATCACTGTTGGCTGAAATCTATTGTTTGATTTATTTAGCAGCTTAAGGGTTAAGTTTATACATACATACATACATACATACATACATACATACATACATACGTACATACATATATGCATACATACATACATACATACATACATACATACGCACATATGTACATAAATACATACACACGTACGTACGTAAATACATACCTACATACAAACGTACGTACATACATACATAGATACTTTGAGAAAGAGAACATTGACCAAAATCAGACTGCAAATAATTGTGTGTTGCTGATTTTGGTCTGTATTTTCTGCTAAATAGTTGCAATAAGAGGCAAGCTTCAGCAGACAAAAGTTTTTGATGGTGGTGGTAGATGGTGCTGGCTTATTTTCTTTTGAATTTTTTTTTTTTTTATTGCTTTTGTAAACTTAAATCTTTTGTTCTGGATCAGATATTTTCAGATGTCATTGGCTTGCATGAAAGATAGATACATGTTGTGTGTCCACCATAAGTGTTCCTTTCAAAACCCTCATACTTTTTTTCAAATAAAAATAGTTATCTTTTTGAAGAATGCTTCTGTCTTCCTTTCCCTAACACTTACTGATATTTTTTCTGAACATGGCTGTGTTGTTCTTGGGGCAAAAAGGTTTTGAGTTCAGAGCAGTCCTGTCCTAAGAACAACAAAGTTTCCATCTCAGTTTTGAGCAGTCTACAAAGGAGTCATGCTCTGTGAAAAGAGGGTTTAATGCATCTGCTAAAAGTATCGACCCAGGTCAGCGTGCGCAGCCCATGCAGGCTGACCTGAGCCGAAACTTTTTGCTTTTGGTAATTTTTTTGCATGTCCAAGGACCAGTGTACCTCCTGATTCAGTAGATTGTTATACAAAACAGATGAGCCATGCTCTGTTAAAAGGGGGCATAATGCATCTGCGAAAAGTATCGACCCAGGTCAGCCTGCGCAGTCCGCGCAGGCTGACCTGGGCCGAAACTTTTCGCTATCGGTCAATTTTCTGTATGTCAAAGGACCAATCTACCTCATGACTAGGTCGGTTATTCAAAAAAGTGGCTCCTATGGATCCATGATTATGTGATGACTTAGGCTAGTATCGTGTATAACGGAGATGCGTTAAGCCCCCTTTTACCAGAACACGGCTCAGATTTATATGGATCTATAATACATGTACTGGATGACTTGCTTGGAATCTTGCATCACATAGATGCATTAACCCTCTTTTGCCCGAGCACGGCTCAAATAATTTGAGCCATGCTCTAAGGGGGCTTAATGCATCTCCGTGATCCATGGTACCAAGCAAGCCATTAAATACTTATGGATCCATAATAGCCACTTCTTTTAATAACAGACTTAATCATGAGGTAGACTGGTCCTTGTGCAAACAGAAAATTGACCAATAACGAAAAGTATCGGCCCAGGTCAGCCTGCGCGGACTGCGCAGGCTGACCTGGGTCGATACTTTTCGCAGATGCATTAAGCCCCCTTTTCACAGAGCATGGCTCATTTCTTTGTCTCCTGGCTTTTTCTTTTCTAGATTTTGTCACACAAGGAGATGTTTGATGGGTTTTTCTATTTTATGTTTTTGAAGATTTTTATACAACAATTTTCAAGAAGATGTAGAAATTTTAACTTTAATCCGTTACCACACAATACCCAGTTACAACAACCCTGAGAAAAAAAGCCATTTGAAAACTGATGACAAAAGAAGAAAATGCTGGGAAACAGAATTTTCTCCTTTTCTCACAATGTTTTCTAATCTTTGAAAGACAAGAATTGAGTCACATTTAATGGTAGTCTGCAAACACTATCAATTTGAACAAGTTTTTCCATTTGATAAAGAGGTAAAAGTGATGTACTTCATGCAGTATGTTAGCCAGCACTTGTGTCCAGTGGGCAAGTATTTAGCTTGGCTGTTTTTGAAGAAAACGAAGAGTTATTGTCATGGCCCTTCGGTGGTTGTCTGTGTTGTCATGGACATTCTGCAAAAACTTTGACATTTTGTACTATCGCTTTCTTTTATTACTGAAGATAGTAACTTCGAACTTGGACAAGTTGTTAACTATCAAAAGGGGAACTCATACAACAGGGGCAGGTAACCATCAAAATAATTTTGACACAGTTAGCCCCTTTGGGACCTAGAATTTCCACTGAAAATCAAGCACTTGGAGCCCAGTGTTGGCATCTGCATGTAGTGCTCCTGTTTTGTTTTGAAGCTGTTCAGAATGCACTGAATTTTTAGTTCAATCCTTAATCAAATTTGAACTTTTTTTAAAGGTTTTGTAGTGCAAATAAAGAATGAATAAATAAGAAAAGTGGCATACACATATTTGAGTACATGTATTTTTTGACTGAATGATATCCTTTTATTTAGTTCACATGTGAATAAATTGTGCATGTATTTTTTGGAAAATTATCAATTTTAAAAAAAGGCACACCTTATAGCTGATTGCTCATTTTCTAAAATTTTCTGTTTGTTCACAATAGTAAATTATGCAAAAAAAGTTTATTTTGTAAATGGCAACAATAATTTCGATGAAAACCTGACAGTCTGCTTAACTTTCTAATCTGTTTCACGTATCAGCAAGGAAAGATTTAAAATTATGTAAGTTACCACATGTTTTCATCCCCTGCATTTAACTCCTTACGAGATTACAGATTTTAGACTTGTCAAGACTGAAAGCACTTTCAGACAACAAGTAAAGTATGGCTCAAATGGTAAGATTTGTCTTAAAAGACAGAAAACTATTTGTGAAAAAGAGAAAAAAAAGCCCTGCTCTTCAGGATTGTTAAATCAAGGGATCTTGTATGAACCCTTTCCGAAACAACACATTTTTGGCTCTTCCAAAATGAGAGCATCTGCAGGACCCTGGTGTCAAAGTTAAAAGTAGTACAAATGAACTTTATTTCTTTGACAGGGTAGAAAATATTGTGGGAAAAAGGAGAAAATGCTGGTTACCAGCATTTTCTCCTTTTCCCACAATATTTTCAAAAGGCCTCTTCCCCAGGGTCGTGAAAAAACAGGATTGTTTGTTAAAGGGTTAATCTCTAGAAGACAAACTTTTAGACTTGTCCAAATTGAAAGCATTTGCAGGCAACAAAATAATTGCGACTTGAAAATTCAAATTTGTTTTTAGAAGGTTGGAAAAACAGCTTTCTCTCCTTAACCCACAATGTTTTTAAAAGTCGTTTTTTAGGGTTGTTAAAACTGGGGATCATGTGGTAAAGCATTAACTCTCTACCAAGTGACAAAATTTTAGACATGTCAAAAGTAATAGCATTTGCAGACAGCAAATTATATGTTGGTAAAAAAACAGAATTTATTTTAGAAAGGGTAGGAAACATTGTTGAAAAGTAGAAGATGCAAGTTACTGGCATTTTCTCCTTTTCCCACAATGCTGTTAAAAGGCTTCTTCGTCAGGGTCATAAAAAGCACAGGATTGTGTCGTAAAGTTTCAAAACTATAGTTTTCTAATTGTGTTAAACAGCCAGTTGTATTTAGAGGTTTTTTTTTTTTTTTTTGGTTCCTATAGTGGCTCATTAAGACAACTTTTTCTGTTTTGTCATAAAATCAATATCTTCCAAAAGTTGAATTTTGAAAATTACATTAATTGATTTCAGTATGGTACATGCATATGCATATTTTCTATTGCTGTGTAATTCTTATTCTTTCCATTGAGATTTTTAGATTTTTGTTTTGAAATTACCAGGCATTTATTGAAGGAATAATATTATAGTTTAGTTTGATGTTGATTTTGTTTGACAGAGAAGAAAACATTCAAGAAAATGTTTGTAAAAGGCATGCAAATATATTCATTAAAAAGACATTGACAAAAAATAAAATTAGGCTGCTTAGATTATGATAATGGTTCTAAATTGTGTTCATTTGAAGTTCCTTTTTTTTCTCCATTTGTTAATTATTTGGAAATAAAATTGAAAATTAGTAAAGCTTTTGTTTTGCTTTCAAATTCCATACTCTCTTTGAAAGACTTTTCATGCAATGTTTTCTTCTCTGTCAAAGAGCGGCATTGATGCTCAAATGGGCCCTACTCTGTGAAAAGGGGCTTTAATACATTAATGCATGTTGCATTGTACCACACCAGTCATATATAATTACGAATCCATAAAATCCATTTTGTCTTATGATAGACTGATTCATGAGGTAGGCTGGTCCTTTGGCATGCAGTAAATTGACCAATAGCAAAAAGTTAAGGTCCTGGTCTGTCTACATGGACTGTGCAGGCTCACCTAGGTTGATACTTTCTGAAGACGCATTAAATACATTGGTAACCAGCACTTCCTCCCTTTCCCATAATGTTTCCTACCCATTTAAGTTTTAACCCTGACCAGACAATCCAGACTTGTAACGACCCTGAAGGAGAAATCTTCTGAAAACATTGAGCAAAAAGGAGATAATGCTGGTTACAAGTATTTTCTCCCTTTTCCCACAATGTTTTCTACCCTGTCAGAGAACTTAGGCTTATTTTACCAATTCTGAATTTGTCATACTGCAGATGTTTTGAATTTGGAATGGTGTTAAATTTGTTGTTTTGGAAAGGCTTAACGAGATATCCAATCATTTGAAGCCTATTTAACTCTTTACCAAACGACAAAGTTTTAGACTGGTCCAAATTGAGAGCATTTGCAGACGACATGATTAAATTTAGCTGAAATGATTGTAATTGTTAGTGAAAGTATGGAAAACCTTGTGGAAAAAGGAGAAAAATGCTGGTTACCAGTATTTTCTCCTTTTCCCACAAGGTTTTCAAGAGGTTCCTCCTTCAGGGTCATTTAAATCAGTGATTGTTTGGTAAAGGGCAAATCTATCATCTACAGATGTGGTAAACCATTGAAACCTGTCTGGGGCTTTATTTGCCAGACATTGGAAACTGAGTTTCAATTCCAATTTTTAAAGAGGGTCTTGTGTGGCTTTGTCGTAAAGTGTAGGACCTGGAGGCTGTGGGTTTGAGCCTCCTTGGGTCTTTTTTGGAAGTATCCTTGGGCAAGACACTTCAGAGCCCCAGCGTAGTACTGCTGAAAATCAGGACATACATGAATAATTATATGAGCTGTCCACATGATACTGAAATGATGTTGAAAGTGGTGTTAAACACCATTTCTTTTACCAGTATTTCACATAATATTCTTCCTAAGCGGCTGGCTGCTTTCCCACATTACCATTGTCGAAACATTGATCAGTGGTGAGAGAGAAATGAATACTGTTGCAGTGACTGTCATGAATGCTTGGGAAAAAAATAAGCCAAGTTGATGGTTAGAACCAATGGTGCCCAATTCTCAAGTCTTATATGCTACCGAATGTGATACAAGGGCTCGGCATGGTTATTGTAAGAAACTAGTGCATGTTTGGGAAAAGAAGCCATGTTTTTTTTTTTTTTCAGAATTAACTCATAACCACACATTCTTGAGTTTTAATGATCCTGAGAAAGAAAGCTTTCAAAAACATTGTGGAAAAAAGAGAAAATGCTGGTAATCATTATTTTCAACAGTGTTATCTAGCCTTTGAGACATACCCTGTCATAGTAGGCCACCTTTAACCCTTTACACACAATCCCGATTTTTAACAACCCCCAAAACAGAAGCCTTTTGAAAACATGGGAAAAGGGGAAAAGGTAACCAGCATTTTCTCCTTTTCCCACAATGTTTTATACCCTGTCAGAGAACTTCAGCTCATTTGTACCGATTTTAAATTCGTCGTCTGCAGATGTTTTGAATTTGAAAGAGTCTGAAGCTTGCTTAGTGGGAAAGGGTTAACTTGATTGTTTTATAGAATCTAAACCCTTTACCAAGCAGTAACAAGTTTCAACCACTTGGAGAAAGATAACTTTCAAAAACATTGTGGGAAAAGAAACATAATGCTGGTAACTATCTTTTTCTCCTTTTCCCACAATAATTTCTACCCTATCAAAGAAAAAAAAAATCATCATTTTAACATTTAAAGTGCCATCTGCAAAAGCTTAACCCTTTACCAGACGACAAAATTTTAGCGCTGTCCAAATTGAAAGCATTTGCAGACTACAATTTCAGTGTGGCTCAAATGGTGCAATTGTTTATTGACAGGGTAGAAAACATTGTGGGAAAAGGAGAAAATGCTGATTACCAGCATTTTCTCCTTTTCCCACAATGTTTTCAAAAGGCTTCTTTCCAAGGCTCGTCAAAAGTCGTCATTGTGTGGTAATGGGTTAACATTTGGTCAATGCCGAAATATTGTCATTTGGCACAGATTTGACTTTTTCCCAAACGACAAAATTTTAGACTGGTCCAAATTTACTGTATTTGCAGATGACATTTTAGATGTGGCTCAAATGATGGAATTTGTTTTTGATGGGGTGGAAAACATAGTGGGAAAAGGAGAAAATGCTGGTTACCAGCATTTTCTCCTTTTCCCACAATGTTTTCCAGAGCCTCCTCCATCAGGGTTTTTAAAACTCAGGATTGTGTGGTAAAAAGGTAAACAGGATATTGCCTCTTTATTTCAGTCTCTGGGTCTAGGACTTGTAGAGCCATCCCCACAGCTTAACTTTTCCCCTGGGGCAGTAGAAACCCCAACTCAACAGATAGAAGTCCCCAGATCTCCAACATATTGTAAGTATGCTAACTTGCTTTTATCACATAACTTCTCTTATTTTCAATGTAAGACAGCCATTACGAGTTTTCTTGTCTTACACCCATGTGAGATAAAACAGTGTCGTGTTTGGTCAACACGGTGTAATTATGAACTTCATTGCCAACAAAGGTTCCTATGTGAAATTGGCTGTCAAAACTGATGATTGTGACAAAGCTGCAAATTTTAGTATCTTTAGATATAAAACAAAACAGTTAGATATGCAAGTTTCTTTGGAACTATTTTTTCTTTGTGATGTACACTAAGAAACATATAGGCTGTAATGTAAATTTCAATACTTATGCACATAGGCCTATGTTTTAACTCATCATGAACGATAATTCTTGAGAAACGGTTATGTGATAAAAAGAATCAGACATTTGTTGGCTTTGAGGTAAAATATTATTAAACTTGTCCACGAAAGATGTTATTAAGCTTGCCAAAGCTTTATTTCATTCTAGATGACATCTTTCAAAAGGGGAACCCATGCAGCAGGCACAGGCAACCATCAAAGTATTTTTGACACAGTTATGCCCCTTGTTTCAACAAAAAATTTTCAAAAACTTTGATATTTGGTAATATCTCTGTCATTGTTGAAGTTATTTACCTCATACATGAACTAGTTGTTAACTACCGAAAGGGAAACCCATACAGCAGGGGCAGGTTAACATCAAATTGTTTTGACACAATTATGCCCCTTTTTTAACTTAGGAAGCATTGGCACCAGCATGCGGTATTCTTGTTAATTTTCATACACAGTTGACACTCCAGAAGCGGCAGACAGAGTTACAGAAGAAATGAGAGCTAGTGTTAAATGCAGTCCAAAACAGCTCTTCCCAGGGGAGGTAGAATTGTTACTTCAACCAGGGTAGGTAAACTTTTTACCTGTATTCCCATAGTAACACTCCTAGGCATTCCTGTTAATCCTTTACTGAACAATCCTGTGTTTTGAAGCCCTAATAGGGGCCAAAGTAAACAATACAGGGCCCATATTCACCAACAGTTCTAAAGAACTTTCTCAGTCTAATTTGCCAAAATTTTCTAAATTTGAAAGTAACACAACTTCAATTGGCTAAACCATACGATTTAGCCAATCAGAAGTTGTGTTACTTTCAAATTTAGAAAACCCTGGAGAATGAGACTAGAAATAGTCTTAAGAATAGTTGGTGAATACGGATGGAGGTGTTAAAATGAATTTAAAATTAAATCATACGTTGTAAAAGCATGAAAAATTTTGTAAAGATGACAATCTGTTATTGTGCTGTGTAGGTCCAGGTTTTAGTCACTGGCAGAAAATGAATTTTAAAGCCAGGTAAAAAGTAAACAAAAGATAGAGCAACCTTGCAACTTTTAAAGGTAGATACTGGTTATTATGCTACCTGTAACATCAGAAATGAATTGGCAGTACATCTGTTCAGACATTTTTTTTCCAATTGAAAGGAGCACTTTATTATGTAACCCTTTCATTGTTAAACATCCACTGCCAAATGAATTTTAAATCAATTTTCTTTTCTGTAGAAGTCAACTGTCTGTGCATAAATAATCATGTATTTGGGTGATAAAGAGTTAACCCCCTTACCACACAACACCAAGTTTTAACAGCCCAGAAAAAGATGGTATTTAAATACATAGTGAGGGAAGGAGACAATGCTAGTAACAAGCTTGTTACTAGCATTTTCTCCTTCCCCAACCATGTTTTGTATCATATCAAAGACAGATATCATCATTTGAGTTATACTTATTTTGTCATCTGCAAATGCTTTCAATTTGGTTGAGTTCAGAGTTGTGTTGTTAGATAAACAGTTAAAGATACCTCCTTACAAATAGAGAGCAAAAAAGATGTCTAAACTTGAAAGCATGTGGAATGGCTCAGCACTGTAAACACAGATAAATTACCATAAATATGGTGTAAAGGATAGAAAAACACAACAGATTTGTCCTCATCTAAAACCGGAAACAACAACAGTGATTGCTTGGAAGGCCTCGAAAACATGAAATGCATTTTCTATCTCTCATAATCTGTGCAGTCTTGCAGCCATCAGGGGCAGAATTTGGCATGAAGATACAAGAATGATTATAGTCTCATAAAATAAGGATGAAATCGATTAAAAGCTGAATGAACAACTGCCTGAAAACGAGTATAGATGTATCTTTAAGAAATGAATAATTATCTATTATGTTGTAGGAAGAAGGATTCGGCTATCCCCAGACCAACACCATCTAAAGCTCCTTCCCAGCCCAATTCTAGGCAGTCATCCAGACCAACATCTGCTAGAAGTTCTACTAGTGCTAGAGGTGAGATTTTACATGGTATAGCAATGGATCAGAATTATATTGCTTATGCTGACAGTGTAGATCAACATCAGACTGCACAGAACACTCTTTGCCATATATTTTGACAGAAACAGCTTTATATAATATGCATTTTAACCCTTAAAGTGCCTTTCACAACTACAGTTGTTTTGCGACAGTGTAAATCAAGATCAGACTGCCCAAAATGTGCATTCTGATCTTTGATTTACACTGTCCACTTTGCTGAAACAATGTGGATGAAAAAAACTTGACACTGCATTTTATTGGGTCTTATTTCTTGACTGAAATGTCTGTTGGGTTTATTCGGCGCTCTGAGGGTAAAGCACTGACTGAGATTGACAGTTTCATTTCTTAGCTCAGCTGTTTTCAAAGAAAGGATCAAGGTACATGTATTGTCATAGCCCTATCATTGTCTGTGTCATAGTGCAAAAACTGACATTTTATGATATCTCTATCATTACTGAACATACTTACTATTAACTCGGACTAGTTGTTAACTGTCAAAAGGGGAAATCACACTAGTTCTGCAGGTCAACATCAACATTTTTGACACTATGTTGCCCCTTTTTGGACTTGGAATTGTCACTGAAAATCAATCTTTTTCTAAAAGCAGCTGCAGTCGAGCGTTGGTACCCGCTTGTGGTGCTCTTGTTTAGCACTACAAGGATTAAATGTGTATGAGATAAGCTCTGGTTTTTATGACCCTGAAGGGGATGGCTTTCAGAAACTTTGAGAGAAATAGAGAAAAAGCTGGTTACCTGTAATTTATTGGTATGTTTTCAATTTGTTTTAGTAATATGTGTAATGCTGCATCTAGTGCATCTGTCTATGTTTTTCTGAAGTTTCCTTTTCCAGTACTCAGCATCATATTTTTCCCAAGCCACTGGCTGCTTTCCCATGAAAACATCATTGAAACACTGGCTGTCTTAAATGGTAAGATATCTCTTTAAAACGGTTGGAAACATTGTTGAAAAAGGAGACGATGCTTGTGTAGTACAATCTTTTTTTTTTTTTTTTTTTTTTTTTTTGTGAAGGGGGGGGGGGGGTCTATTGAACTTGGTTCACTTGTTTTTGATTATTCAAAAATGTTGATTTCTGAATTTCTTGTTTGCTTGTCCTTACATGAAAACAGGTTCTGTCAAGTCAAACAAATCCTCAGCTAGATCAACCAAACAACAGCCAACCCCAAGGGACAGAGAAACCGTATTTCCAACCGTTTCAAGCCCCAAAACGATGGTTGCAAAATTTTGCCAAGACAATGAGAAAATAGACATTTCTGCAGACTCTATTCCATTGTCAGCGAGATCAGACAAATCTGGTACTTCTTCTTCAACTGCAAAAGCTTCCCAGTCACCTAGATCAGTAAAATCTCAGTCATCTGGAAGATTGTCAGCAAGATCACATGACCAGGAATATGAAGGAGCAAGACAGCAAGGTAGAAAGACGCCAACAGATCTTTTGGTGGATGAAATTATGGGTGAAGGCAAAATATTGTCTCCTTTTAACTCAGGTAAACAAGGCCCGTCTTCACCAACCATTCTTAATCGTGTTTTTAGTGTAATTCTAGATTTAAAAAGTAACCCAATTTCTGATTGGCTAAGTATTTGGTTTTAGCCAATCAGATATTGTGTAACTTTGAAATTTAGATAATTCTAGAGACTTACACTATGAATGTTATCAAGAATAATTGGTAAAAAGGGCGCCAGAATTTTGTCATATCTTTTAGGGAGGAGAGCTCTGTTTTATGCAACTTTTACTGCTATCATGTAAAATCTAGTAGTGATCACTCTGGCTTTTTTTGGATAAATTGGAAAATTTGAATCACTAAATGGAGAACCAAGCCATGTTATCTCAGCTTTTTAATTTCAGTTCTTAGCTTGGCATCAGAAAATTCACCACTAGAATCAGAAGGGTAGATTCCTACATGCATTAGATTTTCATCTCTTGCCACACTGTCTACCATTCATTTATGTTTGCTTAACCCATTACCACACAATACAAACTTTTAATGACCCTGTCAGGAGAAGACTTTTGAAAATATTGTGGGAAAAGGAGAAAATGCTGGTTACCAGCATTTTCTCCATTTCCCACAATATTTTCTACCCTATCAAAGAACTTTGTTTGTATTACTTTCGAGATTGTCGTCTGCTGGTGCTTTTGTTGTGTGGTAAATGAGTTAACAGATGAATTCCAAGTATGTCAAATAAAAAATTGTTTATTACAGGGCTTGAAGCATTTGAAAGTAGAAACCTGGGCAATAGAACACCAGATCTTGAGGATGACAACAAGGAAAATGTTGAACCTAGTGAAGAATATGGTATTCAACGCGACTACAATACCAATGCTTTAATTGAAGACTTCACAGATGAAAACATTGTCAACCGTCAGGCTGACAACGTTTTAAATGATGTAAATGAAGATGAAGATGTAAATAAAAATGAGGATGAAAGTGGATATAATGAAGAAAGGGAGGGTATTGAAGCTGTTGATAACTTAGAATCTATTGACAAAGATAATGAAATCAATGGAATTAAGCTTGTTGCTGGTCCAGCTACTGGTGATGATGATGACGATTTTGAAGAGATCCATGGACCAGAATTAGATGACGAGCCTGATGATGACAATGGTAATTCATCTGAAGGATCAAACAGATCAGTGGAGAATGTCATTGTGATTGACAGAAGCTTTCATGTGTCTCCAAAACGTACACCAGGTAATGATATTTGATTTGTTGGTTTGGCTGTTTTCGAGGAAAATGGCAAGGTATTGTCATAGCTCTGCCATCATCTGTGTCATCTTCATGCAAAAACTTGACATTTTTTGATATCTCTGTCATTACTTAAGATATTTACTTCAAACTCGAACACAGACAACGACTGTAGTCGAGCATTGGCACCCACATCCAGTGCTTTTGTTTTATCATGGTGGCCTTTGATTTTTAACCCATAAAGCACCTTGCAGAACTATATTTCCCTTAGCAGCCAACATAGATCAAGATCAGACTGCAGAAAACCTGCAGTCTGATCTTTGATCTACACTGTCCACACTGGTCAAACAGTCTGATCAAAAGAGACATTGAAGTCGCAATTATTGGGATCTAATTCGCAGACTGTAAATGTTTGTTGAATTTTTGCCGTTGACATCCATATAAAAAAGTGTTTTTCAAAAATGTTGATTACTTTTGAAACAGGTGCATTTATGTAGTATTACCTTTAATCAAGTTTGAGAATATATATTTCATTGTGAAATGCATTTTTACTTTATTTTCATAAAAACTTCATAACTAAAGTTACATAACTATAGCTTAGATTTTTACCCACAATAATTTAAGAGTTAAAGTTGGAAGTATATGTAAGTCAATGAAGATTCGGACTTTGATGAAATATTTATGGCTACCAACTGTAGTATTTAGATATTGGGTTAACCCTTTACCACACAATCCCAATATTTAACAACCCTGAGGAGGAAGACTTTTGAAAACATTGTTAGAAAAGAAGAAAATGCTGGTAAGTAGCATTTTCTTCTTTTCCTACAGTGTTTTCTACCTTTTAAAAGACAGATTTTATGTTCTGAGTCACATTTAGTGTTGTCTTCAAATGCTTTCAATTTGGACCAGACTAAAATTTTGTTTGGTAAAGAGTTAAATCTTTACCACATGGAAAAATTTTTAGACTCTTCCATATTGAATGAATTTACAGATGAGAATTCAAATGTTTTTCATCTGATAGTATCTGTCCATCACAAGAACTAGGTCACTAGGTCAAATCTTAAAAAAAACCTTGTGTACACTCTACAGGCCACATAAATCTTAGAAAAACCTTGTGTACGCTCTAGAGGCCACATTTTCACTCCAAAACTCTTGAAAGTTGGTCAGAATGTTTGTCTTGATGATATCTCAGATGAGTGTGAAAATGGGTCATGTCAGGTCAAAAACTGGGTCACTATGTCAATCTTAGATAAACCTTGTGTACGCTCTAGAGGCCACATTTTCAGTCCAAAACCCTTGAAAGGTGGTCAGAATATTTGTCTTGATGATATCTTGCACAAGTTCAAAAATTGGTCATGTCAGTCAAAAACAAGGTCAGTAGGTCAGATCTTAGAAAAACCTTGTGTACACTCTAGAGGCCACATTTTCAGTGCTATACTCATGAATTTTGGTCAGAATGTTTGTCTTGATGATTACTTGGTTGAGTTTGCAAATGGGCCATGTCTCGTCAAACACTAAGTCACTTGGTCAGATCTTTCAAAAACCTTGTGTACCATCTAGAGGCCACATTTGAAGTCAGATACTCATAATGTTATAATATATCTTGAATGAGTTTGAAAATGGGTCACATCTACAATGGGAAAATGGGCTATGCTTGGCTAAAAAGTAGGTCACTGAGAGAAATTCTAGAAAAAGCTTGTGTACAAGCTGGAGGCCAAATTTTCAGTCCAATAATTTTGAAGGCTTGGTAGAATGTTTGTCATAATATCTCAAAAAAGATTGAAAATGGGTCATGTTTGGTCAAAAGACTCAGGTGAGCGACTTCAGGGCCATCGTGGCCCTCTTGTTAAAACTCGGGATTTTGTAGTAAAGGCTTGAATAACGTTGATTCTGGTACTACAATAATCAGATTATCTGAAACTTGTTAACTTTTTTTTTTTTTTTGTATTTTCAGTCAGCCAACATCAGTCTGAGGCCACAAATTATCCTCTTGTAGAAGATAAGGTGCCGTCAGTGGAAACCTCCCCCAGAGAACTTATTGTAATAGATCATAGTTTACAGAGATCACCTCCCAGCAAAGGTAGTTTTGGTTTTGGCTAAATCCTTTTCCTCACAATCTTGAGTTTTAATGAACCTGAGGGAGAAGGCTTTGGAAAACATTGAGGGAAAAGAAGAAAATACTGGTAACCAGCATTTTCTCCGTTTCCCTCAATGTTTCTACCCTTTCAAGGAGAAATTTCATAATTTGGCAATATTGAACCCTTTACCACATAATCCCAAATTTTAACAGCCCTGAAGAAGGCTTTGGAAAACATTGAGGGAAAAGGAGAAAATGCTGGTAACCAGCATTTTCTCCTTTTCCTGCAATGTTATCCATCCTTTCAAAAATACATGTAGTTTCAAAATTTTGAGCCATATTTAATTTGACCTCTACAAATCCCTTGGATTTGGACTAGTCCAAAAAATGTCTCCAATGCTTTGAATTTGAAATAGTCCAAAAAATGTTGTCATTTGGTAAAGGGTTAATTCTTTACCAGAGGACTAAAAACTTTCAATTTGTTCAAATTGAAAGCATTGATATTTTGTAGACGCCAAATTTCATGTGTCTCAAATAACCTGAATTGTCTGCGAAAGAGTAGACAACATCCCAGCCTTTTGAGTCTCACAATGTTTTCTGCTCTTTCAGAAACAAACCTAACACTTGAATCGGTTTATTTGGTCATGACTGTGCAAAAGTTTTCAATTTGGACAAAGCTAAGATTTCTCATTTAGTAAAGAGTTAACCAGTGCGGAATAAGTTGGACCTACCCAAACCTGAAAAAGTTCTTGCCCAAATTGCAATTACTTGGGATTGCTCTCCAAAGTTTTTCTATGGTTGTTAAGTTAGAAAAGAAAAAGGAAAATGGCTTTAGTGGTTTGATGTGTCCTTTGACATATTTTATTTTTTGACTGGTATTACTGATGGACATTGATTTTCAACATGAATTTTACTCATGACTGGAAATAGTATTCTGTTTCATAACCCTTACAACGGGTCAATAAATGCATAAGTTTTGGCTCTTACCACTTTTGAACGAAGCTATGCAGTAGTAACTGTTGTACTTTATAAATAACTGAAGGGAAAGAACCAACAGTTAGCTAACTGGTTTTTTTTTTTTAATTTATTGATTGACTCACTTGAAAAGCTTGTTTGTTTCTTTCCTACTATTTTGTAAAGGCATGGTAGCTTAAATTTGAGATCTATTTTTTGCCCCAAGTTGACAGAGATCAAGTAAGGAGAGATCTACTTTCTAAATCACTGACCCTTGAGCGAAGCCCCCTCAGCCAGGAAATTCGACAGATGTTTGAGAAAGCAGTGGCAGAAACTCCGCAACATCCCCAATCAGCGTCTCGTTTGCATGACCCTGAAGTCAGACTTGGAGCCTACACGCAGAGGCAGATAGATGTTACAGCCTCTGATAAAGAGGAATATGGAGGATATGATGACAAAATAGGTGAGCCATGCTATTGCAAAATGATGTTTAATGCATCTGCAAAAAGTATCAGGTCAGTGTGTGCCGACTGCTTTTAGCCATTGGTCCATTTTCTGCATGTCCAAGGATCATTCTTTCTCATAATTTAGTTGATTGTTAGACAGAATGAATCCATAATCATGTGATGACTTGCTTGGTATAATGCATCATGGAGATGCATTAAACCAGCTTTTCCCAGAGCAAAACTGTTTTGTTAATAGGGGGTTTGACCAGTTACCAAACAGTCCCAAGCTTTATAGATCTGAGAAAAAAATGCTTCTGAAAACATTGTGAGAAATGGAGAAAAAGCTGGTGACCAGAATTTTTGTAAGAAAGCAATAATTTATGGTCATAGACCTGGCATCATTGTGGTAGTCTTAGAAAAAAACTTTAATATTTCATAATTTTTCTGATATTACCGAACACATTTACTTCAAACTTGACTTCTTGTTAACTATGAAAAGGGGACTCACTACAACAAAGTCAGGTAACTATTAAAGTTTTTTGACACAGTTATGCCCCTTTTTCAAATTTTCACTGAAAATCAAACAACTACAGCAGAGTGTTGGCACCTGCATTCAGTGCTTTTGTTTGAAATTGTGATAATTTTCTTTTGAAAGTTATGATATAATGCAATGGCATAAAATGTTGTATTCACATAAAATGGGTAAAATTTGAATTAAAAAGTTTCTATTTCTGTATGAATTAGGTATAGATGATGAATTAGAGCTACCCAACATGGATATAAACAGTCGACAGACAGACCTGATCCCTCCGGGAAAGACAATGTTTAAAGGGGACATACTGTGGGACCTAACAGAAGGTTTGGACGACATTGAGATGCCAGATTTTGACGTAGAAAAGGGTTTTGACGAGGGTGCTGATAATGATATCAAAGAACCCAACGATGATTTTAATGACTCTGACAAGGATGTTGGTACAGAGAAAAGACCTGAGTTTCAGATTCCAGGTGTAGGAGACATTGAGGACATTGATGAATTTTTCTTGTCGAAAACTCCAGAACTGCCAACTCGACATCAAGGGATGTTTGCCAAGTCATTGTCAAATGAGGATGGAAATGAGCTTGGTAGCACACATAGAAGTAGTTTTGAAATTCCAAAGTTTCCTGAGGCTACCGATGAAGAAGAACCACAACTTATTACATTTTAACTATTTAACAGACAACAAAATTTTCGACGAGTCCAAAAATGAAGCATTTGCAGACGACAAAATAATTCTGACTTAAAAATTACAATTTGTTTTAGGAAGGGTAGGAAACATTATGGAAAAAGGAGAAAGTGTTAGTAACAACAATTTCTCCTTTTCCCATAATGTCTCCTGAAAATCATTTTTCAGGGTTGTTAAAAGTCAGCATTGTGTGGTAAAGGGTTAATGTTTGACAAAACAATCCTGAGTTTTATTCTAAGAAGAAATGCTTTTAAAACACTGTGGTAAAAAAAGATGCTGGTAACCAGGATTTTCTCTTTTTCCCACTAGGTTTTGTAAGCTGGAAAAAAAAAATTCAATCTTTGAGTAAATGTATTTGGTCATCTGCAAAATGGTTTCAGTTCGGATAAGTCTAAAATTTTGCTGTTTTGTAAACCCTTTATGCCCTTAGGGACAGTTTAGGTAAGGATCAGACTGCACAGGATCTGCCGACTGATTGCCTCTTTAGCACACACCAAAATTTTAGACTAGTCCAAATTGAAAGAATTTACAGACTACAAGATAAATTTAACCCAGAAATTTAAATTCATTTTGGGAAGGGTAGAAACCAGCATTTTCCCATTTTCCTACAATGTTTTTAGAGGGCTTTTTCTTTAAGGTTATTTAAACTTTTGATCGTGTGGTAAGAGGTTAGCAAGATGTTTGGATTCAGAAAAGCTTAGATGAGGAAATGAACCAAGACATCTGCTTTCCAAGGGGAGTTACTCTTTTTCCCGAAATGTTTTCAAACATATGGTATTTTTTTTGTAGTACCCTTTTGTTGATCTAATTGTCGCCTGTACCATAATGAGAGAATGGAATAGATGCAGAGATGTTAATTGCCATTTTATTGAATAGAATGTAAATTATTCTGTACATGTAATTCTTATGAATTCTTAAAATTTACACTGTACGCGTAATTCTTGTAAATTCAAAATAAATCTTATATTCAAGACAAAAATAATCTCTTAAGGTTCCTACAGTGTTTGTTAACAATGTTACTGTTAAAGTGCCATTCACAACTATAGTTGACTTTGTGGACAGTGTAGATCACAATCAGACTGCACAAAACATGCAGTCTGATCTTGATCTACACTGTCCACTCTTTTGAGACATTCTGGAACAGAGTAACCTTAAAACTGCCATTATGTGTGTCCTGTTTCTTGACTGAAAGTGGACGTTGGGATTATTCGGCACTGTAAGGACTAACTGTGTGCAAGGTGAAAAAGCTTATAAACTTCTCCATATTGAAAGCAGTTACAAATGAGGAAGAGATTAGGGGTAGAAAGTCTGCCTCTCACATCAAAGTTTCAACGTTCTAAATTTGTGATGAGTGTTTTCTCCCTTTTGCCACAATGTTTTCAAAATGCTTATTCTGTAGGGATCATTTAAACACAAGATGGTAACTTGAAAGGTTAACTTATTACCAAACAAGAAAAATTTCAGACTTGTCTGAATTGAAAGCATTTGCAGACAACAAAATAAATGTGACTCAAATTTGAAATTTGTTTTTGAAAGGGTAGATGCCACAATGTTTTCAAAAGCTGTCATTCTTATGGTCGAATAAAATCAGGACCGTGTGGTAAAGAGTTAACCAATAATGCCACTCTGGTACCAAGATGACCTCTCAAAGTCACCAGATCCACCTCTTTCGAAATTCATGCTTCTTGAAAAAACAGATTCTTCAAAATCCCTATATAAAAGTTCATCGGTTTCTTCTGGTTGGGCGTTTCTGTCATTTATTGCTTCACGATTGATACTACCTTCGAGGTTCTCTTCAGGATCAGCCCAAGGTTGTCGCTTCCCGGATGCAAATATGAGATAAAAGACGACTCCCGCCATGTGGATGACACCAGCTATGATAAACACATGTTTCCAGCCTTGCACAATCTAAAACAATGAAATTGAACCTTCTGTGTATGAACTATGCCAGCTGTTTCAATTTAATTTTTTACCAAAGACAAAATTTCAGACATGTTCAAATTGAAAGCATTTGCAGGCGACAAAATAAATATGACTCAAACTAAGAAATATGCCTATCGTAGGAAAGAAAACATTGTGAGAAAAGGAGAAAATGCTGGTTACCAGCATTTTCTCCTTTTTTTACGATGTTTTCAAAAGCCTCCCTCTTCAGTGTGGTAAAGACCCGGGATTATGTGGTAACGGGTTAAAGTTAAAAAAGCACTGTCTAGCATTACTTGCCTCCCGATCTCTTTCCAAAACGACAATATTTTAGACAGGTCCAATTTAAAAGCATTTGCAGACAACAATATTTATATGGCACAAATGATGGGATTTATGTCAGATAGTCTAAAAAACATCGTGGGTAATGGAGAAATTGCTGGTAACCAGTCAAGTTCTGAAGATAATATCTGTCTTTGAGAGGGTAGAATGCAATGTGAGAAAAGATGAAAATGCTAAACAAGTATTTTCATTTCCCACAAGGTTTTCAAAAGGTTTCATATTTAGGGTCATGAAAGCATGGGGTTTTCAGTTAAAGATTTAAAAGTTTAATTAACTTTTTAATGACTTAAAAAATTTTAGACTTGTCCAAAATGAAAGCATTTCCAGAACACAAAATACGGCTCAGACGATACTATTTGTCTTTAAAAGAGTAGAAAACATTGTGGGAATAAGAGAATATGCTGGTAACCAGCATTTTCTCCTTTAACCACAAGGTCTTTACTAGCTGCCTTCCTTGGGGTTACGAAAATAAAGGGTTCACCAACCATTTTAGAATTCAATTCTAATTCTGAATTTTATCACCAGCGATTCTATTATCTCACACATTCTGTCACAGCCAATTAGATGGACAGATTGAAAACCATGGAGCTGAGCCCCGGTAGGGCAGTCGGTAGCGTACAGGACTCAAGAACAGGGTGTTGCTGGTTTGATCCCCGATTCGGCCAATTTCTTACCGAGGAATGATGAAAGTTCTTGCGACAGGATTCATTCCTTTCTCATTGCTGATCATTGTTTCGACGGTGGTTGTGTGGGAAAGTAGCCTGTGGCTTGGAAAGAATATTGTGTTAAGTACTGGTAAAAGAAACTCCAGGAAGGTATGGATAGGTGCACTGGCCAGTGATATAACTAAAATAATGTTGAAAACGGCGTTAAACACCATACAATCAATTAATCATGACAACCATGGTCCATATTCTCGAGAATTTTCTAAACTTGAAAGTAACACAAATTCTGGTTGGCTAAAGTACATGGTTTAACCAATCAGAACTTGTGTTACTTTCTAAACCTAGAATAAGACAAAAAATATTCTTTTAACGTTTGGTGTATATCAGCCTTGATTCCAGTGTCTGTAAATGTATCCCCTTTTTGTTGTGAGGTGTATAGAACTACTTTCTTTTCCTTCCTCCAGCTTTGAAAAAATTGGGGAAATGAAGCAATTGTCAACAATCAATTCTTCCTTTTACCGCAATATTTTTCAACCAATAAAAGGTGTAAAACAAAGGTATAAAAAAAAAAAAACATGTGCTTACATCTGATTCATCTTTATCTTCATTTTTTTCTGTCAGTTTTGCCGCCACAAACGTTGAGAGAATACTTCCAGCAGTTCCTAATCTTGCTATACCTGTTATAATTGCCGAGTACCGAGGTGCTAAATCTAACTGATTGACTTGGTACCCGGAGATGGCAAACCCACTCATTGCCACGCCTATGCAGAGTAATGCGATTGCCAATTTATCGTTCTTAAAGAATCCAAGGGCAAACAGACAACTTGCTTCTATGCCAAATCCTGGAATAAAAGTTCAGGGCCTGTAACTGCTCTAAATTGTATCTTTTCTCCTACTCCTGATTATAAAAGTAACACCATTTTAAAAGTAACACCATTTCTGATTGGCTAAAGCAAATAGTTTAGCCAATCAGAAATGGCATTACTTTCTAAATCTTAAATTAGACCAAGAATGCAGTTTAGAATGGTTGATGAATAAAAATTACTCTTGATTAATGCCATTTCTGATTGGCTAAATCAAATTTTTTGGCCAATCAGAAATGGCATTGTTTTTATATTTAGAAAACTCTTGAGAAACATAGGTGGAAACCAGCATTTACCCATTTCACAACAATGTTTTCTACCCTTGCCCCGGTAGCGCAGTACAGGACTTGAGAATTAACAGGGGGTCGCTGGTTCGAATCCCCAGCTCGGCCAGTTTCTTTCCAATGATTGATGTTAGCCATTCCCACAAGATTTCTCTCTCCCTGGTGATCAGTATTTTGATAATGGTTATGTGGAAAAACAGCCAGTGGCTTGGAAAGAATATTATGCAAAGTAATGGTAACAGAAGCTCCAGGAAAAGCGTGGATAGGTGCACTGGCTGCAGCGATACAACTGAAATAATGTTTAAAATGGCTTTAAATGCAATCAATCAATCAATCAATGGTCTCTATTTACCTATGGTTTGGACACTTTTTCTTGCCACAGTTGTTGAGATTCGTTCCTGTCCAATTAAATAATCTACAGCAAATCCAACGGGTATAAGAACGATGGTTATAAACACATGTGGTAAAGAGGCCCATATTCCTTGCTATAGAAAATATAGAGTGAAAGATAAGTGAGCCATGCTCTGGCAAAAGGAAGCTTCATATGTCTCCTTGAAGCATAAAGTCCATTTTGTCCAACAACTGACTGAATCATAAGGTAAACTTTTTGACCAGTAGCAAAAAGTTTTGGCCTAGGTCAGCCAGCGCAGACCGCGCCAGCTGACCTCGGTCGATACTTTTTGAAGATGCCCCCTTTTCACAGAGCATGGCTCAATTATATTGACCCATCAAAGCTTTACCAAACAATCCCAAATTTCAACAACCCTGAGGAAGATGAGAGAAAGAATAAATGCTGGTTATCAGCATTTTGTCCTTTTCTCACATTTTTTTTTACACTCTCTAGACAAATTCCATCACTTGAGCCACACTTAATTTGTCGTCTGCCAATGCTTTCAATTTGGACAAGATTAAATTTTTTCCATCTGGTATTGAGTTTACCAAAGTACAGTACATATACATGCTAATTTAGATCTATCAAAGATTGCAAGTAAGTAAGTTCACACAGGACAAACACATAAATACAAGGATCGAAAAGTTATCTTTCAGCAGTATAGAAATACATCGTTGAATGCAGTAAATGACTGAAACTAAATTTTTCAAATTCTAGGCATTCTAAATTATATAAGATTTTCTCGCTATGAAGGCTTGTCAACTGTTATATAATTGTATGCAATATTTTTCCACACTATCACAGACAAAATTCATCATTTGGGTTTCATTTAATTTGTCGTCTGCATTTCCTGTTTTTCCCAACATGCTGTTCATCTTTTCTTGTACAAATCCCATCATTTTTGCAACATTTATTTTGTCCTCTGAAAACTCTTTCAACTTGGACCAGTTTAAAATTTTGTCATTTTGCTAAAATGTTAAATTCTTACCTCCATCGAGCCAAAATGATATACATCCTTAAAGTAAGCTGGTACTTGTGTTATGAGGGAGGCAAAGACCCAGTTTCTACAGAAGGCAGCAACAAAAATGGCAATAACAGGAAGTGATGTTAGAATTTTCTTCCAAGGCACATCTCTAAACTGAACAAAACAATAACATAAAATAAGATAGCATGTCTATCTGTTCTCTGTATGTATTCACCAATTATTCTTACTTTATAACATTCTTAATCTAACTTGAGAATTTTCTCAATTTCAAACTGACACAATTGATGATTGGCTTAACCTTTTAAATATAATCCCAAGTCTTAACAGTCTTGAGAAAGAAGGTTTTTGAAAACATTGTGGGAAAAGGAGAAATTGCCAGTAAGCAACACTTTCTCCTTTTTCCACAATGTTTCTTACCTCTCATAAAGGATTTAATTCCCCCATTTGAGCTATATTTTATTTGTAATCTGCAACCTATAAGCCTATAGATACTGGTTACTTGCTGATAACAAACTATACTGTATTAAGAATACAGCAAAGATCTCTTCGTGTACCAGTTACCTATTTTGACTCTGAAATAAGAAAGAAAAAACAGGGTAGAGACCTGTTTGTATTGGTTGCTTACAAGGACTTTGAGGTAACATATACACATATATTCCAGTAAATGGAAAGGTAAAAAATTCCTATATGGCCTTGAAGATACAAAACTGGTTACATGTTGGCACTTTAAAGTCATACAGCATAAAGATCTACCCACACTGGTTGTACATTGGAACTTAATGTTTAAAGTCTTACAGCATCAAGATCTACCCATACTGGTTGTACATTGGGACTTAATGGTTAAAGTCATACAGCATCAAGATCTACCCGGACTGGTTTGCATACTGGGACATAATGGTTAAAGTCATACAGCATCAAGATCTACCCTTACTAGTTGTACACTGGGACTTAATGGTTAAAGACATACAGCATCAAGATCTACTGGCACTAGATGCACGTTGGGACTTGGTGGTTAAAGTCATACAGAATCAAGATCTGCCCGTACTGGTTGTACATTAACCCTATACCACACAATCACATGTTTTAACGACCCTGAGAAAGATATCTTTTGAAAACTGTGGGAAAAGGAGAAAATGCCAGTAAACCAGCATTTTCTCCTTTTTCCACAATGTTTTCTATATCTTCACCGTCAATTCCCAGTATTTCTGCCACATTTAATTTGTTGTCTGCAAATGCTTTCAATTTGGACCAGTCTAAAATTTTGTCATTTGGTAAAGAGTTAACGTCAAAGAGCATAACAATCTACAGTACCTGTACTGGTTGTACATTGGGACTTTAAGGTTAAAGTCATACAGCATCAAGATCTACCCATACTGGTTGCATATTGGTACCTGTACTGGTTGTATATTAGGACTTTAAGGTTAAAGTCATACAGCAACAAGATTTACCAGTACTGGCTGCCTATCTTATAGGATACTAACCATTCAATATAATACAGAAACGTACCTGTACTGGTTGCCTATCATGAGTTGAAAACATATAGATCTACCCCAGAAAAATCTCTAAGAGGCTGCTTTAATAGGACTCGCTCTGCAGTAGTTCCTCCAATGTTAATTTAATGAGCTGTCATAAAGATGGAAAATGATATGTTGTCCGCTTAAAGTTTGAGGTCAAAAACCAGTCACTACAACACAAGATTATACCTGCACTTGCCTGTCAGAAGTTCAAAACATGTGAGCCATGCTCTGTGAAAAGGGGTTTTAATGTATATGCAAAAAGAATTGACCCATATCAGCGTGCGTAGTCTGCACAGGCTGACCTGGATGGAAACTTTTTGTTATTGGTCAATATTCTGCATGTCCAAGGACCATTCTACCTTATCATTTAGTTGGTTGTTAGACAAAATGATTTTATGGATTTATCATGTGATATGATGTCCTGCATTGTGATACACTATACTGCATCACTTAGATCACAAAGATACATTAACCCCCCCCCCCCCCCCACAAACACACACCCCTTTTTGCCAGAGCATGGCTCATATAAATCTAAATTACAGAAATCTACCTGAATAGGTTGCCAATTAGGATTCTGCTCTGCAGTAGGGTAATTTGCTAGTTCTTCTGCACTGATACAAGTGCATGCTGCTGGTCTGTCATAAACACTGGATAACCATATGAAACTCCAGATCACTCCAATCCCACCTGCAAGTGACATCATAAGATACTGAATCCCCATTGGTCTTTTATGGACCACCAAAATTTCCATTTTTTAGTCATCGGAGCTTCAAAAGCCTATGGAGATATCTTTTCAGGTGCATAGTCAAGAACCAAGTATAGCTGAAACCTAATTTGTTCTATCTTCAGGTGCATAGCCAAGATCTTGTATAGATGAAGCCTAACTTGTTCTATCTTCAGGTGCATAGCCAACTATCTAGTATTGCTGAAGCCTTACTTGTTCTATCTTCAGGTGCATAGCCAAGAATCCATTACTGCTGAAGCCTTACTTGTTCTATCTTCAGGTGCATAGCCAAGAATCCATTACTGCTGAAGCCTTACTTGTTCTATCTTCAGGTGATAGCCAAGAATCCAGTATTGCTGAAACCTAATTCATTTCCTCTCTCTTTTTTTCTTTCATCATTTTTCCTCTAATGAAACACATGTTATCACCATAAAAGGCTATGTACAACTTTAAAAAAAAAAACCCTTTTTTAAAAAAAAATTAAAAAGAAGTCAATCTGTGATAAAAGTAACAATAACTTCTGGCAAATAATGGTTTCAACCCTTTGCCATACAATCCACTTTTGACAACCCTATGGAAGAGGGCTTTTGAAAACATCACCGGAAAATAAGAAAATGCTGGTAACCAACATTTTCTCCTTTTCCCACAATGTTTTCTACCTTATCAAAGATAAACTCCATTATATGAGCTACATTTGTATTATCATCTGCAATTGCTTCCAAGTTACATTTTTTTTCATGTGGTAAAGAGTTAGCTAATTACAGTTTGTAACAAAAACTTTTAATAATCCCTAGCTCATACTAGTTTTGAAAAAAGGTGTACAAAAGATACAAGCCATGCTCTGTGAAAACTACCTTGAGGAAGAAGACCTTTGAAAAACATTATGGGAAAAGTAGGAAATGCTGGTTACCAGCATTTCTCCTTTTTCCACCATGTTTCGACCCTTTCAAAAGCAAGTTTCAATTTTCAAGTCAGTTTATTTCACTGTCAGTGATGCTTTCAAGTTTGAAAAGTCCAATACTTTGAGGTGTCTGGTAAGGGGTTAATTGCTATACTTACCATAAATACACAAAGGAGCTATGGTACCTATAAAACAAAGAGTCACTCCTGTCACAACACAACCAACTGCTGGACTGAGATAGGCACCTATAATTCAATATGCAAACATATAATAAAAGTCCCTATATAATAATAGGCACCTACAATGTGAAAACATATCATAATGGGCAACTACCATGTGAAAATACAATAAATTTTATGATAATAGGCATCTATATCATTTGAGCGCAAAATGAATAAAAAACCTGGTCATCGATTCAGCGCAATTTTGATAATCAATCACCTGCGGAAACCTATTGTTAGGAATGGGCTTTGTTAGCTTACTTAGTGAAAAGTAATCAGCTTGCATAAGACTTAACCGTTTAACGGTTATCATGTAGTAATTTTGAATAACATAATTCAGCCTCTTTATAGAAGCCGGAGAAAAATGTTTCCAAAAGTACCGAAGAGCAGACAAGAATTATAAGAAACACTGAATAGCCTAGACTTATACGGCTAATGGAAGGTTTACACAGGTAAAGGGTTTTGCGCTGAAATGATGTCTAAAATCTTGCGCTGAATCGATGACCAGGGTTTCTGAATTCTTTAGAAATCCTGTGCTGAATTGATGGCTTTTCGCGCTGATTTGATGACCGTTTGCACTCAAATGAAATAACACCACATAGACACCTACATTGTGAAAACATATGATAATGGGCACCTACAATGTGAAAACATGATAATAGGCACCTACAATGTGAGAATATATGATAATAGGCACCTACAATGTGAAAACATAATATACGTGTAGTAGGCACCAACCATGTGAAAACATAAAATGATAGGCACATACTATGTGAAAACATATGGTAATGGGCACCTAATATGTGAAAAAAAATGATAATAGGTACCTTCCATGTAAAAATGTGTGATAATAGTCACCTACAGTGTGAAAACATGATTGTAGGCACCTGTTCTGAATGATAACAAGCACTTACAATGTGAAAACATGTGATAACTACATTTAAGCACTTTAGTGTTTAAACAAATGATAAACATCTTCTTTGTTTAAAGAATTAAGCTTGTATGTAAGATGAAAAGTAACATACATTGTAATTTCGTCTTTTGCCACAGTGTTTTTTCACATGTATACTTGTGGTAACCCTTTACCAAATCATAAAACTTTAAACCTGTCCAATTTGAAATCATGCAATCAACATCATAATCTCTGCTCATATAATAAAGTTTGATTTTCAAAAGGTGGTAAACATTGTGGGAAAGCAGAAAAGGCTGGTTACAAGCATTGTGACCATTCCCAAAATGTTTTCAAAAGCCTTATTTCTCAGTAAATAAATAGTAACTAAAGCGAAAAAATGCAGACCAAGAACAGACTGCAAGCTGATCACAATATACATACCATTCAAAGGACTTCAGGTATTGCGATACACAAGATATTGTGAAAATGGTTCAAACCTTACCCGCATATGCAATGGTTACCATCCTGCTTTTTTCTGACTGTAAGACCCATGAAGCCAGTAGACCATTAAATGCTGGGACAAGTGCACCCTTTTGATAAGCAAAATAAAGTTACCTTTGTAAAAGTACTGTCCTAATTTGGTTCATAAATTTTTAACAAAACACAAAATGATATAGAACCTTGACTTGTTTTGAGCCCTTAGGACCATTTAAGGCCTTCCAGATCAAAAACAGATAGCAAAAATTTGTTTCCAAACTTTTGACCTTCATTGTCTGATTGTTTGAGTTGTAGTTTTGCAAACTCAGCCTTGACACTGTAACAGTTTAGCGTGATTCTTTTCATTCTACAGGCTAAAATTGTCCAATTTTCATATCCTAAACAATAAATCTTTTAATAATTTCATTACATTCCATCTCAAAATAAGATATTTGTCGATGTATTTCATTTTTCTACAAGTTATTGAACTTTGACCAACCATACTTCATATTGCCATATTATCAGACTTATGAAAATGATCATACTTTGACTTGGTCTGGATGAAATTTACTGGTATACAGAACTGTTTATATTTGACTGGTTTTGGGCCTTTAATCTGCTAAATAAATTATAAGAAAATTTCCAACCAAAAGTAAGAAAGTCAACATTGCCATTTCAAAGTCCTTCCAGCCAGACAAATCTCACATATCAGATATTTTATATCCAAGATAAAATTGCACATTTTTTGCAGACTGATCTAGATCCACAGTGTCTGCAAAAGTGCAATGAGTCACGCTTAGCAGCCTAAGGGATAAACTTGAAAATATATCTTATCACTATGGATGCAAAAAAAAAAAGAACCATGTCATTGCAAAAGGGGGCTATTTGCATCTCTGCAATGTATTATACCAAGCATGTCATCACATAAGTATGGATCCATAAAATCCATTAAGTCTAACAATCTCCTGGGTCTGCAGGTAGAATGGTCCTTTGTCATGCAGAAAATTAACAAATAGCAAAAAAGTTTAACCCATGTCAGACTGTACAAGCTGACATGGGTCGATACTTTTTGAAGCTGCATTAAGCCCCCTTTTCACAGAGCATAACTCATATATTAGATATAATAAAAAACAAACTTAACAGGCAACTTACATCAAAGATGCCCTGCAAAGCTCGAATTACAAAGACCATAGGTCTACTACCAAGGTCATGTTTCAGGACAAAATACATCAAAAACCAGAGGGAGCTGCTTCCGAGGATTGAGATTCCACTTACTCTGCAATATTAGGCATTTTCGTCATCTAAATAATTACTTTGATGAAAGTAAAGGCCCTTTTTGTCCATTATTCAATGTATTTACTCTTTTAACCCTTTACCAAACAATCCCTGGTTTTAACGACCCCAAGGAATAAGCCCTCTGAAAAAACTGTGGGAAAAGGAGAAAATGCTGGTAACCAGCATTTTCTCCTTTTCCCACAATGTTTTCTACTTCAAGTTCAAGTTTCAATCTTTAAGTCTTTTCTACTTCAAGTCAAGTTTCAATCTTTAAGTCACATCTATTTTGTCGTCTGCAAATGCTTTCAATTTGGACAAGTCTAAAATTTTGTTGTTTGGTAGAGAGTTAATGTGATAAAATTTTAGACTTGCATCGATTTTTGCAGAAAATAAATGGCCGAAATAATGGGATTTGCGTTTAAAAGGTAGAAAACCTTTTTGGAAAAAGGGAAAATGCTGGTTACCTGTATTTTCTCCTTCCTACACTATTTTTTCAGTAGCCTTCTTCTTCAGGGCCATTAAAACTCGGGACAGATTGATAAACGGTTTTCAGGGTCCAGTCTAAGTTCATTTTTAGACTCTAAATACATATACAGTGTATGCCTTACCCGATAAATTCGCTCGATCAACGACACCAACCATCTTTTATCTACCTGTCTAGGAATGATTATGACCAATGAAAAGAAGTTTGGAGACAACACGATGTATCATGTGTTTCAAGGACTAGAGCAGGGAAGACATGCCGGTGATGTCAGCACTTTGATTTCAAAGTTGCAATCAAAGGCCTGAAATGACTGAAATGTCCCCTCCCTCACAGGTACCACAAATGTGCTGCTGACCGAGCCCCGGAAGGGTAGTCGGTTGCAAACCGGACTTGAGAACTGGGGTCCCTGGTTCGAATCCCCAGCCAATATATTTTCGAGGGTTGTTGAGTCATCGCGACAGAATTTATTTTCCTCTCACCGCTCATCATTGTTTCGACGGTGGTTACGTGAGAAGGCAGCCAGTGGCTTGGGAAGAATATTGTGCAGAGTAGTCTTTAAAGAAACTCTAGGAAAGCACAGGTGCACCTGCCGCCAAAAAATAATGGAATTAATGTTAAAAATGGCATTAAACACCATAATGAATCCATCAATACATGTGCTGTTGATGATTAATGTTCATACAAGAGGAAAGTAAGTTATATTTACCTCACAGCGGAAAATTTTATCGCCAGAACTCCTCCTGGTATCTGAGTAAGTATTGTGCCAATGAAGAACACCATCTGAGTGTACAGACGCCAACTTCGTGGCCAGTCGCGATACCTTATTATCCCTGCAGTGGCATTACAGCTTAAACCCTGAGAATGAGGAAGTGGTTATGATAAAAGATGAGCCATGCTTTGACAAAACGGAGTTTAACGATTCTCCGTGACGCTTTATACCAAGTAATTCATCACATAGTTGTGGATCCATAAAGACTTTTTTGTCTAACAACCGATTGAATCATGGGGTACACTGGTACTTGAAAATGCAGACAATTCACCAATAGCAAGAAGTTTCAACCACTTCAGCTGACCTGGACGATACTTTTTTTCAGATGCATTAAGTCCACTTTTCACTGAGTATGGCTTAGATACCCTAGAATAGAAAGGTCGTAGGGGAAATAGTGCTGTTTAAAACAAAATTTTAGACTTGTCTGCGTTGAAATCACTTGAAGACAACAAATCGAATGTGTTTAAAAAATAGATGTGGCACAAATTATGAGATATGTAAGAGAAAACAATATCGGGAAAGGAGAAAATGCTGGCTACCATATAGGGTCAGTGAAAATCAGCAAATGTATCAATGAAACGAGAGCGAATCAAGTGTATGGGCTGTATACCTACGAACTGGCCTGGTAGGGCGGGGCTATGTTACAGCTCACTGTATTATAGACTGAGGTAAAACAGGTTAGCAAGAGTTGAACAACATGGATAAGTAGCACCTTTTTTCACAATGTTTTCAGATGGCAAAAGAGTATGCACTACATTTGTCCATAACGCAAAGGATCAATAAAGCCCTTTTATGATGTACACTTGTGTTTACTTAGATTTACGAAGAAAAATTCCGAATCGGCTCGAGGCTACTAAAATAAAAAAAAGAAAAAATAGTCGACTTCTGTCAACGGTTAACCACGCACTGCAAGGTCAGTTCTTACAGTCTTTCACGTGATACAAACACATCCTGTAATTGTGTTCTGTCCATATTATTCGGCCAAATTCGAGTGATCTGTTGATCAAGATATGCGAAGTTACGGGATCGGCCGAGTTGTGACGAGTACTGTTGGTATATGTAGCAGCTGTTGAAAAGTTGATAGGCATTTTGGTTTTAGATAGGTAAAATTGCAACAAAAAGAAGTTTGTAAGGAAAAATTGCTTTAAAAGAATTGGAAAATATAGCTTGCACTGCTTTAGAGCAAACTCATGTAAATACAAATCGTAATAGCCGTAAGTTTAAAATAGAAATTGGCCGTGGGTTGTTTAACGTTAACGAGGCGAAAAGTGAGAAGCTGTGAGGGAAAAGGGGTGTAGAGTTGTGTAAGGGTTATGATCGTAGTGCAGAGGCCATTACGTAAACATTTTTAGAATGGACTGGTGATCCCTCGCTTACAACCTTAGAAACTAGACAATCCATTCACAATACTGACCAGCACAGATCAGCTGATTACATATCTTTCAGCGTAGGATGTAATAAATAGAGTTTATTTCATCAGCTTGTGGTTAATATGGGGAAATATTTGCCGAAAAAGGGAAAGGTATGCGAAAATAACGAGTGCCGTAAGTAGTTCCAGATTTTCGGCAGGAGGAAAATATTCACTGTGACGGGGAAATAATCCCCCCAGCTTAAATTACAACATTTCTTTACCCATAACATTTCTAAAAATAGACACATGAAATATAATATATTTTCATATCCCCCTTTTCCCCCCACCTTAAACAACGGCACTACCATTTACACGGTCACTGGCATGTTCTTGAGATTCTAAAGACTGTAATCAGTCTGTTTAGTTAACCCTTGACCAAACAATCCTGTAGGCTTTGAAAATATAATTGGAAAAAAATGCATGCAACCAGCATGTTTATTTTCTGAAGCATTTTTCACCATTTGAAAGATTTTCAAATTTTTGTCGTTAGGTAGAGTAAAAGGAGCATTTTCATCGAGATGGGGATGGAGAAACTGAAACTGCAATATTCTCCATGTCCAGGGTCCAGGGAAAAGCTTTACAGCATGAATTTCTTCTAAGGTATTTTTTCTTAGAGTGCCAAGCACAACTTATGTTGCCTTTGCTGTGAGTGTAGATTCAGAGCAGACTGCACAATATATATATTTCCACCGTTCCGTTAAACTAAATGTACTAATTTGTCAGAGACAGTTAAAACAGGGTCCTACAAAGCTCAGTTGTAAGGTGTACGATTCGAGACTTATGTTTTGGGGAGTGTCGTTCGGCAGGAAACGTAATAGCCCTAACTTAGTACAAGAGAAATCCATGACATACATGTGCATTAATGTGTAGACTGTTGCTGTCAAATAACTGAAATAAATCGGAAACCGGTCTAAAACACAAAACAAAAATAAAATAAACCAGTTTATTACTGAATGAAGATATTTTCCGAATATTCCTTTGCAAGAATAAGAACAGGCTTCTCAATCCATCGTCAAGGTTCCAATCCAGTATATAAAGCAATATAACACGGGCTTCTTTTTACAATACATAATTCAAACAACTACTATTTTATTCGTGACTTTCAAACCAGTGCGGTTATTCAGTGTCGACCGACTACAGTGCTGACAGCACTTTGATTTTTCTAACATGGAAAGATGAAAGTGTGGTAGAAAATCCATGTTATGGAAGTACTTTATTATCTCCCGCTAGAGCGCATTCTACAAATACACTTCTATCTAATTTGGGCATTCTGGGTACAGAACCGGACTACTTTTCAAAACGACAACCGCTACTTTGAATTTCAAAATAAAATAAACGTTTACTCAGTAAAACGCTACCTGGTGCGATATATTCAGCTGTGATCAGCTAGCATGTAACCTTTGCACCGGCTATTTATAAATGAAAACATCCCAGACAGGCTTGGGTAATAGCTTCGGTATAAGCCCTACTTTTCCCTAGTATAAGGGGTCGGTGATGCGTCATAGCAGACAGGTCGAATCTTCGAAGAATATGACGTGCGCAGTCATTTCATAAAGGTTGCACAAAGACACTGTTGTATGTATCCTTCTTTAGCTCAACGAACCGGCGATCTAAAAACTATTTTTTATTTCCGGTATGCCATATGCCGTATAGAAGAGGTTCGGCTTTTCAGCACAGCTGGTTGGTTGGCTAAACCACATGCTTTAGAAAATGAGAGACAGAAAGACAGATAAAGAGACGGGTGGACCTGACAGATGGATGAATGCAATTTCGTACATCAAAATTAATCTCCTCGGGTTTTGGACCTGGAATGACACTTGTAATGACTAGCGAGAACTGTTCACGTGACCCGATGGAAACCAGATATCCGATAAAGATGAGAAACACAATCAAATATCTTCGTCCGCAACACATGGTAAGTTTTCCTGGAAGAAAAAGAAACAAGAAATATCTTTTTAAAAAAAAAGGGACGGCGTAAATTTGCCAGCAAATAGGCAAGGGCCCTTCGTATAAACATGTCTACATTTTTTGTTACACGGGCCTTTAGAATAAACATGTCTACATATTTGACCAATCACAAAGTTCTATATATTCATTTGTTATCAGTATCGTAAGGTGGGATAAAAACCAGCACATTCGGTTGCGCCGAAAAAAGTGTGTATTTATCGGTATAATTTCCAAAATTATTGGCTAGGGCGAGGAGACGGTGGGGGGGAGGGGAGGTAGCTGTCCCCAATCTCTGCTAAGCCTTTGTTATTAGCAGAGCGCGTGGCCGGGTAACTCAGTGGTTAGCCGGTACCTGATTCGTGACCTGATGGTTGCAGGGTCGATACCCGGTTGAAGCAAACTTTCTTTCCAGCGATTTTTCGCCTCTAACCTCTGATGCATGCAAGAAAAGTAATCAGTGAATTGCGAAAGAAGTACTGGTGCGAGAAAACCAGGAAACACATGCGTAGGTGCACTGACCGACGTGATATGACCTAAGCTGTTAAAATGGTGTTAAACTCCAATACAAACAAACAAATAGTAGTTAAGCTGAATTTGTTAAACTCTTTACCAAACTACAAAATTCTAGATTGGCCCAAATTGAAAGCATTTTCCATTTTCGGACGGAATTTAAACGAGGCACAGTTGATAGAACTTTAATAAGAAAAGTAAGAAAACAACGTCGGAAAGGGAGAAAATGCTGGTTACCAGCATTTTCTTCTTTTCACACGATGTTTTCAAAAGCCTTTTGACATATCTTCAAGTATGTCTGTCATTACTGAAGACATTTCCTTCAAACTTGGGCTTATTGTTAACTATCAAAAAAGAACCAATACCACAGGCAATTGATTTATGTGGGAGTGTCCATTGGCAAGATGCTTCAGACCCCCCGTCTAGTAATGGTGAAATCAAAGACTTTCATGAATAATAACGTGAGCTATCGCCATGATATGACTGAAATTAGGTTGAGAGCGGCGTTAAACACCATTCACTTAACGGCACTATTTTTGACCTCCTTTCTTCCTCCTTGTGCATTTCCGGTGAAAATTAAGTGGCCAATAAGTGATACCTTAAGATGCTAAGCGCGACTCGCTGACCTTTTGCGGACAGTGTAGATCAAGATCAGACTGCACAGAACGTGCAGTCTGATCTTGGATCTACACTGTCCGATATGGAGTTAGTTTCCCCAGCTCCCCCCCCCCCAAAAAAAACAACTAAGTCTAAAAAAAATAAAAGTTTTGACTATCGGCTTGAAAATTTCTTTTCACTTATATAGCAGGTTAAAGATTAACGCTTTCTGCGACAAATACTAGAACATTTGTAGATAAATTTGGTCAAAAATAAGATCCATTTGAAAAATTACAAATATTCTAAGGCTTGACGAAAAAAAAAAAAAAATGCCGACGGTGTAGATCCAAGATCTCTGCAGTCCGATCTTGATCTATACAACTCGTAAAAACTTCTTCCATACTGTCATGGTTATCTCTTTATCAAACGACATAAAAATGTAAACTTGTCCAAATTGAAAGCATGTGCAGACGACAATTTAAATGTGGCTCAAATGATGGATTTGTCTTTGATAAGATAGAAAACATTTTTGGTAACCAGCATTTTCTCCTTTTCCATCAATGTTTTCAAAAGCCGTTTTTCTTCAGGGTCGTTACAAATCGGGTTTGTGTGGTATAGGGTTAACTCTCAGAACGTTGAATCAGAAAAATGGACTGTCGAATTCAGACGAACGGGCGAAATATTTGCATTTCAAGGTTGTTTAGATCAGAACGTGTCACAGCGTAACACTTTGGCTTCTACGCGCGAATAATGGATCTTTTTCGGACAGCGTAGATCAAGATCAGACTGCACAGAACGTGCAGTCTGGTCTTAGATCTACACTGTCCGATGAAGGGATATTTTTACCCTACGAAATTACTTTGAACTAGCAAAATTTTGAATATTACTACCTGTATAAAATTTCATTTCACTCATTTAACAGGTAAAGGATTAAGCCTTATCCTGCTAAATTAAGAAAAAATGAAACTTTCAAGTCGATAGTAAAAACCCAAATTTTCCTATTTTAAGGGTATTTTTCAAGGAAATATATCTCATCGGACAATGTAGATCCAAGATCAGACTGCACGTTCTGTGCAGTCTGATCTTGATCTACGCCGTCCGCAAAAGGTCAGTGAGTCGCGCTTAGCAGCCTAAAAATTAACAAAGGAGCATAGGCAGATCCAAATCGTAAAATTTGGTATTTTGCTTGTAGCTGCATGTTATTTTTTTCTTTGCTTTTTAAGTAAAATTTTAGGATTTAGGCAAGAAACTATGTTCAGTGATCAGGCGTAGGACAAGTACAGCAAGGAAACACATGAATTGGTGAGGTGCCTCTGTGATAATACTGAAATACTGTTCAAAGCGTCGTAATTGATTGCTTGACTGTATGGTGTTTAACGCCGTTTTCAACATTATTTCAGTTATATCGCGGCGGCCAGTGCACCTATCAATGCTTTCTTGCATTTTCTTTTACCAGTACCCTGCACAATATTCTTTCCAAGCCACTGGCTGCTTCCCCACATAACCATCGTCGGAACAATGATAAGCGTTGAGAGAGGAATGAATCCCGTCGTAATGACTATCATCAATCCTCGAATAGAAATTGGCCGAACCGGGGATTGAACCAGCGATCTCCTGTTCTCAAGTTCTGTTAATGTGTCGTAAAACACCATTCAGTCCAAAGGCGTAGCTTCAATAACACACAATACGCACGTGCGAAATGTAGAAAAAAAAATGAAAAAAAGCGAAACATTTTGTTATCACTTTATAGAACAAACCCCATCTCCTTGTAATAAACAAGCCTAAAACTGCCCGCCCCCCCCCCCCCCCCAAAAAAAAATCCAACCGATAGTCAAAAGTCAAATATTGAGATTTCATTCTATTTCTTTTCGACGGAAAATCTCGCTGTATCGGACAACGTAGACCAAGATCAGACTGCACGTTCTGTGCAGTATAGTCTTGGTTTACGTTATCCGCAATTTAAGCGCACTGCGTCGCGCTTAGCATTGTCGATACGGAGTGCGCAATGATTCTGAAGCTCTGGTTACGCTCCTGTAGTCTATTTTCAACGCAAAAACTTGACCATAGAACCTATAATGGTCATCACATTTCCATGTGAGCAATAATCTGTGAAAAGGGGGCTTAATGCATTTGCGAAAAGTATGGACCAAGGTCAGCCTGCGCAGTCTGTGCAGGCTGACCTGGACCGAAACTTTTCGCTATTGGTCAATTTTCTGTATGTCCAAGCCTCATGGATAAGTCGGTTGTTAAACAAAGTGGCTATTACGCGCTCGTATAGATTCATTATAATGTGACGGCTTGCTTGTTATCATGTTTCACGGAGATACATTTAGCGCCCTTTTCCCAGAGCAGGGCTCATATGATTTCTTTCAAACGCAATTCTTTTATCATACGACGTCACGTCCAATTATCAATGGGTGTGAAAAAATCCCCTCTCATTTTCGAGAAAGGATTCTGAAGTACTTTTTGAATGGATTAATCGTTTTAAGATCACCTGCGGTTTACGTCAATTGATTGTACTATTGCGTAAGCGGAACATGGCGTGACTTCATTTTCAACCATTCAGTAAGGAAAGAAAGAAAGAAAGAAAGAAAGAAAGAAAGAAAGAAAGAAAGAAAGAAAGGAAGAAAGAAAGAAAGAAAGAAAGAAGGAAAGAAAGAAAGGAAGAAAGAAAGAAAGAAAGAAAAAGAACAGAAATATGGATGGATGGATGGATTGTCGGACAGACGGACGGAAGGACGGACGGACGGACGGAAAGGCAGGCGGGTGACAGACAGACAGACAGGCAGGCAGGCAGACAGACAGACAGACTCGTAGTCAGATGCGTAGTCTAAGCGGTATATAAATTGTCGTCTGCAGATGTTTTTAATTTGGTGAAGTGTAAAATTGTGTCGTTTGGTAGAGAGTTAAAGGGATAGAAAACATGGTGGGAAATGGAGAAAATGCTGGTTACTAGCATTTTCTTCTTTTGCCACAAAGTTTTATAAGCTTTCTTCATTAGGGTTCTTGAAACTCTGGGTCGTTTGGTATGAGATCAGAACAGTTTTCGAGGTCTTGCGTGGCTCAGTGGTAAAGCGTAGGACTTGTAACCGAGAGACGCCGGATTCAACCCTCACTTGGAGCGATTGGGTTTTCGTTGGAGTGCCCTTGGGCAAGACACTTCACAGACCTAGCCTAGTACTAGTGAAGCCAAAGCCATACATGAATAAGCGAGGTGTCGCAGTGATATGCCTGAAATAAAGTTGAAAGCGGCGTAAAAGACCATTCATTCATTCGTTCGTTCGTTCGATCAATCAATCAATCAATCAATAAATCAAAAACAGTAGCTAATCCTCAAATACGTACTGCAAATGTTTCATTATCTGTGATCTACGAGGGGTGATCAGAAAGAACGTGGACCAGTGCCTGTATTGGAATATTGTTATAAAAAACAACTTGGAATATCTACTTTTTTTTTAAAATAACCTCCTTCGAATTCTATGCACTTATTTATTCTTGATTCCCATGCGCGAAACACGTGCGCGAGCGCGTCACGTGACATTACTCTCAAGTACCCGGTCATAGTGAGGGTTAGTTCCTCTCTGCTCTCGTAGTGCGTGCCACATAGAGAATATTTCAAAACATGAACTACCTAAAGGTCACATGGGTCAGGACTGAATTATAGGGAGGGTTGGCTAGTGTTTCTGTGTTTAGTTTTTGCAGAGTTTTCTGTACAAGTGCGGCTTTGTGAGCTAGGGCGTTAGCTTGGTGTAAAGTGACGTCACTCCACAGGACTTCTGGCTGTTTTTTCATATGGTGTTTGTGAATTTTCTTTGAATAATATGGGCATAAAACTCAGCATTGACCGTTGTATGTATAGATACATCATGATTTAGAAGAAAAAAGGCGTATAGAAAAATATGATGCACATAACTTTACCGACCGACTTAGAAAGTTTGGCTCTAAAGGCGGAAGGCGATGTTGAATGTTTCTGCTCAATGCTTTGTTGTTTAGTTTCAGTCTAGTTAAAGTATACATATGTTTCATAGCATGTTACAATACGATCAGTAAAGCTTGACCCCTCTACCCCAATGCGTTCTCAAATTTCTTAACAGATTTCGACCCTAATTCCCATTGGCTCGGAGGTACCCACCTTGTGCAAACACGCGACATTCCAAGATTGTCAGTCAAAATCTCCTTGGCACTTTTATATGAAATGCTAAATGTGTCAGCTATTTTTCTGACAGTATCTCGGCTATCTTGTTTTACATGCTGCTCTACATCTGTGATGATTTTGTCAATGACTGATGTTGATGGACGGCCAGATTTAGGGTCATCTTTAACAGTATCGCACTCATGTCTAAACCGGTCCGATCCATTTACAAATATCAGATTTCTTGCGTGCAGATTCCTCTTAATCATTTTCTAAATCGGTTTTGAGTTCTGATAAATACTTTCCGAGTTTGAAGTAAAACTGTATGATTACTCTCCGCTCAAACAAAACGTCGACAGACATTTTGGACCACTAATGCAGTAGGCCTATATGACGTCATTAAAATGACGTCACACTTTACCTATTTGAATAAGACGACATTTGAAAGCTTAAGTCACTTACCAGATAATTAATGCTCATCTGTGCAAATTTTCATAATACGTGAAGTAGTTTTCCAAATAACGAGGTAGTCCACGATCTTTATGATCACCCCTCGTACATTATGATTGCGGAAGAACTATTTAACCCTTGAAGAACTAAAGTCCAATCATTCCCAACGTCCTTAACTCTTTGAACTTTAGCCAGGTTACATTTAGAAAAAAATCTCTGAGCTTTGTTTAGAAAATAGAAAGTGAAACCACTGTTTTTTGTAGCAAATTTTTGGACTGGTTGCAAGCATTTGCAGACGGCAAAATTGAATGTGACTCAAATGCTGGAAAAATGTCCTTGAAAGGATATAAAATAGTGTGGGAAAAGGAGAAAATGCTGGTTACCAGCATTTTCTCCTTTTCCCACAACGTTTTCTTAAGGCTTTCTATCTCAGGGTCGTTAGAATCCGGGATTGTGGGCAGACGACAAATGAAATGCGGCCTAAATGGCGGTTTTGTCCTTTCTAGAATTACCAGTATTTCCCCGCAATATTTTCAAAAGCTTTTCTTCCTACAGGTCATTAAAACTCGGGATCGTGTGGTAGAGTGTTAATTAGTGTGTTGAAAAGAAGGAAGTTTGAAAAACCACAAGTGCCTATTGTCTTACGTGTATCCATAAAAAGACGATCGCTTGTTTTGGTTTGTATTGGAGTTTAACGCCGTTTCAACAGCTTATGTAATTTACGGCGGTCAGTGCACCTACGCATGTTTCCTGGCATTCTCACACCAGTACTGACACAAGTTTCTTTCCAAAGCCAGTGACTACTTTTCTCATATGCATCAGAGATGAAACGCGAAAATCTCCGGAAAGAAAGGTTGTCTCAACCGGGTATCGAACCCACAACCTCCAGGTCACGAGTCAGATGCGCTAACCACTGAGCTACTCGACCGGGCAAAGATGGTCGCAATACTACTCGAGCCAACAGAATGGGAATTGATTAATTGGTTGGATGGTGTTTAATGCCGTTAACATTACTTCATTTATATCGCGGCAGCCAGTGCACCTATCTACATTTTCATTTAATTTCTTTTTTTAACCAGTCCTTCGCACAATATTCTTGCCAAGCCACTTGCTGCTTTCCCACAGAACCATCGTCGAAAGAATGATCAGCGGGGAGAGAGGAATGAATCCTATCGCAATGACTATGATTAGTGGTGAGAGTGGAATGAATCATGTCGAAATGCTTGAAAAGAAATCGGCCGAGATTGGGATTCAAACCAGCGACACAGAATGGCAAACAAAAACATGATGTAAATATCACAGTGCCACCAGACAACTTCTTAGGTATTACAGAACATCAGTTTTTGGAGAAAATAAATAAATGAATATTGTGGCAAAAGGCAGAGTAACTTTTGACAAGGAATTTCTCCTTTTTCTGTGACATTTTTATTTTGTATGAATTTATATAGATAATCCACGTTCCAGTGCACCTATCCATGCTTTCCTTAAGTTCCAAAAATTATAGTTATCATTCGTCTGCTGCACTTTATTTCAGGACAAAGTGAAATAAATCTTTTCCAGACGACAAAAATTTAGACTTATCCATATTAAAAGAATTTGCAGACGACAAATTATGACTCAAATAATCGTACTTGTCTTTGAAAAGGTAGAAAACATTGTGAGATAAGAAGAAAATGCTGGTTACCAGCGTTTCCTTCTCTTACATCACCATGTTTTCAAACGCCCCCCCCCCCTTTTTTTTTTATATTAGAATAGTTTAAACACGGGGTTTAGTAATAAAAGGTTAATCTTTAATCAAACAAACACAAGTTTGTACAATCCTGAAAAAGAAGGTTTTTCAAAACATTGTGGGAAAAGGAGGAAATGCTGGTCACCGACCAGCATTTCCTCCTTTCCCCACAATGTTTTCTATCCTATCGAAGACAGAAATCATCATTTTAGCAAAAAAATCTTTATAAATAACTTTGTTTCCGTCAATCTGTGATACAGAACGATCCAAGATTGGGAGAAATCATCATTTTGGCCATTATTAAATTTGTCGTCTGCAAATGCTTTCAATTTTGTCCAGTCCAAAACTTTGTCGTTTTGTAAAATGTTTAAACTGAAAGAACGTGGTATAGTGACATTTAAAAGAAAGCTTACCTTAGAAATAACTTGTTCCTGTCAATCTTTCATACAAAATGATCCGAGCTTGGGAATTGTTTGTCCGAATATCTTTTTCCCGTAAAAAGTCAAGATTTTTCCAACTTACTAAACCTAGTTTCACTTTTGCCGTTTTTGGATTTTTTTCTTTCCTGGTGTAGGCGAAACCCTTTACCAAACAATTCCGCGTTTTAACGACCCTAGGAAAAAAGGGTTTTTGAAAACGATGTGGGAAAAGGAGAAAATGCTGATAACCAGCATTTTCTCCTTTTTCCACAATGTTTTCTGCTCGGTCAAATCATATTATTTGATCCGTATTTAATTTGTCGTCTGCAAATGCTTTCAATTTGGACCACAGTCTAAAACTTTCGTCGTCTGGTAAAGAGTTATAAACTGCAAAATCCACTCAACTCTTTACATCCGTTTTACAACACTTTGTATTTTTACCGATAGTGAAGATAAGATCAGACCGCACAGAACGAGCTTCCTGAGTTTGGTCAATACTATCTGATAACTTCAGACACGTTCGTATCAAGGATAACTTGAAATGCTAAATAATTTGATCTTTCTGATCTTGGTCCATACTATCGTATAGCTTTAGCCGTATACGTATGAAGAAAACTTTGAAATGCAAAATATGTCTTTCTGATCTTGGCCAATACAATTGGATAACTCCAGACAAATTTGTATCGACAAAAAATTTGACTGGCAAAATATTTTGATCTTTCTGATGTTTGTCTACACTATCTGATAGCTTAAGACACATTCTTATCTAGAAAAACTTGAAATTCAAAATATTCTGGTCTTTCTGATCTTGGTCTATACTGTTGGATCGCTACAGACATATTCGTATCAAGAATAACTTGAACCCTTTACCACACAATCCAGAGTTAAATGACCCTGGTGGAGAAGGCTTTTGAAAAACATTGTAGGAAAAGGAGAAAATGCTGGTAACCAGCATTTTCTCCTGTTCCCACAATGTTTTTTACCCATCCGAAGACAAATACCATCATTCAAGCCGCACTGAATTTGTCATCTTTCAAATCTTTGAATTTGGATGGGTCTAAAATTTTGTCGATCGATAATGTGTTAAATGCAAAATATTTTGATCTTCTAGAACGGCTTAAATATGAGTTTATTTGCCGAAGCTGGTCCAAAGCCTTGAATATCATGCGAAGTACTGATAACAAGGAATTCCAGGAAGCATCCATGGATATGTGCAACGAACTCCCTTTTAATTCTTATGCTGCTAAGCGCGACTCGGGGAACTTTTTAAGACAGTGAAGATTAAGATCAGATTGCACGCTTTTATGCAGTCTGATCTTGCATCTACAGTATCCGATACGTGGTATTTTCTTCCCGGTGAAATCAACTTAAAAATCGCAATACTTTGGTTTTCACTATTAAATGGGTACTTTCATTTCTGTACAAAATATATGGTATTTTTTCTCATAGTAACAAGAAACTCTCACTGTCAGTCTGTCTGTCTGTCTGTCTCTCCTTTCACGTCACGGGACAGGTATGACTTGTCGTGGGGTGGGGGGGGGGGTCGAAGGAGAGGAGCATCCAGTATTGGACTCTCTACTCATTTATGAGGTAGATGACCATGATTCATAAGAGTAATAATCAGACCTTTTACATCTCTTCTACGGGTTTTTACTATTGATATATGAAATTTAAAGTAGATTTTCAAAATTATTGCAATTTCTATTTATTTTTAATTCTTTCTGACGATGATTGCTCATCTCTACTGCTAGTAACACACTGAATTCACAAAGGGGGGGGGGGAGAAAAGAACTTCAGGTTTCTTTTTCTTTTGTAGGAAGAAGAAATAGAAAGAAGAAACAGAAGAAGAAGAAGAAGAAGAAGAAGAAGAACCGGACAAGAAAATGCTTCCTATAGCCATATACAGTAATGAATCGTCGTTTAGCTTCTGATATCAGTTTGGGCTTGTACAATAGCCTTGAACGCTGACCTTATTTTGACGTTTTCATTTGTTTGCAAGCACAAGAAAACGCCGTAAAAAAACCCCTCAACATTCGTTTTATCAGTCATTCATTTAATTGTCCAGATCGAGAGAGAGAGAGAGAGGGGGGGGAGATAGATAGATAGATAGAGAGAGAGCCTCGGAGAGAGAGAGAGAGAGAGAGAGAGAGAGAGAGAGAGAGAGAGAGAGAGAGAGAGAATGTATGTATGTATGACAATATGATTAAAAACATTGGTGGGAGAAAAATGTCCGTACTTTCAAATGGTATATACGTGTATATAATTCGTCTGCAACTTAACTACCTAATTATTTACATTTGACGGCTAGTAAGCCTTTAAGTAAAAAAAAAAAAAGGCCATAGGAATCTCTCTGCGCGGCCCCCGTTACAGAATATAAGAAGGACGACTGGCGTTATTCAACCAGTATGACCAGCCCGCATGGCTCAATAGGTAGAGCGTAGGACTCGTGAACGTGATGTTTCGGGTCACTTGAGGGTGTGGGTTCGATCCCCACGGCTGGCCATCTAAAATTACTAATAGTCTTTCGGATGAGACGTTAAACCGAGGTCCCGTGTGACGGTGATATACACCGAGCACGTAAAAGAACCAGGCATAACTTAAGATGGGTTTCGTCCTGTATCTGAACTATCCACCGTAACAATACTAACAGCCTTCAGGGGGCGTCGCCCATATAGTTCACATAGTTTACATAGTTGTAGAGACCTGATACACTTCCCAGTGTATAAGCAAGATGCTTCTATAGGTCCTTTTTCATGGTCGTTTTCCTCAGTTCTATACTTTTAGTTTAATTTGGTTGACACTTCCGACTTGCACAACACTTAGAACATGTCACCACGGTATCACTTGTATATTTACTCTTAATTTACACAGTTGTTTGTATGTAAATTTACACTGCTTTACTTACACATCATATATACACTAAAAAAAATATTAAAACCAAGAACTGCCAACAATACTGCTGGCTTGTACTACCCTAACTAATTAGGTGACTGCCTCATATATTGGTGTCTTTTTTTTTTTTCTAAACTTGAGCTAAATCTACTTAAGTTATATTTATAATCTATTGTCTCATTTGTTTCTGTATATTAACTAGTTTATTTTTATTATTCTTCTCACTGTTATTCAACGATCTTTATGGGCAACCGGTGGCAACGATAAATAAACGCAAATTCAATCAATTCAACCAGTCCATCATGTGTTTGGTAACAAGACGTTTCCCCCCTGGTCGTTTCCCCTATGGTCGTTTCCCCCCTGGTCGTTTCGTCTCTATTTTTCACACCTAGTCGTTTCGCCCCCGAACCCTAGTCGTTTCGTCCCCAAACCATTTCCTCCCCTAGTCGTTTCACCCCCAAACAATTTAAGAGAGAGAGAGAGAGAGAGAGAGAGAGAGAGAGAGAGAGAGAGAGAGAGAGAGAATGAGCACCTTTAGAGAATAATGGTTCAAAGAATCTTGAATGACAGTGTATATTAAGAATTATTACAATAATTTTAATTACAATTTTCTAAAATGAAGAAAGAATATATATATGTTTACCGATGTCAGTGTCCGTTGTAGTCTTTTAATATAATAAACTGAAGTATTACGGTTTTTGATCGATACCGTTGATCACCTTGTTAATTTGGTTTTAATTATTAATCACACGATGTTCACGCAATTAATGCGATTTATGCTGAGGTGTGAAAACGCATGCTTTACGCAAAATTAAACGTCTTTAATTATATCATTAGCACCTTTACCAGGTAAGCATTTTAAATTGGTCGGTTGGTTCTTTAACAGTGTCGATGAGCAATGATTGAAAAAGGTAAAGTTTTCATAATTGGTATATCTTTTGTTTCAAAAAAAAAATCTGTTATACACCAACGAAAGGGCTCATCATCAATCAATTCATCATCATTCACCTTTGAAAATGTTGTACGTTGTGTAAGATACTAGATCGGAACTATGTCAGTTTTGTGCATTTCATGTAAGGAAGATGTAAATGGCCGCCGCCATTCTATTTCTTATGATAGGGATGGCAGCATTGGTTTTGTGTTATATAGTTTGATAGCTTGTTTTCGCCATTGTACTCTCTGCTTTAGGCGCTGCATGTTTACCGACCGAACAAAGTACTCGTAAAGCTAAGATTTGAAAAACAACGTGAATATCCGTCCTTAGTTTTTTTTTTTTTTATCTATAGATCTAGTCAATCCTTGGTTAAGATTAAAATTCAGTAACGGAAAAAAACATTAAGGGAAAACTGTATCTCCTTTTGTCACGATGCTGATCATCTATAGTAGATAAAGTTGATACAACACATGACGCCGATCTGATCTCGGTCTATACCTCTCTTTCACCTTCAAGGTTATCTTTTAAAGGATTAATGTCATCCAAAATTGTTCTCTGGTTGAAAGAGTCCACCGTGTTGCTGGTCAAAAGGCTTTAGATCACGTGCCGTCATAATCCTACAAGGCCCGATTATCAACTCGTTAATTACGTATTACGCGATCTATGTCATTTTGACTTTGCTACTGTGAAGTCGCGTAATTGATTACGCAACCCTTTGTCACGTTATGCATTACTTTCAGTATTTTGAGGATACATACCATTTTTTTTTAAAACAAAACATTGATCTCTGCACCAATTTTTATCAAAAGGATAGATGCGTTTATATATCTTTATGTAGAAATACAAATGTGTAAAGAGATATACTGTCTTGATTTATCATTTATACTTCTGAGGTTCATTGGAAAAAGGGTTGATTGATATCAGACAGAAAAGTTGTGAACTTTGATCCAGATTTTGCATTTTTCCTGAAACGTGGGTGCGCTTTTAGGGGGGAGGGAGAGAGAGAGGTGCAGTACGGGGTAAGACTGAGATTAGTTTTGTCTCCAATAGCATACAATAATCGAAGCAGGAAAGTAGCAGAACATTGGCAGCAGTTTTACTACAGAGTAAATACTGGTTGTCAGTATTTCCCTCTCTTTTCATAGTGTTCGACCACTCAGACACTAAAATCATAATTTGAGCATTTTTTAATACTTTCTTATGTCTGTTAACCGAAAAACTGGTCGTTGTGAAGCTAGGGTGATATAGGTACGGAATCGGCCGAGTTGTGGCGAGTGACACCAGCCCGGCCGGTGAACCGGTCCCCGGCTTCGGTGACAATATTAAAATAAATATACCAACGAAGGAGACCAGCGCGAAACAACATGGACGAAAATTCAACTTTCGCAATCTCATAGATCGATTTCAAAAGAAATGTGTTTGGTTATATTCCATTTCACATAAACATTACATTGCAGAGTCTAGATAAAACTTTGTGGATGACTGATAATGGCTGGGAGGGGAAGAGGTCGTGGAAAAACCGTATCGTTTGACATCCAGGCGCTCGGCTTTGGCAGAGGAGAAGCATTGCCAGCCGCAAGTTTACAGCCTCCACCCTTATTTCCGGCAGGTTTTTGTACTGCGTTAAATTGTTCATTTAGTTGTTATCTTTTCTCTCATAAAACAATGTTTTCAATAGCTTTCTTTTTTAGGGTCGTTAAATCTTGCGGTAAATTTAAAGTCTCTACCAGGCGACAAACTGAAGACTTATTCAAATTGGAATCATATGCAGGCGACAAATTGATTGTTACCAAAGGGAACTGATGCGATTTGTTTTTCTACTTACAGTGTCCTGCGTAGTTCAGTGAAGGTATAGTATTCAAAAACTAGAAGACTTTTGTTTGATTGATTGTATGGTATTTAATGCCATTTTCTACATAATTTCAGTTATAACTTATATTGCGGTGGCCAGTGTACCTATCCATGCTTTCCCAGTTTCATTTACTAGTATTCTGCAAAATGTTCTTTCCAAGCCACTGACTGCTATCCAACATAACCATCACCGAAACAATGGTCAGGGGTGAGAGAGGAATGAATCCTGTTGCACTATCATCAATCCTCGGAAAGAAATTGGCCAAGCTAGGGATCAAACCGCGACCCCCCGATCTTAAGTCCTTTATTTTGATTCTCACTCAAAAGGCTGGTTTTTCATGTGAGCATCTCTGGGCATGATACTTCAAAACTCCTAGATTAGTACTGCTGAAACCCAGGACATAGTTCTTGAATGAGCTTTTTGTGACTATAGTTTCCCATGCGCCCAGGGTAGATCAAGATCAGACTGCACAGAGTATGCAGTCTGATCTGTGATATACATTGTCTGCTTTGATGAAATGCTTCTGACAAAAGCAAAGTTCTGTGTAATTGCATTGATTAGGGCCTTATTTTTAGACTGAAAAAGTCAGTAACTGTTGGGTTTAACCCTTTACTAAACAACACAATTTCAGATTTGTTCAAATCTAGGGCAATTGTAAACAACAAATTAAATGTGGCTCTAATTTCAGAAGTTGTCTGTGACAGAGTACTAAACATTGTGGGACAAGGAGAAAATGCTGGTATCCAGCATTTTCTCCTGTTCCCGCAATGTTTCAAAAGTCGTCATTCTCAAGGTCTTTAAAACTCGGGATTGTGTGGTAAAGGGTTAAGTATGGCAAGGTAAGAGATAATTGTGAACGTTTTGTTCCTTTGTTTATTCAGACACAAGAATTCAAGCCAGTTCCATTACTACAGAATGAGGACTTGGAATACATGCTTGCCTTGAAACAGGAATTTGTTGCATCTTTGAGAAAGTCTCCTTACTACATAAAGGAAACAGAAAAGAAATCAGATATAGAGCGATACTCTGACAAATACCAGCTGGGTCAGCAAGATGGGTCATTGACGTTTGAACCAGGTATCAGCATGGAAGGATATATCCAGAGCTCCAGATAAGAGGGAGTGATGGTATTCTAAACCCATTATTTCTATTCAAAACCCTATGTTGTGGGTACTCATTAGAATCGTCTCGATGAGAATAATTGATACTTTCAATTTTGAAATCAAGATCACTCCCTCTGTCTGGAGCTCTGGTTATTACATCTCTCCTTCAGTTATGGCTACGAGATTTTTGTGTTTTTTTCCTCGAAAAGCTGAGCCCAGGTAGGGCACAGGACTTGAGAACAGGGGTTCGCTAGTTCCAATCTTCAGCTCGGCCAATTTTTTTCTAAGGTTTGATGATAGTCATTGCGACAGGATTAATTCCTCTCTTACTGCTGATCATTGTTTCGACGATGATTGTGGTAAAGCAGCCAGTGGCTTGGGAAGAATATTATGCGAAGTACTGGCAACAGAAACTCTTTGAAGGCATGATTAGATGTCAAATATCTTCTTTTATATTTCTCAAGCAAGTTGATAGGTAAAAGAATATAAAAAAGTAGCAAAGAGATATTTTAGTATGATTTACTCTGACGTTAGTTAGCCTAAAGATGAAATCAGTAATGTATAAAGTTTCCTGACCGAAAAGTCCTGCCTTGCAATATGTTCCAAGTAGATATAAACTAGAACAGTTACAGTCACTCAAGCAGTACAATCAGAGAAAGCATGTTAAGTCTTTGACCAACCAAAATTTTCTCCTTTTCCCACCATATTTTGGGTCATTTAGTAAAATACAGTCATTTATAAGTTTTATTTAATTGTAGGTTTGAAAAGGTCGACTTTTGATTGGTTGCCTTCAAATGCTTAAATTTGGTTGTGTTTAAAATTATGCCATTTCCACACAATCCTGACTTTTAACAACCCTGGAAGATTTGACTTTTGAAAACATTGTGGGAAAAGGAGAAAATGCTGGTAACAAGCATTTTCTCCTTTTCCCAAAATGTTTTCTAACCTTTCAGAAACAAATCCAATCATTTGAGCTACATTTAATTCATCATCTGTAAATGAGTTGATTTAGGACCAGTCTAAAATATTGTCCTGTGGTAAATAGACCTGTATGTAACTGTAAGATCTGCGTATTTTAGACTGGAGACGATTACCAGAAGAGTTAAAGATCAAAGAGAAAAGGAAAAGGAAAATAAAAGCGGTGGTACCCAATATCCCGTCAAAGAAGAAGATTGTGAAGTCTGAGAATAATGCAGATACCAAGGAGCTTATACAAACATTAGAGGTATTGTCTGTCTATCTGGTTTGTTGACAGTGTAGATGCAGATCAGACTGCAAAAAACTGAAACAAGTTAGTTTGTTGAAATGATACCCCTGCCAAATAAGACCTTTTTTGATAGAAACATGTAAGAGGAATTGTGTTTCACATGTACACATGGCCTTTTTGTTATTGGTCCATAATGAAATTATACATTTAGCCTTTTTCCATGAAATGGCATTTTATTAAATAAAAACAAATAATCATTGTCTGTGGCTTACGATAAGCAACATAGATATGAAGTTTCATTACATTATGTCCTGTAGTTAAAGAGAAATAGGTCCATAACAGAAATATACATCAAAATATACACAGCATTAAATCAAAAATCCCAAAGAAGTATATCTGCAGACTATCATAAGGAACATGTGTATAAAGTTTCATCCATTTTTGTCAAAGATTTTAGAAGATATCAGTCTGGACGGATAGACAAACAGATGGCAGGACAATGCAAAAACTATATCCATCCACCTTTGGCGGGGGAAAGAAAAGAAAATGCATTTGGGGCTTAGTAATGTTCCCCCATCCCATTCGCTGATAGTGTAGATCAGTGACCCAACTTATTATGAACCTTCATTTATGATGAACCCTTTACCACTTAAATCCAAGTTTGAATGACTTGAAAAAAATACTTTTTAAAACACTGTAGGAAAATGAGAAAACGCTGCTACCCTTTCAAAGATGAATGCATGATTTGTGAAACAGTTTATTGATCTTCTTCAAATACTCTTAATTTGCACCAATCTAAAATTTTGTTGTCTGGTAAAGAGTTACAAAATAAAAATTGAAGAAAATCAAAATACTTATTCTGAGTGGTATGGAAAACCTTGTTTGAAAATGAAAAATTTATCAAAACCTTTAATGGGGTGAACTCTTTACCAAACAACAAAATTTTGGACTGATCCAAATTGAAAGCATTTGCAGACGACAAAAAATAAACATGGCACAAATATAGGAATATGATTTTGGGAGGGTAAAAAATATTGTGGGAAATGAAGAAAATGCTGGATACCAACGATGTTTTTAACCCATAAAGCGCTGGAACCGAGTTAAGTTGTTTTTGCGGACAGTGTAGATCAAGATCAGACTGCACAGAACGTGCAGTCTGATCTTGGATCTACACTGTCCGCCACTTTGTTACATATTCTGGCCATAACAACAATGAAAATTTGGTACTGTGGATTCTTTTCATAATTGAAGGGGTCCATTATATATATCCCTTTGTGATAGTTAAGCCTATATACTATTCACACTTTGATAGGGATCGTTTAGATATTACAATACAGGTATGTGTTACAACAACTCAGTTTTCCATCAGTAACATTCATTTCCACACATGGTTTATGTCACCAGGCTGGTAATGCAACATACTGAAAAACCATACTTGGTATATGCCACACATATATGTCTGCTGAATCTAATATGGTGATCCCTAGCAAATTTTGACTAGTATATTATGATTAGAACTGGATGTTACATATGGAAATGCATATCTGGAAAAGGACCAAAAGCTATGTCAATATACTGAAAAAATGTGTAAAAATGATATGTAGTTTCCATAGTAATAGCTGAAACTGGAACAAGAGCACCTGTTGCCATTGGTTTCAATACTTGGCTGCAAGTGCTTGATTTTCAGTGAAAACGCTTAGTTGAAGAAGTGCACAACTGTGTCAAAAATATTTTGATAGTTACCTGCCCTTGTTGCATAGGTTTTCTTTTCGATAGTTTAAAACTTGAGTGTGTTTGAAGTAAATGTCTTCATTAATAACAGGGATATTACAAAATGGCAAGTTTTTGTACGATGAAGTTGACCATGTCAGGGCTATGACATTACCTCGATGTTTTCTTCAAAACAGCCGAGCTAAAAATCTGTGTCATCTCCTGTTTATAATATATTCATCTAGACACTGGAAAAGAAAGAGGGGGCTGAAGAAGTGGAAGAAGAAGAAGGGGAGACTGAAGAAAAGGATGAAAATGAAGAAGAGCAGGAAGAAGAAGTGTTTGATGAGGATGATCTGGAGGAGGTATCTCTGAACTCTTTACCACACAATCTCTTGTTAGCTCCACTGGCCGAAGGCCAGCGGGCTTATGTCATGGCCTGTTGTCCGTCGTGCGTCCGTCCGTCCGTGCGTTAACTTTTTTTTAAAACGTCGTCTTCTCTGAAACTACCCATCCAATTTTGATGAAACTTCACAGAAATGATCCTGCCATGGTCCTCTTCAGAATTTCTTGAAAGAATTTAATTCCTTCAAAAACTCTGGTTGCCATGGCAACAAAACTGAAAAATTTTGAAAATCTTCTTGTCTGAAACCGTAAGGCCAAGGGCTACCAAATTTGGCATGTAGCTTTATCTAGTGGACCTCTACCAAGTTTCTTCAATTTATAGCCCTGGGGTCAAAATTGGCCCCGCCCCGGGGGTTACAAGTTATACATGGGCTTATTTAGGGAGAACTTTAAAATTCCTCTTCTACCTAGCCATAGGGCCTAGAGCTACCAAATTTGGCATGTAGCTTTATCTAGTGGACCTCTGCCAAGATTGTTCAAATTATAGCCCTGGGGTCAAATTAGGCCCTGCCCGGGGGTAACAAGTTTTACATGGGCTTATATAACAAGTTTTACATGGGCTTATATAGGGAGAACTTTAAAATTCTTCTTTGACCTAGCCATGGGGCCTAGGGCAACCAAATTTGGCATGTAGCTTTATCTAGTGGACCTGTACCAAGGGTGTCCAAATTATAGCCGAGGGTCAAATTTGACTTCGCTCCGGGGGGTAACATGTTTTACATGTGCGGGCTTATATAGGAAAATCTTTCGCATCTAGCTATAAGGGCTAGGGCTATCAAATTTTGCATTTAGCTTTATCTAGGGGGTCTCTATCAAGGGTGCCCAAATTATAGCCCAGGGGGTCAAATGTAGCCCCACCCCAGGGGGGTCACAAGTTCTACATGGTCTTATATAAAGAAACTTTAATAATCTACTTGTACATAGCCATATTTAGGCCTAGGGCTACCAAATTTTGCATGTAACTTTATATAATGGGCCTCTACCAAGAGGGCCCAAATTTTAACTTTGGGGGTCAAGTTTGACTCCACACCAGGGGTCACAAGTTTTACATTGGCTTTTATAGTGAAAACTTGATAAACCTGTGTCATGGATCACATATTTTACAGGGCCTTTTATTCAGCAAACTTGTTTTACATGACTTTTTATTGGGCAAGATTAAAAAATCTTTTTGTTTATAACCACACATTCTAGTTTCATATTGTAGGTCTGGGGTCAAAATTGCCTTCATTCCAGGGATTGCAAGTTTAACATGGGCTTCAAAATATTGTCACTTCAATTTGAACATTAATCAAGGGAAATAACTCTTTATGAAAGATAAAGTTCGTTACTATTTACCTCCCTTGATTATCAAGCTGCAGTGATACATGATTGGTGCTAGACAAGTTTTTTAGCTCCACTGGCCGAAGGCCAGCAGGCTTATGTTATGGCCCGTTGTCCGTCCATCCGTATGTTAACTTTTTAGCTCACTTGAGCACAACGTGCTCAAGGGGAGCTTTTAGGATTACCTGGTGTCCATCGTGCGTCGTGAACAATTCTTTAAACATCAACTCCTCCTAAACCACTGGGCCAATTTGGACCAAACTTGGCTGGAATGTTCCTTGGAAGGTCCTCTTTAAAAGCTGTTCACAGAATTTGATTCCATCAAAAACTCTGGTTGCCATTGCAACCAAATGGAATTTTTTAGGGAATTCTTTAAAAATCTTCTCTGATGAAACCACGGGTCAGATTTTGAAATAATTTCACAGATATGCTCCTTGGGTGACCCTTTTTAAAAATTGTTCGTAAAATTTTGATCCGTCAAAAAATGTGGCTCTGGTGAATGGGGGCTTCTTGCACCATATAGAAATGAAGGAATTCTCAAAATTCTTCTTCTCTGAAACCGCTGGTCAGATTTCGAAATAATTTCACAGGATTGTTCCTTGGGTGACCCTTTTCAAAAACTGTTCGTAAAATTTTGATCCGTCAAAAAACGTGGCTTTGGTGAATGGGGGCTTCTTGCACTATACAGAAATGAAGGAATTCTTTAAAAATCTTCTCCTCTGAAACAGCAGGTCAGATTTTGAAATAATTTCACAGGATTGTTGCTTGGGTGACCTTTTTAAAAAATTGTTCGTAAAATTTTGATCCGTCAAAAAATGTGGCTCTGGTGAATGGGGGCTACTTGCACTATATGGAAATTTAGAAATTCTTAAAAATTCTTCTTCTCTGAAACGACTGGTCAGAATTTTACTTAATAGCCAGTGGAGCGATACAGGGCCATCATGGCCCTCTTGTTTTAATGAACTTGAGAAAAAAAGCTGTGGAAAACAATGTGAGAAAAGGAGAAAATGCTGGTAACCAGCATTTTCTCACAATGTTTTCTACCCTTTCAAATATAAATTCAATTATCAAAGACTCAACTACGTTGTCATCTGCAAATTACTTCACTTTGGATAAGTCAAAAATTTTGTCGTGTGAAAAGGTTAAATTATTTACCAGGTGACGAAATTTTAGATTAAACCAAACTGAAAGCATTTGTAGACAAAATTGCAGTGTGGCTTGAATGACAGAATTGTCTGTCAAAAGGTAGAATATATTGTGATGAAAGGAAAAAGTGCTGATCAAAATAAATAAACATATATATCTTTACGGTAACGCTTTTCTTGACAACAAAATTGATTACACATAAAAACTGAGAGCATTTGCAGATAACATTTGAAAAGTGGCTCAAATGATAAAAAATTTTCCTTAAAATTGTAGAAAGCATTGTGGAAAAAGAAGAAAATGCTGGTTACCAGCATGTTCTCCTTTTTCCACAATGTTTTCAAAAGCCTTCTTCCTCAGGGTAGTTAAAACTTGGAATTGTGTGGCATAGGGTTAACCGTCAGAGCGCCGAATAAACACAACAAGCGTTTTCAGTCTTGAAATGAGGCCTGAAACCAAATAATTGCAAGTTTCAAGTGGTGTCTGGTTTTGAGGTAGAGCGTCAGCCTCGTAACCATAAGGTTCCGAGTTCAATTCCTGGGAGTGGGAGCCAATTTTGGGACCCTTCATTGGCCCACACACTTGGCTCAAGTACTGGTGTAGTTTCCAGGAAGCAGAATTGAGAGAGATTAGTGTAAGTTGTAAGAACTTACTTTTTCTATCGGTGTAAAATAAATATGTTTAAACGACACTAAGTTTCAAGGTTGCTTATGTCCAGAATGTCTTATCAAGGCAAACGGTGAAAGATCAAAGATTAGACTGCATTTTGTGCAGTTCAATCTTGATTTACACTGCCTGCAAAGGCAACAATTTAATTAAAGCCACCGTAAGGATTAATAGATGGTAATTTAGAATTTTTTTGGGGAGACGGACTATACCGCCGATTATTTTGACATAATTGTCCAAAGTGAGAAGACAACAAATCCAGTATAACTTAAATGATGGAATTCTCTGTCAAAAGGTAGAAAATATTGCTGGAAAAGGAGAAAGTGCTAGTTACTATTTATAATAACACTTTACTTGACAACAAAAGTGAATACACATACAAACTGAAAGAATTTGCAGATGATTTATCGAAAGTGGTTTTAATGATGAAAACTATCCTTAACAGTGTAGAAGACATTGTGGAAAAAGGAGAAAATGCTGGTAAGCACAATGTTTTTAAAAGCTTTCCTCCCTAAACTTAAGATTATTGGCGAAGGGTTTATTCAAAATTTAATATATTTTTCCTAGGAGACAGACTATGCAGCTAACTATTTTGATAACGGAGAAGGTTACGGGGACGACGATGGAGACGAGGACGAAGGACCCATATACTGATATCGTTATGAAGTTCTTCAAAGTCATCCTTCCCATTCGTAAACTTAACCCTTGGGTTTGATTTTACAAAAAAGACATTGTGAGAGAAGATTACAAATATTGCAGCATCAGGGTTGCTTTTGACTTAACCCCTAAAGCGCTGGAACCAACTGAAGTTGTTTTTGTGGACAGTGTAGATCAAGATCAGACTGCACAGAACGTGCAGTTTGATCTTGGATCTACTCTGTTCACTACATTGTAACATACTCTAGCCCAAACAACCTTGAAATATATGTACCAATATTTGGGCTGTTTTGACTCACAGAAAAGGTCCATTTTTTCATGAATTCAGCATTCTAAGGATACATAGCTGACAGTGTAGAACAAGACCAGAATACATGTTTTGTGCAGCCTTATCTTAACTCTTTACCAAAGGACAAAATTGTAGTAAAATAGTCTTTATTGACAGCAAATACAGATGACAAAATAAAGGTGACCCCAAAATTAAAAATTTGTTTTGGATGGTTAGAAAACATGTGGAAAAAAGGAAGAATTGCTGATTACAAGCATTTTCTCCTATTTCCACAATGTTTTTAAATGCCTCCCATCTCAGGGTTGGTTAGAATCAGATTTGTGTGGTAAAGGGTTTAGCTACATTGGCGGTAAAAGAAACCTAAGTTTTGTAGGCCACTTGAAGGTTTGATGCAGCATGTGGCGTAACTGAATAGTTTGACTAGAAATTTGTCATGTACACGGACGATTCCACAAGTGCTGTGACCTTGACCTTTAAGCTGGCGACACGGTTATTGCACCCGACACGTAGTCTATCCATGGCTATCATCATTTGTGCCAAATCATATAAGAATCGGACGATGCAACTGGAAGTTATTGGTTGGACATGAACAACACTGTTTACTGAACACGTGCACTTAAATACACACACACACACACACACAGACAAGGGTAACACTATATGCCCCTCATTTTAATGACGGGGGAATAAGTATATGTAAAATACATAGATCAACAAAACAATGCGACACAAAACTATGTGACAAAGTAAGAACTTGCTTCTTTTTGGGTACTGTCTAGGTTGGAAAAGATGCAGGCATAAAGAAAAGGCTGATGTTTTATTTGTGGTGTCAAAGGCTTTCATACTGTTGTTTGTTATCTATTGATGAAATATAAAGCAAGAAATGCTTACTGTTGTTGTTTTTTTGTTGTAAAGGCTTGTTTTCCAAAATTTTCAGTTTTCTGGTGGCAGCCAGCAATGGGATTTGTTTTTCATATGGTAGAAAGCATTTGAGAAAAGGAAAAAAAAAGCACCCGTCATTTGCCTGAATAGTTTTGAAAGTTTATCTCCCGAAGGCTATAAAAATTTGGCATTGTTTTTGTAAAGGGTAAGCAGAGAAGACCTTTCACAATGTCAAGGTCAGAACTAAATTATATTTAGCTAGGCTTTCCAGAATACCATACTTGCTTTAGATCAGTCGTCAACTTCAAAGCAAGCTCTCATATTTCGTTATCTTTTGTCATGTCAGCCTGGAAATGCTCAAGGACCTGGAAAAGGCATAATTATTGAGGCAGAAGTAAATTATTATTAGCTAGGCTTTCCAGAATATCATGGAAAGTTCATCTAATCTTCTTTACTTGCTTTAGATCAGTCATCAACTCCAGAGCAAGCTCTCGAATTTCAGCATTGTTCTCTTTGCTCATATCTGCCAGCAAATGCTCAGGAACCTGGAATAGCAAATAAAAAATAGAAATAAAAAGTTAATTTTCCTTATTTACAGAAATTTGTTCCAATTTATCTTTGTTTGTTTGTACCGGAGTTTAACGCCGTTTCAACAGCTTCTGTCATATCAGGGCGGTCACTGCACCTATGCATGTGCTTCCTGGCTTTCTCATTCCAGTACTGACACCACTTTCTTCCCAAGCCACTGACTGCTTTTGAACCAGGTCATGAGTCGGATACGCTAACCACTGCGCTACCCGGCTGGGGAACAAATTTATTTGAGCACTTCAAATTTGTCAAAGAGGGTCAAATGTTTACTACTCAAGGTATTATTTGACCTTCACCAAACAATCCCAACTTATAATGGACCTGAAGATGAAGGCTTCTGAAAAAAACTTTGTGGGAAAAGAAGAAAATGCTGGTAACCAGCATTTTCTCCTTTTCCCCACAATGTTTTCTACTCTTTCAAATACAAATTCCAGGATTTGTACTGCATTTCAGTTGTAGTCTGCAAATGCTATGGATTTGGATATGTCCAACATTTTGTCGGTGATAATGACTTAAAAAGTATCCAACAGCAGTCATGTAAGAATAGAATTTGTAATCTTATTCTCTGTCTAAATTTTTGACAGGTTCAGACAAAGTGTTGTGTAGAGCAGAAGATTGTTCCTACAAGTTGTAAATACCCTGAAATGAGTCTTTTTCAGGGGGGGGGGGGGGGGGGGGTGTGTGTGTGTGTGTAAAAATCTAACACAGCTCACTTTGGATGATTATGGAAAGACCGTTTCGCTTTAGAGGAGAGGGGATGGGAGAGGACCGAGCAATAACAGTATCCAATATGTTTGGCTAGATTGCCTCACAAAGGCAATATGAGTCCATGATTAAACTTAAGATTCTTTGCAGTCTGATCTTGATTTACACTTTTTGGAAAAGCAACTTATTTTGCCCTTAGTATGTTAAACATTTTCTTTTAAAGGCCTAGTATAGGCCAAAATATCAAAGCAGGTGTCATAATACATTTAAATTTAAATCATACCATTTTAAAGTATGAAAAATATTGTGGAGATGAGTCTGTTATCGTGTGATGGGGCCATATGTTAGTCGCTGGCAGAAAAAAGAATTTTAAAATCAGGCAAAAAGTAAACAAATGGCACGGCTACCTGGCAGGTTTTAACCTAGTTTTGAAATTAATTTCTCTGTCAGCAACTAAATCTTGGACCAACTGTACAATGACAGATTGCAATCTTCACAATAATCTCCATACTTTCAAGTGGTATGATATAAATTCAAATGCATTTAAACACCCGCTTTGTTTACTTTTGGACTTCATTGTCACTTTAAGTACTCACTGCTTCAGCCACTTGATGCACAATACTGCAGTTTGTTTGCTCAAATAACAAAGACTGGATCAGTCTAAGTGAGTTCAGACTTAGTTCTTTGTCGTCTTCTCCTAAAATGCGATATCATTTGACATCAAATGATAAACAAACAAACAAACCAGAGTTTTCATAACTGAGAAAGAGGGCTTTGGAAATCTGGCAAAAACAGAAGAAAATGCTAGTAACCACAACATTTTCTACTCTTTCTAAGTCATATACATGTACTGTTGTTTTAGCCCAACTGAATTTGTTGTTTGGCAAATACATGTACTCATTACGTAGTATAAGAATATGAAAGAGCACAGTTATGATCCACTGGGAAACTGAAAGCATTTGAAAAACATTTTCCCCCCAAATATTGGACAAAAGTAAAAGACAATACTGAGATGGACTGATATTGGTGTTTTATACTGAATGAAAATAAAAGTAGATTTAGTTACATGTACATCCTTTCCACATCTCTTGCCTTCTTATAGATCCTACTTTTTCCCATGTCTTAACTCTTGACGGATGACACAGTTTTTGACTCGACCAAATAGAAAGTAATTTGCAGATGACAAAATACTTGTAGCTCAATCTATGATTCTGTCTTTGATAGGATAGAAAACATTGTGGGAAAAGGAGAAAATGCTGGTTACCAGCATTTTCTCCTTTTCCAACAATGTTTTCAAATGCTTTTTTTTAGGGTTCTTAAAACTCAGGATCGTATGATAAAAGGCTAAAAAGGGAGAATGCAATTTCTTTAAAAAAATTAGAGAATTTTTGAAGTACATGTACTTCAGAGGCAAGAAGGGAGCGGTGTGGACAAAAGAGCAGATTTATCTTGATAATGCTATCTCAAACCCTTACCAAACAACTCTGTGTTTTAACGACCCGGAGTTAAAGACCTTACCACACAACCCCTACTTTTAATGACCCTGAGAAACATGGGTTTGAAAACAATGTCACAAAAGGAAAAATGCTGGTAACCAGCGTTGTCTCCTTTTCCCTACAATGTTTTCTATTCTTCTAAAAAAATTTTAAGTTTGAGTTCCAGTTATTTTGTCATCTATAAATGCTTTTAATGTAGACAAGTCTAGAACTTGGTCATTTGGTAAGGGCTTACATTTCTTGTAAATTACTCCTTGATATTACTTGAAAGCATGTACAAGTTTTTCTGTACAAGCATATAGAAAGTTACAATTAGAAAATGTCTAGTTACATTCAGTAATAAAGTGCTGTATTTGTGTTTAACTCTTCACCAAACAAAATTTTAACTCAGCTAGACTGAATGTATCTGCAGATGACAAATTTTGTTAAGTATGATAATTTCTGTCTTTGTCAAGGTAAAAAACATTTTGTGAAAAGGAGAAAATGCTGGTACCAGGCTTTTCTCCTTCTTCCACAATGTTTTCAAAAGCCTTCTCTCCCGGGGGTGGGGGGTGGTTAAAAATCTGTACCATGTTGCAAAGAGTTAAATAATGTAATGGTATTTCTGACCTTTCATTTGTATGAGATCAGACATAACATTGTAATAGCTTCTTGCATATTACTTATCAATTAAAATCTTTACATTCCCACAAGTCATTGTGAAATTCTGGCAAGAAATCTAAGTACATGTACACGTATATGAGCCATGCTCTGTGAAAAGGGGGCTTAATGCATCTGCAAAAAGTATCGACTCGGGTCAGCCTGCGCAGGCTGACCTGGGCCGAAACTTTTTGCTATTGGTTAATTTTCCACAGCTCAACAGACCAGTGTACCTCATGATTCAGTTTGTTGTCATACAAAATGCATTTTATGGCATATCCATGATACTGTGAGGACTTGCTTGAAATAATGCATCAAGGAGATGCATTAAGCCCCCTTTTGCCAGAGCATGGCTCATATATTAAGGACTATGCATCACTTAGACGACACACCATAGTGGAATTGAACACTTATCTAGATGATACACTTCTGTTTCTTATTTATTGTCATTCTACAAACTATTGCCATACTAAATTCAGTAAACAGTATTTAACCCATTACCACACAATCCCTACTTTTGATGACCCTGAGAAAGAAGCCTTTAGAAAACATTGTGGGAAAAGGAGAAAATGCTGGTAACCAGCATTTTCTCCTTTTCCCACAATGTTTTCTACTCTTCACAAAACAAATTTCAAATTTTCAGTCACTTTTATTTTGTCGTCTGCAAATGCTTTCGATTTGGAGAAGCCTAAAATATTGTCGTTTGGTAAAGAGTTAAGACATGTTCTTTGAAAAGGGTATAAAATGCATCTGCACAAAGTATCGACCCTGGTCAGCCTGCGCAGGCTAATTTGGGTTGAAACTTTTTGTATTTGGTAAATTTTCTGCATGTCCAAAGGCATTCTACCTCAGGATTAACATTGTTTGCCATTTTGTTATTAGATAAAACAGGTTTTATGGATCCATAACAGTGTTTAATCCAGGATTTGAAAAAAATGGGGATTTGCCTGAATGCTTTCAAAAAGAAGTGGGGGATTTTAAAAAAATATGAGGATCAATGAGGCAATATATATAGATCTAACTAAAACATCATTTAAAAAAAAAAAAATCATTTAGCCATTCATTCTGTAAATGCAAAAGTTCCACAATTAGCCTTTAAGCCACAATTGCTAGAAAGTGCGTTTCGTACAGTTTCATAAGGGCCCCTCGTCTGCCTCAATGGGATCAATAATGATCGAGGCTTCTTAAGCTTCCTAATCAGCTTTCTGGGATGAGTATACGGTAGACAAAGTGAAATAGTCACTTATTTGTTCTTCAACATTTCTGGATTGCAAAATGGTTCTGTTTAAGAAACGAGAAATTTATATTACAGACGACGAATGTTATTGTCACACTGTTACTATAGGCAACCGAAAAGGCCCATTTATTTTCCAGACCCAAAACAACATTCAGATATCTATCAAACAGCTAAAAGGCTGAAAACCAATTATCATTCACATATTCTTTTTGCATAAATTAGTTGAAAAATATGTTCAATTCAGTTTCAATGCGGCTGACATTTGTACTTTTTTATTAAAATTGTTTTGAGGTACTCAAAATTTGAAGACTGCTTCTTAAACATGTTGCTCACTAATGCGGTTTTCAGTTGATCGTGAAGCAGGGAACCAGTCACTTCTCATTGACTGCTATTCTTCCGACATGAAAATCACCGACTTTTTTTCATGTCAAACGCAATTGATAGCATTTCTAAACAGTGTTTACATTTGATAGGCTAGTAATTAAATTAAATAACGGAGAGTAATATAATCAAAGTACCCTTGGTAAGCTATGATGTGATTTTTAAAAGTGGGGGCCTTGTCCTGCACGGTGTCAGAAAATGTGAGGGATTATTTACAAAAGTATGGGATTCCCGCAATCCTGCAGCCTAGATGAACACTGCCATAATCATGAGATGACTTTCATGGTATAATGCATCACGGATATACATCAAATCCCTTTTGCCAGAGCAGGGCTCATTTTTGATATTCAGCATATTCAAAAATATCATTTGTGGGCACATAAATGAAACAGTAGGTCATACCTTGCAAAAGCCATCCAAGTAGAGGCACAAGATCACCCCTCGATGTTAAACATTCAACACCTTTCATGTTTATGCTGATGTTGTACAAACACATGACTATAAGGCTGAAATAAAAACTGCATTACCTTTCACCAAAATGAATAACAAAAGGTGCTTCTTTAACCCTTTATCCCACAAGGAAATTTTTACACTGCTCCATCGACAAATTAGATAAGGCTCATATGGTAGGATTCATCTCTAATAGGGTAGAAAACATTGTGGGAAAAGGAGAAAATGTTCGTTACCAGCATTTTCTCCTTTTCCAACAATGTTTTTCAAAAGTATTTTCCAAAGGGTTGTTAAAACTCGGGATTGCGTAGTAAAGGGTTAAGCTAATTATATCCCCCACACCAAAGAGGAGAGGGAGGTCTGTAAAGCAATCAGATTCCATATTCACCTACCATTTTTAGTTTCATTCTGAGTCTAATTCTGGAATTAGAAAGTTACATAAATTCTAGTTTGGCTAAACAGTTTCCAGATGGTTTAGCCAATCAGAAGTTGTGTTACTTTCAAGATTCAGAAATTTCTTGAGAATAAGACAAAGAATGTTCTAAAGAAGGTTGGCAAAAGTTAAGTCTAATTCTAGATCTAGAAAGTAACTCTTCTCCTAATTGGCTGAACCATTTGGTTTAGCCAATCAGGATTTGTGTAACTTCCAAATATGGAGAATTCTTGAGAATAAGACTAAGAATTTTCTTAACCCTTTAGCACACAATCCTGAGTTTTAATGACCCTGAAAGGAAGACAATTGAAAACAGAGAGGGAAAACAGAGAAAATACTGGTAATGATACATGCGGTAGATAGACTAATTGCTTTAGTCATATTAGTATCCACAACATATTCTTTTTTCTTTTCTCCACAATGATTTTCTAAAGATTACTGTGAGAACATAAAAGTGAGCCATATTGCATGAAAATGGAGCTTAATGCATTTGCAAAAAGTATAGACCAATGTCAACCTGCGCAGTCCCCGCAGGCTGACCTAGGCCGAAACTTTTTGCTATTGGTGATTTTCTGCATGTCAAAGGGCCAGTGTACTTCAAGATTCATTAGGTTGTTAAACAAAATCGATTTTATGGATCTGTAATACTGTGATGACTTACTTAGTATCATGCATCACAGAGATGCTTTAAGCCCCTTTTTCGCAGAGCATGGCTCAAAAGTAATGTTGTATTTGATCAAAGTTGCCAAACTGAATTAAAACAAGAAATATCTTTACAAAGGATTGAAGGCATAAATCTGACAGCACATAGACAGGGGCCCTTAACTCTTTACCACACAATCCCGTATTTTAACGACCTTAAGAAAGAGGCCTTTTGAAAACATTGTGAGAAAAGGAGAAAATGCTGGTCACCAGCATTTTCTCCTTTTCCCACAAAGTTTTCTACCCTATCAAAGACAACAATCATCATTTGAGCTACATTTATTTTGTCGTTTGCAAATGCTTTAAATTTGGTTGAGTCCAGAATTTTGTTGTTTGGTAAAGAGTTAAAATAAACATGTCTGCATTTTTTACCAATCACAAATTTCTATTCATTCATTTGTTATTAGCGCCAAAAAGTAGCACATTGAGTTACGCCACAAAATGTAAGAAATTCTTTACTTCTTCAGCCTTGCACTTTTTTTCAGTGGGGCCTGTTGCAGGACATCTAAATATGTGTCTATCAGTTGTTGGCTGTGTTTGTGCGTCACCAGATAATCTCTCCCATAGGCTGAGGCTGCTATATCTGCAATAAATTGACTGATTGAATGGTGTTTAATGCCATTTTCAACATTATATCAGTCATATCACAATGACAGTTCACATATTCATGTTTTTCCTGGGTTTCACCAGTACCAGGCTGGGGCTCTGAAGTGTCTTGCCCAAGGACACTCCTACGAAAAACCCAGTGGATCCAGTGCGACTCGAACCTGGGACCTCCAAGCTACGAGTCCCACACTTTACCATTGAACCACGCAGGACCCCTGGGCCCCGTTTTACTAAGGTAGTTACGAACAAAATTTGCGTAAGTTTTATGTAACTATAGTATAGTGGCATTAATCTGCTACGAGATAACTATCGTGATTATTTTAGAAAACTATTGCGATAAATCAAAGTTTCCTGGAAATTTTATCTTTTCATTTTATCTAAATAAAATTTACAGGAAACTTGATTTATCACAATAGTTTTCTAAAATAATCATGATAGTTATCATGTATCTTGTGGCAGATTAATGCCACTATACTATAGTTACGTAAAACTTATGCAAATTTTGTTCGTAACTACCTTAGTAAAACGGGGCCCAGGTACAATAAAACAAAAGCACTGTATGTGGGTGCCAACGCTCTGCTGCAGTTGTTTTTAGAAATAGATTGATTTTTTTTTTTTCATCTCACCTCTGATGCATGTGAGAAAGTAGTCAGTGTCTTGAAAGAAAGTTGTGTTAGTAGTGGACTGAAAAAGCCAGGAAACACATGTGTAGGCGCCCTGGCTGCCGTGATATGATCTAAGCTGCTAAAATGGTATTAAACTCTAATTCAATCAATCAACTGATTTTTAGTCACAAAAAGGCGCATGACTGTTTCAAAAATATTTTTATGGTTACCTACCAATGTTGTATGGGTTCCCCTTTTTGATAGTTAACCCTTAACCTGCTAAACAGTTAAAATGAAATTTTCATTTTGATAGTAAAAACCCAAATATGGCTATTTCAAAGTTTTGTTTTGGGGAATAATATCTCCTTCTAGGACAGTGTAGATCCAAGGTCAGACCGCACATTCTGTGCAGTCTGATCTTGATCTACATTGTCTGAAGAAGGTCAGTGAGTCGGGCTTAGCAGCCTAAGGGTTAACAACTAGTGCATATCTTCAGTAATGACAGAGATATTATAAAATGTCAAAGTTTTTGCATGAAGATGATGAATATGACAACAAGGCTATGACAATACCACAACATTCTCTTGGAAAACAGCCAAGTTATCAAGAGCACCACAAGTGGATGTGAACCATTGTTTGTTTTTATGGTATTCAACACCATTTTCAACATAATTTCAGTCATTTTGCTGTGGCTATTGCACCTATCAATGCTTTACTTGAGTTTCTGTTACCAGTATACTTGAACTTCATACAAAATTCTTCTTAGGGACTGAATGCATCCCACATAACAGTTGCCAAAAGGATGAACAGGGTGAGATAGGAATGAATCCTGTCACAATGACTATTATCATTCCTTGTAAAGCTTTGCTGTCATTCCTTGTCAGTGAAAACTTTATTTCAAAAAAGGCGTATAACTGTCAAAAATGAGTTGAGAGTTATCTGCTCTTATGGTATGGGTTCCCCGTTTGATACTCAACAAGTAGCTTAGTTTGGAAGTTGTTAACCCCTAAAGCGCCTTGATGATTGTCGTTGCGACATGATTCATTTACACTCTCACTGCTAACCATTGTTTCAACAATGGACATGTGGGAACGCAGCCAGTGGCTTGGAAAGAACATTGTGTGGAGTACTAGAAACAGAAACTCCAGGATAGCATTGATAAGTGCACTGGCCTCCACGATACAACTGAAATAATGTTGAAAATGGCATTAAATACCATACAATCAAAATATCTTCAGTTATGACCAGTCACCCTATGAATTTGATTTCTAGAATGGATCCTGCATGATTACATGATGGAAACAGTTGTCTTTCATTACATTTTTTTCTAATCTAAAATTTTGATGCAAGCAAAGGAAAATGCAAATGAAGACTTTGGCTCAGACTTTTTTGCAGATGCATTAAATCTTTCCCCAAAATTTTAGACTTGTCTGAATTCAAAACATTTGCAGATGATAAATGTAATGCAGCTCAACTTATGTAAGTTGTCAATGAAAGGGAAGAAAACATTGTTGGAAATAGGAAAAATGCTGGTTACCAGCATTTTCTTCTTTTTCCATGATGTTTTCAAAAGCTTTCCTTCTAAGGGTTGTTAAAACTTGGGATTATGTTGCAAAGGGTTAAAAACCTTTTACGTTTTAATGCAGATTATAATTACATAAAAAAAAAAAATTGACAAGTTTTAGAAAATAATAGACTTTAAAGCCTTTGAAACAAACTTGTTATTATCCCACATAAGGCCAGGATAAACTGGTTCTCATCACTTCCTTCCTGGGGCCAATCTTCACTGTACGCAGAGATGTAGCTTTGTAATGTGCTGGAAACCAGACTCAGAAATTCATCTACTTTTGTCTGCAGAAAAGATGTGAAGAAAAATTGTAATCTCTTTCTTCTATGCTAAAAACCTTTCACAATGAATCAGTGTGAAAAGAAATCACTGCTACCTTAATGTTGTAGGAGGATTTGTATGATGTACTTAGTTTCTAAGTGATAGCATTCCATTTATGACTTAAACTCCTTTTACAGGCACTATAGATTGGGGTTTTCCCTGGTTTTTCTTATTTGGTGGTCATTGGACTCCCTTCAAATGAATTAACTCATTACCAAACGACAAAATTTTAGGTTTGTCCAATTCGAAAGCATTTGCAGACGACAAAATAAAAGTGACTGAAAATTTGAAATTTGTTTTGTGAAGGGTAGAAAACATTGTGGGAAAAGGAGAAAATGCTGGTTACCAGCATTTTCTCCTTTTCCCACAATGTTTTCCAAAGGCTTCTTTCTCGGGGTTGTCAAAAGTAGGGATTGTGTGGTAATGGGTTAAAGATGGCAAAAATTTAACTTTTTGGGGCAATTTAGATAATTTGGGTGTGGAAATTCAAAGAAACAGGGGTCCCGGAAAAACCTGATAGATGAAGATCAGGCTGCAGAGGAATGTGCACCAATATGCCAATATTCACAAACCATTCTTAATATTATTCTAAGTCTAATTCTCACAGATTTTCAAAATAGCACAATTTTTGATTGGCTAAACCAAATGGTTTAGCCAATCAGAAATTGTGTTACTTTGTTACACTATAATAAGACTACGAATGCAGTTTTGATTGGTTGGTGAATATCGTCCCAGCTGATGTGAGATGTATATTCTTGTTACTTTAATTCTGAGATATTTTGACCAAATTAGACTTGAAAATTATACCATCTGACTGGACACGAGTACCTGTATATTCATTATACTTTATGCACAAATTATTCCATGCTTTTTGGTTATTTATCAGGAAATAATGGTTGATTATAAGATTTGATAATTTGTGGTTGCAACAAGTGAAATAAATAGATTTCATAGCAACCAGTATGGAACTACAGTACAGAGCTTTCTTTAATAGTAAAATGTTCCCCTGAAAGACCATTTTACTAACAATTTTTAGGCTTTTGCAAACAAGGTTTTCGTACCTTTACACCTGTGTTCAGATTTCAACCAGAGGGAAATATGATGTAATTTATGCACATTTACCCTACATTTCTTGTGCTTAACTAATATTGTAATGCGTTCTTATGTGGGGGGGTACACCACTGGGATTTACCAAAAACAACTGTTCCGGCTTTCGATGATTTTTTTTTTTCAGTGAAAGATTGAAATTTATTTGTATGGCATGTAATTTCATGCAACACTAAAATTTGCTATACTGTATACGTGGATATATACGAATGTCGAAAAATTTGCAAATTACCGATAAAGGGCATTTTGCATACGGAAATGTTTGCAAATTCAAGACACCCGTTTTTTTTGGTATACATGTGGTAATATATGCCAACAGAAAAGTTTGTGAATTTTTCAAATTCGCGAAATCGCAAAAATTTCCACATTGCAAAAATTTTCACTTACGCAGTACATGTACATATAATTTCGTTGTGAATGTAATTTGGTATTTGTTTATTAGAGGATCATGTTATTCCACTGTTCAAATAATTCTAAGGTGCATATAAAATCGCCAGAAACATGAATTCATAGTACACATGAATTCACAGCGTATGTATTTTTGTGAGACATGTAAATTTGTTATGTTTGTAATTGCGCAATACTCGAATATTTGTAGGGCATGTAATTTCTCCCTCCACTTAATTTCATGAAGCGTATAAATTCGCCCCAAACATAAATTTGTAGTGTGCTTAAATTTGTCACATAGTATTTTCGTGATACATGTTAATTTGAAGTACATTTAAATTTGTTGTGTTTGTAATTTTAGCGATACTCGAATATTTGTAGGACTTGTAATTTCGTCCTTCACTTTAGTTTGCGACAATACAAATTTGTCAAAAACATGGATATGCATTTTCGAGATATAACTTTATTAGTGTGGCATGTCATGTGGAGCAATATTTATTTTGCATTATCGTTCAATTCGATGCTTAAGGTTATTTTGTGGTACATGTTACTTTGTGATGAACTCGTGAAATATTACTGATATGCCACTTGTGAAATTATAACCGAGAATGTTCACTGGATGAGATACTGAATAAAATTTGATCTTTCACTGAAAAAAACATTTATCCTCTATATGTTTGATGGTTGAATAATATTATATCCTGTTTTGGAACTGTATGAGCAACCACCTTTTGCAGTGTTTTATGGATATAAAAGTGACCACGAATAGGTACTGACTCAATTCCATATACATAGACCAAAGACCAGACTGCATGTTTGACAGGCTTTGATTTAACCCTTAAAGCTCCCTTTTACAATTATAGTTTCCTCTGCCGCCAGTGTAGATCAGGATCAGACTGCACAAAACGTGCAGTCTGATCTTTGATCTACATTGTCAGCTTAACTGAAGTGATAAAAACCAAAGAAATGACAAAATGACACTAATCTTGATCCTATTCGTAGACTGAAAAGGTCTGTTGGGTTTATTCAGTGCATTAACCCTATACAATACAATTCCGACTTTTAACAACCTTTAAAAGGAGACTTTTGAAAACATTGTGGGAAAAGGAGACAATGCTGGTAACAATTTTCAACATTTTTTTCTACCTTATCAAAGACAACTTACACAATTTTGAGCCACAGTAAAAATGTCATCGGCAAATGCTTTTGGTTTCGACAAATCAAAAATTTTACTGTTAACTCATTACCAAACGACAAAAAATCAGACTGGTCCAAATTGAAAGGTTTTAAAGACGATAAATTAAATGTAACTGAAATGATGATTTTTGTTTTGGATGGGGAAGAAAACATTGTGGGAAAAGGAGAAAATGCTGGTTACCAGCATTTTCTCCTTTTCCCACAATGTTTTCAAAAGCTTTCTCCTACAAGGGCATCAAAACTCGGGATTGTGTGCTAATGGGTTAAGGGCTAATTTACATCCTCTCCAAAGAACAATTAACATTGTTATAGTCAAATACACCAGCATTTGTACTACAATCTTGATCTTCACCGTTCACAAACACTTTAAATTGTTGTTTGCTTATAGGATTAAACCTGTACCAAACGACAAAATTTTAGCTTTATCCAAATCGAAAACATTTGTAGATGACAAATGTTACTTGAAAAATTGAATTTTTCGTTCGAAGGGAATGAAAACATTGCGGAAAAAGGAGCAAATGCTGTTTACCAGCATTTTCTCCTTTTCCTACAATGTTTCCAAAAGGCTTCTTCTCAGGTTGGTTAAAATTCGGGACTGTGTGGTAAAGGGTTAAATCTAAAAAATTCTAACAAACCCCTGCAAGAATGGCCTGTACAGAATCCTCAGCTCTGGACAGCCTCCACAACAGTGTACAACAAGCACTGCCTAGGCTGCTACAGTACTCTGTTTGTTGGGTTAGTTCTTGAGATAAATTCTGCATGTCACATCTCAGTTTTAAACATTCCTGTGAAAAGATCAAAGGACTAAACAAACATTGTGAAAAAAAAGGCAAGAATAGCCTGTACAAAATCCTCTGCTCTGAACACTCTCCACAAGAGTGTACATCAGGCACTTTCTTGACTGCTATATAATATATGGTAACTGGCACTTTCTCCTTTTTCCATGATCTTTCTTACCTTTACAGATGAATTTCATAATTTGAACCACAACTAATTTGTTGTCTGCAAATGCTTTCAATTTGGACAACTATAAAATTGTTTTGTGTGATAAAGATCTAGAACAAGAATAATCATCATTTATTCAGTTTGCTGTTTTTTTTTTCATGATTTCCCTGTCCAAATTGTGCACAGTTAGGCCTAAAAAAAATATCTGTGTTTTGGGTTTCCCAACCCTACCTAGAAAATGCTGCCGATCCTAAACTTATTACCCTATGATCGAAAAAAAAACCCAACAAATTTCCAGTGTGATTTTGGTACATGATCCACATAAAAAGTTTCTGAAAAAAAAAAAAGAAATCCCTACCTACAGCATCTTGGACCGAAACCCTAAACACAGATAATTTTTTGGTAGGCCTAATAAAGAAAAAGGTACTAATGATTCTAAGTTTTGTGATACCTGTTTTTCAGTCTGCACATCCCCAACAGCATCACTGAATTTAGATTTCCACTTCTGACATTCCTTGGCTAATTTTTCACACTGATCTTTAAGGTTCTGGTTCTCTTTAAAAAAAATTTAGATACGTGTATATGTGTACCCATTTTTTGTATGGATAAACCATGGGTCCCAAAGTGCAGACGTACATTAACTCTTCACCAAACAGCCCAGCATTTTACCATGCTTTAGAGGGTACCATTTGAAGAAATCGTGGGAAAAGGAGAAAATGCTATTAACAGGCATTTTTTTCCCATAATTTTACCCACTTTTTGAAAGATATACCTGTCATTCTAGCCACTTCTACATTTGCTTTTAGTTAGGACAAGTCTAATTTTCTGTCATCTTGTAAAGGGTTAACTCTTTACCACACACACAATCCCTACTTTTAATGATGCTAAGAAAGAAGCCTTTCAAAAAAACTATATGCTAAGGTGAAAATGCAGGTAACGAGCATTTTCTCCTTTTCCCAAAATACAAATATCACCATTGAAGAAACACACTAAGACTGTTCTTAAAGGCCCAGTAGAGCCCAAAATATTAAAGCAGGTGTCATAATACATTTAAATGTATATCATACCATTTAAAGGTATGGAAAATATTGTGGAAATGACAGTTTGTTATTGTGTGGTCGGGCCATGTGTTAGTCACTGGCAGAAAAAAAGAATTTCAAAATCAGGCAAAAAGTAAACAAAAGACACAGCTACCTGGCAGGTTTTAACCTAGTTTTGAAAATAATTTCACTTATTTATTAACACTTGGACTGACCGTACAATGACAGATTGTCATCTTCACAATAGTTACCATACTTTTAAATTGCATAATAAAAATTTAAATGCATTTAAACACCTGCTTTGTTTACTTTTGGCCTTTATTGTTACTTTAAGAATGGTAGGCAGAAACAGACCCACGTCTAGGTTCTTCATTGATCTGTCCTGAGTGGGTATAAAACTTGTTCATGTTCAACTCCGACTGAGTAACATGAAATTTCAAAATTATACAAAATTAACTTTTTACACCTCACAGAGCAACTTCTTAGTTTTTCTTTCTTCTTCTTATAAAGTGAAAGTCTTTATTTCTCATTGCTGAGGCACCAATGAAATTGAAAGTGTGAACACTAACTCAGTTAAGGATGATCTCAAATATTATAAGCATGGGTCCTGATCTTCAGATAGATAGATTTATTTCTGTATAAAACATAAAAGCACTATACATGAGATAAAATGTGCATGATAAAGAAATAATGTCAAACTATTATTTAATAAAAAGGATGACACAAAAAAAAAATCCCTCATTTCCATTGTGGTCCTCTGGATAAAAAACAGTGTGATATAGGAGGACATGTCTCATAATTGACAAAATCAGAGTCAATTGAAAAAAGATTTATCACAACTTATGACTATTTGAGATATGACTTATCACAGTAAATGCCTATTTCGAAGAAAGACGTATCACAACAAATAACTTCTTAATCCGGATTTAAAAACAAGAAAACTTTTGGCATCCCTGTTTTGTTAGGGCAGCCACAGCAAAATCCCTGTGTAGGAATTAGACTTTTGGTCAAAGCCTTTGACCCTTGGAATCAAAACGCACCCATTCTGTTTGAAAAAATGTTCTGAGTAGACACTATTTGCATTGGCAGTTACTCTGAGTCTAGCACTATAGTGATGGGTGTCGCTAGTAGGAGTAAAGTGCTCATGCATACATGGAGATGCTATATTAGCATTAATCTTAAAGACATGGCACAGTGTTGTAAAGTCAACCCTTTTAGAAACAGATAACCAGCCTAGTTTTGAGAAATGTTCATTTTCAATGTGAGTTCTAAAATCAAGATTCAGTACAAATCTGATTAGTTTGTTTTGTGTGGTCTGCAGTTTATTTCCGCACAAAAGTGATACAAGTGTACCTACAGCTCCAAGGGTTAACTCTTTACCACATAATCCCGACTTTTAATGACCCTGAGAAAGAAGCCTTTTGAAAACATTGTAGGAAAAGGAGAAAATGCTGGTAACCAGCATTTTCTCCTTTTCCCACAATGTTTTCTACCCTTCCATAAACAAGTTTGAATTTTTCAGTAGCATTTTATGATTTATTTTGTCGTCTGCAAATGCTTTCAATTTGGACTAGGCTAAAATTTTGTCGTACGGTAAAGGGTTAAAAACATTACTTGTGAGCCATACTCTGGCACAAGGGAGTTTCATGCATTTCCATGATGCATTATACCAAGCAAATCATCATATAGTTATGGATCCATAAAAACCATATTGCCAAACAACTGGCACTACCTCTTGGTAGACTGGTCCTTTGATAAATGCAGAAACTTGATCAATACCAAAAAGTTTTGGCTCAGGTCAGCCTGCGAGGACTGCGCAGGCTGACCTGAGACAATTCTTTTTGCAGATACCCCCCTTTCGGCCAGTATGGCCTCTATTTTTGAAGATTACCTTTCTGGAGTTCCTGTAAAGAACTCTGTGACTGTTGGTGAGCTTTACTGAGAACCATTGGTAATGTTTGTTTCAGTTGAGTTATCTCTGCTGCTAAACATGCAAGATCATTCTTATAGACACACACCATGTCCTTTGGGATCTGAATTTCAAAACCAAAAGTGTATAAAAGAATCACATACATTTGAGCCATGCTCTGTTAAAAGGGGGTTTAATGCATTTGCAAAAAAAGTATCAATCCATGGCAGCCTGCGCAATCCTCGCAGGTTGACCTTGGTCGAAACTTTTTGCTACTGGTCAATTTCCTGCATGCCAAAGGACTAGTGTACCTCATGATTCAGTCTATTAATAAACTAAACTGATTTTATGGACCCATAGTTATGTGATGACTTACTTGGTATGATGTGTTACATGTATGCATTAAATCCCTTTTGCCAGAGTATGGCTCATTTGCTTAAGTGGCCATCACACAATTAATAGGTCAAAGTTTTTGTTAATTTTTGTTGTCAATCACACTGTACATGTATAGGTAATACTGGTGACTTTTGGAGACATAGGCATGAAGGGGTCTCTCTCACCAACAGTTCCATGTTCAAATCCAGAAATGGATTGAATCAACCTTTGGAACTACCCATTACAATAACCTAGATTTATTTTCCTCAAGTGCTTGAGCCTTGCGGTAAATTTTTCAAAGAATCCCTAACCTACCTTAACGTGCAATATTTAAATGTAGACATTATCTGGGTAGATCTCATGAAATATATATCAATCACTGATCATTCTTATGATTACCCTGAATAAACTGAAAAAAATTTAGACAGCAGACTTGCAGTTGACAAATTTAGCCTGGCTCAAAAACTGTGTTTTCCCTAAAGGTTTGTTAAAAACATTGTGGAAAAACAAGAAAATGCTGATAAAAAGCATTTTCTCCTTTTCCAACAATGTTTTAAAAAAGCTGTGTTTATTAGATTATTAAAACATGGAATTGCAAGCAAAAGTGTCAACTTCGCTTTTTGATTACAAGAAGTAGATCTTAACAGCAAGAGATGAATACATTTATGAAGTAGCAGGCAGGAAAAGATTCATTATCAGGATCCACACTTTGAACAGTCTGCTCTTGACCTGCCCCCTCCTCAAAAGTGACTCACGGGTCGATATTTCAAGTTTCTAAAAAAAATTAACCTTCTGGTTCATCAAGACTGCTTTTTCTTCACGATTTGTTTCTTGCTTCAAATGCTGCCACTCTGTGTACAAGTCAGCATAGTTTTTCTTGATTTCCTCTACAACTTGAAACTATGCAAAGATATGCAATATACAATCTTAGAGAGCTTCATATCGTTAAGAAAAGCAAAGATCAACATTTGTATGGCTTTGAATAAATGCCAAGTGCATGTGGGTGTTAATGTGTAGCCAGGGATCGTACGATCCCTGGTGTAGCTAACCATATGCAATCCATCATCATGAAGTGAACATAAGTATTCCTACAATTAAATATGCATAATTTTGATTAAAAGACATTGGCTAACGAAACATTATTGCATAAATAGCTGTAAAAGTCATTATAGATCTACTAGTTTGATATCCATGTCGATATTCACGAAGTTTAAATTCTCCCGCGCAATAAAGAGCCCAAGGGACATAACTCTAAATGAATTCTTTTCAGACGTTTATAAAATTATGAATTTATCAGATTTCAACAATAGAAATAATAATTATGTATGACAAAAATGTTTTGAATTCAGAAAATAAAAAGCAAATAAATCTATCGGTATGAATAGATATAATAGTACCGCAGATACAATCACTTCCTGTCTATCCCGCACCAAATTCTCTGCTTCTGCATGAAAACAATCATTTGGCTTGCAGTTTGACAGTGTTTTTATGTTGTATGTTTGATCTCGGTGTTGATTAACAACTGACATTTGAATTATTGTAGGGATTACGAAGAAAAATGAGTGAATCTCGTCGCAAGCGTTATTCTGGCACGGCGAAGAACAGAAACGAAAATGGATCGAACGGGACGCGGACTCAAATGGGCACGCAACACAACTCAAGAGGCAGAAATAATAATTCACAGGGGGGATTTGTAAGTGAAATGGTTTTTATTTTTAGATTAAACTTAGCGTAGTGCTCAGTTGTACAAAAGATGGCACAACGTGTTGTAGTGGTCCCGTTGTAGTTGTCAAAGCCTTTTTTTTTTTTGACGAACTGGGCATGTCATAGCAGGCAGTTCTGTTTCGCGTCAATGAACCTGAACCAAAACAAACATTCATACACATATCTTGTAAACCCATATAGCCGTGTCTGTATTGATTTTTTATGGCAAAATTTGAAGGATATCATGTGATGATAAAATGTTAATCTTTGTTGAAGAATCTTTGCTGATTTCAAATTCCAAGCTGTTGTCTTATGATTCATTGCTCACTGCTATTTTTAGAATACTGATGAAGATAGTGAATTTGCTGGATGAAAAGTGTGCATGATAAAAGTCAATCAGTGTTGTGAATGCATAATGTGCGCCTTAGTCTCAGTAATGAGATGCTACGGTGATTTTTTTCATATTTGGTCATTTATTGTACACCTTACCGTCTCAAGTCCATCGTAAATTTTCTGCTAGCAAAGATAGAGCGCCACACTGACTTGCTGTTTTGTCGGTGTATTGCAGAGAAATGCAATTAACTTTTAGTAACAAACATGACCAAAGACAAATTATTAAACCATTCAATACATAAAGAGCTTGTAGAAGTTGTTTATAAAATGTAAATCTAGGAAAAAATCACTGATGAAATGTATCATGCGTGGCGGCCGTTTTGTGTGTTTTCGGGAATGTAAACAACTCAAGTAACGGATGAAATGCACGGTTTTCTCATATGTTCAGTGTTTAAATTGAAAATATTTGTATTTTAAACGAAGGGTTATTAAATACGCAAGCAAGAGGTATGTTTAAATCCTAGGTCTGTGCACTATTTGCGAAATTATAAGAGTTCAAACTTGCGCACAAAATCTGTGCGGAGCTTTCAACTGATTTTGTCTTGATTGTCTCTGTACCCAGAGGCGACCAGTCAAAAAGTAACATCGCCTTTGCGGACAGTTATCTGTACTAATGTGCACCTAACCTTGATAAAGTGTGGGATCAGATAGAAATGCTCTGGCAAAATGGGGTTTAATATGTTTCTGTGATTTATCATACCAAGCAAGTCATCGCATAGTTAGGGATCCATAAAATCCTTTTTGTCTCACAATCAACTGAATCATGAGCTAGAGTAGTCCTTTGACAATGTCACATGCAGAAAATTGACTAATGGCAAAAAGTTTTGACCAAGGCAGGCTGTGCAGGCTGATCAAGGTTGTACTTTTAGCCGATGCATTAAGATCCCTTTTCACAGAGCGTGGCTTAAATGTGTGTGATTCATGTGTGATATATATGAATCAGGGATGACAGATGACTATCATCAGTCCTGGGAAGGAAATTTGCCAAGCTAGGGATTCGAACCAGCAACTCCCTGGTCTCAAGTCCTGTGCGCTTCTGACTTTGCTACTGGGACATTGCAAAACAAACAAATAAACAATTGTCTTAACATTTTGTAGTCTGGTAAAGAGTTTAGTGACATAGAAGAGAAATATTCAAAGTATGCTTTTAGTACATTATATTTATGTGTACTCCTTTGCCTATGCTTTTTTTCTCCAAAGCTGTCTACTGTACAGACATGCTGGTTTAGAAGAGTAAAACTTTCTCAACGGTATCTTCCAGGCCATCAGACAGTATAGATATAGTATCAGACTGCATGTTCTTATATTAGAAGTTTGAACAATTGACCTCAAATCTTAGATTCTAACATAAGCAAGGGAGGCTAATATGGCAAAAATAAAAATATTGTCATGAACTCTATTATATCCCTTGATCTAGTACTGAGCTTGGTTTAAGATTTATTTTGAGAAGAACTGTCATTTCTCATACTGTTTCAAAATGCTGAGTTTTACAGAACAAATTTCTATTATTCTGGGCGAGATTATTTAAATAACTATATTGGACATGATGATGTTGTGAAGTGTCATATAATAGTTGCGTGTCTGAGTGTCTGGTCTGTTACACAGGGAAAGAATCAATCTTGATAAGGCTAATCTAGACTAAAGACATGTCAGTATGACACCCATGTTGATTATTTCTTTGAATGATAAACGCACACACAAAAGAGAAACTCTAACACACTTCATTTACAATCAAACTAGACTCAAATCAGATATTACATGATGTTGCTGTCTGATCCATCAGCATGCACAAGCCGCATAGCAGTTAAAGTGAAGCTGTTATGATAATTAAAGGTTTTTTTGCTAGCATAATCTAACTTGTTTGATGTGTAAGTTTGTCATATATTTAGTGTCATACTGTTATTACTGGTGATCTTATTGAAGTATTGTTATTTTTCTTACCAATTTACCATTTTAGCTACATTGAATATGTCGTCTGCTACTGCTTTGAATTTGGTCTAGTCCAGAATTTTGTCGTTTGGTAAAGAGTTAACTGATGATTTCTGTATTTGATAGGCTAGAAAAAGTTGCGGGAGAAGGAGAAAATGCTGGTAACCAACATTTTCTCCTTTTCCCACAATGTTTTCAGAAGTCCACTTCCTTAGGGTCGTTAAAACTTGGGATTGTGTGGTAAAGGGTTAAATGTTAACAGTGCATGGTGTATACACAGGTGTATAGAGTTCTGAAATAATGTTAATGTATTCATACAGGTTGCATAAACTCTTGGGTTGTAATATTCACACATATTGGTATAATTATCTATAGCAACATTGCAGAAACATTCTCGCTTGCTGAAAATAATGGGTGGGTATTGTTAGTTGAAATAGATTTCAGTAAATCTGGGGCAGTATTCACCACCCATTCTTTGTTTCATTCTTAGTACTGTTATTTTAGAAAGTAACAGAGCTAATCCATTTTGCATTGTTAGCTGAATTAGACTGTATTAAAATCACAATTTTCAGGTAAGATAAATTATACCAATGAGTTTAAGGTTACTGACAGGATGGAAAACATTGTAGAAAAGGATGAAAATGCTGGTTACCAACATTTTCTCCTTTTCCCACAATACTTTCAAGAGGCTTCTTTCTTTGGGTAATGCAGAGCCCTGGTAGCTCAGTGGGTTGCATACAGGACTTGAGAACAGGGGGTCACTGGTTCGATCACTGGCTTGGCCAATTTCTTTCCGAGGATTGATGGTTGTCATTGCGACAGGATTCATTCCTCCCTCACCACTGACCATTGTTTCGACAATGGTTATGTGGGGAAGCAGCCAGTGGCTTTGCAAAAAAATTGTGCAGAGTACTGGTAAAAGAAACTCCAGGAAAGCATGGATAGGTGCAATGGCCACCATGATATAACTGATATAATGTTGAAAACGGTGTTAAACACCAAACAATCAATCAACTTTGGGTCATAAGAACTTAGGATTGTAATGCTGTTGAAAGTGGGAAAAAACCCAATATTAACTGAACAAATTGCAGTTAGGCAGATAGACAAGATTTAACCCTTTACCACACAGTCCAAATTTTTCACGACCCTGAGGAGGAGGCATATTGAATACATCATGGGTTACCAGCATATTTTCCATTTCCCACAATGTTTTCTACACTTTAAAAGACAAACCCTATCATTTGAGCCACATTTACTTTTAACTGAGACACCTGAATGTTAAGGAAACTTAAATTCAGAAAGACCCATCTTCTAAATTGACTACTTCACTATAATTGTCCCTTGGTCTGTGAAACCTGGGTTGTTACTTTTCGCTATTTCCATAATTTGTCAATTTTCTACCTGCCAAAGGACCAGTCTACCTTATGACTATTGCTTGTTAGACAAAATGGATTTTATAGATCCATAATTTTAACAATGACCTTGGCCAGATTGTGGCTGAACTATAACTGTTACAATATTCTATGCCTAAAGCTCATAAAATAGTGTAAGCAGAACTGGATGAAAAGTGTACAGAAGATTAAATCATACCCTGCTACAGTAAATAAGTGAAATGAAGCTTTTAAGCTGACAGTAAACACCTAAATTTGCTGTTTCAAAGGTAGCTTTTTGAGAAAGATTTCTTGTTATTGGACAGTTTAGATCCAAGATCAGGCTGCACATTCCTTTCAGTCTGATCTTGATCTACACTGCCTGCAAAAGGTCAGCAAGTCGTGCTTAACAGCCTAAGGGTTAACTTGTCTCAGCCAAAGTGATTTTACATTGTGGAGGAAAAAAGGGTTATGACACATACCTATGTTGTTCAGTAAGGAGACTGTGGTTTATTGTGGTACAGATTGCATTTCTTGTTTTTTGAAATTGTTCGACTTTTTGTCTGGATAAATTTTAAGTTGTTGTTACTTACGAGACATTTTGAGAGTTTTTCTTAACCCTGAACCAGATGAAAACATCTAAGACACACCTAAATTGAAAGCAGTCACAGACAGCAAAATAACTGTGAATGAAAAAATTGAAATTCGTTAAGGGAAGGGTAGAAAAAATTGTGGGAAAAGCAGAAAATGCTGGTTACCAGCATTTTCTTCTTTTCTCACAATTTCTTCAAAAGGCTTCTTTTTTTAAGGGTTGTTTAAAGTTGGGATTTTGTGGTAAAGGGTTAATGTACCTGTAGCTCTGATAAAGCATTGGTTGTATGGTGTATCTACCCAGCTTTCAAAAGTACCTCAGTTATATAATGGTCGGGGTTGGTTGCTCAAGTGTGTCTGGGGTTTCACCAGTGCTAAGCTGAGGCTCTTAGGTGTCTTGCTCAAGCACACTCTTACAAAAAAACTCAAAGCCAAAGGTGGGTATTGAGCCTGGGGCATCCAGGTTTCCAATTGTACACCTTTACCACTGAGCCACTAGGGACATACTCTGATGAAGTTTAAACCCTTAACCAACCTGCTTCATGTTTATCCTTTTTCCACTATGTTTTCAACCCTTTCAATGATATATTCCAGCTACATAGGATGTGCCATCTGCTTTCATTTGTTTTAGTGTTTTATCATCTGGCAAAGGGTTATACAAAATATTAAAAAAAAGGTTTAGAGGAAAAGGCCCCATTTAATGTAATTTCAATGCATTTTGGAGGCAGAATATCTGGGGACATGGCAAAAGAAGTAAGCTGCTTAGCGGGACTCACTGACCTTTTGTGGACAGTGTAGATCAAGATCAGACTGCACAGAACGTGCAGTCTGATCTTGAATCTACACTGTATGGTAAGGAGATATTTTTCTCAAAAAAAAGATAAGTTTGTAATAACATCATTCAAGTTTTTAATGTCGGTTTGCAAGTTTCATTTGACATGTTTAGCAAGATAAAAGATATATAGGATCTGACATTAGTTGGGGTTGAGATAAAATTAAACAGTCTAGAGAAAATGTTATTAAGCGAGCCTTTGGCGAGCTTAGTAACATTTTTTCTTGACCATTTTAATAAAATTTTTATCTCATACGCCAATGTATGTCAGATTCTTTTTATCACGTAACAATATTTCACAAATCATAGATAAGAAGATGGAAAACCATCTATAGATGCACACGCGGTAATATCCATAAAACCCATTCACTTCTATGAAATACGTACAAAATGACATCATAAATGACGTCACACAATTGTGATATTAAACATGTATGAGATAAAATTCATAATGGGTATATTACACTGAAAACAGGAAGGTTATGTGATAAATGTAATTCTTTGCCACATGACAAAATTTTAGACTTGTCCAAACTCAAAGCATCAAGAGAATGACAGAATCAAAAATCAGATTTTTTCTTTAAAAGGGTAGAAAACATTGTTGAGAAAGGAGAAAGTGCTGGTTACCAGCATTTTCTCCTTTTTCCATGTTTTCAAAAGTCTTTTTTAGGGTCATTAAAACTCAGGATTGTTTAGTTAAAGGTTAATGCAATTTGATGGCATTTTGGAGGCAGAAAAATCATGGAACATGCCTTTCAAAATGTAACAGCAAATGAAGAAGTTGTTCTTTCAGGCCTTTTTCCTTTTGCCATAATTTTTTCAAGACTGATTTGTTGCAAGACCAAAATAGTTGTTAGTAGGTGTTTATGTGTCTTGGCCCCAGCCTTGGTAGCTCAGTGGTTAGTGTATCTGACTGGTGACCTGGTGCTTGCGAGTTCTATAGCCGGTTGAGGCAAACTTTCCTTTCCAGCAATTTATTGCCTCTCACCTGTGATGCATGTGAGAAAAGTAGTCAGTGGCTTGGAAAGAAAGTTGTGTCAGTACTGGTGGGAGACAGCTAGAAAACACATGTGTAGGTGCACTGACCACCGTGATATGACCTAAACTGTTAAAACAGTGTTAAACTCAATACAAATTCCATGCTGTGGAAAGGGTGAACAAAGCTTCTTGTGTGTCAGTATATAGGTATGATGTATTATTGTGTCTTGTGGTAAAACACTTTTCTTCCCCAGTAGTGTGGGAGTCTTCAGTTACTGGAGTTACTCATAGGGGAAAGTGTTTACATGTCAAATGTACCCCTGGTGGTTGTAATTAACTCTTACAGTGCCTTTCACAACAATAGTTGCCTTTGCGGTCAGTGTAGATCACTGTCTGCTTTGCTGAGTGATTCTGGACTAGAGCAACCTTGAAATTCGAGTTATTTGGGTCTTACCTGAAAATTTTGGTTGGGTTTATTCAGCGCTCTAAGGGTTATGAGGTGATGTTCTTTGTACAAGATGTGCTTCTAGTTGAAAAAGTCAAGTTTTTTTTGACTGTTGAAATGGACTAATTTTGTCTGGGGTAACGTTTAGAAAGTATGTAACATTGTTGGGATCAATTTTTGTGTCTTGAACATACCTCTGGTGGTTGTAATTACCAGCTGGTGTGCTTTGATGATGTGCTTCCAGTTGAAAAAGTCATGACTCTTTGACCTTCAAAATGGGAAAATTTTGTCTGGGAGAAGTTTAAGGAAGTATGTAACAGTTTTAGGATAATTTCTTTTGTGGTGTATGCACTATGCAGTGGTTGTAGTGTTCTGAAGGTAATGTATTATGCAGGATGTTTGTGTGTAACCCTTTGCCTAACATTCCTGTGTTTTTATGGTCTTGACTGAAGAGTCTTCTGAAAACATTGTGGGAAAAGGAGAAAATGCTGGTAGCAACCAGCATTTTCTCCTTTTTCCACAATGTTTTGTACTCTTTGAAAGACATCCCATCATTTTTGACACATTTAATCGGTTTTATGACAGTGTTTAATCAGATCAGCCAAGTTGTAAAATTCTGCCATTGGTAACGAGTTAAAATGTTCGATTTGCAAATCAGGACATCCTGATTCTGTTTCCTGCTTTTGGCTTGGTCATGTGGAAGTGCCCTTGGTCAATGCATTGCAGAGCACTCAGTGTAGTACATGTACTAGATTAATTCTTTAGGAAAGGTGAGGATTTTAGACCTTTCCAAATTGAAAGCATTTGCAGATGACTGAATGCGACCAAAAATCTGAATATTCTTTTAAAGTGTTGAAAACATTGTTGGAAAAGGAGAAATGACGGTTACCAGCATTTCTTCCTTTTCCCATGGTGTTTTCAAAGGTTTTCTTCATCAGGGTCTTTAAAGTTCTGGGCTTGGGAACAGAGGGTCACTGGTTCAATCTGTGGTTTGGCCAATTTCTTTCCAAGGATTGATGATAGTCATTTCGACAGGAATCATTCCTCTCCCACCACTGACCATTGTTTCAATGATGGTTACCGTATGTAGGAAAGCAGCCAGTGGCTTAAAAAGAATATTGTGTAGAGTACTGGTAAAAGCAACTGGAAGAAAGCATGGATAGGTTCACAGGCCACAGTGATTTATTGAAATGGTGATGAAAACGATGTTAAACACCATACAATCAATCATTGAAACTCAGGATTGTGTGGTGAAGGGTTAATATAGATTTACTATTCTCATTTTGAACTAGATAACCAGACCAGCTCGAATAGCTCAATACTAAGTGGTAGAGTATGAAACTGAGTAAATAACTTTGAACATTTGAGGGTGTGGGTTCAATTTCCATGGCTGGCCATCTAAAATAAGAGTCAGCGGCCCCTAACTCTTTTATTAAAAGATGGAAGCTGCCAAGATTGGCCAAATAGCCTTTACGAGAATGTCGATGTTACACGATATTCACCAGTGAGGTAGTGAGTTTTCGGCCCCTAACTCTCATATTGAAAGACAGAAGCTGCCAAGAATGGCCGAATAGTCTTTATGAAAACGTTGATGTTTACCGATGAGTTAGGGACAATAGACCTTAATAGTCTTTTGGAGGAAACTTTAAACCTAGTTCCTGTGTGACAGTGTTACACACTGAACACATTAAAGAACCAGATGTAATTTATGATAGATGAAAGGTTTCATCTTGTATCTAGCACTTTCCCTCATAACGTAACTAATAGCCGTCTGGGATGTTGCCCATATGGGCAACCGGTGGCAACAGTAAATAAAAAAAAATAATCAGATAAGGTAAAGGGATGCAGATGTAGTATATTGTATATTCAGCATTATGTTGTGCATCTGGTTTTGTAATTAGCACTCACAACCACTTTGATATAGCATTAGTTGTATAATCCTGCATTAATTCACTACCTATGTGACGCTTTTCCAAACATAAAAAATGTAGACTTGTCCAAATTTAAAGCATTTGCAGGCAACCAATACTTAGATGATGGATCCAGTATATGATAGGGTAGAAAACATTGTGGGAAAAGGAAAAATGCTGGTTACCAGCATTTTCTCCTTTTCCCACAATGTTTTCAAAAGGCATCTTCCTTAGGGTACTTAAAACTATGTTTAGCATGGTAAACGGTTGAACATAATTAATTTTACACTAGATGAGTTCTGATAACATTCAGGTGAAATATGGATGATGTTTTATCATAGATCCATAAAAACATTGTGGCTAAAAGAGCAATAATTGCTTGCAATTTGACCATTTGGCAAAGGCTTTAGTTGATTGGTTGTATGGTGTTTTATGCCATTTTCAACATGATTTCAATCATATTGCGGTAGCAAGTGCACTTACCTGTAAATTCCTGGAGTTTCTGTTACCAGTGCTTCACACGGTATTCTCACAAGCTGCTTTCCCACATAATCATGACCCTGAGGAAGAAGCCTTTAGCAAACATTGTGGGAAAAGGAGAAATTGTTGGTGACCAGCATTTTCTCCTTTTTCCACAATGTTTTCTACCCCTCCCAAAACAAATTTCATATTTTGAGTCAATTTAATGTTGTCGTCTGCAAATGCTTTCAATTTGGACAAGGCTAAAATTTTGTCTTTTGGTGAAGAGTTAACCCTTTACCACACAATCCTGAGTTTTAACAACCCCGAGGAAAAAGGCTTTTGAAAACATTGTGGGAAAACGAGAAAATGCTGGTAACCAGCATTTTCTCCTTTTTCCACAATGTTTTCTACTCTATCAGTGACAGAAATCATCACTGGAACTACATGTATTTTGTCATCTGCAAATGCTCTCAATTGGGTCAAGTCCAAAATTTTGTTGTTTTGTAAAGAGTTCAGGGGGCTAAAAGATGAGAGGAGTATACATACACACTGGCAAAAAAACCACAAACTTATCAAATGACAACCAAAACTGCTAATGGTGAAAAGAATGCAACATTATCTGTAGTTACATACCTTACTTCTAAACCCTTTACATGCTTAGCACATTAAGTTGATTGAGTGATTGTACGATGATCGAACTAGCGACCTCCTGTTCTGAAGTCCTGTACACAACCGACTGAGCTACTTGGGCCCAGCCCCAAGCACATTAAGCTCAGTCTGTAGTGTACAGGACTAGAGAACAGCAGGTCGCTGGTTTAAATCCCTGGCTTGGCTAAATACTTTGCAGGATTGGTGAAAGTCATTGCGACAAGATTCATTCCTCTCTTACCACTGACCATTGTTTCGACAATGGTTATGTGGGAAAGCAGGCAGTGGCTTGGGAAGCATATTGTGCAAAGCACTGGCAAGAGACCCCCCCAGGAAAGCATAGATAAGTCACTGGCTGCTGGGATATTACTGAAATAGTGTTGAAAACGGCGTTTAAACACCATACAATCAATTATTGTCCTACAATGTAGCAAAAGCCTTCTTTCTCAATGTTGTTACAAAAAAAAAGTGGGGGGAGGGGAAGAAAAGGGCCAAATTTGTTTTGAAAGTATTAACTCTATACTACCGACAAAAATTTTAGACAAGTCAAGATTGAAATCAGTTGAAGAGGAAACCTTAAATGTTGTAAAAATTGTAAAATTTGTCTTTGAAAGTTTAGAAAACATTGTGGAAAAAGGAGAAAATGCTGGTTACCAGCATTTTCTCCTGTTCCCACGATGTTTTCATCAGTCCTTTTTCCTTTGGGGTCCTGTCCGGATTGTGTGGTGAAGGATGAAAGGCTAGCAGATAAGGAGACACATTTTATTTATGGATGAAATATACATGAAGCTGTTTGCTTAGGGGAATTAGGAGTTTATGTGAAAGTCGGGCATCAAGAGTTTGTTGGATTAACAGGTATGCTTTTGTAAACTAATGAAATATATAGTTTTAGTTTAACCCTGTACCAAACCAAAAAGACTGGACTGAACCAAATTGAAAGCATTTGTAGAAAACTATTGTTGCTGAAATGATGTATTTTTTCTTTGATAGGGTAGAGAACATTGTCAGAAAAAGGAAAAAATACCAGCATTTTCTCCTTCTCCCACATTGTTTTCTTGGGCCTTCTCTTTCAGTGTCGTTGAAAGTTGGTGCTGGCGTAAAAGAATGGTGGTGAATTATGATTATGCTCGAAGTTTCCAAATTGTTTTATTTGCAGTATTAAACATCCTTTTGGAAATTGATGAACATTTAATAGTACAGTTTTTCTTAATAGTTTTTAGCTCCACTGGCCGAAGGCCAGCGAGCTTATGTCATGGCCTGTTGTCCGTCGTTCGTCCGTCCGTCCGTCCGTGCGTCCGTCCGTCCGTCCGTGAGTTAACTTTTTTTTAAAACGTCTTCTTCTCTGAAACTACCCATCCAATTTTGATGAAACTTCACAGAAATGATCCTGCCATGGTCCTCTTCAGAATTTCTTGAAAGAATTTAATTCCTTCAAAAACTCTGGTTGCCATGGCAACAAAACTGAAAAATTTTGAAAATCTTTGAGAATCTTCTTGTCTGAAACCGTAAGGCCAAGAGCTACCAAATTTGGCATGTAGCTTTATCTAGTGGACCTCTACCAAGTTTCTTCAATTTATAGCCCTGGGGTCAAAATTGGCCTCGCACCGGGGGTCACAAGTTTTACATGGGCTTATTTAGGGAGAACTTTAAAATTCCTCTTCTACCTAGCCATGGGGCCTAGGGCGACCAAATTTGGCATGTAGCTTTATCTAGTGGACCTGTACCAAGGGTGTCCAAATTATAGCCGAGGGTCAAATTTGACTTCGCCCCGAGGGGTAACATGTTTTACATGGGCGGGCTTATATAGGAAAATCTTTCGCATCTAGCTATAAGGGCTAGGGCTATCAAATTTTGCATTTAGCTTTATCTAGGGGGTCTCTATCAAGGGTGCCCAAATTATAGCCCAGGGGGTCAAATGTAGCCCCACCCCAGCGGGTCACAAGTTCTACATGGTCTTATATAAGGAAACTTTAATAATCTACTTGTACATAGCCATATTTAGGCCTAGGGCTACCAAATTTTGCATGTAACTTTATATAATGGGCCTCTACCAAGAGGGCCCAAATTTTAACTTTGGGGGTCAAGTTTGACTCCACACCAGGGGTCACAAGTTTTACATTGGCTTTTATAGTGAAAACTTGATAAACCTGTGTCATGGATCACATATTTTACAGGGCCTTTTATTCAGCAAACTTGTTTTACATGACTTTTTATTGGGCAAGATTAAAAAATCTTTTTGTTTATAACCACACATTCTAGTTTCATATTGTAGGTCTGGGGTCAAAATTGCCTTCATTCCAGGGATCGCAAGTTTAACATGGGCTTCAAAATATTGTCACTTCAATTTAAACATTAATCAAGGGAAATAACTCTTTTTATGAAAGATAAAGTTCGTTACTATTTACCTCCCTTGATTATCAAGCTGCAGTGATACATGATTGGTGCTAGACAAGTTTTTTAGCTCCACTGGCCGAAGGCCAGCAGGCTTATGTTATGGCCCGTTGTCCGTTGTGCGTCCATCCGTATGTTAACTTTTTAGCTCACTTGAGCACAACGTGCTCAAGGGGAGCTTTTAGGATCACCTGGTGTCCGTCATGCGTCGTGTGTCGTCAACAATTCTTTAAACATCAACTCCTCCTAAACCACTGGGCGGATTTGGACCAAACTTGGCTGGAATGTTCCTTGGAAGGTCCTCTTTAAAAACTGTTCACAGAATTTGATTCCATCAAAAACTCTGGTTGCCATTGCAACCAAATGGAATTTTTTAGGGAATTCTTTAAAAATCTTCTCCTCTGAAACCACGCGTCAGATTTTGAAATAATTTCACAGATATGCTCCTTGGGTGACCCTTTTTAAAAATTGTTCGTAAAATTTTGATCCGTCAAAAAATGTGGCTCTGGTGAATGGGGGCTTCTTGCACCATATAGAAATGAAGGAATTCTTCAAAATTCTTCTTCTCTGAAACCGCTGGTCAGATTTCGAAATAATTTCACAGGATTGTTCCTTGGGTGACCCTTTTCAAAAACTGTTCGTAAAATTTTGATCCGTCAAAAAACGTGGCTCTGGTGAATGGGGGCTTCTTGCACTATACAGAAATGAAGGAATTCTTTAAAAATCTTCTCCTCTCATGGGTTTCATGTTTTACAGAGCTTTTCATTGAGAAAAATTTGAAAATCTTCTTGTTTATAACATTCAAGAACTGAATTATTTGGTATGGAGCTTTATATTGTGGACCTCCACCAGGATTCAAATAATTACAGCTTTGCGATCAAAATTGGCTTTGCCCATGGATCACAACTTTCTCGTAGGATTAGATAGAAAAATGTTTGCATGTCCTCGTGTTTGAAATCAATTTGCTGAATATTGTAATGTTTGGCTTGTAGTGTTTTTACTTAATAGCCAGTGGAGCGATACAGGGCCATCATGGCCCTCTTGTTTTTTGGTTACAATTATTCACCTTTCAGTCTGTATAATTATCAGTGTGCAGAACTTGGAATTAGGTGGTTGCTGGTTTGAACCTCCTGCTTATCAAATTTCTTTCCAAGGATTGACGATTATTCATTGCAACAGGATTTGTTCCTCTCTCACCACTGATTATTACTTTTGGCGATACATCTCTGAAAAAGCAGCCAGTGGCTTGGGAAGAATATTGTGCAAATACTGGCGAAAGATACGCTAGGAAAGCATGGCTAGGTGCACAATGCTCCCCCCATATTACCGCCATAATATTGAAAATGACATTAAACACCATACAAAAAAAAAACGAAAGCAAATTTTTAGTGTTTGCATCTTTCAAAAACAACATTTTAGACTTGTTGACTTTGAAAGCTCATGTAGGGGATAAATATGGCTAACTAGCATTTTCTCCTTTTCCCACTATGTTTTCTATCTTTCATAGATACTTCCCACCATTTGAGCCACATTTTGATAGCCGGTCTGCAAATGATCTGGAATTGGAAAGGTCCGAAATTTTGTCCTATGGTAAAGAGAGATAACTCTTTAACTCTTTACCTAATGACAAAATCTTAGACTGGTCTAAATTCAAAGCATTTGCAGACAACTTATCAAATGTGGCTTAAATGATAGAATTTGTCTCTGAAAACAATGTGGGAAAAGGAGAAAATGCTGGTTTCCAGCATTTTCTCCTTTTCCCTCAATGTTTTTAAAAGGCTTTTTCGGCAGAGTCGTTAAAACTCATGATTGTGTGGTAAATGGTTAAAAGAGGACAAAGTTTCAAAATGGAAGAGTTAACTCTTTACCAATAGGGCCTGACAAAAATATATCTGTGTTCAGGGTTTCGGTCGGTCTGAGATACTGTAGGTAGGGTAGGTGGGGGTTTTTTTTCCCCCCAGAAATTTTTTACATGGACCATGTACTGAAATCACACCAGACAGATATTTTTTTTTCAATCATAGCATAAAAAGTTTAGGATCGGCAGCAATTTCTAGGTAGGGCAGTGATTGGGAAAGAATTATTTTCAATGGGACAATGTCCCTTCCTCCAGGAAAATCAATGTGACATTTTGAAAACCAATGTGACAATTTAAGAAAAAAACAGAAAATCTTTTAATTGCTTTCATTTATTTTTTTAAAATAGTACTATCCCAATGCAAGTCAAAATGTAGCTAAATGCTTATGCTGGTTCTATATTTAATGCTTGGAATCAAACATAGTCATCTGGATTCTCATTAGGTCCTGAATCCCAAGAGTCATTGAATCTTGGGCTGAAATTTTCAAGAGTCAAAATGAAATTTCCAAGCGTCAAAAAGAAATGATCAAGGATCAACATTACTTGGTTATTATGGAAATATAAGGATGACACCAAAAGACAAAGGCCTAACCTTCACCCCCCTTTCATTGTTCCATAAGACGAAGGTCTGACCTTCACCCCCTTTCATTGTAATTTTCATTTCATTAAAGAAAAAACAACAAGAACGTTTTTTCTCATTATCATTCTTTACATATAATTATGTAAATTCACTGTTTAAATTCATTATAAATGATGAAGAAACAGTTTGAGACAACTCTGATCGGACGGTGTCAATTTGACCGTTGTTGTGTCATGGGTTTTCGCGTTTTTTTTTTCAGCGATCTACTTTCATATCTTTTTATTTCTTTTAACAGTATTATAGCATGATGATTGAAATGAACTTATCAATTGGGGTAGCAGGGAACATAAATACTATTAGACCATAAGCTGATTGAGAATGTTACATATCTAATTCATGATGAAAAAAAGAGTGGCCTTCTCAATCAGCATGATATACACTGATAAACGTTTGCTGCATGTCCATGGATATGCTTTGGATAGGCTCGGAGAGAGATGTGATCTGAGAGTTGCTCTGATTCTCGCTAGGATCATCTGTATGAGTCTGTTAATAAACGATCATTGTGGGAAAGAAATTACTGATGGAGCCCTGACCTTCATGCAATTTTAAATTTTTGGTGGTATATTCTAATGCTTAGGTAGTTGTTGAATTTGAATTTTACGGCAAAATCAGGGCAGTTTCATCAAGATGACAAAATAGGTTCAATATTCAAAAAGCGTTTTATGATTGAAAACGTGACGTCACACGCACATAGCTACTCATTTTATAGAGCGTCTAATCGGCGCCGATCAAAGAAGATTCGTCTGACTAAATTTCGTACTTTTATGACGTCGAAAATTGAATGGGACAAGGGCGCACTCATTGGCAAAAACAATGTGACATTTTGGATTTTAATGTGACTATGGCCGCATGGCACAAGCCTTTCCCAGTCGCTGGTACGGTAGGGAAACCCTAAACACAGATTTTTTTTTTTAGGCCTAGACAAAAATAAAGACCTGTCCAAATTGAAAGCATTTGCAGGCAGCAATTTAAATATGACTTAAATGTTCATACTTCTATTTGATAGAGTAGTTAATGCAAAGGGAAAATTTCTCCTTTTCCCTCGATGTTGTGAAAAGGCTTCTTTCTCGGGATCGTTGAAGGTCGGGATTGCATGGTAAAGGGGTGAAAAGGGTAATGATGAACAAAGAAGAATGTCCAAACTTCTTGCTAATTATCTACACAGCAATGTGATAAAGTCATAACACCTTGAGCTGTTCTCTCTCAAACACATGTCAGTGAATATTGGTGAGGGTGGAGTGTTTTTTCCTTAACTGGTTACCAAATGACAAAATTTTAGACTGGTCCAAATTGAAAGCACTTGCAGACAACAAATTAAATGCAACTCAAAAATTGAAATTTGTTTCAAGCAGGGTAAAAAACATTGTGAGAAAAGGAGAAAATGCTGGTTACCAGCATTTTCTCCTTTTCCCACAATGTTTTCAAAAGGCTTCTGTCTCAGGGTCGTAAAAACCAGGGATTGTTTGGTAAAGGGTTAATCCATTACGACACAATCCTGACTTTAAAAAACCTTCAGAAAGAAACCTTTTGAATACATTGTGGGAAAAGGAGAAAATGCTGATAACCAGCATTTTCTCCTTTTCCCACAATGTTTTCTACCCTTCCCTAAACAAATTTCAATTTTCAAGTCACATTAAATTTGTTGTCTGCAAATGCTTTGAATTTGGACTAGTCTAAAATTTTGTTGTTTGGCAAAGAGTTAACTACACTGTTGTATGTTATGTGTGTGGAAAAAGGAGAAAATTTTAGACTGGTCCAAAATGAAAGCATTTGCAGATGAAATCTTAAATGTACAAATGATAAAATTTGTCTTTGAAAGGTAGAAAATACTGTTGAGAAAGGGAGAAAATGCGGGTTTCCACCATTTTGTCCTTTTCCCATGATGTTTTCTAGAGCATTCCCTGTCAAGTCATTAAAATTTAGGATTTTCAGGGTTTTCGATGACCCCCGGTTTCTTTGAATTTTGACCCCCAAATTTTCAAAATTACCCCAAAAATTCATATGTGTGCCTTCTTGTCTTCATTTGAAGGGTTTAAAATTGGATTCGTTGAAAAGTCCGTTGGGTGAAAACCATCCCAAGCCCTGACCCTTACCCGAACCCAGACAAATTTTGGCGCAAATCTTGCTCCCAGACAGAGCTTTTTGTGATATAAATCTAGGAATTGAGGAATTGGTATTTTAAAACATACATGGGTTTCGACAAGACGCCCTTTCGACGAAATGTCGTGCACCAGTTAAAATTGCCCCAAAATCAGAAAGTCGATGGAAAACCCAGATTGTGTGGTAAAAGGTTAAGCATCATGGGAAGTGTAAACGAGGTGCAAAAGATAGATTTCATTTCTGAAAAGTTAGAAAACATTGTGGGACAAGGAGAAAATGCTGGTTACCAGCATTTTCTCCTTTTCCCATAATGTTTTCAAAGGCCTCTTTATCAGGGTTGTTAAAAGTTGGAACATTGTGATAAAGCTACAACACCTTGCCCTCATCTCTCTCAAACACGCCAGTGAATATTGGTTAGGGTTTGGGTGGAGTGTTTTATCCTTAACTAAAGTCTCATGTTTATACATACCCTAGGGAAAAGGCTTTCGAAAGCATTGTGGGAAAAGGAGAAAATTGCTGGTAACCAGCCTCAGGATTTCACAGGACCTTCTGGTGCAGCGATCGTTTTGACAACTTTAGGATGAATAAAAGAAGGCACTCATATAAATTTTGGAGGTCATTTAGAGAATGTGGGGGGTCAAATTTTAAAGAAACGGGGTTATGGAAAACCCTGAGCCTTCCTTGTCAAGTTCCTTAAAAGTTTGGATTGTGTGGTAAAGTTTAAGCATTGTGGGAAATGATGTTTTCTAACGCATTCTTCCAAAGGATTGTATAAATAGGGGGTTGTCAAGCAAAGGGTTAATTTAGTGATAAAAGAGAGTAACAGTGGCAGCAGTTGTGATAATGGCTGTATTTATGGATTCTTGTTCTTTTTTTTTAAGCTCACCTGAGCACAAAGTGCTCAATGTGAGCTTTTGGGATTGTGCTGTGTCTGTAGTATGTCCTCCAGTCATCAACAGTTATCTCGTGTGCACTCTTGAGGCCACATGTTCGGTATAATACTCACGAAACTTAGTCAGAATGTTAAAACTTTGTTTTGATGATATCTCGGATAAGTGTGTAATTGGGCCATGTCAGGAAAAAAAGTAGGTCAGTGGGCCAAATCACAGAAAAACCCTGTGTGCACTATTGTTTGCTTTTAACTCTTTCAATATCAAATTAGCTGATCAGTGTTTCGACGATGGTCATGAGGGAAAGTGGCTTGCGGCTTTTGAAGTATTAATGTGCAAAGTACTGGTAACAGAAACTCCTGGAGACGTTAAATGGCCACTGCACCTGTTGGCTCAGTTGTTAGTGTATCTGACTTGTTACCTGGTGGTTGAGGCAATCTTTCTTTCCAGCAATTTTTCGCCTCTTACCTCTGATGCATTTGAGAAAAGTAGTCAGTGGCTTGGGAAGAAAGTTGTGTCAGTACTGGTGTGAGAAAGCCAGGAAACATTGTGTAGGTGCACTTACTGACGTGATACGACCTAAAACTGTTAAAACGGTGGCAAACTCCAATACCAATACTGGCTGCCACAATAATGCTGAAATAATGTTGAAAATGGCATTAAGCGCCATACAATCAGTCAACAATCAAATTAATGTTCCAAACACTTTCATTCTAAAAAAAAAGACCCCTAAAAATACAATGCTAAGGTTGTATTGTTCAGAATGTCTCAACAAAGTAGACAGTGTAGGTAAAAGATCAGTCTGCACATTTTGTGCAGTCTGATCTTGATATACACTGGTGAAAAAGGCAACTAAAGTTGTGAAGGCTTGATAATAAACGGCCTACAAGTTCAGTTCAGCTGCAAGATGAAGACACAGTTCAGAAACCAACATTTTCTTCTTTTCTTTCAATGTTTTTTTAGGGTTTCTCTTTTGAGTACCATGGTCAAGAAAGGTTAATACAAGTTTGACTACTTTTATTTTCCAGCATGGATACTCCAAGATGAACGGCTCTGATAGAGTGAAGAAGATAGTACAAGAGGAAGGAAGAACAGCTAGAAACCTTGTCCTGTATCATGTGCCAGTGCAAAACAACTCTCAGTATCAGAATGGTATGATATAGAGCCTTGTTGGGTCTTTAATCCTGAGTTTCTCCGTTTTCCATTATTTTTTGAAAAGCCTTCTATTTCAGGGTCATCAAAACTCAGGATTGTGTAGTGAAAGGTTAAAGGACACTCCCATGTTGACAGCTTCTTCATTTGAGACTTAACTCAGAACCTCTAGATTACAAATCTACCATCTTTACCCCTGGTCACTGCTAAAGATTTATAGCAATTGTATAGAAGAGAAACATTCAAAGAAAAAGATATCATGCCTGAAAGGTAAAGAGAAAAAAGTTGGAATAGGAGGAGTTTACTTGTAATGTTTTGATAATTATCTCTCATGCCACAATGATTTCAAACATAGTCAATGAAGGGAGTAACAAGTTGTAGTTGTACAATGTACTGCAATGAAAATGTACTGCAATGAATTAAACTTTATATGCATTTTGAAACTGAAAAAGCACAAATACAGGGTTTTAATAATGAAATGATGACTGTGGGGACTGCAACTTTTCATACCAAAAGATTAGAAGTGGGAACCGTTAAGACTGACTGTCTTTGAGTCTGATATGTATGATGTCATGTTTCAGATCGCTCTAGACCAAGACAAGTCAGAAAGAATACTTTGAAAGACTCCAAAGACTTAATCGATGGCAAATCATTATCCAAGTCTTCAGATCTTCTGAAATCACCAAAGACAGATGGATCCAAGAAGCCAGATCTAAGGGCAAGATACTGGAAGTTCTTATTTGACAATCTACAGAGAGCTGTCGATGCCATCTATGAAACATGTGAACAAGATGAAAGTGCTTTAGAGTGTCGGGTAAAGATGGTCATACATATGAAACAATCCAAGTGTAGGACTCACATTCTGGGAGCCTGGGTTCAAGCCTAAATGGAAAATGGATTATTTGTGGGAGTGTACCTGGGCAAGACACTTCAGAACCCCAGCCTAGTACTGGTGAAACCAAAGAAATACATGTATATGTGGGCTGTCACCATAGTATGACTGAAATAATGTTGAAAGTGGCATAAAATACCATTTAATCAATTCAATCAATCTAACCAATCAGGTGCTTCAACTCCTTAACAGACAGCAAAAGTTTTTGACATGTCAGAATGGAAAGCATTTTCAGAAAAATATTAGATATTAAAGGCTTTGTCCATGGTAGGGCACAAAACATTGTCAGAAAAGGAAAAATGCTGGTTACCGTCATTATCTCCTTTTTTCCACAATGTTATCAAAAGCTTTCTTTATCAGGGTCATTAAAACCCAGGCTTGTGTGGTTTAGGGTCACAGACCCTGAAGAAATAAGCTTTTGAAAAATTGTTGAAAACGGGAAATATGGTAAGGAGAATCTTCTCCTTTTTTCACAATATTTTTCTTCCATTTTAAAGACAAATCACATTATTTGAACCATATTGAATGTGTCATCTGTAAATGTTTTTAATCTGAAGTGGTCTAAAATTTTTCTGCCTTGTAAAGAATTAAAGCTTTGTTGTCCAAAGGTCAGGAGAGGATTTGTCATGAAATTTGTCTTTCCTTATTGACTCAAAAAAGGCCATATTTTGTGGCCTGGGCCCAGTTTCACAAAAAAGCTTAAGTCTCTTATTTTGCTCAAGTCTACTGATGGACCCCATTTCCAACTTATGGTTGAGTTTGTTACTTGAGACCTATATTGACAGACTTAAGAATCATTCTGAAATCTCAAGTTGACACATTTCATTTCACACTCAATTCAGCAAAATAATGGACTTAAGTTTGTTGGAATGACTTAAGTCCTTTATTTTGCTAAGCTGAGTCTGAAATGTTGAGTTAACTTAGGATTTGAGAATGTTTCTAAAGTCTGTTAATGTTAGTGAAATGCATCTGAAATAGCAGGGTCAACTTATGTTGGAAAATGAGTCTCTTGTTAGACTTTAGTAAAATAAGAGATTTAGGTTTTTTCGTGAGACCGTGCCCTGGTTTTTGTTAAACTTGCACAGTTTTATATTGAAGCCATTCTAAGTTAAAATAAGCATTTTGAATCGGATTCTCCTGAAACTTGCACAGATTGTGCTTCTTGATGTGGGCCTGAAACCTATCAAAAATAAGAAAATTCAAGTATTGGTTTCTGGAAAAAAACAAACCTATTTGATGGTTTTTCTTGTAAAGACACTTTCACTTTTCTGTGTCCTGTGTACATATTTTTGTTATTATATTTTAATCAGGAAGTAATCATGATGTTAGAACACAGTACAAGAGACTTTCAGTCACTCATTGACAGACTGCATGTACAGAAAGAATATGAGATTGCAACTAAGGAAGGAGACAGGTATATTTTTTCAAGTTTAAAACCTTGCCACACAATCACGAGTGTCAACGACCCTGATAGACAAGGCTTTTGAAAACATTGTGGAAAAAGTACTTCTAAATGAATTAATATTCCTTTTGCTGCCAGTATAGGTCAAAGGCTTAACCCTTTACCACACAATCAAATTTTGGACCTGACCTTTTCAAATTTGAAATCGTTTACAGATGACACAGTAAATCTGACTCAAAAACTCGAAGCTGTCTTTTAAAGGAAGGAAAGAAAACAATTTGGGTAAATAAGAAAATGCTGGTTATCAGTATTTTGTCCATTTTCTACAATGTTTTCAAGAGCTTTTTCCCCCCAAGGTCGTTAAAACCATAGGGGTCCATAGTTTGATTCCTGGCACCCATAGACAATATATTATAAACAAGGGATTTAACTGTATGCAGCCCGTTACTCGCCCCCGGTTACAAAAAACAACGTATCTTTTCTACCCCATCAGTTATTCTCCTTTTTTTTTCTACAGCTGAGAGCTAAAACATTTTTCTACCAGAAAAACACAACTGTTTGTCAGTGGCTAATGCAGTTTGGCAAATACATTCGCTTGAACTTGTAAACTCGCTCAAAAATCTGCGCCATTGACACGGGTTCGTACATCCGTTTTCAAGATATAAAATGCACTTTAGATCCAGTGAAACGCAGCATTAGCGGCACCCACCCTTTAAACATGTTTAAAAATACTACTGACCTATAGTCTTTACCTTCAATAACGATGAAACGCCTCAGAATTCGTTGAATTTGTGATCCACGTTCTTATTTCGAACAGCTGCAGCCATCTTCTGTCATGTGACATTGTTTGGAATGAGAAATTTCATGGGTTGATATGTACTAACAGTCGTGCATTCAACCAATGAAATTTTGTACAGCTGCTCACACCTTTTTGTCACGTGACAGTACGGTGACACTGTTTGGAACGAGAAATTTCATTGGTTTATATGCGCAAACGTCAGTATCGAATGTACGAACCCATGTCAATGGCGAAGATTTTTGAGCGAGTTTACAAGTTTGAGCAAATGTATCAGCCAGACTGCATTGGCCACTGACAAACAGTTGTGTTTTTCTGGTAGAAAAATGTTTTGGCTCTCAGCTGTGGAAAAAATTAGGAGAATAACTGATGGGGTAGAAAAGATACGTTGTTTTTTTGTAACCGGGGGCGAGTAACAGGCTGCATACAGTTAAATCCCTTGTTTTAGTCTATGGGTGATAGGAGTCAAACTACGGACCCCTATGGTTAAAACTTGGGGCTGTGTGGTACAGGATTAAGCCAAAGAACTCTAATGTCAACTTAAGGTTGCTTTTAATTTACTGATAGCGTAAATCAAAGGCTTGAAATAGATTACCTATTCAGTAGTATTCTAATCTTATAATAGTCTGGAAATATTAAGGCGTAAAAGGAGGCATTTTGTCAGAGTGTGTCAGTTACTCAGTATGAAACAGCTGTTACTGATGTATTTAGAAAAAAATGAGGCAAGCCCAAGTCATGCAGTCAGTTGCATAAAGGACTTGAGAACAGCAGATGGCTGTTTCAAATTCTCAGCTCAGAGAATTTCTTTCCAAGGATTGATGATAGTCATTGCGACACGGTTCATTCCTCTGTTGCTGTTGATCATTGTCTTGATGATGGTTATGTGGGAAAGGAGTGAATGGCTTTGAAAGAATGTTGTGCAGAGTATTGGTAAAAAAGTCTGCAGGAATGCATGGATAGATGCCCTGGCTGCCACTAACTAAGTTAATGTTGAAAACAGTGTTAAAGACCACATAATGTAGCAGTAAGTTCAGAATATGTGAAGGTTAAGGTATTTGAATTCTGTGAAATTATGTTCTCATCTATTCTGATGTACCATTGTTTGTGTTGTGGTAGTTCTTTCTTACTACAATGTCTGCATAGAGTCCAAATTCAAGTATTGTCAAATTTTTAAAGTTGTGGGCTTCAAGTAGGTTTCAAGAGATGTTTTATATGACATACACAGAACAACATTTTCTTTTTTCAGACCGACCTCAATAGCATGGGAGGTGCGTAAGATGTCCCCAGGTAAATCCCCCAGTGGCCTTGGACATCACGGTCACACCTCACCCAGCCCTGCACAGAGGGTTCTGAACTTCTCCCAGCCACCTGAGACAGAAAATAATGGAAATCCACTAAGGTATTTAGATTTGAGCTATGCTTTGGCAAAAGGGGGTTTAATAGATCTCTGTGATGCATCATACAAGGCAAGTTATCATATGGCCTGCAACATGCGAAAAGGGGCATTCGGACATTTGTGTAGTGTCGTCTCGGATCAGCCTGCGCAGTCTGCGCAGGCTAATCCGAAACGACACTTTCCGTTTTTACGTAATTTTCTGTTTTGCCCACGTCTACTGTAGCACAAAATCTAATGTAGTCGTAAAGTGCCGTCTCAGATTAGCCTGTGCGGACTGCGCAGGCTGATCCGAGACAACACTTTACGCAAATGTCCAAATGTCCCTTTTCGTGTGTTGCAAGCCATCTAATTTTGGATTCATAAAATCCTTTTTTGTCTAACAACTGGCTGAGTCCTCAGGTAGAATGGTCTTTGAACATGCTGAAAATTGACCAAAAGCAAGAAGGTTTGACACAGGTCAGCCTCAGGTAGATTGGTCCTTGGACATGTTAAAAATTTACTGAAAGCAAAAAGTTTTGACACAGGTCAGCCTGTGCAGACAGGGCAGGCAGACAAAAGGTCAATACTTTTTGCAGACGCATTAAACCCCTTTTCACAGAGCATTTGTTTCTAGAGGACTAAATCCTTTGAGTGCCTTTCATAACTAGAGTTGGTTTCACCAATGTAGATCAAGATCAGACTGTTTAAAATGTGCACTGTCCACTACTTTGTAGCATATTCTATGGAAAAGAGCCTTGAAAGTGGAATATTTAGAGGTTTTATGTCAGAGTGAAATTGTCCATTGAGGGCTTTTTGGCCTAAAGAGTTAAGGACATTTTCTAACAGTGTTTCACTTTTATCCCAGTAGCCAGTACACCTATCCATGCATTTCTTGGGAGATTCTATATCAAATTAAATGCTACACACACCTCCCAAATCCTGATGTTGTGCACATAGGCTGCGGCTAATACGCTTGGTTAATGTACAATGTCATCCATCTGTAGACATAGGTACCAGTATATGTATTATAACACGTGAAACAAATTACTCCGTTGCTTTTGCATTTCTTTCGTTCCATTGGAGTGATTTGCTCTTCTGCAGATCAAATCTCTCAGAGGAGTTGAGACCGTTAGATCATTCATTCATCCCTTTTGGAATCTTTAACAGAATTTCGAAATTGTCAAATTGTCGTCTTGATGGCGCCCATGTAGGTAATTCTAGACTGTTTTCCTTAATTTTCACTTTCATAGACGCATAAAAAGATCAATTAGAAAAATTACAATAACATATAAGCCACGGTGTGTTATAGGCTGCACCCTTGAAAATTTCCACTTTTTTAAACAGATAAGCGGTAGCCTATTGTCTGGAAAATATAGTAACATAAATTGGTCTAGTTTGCCTACTTTCAAACATATGGGTTATAATGTCTTCATGTCTTCGCATATTTTCTCTTCATTATAGTATTTCAGTAATCCGATTTTTCATTTTCTCAGTCTGTAGAGCTCAGCACAACTTAATTTGATTCTGCAGAGAGTGTAGATTAAGATTAGATTGCATATACGATGCAGTCTGATATTTGATCTGCTGTGTTAGCTGGCATATTTTATCTGGAGACATCGACCAAAAGAGTCTTTTTTTCTAGACTGATTCAGTTCATCTTATTCGTACAGTCTTGGAGGGATTAGAAAATTTGATTTCGTATTTGTTTAACCTTTAACTGAATAATCCTGGGTTTATTTGGCGATGATTAAGAGGGCTTTTGAAAACATCATGGGAAAAGGAGAAAATGCTGGTAACCAGTATTTTCTCCTTTTTTCAATGTTGTTTTCTACTCTTTCATAGACAAATCCCATCTTTTGAATCACGTTAATTTTTCCACTGCTAACATGTTCAGTATATTTGAGTCTACAATTTTTTCATTTTAAACAGTAAACATTTTTTTTCTTCAGAACCCAGGGTTGTGGTAACAGCTGGGCAGACAGAGTGAGAGGAGTAAAAAGTCAACCTTCAAGGGAGATAACACTTCTCAAAGAATCTCATCCAGTATTACCAGAGCCTCCAGTGCTCTCCCCTGTACCGTCATCCCAGACTGAATCTGACTCGTATAAGGAAGCTAATGGTAAAAAGCATTTTTATGAAGACTCAATGATTACCATGATTTTTTTATCCTTTGATTGATCAGGAAGAAATCCTCTGTTATCTGTTTACCAAACAAAGAAATTGAAGATAAATGATAATTGTGCTGATCAAAAGCATTGTTTTAATGAAAAATTGAATCTGGCACAACTAATGGCATTTTGTCTTTGAAAGTGTAGAAAACATTGTGGGAAAGGAAGAAAATGCTGGTTACCAGCATTTTCTTCCTTTGCCACAATGTTTTCATTTTCATCAGCCTTTTTCCTCAGGGATTGTTTGATAAAGGGTTAATTATGACTGTTATCACAATGTTGCAGAATTAATAATAATGGTTATTTTATAAATTAATTCACAAGTAAAAATATCATATATCTTTTAAATATGTCTATTTGTGCATTTTTCTTGCTTAAACATGATTATTGGCAATTTTAAGCCCATCTGTTTTCAAAGAAAAAGTCAAGTTATTGTCATAGCTCTGTCATTGTCTGTGTCGTTGTCAGGTAAAAACTTTTGACATTTTATTATATCTCTCTTATAACTGAAGATACTTACTTCACACTTGGACAAGTTGTTAATTATCAAGAAGGAGACCATACAAGAAGGGCAGGTAACCATCAACATAATTGCAACACAGTTAGGCCCTTTTTCAACTTAAAATTTTCACTTAAAATCAAACAACTGCAGCTTAGCATTGATACCCACATGGGGTGCTCTTGTTACTTCTTGTTTTAGAATTAGATCAAAAAGTTGCCTTGTATTCATGTATTATAACTCACAAAGTTACTAAGAATATCTATATTTTACAAGAATGTAAAGTTTTAATTGCTCTACTTGCATATTTATGAGTACAGTTTTATTTTCCACAGAATCTGAGGAGTCAGATGGATGGGAAACAGTTCAGCGAGGTAGTAAGGTTAAATCCTGGGGCTCCCCTTCACAGAGGTCTCTGGAAAACCTGAGTACGGGGTCAGGACAATCCAATGAAAGATACAAGTTGAAACGATCTGTGTCCGACCCCAACGCATCTGTGCAAAAGTATAAACATTTCAACCACCGTGGTGGGAGGTCTGGGAAAAGCCCTGAAAAAGAAGCAAAACTTAGATCAAATCAAAGTGTAGCTTCAGAGGAAAGTAGACCAAGAACAGGTAGTAAAGATAGTGAAAAAGAAAACAGACCAGCTAATAAAAATATACTGGACAACTCCACAGTGAAATCAGTCGCTCAATCTAATGTAAATACAATGTCTCAAAACAAAGAAGCTTCTAAAGGTGATATAGCATCTAATGCAAAGTCCAAACAAGCTATGAACAAAAAGGTTGTGAACCAAACAAAGCAATCCGCAGTCTCTAAAAATGTTCAAAAGCCAAATGCTGATAAGCCCAAACCACCTAGATCAAGTGGTGGTGTCAGGAGAAGTGAGCTTAGAGCTGCTGTGAAATCAAACAGTAATGTTGACAGTGAGAAAAAAATAGATGATAAAATGGTTTTAAATGGAGACATTGTTGATAAGGTTGATGAAAAAGTAACAAAAAGTGAAACAAACAGTGATGTAAAGGTAGCTGATACAAAGCCAGGTGAACAAAATCAAGCAGAAACAAAGGGAGAGAATGAAGTTGACAGCTCTGCACTGGATGATGTAAGTTATTATTTATTATTTCTTTGTCCTAATAGAGGAGTCCTATTTGGCTGAATAGCTTGGTTGTTTTTCTACTGAGATAGTAAAATTCAGGGGTAGGGAGATTGAATCTTAGCTTACCTGAACCTGTCACTGTGACAGGATTCTATACTTTCTGTAGTCACCGTGGTAGGATTCATCTCCCTTCCACTACTTGTTATCATTTGGGCTATAGTTTAGTGATCGGGAAATCATTCAGTGGCTTTGGAAGAACATTGTTTGAAATTCTGGTTAAAGAAATTTCATGAAGGCATGGATAGGTGCTGCCACAATGTAGCTGAAATAATGTTGAAAATAGTGTTAAACAAACAACAAACAAAATTTAATTATCCTTTCTCACCACTTAACATTGTGGAACATTTGAAACTATCACAACTTTTGATTGGCTAAACGAAATAGTTTTGCCAATCAGAAGTTGTGTTACTTTCAAATTTTGAAAATTCTGTAGAATAAGATTTATAACATTCTTATAGATGGAACTGTATTTTCTTTATTGTAGGCCCTGGCATCAGTGTTAGATGTAGAAGACAGTCTTACTGTTGAATTAGAGAAGGAGCAAGAGCAGGCCTTAAAGTCTGCTATACAGGAAGAGGAGACCTGGCTGAAGGAACTGGCGAGAGAGGAAAACACAGTGATTGATATTGAAACAGAGACAGAGGAGAGTGAACTTGGGGTATGTCATATTGCATTTATTAAAGGGAGCATGTATGCTTGAAAACATAATAATAATGGATTTACATTTGTACACAATGGATGGATTCAGGAATTCATTTGATACATGACTGAATTATTACTTTAAAGTGGTATTTTTAAGTATGATTGCCTTGACTTTTTTCATCAGTTGGCAGATAGAAATAGATTTTAGTTCTTGCAAGGATTCTTAATCTTTTAAAACACATTGAAACTCAAATCTAGTTTATTGCCAAAAAGTAAAAACAATTTTAGGTTTCCAAGGGAAAAAGAAACTGCCAAAACTTCTTGTTTGTTGCAGAATTTTTTGATATTCTCAATGTGATAAAGTAGCACCAAGGAAATTTATAGGGAAAGATAAATAACTTTGATCCTTTGTAGAAAGTATCACAATAATCACTGTTTTTCAAGTAATACTTATGAAAGGTGGCATCTTTTAATAGAGACAAATCTAAAACTTTGTTTTCCGGGTTAAGAGAAAAGTAAATTGTCTGATTCTTCAGTGGTATTCACAAATACATGGACAAACACTGGGTATGCCCCTGAATATGTATTAGTGTTTACTGTAATACATAATACCCTTGATACAAGAAATTGTCTCTCATAATCCAGTGTTTATAGCAGTGTGCTCATTTGAATTGTTTGAATTGTATAACACTTTATCAGATGACAAAATTTTAGACTGGTCCAAATTCAAAGCATTTGCAAACTCAAAAATTGAAGTTAGTTTAGGGAAGGGTGGAAAACGTTACCAGCATTTTCTCCTTTTCCCACAGTATTTTCAAAAGCTTTCATCCTCAGGGTCATTAAAACTCTAGATTGTTTTGTAAAGGGATAAAGAATGAGTACCTTTGGTAAACAAAATTGTGTTGCATACAATTGTGTGCTATATTTATAGCACTGTATTTGTTGCTTGTTGCAGAACACAATGAGTACCCTAGATACATCTGGACCAGGAGTATTAGATTGGGATAGTATGGTGGCTGAATATGATGGTATGTATTGAATTGTAGCAATTTTTTACTTGTAGTCTCTTTGCATGCTAAGGGCATCATTGTCTGCTTGTACCGATTGTAGATTTAAAGAGGTTCTGCCGTTTGAATGCAAATTTTGTAAAGATGGTAGGTATTTTCTGATAATTTTGAAACAAAGACATGTCTTTTCAAAAAATGCAGAAGTGTTTGTAAATACCCGATGTGTGTGTTCGAAAGTGCCAACATGTTGGGTAATGGCCATTCTTACTAAGGAATTCTAACACATTGTTACTTGATAATCCCTGCAGTTTATATATTGTTAATAGTCCGTAAAAGAAAAGGCATATTAAATGTCAAACATAGGTCTTTCTGCAGTTATTACTAAACAACGAAGATTATCGTGTAACTGTTTGGAGATACCTGGTCTTACTGTATGAAATTGTTTCATTCATGTATTGGTCCAAGATTAATGTTTAGGTTTTCTGAAACAGAAGTTTTCTATGTTATTTTTGTCCTTTTTTTATCAGTGGAATAGAGCAATGATTTTCTCGAATTCATGGATAAATTCTGCTGCAAACTAAGTTTGACAAAGGTATGATTAAATTTCGTTTTATTATAGTATTAGAACTGTTATCTTGTCTGTCTGTCTCTGTGGGACCAAAGTTTCTCCATAGATCTGAGACGCAGGTAAGAATTTGCCATGATTGTACTAAAATGTGTCAAAATCATCATCAGAATCATCACATCACATCTTGAATTTTTGTAGCTGCAGAGCAGGCCGGTATCAGTAAGAACTGGGGAGAAATGGTGGAAGAAGCAGAGACCAGGACACCAGGGCATGCTGTACATATGCATGAGAAGTTGTCCTCACCCTCCAGGAAAAGGTCATAAACTTTATTTTTGCAGTTAATTGTTGCCCTTTGCAGACAATTTTGTGTGACTTTTGGTACAACCACTTTTGAAAAAAAATGTGATACAAAGATTTATTGTTTAGGAAGTAAAAGACATTGAACAACACATAATGTTTAAACTTTAAAAGTTTCAAGGAAGGATTTGTTGAAAGGTTTAGCTTCTTGAAATTTTATTAGATCAGGGCCTGTATTCACTAACCATTCTTAAGGACTTTCTTAGTCTTTTTCTGAATTTGAAAGTAACACAAGTTCTGATTGGCAGAAGTTATGTTGCTTTCAAATTTTGACAATCTTAGAGAATAACACTAGGAATGTTCTGTAGAGTTGTTGGTAAATACAGATCTAGCATTGTAAGTCTTTTGATATAGACATGCCTTAAGAGGCTTTAAACAGTATACATGTATAGATAGCCACAGTAAATATTCTTATTTGATATCAAACCTTTGTCAGTTATAGTTCCATTGTTAGCTAAATGGATGGTTCTCAAAGTGAAAATACAATTAATTTACATGGTCCATTACTGTAGAGGCTATTTCAGATAGACTAAATTTATCACGAATAGAACAACGAACAAATATCGAAAGAAAATGAAAATACAGGTTGTCAGTGATATGGAAGTTTTCTGAAGCTGTGAACTGCAGGATGTACAAGAGTTGTATTGTAGAATTATGGGTTATGTTGGCGACATTCTTTATTCTCATAAACAATAAATCACAGATCTCCAACTGAATCCAAGAAAAGACATGAGGAAAAACAAGCCAAGGCTCAAGAACTCAGAGACAAGCTTATGTTAGAGAAGTCTGAGAGATTGAAGGTTCTTGGAAAAAAGGTACTACACTCTTTACCACACAACAAAAATGTAGACTTGTTCAAACTGAAAGCATTTGTAGACGACACTTTAAATGTGACTCAGACCATGAGATTCGTTTTTGATAGAGTAGAAAACATTGTTGGAAAAGGAGAAAATACTGGTTACCAGCATTTTCTCCTTTTTCGACAATGTTTTGAAAAGGTTACTTCCTAAGGGACATTAAAATTCAAGGTTGTTTGTTAAAGAATTAAAACAAATAATGTAAATGAATTTGCATTGTTTTCCGGTGATGTAGGCAATCTGAATATGGTACTGTAGTTTAGAAAACCCTGGTATGGTTCCAAATTGTTGTATTGGTTGCATGGGAGTGCCCTTTGGAAAGACACTGCTGAATCAAGCCTTGGCGTAATCCAGGGACATAAACAAGAATTAATACATGTGCGCTGTACACTTGATTTAATTCTTTACCAGATAACATAATTTCATGTTCATCCAAAATTTAAAAAAAAAAATTGCAAGATAAATTTGATTGCCCTGAATTGATGTGCTTTATCTATGGAATGGCAGAAAAACAAAAAAAATACTGGTCACCAGTATTTGCTCGTGTGACCAGTATTTGCTCCATTTGCAACAATGTTTTCAAAAGCATTCTTTCTCAGGGTCTTTAGAAACGCTTCGTAATCGTTAAATATTCTGCTGTCAAAGGGAAATTCTACCTCCAGATTCAGTCATTTTCTACCCTTTTCAAGACAATTCCTATCATTTGAGTCACACTCAACTTGATGACTGAACGCTTAAATGGACTAGTTGAAGATTTTTTCATACGGTAAAGGGCTAAACTTGTCCCTTGCATTAAAAAAATAAGGGCTGATTATTACATATCAAGACACATTATTTTAATTTTTATGTTCTGACAAAACATAGGTAGAAGAAGTTCGAGCATGGAAAGAAGAACTGATGAGACAGAGGAAAGAGATGATTGAGAGAAAGATGCAGCAGGCTGAGGAAAAACGACAGATAATGTTGAAAACGAAGGCTCAGAAAGCTCATGATGAAGAAGCTAAGGTGAGGAAAAAACGAATGAGTTATGGTCTAACTGTTTGTGTTAACACTTTACAGAACAATATAAATTTTAGATTTGTTCATATTGGATGTATTTGCTGATGAAAAATTAAGTGTTACTTAACTTTTTACCAAACAAGAAAATTTTATACTTGTCAAAGTTCAAAGCATTTGCAGACAAAAAGTCAAAGTTCAAAGCATTTGCAAACAACAAAAAATAGACATAACTCAAAAATTTAAATTCTTATTGATTTTTCTTTCGTTCCTAGACCTTTGAAGGTTTTAAAAGACTTCTGAAACCATGCATTGACACTGATCTCATGTGTTTCAAAAGGCTCCAACATTTTCCTGATCACATGGTCTCCTTTCTCACAATGTTTTCAAAAGCATTCTTCTTGGGGTTGTTAAGAGTTGGATTGTTTGGTAAAAGGTTCAGTAGTAGATGATGATCTGTAGACTATTTCATTATGATATTTATATGTGAGCCATGCTCTAGCAAAAGGGGGACTAATGCATCTCCATTATGCTTTTTACCGGGCAGGTCATCTTGTGAGTTCATAAAATCTATTTTGTCTAACAACCAGCTAAATCATGAGGTATTATGGTCCTTGTACATACAGAAAATTTACCAATTGCAAAAAGTACCTTTTGCAGATGTATTAAACCCCCTTTTCAAAGATCATGGCTCATATCTAAATAGATGCTTTGCAACTTTTTAGGCAAATGAGATAGCTTTCATCAATTCTCTGGAGGCCCAGAACAAAAGGCTTGACATTATGTCTAAACATCAGGAGTCAGAGGCAAGGCTACAGGACATACATGTAAGTAAACTATGACCCTGTTGTTTTTCTTAACCCTTTACCACACAATCTTAAGTTTTAACCACCCTGAGAAAGAAGCCTTTTGAAAACATTGTAGGAAAAGGAGAAAATGCTGGTAACCAGCATTTTCTCCTTTTCCCACAATGCTTTCTATCATTTCAAAGACAGAAATGATCTTTTGAACTACATTGAATTTGTTGTCTGCAAATGCTTTCAATTTGGACAAGTCTAATTTTTTGTCACGTGGTAAAGAATCACATGTTGATAATTTTCATGATAAACTTTGTCTTTCTTAGCCTAGGGTATCCTGCAAGCAATTAAAAATGTTTATTATCCCATACTGATAACAAAATTTTATTTTGCAGTTGTCTGTCCATCCTCCTATCCATCAAGCCCATCATTGCACCTAATTTGGTCGAGGATACTAGTTCAATGCAGTAGCTCGTTGATTGTTGTTTCAATTCAACTTTTCAGTACGAGGTTTTGCAGGGAAACTTTTCACTGGTGGATTATATAAGCCAGTCAGATGGCTGACTGTAGTTGGAGCATATACCATGGAGACAATTCACTTATTCATTGTTTGTCCAGGGCTTTAACAATTCAAGTCTGGACTCCAAATTGACTTGCCCAGAGACACTGTCACGAAAAATCAAATCCAGACACCCACATACTGAATCCTGTGCGTACATCTAGTGAAATAAATGCTACTTTGTCCAGGAATGCTAAGACAGGCACACTGGCCACTCTGATGTTATTTGAATACTTTTGAAAACTGTTAAACATTAACTCTTTACCAAACAAAATTTTACACTGGTCCAAATTTAAAGCATTTGGACACAACAAAATAAATGTTACTTAAGAACTGAAATTTGAATTGGGAAGGGTAGAAAAGATTGTGGGAAAAGGAGAAAGTGCTGGTTATCAGCATTTTCTCCTTTTCCCCCACAATGTTTTCAGAAGCTTTCTTCTCTGAGGGTCATTAAGAGTCTGGATTGTGTGGTTAAGAGTTAAACAAATAAATGAACTCTTTATATTGATTATAATGTTTAATAATGATGTAGGACGAGAGGCAAAGAAAACATGAAGAGAAACTGGCCAAAGAGGCTGCAGTTGAAGAGAGAAGGAAGACTTTACAAGCAGAGAGACTGGCTAGACTGCAGGAGATTCAAGCAAGACGTAAAATAAAGGATGCAAGGGTGGAACAACACAAGGTTGAGAAGGAAGCTGAGAGACAGGAGGCTTATAGAGCTAAAGAAAAGTAAGTGATCATAGTATTTAGTTTCAAGCAGTTTTTTTACATCGACTGTTTTCAAAGAAAATGTCGAGGTACTGTTACAGCCCTGACGTATGTATTGTCCTTATCATAGAGCCAAAACTTTGACATTTCATGATATCTCTGTCATTACTGAAGTTATTTGCTTCAGACTTGGACTACTTGTAAACTTTCAAAAGGGGAATCCATAAAACAAGAGCAGGTAACCACCAAAATATTTTTGACACAGTTATGCCCCTTTTTATCCCCCGCCGAAGGCGGAGGGATATAGTTTTAGCATTGTCCGTCTGTCTGTCCTTCCTTCCGTCTGTCCGTCCATCTATGTGTCCGTCTGGGAGAATATCTCCAATATCATTGGACGGAATTTCGTGGAACTTTATACGTGTGTACAATAACCCATTCCGCCGATATACTTTTTTTTTTTTTTTTTTTTTGATTCGATGAAAAATGGCCGACTGGGAGCGATTTTAAGTGACGCGGTCAAGTAAATTTTTTGGTGGGGGATATCATTTCAACGAAATTGCTTGTTAGACATAGAATTTTCACTGAAAATCAATCTATTTCTTAAAGCAACTGCAGCCAAGTGTTTGCATCCACATGTGGTCTTGTTAAACCTTTACCACACAATCTAGAGTTTAACAAACCTCACTGGAGGTGGCTCAGGATAACATTGTGGGAAAAGGGGAAAATGCTGATAACCAGCATTTTCTTCTTTTCTCGCAATGTATTATATTCTTTCACAAGCAAATTCCCTGACCGGGACCACATTTGTCATCTGCAAATGCTTTCAATAGAGGCAAGTCTATAATTTTGTCATATTGTTAAGGGTAAATATGGTAAATCACATATTGTGTAAGGAACAAATGAAAATCTAAACATTATTAGCCAACATAGCTGACTGCCTTTCCTTTGCATGTACCCCTAAGCCCTTTGTCATGTATTTGTTGATATAAAGTAGTTTCAACGAAAAGTATTCACTGCAGTTTAGTTTCTTTCAGTCTTTAACTCATATTGTATAAATGTAAAATTTTGAAATCATGGTTTGGGTGAAAGAAAACTGCTATAAATGGCATTCAGCACCAAAAATTAGCAAGAGACAAGTTGAAAGATTTATATTTTATTGTGTGGCCAGATAATCTATTTTCTAAAATTTTGTATTCAAAGTCTTTAAATCTTTGAACAAGTTTGCAGCGGATAACTTTGAAAACATAAAAAAAAAAGAAGGAAAGTCATAGATTAACTCTTTACCACATGATATAATCTAAGAGTCATTCATAGTCAAAGCATTTGTGAATGTCTGATCAAAGGTGCTTTAAGTAATGGAACTTAACAGCATTTTCTCCCTTTCCCACAATGCTTTCAAAAGCCTGCTTTCTGATGGTCGTTTAAAGTTGGGTATGTATGGTAAAAGTTTTAGGTTAAAAGTATGAATGAATGTGAAAACATAGTCACAAAGGATTGCTCATAACAAGCAGTTTCTCTTTTTGTCAGAATGTCTTTTGAGAAATTGTTGGCAGGTATCAAAGTGTTCAGTTCAAAAGAGAAAAAAATGAAACGTTTTTGAAAAATTAAGTGGGTTACAAACAAGAGTTTTCAACTGAAGACCTAATCAGCAACATATTTTTTCACAGAGACAGAGAGGAGAGGTTGGCAGCACTAAATGCTCAACATGAGTTACACATTCAAGAACTGCAGAAGAAAATCCAGCAAAAGGTGAGTTACTTTCCCTCATATGATACTACTTCAATCCCTTACCACACAATCCTGAGTTTTAACTATGAAGATGGCTTTTGAAAACATTGTGGGCAAAGGAGAAAGGCTGGTAACCAGCATTTTCTTTTTTTTTTTCCACAATGTTTTTTATCCTATCAAAGACAGATCATCGTTTGAGCCACATTCAATTTGTCATATGCAAATGCTGTCAATTTGGACTAGTCTACAATTTTATCTAGTTGCTGTTAAAGACATGATGAGACATGTTTCTGTGTAGTCTGATCTTCAGTCAGGACTGTTAAATATTTTGTGAGATATTTTGACCAAACATCCTGATCTTGATTCCTGTTTTGTTTATTTGTAGGTTTATTAATGCTATTTTAAACATTATTTCAAATACAACATGGCTGCTAGTTCACATATCCACACTTTCATCAAGTTTTTATACCAGTGTTTAGCACAACGCTCTTCCCAAGCAACAGGTTGCTATCCCACAGGACAGTCATCAAAACTTGTTTCCTGTATAAAAATGCATGAATATTTTGCACTGGAATGATGAGGTTGATTCAAGTATTGTACTTGCACTTATTCTTTAACTGCCTGTCTCAGTTGTAAAAAACACTGTGATGATAATGTAGTTATTGGGACAGAGTTCATTCCCTTTATACCATTGAAAATTTTCTTGGCTTTGTGTTAGAGACTGTCCTAGGTAGAGCTGGGCCTGTATTCAACAAACATCCTGATGAACATTTTTAGTTTCTTGAATTTTCTAAACTAGAACATAGCATTTTCTTTACTAGAACAATGCAATTACTGACTGGCTAACCCAAATGGTTTAGCCAATCAAAAATTGTCTACTTTCTAAACTGAGAATAAGGTTGACAATGCAATTTAGAACAGTTGGTGAATGCGGACTCTGGGATAGATGGATAGGTGCACTCACTGCCTTGACTGAAATACTGTTGAAAACAAACTAACAAATTATTTTCCTTTGCAGCAAGATGAGAGTTCCCAGCGTCATATGGAAGCTCTTCGACAAATACGTGAGAAAGCCTTTGAGATGAGTGTGCTGAGACATTCCACCGAGGACCATAATGATGCCCCCAAACTGACCCCTTATGAGAGTAAAAAGATGTGTACAATCTGTAACGTTTTGGTAAGTTGTAGCATGTTTGGTAGTCTCCTTTAGGAGGACAAACAAAGTCTTAAGCGCTGTTACAAATGGAGAAACTGCTTAATTTGAAAAGCATTATGCTGCACAGGTGCTGCAATGGGCTTGCATGGTGAAGAAGGTTATATGATGGCTGTTGGATGAATTAGTGGAATTTTGTTGTAAAAACAAAACTTGGATACCAATTATGATCATATATCAACATACATAATTATTAAAAAATCTATACCATGAACATCTTCCAAATTTCATACAAATTCATAAAGAAATATATTACAACAGAGAATTACAATACACATGTAAACACACACATTGCTGGGCTAAGGATGTGAAAAAATAAAGTCACTGTCATTACAAGCCAAGAGATTGGCAGAATGTTTTCTTTATATTCCGGTCGAACACCTGGTGCGCAATGAATTTGGACATGCCTAGATCCTGTATAAGGTTACAATGTATTGTGGGACACAACACACCTAAGTTGTCTGATGTGCCAAGCACTTTAATTCAGCGGCCGTTAGTGACCTTGTCACGCATAGTATTCAAAATTGAAGGCGTCACGCTAACTGGTCTTCCTTCACGAGGATCATCTTCAAGATGATGTTCTTCCATTCCTGGATTGCTCATGTCACCTGTAGACAAATGAAGTACTATAGGAACTTGAAGTTGGCCACTTCTCAAGCAATTTTATGGTCAGTTTTGGTGTTTTAACAAGTCCAACACAAACTTTATTATTGCAAGTAATTCATCATCCATTGAAGACATCATTGTGTAAAAAATTACCTGGCACCAATGAGACAAAAACTATGTTTTAACATTAACACATGAAACAATCATTATCATTAATATTATTATATATATGTATTATCATTAAATTATCATTTTGCAGATTACATCAGAAGTGTATCTACAGAGCCATTTGAGAGGTAAAACACATCAACAGGCACTGAAACATAACAACAATGGCATGTCAATGTCTAAGGAACAAATTGTAAGTTTTGAAGCACAAGGAATTTTTTTTTCTGTACTGCTCACTTTATAGTGTACATGTTTTTTGTACTGGTCATATTTTGTAGGAACGGCAAAGGTTATCTATTTTTGCTTTTGGTCAAGTAATTTCCATAACAGATTGAGGACTTTATTAGAATAATAGGGACCTGTTCTGCCTTCCACTAAACTGCTTACAAACGAATTCGTGTATGCAGTTTAGCTAGCAAGTATCAAGTCTGAAATCAAGCTTCTCTTCACTGCATAACTTAAAGATTTGAGTAAATATTTGCATAACTTTACTTCAGCTCATACCTTTGAGTAAATCATGGATCGCATGTGCATATATATACAACCCCAAATAAATGGCATAGAACTACGCAGTTTCGTGAAAGGCAGCCCAGATTAAAAAAGTTTTGATATTTTTATACCTTAACAATTATCACTGCTCTGGAAGCAATGTACCATATTCTTTCATTTTTGGTCTGCTGTTTTCAAAGAAAACATAGAGGTATTTTCATAGCCCTGGCATGGTAGACTATGTCGTTGTGCAAAAACTTTGACATTTTATTACATTTCTATTTTTACTAAAAATATTCACTTCAAATTTGGAGAAGTTGTTAACTGTCAAAAGGGGAATCCATACAAGAGGGGAAGGTAACCATCAAAATATCTTTGACAGAGTTATGCCCCTCTTTTTACTTTGAATAAAATTTTCATGAAAATTAACTGCAGCGGAGCGTTGCCAGTTGCATGGGTTGCTTTTGTTTTGAAAACAATAGAGAGAAGGGATGCTTGCAGGCCTAGGAATAGATCAGAAAATACTGAAACTCACGAGCAACTGTCCAACAGAAGTAAGCTCTTGGAAGAATGATAGCTTTTTGTATCTAGAAGTTGGTACAGATATACTGAAGATTACAGTATTGAGAGAATAAGATTGTGTCATTAAAAATATCTCTTAGTTAAAAATTCCATTAGTTTCAAATCTGTAGTGGAGGAAAGTAATTTTTTAACACATCAGGTTATCAAAGTTTTTCATCGGGAGAGATTGTGATTTTATTGGAAAAAGAACATTTTTATACACAATTATTTACATATTTTTTTTCTCTTTCCTACAGGAAAGTTTCAATTTGAAACATATTGTGACAGCACCAGATAACACTACTCATCCCAAGATTGTGTCAGAGAAAGAGAGAATCAAGTCCATGAAAAAGAGGTGTAAAAAGCTGAAACAAAGAATGAATTCAAGGTGAGTGACCTTATTGACTTAACCGTTTACCACACAATCCTGACTTTTAATGGCCCTTGGAGACCAGGCTTTTGAAAACATTGTGGGAAAAGGAGAAAATGCTGTTAACCAGCATTTTCTCCTTTTTCCATAATGTTTTCTGTCCCATCACAGACAAATCTTACCATCTGATCAATGTTTGACTGATTTGTTTTATGGAAATGCTTTCGAATTGGACCAGTCTAAATTTTTGTAGTTCGGTAAAGAGTTAATGGGAAAGAGTTGAGCTTTGTAATCCATAAATCCAGTTTAGATACCCACTGATAAAGTGGGAGTGTCCTTACGCAAGGGTATGCAGAGTCCCAGTCTAGTACTTCTGAAATGTTGGAAAGACATAATTTAGCTGTTACTGTGATATGATTTTATTTGTTGTTTATATTGGAGTTTAACACCATTCAACAGCTCATATCATGGCAATCAGTGCACTACGCATGTGTTTCCTGGCTTTTTCACACCAGCACTGACACAACTTTCTTTTCCTAGCCACTGAATATTTTTCTCGCATGAAACAGAGGTGAGAGGTGAAAAATTGCTGAAAGGAAAGTTTGCCTCAACTAGGTATTGAACTGGCAACCACCAGGTTACAAGTCGGATATGGTAACCACTGAGCTACCAGTGTGGGAGATATAATTTTCAGTATCAATTCTGTTATAAGCAGTGTTAAATACTTGGCAAACAAACAAGGCTAGCAGTGTAGTTTCATTAAAGACACGGAAAACTAGGGCATCTTGGAGATGAAATCTTTAGTCCTAATTCAGACCTAACTAGTAACACGAAAAAGTGACGTAGGTGAGGAAATACATGAATATGTGAACTGTCACTGTGATATGACTAAAATAATGTTGAAAGTGGCGAGTCAATCAATCAATCTATGTAGGTGGCAATGTTTTTCCTTGTTTTGTATTTTGCAGATTTGACTTCTCTACAGGTGTTAAATTAATGTGGCAAGGGTGATACAAACATTTGAGCCATGCTTTGGCAAAAGGGGGCTTAATGCATCTCCGTTATCCATCACACCGAGCAAACCATTACATACTTATGGATCCATAACAGCCACCTTTTTTAATAATCGACTAAATCATGAGGTAGACTGGTCCTTAAACATACAGAAAATTGATCAATAGCGAAAAGTGTCGGCCCAGGTCAGCCTGCGCAGACTGCGCAGGCTGACCTGGGTCGATACTTTTCGCAAATGCATTAAGCCCCCTTTTCACAGAGCACGGCTCATTTCTAGATTTAATTCTTAGTTATAGCTTATTATTCAAAGTGTTGAACTCTGTTTTATTTCTCATTTCAGAGGGTTAGAATATGAAAGTACCCTAGTTGGTAAACAGGCCACTGTTGATTCTCCAAACAAAGCAAAGTAAGTACATGTTGTACACCACCTAACCAGATCTAGTGTAGCTCTTTACTAAATAACAAAACTTTTGCATCATAAGCTGTTTGTTGTTGTTTATATGCGTGCTTAGTATACTATACTTTGTATTGTTTTATGTAAACATATATTCAATTTCATCAGAATAAAGGTATACATTGAAAAACCATAGACCCTATTTACCTTCCATTCTAATTTAAATCTTACTCTAAATTTTAAGAGTAGCCATATGACTCACTAAAACAGATTATCACACCCAATCACATAGTAAGTCCCGAATTTTTAATTAACTCTTTGCCTGAGAACAAAATTATAGACTGGTCCAAATTGGAAGCATTAGCAGACGACAAAATTAAAGCGACTCAAAAATTGAAATTTGTTTTGGGAAGGGTAGAAAACATTGTGGGAAAAGGAGAAAATGCTGGTTACCAGCATTTTCTCCATTTCCCACAATGTTTTCAGAAGGCTTCTTTCTCGGAGTCGTGAAAACCCAGGATTGTTTGGTAAAGAATTAATACAGTATTTGGAAAAGTTGATGAGTACCATCTCGGTTTATTCTAATCCATTAAATCTATTATTTGACAGGATGCAGAAGATGACCAGAGATCTCAACAAGTATCTGCAGGTACAGGAGAGTGGTCCTTGGTCACAGAGTAGGGTGTCGGCACTAGATAGGGCACTTGGGGAACTGAACAGAATCTTTGAGAAAAAGGTATGCATATAGTTGTACCATAGAATTATATTTTTTGTTCTGACAGTCATGTATTGAGCACCAAAATACCATACTAGCTGACAGAACGTAAGACTTTTCAAATGGAGCTCTTGTAGATGACATAATTATGTTGGTTATAGGATGGGATTTGTTTTTTTAGAAGGAAGGATGGTGAGAAAAGGGGGAATGCCCTATGCTAGCATTTCCTCCTTTTTCTAAGTGTGTTTGAAATGAGCCACATGTTCAGAGGCCTACTAGAGACCAAAAGTAAACAATTAGGAAATCAAAATGCAGGCAATTTAAATTCACACCATTTACATGTATAAGTGTGTATATTACTACGAATCTGACAATGTGTTGCTATATAGTTTGTCAAAGTTCAAGCCACTTGCAGTAAAAAGAATTGTAAAGCTAGAATTAAAAGTTGCCAAATTTAATTCTTGTTTTAAGGTTCATTTTTCTTAAACTTTGACCTTTTCAATTTGGAATTCAGAAAAAAAAACAGATGGTGTGGAGGGTTTTATGGCCAGCATATGCTACCAAGATGCAGTGTAGATCAAGTATCAGACTGCTTGTTCCCTTCAGTCTGATCATGATGTACTCCTCTGCAAAATCAATATAAGGTTTTTTTTTTAACTCTTAGAGTTAATTTATATTTTAGGCTCTTAATGACCAAGTCACATTCCGCCATCTTGGAGGTCTGACAACTCTCAGTCGTATTGTACAACTTGTGGACACAGCCAATATACAAGCTACCCCACCCATTCCTCAAAAGTAAGTATTTATTTATCATGTTAATGTGCTTTGATTGGTCTGAGAGTAATTCAGCTTTGAGGACAATTTACCTGTTGTTATATACATCAGAGATTGCATACATGTAATTAATTATGTGTAACCCCAGTAGGTGAAAAAAATACCTTGATGTGTATAAAAGACTTGATCCATATCTTGTATTTTACAACTCCAGTTGTTTTTTAAAAGGCAAAACATCAACACCAGTCTGCTTTCTCATACAGGCTTATTTTGTCTTCTCTCTTCTTGGCCCATAACAAAACAATCCTGAGTTTGAAGGACTCTGAGAATGGAAGCATTTGAAAAAATTTGGGAAAAGGATTATTTTTATTTTTCCCATAATGTTTTCTAACTGTTCCTGCCAAATTCTTTCATTTTAGCAACATTCAGTTTGTTGTCTGAAAATACTTTCAATTTGGACCAGTCTGTAGTAAAGACTTCACCGAGAACAGAAAAACTTGTAGTCAACTTGTATTAAGCAAGGAAAAATTGCATTCCAAACAGAGGCATATACATGTATGTTGAAATTTATCTGTACTAGGTAAGCACTTGTCTTAAGCGCTTTTTATGTGTCACTTTGCTGCTTGCTCAATAATGGTTGAACTATGATTTATAAGCTATAATTTACCTTTTAGAATTAGAAAGTGGATCTTCTACTGTTACTCAGTAAGTGTCTTAACTTTGCCACTGATTTTAATGTGGTCTAAATGTTATTCATTGCAGGTCTGTAGTACTTGTCTGTCAAGTTTTCAAGCAAGCCTGTAAGCTAAGTTTTGAGAACAGCCATTACATGATGTTCAGTAACAAGATAGGTCTTCTTATTGAACTATGTATACATCAACTTATGGTAAGTTGATCATGTAACCCTTTTGCCAAACAATTTTGTTTAACCCTTGACCACACAATCCCGACTTTTAACAACCCTGAGAAAAAAACACTTTTGGAAACATTGTGCGAAAGGAGAAAATGCTTGTAACCAGCATTTTCTCCTTTTCCCATAATGTTTTCTATCTTTCCCAAAACAGATTTCAATTCTAAAAGGAGAAAATGCTGGTAACCAGCATTTTCTCTTTTTCCCACAATGTTTTCTATCCATCCCAAAACAGATTTCAATTTTTCATTCACTTTTATTATGTCATCTGCATATGCTAAAACAATATGGACTTGTCAAATATTTTGCCATTTGGTAAAGAGTTGACTGTTGTATTGTATTGACTGATTATATGGTGTTGTATTGTATTGACTGATTATATGGTGTTTAATGCTGTGTTTGACATCATTCCAGTTATATCTCAGTGGCCAGTGCACCTATCCTTGTTTTCCCAGAGTTTCTGTAATCAGTATTTTGGACAATATTTTTTCCCAATCCACTGGCCGATTTTCTACATAATCATCTTCAAAACAATGATCAGCATTGTGAGGGGTGCATGTGAAACTATTCCATCAGCGATTTGAGAAATTTTACAAGAGTGGGAAAAACTTTCTGATGTCTGTAAAAAGGATTGCTTGATCATTTTGTTTAGATTTGTAGTGTTGAACTGTGTGAATGATGTATTGTTTCTTTTAGTGCCAGTATAGATCAAGATTGGACTGCACAAAACATGCAGTCTGATCTTTGATTTACACTGTCCACTATGCCAAGCTATTCTGAATGAAGCTATGCCTAGCCATTCTGAATTGTAGCGACCTTGAATCTACAGTTATTTGCATGTTTTTTTTCCCTAACTGAATATTCAGATTGTGTATTGGCATTGTGTATGTGAAAGATATATCCTTACAGTTAGGAAGAAAAAAAGCTGTTAAAACTTGAAAAAGTGTAGAATGGCTCATCTATGTAACATAGATAAATTACCAATATATATGGTGTAAGGGATAGAAAAATCTTGAGGGATTTGTCCTCATTCAAAACCGGAAGCAACAACACCGATTCCTTTGAAGGCCTCCAAGACATGAAATGTATTTTCTACCCATCGAAATCTGTGTAACCTTGCAACCATCAGGAGCAACATTTAGTATAAAGATACAAGAATGATTATAGTTTTATAAAAGAAGGAAGAAATGGGTTAAAAACTGGCTGAAAACTGCCTGAAAACAAGTAAAGATGTATCTTTTAACAGTATTTTGATATAAACATGTAGTTTCATGCTTTTAAATGTATCTGACACATATCTAAATATATCTGTGTATCTAAATGGAATTTGAGGAGCTGAAGAATACATGCTTTGGCTGCAACTAAAAAAACTTTCACAATTTTCCTTACAGTTGATGTTGCCTACAGATCAAATCAATATTGAAAGTACCACTGGTACAGACTTACCCAAACTACCTCATAATTTATTGGCCATCAACCTCATGCAGCTCATCACCACGATTTTATCTTGTCTCGCGAAGAACAGTCCATCCTTGAAGTCCAGTGATGCCTCTCAAGAAAGAATGAGCAAAACGATAGATGCCTTTACGAGTCGAGGGAATGATGTAATAAGGTGAGAAATTATTGGATATATTTTGTTGTTGTGCCCTCAAAGCACATATAGCTAAATTCTGAAACCTTTTGCCAAACAATTCCAAGGTGTAATGACCCTAAAGAAGAAGTTTTTTTGAAAATGTTGTAGAAAAAGGAGGAAATGCTTGTTACAAGCATTTTCTCCTTTTTCACAATGTTTTCTGCCCTTTCAGAAACAAATGCCAGTTTTTGAGGTACTTTTTTTTGTTGTCTGCAAATGCTTTCATTTAGAAATGTCTAAACTTTTATTGTTTGGTAAAGAGTTGGACACAACAGTATTTTAGACATATCCAAGAATTTTTGGACAACAAATCAACCATCAAAGCCTGTTTCACAGCTAAATTTGCCTTTTTGGCAAGTGTAGATCAAGATCAGACTGGACAAAATGATCTACACTTTGATCTGCATTGCCCACTTTGCTTACACACTGTGAACCAGAACAACCTTTTGTTGCACATATTTTGGTCTTATTTCCAGAATGAAAGTCTGTTGAGTGTATTCAGCTTTCGATGGGGTAAAGGTGACGGGCTGATCTAGCAAAAATGGACGGAAAACATCAGATAGTATAGATCTATAGTTTGTCTGGACAGTCCTTGCAATCTGACCTAAATCTGCATTGATTGGGAAAAAATAAACCCAAACTTTTTTCTTAGCATCTTTAGGGTTAGAGGGCATCAAGCCATATTTTTTTAGAGTAGAAAGTTGATACCACACTTGTATGTTAAGAGGAAAAGTTGTAAGGACATAACTTTTTACCGTAAGATAGGAGAGGGGGGGAATATGCTGGACAAAAAATCTTATGACCATCAAAACCAGAGTGAGCAACTTTATCACTGTGCAGTAGAGCCAACTACTATTTCACTCTGTTGAAAATGTATTAATTTCTCGTTAAATTTAAGGTAAAAATACAGAAATCTTAGTGATTCCTAGTGTTTTCTACATGTATTTCTACCTAAGTATAAATTTCATAGCCATTTTTGCATGTGTATGAAGATAAGCCTTCTTTGCTAAGATTTTCTAAAAGAGTTGCAATGCAAATTCTGGTTTAATGCCCCTTCAAATGTCAAACACTTACCTTTTGTGACCAAAATACATTCAGTACTAAACTCAACCCTTAAAGTCCTTGTAATGGCCAAAAGTAAATAAATGTTTAAATGCATTTTGATTGAAATCGTACTGTTTACAAGTATAGAACTAATAATGAAGATGACAATGGAGTATTGAATGGTCGCTCAAAGTGTTAGTCCCTGGCAGAAAAATGAATTTTAAAACCAGGTAGAAAGTAAACAATACACAGAGTGACTTTGCAACTTTTTTAAATTTGTTTTAAATGATTTGATTTGAATTTAAATGCATTTTAACACCCCCATTGCTTACTTTTGGCCTTTTACTCTTTACCAGAGGACAAAATTTCACACTTGACCAAATTCAAAGGTGTTGTAAATGACAAAGCAAATGTATCCCAAAGATGATTTCTGACTTTGAAATGGTCAAAAATATTGTTGGAAAAGTAGAAAATATCAATACAGCAAAATTTTATACCTGTCCAAACAAAAAAGCATTTGCAGATGACAGATCATATGTGACTGAAATGATGGGATTTGTATGTTAATAGTAGAGAACATACTTGTAGTAGGAAAAGGACATAACACTGGTTACCACCATTTTTTCCCACAACAAGCCAAGGTTTGTATTCAACCATTCTTAAGAACATTCTCAGTCTTATTCTTCAGAATTTTTCTAAATTTGAAAGTAACACAACTTCTGATTGGCTACACCATTACCCAATCAGAAGGGATGTTACTTTCAAATTTTGAAAATCGTGGAGAATAAGATAAAGAATTTTCTTCAGAATAATTGATGAAGACAAACCCAGATTTTGAGGATTGTTATAAGTAAAAAAAGAGTTATTTCCCTTTGACTAGAGGGAAAAAAAAAAAAAAACCAAAATGGCTTAAATGACATGTGACAAACTCTTATCTTGCCATACGGAATTTTAGTTGTATTATGAGGAAAGTGTAAAATAAGATCTTGCTTTACACTCTCAGCTACTCTCTCAGTAGTTTGGTTATGCAAACCCCATTAGAATAACAATAAACTTCATGAAATCTGATTTTAGAATCATTGACAATTTAAATTTGGCAAGATAGAGTTGAATTTTTTGAGCACCAAACAACTGAAGTTGCTTCTACTGAAAATAAGATTACCTGTTAACCAAAAAATTTCAAGTTTCAACTACCCTCGAAGAAGGAGGCTTTTGACAAAATCGTGGGAAAGAGAGAAAATCCTGATAACTAGCATTTTCTCCTTTTTCCTGAATGTTTTCTACCTCAACATTTGAGCCATATCGTCTGCAAATGTCTTCGGTTTGGAAAAGGATAAAATTTTGTCCTATGATAGAGTTAAACCTTTAGGGAATGTAATCATTTATTCTGCAGATGACATTATATACTGCTCAAATTTTGCAATATATCTCTGAAAGGGTAGAAAACATTGTGGTAAAAGAGAAAATGCTGATTACCAGCATTTTTTTTCCTTCTCCCACAATGTTTTCAAAAGGCTTCTTCCTCGGGATGGGTTATAAGACTCTTGCTCAAAAGGTTTTTGAAAACATATTTGAAAAAGGAAAAAAAAATGTTGTTGTCTGATTAAGTCAACCCTTCACCATACAATCCCAAGTTTTAATGACATTAATAAAAAAGGCTTTCACAAACATTGTGGGAAAAGAAGAAATTGCTGGAAATAAGCATTTTCTCCTTTTCCCACAATGATTTCAGAGCATTTGCAGATGACAAATTAAATGTTACTCAAACCATGAAACTTGTCTTGCGTAGGGTAGAAAACACTGTGGGAAAAGAAGAAAATGCTTGTTACCATCATTTTCTCACATTGAAACTATGCTTTCAAAAGCTTTTTTTCTCAGGATTGTTAAAAGTTTGGATTTTGTGATCACAGCATTTTCTCCTTTTTCCATAATGTTTTCAAAAGTGTCTTTCCTCAGGTCCATTTAAGCACCTGGATGTTTGCTATAGGATCAATACATGAATACAAATAAAAACATGTTAGCAAAAGGGAAAAAAAGCATAGCAATTCTCCTTTTGTACAATGTTTTCAAAACTGGTCTTCTTCCGGATACAAAATGTCGTCTGCAAAAAGGAAATGAGACAGTGCTTATCAGTTTTGATCTGCAATTCTTGTCTCGGTGCGATCTGTTCGATGTCATGTTTTCTATCGCAGCCCGCCAAGGTTCCCTCTAATGAAATTTCATCTCGGAGATAAAAGCAGAAATCAGGGTTAGTGGTGGTCCTCTGATATAATATGTCAACTTTGATTAAACGGAGTTCTAACAGATTGGTCTATAAAAGTTATCAATTCCATCTCTTGTTGCCGGTAAATGTTCGACTAAAACTTGTAATAACTTAATATTGGTTTTCATGTTCTCTCTCTCTGTTTTTTTTTCTTTACAGTGCTTGCTCGGGTTTTTTATCATCGTTTAGCGCTCTGATTGATTTCTTCTCTATTCAGTGGATGGAATTTTCTTTACCCTGAGATCCTTCAATAAATGATACTGTCATTTTTAGTATTAACCCTTTTCCAAACAAGCCCTTTTTTCAACAACCCTTAACCTTTGTTCATATGATTGAAGGCCTTTGAAAACATCGAGGGAAAAGGAGAAAATGCTGGTAACCAGCATTTTCTCCTTTCCCCACAATATTTTATACCTAATTAAAGGTGAATTTCATGCTTCTGAGTAGTATTTTATTTGTCATGTGCAGTTGCTTTTGATTTGAACAAGTCTTAAACTTTATCGTTTGATAAAGCCTTAAGAAGAATCCAAGGTATTGCAATTTTGAATGTTTGTTGGGTCAAAATTTTACCTCTTAATCAAATGGTGAATTTTAGGACTTTACTAAATTGAAAGGATTTGCAGATTACAAATTAAATGATGATTCTGTCTTTGGTAGGGTAGAAAACATTGTAGGAAAAGGAGAAAATGCTGGTTACCAGCATTTTCTTCTTTTCCCACAATGGTTTCAAAAGCCCATTCCATCAGTCGTCTTTGTTACAAAAAAAAATCACAGATCTTGGATGCTGTCATGAAAATCCAATGATGGACAAATGGGAACCAGACAATGGCTGGTGTCATGTTTCCTTCACTCTTTCCCAAATGACAAAATATTAGACTTTTTGCTAACCTTTTACAACACGGTCCCGAGTCCTAAAGACCCCAAAGACAAGGACTTTTGAAAACATTGTGGGAAAAGGAGAAAATGCTGGTAACCAGCATTTTCTCCTTTTCCCACAATATTTTCTACCCTTTTAAACAAAGGGATTGATTGTATTTGGGATTAAACACTATTTTTAACATTATTTTTTTCCCTTTCACATACAAAAAATTTTCATTCGAGTTATCTTTTGCTCCTTTTGCTTTCAATTTTGACCAGTTTAAAATTTTGCTGTGTCGTAATGAGTTAAAACTTTGGCTTGTTTCTGATCAATACTGTCATGTACATGATAATAATGTGAAAAAGAAGTGTAAAATGCTCATTTTAAGCTATGTAACCATTTGCAAAAGTCCATTTTGGCCACAATTGTAAATAATAATATATCTTGTTATATCTCCCATTCTAGATATTAACTCTTCACCAAATAGCAAAGATTCTGAGTTGTTTAAATTGAAGGCATTAATTTTTTGCAGAGGACAATTTAGATGTTGTTGTAATTTATGCTTTTTGGCTGTGAAAGGGTAGAAAACATTTTGGGAAAAAGGAGAAAATGCTGGTTACCAGCATTTTCTCCTTTTCCCACAATGGTTTCAAAAGCTTTCTTCATCAGGGTCATTCAAACTGGGGATTGTGTGGTACAGCATTTAGACAAGCTGTCTGATTGGTTACAACACTGTGGCTGTGCCCTGTTGATAGTACCTTACCAAATTTAATGTAAAGTGCTAGTTTATTTGATGCAGCTTTAATTCTTTACCACACGACAAAAATGTTTTTTCCTCATTGTAAGTATTTGTAGATGACAATTTAAATGTGGCTCAAAAGATTAAATTTGTCTTTTGTAGGGAAGAAAACATTGTGGGAAAGGAGAAAATGTGGTTTACTAGCATTTTCTCCTTTCCGCACAGTGTTTAAAAACACTTCTTTCTCGAGGTTGTTAATAATCTGGATTGTGTGATAAGGGTTAACTGTCTACCACATGACAAAAATGTAGACTTTTCCAAATTGGAAGCATTTGCAGACAACAGTTTAACTGAAATGATAGAATTTGTCTTTGATAGGGTAAAAAAACACTATGGGGAAAAAGGGACATTGCTGGTTACTAACATTTTTCTCCTTTTTCCACAGTGCTTCAAAAGGCTTCTTTCTCAGGGTCATTTAAAGTTCGGATAGTGTGCAGGGGATTTTCTTCCTTTCTGTCAGGGCTGAATTTCCCAATTAGACGCTTAGAAAAAGAAATTTGTCTGATGTACCAGCCAGAGTTTCCCTGACACACAAATTTGTGCGTTCTGACTCATTTTTTAACTAAATGACTTGCTAAAATTCATCGACTGCTGGCATTGACCACAGTTCAAGCAGGAAATGGATCATCGTCGTATTTTAGGTGCGAAACTATTTGGGGGCCAATGAACTATAGACTGCGTCTGTATATTTTCAATTGATTTATGCATTGACTTGATTATCTAGCTGTAAACCGTTCTTGGTTTATGTGTACAAAAAAAATTACATACAACCTAACTTCTAGGCAACTGCCTCACGTTTTGCAGCAAAGTGAAGTTTCGTAAGGCAAAAATAAAGAACCCAGCTCCAAAATTGATTGTCCTGAACGAGGAACAAGTTATGAAAAATACTCGGCCTAATCTAGACCATGAGGTTTTTTTTCCCCTCTCAAATTTCGAGCGGTTGTGCTTCATCTTTGTCTTAGCACAGGAATCAGCTGTATAATTGGTGAACATAGCTTGTCGTCGGCCGAAATGAATACTCTCTATCAAAAACAAGCAAATTCATGCTCAGACATATAAAGTCATCAGTTATGGGTCATAAATTCAAGATGTTAATTAAAGAGCTGGTATCAGTATGGCTGTGGGACTGTCGACACACCAGAAGTCATATGACGCAAAAATCCAGTGTGAAGTTTCCTCTCCACAACTAATTTTTAACAGGGTTATTTTCAGTACTGTTTTAGGTTTACCACAGAAAACGACGATTTATCAATCTTTCTATATATGTCAAAACACACAAAAAAATCGTTTTCAAAGATTAATTGTCATGGAAAAAAAACAACACGAAAACAGATGACAAAACAATTGTGAAAAAAGACCTCAACTGATCAGAGGCTTTTCAGTCTGTCTTATGTAGCCTTGATAATGACTTCTATCAGCTGACTTGCACATACACCATATAGAAAATAAAACAGGAAATAATTCCCCTGTTCATTCACCAGGAAAACAGATACTTTTGTAAGAGAATTTAAAAATCCTACTTAACATAGGAAGGGGGGGGGGGTCTTACAGCTAAGACCACTGGAACTAGTAAAAAAGAAAAGAGAGCACATCCATTCAAAAAGAAAGAAAAGAAGCAGCATTGATTCAGTAGTACATTAAATGCCTTATTAAGTTTATTCTAAGGTTAAATGTGTTCTAAACTTTATATGTTTTGTCAATATTATTTTCCCAATTTTGACATTTTGTCGACAATTTTTTCCCAATTTGGCCAGGGGCCTTTTCCCAAAATGCCAGGATAAAGCCCTGGTTTGTTAAAGGAGAAACATTTAAAAGATTTTGTGCCATAACGAAATTATTGTCGGAAAAGGAGCTATCATGCTTGCTTTAACCCTTTACCAAACAATCCCGGGTTTTCACGACCCTGAGAAAGAAGCCTCCTTAAAACATTGTGGGAAAAGAAGAAAATGCTGGTAACCAGCATTTTCTCCTTTTCCCACAATGTTTTCTACCCTTCCCAAAACAAATTTCAATTTTTGAGTCACATCAATTTTTTTGTCTGCAAATGCTTCCAATTTGGACTAGTCCAAAATTATGTCGTTTTGTAAAGAGTTAAAGCGAAAGAGAGTGAACTTCAAATTTTCATTTAACTGTTTACCCAACAACAAAATTTTAAACTTGTAAAAACTGAAAGCATTCGCAGACATCAAAGATAGTGTAGATCAAATGATGGGATTTGTCTTTGAACTGGTTAGAAAATTTTACGAGAAAATGCTGGTCAAGACGGATAAAAAAAAGTCAAATTTGTAAATTGAACAGCAGGCATATAACAGAACAGTGGAAATATAGCTTTGTTGAATTGAATGGATTCCATAGCCAAGTGTTGACCCTTTATAAAACCACCTCATGTTTTTACATCCCCAAAGGAAGAAAGCTTTTGAAAATATTGAATGAAAATGAAAAAAAATGCTGATAACCAGCATTTTTTCCTTTTCTCACATTGTTTTCTCCTGGAAGTATGGACCAGTGTGATATTGTGTCTTTGGTATTAAGAGTTAAATGGAAGAGTTTGATAGTCATAAAAAAATACGAAGCCCACAATTTATCACCGGGATGATAGATGAACATGCTGTATGCAGGGGCACACACATTTCAAGGCCCAGCATCCTTTTGCCGGCCGAGAGAAACAGGAAGTGCTCTCTCCACTGTATACAGCACACTTCCTCTCTGTATCAAAATTGATGAGAATCCTGCCTGTCATGGCTACATTAGCCTTTGTTTAACCCGCAGTCACCTAATGACTTGGCCACATTCTGACATGGCCCAGTGTGATAAACGGACTGGTTGTGTGATTTCTGGATGTTTTCCCCTGAATTTTACATTTTTTACATGAACTTAAAACCAATCTTCAAGAATCAGTTTCCTTCTTTAAAACTCTTTACCAAATGACCAAATTTTAGACTTGTCCAAATTGAAAGAAATTGCAGGAGATGCAATAAATGCCACGCAAAAATTGAAATTTGCTTTTGGAATGGTAGAAAACATTGCGTGAAAAGAAGAAAATGCCAGTTACCAGCAATTTCTCCTTTTCCAAATATGTTATCCAAAAACTTCTTCCTCAGAGTCATTAAAACTCTGGATTGTGTGTTAACCCTTTACCAAACAATCCCGGGTTTTAACGACCCTTGGAAAGAAGCCTTTTGAAAACATTGTGGAAAAAGGAGAAAATGCTGGTAACCAGCATTTTCTCCCTTTCCCACAATGTTTTCTACTCTATGAAGGACAAATTCCAGCATTCGAGCCATCTTTAATTTGTCATCTGCAAATGCTTTCTATTTGGACCAGTCTAAAATTTTGTCATTTGGAAAAGAGTTAAAGGGTTACATAACACTAGGGAGTGTTCTATTACTAAATTCAAAGTCTAGAAAATGCCTGTTATCAACATCTTCTTCTTTTTACCCAGAGCTTAAAATACATGTGCCCCCCTCCGCAAGGGTATGAAAGGCATATTAATGAGACAAACATTTTTAGGAAAACAAATCCTTACTTAAAAAATTTTGCTTGTCTTGCATTGATTGCATGCTGTTTCAGATATTTAAATCCAAACAAGTGATTTTATTTCTATCGTTTGTGAGCAGCCCAAGTAGCTCAGTGGTTAGCATGTCTGACTTGTGACCTGGTGGTTGTGCGTTTGATACCCCGTTGAGGCTAACTTTCTTTCTTGTGATTTTCCCCTCTTACTAAATTCATGAGATAATAGTGGTCAGTGACTTGGAAAGAGATTTATGTCAGTACTGGTATGAGAAAGCCAGGAAACACATGCACTGACCACCATGATATGACATAAGCTGTTAAAACGGTGTTAAACTCCAATGCAAAAAAATATCATATGTGAGCCTTGCTCTCCCAAAAGGGCGTTTAATGCTTCTCCAAGATCACATATGCCAAGTAGAACATCGCATAGTTATGGATCCATGACTAAAAGATTTTTTTGTTCCTATAACCAACTGAATCATGAGGTAGAGTGGTCCTTTGAGATGCAGAAAATTGACCAATGGCAAAAAGTTTTGACCCATATCAGTCTGAGCTGATTGCACAGACTAACCTGGTTTGATACCTTTTGCAGATACATTAAACCCTCTTTTTTCACAGTGCATGGCTCATTTTCAAATTATTTGCATTCAGGGGTAAGACATCTTGAAAAGTACAAATGAATTCAGCAAACCTGTTTTTCATGTGTATTTTTAATATTTTACAAGAAACATTAAATAAAGCTGGATCTTTTTTTCATGTGTCAAAAAAAGTCTGTCTGTCAGTTTTTCCTTGTTATGGATCCTTTTCCTCCATCTAAAATTACCCAATGTGTTTGAGAAAAACAGGATTTGTCCTGTACAACTATTTTAGCTGGTGTTTCACCACCTTACCACATATATAATATGTAGATGCCTCTATATTTTAGGAACTTACAGATGACAATTCAAATGTTGCCCTGAATAGATAGAAAACACTGTGGGAAAAGGAGAAAATGCTGGTTATCAGCATTTTCTCCTTTTCCAACAATATTTGCAAAATGCTTTTTTGTCAGGGTGGCATAATTTTAGATTAATTGTAGATATTAAAGGCATTTATTGGTAAAATTAAAATATTTTTTAAATGATAGTATTTGTCCTTGAATAGGTAGAAATTATTGTGGGAAAAGGAGGAAATACTGTTTTTCAGCATTTTCTTCTTTTCCCACATCACTTTCAAAAGGCTTTGCAAAATTTTAGACTTGTTGAAGAAATTTACAGATGACCATTTGATTTTAATTCAAGTGTTTTTAGCTCATCTGAGCACATAGTGCTCAGGGTGAGCTATTGTGATCGATCACCGTCCGTATGTCAGTCCGTCCATCCGTCCGTGAACAATTACTTAAAAAATCTTCTCCTCTGAAACCAGCAAACAGATTTCAATGAAACTTCACAGAAATGATCCTTAGGTGATGCACTTTCAGAATACTTCACAGATTTGAATTCCATGAAGGACTCTGGTTGCCATCGCAACCGAAAGAAAAAACTTTAAAAATCTTCTTGTCCCAAACCGTAAGGGCTAGAACTTTCATATATGGCATGTAGCATCATCTAGTGACCCTCTACCAAAATACTTCAAATTATGGTCCTTGTGTGGAAATTGGCCCTATGTTCTGGGGTCTCAGATTTCACATAGAGATAAAGAAGGAAATCTTTAAAATCTTCTTGTCCTAAATCCTCAGGGCTACAGCTTTCATATTTGGCATGTAGCATCATCTAGTGGACCTCTACCGAAATACTTAAAATGATGGCCCTTGTGTGGAAATTGGCCCTTTGTTTTGGAGTCACGGATTTTCATAGAGATAAAGAAGGAAATCTTTAAAAATCTTTTTGTCCCGAACCTTAAGGGCTAGAGCTCTCATATATGGAATATTAACCAATCAGCACCAAACTTGGTTAAAATTTATATGACCATAAGATCTCTGATTAGTTTGATTTTGGGTCTTATCGGACCAGAACAACTGGAGTTATTTGCCCTTGAATTAGAAAAATTGCTATATTTGACTTTGTTTACAATCTAGCATCTACAAATATAAACCAATCAGTACCAAACTGGGTCAAAATATATATGACCATAAGATCTCGGATGAGTTCGATTATGAATCTGATCGGACCAGAACAACTGGAGTTATTTGCCCTTTAATTAGAAAAATTGCTATATTTGACTTTGTTTACACTCTAGCATCTACAATTTTTATGCCCCCCTTCAACGAAGTGGGGGTATATTGCTTTGCACATGTCGGTCCTTTGGTCCGTTGGTCAGTCGGTCGGTCGGTAGACCTTACCTTGTCCGGATGATAACTAGACACAGAATTGACCTAGGTTCGTCAAATTTGGCACAGAAATGCGTCTCGGAGTGTAGATGATCCCTATTGATTTTGAGGTCAATCGGTCAAACGTCAAGGTCACAGTGACCGTCAACATGTTGATATATAGACCAAACCTTGTCCGGATGATAACTAGACACAGAATTGACCTAGGTTCATCAAATTTGGCACAGACATGCGTCTTGGAGTGTAGATGATCCCTATTGATTTTGAGGTCAATCGGTCAAACGTCAAGGTCACAGTGACCGTCAACATGTTGATATATAGACCAAACCTTGTCCGGATGATAACTAGACACAGAATTGACCTAGGTTCATCAAATTTGGCACAGACATGCGTCTTGGAGTGTAGATGATCCCTATTGATTTTGAGGTCAATCGGTCAAACGTCAAGGTCACAGTGACCGTCAACATGTTGATATATAGACCAAACCTTGTCCTGATGATAACTAGACACAGAATTGACCTAGGTTCGTCAAATTTGGCACAGACATGCGTCTTGGAGTGTAGATGATCCCTATTGATTTTGAGGTCAATCAGTCAAACGTCAAGGTCACAGTGACCGTCAACATGTTGATATATAGACCAAACCTTGTCCGGATGATAACTAGACACAGAATTGACTTAGGTTCGTCAAATTTGGCACAGACATGCGTCTTGGAGTGTAGATGATCCCTATTGATTTTGAGATTAATCCATCAAAGGTCAAGGTCACAGTGGCCTTCAACTTAATGATATATAGACCAAACCTTGTCCAGATGATAACTACACACAGAATTGACCAAGGTCCTTCAAATTCTGAACAGATATTTATCTTGGAGTGTAAATGATCCCTATCGATTTTAAGGTTAATCCGTGAAAGGTCAAGGTCACAGTGACCACCAGATGATTCAGGGCCCGCGCTGCCGTTCGCCACTTGAGCCATTTGCTCAAAAAAAATTAAAGTGTCTCAAAAATTATCATATGTGGCTCAACTTGTGGCTCCAACATTTTATTCGCGTATTATCGGGGACGTAGTAAGCATCGAAGTCGACTGGGAAAAAGAGGAAGTCGAACGCGCATGCCGAAAAGAAAATCGATAACCCAGTCTGTGTATTGGCAATTGTTTACAATCTTGTATGTATACACACGGTGGTGTGTATAATTGAAGTGGGCTATAAATCAATTGAAGTGGGCTATAAATCAAAAAGATGACATTGATATTTCCCAATCAATTCTTTTGATATCAGTTTATGAACTGCCACTTCCTGTATCAATGTGGCTGTAGGGGGGCATGACTGTTTTACAAACAGACATCATGTTTTTATAGCATTTCTTGCTTGTCCGGAGCAAAACTTTGTCATCTTAAGTAGGAATGACTTGAAATATGGTATGCCTATTTGTTGCAATATTTGGAAGTGCATTGTGCAAGAATTGTAACTCTACCTCGTGCTGTCTTTGAGTTATTTCCCTTTGATCGTCATTTTTACAGCGTTTGGTGCTTGTCTGGAATATAACTTTGTCATCTCAAGTCAGAACAACTTCAAACTTGGTATGCATGTTTGTTGCAATATTACGGAGTACAGTGTGCAAGAACAATAACTCTACCTAGCGCGGATTTTGAGTAATTCCACTTTCATCTTCATTTATACAGTATTTCTTGCTTGTCCAGAACGGAACTTTGTCACCTCAAGTCAAATTGACTTGACACTTGGTAAACATGTTTGTTGCATTACTTGCCCTTTGCGATTATTATACCTCCTCGACAACTGGCGATGGTACGGGTGTATCTTGCGACAATTTGCCGCTCTTGTTTCATTATCATTTGGTCTTGAACCTCGATATTTGGTATTTATCTTCATTGTAGACCTTTACTGCTTAGTACTCAGGTGAGCGATATAGGACCATTATGGTCCTCTTGTTAAATAATAGTACATGTATTTGTTTTTGAAAGGAAAGAAAGCGTTGTGGGAAAGGAAGAAATACTGATTACTAGCAGCATTTTCTCCCTTTCTCACAATATTTCCACAGGCTTCTTTCATAGGGTCATTTAAACTCCGGATCGTTTGGTAAAGGATTAATGCTTTACCAAACAACATTTTAGACTTGTCCGTTTTAAAAGCATTTGCAGACAACAAAGTAAATCTGGCTAACATGATGTGACTGGTCTTTTAATGGATAGAAAGCATTGTGGGAAAAGGAGGAAATACCGGCAACCAGCAGTTCTCATTTTCTCATAATGTGTTTTTAAAAACCTTCTGAAAGGTTATTAAAATTTGTGACTGTGTGGTATAGAGTTACAACAGATCTGCATTTTTTCATACCTGCAAAAACATCATGTAAATTAGCCTTTGGATGTAAATTTTCTGATTGCAAACACAGGGTTTTGAGGTAACAGGTTAACCTTCAGGCTGCTAAGCTCGACTAAGGACTTTTGCGGACAGTGTAGATCAAGATCAGACTGCACAAAATGTGCAGTCTGATATTTGATCTACATTGTCCAATAAAGGAGATATTTTTCCCGCAAAAATTACTTTTGAATTGCAACATTTGAGCTCATACTACGGGTTTGAGAGGGTTTTTTTTTTATGATTTAACAGGTGAAGGGTTATAAAGATTGCCAAATGGTGTGCCCACATCATGGTTTTAATGACAGTGCAATTTTCACACCTTCAGGCTCTCTCCTTCAAACGGGGATATCTTTTATGTGATTTGCACGCTGATAAATATAGCTGTAAATAGGCTTTTATATGAGCAGAAAATATTGAGATATTGGACTCCCAATGTGCATTTTGTGACATATGTTTTGTTATTGATATTGAAGTTTTATTGCCTGTAATTATATGTTGACCCTTTCACCACAATGTTTTGATAACTGTAATAAAGAAAGCTTTTGAAAACATTTTTGACAGTGTTTTCTGCTTATTCAAAGACTACTATCAATTCAACCACAAGGCTATTGAAAACAATTTGGGAAAAGGAGAAAATAGTGGTAACCAGCATTTTCTCCTTTTTTCATAATTTTTTGTACTCTACCTTAAACAAATCCCAAAATTTGAGCCACATTAATTTGTTTGACAAGTCCAAAATTTGGTCACTTGGTAAAGAGTTAGCATTAAGATAAACTCTGATCCTTCATATCATTTCCCCAGAATTTATTCTGTATTTTTTTCCCTAACCCTGAGTGCCTTATGCTCATGAAATCCAGAGAATACTTAGAATGAGTTGTTGCACTGAAATGCCTGTTATTCTGTTGTAATTTGCATAATAGCCAGTTCTAACAAACTTGATAATTTTATCTCATTTCAGTTACATCATCAGTGTTGGTATTGTGGACAAACTGACTCAGTATTTAAGAATGGTTCAGGGACCTATAGATGAAGATAAGGATGCAGCTGAGTTTATACAACATGGCCTAGGGCTTCTCATTGCAATCACAAAGTTTATGTCTAAAAGGTAGGTACATTCATAATACATATTTATGGTTAAAAGGTAGGTACATTCATTATACAAGTTTATGTCTAAAAGGTAGGTACATTAATTGTACAACTTTATGTCTAAAAGGTAGACACATTGATGGTTCAAGTCCAAAAGGTAGTATGTTCATGGTACAAGTTAATATCTAGAATGTAGGTACACTCATGGTACAAGATTGTGTCTAAAAGGTATGCACATTCATGGTGCAAGTTTGTCTAAAAGGCAGGTACATTCATGGTAGAAGTTTATGTCTAAAAGGAAGATACATTCATGGTGCAAGTTTGTCTAAAAGGTAGGCATATTCATGGTACAAGATTATGTCTAAAAGGTAGTATGTTCATGGTACAAAGGAAGGGAAGTAACGATGGTATAACTGACAAATTAACTCAGTATCTGAGAATAGTACATGGACCTATAGATGAAGATGCCACAGAGTTTAAGTTTTGGGCAGCTTGAGAGTGTGGGTTTGAGCTCCTCAGCTGGCCATCTAAAATTACTAACAGTCTTTTGGATGAGATGTTAAAGGGCCCATGTGATGGGACTATACACCGAGCAAGTTAAAGAACCAGGCGTAATGGGTTTTGTTCTGTATCTTTCACGATCCCCAGTGACGTAACTAACAGCTTTCTGCGGGTGTCGCCCATATGAGCAACCAGTAGCAATGATAAATAAACAGAAAATCAGAGTATATACAACATGGTTGAGTCCTCTTATATCAATTACAAAGTTTATGTCTGAAAGTTAGGTACATTCATTGTATAAACAAAGGCAAGTATTCTGATGAAATTGTGAAACTAACTCAGAATTCAAATTTGTCGTTGTCTGTACTCAATTCAATTTGAAAATAAACAATTTGTTCTTTGGGAGTGGATTAAATCACACAATTCCAAGTTTTAACAACCCTGAGAAAGGAGCCTTTTGAAACATTGTGGGAAAAAAATGCTGGTATTGGTTGTTAAATCTTGGGACTGTGTGGTAAAGAGTTAAAGATATATCCTTACAGCTAGAGAGAAAAAACACTGTTAAAACTTGAACGTGTGTAGAATGGCTCAGCTGTGGAAACAAAGATAAATTACCAATATATATACGGTGTAAGGGATAGAAAAACACAAGGAATTTGTCATCATTTGAAACAGAAAACTGTAATAACGATTGCTTGGAAGGCCTCCAAAACATGAAATGCATTTTGTATACGTCGTAATCTGTGCAATTTTGCAGCCATCAGGGGCAACATTTGGCATGAAGATACAAGAATGATTGTAGTTTCATAAAATAAGGATGAAGTGGGTTAAAAACTTGCTGAGAACTGCAAGAGAATGAGTATACATGTATCTTTAACACAAAATTGTGAACTATGAATTTTAACTGTAAAATACTTGTAACAGTCGTTAGTGTTGTAAGTGGTGAAATGTGTTTTCCCTCTTAACGTTGTGAAGTCAAAGTGACAGCATACATTTCTCTGAGGTTTTTTCTTTATCAATAGATGAATAATAGTAAATACCTTGACATTATTTTTTTTTTTAACTCCTTCCTTTCTGAAGATGACACAAGCTTTTGTGGACAGTGTAGATCAAGATCAGACTGCACAGAATGTGCAGTCTGATCTTTGATCTGCACTGTCCACTACTTTACTATAGGTTATGAGCAAACCGTCTCTTTATCTTGCAGATGAACTACATTTGTAGCCTTTGAAAAAGGTGTAATTGATATATTTGGTAGTGAAAGACTTAAATAAATCAACAGAAGTTGTTCCATGAAGTAAACTGTTGTGTTAATATTGTTCCTGATATTCATAGGCAGATGTTTATGAAATTTTAATCTTGTCAACAGAGAAATTAACATTGTATTATTGAGAAGACGACACCCAGTTTTAGTGCTAATACCCAGCCACCCTCTGTCAATCATGGCGGAACGGCAATTTACACAGTAACGGCACAGCGTTAAATTCATCACCTGATCCACTGAAGTGTCACTAAAGCATTATGGGATTGCAATGAAATGGCACATACGGAGCGATCAAGGTGTGAAGAAGATGTTTGCCTTATTTGATAAATACACTGCTTCTTGATTTAGGCATCTGCCGTAATAATGAGAAATGGGACAAATGATTATTTGATTATCTAATCAGTTTATTTGCGGCTCACTTGTTTTGGGGATGCTTTTGTCACATTATTGGGAAACTTGATGTTAATTACTTAAAAGCCTCTAAATCATTCTGTTGCGCCCCCCCCCCTCCCTTTCCATAAAAAAGAAATATTTGTTACATAGAAGGCTGAATTACCGTTCTGACATGTAACATCAGATATAAAATATATGAATTTCTAAAAAGATATCAATCCTCTATGAGCTATGTTCACAAACTTCAAGTCTAATCCTTAATTCCAAGGCTAACTTAGCTATTGAAACTCTTTACCAAAAGACAAAATTTTAGAATAGACCAAATTGAAAGCATCTGCAGATGGCAAATTAAATGAAGCTTAAATGATTTTGGTCTTTGATAGGGTAAAAAGCAATGCGAGAAATGGAGGAAATACCATGCTTTTCTGAAGTTTCTTTTACCGGTACTTTCCTCAATATTCTGTCCAAGCCACTGGCTGCTTTCTCTAAGAAATCCTCAAAACAGTGATCAGTTTAAATGTAGGGATGAGTCCTGTCGCAATGACTGTCATCAACCCGCAAAAAGAAAGTAGAGAAACCAGACAGCTGTATCATCATTGCCAATGCACCTTTCAGTTCTTTCTTGGAGTCCTGTACGCTAAGGACTGCACAACTGGGGCTTGGGTTGGCTGGAAATAAATGATGTGTAAAGTGCTGGTGAAAGAAACTCTCAGAAAATATGGATAGGTGGAAAGGTGCAATGGCCATGACGGTGTAACTGAAATGATGTTGAAAAAGATGTGAAATTTCTATAAAGAAATCATGTGACCAGTGCTCATTCAAAAAGGCATGTAATGCATCTCAATGATGCATTGTACCAAGCAAGTAATCACATAATTGTGGGTTTAAAAATGGATTTTGTCTAACATCATACTGAATCCTGAGGTAGAATTTTTTTTTGATAAGCAGAAAATTTACAAATAGCTGGAAGTCTCGACCCATGCCAGCCTGTGTGTATTGCGCAGGCTGACATGGGACAATACTTTTCGCAGATGCATTAAACCCCCTTTTCATAGAGCATGGTTCATTTGCAAGAATTGTTGTATCTAATGATTACCAAACTGAAAAGGTCTTGGATGACCCCCATGTTGTTAATTTCTGCCTACTAGACCGCAATAATTGAAAGGCACTATGGGACAATATAATTCTCTTTTATACTACTGCCCCCTTGTGGCTATAATATGATGAGGTCAAAGGGCACATAATTGTGTTTTCATCATTCCAGTGGTCATGGTGATTTATTAGGGGTCAGGAATGGCCCCTATTGTTGTCTTTATGGGTTGCAGACCATAAGCAAACAATAACAGCAAGTATTTTATTGCCGATACTCAATTCAGTAATTAATGCTTTATTGCATTTTTTTTTTTTTGTCTTTGTGTTTTTCTATTTGGATTTACAGAAAGCTGTTAACTCCTTACAAAATTTTAAACCTGACCAAGTTAAAAGTATTTGCAGAAGAGAAATAGGGTAGAAAACATTGTGGGAAAAGGAGAAAATGCTGGTTACCATCATTTTCTCCTTTCCCACAATATTTTCAAAAGCTTCCTTTATCAGGGTCGTTTAAAAGTCTGCATTGTGTGGTAAAGGGTTAACTCTTTACCAAATAGAAAAAATTTAGACTTGTCCAAGTTGAAAGCATTTTGCAGACGACAAATCAAATGTGGCTGAAAATACTGGAATCTTTTTGAAAAAGGTTGAAGACATTGTGGGAAAAGGAGAACATGCTGGTTACCAGTAGGGACGTTAGAAGTCCGGATTGTGTGGTACAGGGTGAAACAAAAAAGTTGTGTTATTTTCGTTTGCAATAAATCACAAAGGATGGTATTTTGTTCACGGGGTTAAAATAATTTAATTGTTTTAGTATATTTAATTGATTGTATGGTATTTTACACCATTTTCAGCATTGCTTCAGTTATTTTTGGCCACCAGTGCACCTGTCCATGCATTCCTGGAGTTTCTTATACCAGTACTCGACACAATATTCTTTCCAAGCAAATTGGTGCTTTACAACATAACTATTGTTCAAACAATTGTCAGTGGTGGGAGAGGAATGAATCCTGTCACAATGACTACCATCAGCCCTTGGAAAGAAATTGGCAGAGCATGGGATCAAACAAGCAAACACCCGCCCCCCGGCCCCCCGTTCTCAAGTCCCATTTGCTATCGACTTAGCTACCAGGGCTGTAGTTAATTTGAATTTACATATTACTAAACAAGAAAATTTTGGACTTGTCTAAATATAAAGTGACAAAACTTGGACATGTCGAAAAATGAAAGCATTTGCAGGTGCCATATTCAATTTGGTTCAGATGATTGCTGCCATCTTTGAAAGGTTAGAAAACATTGTGGGAAAAGAAGAAAATGCTGGATGCTGGTAACCAGCATTTTCTTATTTTCCTGCAATGTTTTCAAAGGGTTGTTAAAACTTGGGATTGTTTGGTATGGGATAAAATGTGAGTTATTATGAAGATATTGTGTTTGTAAAAGTAGAAAAGTTTGTTGGAAAAGGGGAAAAATGCAGGTAATCAGTGCTTTCTTCATCATCAAGTTTTCAAAAGCCCACTTTTATAGGGTTGTAAATACGAAGGACTGTTCTGTAAAGAGGAAATGAATAAAATCATTCTTTCAGAAGCTGAGAAAAACGATTTGGTTTGTACGTGAAAAGAAAAGAAAAAAATAAGGGGGGGGGCCTCTCTTCCCATTGAATAACCATAAAAGCCCTAATCTAATAATTCTGAGAGAGTTGCTCTATGGTTTCGGTAATTTACTTATTTTAGAACGGCCGGGTTTTGTCAACCAGAAAGTCGCCAGCCACCGCTCTCATTTTCTTCTCATACAGAAAATTGATTTCTACCGGGGCTTGTAACCCTTTACCACACAATCCAGACTTTCAATGAACCTCAGAAAGAAAGCTTTTGAAAACATTGAGGGAAAAGGAGAAAATGTCGGTAACCAGCTTTTCTTCTTTTCCCACAGTGTTTTCTACCTTGTCAAAGGCAACTTCCACAATTTGAACCATTTTTAATATGTCATCTGCAAATGCTTTGGTTTGGAAAAATCTAATATTTTCATGTGGTAAAGGGTAAACCCTTTTCACTAGCCATATACTAGACACAGAGCAATAGTTATTCGCCAAGTACATGTATTTTCAAACCAAATCAGCCAATCAAATGTCTAGACTTGGAATCAATCAATCAGTTGGTAGGTCGGTCCATCCATCCATTTATCCAACCATCCATCCATCCATCCACTAACCTATCCATCCATCCATTTATCCATCCATCCATCCGTCCGTCCTTCAATCAATCAATCAATCAATCACCAAGGTATCCTGCATTTTCACTACCTAGAGAAAGAAGGCTAATGAAATCATTCTGAAAAAATTCTGGCAGTTATCGTTTCCTGCCCTTTCAAGGAAAAATCTTATCTTTTGGGACAGATTTAATAATTTGTCGCCAGCAAATGCGTTCAGTTTAGACATTATGAAAAAATTGTTGCATGTCGAAGAGTTTAAATCTTCATCAAAGGACCAATTCTAGATCAGTCAAAATGTCAGGAAAACGGCTAGTTATCATTTCTAGACAAATCCAATCATTTAAGTGACAATTCATTTGTTGTCTGCCAAATCTTTGAATTTGGACAAGTCTAGAATTTTGTCATGTGGTAATGAGTCAATAGAAACCATTGTCTTTGTCTATGATGGGTTTATCGACTTAGGCACTCTACAGTAACTTAATAAGGAGTGCTTCTAAGTTTTCAGCAAATTTCTAAAAATGTCCTTGTGAATGTTTTGATGATACAAATTATAACAGACAAATACAATAATGGATTAATATTCCTGTTAGGGGAACAATCGCACACCATTGTCTTTGAACGCTTCTCCTAACACTGATTTTTTTTTTCAACCCTTGGTGTGCGAAATGAATGAAAGGGATATTTTGCAGACAACAAATTAAATGTTGCTTATAATTATGCAGTTTGTCCTTGATAGGGTAGGAAAAAAATTGTGGGAAAAGGAGAAAATGCTGGTTACCAGCTTTTTCTCCTTTTCCCGCTTTCTTTTAAAGCTTTCTTGCTCTAGATTGTTGAAAGACAGGATTGTGTCATTAGATTTAAGATTATTTTTCTCAGAATATCTGACAAAATAATACACTGTGCTGAGTTGAGACCAGACTGGTAGTTCTTGGCAGTGTGGTCTTGATTTGCATGGTGGTCAAATTTAACCTAAGTTTACACAACATACTAAGGGTTAACCTTTTGGTTCTTGACCAAATGACAAAAAAATAGATATGTCCAAATTGAAAGCATTTGTAGACAACAAAATAAATATGATCCAAAAATTGAAATTTGTTAATGGAAGGGTGGAAAACGATAGTGGAGAGGAGAAAATCTGTTTAACTCTTTACCACATGACAGAAATGTAGGCTTATCCAAACTGAAAGCATTTGCAGACAACAAATTAAATGTTACCCAAATGATGGAATTTGTCTTAGATAGGATAGAAAACATGGTGGGAAAAGGAGAAAATGCTGGTTACCAGCATTTTCTCCTTTTCCCACAATGTTTTCAAAAGCTGTCTTTCCCAGGGTCGTTAAAAGTCGGGATTGTGTGGTAAAGGGTTAACAGAATTTTCTCCTTTTCCAGCCATGCTTTCAAAAGTCTTCTTCCGTAGGGTTGTGTCAATTCATGATTGCCAGGTAAAAGGTTGAGGGAACCCAGCTTTGGATGTTTTTGCAGAGTTTGCAACAGTTGCTTTGGTGGTGTAAAAAGTTGTATCTTGTACAATAATGACTTGAGAAATGAGCTATAGTTTTCAGCTCTTTTAACTGTTATTGAATAACAAAGTTTCAAATTATGTAAAATTTAAAGTGTAAGGAAGAGATGAAACCTATTTGAATTAACTGATCGGAAATGTCTTTGAAAGGGTTACCAGCATTTTCTCCTTTTCCAACAATGTTTTCAAAAGCCTTCTTCAATATGGTCTTTGAAATACAGGATTGTTTGGTAAAGGCTTAATGAGATAATAGAATGTGTGCCTGAAAAAGGAGTAGAGGTTTTCTGGAGAGTTTTTAAGACTTCCCGTAAATGGAGCTGAATGCTTCCCATATGCTCAAGAATTTTTCATCAAATTATTGTAGTAATTTTATTAATTTGATGATCGTCACTTGCGGACAGTTTTGTCAATAATAATGGGATGGTATTTATTCAAGTCCATCAAAAAAAATGTGGGCAGAGCTTTAGGTGCCTTAAATTGGGCGGCTGTTCTTTTGAGTCTTTTTCAGTAACCACATTTTGATGCTGCTGCTTTGAAGTGCCTGCTGTACAAGCTAACTTCAGGCTAAGAATAAAAATAGATGTTAAATGTCACATGAATTAATGACATCAATTTTGTTGGAATGGAAATTGCCGATTCTTAACATAGTAGATCAAGATCAGAATGCACAGAGCATGATGTTTGAACTAAGATTTACTCTTTCCATACTATGTTTGTTAAAATTTAATGATCTGGATGAAAAAGGCTCTGACTTCACAATAATCTTCTTCCAGACAATCTGATGTTTTTTACAACCCTAAAGAAGTAGGCTTTTGAAAACATTGTGGGAAAAGGAGAAAATGCTGGTAACGAGCATTTTTAGCTCAGCTGAGCACGAAGTGCTCAGGATGAGCTATTGTGATCACTCACCATCCCTCGGCGTCCGTCGTCCGTCCGTCCGTCCGTCGTCCGTCCGTCACATTTTTAGCTCCACTGGCCGAAGGCCAGCGGGCTTATGTCATGGCCTGTTGTCCGTCGTGCGTCCGTCCGTCCGTCCGTGCGTCCGTCCGTCCGTCCGTGCGTTAACTTTTTTTTAAAACGTCTTCTTCTCTGAAACTACCCATCCAATTTTGATGAAACTTCACAGAAATGATCCTGCCATGGTCCTCTTCAGAATTTCTTGAAAGAATGTAATTCCTTCAAAAACTCTGGTTGCCATGGCAACAAAACTGAAAAATTTTGAAAATCTTTGAAAATCTTCTTGTCTGAAACCGTAAGGCCAAGGGCTACCAAATTTGGCATGTAGCTTTATCTAGTGGACCTCTACCAAGTTTCTTCAATTTATAGCCCTGGGGTCAAAATTGGCCCCGCCCCGGGGGTTACAAGTTATACATGGGCTTATTTAGGGAGAACTTTAAAATTCCTCTTCTACCTAGCCATAGGGCCTAGAGCTACCAAATTTGGCATGTAGCTTTATCTAGTGGACCTCTGCCAAGATTGTTCAAATTATAGCCCTGGGGTCAAATTAGGCCCTGCCCGGGGGTAACAAGTTTTACATGGGCTTATATAACAAGTTTTACATGGGCTTATATAGGGAGAACTTTAAAATTCTTCTTTGACTTAGCCATGGGGCCTAGGGCGACCAAATTTGGCATGTAGCTTTATCTAGTGGACCTGTACCAAGGGTGTCCAAATTATAGCTGAGGGTCAAATTTGACTTCGCTCCGGGGGGTAACATGTTTTACATGGGTGGGCTTATATAGGAAAATCTTTCACATCTAGCTATAAGGGCTAGGGCTATCAAATTTTGCATTTAGCTTTATCTAGGGGGTCTCTATCAAGGGTGCCCAAATTATAGCCCAGGGGGTCAAATGTAGCCCCACCCCAGGGGGTCACAAGTTCTACATGGTCTTATATAAGGAAACTTTAATAATCTACTTGTACATAGCCATATTTAGGCCTAGGGCTACCAAATTTTGCATGTAACTTTATATAATGGGCCTCTACCAAGAGGGCCCAAATTTTAACTTTGGGGGTCAAGTTTGACTTCACACCAGGGGTCACAAGTTTTACATTGGCTTTTATAGTGAAAACTTGATAAACCTGTGTCATGGATCACATATTTTACAGGGCCTTTTATTCAGCAAACTTGTTTTACATGACTTTTTATTGGGCAAGATTAAAAAATCTTTTTGTTTATAACCACACATTCTAGTTTCATATTGTAGGTCTGGGGTCAAAATTGCCTTCATTCCAGGGATCGCAAGTTTAACATGGGCTTCAAAATGTTGTCACTTCAATTTAAACACTAATCAAGGGAAATAACTCTTTTTATGAAAGATAAAGTTCGTTACTATTTACCTCCCTTGATTATCAAGCTGCAGTGATACATGATTGGTGCTAGACAAGTTTTTTAGCTCCACTGGCCGAAGGCCAGCAGGCTTATGTTATGGCCCGTTGTCCGTTGTGCGTCCATCCGTATGTTAACTTTTTAGCTCATTTGAGCACAACGTGCTCAAGGGGAGCTTTTAGCATTTGTTTCAACTCAATAAAAGAATTTTCAATCATACACCAAAACAAAAAATTATCCTCCACATATCTGACTGTGTTTACAAACTATGAAGTGTTCATATTAATACACCATGTCTACTGTTTGATGATGACTAGCTTAGAAAAAGTATTAATAAAATAAGTTTGAACAAAAATCTTAGTGATTTATTATGACAATTGTTAGCACACATGTAACTCATTACCAAACGATAATATTTTAGGCTTGTCTAAATCGAAAGCACTTGCAGACGACAAAATAAAAGTGATTGAAAATTTGAAATTTGTTTTGTGAACAGTAGAAAACATTGTAAGAAAAGGAGAAAATGCTTTTCTAAAGTCTTCTTTCTCAGGGTCATCAAAAGTAGGGATTGTCTGGTAATAGGTTAAAAAGATATATTTCAAACTGAGATTGATGTATATACTTGTTTTTTACTGGCACTGAAGGTCCGTCCGTCCATCTGTCCGTGCGTGCATTAACTTTTATTTCAAACATCTCTGAAACTACTTATCCAATTTTGATGAAACTTCAAAGAAATGATCCTGCCATGGTCTTCTTCAGAATCCCATGACAGAATTTTATTCCTTCAAAAACTCTGGTTGCCATGGCAACAAAACTGAAAAATATAGAAAATTTTCAAAAATCTTCTTCTATGAAACTGTAAGGCCTAGGGCTACCAAATTTGGCATGTAGCTGTATCTAGTGGGCCTCTACCAAGTTCCTTCAAATAATAGCCATGGGGTCTACCAAATTTTGCATGTAGCTTTATCTAGTGGGCCTCTACAAGGAGGGCCCAAATTATAGTCTTTGACCCAAGTTTGTCCCCACACCACGGAACACAAGGTCACCAGTTTTACATGGGCTTTTGTAATGAAAACTATCTTAAGTCATCATGTTACTAACCATTATAAAGACTAAGGCTATTAGATTTAGCCCTGTCTCATGGGTTTCATGTTTTACAGGGCTTCTCATTGAGAAAAATTTGAAAATCTTCTTGTTTATAACATTCAAGAACTGAATTATTTGGTATGGAGCTTTATATTGTGGACCTCCACCAGGATTCAAATAATTATAGCTTTGCGATCAAAATTGGCTTTGCCCATGGATCACAACTTTCTCGTAGGATTAGATAGAAAAATGTTTGCATGTCCTCGTGTTTGAAATCAATTTGCTGAATATTGTAATGTTTGGCTTGTAGTGTTTTTACTTAATAGCCAGTGGAGCGATACAGGGCCATCATGGCCCTCTTGTTTTGTTTACACTCTAGCATCTACAAATATTAACCAATCAGCACCAAACTTGGTCAAAATATATATGACCATAAGATCTCGGATGAGTCCGATTATGGGTCTAATCAGACCAGAACAACTAGAGTTATTTGCCCTTGAATTAGAAAAATTGCTATATTTGGCTTTGTTTACACTCTAGCATCTACAAATATTAACCAATCAGCACCAAACGTGGTCAAAATATATATGACCATAAGATCTCGGATGAGTTCGATTATGGGTCTAATTGGACCAGAACAACTTGAGTTATATGCCCTTGAATTAGAAAAATTGCCATATTTGACTTTGTTTACACTCTAGCATCTACAGTTCTAAACCAATCAGCAACAAACTTGGTCAAAATATATATGACCATAAGATCTTGGATGAGTTTGATAGTGGGTCTAATCAGACCAGAACAACTGGAGTTACTTGCCCTTGAATTAGAAAAATTTGCTATATTTGACTTTGTTTACACTCTAGCATCTACAAATATCAACCAATCAGCGCCAGACTTGGTCAAAATATATATGACCATATGATCTGGGATGAGTTCGGATAATCGGACCAGAATGACAGGAGTTATTTGCCCTTGAATTAGAAAGTTCTATAGAATAGTTCTTTGTCTGGAGCATAACTTTGTCATCTCCAGTCCGATTGACTTGAAACTTGGCATTTGTGTTTGTTGCAATAATACAGATTGCAGTGTGAAAGAACCATAACTCTACCTCGTACTGTCTATGAGTTTTTTCCCATTGATCGTCATTTTTACAGCATTTTCTGCTTGTCCGGAATATAACTTTGTCATCTCAAGCCTGAACATCTTCAAAAATGGTATGCATGATTGTAGAAAAATTACGGAGTGCAATGCACAAGAACCATAACTCTTCCTAGCACGAATTTCAAGTTATTCCCCCTTTGACCTTCATTTTTACAGCATTTCTTGCTTGTCTTGAGCAAAACTGTGTCATCTTAAGTAGGAATGACTTGAAATATGGTACGCTTATTTGTTGCAATATTTGGAGGTGCAGTGCACAAGAACTGTAACTCTACCTCGTGCTGTCTTTGAGTTATTTCCCTTTGATCATCATTTTTACAGCATTTAGTGCTTCTCCGGAATATAACTTTGTCATCTCAAGTCAGAATGACTTCAAACTTGGTGTACATGTTTGTTGCAATATTACCTAGTACTGTGCGCAAGAACAGTAACTTTACCCAGGGCGGATTTTGAGTAATTCCACTTTGATCTTCATTTTTACAGTATTTCTTGCTTGTCCGGAACAGAACTCTGAATTCTCAAGTCAAATTGACTTGAGACTTGGTAAACATGTTTGTTGCATTACCTGCCCTTTGCAATTATTATACCTCCTTGACAACTGGCGGTGGGATGGGCATATCTTGTGACAATTTGCTGCTCTTGTTTCATTATCATTTGGCCTTGAACCTCAATATTTAGTATTTATCTTCATTGTAGACCTTTACTGCTTAGTACTCAGATGAGCGATATAGGACCATCATGGTCCTCTTGTCTTTTTATCCCCCAATGTTTTCTACCCTGTCCATAACAACTTTAAATTTTGGAGTCATAATTATTTTGTTATCTGAAAATGTTTTGAATTAGGACAAGTCTACAATTTTTTTGTGTGGTAAAGAGTTAAATAATGGCAGAAGATATTCATTAAATTTTTGGTATTCTAAGTTCTAGAATTCTTGCTCCTCAGGAAGTCTTCCATATTTGACCAGAAGAAGATGGAAGATCCGACACAACTGATCTCGACGTTCGAAGTAACAGAGCTTGTTGGTATCGTATCGTTACTCTACGGCATGTTGCTACACTCAGGTACCCAGAGTCGCGGAGACCTAGCACCCCCAGAGTTCCCCAGTCACACCCTGGCGGTGGCAACCACAGGCTTACGAATGTTGAACCACATGGCTACACTAGATCTTGATACGATGCAGGTAATTTCTGAGCCCTGAAAATAGTGGACATAGCTTAAATGACTCTTGCAAGTTGTTTAGATTCAAATCAGACAGCCGCGGTAGCTCATTCAGTAGCGTACAGGACTTGAGAACAGGAGGTCCCTGGTTCGATTCTCGGCCAATTTCTTTCTGAGGATTTATGATGGTCATTGCAACAGGATTTATTCCCCTCTCACTGCTGACCATTGTTTCAATGATGATTAGGTATGTGGGAAACCAGACAGTGGCTTGGAAAGAATATTGTGCCGAGTACTGGTAAAAGAAACTCCAGGAAAGCATGGATAAGTGTACTGGCAGCCGCAGTACAACTGAAATAATGTTGAAAACAGCATCAAACACCATACAATCAATCAATTAATCAAGCAGATCAGACAGCACATTATAGTGTCCTTAGGCAAGGAATTGCAGAGTCTGAACCGGGGACAGGCAAAGCATTAGAAAGATATTAATAAGTAACCTGCATTTTGATGTAACTGAAAACTTGAAAGTGGCCTGGAATACTAAGATTGATCATGAAAACAGCAAAACCAAAAGTATGAATGGAATTTATAATAAAATTGCATATACTAAATTTAGAATTATTAGATGAAATGTCTCGGTATTTGACTGGCTTCTGCAAAAGAGAGGCTTTTTTGTCTTCCCACAAACTAGAACCTACTTATGACAGAAAATTGAAATATGTGAAGCAGGGTCGCATCTAGAGTGTGGGATTGCTGAAATCCCACATTAAACTCAAAAATCCTGCGAAAACGAAATTTGTTTGCACACCAAATCCTGCAACAAAATGAACTTGCCGGCAAAAAATTGCGTGATCGTGCGCACCATAATGGGGGTAAAGAGAGAAAAAAAAACTTCGGGGGGATAAAATGTAACAAAATTTGCATGGGTCACCCCAATAATCATTCGAAATCGTAGACTGTCGGGTTATTTTGATCATATCAATAAATGCTTGTCATCTGTGTTACGCAGACGAAAAGGCTCACTGCAGGGCCCACGCTGTCGATCACCAGTGGCACTGAATGTGATAATTTAGGAAAATTGTGTCCAAAAATGAAGCATTGGCGAATCTGCTGGCAACAATTGATATCTTATGGCTACAAAATTCTTGAAAGATAATAACTCCGTCATAAATAGTGAGTATTATGTATGACAGACCACATGTCATCGTTTACCACAACTTAACAAGCTGACGTGTAATGAAAAATGAGATAATGATGTCAGTCTGCTTATCTAGGGTAAAATGACATGTTTTGAAGTGACCTGCAACCCTTATTGACAAATTTTTGAAATATCATGTGGAAATACTCATGGAAAAATTAACTGACATGAAAAAAAGATCGATGCAAAAAAACCGTGAAAACCCATGACACAACAAAATGTCAATTTGACATCGTCTGATCAGAGGCACTTCAGACTGTCTTTTCAGCTTTGGCAGTGAATTTAAGCAGTAAATTTACATAAATATCTGTATGAAACAATAGATGGAAGCTAAAATCTCTGTAATACTTAAGTTAAAGTTTCGGTGAATTTATTAAATGAAAATATTGAACAACATAGGATAGATAGGGTAGGATGGGGTGTTAGTCTTTTGTCTTATAGTGATGGTACTTTTACAAGTGTTAAAGAAAAAGTTACAGGACATTCGTACAAGCAAAGAAGACTAGAATAAAATAACCCCTAAATGGATATGATCTTTATTATTTTCCCAAAGACAAAAACAAATAATACATTAACCCTTTACCACATTATGGGAACCGCCATGAAATTTGTCCCCCCTCTTTACACTTGAGGGGGCAGGGGAACGTGCCCCCCCCCCTTTTCTGACGATGATGGGGGGGGGAACACCCCCCCCCCCTTTGAAAATTTCTAGATGCAACCCTGGTGAAGGATTCATAAATGTATTTTTTATTGTGATATGGAAAACATTGTAGGAAAAAGAGCTATTTCTTGCTCCATAGACTGCAAAGCTTCAGAAGATGTCTACTGCAGGGGTATTAACCCTTTAACATACAATGCAGAGTTTAAACGATCTGGGCTAAGCCCCGGTAGCTCAGTTGGTAGCGTACAGGACTTGAGAACGGGGTTGCTGGTTTGATTCCCAGCTCAGCCAGTTTCTTTCCAAGGATTGATTATAGTCATTTGGACAGGATTCATATCTCTCTCACCTCTGACCATTGTTTCGATGATGGTTATGTGGGAAAGCAGCCAGTGGCTTGGAAAGAATACTGTGCATAGTACTGGTAAAAGGAAATCCAAGAAAGCATGGATAGTTCACTGGCTGCCACGGTATAACTGAAATGATGTTGAAATTGGCCTTAAACACCATACAATTAATCATTTAACGACCTGGAAAGAGAAGGCTTTTGAAAACATTGTAGGAAAAGGAGAAAATGCTGGTAACCAGCATTTTCTCCTTTTCCCACTATGTTTTCTACTATATCAAGGACAGAAACCACCATTTTAGCTACATTAATTTTATTGGTTGTGGGCAACTGCTTCCAAAGTTTTGTCATGTGATTAACTCTTTACCACACAATGACGCCTTTTAACACCCCTGAAGAAGAGGCCTTTTGAAAACATTGTGGGAAAAGGAGAAAATGCTGGTAACCAGCATTTTCTCCTTTTCCCACAAAGTTTTCTACCCTATCAAAGAAAAGTTGCGTCATTTGAGCCACTATGAAATTGTCGTCTGCAAATGCTTTCAATTTGGATAGGTCTTAAATTTTGCCGTGTGGTAAAGGGTTAAGTGTTTAACTCTTTATCGGACAATAAAATTTTAGACTTGTTCAGTTTGATAGCATTTGTGGATGACCAATCAAATATGGCTCTAAGAATGGGAGATGTCTTTTAACGCTTCACCAAATGTCAAAATTTGGACTGGACCACAATGAAAGCATTTACAGACAGCAAATATGCTGCTATAATGATGATTTCTCTCTGTGATACAGTAAAAAACATTGTAGGAAATGGAGAAAATGCTGCTTTCCAGCATTTTCTCTTTTTCTCACAAATTTTTTCAAATGCCCTCTTCTTCAGGGTCGTTGAAAGTCGGGATTGTGTGGTAAAGGGTTAAAGGGTAGAAAACTTCATGGGAAAAGGAGAAAATGCTGGTTATCATGCTGGTTACCAGCATTTTCTCTTTTTCCGACAATGTTGTCGAAATCCTTCTTCCTCGGGGTCTTGAAAATACATGTTTGCTTGGTAAAGGTTTCAGAGCTGTCTACTTAATGGAGAAATTATATTTTTTCCTTCATCATGACATATTTGTAATCTATATTCACATATATTTCAAACAAAAGTCTGTATGGATTAGAGTTTTCAGTCGATGTAATGGCAAAATGCTTTTAGCGCCTTTTTTATCATAGATGTTGTTATGTATCACAGTTGATACATCAGATGGCTTGCACGTATTAGAAGTAACATTCAATGAATAACCTGTCACTGTACAGATTCTTTTTTGATAAATATAGAATTGTTATAAACCTTTATCACACAATTGTGTGTTTAACAATCCTGAGTAAGAAAGCTTTTGAAAACATTGTTGGAAAAGGAGAAAATGCTGGTAACCAGCATTTTCTCCCTTTCCAACAATGTTTTCTATCCTTTAATTGACTAATCTAATCACTTTAAACATGCTTAACTCTGTACCACACAACCCAGACTTTTAACAACCCTTAGGAAGACAGTCTTTGAAAGCCTTTTTGATAAAGGAGAAAATATGGGTAACCATCATATTTTCCTTTTCCCATGATATTTTCTAACCAATCAGAGACAAATTTCATCATTTTAGCCACATTTAATTTGTCATCTGCAAACCCTTTCAATTTGGACCAGTCTGAAATTTTGTCATTTGGTGAAGAGTTAGTGTTTTATCTGCAAATGCTATTAAATGGGACCAGTCTAAAATATTGTTATTTGGTTAAGAGGTAACTCTTCAACATTTTAGACTAGTTCAAACCCACAGCATTTGCAGGCAAAAATTTAGATGTGGGTGAAATTGTGGCATTTGTTATAGAAAGGGTAGAAAACATTATGAAAAGAGGAGAAAATCTTGGTTACCACAATTTTCTCCTTTTCCTATGATGTTTCTAAAACCATTCTACCTCAGGGTTGTTAAAGCACTGGATTGCATGATAAAGGGCCTAATGACAAAAAATGAGAGTATTTGAAGGAATGGAAAATATTGTTAATGTGGTAAAAATTGAAATAGCAGCAATTGCCTGTTACTAGCGATAGCTACTTTTCCTGCAAAGTTTCAAAGCAATAAATATAGGATTTTTTCAGTGTTACAAATCCCTGAAATAAGTTATTAGTTTGAGATAAAAGCCTGTAACTTGCTAAGTGTGTCCAACATCTATTTAAGATAAAAGCCAGTAAAGTTGTTGGTTCCTGTCCTACATTTATTGTACAACATCTGTTTGAGATAAACACCTTGTTAATTGATGTCCAACATCTTTTTGAGATAAAAGCATGTAAATTGTTGATTAATGTCCAACAACTATTTGAGATAAAAACCTGTAAATGGTCAGTTTTCTTTGCTTTTGAAAAAAGCAATCCCTCCTTTTCGCTCAATGTTTTCTAACATTTTCATTTTAATTTAGGGTCTCTATGGTAATCTGTTAATTAGCCCTTAAAGTGCCAAATAAACCCACTGGACATTCTCAGTCAAGAACAGATAATTGTAATTTCATGGTTGCTTATTGTCTGTGGTGTTTGAGCAAAATGGATAGTGTAGATCAAAGGTCAGACTGCTCATATTATGCAGTCGGATCTTGGTCTACACTGGCCGCAAAACAAGTACAAGAGTGAAAGGTGCTCTTTGAGTTAAGAAATAGGATAAACTTGAAAAAAGTTCTACTCAAGATTTTCTTTACTTCAGAGCACAATGGGCCAGGAGGGGATGTCGCTGGAATTCCGCCATATTGCCAGCTATCTGATATGGTACTGTTCACATCACAATGCCGAGGAGTTACTACATGAGATTATATTATGTGTTGGTTACTTTACTGTACAAAATACTGATAATCAGGTATGTATAGCAATATCTTGAAATATCTTTAGCTTACTGACAGTCAGGTAGTAATAGAAATATCTTGACTGTGTTGTAGGGAAAGAATGTAAATATTTTGTGTGCACAGGATTATACTTGTATGTTAGAGATTTGTCATATTGCCAGCTGTCTGATCTGGAACTGTTCCCATCACAATACAAAGGGGCTGCTGCATGAGATTATATGGCATGCAACATGCAAAAAGGGGCATTTGGACATTACGTAAAGTTTAGTTGCAGATTAGGCTGCACACTCTACGCTGACTAATCTGCAATGACACTTTTTGTTTGTATGTAATTTTCTGTTTTGTGCAAGTCAACTGTAGGACAAAACCTAATGTAGTCGTAAAGTGCCATCTCGGATTAGCCTGTGCAGACTGCACAGGCTGATTGGAGACACTTTGCGCAAATGTCCGACTGCCCTTTTCGAGTGATGCAGGCTATATTGTGTATTGGTTACTTTACTGTACAAAATAGTGATGATCTGGGCCCGGTTTCACAAAAAAACTTGAGTCTCTTATTTTGCTCAAGTCTGCTGACAGACCTCATATGAGACTAAGGTTTAGTTTGTTACTTGAGACCCATTTTACTAATATCAACAGTGTTCAGAAACATTCTCAGATCCTTAGTTGACAAAACATTTCACACTTAACTCAGCGAAATAATGGACTTAAGTCTGTGAATATGACTTAAGTCCATTATTTTGCTGAGCTGAGTCTGGAAAGTTGCATCAACTTAGGATTTGAGAACGTTTTGCAAGTCTGTCAATGTTAATGAAATGCATCTGAGAAAACAAACTCACCTTAAGTTGGAAAATGAGTCTGTTAGAGACCGGGCCCAGGTGTGTATAGAAATATCTAGAATATCCGGCCTGGCATACTGACAGTCAGATAGGGTATAGAAATATCTTGTCTGTGCATTGAGGAATGCTTATAAATATCTTTGTTTACCTCTTAATCAAACAATGTATAATATGGGATGATGTGAACTTGAGTATGGTAAAGAACAGGATTGAAGGTGAAAAATAGCTTGTTACTAAAGACACAGTATGATTGTATAGTTATATGTACTGTTTGGTATTTTGTGTGAGATATATTTTTTGCCAGAATTACCATAAAATTGGACCATAAGGATTTCCACCCCCCCTCCCCCTTTCCCCACCCACCCCTAAGTGAAAGTGTCTATTGTGTAACTAGCAATTTTGATGTTGAAGTTTTATTTTCTGAGGCAATTCAAGGGTGAGCAGATGAAGGCAGCAATTCTCAGACAAAAGAGTTCTATTGAAAGAAAATTGTATGAACCCTTTACCTCACAATTACAAGCTATAGCGACCTTGAGGTAGAAGGCCTCTGGAAAGATTGTGGAAAGTGAAAGAAAACATTGTGCAAAAAGGAGAAAACCCTTCTGACCAGCATTTTCCCCCTTTTCCCACAATGTTTTCTTTCCTTCAAAAAGGAAATTTAAATTTTTAAGCCACATTTACTCTGTAAATGCTTTCGATGTCGACAGGTCCACAACGTTGTTGTTTGGTAAAGGGTTAACACTTTTCCAGACAACCCAATATCTTTAACCCTTTATCATACGACACAACTTTAGCCTTGTCCAAATTGAAAGCATGTGCAGGCAACAATTTCAGTGTGGCTCAAATGGAGCAATTTTTCTTTTAAAGGGAAGAAAACATTGTGGAAAAAGGAGAAAATGCTGGTTACCAGCATTTTCTCCTTTTCCCACAATGTTTTCAAAAGGCCTCTTTCTCAGTTAAAAGTTGGGATTGTGTGGTAAAGGGTTAAGAAAGAGGCTTTAGAAAATATAGCGGGAAAAGGAGAAAATGCTGGTAATTAGCTTTTTCTCCTTTCCCCACAACATTTTTTTCCACTTTCACAGATATATTGTCATTGTAGCCACCTTTCATATATTGTCTTGAAATGCTGGCAATATGCATGTAAGTCGAAAACTTTGTCAAACAACAAAATTTCAAACTGGCACAAATTTAAAGCAGCTTTTTGTTGCAGATTACAAAAAATCATAAGTGGCTTAAATCTAGATATTTGTCTGTGGTATGTAAAATACCATTGCAGGAAAAGGAGAAAAAAAGCTGGATACAAGCAAGCATTCTGTTTACCTTATTTTTTTTCTAAAAAGGCTTCTGCCTCAGGGTCGTTAAAACTTGAAATTGTTTAGTAAAGGGATAATTTTATTCAAAACTGTCAATTTCTATATCAATACTCGATCCCAAGACTTTAATTAAAACATTTCCCGATTAATTTGAGTCTGGGGAACAACCACAGGATGTAATAAGACCATTTGTTGCGTGAAGAGGCTGACAAAAATTGCCTCGATTTCACTACGCCTGATTAGACCGAAGTCGAAACATACTCAATAAGGACTTAATTTTCACCGTAGTTCATCAGATGGTACTGTGAATTAACCCTTTTACCAGACAATAAAAATTTTAATCCTTTTACCAAACAATCCAGAATTTTTAGGATCCTAAAGAAGAGGACTTCTGAAAACATTGTGGGAAAAGGAGAAAATGCTGGGTACCCAGCATTTTCTCCTTTTCCCACAATGTTTTCTACTCTTTTCACAGCCAAGAAGCATAATTCCAGCCACATCTAAATTGTCATCTGCAAATGCTTTCAATTCGGGGGGGCTCCAAATTTTTGTTGTTGACAAGTGAATTCAGCTCCATAAACACAGTGCAACGAAAGCGTGGTAAAATCTACGTCATTCTATATACAGTGACGTCATTCTGTATAAAGTAAGTTATTCAATGAAATATAATCTGCATCCGCGTTTTTACTCTAAGTATGAACTTGTTTTCCTTTCATTAAGAGTTGGTCATGTTAGAATCGAAATAATCTTCTTTCTATCGTGGTTTATCGTTTAATAAACTAAGTTGTGAGATATGAGGCGCAATGAATAAAGCACTCGGGCTATCGCCCTCGTGGATTATTTATTGTGCCTCATAACTCACAACTGTGGTTTATTGAATGATAAACCATGATAGAAAGAAGATTTTTTCTTAACTAAACTATGCAGAGTTTTATAGATCCTAAAGAAGATTTTTTAAAGAACATTGTGGAAAAAGTAGAAAATGCTGGCACCAAGCCTTTTATTTTCACATTTTCTACCCTCCAAAAAACAAATTTCATTTTTTGCGTCACTTTCATATTTTGTCATCTGCTAATGCTTTCAATTTCCACTAACCCAAAATTTTGTTGTGTAGAAAAATTTAACCCTTTTCCAGACAACAAAAAATTAAACTTGTCCACATGTAATTATTCACAGAAAGCAGATTGAATATGACTGGAAAGATTGAATTCATCTTTTTAAGGGTTGAAAATATTTTTAGAAAAGGAGAAAATACTTGTAACTGGTATGCACTCCTTTCTCCAAAATGCTTTCAGAAGCCATCTTTTTTGATAAAGGATCAAATAACAATGAATTTGTTAGGTGACCCTTTTCCTTCATGTCCTTTAATGTGGCTTTATAATCTTTAAAATACTAAGCGATTTGTCACAGTTTAACCGCTGTCTTGAAGCGCACATTTTCTTTGTTAATGCCATGCTGAAAAGCACAAAGGGATTGTAGAATTCACCTTTGTCTGTCAGACTAACATTTTTTTTGTTGGCTGCATATCTACTGAGTACCCTTGTTCATATTTTTCCCTGAATTCTATTTTATTTGCTTTTAACTTGTTCTGGACTAGACAAATGGAGCCATGCTTTATGAAAAGGGGGCTTAATGCATTTGCAAAAAGTCTCAACTTAGGTCAGCCTCCGCAGGCTGACTGGGGCCGAAACTTTATGCTTTCAGTGAATTTTCTGCATGTCAAAGGACCAGTGTACCTCATGATTCAGGCCGTTGTAAAATAGAATATAGATCAATAATTTTGCCACAATTTGCGTGGTGTAATATATCACTGAGATACATTAAACTCCCTTTTTGCCAGAGTATGACTCAATTATATTTAAGAAATATTCTTCTTTCTGTCGTGGTTTATCGTTCAATAAACAACAGTTGTGAGTTTTGAGGCACAATAAATAATCCACGAGGGCTATAGCCCGAGTGGTTTATTCATTGCGCCTCATAACTCACAATGTGGTTTATTGAACGATAAACCACGATAGAAAGAAGAATATTTCGATTCTAACATGACCAACTCTTAATCAAAGAAAAACAAGTTCATAGTTAGGGTAAAAACGCGGATGTAGATTATATTCCATTGAATAACTTACTTACTTTATACATAATGACGTCACTCTGTATAGAATGACGTCACTCTACATAGAATAACATAGATTTTACCACGCCGTTTATAGAGCCGAATTCACGTGTCATGTTAGAATGATATATTTCAATCACGGGTGAAAGGCATTTAAGTACTATAACTTCTAGGCCATATTTGGTCTGAAAGTGATTGACAGTGTCGGTTAACTCTTTATCAACAAAGTTTTAGAGATGTCCAAATTGAAAGCATTTGCAGCAAAAAAAAAATATAAGTGTAACTTAAAATTTGAAATTTGTTGTTGGAAGGGTAGAAAACATCATGGGAAAAGGTGAAAATGCTGGGTACCAGCATTTTCCCCTTTTTCCACAATTTTTTGAAAATCCTTTTTTTTACAGGTTGTTAAAATTCGGGATCGTGTGGTGAAGAGTTAAAGAACTAAAGGTATAGATCCAAGATCAGATTGTTCTGATGCGTGAAGTTTGATCTTTAGCTATACTGCCATCAATTGCATATGAGCCATGCTCTGTGAAAATGGGGCTTAATGAATCTGCAAAAAGTATCGACCAAGATCAGACTGGACAGTTTTGAGCAGGCTGACCTTTTTGGAAACTTTTTGCTTTTGGTGAATTTTCTGCATGTATAAGGACCATTCTACATCAGGGTTTAGATGGTTGTTAGACAAAATGGATTTCTTGGATCCATAACTAAGTGATGGATTGCTCGGTATAATTCATCACAGAGATGCATTAATACCTCCTTATGCCAGAGCAAGGCTAAGTTATGAATTACCAAGATGAAAAATCTTGATACTACAATTAAGTTTTAAGTCTTTACCACACAATCTTGACTGTAAACAACCCCGAGGAAGAGGCCTATTGAAAAAATTCTGGGAAAAGGAGAAAATGCTGGTAACCAGCATTTTCTCCTTTTCCCACAATTTTTTTTACCTTATCAAAGCCGATTGCATCATTTGAGTCACATTTGAATTATTGTCTGCAAATACTTTCAATTTGAAATAGTCTAAATTTTTTGTTTGTTGTTAAGAGTTAACCCTTTACCACACAATCCTGACTTTTAATGACCCTGAGAAAGAGGCCTTTTGAAAACAATGTGGGAAAAGGAGAAAATGCTGGTAACCAGCATTTTCTCCTTTTTCCGCAATGTTTTCTGTCCTTTTACAGACAAATCTCACCATATGAGCCATATCTAATTTGTTGTCTGCAAATGCTTTCAATTAGGATATGTTTAAATTTTTCTTGTATGGTAAAGAGTTACACAAATTCTTGTCTTTTATAGGTTGTCATACAATCGGGTCAACCACCAACCGTGTTACAGCAACTGTGTTCCCTACCCTTCCAGTATTTCTCAGATCCCAGACTGGTTGGCATCCTCTTTCCAACTCTGATATCTTGTTGCTATAACAACCAGGGCAACAGAGAGATTCTGGAACAGGAGCTGAGCTGCACTTTACTGTCCAACTTTGTCGAGGTAGGTGAATGATGCTTATGCAATTTAAACCTTTTGCTAAACAATCATTTGTTTTAGCTATCCTTAGAAAGATGGATAGTGAAAACATTGGTCGAAAAGGAGAAAATGCTTGTAACGAGCATTTTCTCCTTTTCCCATAATGTGTTAAAGTCAGATTGGTTCATTTAACTCTTTTAGACTCGTCCAAATTAAAAGCATTTGCATACAATAAAATTATTTGTGACTCAAAATTGAAGTTTGTTTTCGGTAGGGTAGAAAACATCGTGGGAAAAGGAGAAAATGCTGGTTACCAGCATTTTCTCCTTTTCCCACGATGTTTTCAAAAGGCTTCTTCCTCAGGGTTGTGAAAACCCGGGATTGTTTGGTAAAGGGTTTAGTCATTTTTAATTTTTGAGCTACAAATGTTTGGATTTGGACATGTCCTAAATTTTCTTGTTTCATAAAGGGTTAAGTCATTCCCCGCAAAACGAATGTTTTCGGGGGTATACTGGAATCAGCCTGTCTGTCCGTGTCTGTCTGTTCATCCGTCCGTGTGTCCGTCTGTGTGTCCGTCTGTGTACAAATAATTGCCCGTTTCTGTCAAAGCGCTGGCGGGGGTATTAAGTCACATTCAGTGACAGCTCTAGTTTTTTTCTGGATTGCCCCAGCAAAATGACTTAGCCAGACTAAAAACTTTTGCAAAAGACAAAATAATTGTGACTCAAAAATAGAAATTCACCATCTGAAGAAGGGTCAAAAACATTGTGGGAAATGGAGAAAATGTTGGTAACCAGCATTTTCGCTTTTTCCCACAATGCTTTGAAAAGGATTTTTCCTTGGGATCTTTAAAACTCAGGGTTGTGTGGTAAAGTATTAATGCGTTAATGGTCATTGTTGCTACATTTTTCAAGTTTGGTTTGGGTATGAAAAATTGAATTGAAACCCCCCTCCCCCCCCCCCCAAAAAAAAAGGTTAAATAAGAAGATGAATATAGGACTGTAGGACTGATGTTACATATTATTAATCACTGAAAAAAATGTTTTGAACGATAAGAATTGTTACTGTCTGTTCTCATTGAGTAACAATGAGAATGTCACACTGTGTCCTTAACCCATTACCACACAATGACGCCTTTTGACGCCCCTAAAAAAAGGCCTTTTGAAAACATTGTGGGAAAAGGAGAAAATGCTGGTAACCAGCATTTTCTCCTTTTCCCACAAAGTTTTCTACCCAATCAAAGAAAAGTTGCGTCATTTGAGCCACTATGAAATTGTCGTCTGCAAATGCTTTCAATTTGGATAGGTCTTAAATTTTGCCGTGTGGTAAAGGGTTAAATGACAGACACTTCTCCTATTGATTTTTGTACCCTTGAAATTCAATATTGGATACACAAGGGCACTGAAACACCTCACCCAGTCCTCCCCACTCCCCCAATGATAACCCAAGTTGTTGGTATATTACAATACAAAAGTGACTTTCAACACACCCAGAGTACCCATCTTTTGAATACAATGCAGAAAAAACAGCAGAATTTCTTGCTTGTTGTCAGCAAATGCTGCTTTTCAGACAATGTTTTAAAACGTATTTGTTTTATTGTGTTTGTCCATCAGTTTTCCTTTAGCACATGACCCACGGTTTTAATGACCCTGAATGAGAATGCTTTTGAAAATATGTGAGCCATGCTCTGGCAAAAGGGGGCTTAATGCATCTCCGGGATGTATGATGCCAATCAAGTCATCACATGATCATGGACCCATAAAGTCCACTTTGTCTAACAACCAACTGAATCATGAAGTAGACTGGTCCTTTGGCATACAGAAAATTGACCAACAGCGAAAAGTTTTGGCCCAGGTCAGCCTGCGCGGACTGCGCGGGCTGACCTGGGTCGATACTTTTCGCAGATTCATTAAGCCCCCTTTTCACAGAGCATGGCTCGTATATTAACCCTTTTCCAGCTATTTAGTTTAAATGAAACTTTCAAGCCATTAGTAAAAGCCAAGATTTTGCATTTTCAAAGGGATTATTGGGGGAAAAACATCTCCTAATTGGACAGTGTAGATCAAAGATCAGACTGCATGTTCTGTGCAGTCTGATCTTGATCTACACTGTCTGAAAAAGGTCAGTGAGGCACGCTTAGTGGCCTAAGGCTTACCCTCTTGGTTGTTGGCGTCCTGCGTGGCTCACTGGGAAAGTGAAGGGCTCTTGACCTGAAGGCTTCATGTTTCAGCCTCACTGGATCCACTGGGCTTTTCGTGGGAGTGTCCTTGGGCAGGGCACTACAGAGCTGAAGCCTAGTACTGGTGAAATCCAGGAAATAGACAAATATATGAGCTTTTGCTGTAATAATACTGATACAGTGTTGAAGAGGCATAAAACACCAATCAATTAATCATTCAATCTGTCAGTCCATCCATCCATCCATCCATCCATCCATCCATCCACCCACGCATCCATCCATCCATCCATCCGTTGGTAGGTTTTCTTAATTTACAACAAAAACGTTTACCACACAATCCTGAGTTTTAAAGACCCTAAAGGAGAAGGCTTTTGAAAACCTTGTGGAAATAGGAGAAATTGCTTGAAACCAGCTTTTTCTCCCTTTTCCACAATGTTTTCTACCCTATGAAAGACAAATCCAACAACTTGATTCATATTTTGTTTGTCATCTGTAAAATCTTTCAGTAGGGACAATTATAAAATTTTGTCATCTGATAGAGTTAAACAAGTGCCATGCAATCTAGAGTTTTAACAACCCCAAGGAAAAAAGCTTGCGAAAACATTATGGAAAAAGGAGAAAATGCTGCCAATCATCAATATCTTCTTTCCCCACAATGTTTTCCTATCTTACACAAGTACCCACACTTAAATTGTTGTCTGCTAACCCTCTAGATTTGGAAAAGTCCAAAATTTTGTTGTCTTGTAAAGGATTAACCCTTTACCACGTGACAAAATGTTAGACTGGTTCTAATTGAAAGCATTTACAGACAACAAATGAAATGTGGCTTAAGGGATGGCATTTGCCTTTTGAAGGGCAGAAAACATTTTGGGAAAAGGAGAAAATGCTGGTAACCAGCATTTTCTCCTTTTCCCATATTGTTTTCAAAAGGCCTCTTTCTTGAGGGCATTAAAACTTATGACTGTGTGGTAAAAAGTTAAGTAACAAAAAAATGTAATAAGTTTATGAAATAGTTGGATCTGTAACTACATGTACCTGGAAAAAAAACCCATTTTATTTATTCTAATGGACTCAAAAAAAAAAGTCAACTCTCTATCCTGAATGGTTTAACTCTTAGGCTGCTTTGTGGACAGTGTAGATCAAGATCAGACTGCACAGAACGTGCAGTCTGATCTTGGCTCTAAACTGTCCAATACTAAGATATCTTTCCCCCCCAAAAGCACATTTGAAATAGCAAAATTTGGGATTTTATTGTTGGATTGAAAATTTTCATTCCATTTCTTTAGAAGGATAAATGTTAAAAAAAGTATTTCATGAATATTGTCTTCTTTTCAATCTTTCTGTAGCCTTCAGAGGTGATTAGCAAGGCTACCCAGCCAATTTTTCCGAATAATTACTTGCACTGAATTGTGGGATGCTTCCATGTTAACCTGAGAGTAATCCAATATTTATTTACAACTGCTATCTATTGTTGTGGAGCGATTATTTGTGACCATAAATCAGAGCAAATAAACAGCGTTTAATATCGAATAGCCATCCCCAATCCCTATGGAGAATACATTAATCTATCGCAGATCACAGTAACAATAGATTCATTTTCACATTGAAATTAAACAAAACATTGAGATACGACAAAAGATATGCACATAAAAACCATCGGGAAATGTGTTTATTTAGAGCCTGTCAACTGGAAGCTCGGAATTGAATGACAAAACAGATAAGGATGATTCGGAGATGATTTCTCGTGAAATTCTAGAACAAAAAATCTACGTCAATATTTGCTCGACAATTTTGATTTATCATCGGCAAAGAGTAATGACAAATTGATCAGAATGTTTTTTTTTTCTATTCCCTTGTCCCCTGCGGGATTTCTGAGAACACAGAAAATTATGGAGATAAAATGTAGTAATTATAGTTCAAAACTGTTGCATTGCAACCAGAATGGTGCTTGATAAGGTCTAAATTAAGAGCAAGAAAAAAGTCCATTAGTGTTAAACTCATTAACTTTTTACCACATGACAACATTTTAGACAGATCCAAATTGGAAGCATTTCCAAAGGACAAAGTAAATGCGGCTCAAGTAATGGGTTTTGTCTGTAAAAGATAAGAAAACACTGTTACCAGCATTTTCTCCTTTTCCCTGAACGTTTTCAAAAGCTTTCTTTATCAGAGTTGTTAAAGCTCGAGATTGTGTGGTAAAGGGTTAACTTCTTTACTTAATGACAAAATTTTAGACTTGTCCATATTGAGACCTTTTGCAGAAGACAATTTAAAAATGGCACAGATGACTGGATTTGTCTTTTGAAGTTTAGAAAACATTCTGGGGAAAGGAGAAAACGCTTGTAATCAGCAATTTCTCCATTTTCTGTGTTTTCAAAAGCCTTTTTCGTCAAGGTTTTTAAACTCTAAATTGCGTGGTAAGGGTGAAACTGGTTGGACCCTGTATCAGAAGACAAAATTGTAGACTTGTTTATATTACCTCTTTACCAAACGACAAAATTTTAGACTGGTCCAAACTGAAAGCATTTGCAGACGACATAGTAAAGGTATCCCAAATGATGACACTTGTCCTTGATAGGATAGAAAACATTGTGGGAAAAGGAGAAAATGCTGGTTATCAGCATTTTCTCCTTTTCCCACAATGTTTTCAAAAGGCAATTTCCTCATGGTGGTTCAAAGTCTGGATTGTGTAGTAAGGAGTTAAAAGCTTTTTCAGATGAACTCTGTATCAGAAGATAAAATTGTCGACTTGTTCATATTAAAAGCTTTCGCAAATGACAGATGAAATGTGGCTCAAATTGTGGAACTTGTTTGTGAAAAGGATAAAACATTGTAGGAGAAGACAAAAATGCTGGTTACAAAAGCTTTATTCCTCAGGGTTGTTAAGACACAGGATTGTTTTGTTATAAGTCAGTGCTGGTACAAATGTGCAGCCTGCGCAGGTAGCTCAGTGGTTAGCCTATCAGACTCATGACCTGTTCGTTATGAGTTTGATACCTGGTTGAGGCAAACTTTTTTTTGGGCAATTTTTAGCCTCTCCCCTCTGATGCATATGAGAAAGTAGTCAGTGACTTGGAAAGAAAGTTGTGTCAGTACTGGTGTGAGAAAGCCAGGAATCACATGCCTAGGTGCACTGACCACCGTGATATGACCTAAGCCATTAACACGGTGTTAAACTGCAATACAATCAATCAACACATGTGCTGCGAACAATTTGTTGTCCTCTACCTCACAATTTAGAATGTTAACAGCTCTTTAGAAGTAAGTATTTGAAAACATTGTGTGGTGGTTGTTGAAACTCAGCGTTTTGTGGTAACAGGTGAACATATTTGACTGTGTACTTTTTTGTAGGAAAAGCAGCTAGAATTCCAAGCCCAGGTCACGTCTGCAACTCCGAACAAGAAAGGAGCAGAGAAAGAGAAGGAGGGAGATTCAAGAATGGTTTTGGCTTCAAGGTTTCCAATGGAGCAATGGACTGCGGCTCAAGAATATTTTAAAGTTTCATAGAAATTCCATGGTTTTTTTTCTAATCCTTTACCAAAGGGTTCCATGTTTTACTGACTCTGACAAAGGAGTCTTTTAAAAAGATTGTGGGAAAAGGAGAAGATGCTGGTTACCAGCATTTTCTCCTTTTCCCACAATCTTTTTTCCAACTCTTTCAAAGACGGATTTTTATCATTTGTTCCACATTAAATTTTGTTGTCTTCACATGCTTTCAATTTGGATAAGTCTAAGATTTTATAATCTGGTAGAGAGTTTCGTATATTTGGAAAAAATAAAAGTGAGCCATGCTCTGACAAAAGGGAGTTTAATGCATCTCTCAGTCGGTGATGCATTACACCAAGCAAGTCATCACATATAAATGGATGCATACAATCCATCTTGTCTAACAACTGACAGAATCCTGAGATAAGCTAGTCCTTGGACATTCAGAAAATTTACCAAAAGCAAAGAGTTTCAACTCAGGTCAGCCTGCACAGACTGTGCAGTCTGACCTTGGTCGATACTTTTTGCAGACTCATGAAAGCCTCTGTTCACAGAGCACAGCTCAAATCTTTTTTTTTCTTAACTATTTGAGCACAGTATTTCCACACCCCTCCTGTCTATTTCATTAGCACTTGGGGGAAGAATCTGTATTACAATAAAATGAATTATTAATTTGATTTACGGTAAGACATGTCATTTTCATTTAAAAAAAAAAATTGGAAATGTGTTACAACTGTTGCTGGAAAAGAGCAAATAAAAGTTGACATACAGTAGAGAGTTTGCCCTTTACCACACAGCAAAATTTTGGACTTGTCGGAATTGAAGGCATTTGCAAACAACCAATCAAAATGTTGCTCAAATAATGGAGTTTGTCTTTGAAAGGGTAGGAAAAATAGGGGGAATTGGAGAATATGATGGTTACCAGCTCCCACAATGTTTTCAAAGTATACTTCCCCTGGGTTGTTATTCTGTCTCCCCCCGTCAGGGTCAGGAGACATATTGTTTTCTCCATGCGTGTGTCTGTCCGGCTGTCTGTCTGTCCATCACAAATCATGTCCGCTCTATAACTCGAAAACCTTTTAAGATATTTTGATAAAACTTCACACGTTTGTAAAGCACCATGAGACGAAGTGTCATGTACAAGAACCATAACTCTGGCTTGTATATTTTTTGAGTTATTTCCCTTTGATTATTTTCCTTACTCATTTTATGTACAATTTCGTGTCCGCAATAGAAATCTGGGAGAAAATGTTATTAACTTTATCATGGATTATTAATCCTTCTGACACCAGAAAGGGGGGGAGACATCTGTTTTTAGCTCACCTGAGCACGAAGTGCTCATGGCGAGCTATTGTGATCGTACTGTGTCGGTCGTGCATCGTCAACTTTTACCTTGTGTACACTCTAGAGGCCACATTTTCAGTCTGATACTTGTGAAACTTGGTTAGAATGTTTGTCTTGATGATATCTCAGACGAGTTCGAAAATGGGTCATGTCGGGTCAAAAACTAGGTCACTAGGTCAAATCTTAGAAAAACCTTGTGTGTGCTCTAGAGGCCACATTTTCAGTCCAATACTCATGAAACTTGGTCAGAATGTTTGTCTTGATGATATCTGGGACGAGGTCGAAAATGGGCCATGTCGGGTCAAAAACTAGGTCACCAGGTCAAATCTTAGAAAAACCTTGTGTACGCTCTAGAGGCCACATTTTCAGTCCAAAACTCTTGAAAGTTTGTCAGAATGTTTGTCTTGATGATATCTCGTATGAGTTCGAAAATGGGCCATGTCGGGTGAAAAACTGGGTCACCAGGTCAAATCTTAGAAAAACCTTGTGTATGCTCTAGAGGCCACACTTTCAGTCCAATACTCATGAAACTTGGTCAGAATGTTTGTCTTGGATGATATCTCGGATGAGTTCGAAAATGGGCCATGTGGGGTCAAAAACTAGGTCACCAGGTCAAATCTTAGAAAAACCTGGTGTATGCTCTAGAGGCCACACTTTCAATCCAAAACTCTTAAAAGTTGGTCAGAATGTTTGTCTTGATGATATCTCTGACAAATTTGAAAACGGGCCATGTTGGGTCAAAAACTAGGTCACTAGGTCATATCTTTGAAAAACCTTGTGTATGCTCCAGAAGCCACATTTTCAGTCCAATGCTCTTTAAAGTTGGTCAGAATGTTTGTCATGATGATAGCTTGGATGAGTTTGAAAATGGATCATGCCAGGTCAAAAACAAGGTCACCAGGTCAAATCTTAAAAAAACCTTATGTACGCTCTAGAGGCCACATTTTCAGTCCAATAATCTTGAAATTCGGTCAGAATGTTTGTCTTGATAATTTCTTAGACTAGTATGAAAATGGGTCATGTTGGATAAAAAACTAGGTCACAAGGTCAAATCTCGGAAAAACCTTTTGTACTATAATTACAGTCCAATATTCTTTAAACTTTTGTTAGAATGTTTGTCTTGATGATATCTTGCATGAGTTTGAAAATGGGTCACATGGAATAAAAACTAGGTCACCAAGTTTGATCCTTGAAAAACCGTGTGTATGCTCTAGAGGCGACATTTTCAGTCCAATAATCTTGAAATTTGCTTTGAATGTTTGTCTTGATAATATCTTAGACTAGTATGAATATGGGTCATGTTGGATAAAAAACTAGGTCACTAGGTCAAATCTCGGAAAAACCTCTTATACACCCTACATGCCACATTTTCTCTCAAATACTCATGAAAGTTTGTCGGAATGTATGTCTGATAATTTCTACATGTCAAGTAGGCTGCTGAGATAAATTCTAGAAAAAGCTTGTGTGCACTCTAGAGGCCATATTTGTAAGTCCAATACTAATGAGTGTTTGTCAGAATGTTTGTCTTAATATCTCTGAAGAGATTGGAAATGGGTCATGTTTGATCAAAAGGCTCAGGTGAGCAACTTCAGGGCCGTCATGGCCCTCTTGTTTTGTAGAAAAACAAGTTCTAGTATGGATTGATTTTATGGTGTTGAATACTGTTTTCAACATTATTTCAGTTAAATCCCGGTAGCCAGTGCAACAATCCATGCTTTCTAGGAGTTTCTTTTACCCGTACTTCCCAAGCCACTAGCTTCTTTCTGACATAACCATTGTCGAAACAATGATCAGGGATGAGAGAGGAATGAATCCTGTGGCAATGACTATCATCAGTCCTTGGAAAGATATTGGCCGAGCTGTGGATTTGAACCAATGACCCTCTGGTCTCAAACCCTGTATGCTATTGACTTGAAAATTCAGGATTGTTTGGTACAGAGTTAATATTGCTTTATTTGTGACAATTTGGTCTTTCCATGATATTTGATTGTATTTATTCATATCATTCTTCAACAACCTTTAACTTTCTCATTGCTTATCTGTGATACTTTTTCATCATCAAACAAAAGTTTTGTACAAAAATCTGTCCATTAGAACAACTAGGTCATACACGGCAAACTACTATTATGAGAAAAGTGGGGGAAAAAGAGCATTTGAGTCATGTTTTGTGTAAAGGATCTGCAAAAAGTATTTATCTATGTCTGCCTGCACAGTCTGAGCAGGCTGACCTGGGTCAAAACTTTCTGCTGTTGTTAAATTTTCTGCTTGCCAGTGAACCACTCTACCTCATGATTCAGTAGGTTGCATCATGGAGATTTATTAAGTAAACCCTTTTTGTCAGAGCATGGCTCATTCATATTTTTCAAGAATGTAAGAATGGTAAAAATGTATGTAATAATTAGAATTTTGAGGGAACAAGGCCAATTTAGTTTATCATTTACCACACAGTTCCTAATTATTACTACCTTAAGGATATGGGCTTTTGAAAATATCTTGAGAAAAGGAGAAAATGGTGGTAAGTAGCATTTTCACCTTTTTCCACAATATTTTCTACCCTTTTAAAGGCAAATACCATCATTTAACTTGAGGCTTATTTAACTTGTTTTCTGCAAATGCTTTCAATTTAAAGGAGTGTAAAACTAAGTTGTCTGGTAAAGATGTTTATTGTTGTATGGTTGTGTTGATGATTTCTGTGATTTTATTTATTTGCTTACGTGTTTTGTTCGAATGTATGCACTTTACATTAAAAATGAAATGTTTGGATTTTGAAAATTCAAAACATTAGTTGTTTTGTATTGGGAATCTTTGCCATAGCATATTGCATCCACGTTTGCCAAGCCCTAGCCTAGGTTACAGTCCGTTCATTAGCTCATTTCGAAGAAAACATCTAAGTATTGTAGTAGTTCTGGTATCATTGTCCGCATCACCGTTTTCTGCTTCGTCAGGGAAAAACTTGGACATTTTCAAAAACTTTGACATTTTACAATATCTCTATTGTTACTAAAGATATTTACTTCAAATTTGGACGAGTTGTTCACTATCAAAAGGAGAACCTAAGTACGTAATAAGGGCAAATAAACATCAAAGTATTTTTGACCCAGTTATGTCCCTTTTATGACTGAATTTTCACTCACAATCAACCAACTGCAGCCTAGCGTGTGCAGTCGCATGCAATGCTATTGTAGTCTTCTGGTATCGAACTTACTTGGCGTTATAACGGGATTTAGAGAAGGCGATGGTGTTATAACGTGGTTTTGAGAAGGCGTTGTTGTAATAACGGGGTTTTGAGAAGGCGATGGTGTTATAACGGGGTTTTGAGAAGGCCCTGCACAGAGCGTAGATGTTATACATTGAGACTATGCTACTTAACCCTTAATGCACTGAATAATGATTACAAAGAAAAATCAGCCTAAAATGTTGCCATTTCAAGGTTGTTTCCGTTAAAATATGTTATATAGTAGGCTAGCAGACAGAGTAGATCTAAGATCAGACTGAACATTCTGTGCAGTGTGATGTTGATCTACATTATCCTAAAAAAAACAAATCGGTTCAAGGGCTTTAAAGGACCAAAGTCCTATTTAGATGGACAAGACTTGAGGTTTGGCAATGTAATAGATGTAAATAAGTTCACCATGATTGTTGATGCAGTTGCTAATCCCGTTAATATGGGCACCGCCATGTTTAAGGTCATGTAACCTACAGCACATTGATACGGACGAGATTAGATGTAGTTACGGAATAGGCCGAGTTATAACGAGTTAACCAGACTCCAAAAGCATCGATTGTAAAAACAGCAGCAGCATGGGTCGTGTAGACATTGCAGGATCTAGCTGTGTTACAAGGTTACCATGAAGAGTAAGCTGAGATTATGCGCCATCAAACTTTGTGCATTATCTCCCGCTAGATAGCATTCTACAAATACACATCTATCTAATTTGGGCATCCTGGGTACAGAACCGGACTACTTTTCTACGCGACAACCGTTACTTTGAATTTCAAACTAAAATAAACATTTACTCAATGAAACCCTACCTGGTGCGATTCATTCAGCTATGATCAGCAGTTTAGAGAAATCTGGAGCTAAAACAGCCTGATTTCTCCTCAAACGTACTGATAAAAGCTATTTTCTCCATTGCTACTTTATAGCGCGTATTACTACAATCCCCCCCCCCCCCCAATATTTGGGGGAGTGATGCGTCATAGCAGACAGGTCGAATCTGCGAAGAATATGACATGCGCAGACAACGAACTTTGTGAGCAAGACACCGTTGCTATATTGGCTCTCTTGTCACAAAAGCTTTTTGAATTCCTTAATCCGCAGGCCTATTTATAGGGCCTTTTGGGCTTCTAGACAATTTATATCATATATGCTCATTTGTATGTGATAGGGTTCTATTTCTTAGTAAAAATCTGGAATCAAACCATTGCTTTATGAGGTGTATAGGATCTCACATGAGTTGGCTTTTTAGATAAAAATGAAACGAGCATAGAAATATGTTATTAAGGATAGGGCACCCTAATGGGATTCGTGTAACATCGCCTTTCATTCCCAAAATCGTACGGATTCGGCCAAGAATCGGGTAATCCGTAATTGATGCGGGGAAGCAGCGTCTGTCGGCCGACCCACTTCTTTAACAAATGACGTCACAACGCTCACATAACGTCACAAAATCTCATTTGTAAGATATATAGGATCTGACATGAGTTAGCGTTGAGATAAGATTTTATTAAACGAGTCTAGGGAAAATGTTATTAAGCGAGCCTTTGGCGAGCTTAATAACATTTTTTCTTGACGAGTTTAATAAAAATCTTATCTCTTAGGCCAACGAATGTCAGATTCATTTTATCAGATAACAATATTTTACAAATTATAGATAAGAAGATGCAAAACCATCTATAGATGCACATGCGGTAATATCCATAAACCCATTCACTTCTATGAAATACGTACAAAATGACGTCAAAAATGACGTCACACAATAATGATATTAAACGTGTATGAGATAAGAAATTTCGTAATGTGTATATTACACTGAAAACAAGGGAGGTTATGTGATAAAATAAGATTCGTAATGAGTAGCCTATAATACACAGAAAACAAGGGAGGTTTTTGTGTTAAAGCCTTTGACTACGAAGTACATCAAGGGTACTTAAAATTACGAAGTATGAGGCCTTCGACCATTGCGCAATTTCTCTTTACACTGACAGTATCTTAAATATTGTCGGAAAAATGCAGATCCAGTATGAGACATTTTCGTCTAATCATGATCTAAACTTTCTACTCGAGCATTTAATGTTAACTGTAAATTGCGCTGATTTAGGAGTTCGAAGGCGTGTTTTTAATTTTTGTTGTTGTTATCCCCCGCCGAACGAGGAGGAATATAGTTCCAGCGTTGTCCGTCCGTCCTTCCGTGTGTTCGTACGGGAGAATATCTCCAATACCACTGGACGGAATTTCGTGAAACTTTATACGTGTGTACAATAACCCATTCCGCCGATATACATTTTTTTGATTCGATGAAAAATGGCCGACTGGGAGCGATTTCAAGTTACGCGGTCAAGTCAATTTTTCGGCGGGGGATATCATTTCAACGAAATTGCTGCTTGTTTTTCTTCTTCTTCTTTGGGTCACAAAAATTCTCACACAGTTATTCATGATACCAGTGAAAATGGTTAAAATGTGAGGGTATACAAGTAAAATGTCATTCTCTTAGAAATTCACATTCATCACTGGTTGCAAATAATTCTATACGGTATAGAGTCTACATTAGTCCTGAACGTTCGAATAAGGCAGGAACCAAGTACGGGTCATGACATCGTGAATTATCTGAAAGCACACGTGCTTCTTATAATGATCAATTTAGAGAATGTCCAAGACCATTTGGTTATGTTTTGTGGTTAGTGAAGATCAAAATCAGACTGCCAGGAACTTGCAGTCTGATCTTTGATCTTCAATACCGGTTACTCTTTTTGTTCTATCAGAACGGCCTTGTTCTTGCCATATATGCATCGTTTCAGAAACTGTCCATTTTATTTATAAATTTAGCAGTTATTTCTATACTGGATTTAAAATTTACACCGTTCAAAAAGTGAAAGCATTTAAAGAATACAAATTAAATGTAGTTTAAATGTTGTGATTTCTCTATGAAAGGATAGAAAGGTTAGGACTTTGGAAAACGAGAAAATGCTTGTTTCCGGTATTTTTTCCCTTTTCCTACAATGTTTTCAAAAGCCTTCCTCCTAAGGGTCGTATGATACGGAGATATTTGGTATAGGGGTTTTAGAGTTGCATGCCCGTAGTTCGGTCTAATGGGGTCCTACTGACAATGTCCGCCTCTTTAATAAGAAATATTTTTGGAGAGGGGAGGCGTAGTAAATTACATGTATTTCGAATACCAGTCAGTGGATAGTCATTTTTTATAATTTGACAGTTATTTACCATTGTTGTTTAACACACTAGGCTTTATAGAAGTGTTCCTCGGCAAGGCACTTCTCAGCGCCAAGTCACTAGTCAAAGGCCCAATAGCGGCCAAAAGTAAATGATGGGCGTGTTAAAATGCATTTAAGTTTAAATAATACCATTTAAAATTAACTTTAAAACCAGGCTAATAGTAAATAAAAGATAAAGCGACCTTGCAACTTTTAACCCAGTTTTAACATTCAGTTTTTGCCAGCGACTAACAGTTTGACCGACCGTACAATGACAGATTGTCATCTTCACAATAATTTCCATACTTCTAAATAGTATCATTTAAATTCAAATGCATCCAAACCTCCGCATTTAGTTTACTGTAGGCCGCTATTAGGCGGTTAAGGAAACTCCAGAAATGCATTGACAGTAATGTTGGCTGCCGTCATGTAACTGAAATGCCGTTGAAATCGGCGTTATACACTGAAAAGAAGAAAGATGCAAACAAAATTTATTGTAAAGCGTTTTTCCCGGACAAATTGATTTGTACACGTGTTTAATTTGATGAATTTCTTGTCGCTTGAAAAGTGTGTTGGGAGAGAATATTCGTAATTAAATGATATGTGAGTCATTCTATGTTAAAAGGGGATTTAATACATCTGCCAAAAAAGTCTCGACCAATGTCAGCCTGCGCAGTCAGCGCAGGCTGACATCGGTTGAGACTTTTTGTTATTTTTAAAATTTCTGCTAGTCCAAGTACCATTCTACCTCTTTTATTCAGTCGGTTGTTAGACAAAATGGATTTTATGGATCTATAATTATGTGATGTCCTTGCATGGTATAATGCATCACGCAGATGCATTTAAGCCCCTTTTCCCAGAGTGCCATTCATGTACTTTGGGCGTACTGAAACCTTTTGAAAATAATTTTTTTAGCGTTAGATTACGTAGCTCTGTTACCTATCGTGTAAACGTGACCCTGGTGTCGTTTCGAATTGCGGTTTACCACATGTAGCCATGCAGTTCTTATATCTTGTTATACTCTGTACCTCATCGTTGTCTGCGTATGTCATATGTTTAGAAGATTCAGCTGTCTGCTATGCGCCCGTATCTCTGTCCTGTACAGGTGAAATTTTACTACGCGGTGCGCATAACTCAGAAGTCTGCCACTGAAAAGTAGCAATCGGAAAATGGTTATAAATAATACTTTTGAGGAGAATACCTCCAAATCTATTAAAAGTAATTTTTTAAATAAATACCAGTGTTAACTGCAAACATACCTTTGTATATAGTTTTTGAATATAGATTTATGGAAACTGTGACCGTCAAAACAATATCTTTTGCATGCAAAATCAAATAGATAATAAATATTTACTCAATACAACCTGTAAGTAAGTAAGTAAGTAAAGTGAAGTGAAGTAAATTTAGGTAAGGTAAATAAATGTAAGGTAAAGTAAGTAAGTAAGCAAGCAAGGAAAGATGATTTCGTCCTGTATGCTGCACTATCCCCCGTAACAAAACTTACTGTCTTCCGGGGGCATGGCCAATATGGGCAACCTTTGGCAAATAAATAAAAGAAAACAAACCATTTAATGAAATTAGTATTGTTACCCACGAGGGGGAAGCCGCTGTAATCAGCATTATCTTCTATTTTATCTTCTACTTTTTTGTGACATTTTGTGAAGAATCGTTATCCGGAGCCTCGGTTTACGGACGTGCAGTCGTGCGAGTCTATCTGATATCTGTACCATAAACCATTGGGTGTAAATCAGGACTGTTACCCGTGAGGGGGCAAGCCCCTGTAACCATCAACAACTTTGATTTTTTTTTGAGATATTTCGTGACGATAGACTTTTTCCCCCCAGGAGTCATCCGTTATATCTTCTTTTTAAATAACCTTTCACTTTACAAAAAGAAACAACAACAACAACTTAAGCTTTAGGCTGCTCAGCGCGAGTCACTGACGTTTTGCGGGCAGTGTAGATCAAGATCAGACTGCCCAGAACGTGCAGTCTGATCTTGGATCTACACTGTCCGATATGGGGACATCTTTCCAGCAAAAAATACTTTTGAAATAGCAAAATTTGGATTTTTACCATCGGTTTGAAAGTTTCACTTTGTTTATTTAGTAGGATATAGATTAAAACACTTTCCCAAACAACAAATCTTAGACTCTTTCCAATTCGAACCATCTGCAGATGACAAATATTAAATTGAAACAAACTAGCTTAAGTTTCATGAAAGGGTAGAAAACATTGTTGGAAAAGGAGAAAATGCTGATAATCAGCATTTTCTCCTTTTCCTACATTTGTTTTCAAGTGCCTTCCTGCTCGGGATCGTTAAAACTCGGGACTGTGTGCTGAAGGGTTAACTGCCAGGCTGCGAATCGATACGTTTTTGCGGACAGTGTTGATCAAGATCGGACTGCATAGAACGTGCGGTCTGATATTGGATCTACACTTTCCAATACTGTGAGATTTTCCCCCGAAAAGACGTTTGATATCGTAATATTTGGCAATTTTATTCATTGGCAGAATTTTTTCATATTAGCAGTTTTAGGGACAACTGCGAGTAGACAGAAAACGATGTTTATGTGGGGAAAGGAGCATTTGCTTGTAATATGAAATTGTCTGCCAATCTTTTCTATGTTTTAAACAAAAATGATTGAGCCTCGCTCTGGCAAAAGATGGTTTAACGCATCTCCGTGATGCGGTCAGTATTTTAAATAAGTCATGGTTCCATAAAAATCCATTGGAGCCGTGCTCTGACAAAAGGGGGCTTAATGCATCTCTACCAAGCAAGTCATCACATAACAAGGGATGCATAAAATCACTTAGTCTGATGAATGACTGAATCTTGAGGAAGAGTGGTCCTTGGACATACAGGAAATCGACCGATAGCGAAAAGTTTCGGCCCAGGTCAGCCTGTGCGGACTGAACAGGGTGACCTGGGTCGATACTTTTCGCAGATGCATTAAGCCCCCTTTTCACAAAACATGGCTTTAAAAAAAAAACTGAATTGTGAGGTAGACTGGTCCTTTGACATGTAGAGAATTGACCAACAACACAGTTTCGACACGGGTCAGCCTGCGCGGGATTACGCAAGCTGACCTGGGTCGAAATTCTTTGTAGATGCATTTAGCCCTTTTTCACAGAGCATGACTCGAGTCTTTCAAATTTGTTTTCTAAGTCGCAAAAGTGTTGATTTGCTTGGAAGATATATGTACTCCCCTGTCATCAGTACGCTAAGCCCCTACCAAACAATTCCGGCTTTAAACGACCCTGGGGAGAATGATTTTTGTGGGAGATTTTGATGTTAACCGGCAAAGAAAGGAAGAAAGAAAGAAAAGAAAGAAAGAAACTGTCTCTCATATCATACTAGAAAGACAGAGAGAGAGAGAAAAGGAGACAAAGAGGGTGGGAGTGAGTGAGTGAGTGAAAGAGAGAGAGAGAGAGAATAAAAGAGAGAGAACGAGAGGGAGAGGGAGCGAGAGAGGACGTCTTTCAGATTAGACAGACAGACAGACACAGAGATATTAAATGTTTCAAGGGATTGTGATACACATCGATTTTCTCATGCCGTTTGGCAAAAAATCTATAACATTAGAACGTGATAAACCAAAATTACTTCCAGGTAAATTGTCCCGCTCTCCGGCTATTCGAACAAATTGATACACAGGCGCTGTGATTTCAGACAATTTTCCGCCTGTAATTGGATATATTTGCCCGTTCGGCCGCGTAAGGAAACAATGTGCTTTGTCGGACAGTGTAGATCAAGATCAGACTGCACAGAACGTGCAGTCTGATCTTGATCCACACTGTCCGACGGGTTACAATTTTATCTGGTGAAAACAACTTTGATGAAGCATTATTTGAGTTTTCAAACTTTTTACAGTAAACAAGAAATGTTCGCTTAGTTTACGAAGCAATTTAAGGGTAGGAAACTGACGCGAGTTCCACAATTTCAGGTGTCATTCGGTTATTATTTATTCCGTCATTTTGGAACTAGAACAACAAATCGAGCGAGGACGGCACGGAACAAGTTCAATAAAACACGTGTCCGCGAATCAAACTTCACGCAGCTACTTCCGGTCTCGGACGGGTTTGCTCCACATTTAATGAGGCCATTTTTCTGGCATTGTTTTTCTGGGACCCGTCTAACAATACGATTTCTCGTAATTTCCGTTGAAATAATTAGAATACGACACACGTTCTATGAAATTTATTGAAATAATGATCCCAATTTTCCCACTGTGTATAGCAGATTAATTTATCTGGAACATTTATTGCTACGCACGTTGTGAAGAACATGTCTACCATCTTTTTCATTCCCCGTATCTGATTAAATGTAAACATGCGATGGTTTTTCACTTCCTCCCGACAATGACCATTGTTTTATCTTGTCCGTATAACCATTTCCTGTGTAACAATCAGCTTGTAGATTTTTTTCCGTCATGTAATGATTTTGCACAACAAAACTCGACTAACAGCTGTAAAATAATGTATTGTGGTATTGCAACACAGATCCTTAGATACATGTTTTTTGCTTTTTTTTTTTTTTTGTTTGTTTTGTTTTCTTTTTTTTTTTAAATTAAAGATAAATAAATAAATAAATAAATATTTAAGCACAATAATGCACAATAAGTTGAGATCCTGTCGAAAAAAAAAAAAAAAAACCACGTGTATATAAAGAAATGACCCGGATGACAATCATGTTATCAATCTACCATGATTTCTGCAATAACTCGAATTTACCAAACGACACAATCGAAGATTTGTACAAACTGAAAACATTAGTAAACAGCAAATTAAATGTTACCAAAATCATATAATAATCTGTCTCAGAATCTGAAATTAAATTGTGGGAAAAAGAGAAAAATGCTGGTTACCAGCATTTTCTCCCTTTTCCCACAATATTTTCAATGGTGTTCTTCCTCAAGGGTCGTTTAGAGTGGGAATTGTTTCGCAAAGGTTTAAAAAAAAAAAATAAAAAAGAATAATCCTTAGTATCTAATATTTGCTTACTTTGGTAAAATTGACAAAACACAGCAAAGCGTCAATATTATATCATATCACACAGTCATTGTGAAAAGTAAAATTCTAAGATCGCAATCATACTTTCAAATTCCTATATAGGTTAAAAACTATATGGCTTGCAACACGCGAAAAGGAGCATTCGGACATTTGCGTAAAGTGTCGTCTCGGATCAGCCTTCGCAGTCAGCGCAGGCTAATCCGAGACGGCACTTTACGACTACATTAGATTTTGTCCTACAGTAGACTTGCACAAAACAGAAAATTACATAAAAACGGAAAGTGTCGTTTCGGATCAGCCTGCGCGGATTGCGCAGGCTGACCCGAGACGACACTTTACGCATATGTCCGATTTCGCGTGTCGCAGGCCATATATAGACACGTAGCCACGACCAACGTTAAGTGTTACGCAGTGAAACTAAACCATTATAAAATGCATTTAACCCTTAAACTGTTAAGTTAAATGAAACTATGAAGCAGATAGTAAAAAGCTAAATGTTGCTCTTTCAAAGTTATTTTGTCGGGGCAAAAGTATTTCCTTATCTGACAGTGTAGATCTAAGATCAGACTGCACGTTCTGTGCAGTCTGATTTTGATCTAAATTGTTCGCAAAAGGTCCTTAGGTCGCGCTTGGCAGCCTAAAGGTTATTACCGTATTATGTGTGACCCTACAAAAATCTGGCCTGGACAAAATGTTCTTTCAAATAATCCGGAGCAGAAATGATTTGAAATACTAGTAACAGATCATAACAGAACAGAACAAAAGTATGGGCCAAGGAACGGTCCCAAAGTTGACAACCGCTCAGGGAAATCGAACGAGGGACCTTCTTTTTATGAGGTCGACGCTCTACCTTACAACCACGGACACCACTTGTTTTTGTCTTGAACTGTCGAGGGTTCCATGAAACGTCATGTATGAAGCACGGAAGGCTGAGACTAGAGCCAAAAATGTCAACGTCAGGGCGCAATTTCAAGTGCCGTCTCCCTCGAGGGATGCTCCGTTATTTTATCAACAAAAAATAATCTTTATCGTCCAGAAAATTATTTGGTTGACTTTAATAGTAAAAAAAAGTGTTGAGTATATGTTGGTAATAAATGAGGATTTTAATTCTAAAACAATTACTAAAGAAGAGGTTAGTTTAGAGCAAAATCAGACTGCACATACGTGTAGTCTGATCTTGCACTACACTATATGCAAAAAGCATATTTGGCAGCGTGTGGTAGAAAAAAGGGTTAAAAAAAATGAGATCTCCCTCGGCGCAATCGAGTCGAATAACGCGACATTGACGGGAGTCCATTTGCGCCATAAAACTTGATTAAAACATCTCAGTTTACATATGGCCGCTTATATTTCTGCAAACGAGGCTGCAGCCTCGCATTCGAGTTTTTTTTTTTTATTCACGTGATTTAAACAAACACGGTCTAACGCTTTACCATGCCACACAATTTTACATTTGTCCGCACTGAAAGCATTTTCAGACAGCAATTTCATCGGGCTCAAGTGATGGAATTCGTCATTGAAAAGAAAGAAAAACAGAGCAAGAAAAGAACATGCTGGCATGCTGCTTACCAGCAGTTTCTCTCCTTTTCTTACAATGTTTACGGAAGCTTACTTCCTCAGGGTGGTAAGAAACAATGGGGCGTGTTTCGTAAAGGTTTAATCCTACAATTTCCAACTCTTTTCACCATCGATGTAAGCTTCATTTATTTTCAATTTGCAACTGACGGGTCAATGGGGAAATTAATCAATTTAATCTTTGTAACCCCCAAGACAGTCCGAATCATAGAGGAAAATGTCATTTGAAATATTAGTCCCTCCATGTTAATTTGTCCCGATCTCCCGATTATTCGGATAGAAGAGATCGGATTACGTATAGGATTATTTTTCTTTCTTGTATTTTTTTGTCATGTTTTTCTTTTATACCAGGGACGATCACGATTTTGTCTCAGACCGTTTTATCCAATACCTTATATATTGTTTATTTCCGGTCTATTTATGTAAAACTCACGTAACGATATTTTCGCGCGTCTTCTAGGAGAAAAAGTTAAACGTTTTAATTGAAAACGACTCATTCAGAATGAAAAGTATGCTTTTTTACCATTTTTTCCGCATTTCTTCTTTTGATCGAATTACGGTAAAAACCGGTTTTAAGTCGTGAAGGGGGAGTTTAACTGTCCAAAGGTCGCACGCGACTCGGTGATAACAAACCTAATGGCCGTGTTACATTAATCATCGACAAATTGATGTATGTGACAGAAAATAATTCTATGTGATAAAACATTGTAGCTTCCAATTCATCAATACGTGCGATGGTTTGGACTCTTCCAAATTCCTCAATTTATCTGGCCATTGAACCGTCCTTTCTGTTTAAAACCCTTTGCCACATAGCCTACTCCCGAGTTGTTACAATCCTGAGGAAAAAGCCTTTTGAAAACCTTGGTAACAAGCGTTTTCTCCTTTTCCCACAAGGTTTTCTACACATTCACAGACATTTACCACCATTTCAGTTAGATTTATTTTGTCGTCTACAAATGCTGTCAATTTGGAACAGACTTAAATAGCCTTTCGAAAACATAATAGGAAAAGTAGAAATTGCTGGAAACCAGCATTTTTTACTTTCCTTACATTACTGTCTACCCTATGAAAGACATATTCCATCATTTCAGCTGAATTTATTATGTCGTCTACAAATGACTTTTATTTGTCAAAGACTTAAATAGCCTTTTGGAAACATGGGAGAGGGAGAAAATGCTGGTATCCAGCATTTTCTCCTTTCTCAAAAGGTTTTCAACACTCTCACGGACATTTACCATCATTTCAAGATAAATTTAATATGCCGTCGACAAATGCTTTCAGTTTGGGCCAGTCTAACATTTTGTCGGTTGATAAATAGTTAACAGTGTTTATCAAAATAAGCCCGTGTTCTCACGACCCATTTGAAGTAATCTTTTCAAAACACGGGAACTATTTTCTCCTCTCTGACAATGTTTTCGAACCTTTGAAAGAAAAAGAAAGAACTTTGGTCGGAGAAAGAACAGCATGTGTAGAGCGTAGGCCTCCCGCTTCAAAGGTTCCAGGTTTGACTCCAGTGATGAGTGGCGGTCAACTTTTGGGACTAGCCATATCACGGCACGATTTTTGCTTGAGGTTTCCAGAAAGCAATCATTGAGAGTGATTTATGTAAGTAGTAACATTTGTTTCACAATTTACTTAACGTAAACATTAATTTAGTTCTGACAAATTCCACTAATTAAGCTAGATTTCATCTGTCGTCTGCGGATACTCCAATATGGATTAATCTAATACATGTAGATATTTCGTCGTTTGCCAAAGAATTGATGTTTTGTCAAAAGAATTGGGATTTGTAACGACCCTGATGGAGACGGCTTTTGAAAACATGGCGGGGAAAGAAGAACTACTGGTAAACTAGCTGCATATGACAAGGATCTTGTCATATGATTCAAGTTCTCACCTAATAATCCTGAATTTTGACAACCCTATGAAAGACATCTTTGATAAACCTTGTCCCGCAATTTTTACAACCATTCCAAAGAAAAAATCCCATCGATTTGCGAATTGGCCACGTTTGACATGTCGTCTTCAGATGCTTTTCAATATGTACAAGTCTGCAATGTTTTTTTTGTGTCATGTGAAGAGTTAAGCATAGACACCTTTTTGTCATTGTAATTTTTTCGAATGTAAATCACCGATAGCATCTAATTCCAATAGCAAAATCAAGATTTTTTCCGAAGCTTTAAAGAGCTGACAAGGCAAATAGGAAATGAAGTTTTAATCGCGCTTTTCATCGGCACACGCACAATACAAACCTCCCATCATCCATTTTGATTTTATTTCACACGGGTGGAAATTCTATCTTGTCAAACCTCATCTGCCTTCACAGCTTCTAGAAAAAAAACTTGTATAGGATTCCTGCATGAATTATGTACAAGCGGTGTACACGTATCTGCGTGCGAGGCGGAAGGTTGCAAGTTTGTTCACATGCCGGTTTTTATCAAACATATTTAACCCTTTTCCTGCTAAATAACTAAAATCTAATTTTCAATTCGATAGTCAAACCCCAAAATATTGCTATTTCAAAGGTATGTTTTAGGGAATAATATCTCCTAATCGGACAGTGTAGATCCAAAATCAGACCGCACGTTCTGTGCAGTCTGATGTTGATCTACGCTGTCCGCAAAAGGTCAGTAAGTCGCGCTTAGCAGCCTAAGGGTTAACACATAACCTCCCTAGTTTTCAGTAAAATATAGATCTAGCCTTTGCGAATTTTCTTGTCTTTCACACGCTTGAGATTAAATTTTGTGACGTCATTAGACCGCTATGTGACGTAATTTATCAATCATTGTATCTCTGCCCGCTGTTTTCAAACGCCTTCAGACTTTTGTTAGATTCTGTATATCTCATATGCAACAGACCCTTTTCATACCATATAACAGCACCATTGGGGTATTTAGTGAAAAACGTGGATCAAGAACAGGCTGCAAACAAGTATATACTATTGCCTGCCTTCCACAGTATTTTAGTCAAATCTTTACCAGACGACAAATAATCAGACTTGTTCGAATTGAAAGCATTTGCAGACGACAAATTTATTTTAACCCAAATATTCGAATTTGACATGGAAAGAAAAGAAAACATTGCGGGAAAAGGAGAAAATGCTGGTTACCAGCATTTTCTCCTTTTCCCACAATGTTTTCATGTCTTCTTCGTAAAGGTCGTCAAAACTCTGGACTGTGTGATAAACGGTTAAGTTTAACTCACCTACATTATCTTCCGCTAGATGGCATTCTACAAATACACATCTATCTAATATGGGCATTCTGGGTACAGAAGCGGACTAATTTTTCAAACGACAACCGTTACTTTGAATTTCAAATAAAATAAACTTTTACTCAATAAAACGCTACCTGGTGCGATTCATTCAGCTATGATCAGCTAGCATGTAACCTATGCACCGGCCATTTATCAAAACAGCCCCTACATGCTTGGGTAATAGGCTAATAGCTTCGCTGGAAGCCCTACTTTTCCCGAATATTTGGGGGATGGGTGATGCGTCATAGCAGACAGGTCGAATCTTCGAAGAATATGACATGCGCAGACAACGAACTCACCTACTACTAGTATTGGGTTTCATCAGTAGTAAGCCGAAGCTCCCCAGTGCCTTACTCAAGGACATTGTCACGTGATCAGCTTCGCCAAGGATGTTCCTTCTACAACAATGCCTGAAATACAAACAGATCGGGTCTTGTTTGTTTTATAGTTCGTCCTTGTTTACAAAATGTGCATGCGCCCAGCACACGTGTGAAATTTGATCTGTATTCATGTGCGATGGTCCATACAGATATAAGGGCGCAGGCACGAAATCAAACAAAATGGTAAATTAACTGGAAATAGTAAACAGACTGTTTCGTCTAGTTTTTCATTCATTTAATTAATTCCTGGACAAAATGGAAGTGTCATTTTTATCGTTGTTTTATTCAGTTTTCAATGAAATCAGGTTTTGATTCTTAACTAATCTGAAAAATACTTTTGAGCTTCGCTTTGGGATAAGGGGGTTTGATGAATCTTCGTAATGTAGTATACCAAGGAAGCGTTGCATAAAATGGATCCACTTTGTCTAAAACCGGCCGAGTAATGAGGAGATTGGTCCTTTGACAAACAGAAATTTTACCAATAGCGAAATGTTTCGACTCTGGTCATCTATAACGTCCGAAAAAGCCCTAATTTTCGCGTATTTGACTGACAACGAAAAAGAATTTCTCCCATATTATAATAGTTTAATGTAAAACACGTGGAATTAAAAAAAAAAAGCACGTAAAAAAAAACACGTAATGCATCTGAATAATGCTCTGTAAAAAGGGGCTAATTGCATCAGTTAAAGAGGATCGACCAAGGTCATCCTGCGCAGTCCACTCAGGTTTATCTTGGTCGATTCCATATGCTATTAGAAAATGTTCTACTTGTCAAAGGACCAGTCTACCTAATGATTCAGTCGGTTTTTATACATATGGATTTTATGGATCCATAATTATGTGATGTTGCTTGGTATAATGCATCCAAGAGATGCATTAAACCCACTTTTACCAGAACAAGGCTTGTTTAATTAAGCTTTTGAAGCTTTTGATACACAACTGAAAATATCAAACAGGTGAAAATGCTGTTTAAATGTTTCGAATGATTTTTTTTTCCTGAGCTGTTCGATTGTAAACCCTTTACCAAACAGTCCCGAGTTTAAACGACTATGAAAGAGAACGAAATTGATAACGTTTTTTAGTGTGTGTGTGTGGGGGGGGGGGGGGAGGGGAGGGGGGAGAAAATGCCGGTAACCAGCATTTCCTCCGTTTCCCACAAGACAACTCCTGTCATTTGGACCATAATTTATTTGTTTTCTTCAAATGTTTTGGAATTATACAAGTCAAAAAGTTTGTCGTAAAATTGTAAAGTGAAATATGTCGTTTTGAGTGTATAAGAAATCCTAATGGAGTAATAGCTTGTTAATACTTTTAAGCAAAATAGCGGCCAAAAAATCAAAGCAGGAGTTAAAATGGATTTAAATTGAAAATCATACCATTGAAAATATTGTGAAGATGACAATCTGTTATTGTCTGGTCCGTTCAAGTGTTAGTCGCTGTTTGAAAAATGAATTTTAGAATCTGGCAAAAAGTAAACAAAAGATAGAGTGAGTTGGCATGCAGGTTTTAACATAGTTTTGGAATTTATTTCTCTGCCAGCAACTAACACAGGGACCAACCATACAATAAAAGATTGTCATCTTGAAATAACTTCCATACTTTTAAATGGTATGGTTTAAATTGAAACTGCATTTTATCACCCGCTTTGCTTACTTTTGGTAGCTTTACTTGTTACTTTAATAATTCAATATTAATTTTTTTCATGAACATTGGCGAGTTCTGATTGGCTGAAAAATTTTTTTCATAGCTCCATGAAAAAAAAAAAAATTAGCAGTGCCGGAACTACTTTTGCATTCAAAAAAATGTAAACAAACATGTATACGAGATTCCATAATGTTTTTTCTTTCTGATTTTAGATCTATATCGAGTCCGAAGTTCAAATTGCTAGCTGAATTTATTTTCTCTGAATATCGAAAAAGAAATCCAACAGTAATTTCAAAGAGAGAACTGAAAACTCATTGTCACTTTGCTGGGTTCTAACAATCTTATTTTCAACTTAATTCTAGCGTATTGTAGATCTACTTCTAATAATAAATCGACTAAATCTGCAAATGTTCAATACTATAATGACGTCATGAATTACGTCATTATTACGGCATGAACGAGCTGATTTACCGCGCTAAGAATTATCAATGAAATGGACTTTAAATAAATACGCAATGTTGGATTTACAAAAAAAGCAGTTAGAGTAGAACTTAAGTGCATATTTGTTGTCTGTGATATTGAATTATAAGGAATGAAGAGAATTTTTTTTTGTTTTCATGGAGGTATGAAAAAAAAACCTAATCACACTGTATGAAACCGCGAAGCGGTTTCATACAAAAGTGTGATTAGGTTTTTTTTTCATACCTCCATGAAAACAAAAAAAGTTCTCTTCATTCCTTAAATGAAAATGTCTGTTATTGAATATTTTTGTTCAATTCTGTATAGACCTTTTTCCTTGGATAATACAGACCAGATAATAAAAAAGAGTGGATAATCGAAATTTATTTTGGGCAAACACTTCATTACAGCTTGTATGATGGTCGATTCCATTTTCTGAAATTCACGCCAGTCTGCCTATAAAATGCTTATTTGTATAGTGAAATACATGCACACGTCATGCATGTGGAGGGGTATTGGTTGATTCACGCGAAAATATTACATTTGTTCGACTCGACAAATTAGGTTAACACTCGAGCGATGGTATCCCACTGAAATGACATGAAAAAAACATTGTAGGAGGCACGAAAATACATGAAATATACACGTTCGGTCACGTGCTTCAGTCATGCGCAAATATTTCGTCTGCTTAAAGCTATTTCATTTTTCTTTCTAATATGAAAATCATATTTTTCCAAATAGAAAAGAGCAAAAAAAGTAATTAAAAGTGAAAATTATAGCACGTGCGATTTCAATGGGCACCGTGCCCGTATGGGTTAAGTAAACACAGACTTTTGGCAATGTCAAGAGATTTGAACAGGAAAAAACGGATAATCCGTTGCTGAACAAATGCGAATTTGACGTCCTTGCAGAATTTAGTTAGGGAAATTTTTAAAGGAAAGATTAGAATGTAAGGTACAAGCATCCGTTATTTTTTCCACAATGATTTCCATATCATCTATAAAAGTCATTCACAAGGATTTTAAAGTATACATTTGGAACAGATTTTCATTACGATTACACGAATTGTTTATTTCTCCTATACAACATCGTCATGGTCACTCTTACAAGACGGTAGTTGAACTGGACATTTCTTGTTCACGTTTGAGTGACGACTCTAATTTCGTTTTATACCCGTTCCCAAGAACGTTGTAAGCCTTATTCTCAAGTATTTCCTAAATTTGAAAGTAATACAGCTTCTGACTGGCTAAACCAAATGGTTAAAGCAATCAGAAGTTGCGTTACTTTCTAAATCTAAAATCAGATTTAGAATGAAATTAAGAATGGTTGTTGTATACGAGCCCTGGCCTTGATGTGTTTTGTTCGCAAAAGTACAATCATAATCGTTCTATCACAAAAACCCATACCGAAAGACCATACTTTTAGATACCATCACAGAAAAGCAACAAAACATTTTCAGTAGAAAAAGGCATGATTGTAAACATATCCCGGAAATGCCACAATCGTTTTATGACGTCATATAACTCTTATTCTGCCGAATTTGAATTTGTTAACAATTAATTCAATTTTTGTTATATTATTTGACATTGAATGGCGTGTACATGACCGAAATTACTGATCGAACAGCGGAGAGTGTAGAGCAAGATCAGACTGCACGTATGTGCAGGTTGATCTTGCTTTATACTCTCCGCAAAATAAGCCTATGGTCGCTATTGGCAGAATAAAGCGTTAATTCAGTCATCAACAGTGCTTATTAAATAGAGCGCATTTTGACTTGGAAATCATACGGGGTGTGTTATTAAAATTCATCAGAATGAAAATTATATTGGGATTGTATTATAGGCCTGAAACAGATACCGGGTTTTATCTCGCCACATAATGACCGGGTTGAGGCGGCGGCCAGACAGCTAGAACATGGCTTCCGATTCTCTTGATAGTAGTTGATTATACTTGCATATTAATGGTTGACATTTTTCCTATCAAAGCATCATAATTTCGGGTCCATCCATTATCATTGTTTAGACATGGTATGCAAATTTTCCCCAGTATTTACTTAGAATATGCACGCCACGTTTGGAATGAGTAACCAAGGCAACTTAGATTGAGAAATTCAAATGTCTTGTTTTGAAAACATTGTAAGATTTCGATTTTGCAAAAGATGGGAGACTTTGGGATTGTTTGATTGATTGTTTGTTTGTTTGTTTGTCCGTTTGTTTGTTTGCTGTTGTTTATAAGAGACGATAACATTTTAGACTGGTTCTGATTGAAAGCATTTGCAGATGATAAATTAACTGTTGAAACTGTTTTTGAAAGGTTAGAAAACATTGTGGGAGATAAGGAAAATATTCTGGTTACCATCATTATCTTTTTTTGCCTACAATGCTTTAAAAAATCCTTTTCCTTGGGGTCGTTAAAACTCGGGATTGTGTAGTAAAGGCTTTTAAAACCCTTTCACCGCCATAGACGAAAACAGGAGCTTTAGCGATCGGCATAGATCAAGATAAGACAGCACAGAACGTTCAGTTTGATCTTGAATCTATACCATTTTCTTCTTAAGTTAGTCCTAAAGAGTACGAAATCGCTCTGGCTTTCAGTGAAAGAAAGGCGGTTGAAAATAAAATCCAATGAAACACAGAAGGATATTTATCTGAAATATAGGCCTGACTAAACAAGCGGACAGTAAAGATCCAAGATCAGACTGCACGTTCTGTGCAGTATTATTTTGATCCATGTCATCTGCAAAAGCCTCTGATTTCACCTATGGCTCTGAAAGGGCTAGAGAGACCAAAACAACAAGTTGAATATTTAGTTTTGAAGAATTATCAAAGAGAACTGCAGGAAATTTGAATTATGCCTCTAAAACATAAGCACATGTTTAACACTTTACCACACAATGCCGACTTTTAAGACCTTGAGAAAGAAGACTTCTGAAACATTGTGGAAAAAGAAGAAAATGCTGGTAACCAGCATTTGCACCTTTTTCCACAATGTTTTCTACCCTACCAAAGATAACTTCCACATTTTTACCCACATTTAATTTGGCGTCTGCATAATTATGTTTTGAGGTTAGTCAAGTCTAAAATTACGTCGTGTAGTAAAGGGTTAAACTCATTGTTTTTCCTAGCAAATTGGTAGCACTTGGCAACGAATACATCTTCACAAAAAATTTAAATCGTCAACCATCTTTTTAACCGATATCCTGCTAAGTAAATTAAATGAAAGTTTTAAGCCTGTAGTAAAAATCCAAATGCTGCTATTTCAAACCTACATTTTGTAGAAAAATATCTCCTGATCGGACAGTGTAGATCAAAGATCAGACTGCACGTTCTGTGCAGTCTGATCTTGATCTACACTGTCCGCAAAAGGACAGTGAGCCGAGCTTGGCAGCCTAAGGGTTAAAGATTTACCTTAAGAATATTTGGGAAACAATATGGCAAAAGGACCAATTTCTTGATACAAGCAATTTGTCACTATATACCACAATGTTTTCAAAATTGGTCTGCTGCAAGATGATTGGGCTCTTTGTATGATGTTGAGCACCGCTTCCAACATTATGTCCGGCGGCTAGAGCACCTATCCATGCTTTCTAGGTATGCTTACCAGTATTTTGCTTAACAAACTAGCTTTTTCTGCTTTTCCCTCACTCGATTTAGCCAAACAGAAACCCAAGAAAACGACATCATTGTATGAGCTGTCGCCATTTTTTAACTGAAATACTGTATGGTGTTTAACGCCGTTTTCAACATTATTTCATTTATATTGCAGCGGTCAGTGCACCTATGCATGCTTTCCTAGAGTTTCTGTTACCAGTACTCCGCACAATATTCTTTCCAAGCCACTGGCTGCTTTCCCACAAACCATCGTCGAAATAGTGGTTAGCGGTGAGAGAGGAGTGAATCGGAATGACCATTATCAATCCTCGGAAAGAAATTGGCCGAGCCGGGGATCCGACCAGCGACCTCATGTTCTCAAGTCCTGCACGCTACCGACTGAGCTACCGAGGCTCGGCTAGACATCGTTCATACAAACAAACAAAAGCCGAATGGCAGTGCTAAACATACACCTCGAACGCCGGCGGAACTGCTTTTGTTTGACAACCAGGATAGAGTACAGACACCGCCCCTTTTGACCTTTACACTGAAACAGACATCCGTTGACACGTCTGACGGAAAAAAATATAAGCTATGCCATGTGAAAAGGGGGTTTAATGTATCTGCAAACAATATCGACCAAGGTCAGCCTGCGCTGTTCGCGCAGGCTGACCTGAGTCGAAACTTTTTGCTGTTTGTCTATTTCTGCATGTCACAGGACGATTCTACCTCATGTTTCAGTAGGTTAATTAATTATATGTATGTGATGACTTGCTTGGCATCATGCATCACGAAGGTGCATTAAACACCCACTTTTCAGAACATGGGGTATAATCATATTATTCAAATGTAATGCATGAAATGGCTAGAAGAAAAAGTTAAGCCAACATACATTTTCTTGGGACCCACGTCGATGCATATAGGATGCGTTTAACTCTTTACCATATAATTCGTAGTTTAAACGACCCTGCATGAGGAAAGGGGCCTTAAAAACATTGTGGGAAGGAGAAAATACTGGTAAGGCTGGCTACCCTTTCATGGGCAACTTACATTAGTTGTGCTATATTTGATATTTGATATGTCGTCTGCAAATGCTTTGAACTCGGTCAAGTCTAAAATGTTGTCGTTTGGTTAAGAGTTGACGTCGACGAAGCCCCTTTAAAGGTAAGACTTAACGCACACCTCCAAGGTCGGCAGCGCTATTTTGTTTGACAACGGACAGAGTACAGACCCCGCCCCCTTTTGACCTTTGCACAGAAACAGGCGCCCGCTGACTCTTTCGACAGAAAACAGTCTTAACCAACCCACAAAATTTTAAACTTGTCCAAAATTGAAAGTGTTTGGACACGACAAATTAAATGTGACTATATTGATTGTCTCTGATAGGGTACCTTTGGGTAAAGCAAGGGTCGTTTGTGTATATAGAATCCCCCCCTCCAAAAAAAAAAAAATGCATATTAACTATGCTGCTTTGCTGTTAAGTGAATGGCAGCTAAGATATAGAAACTAGGGTGCGATACCCGGTTGAGACAAACTTTCTCTCCGGCGATTTTTCGCCTCTCACCTCTGATTCGTGTGAGAAAAGTAGTCAGTGACCGGGAAAGAAAGTTGTGTCAGTATTGATGTAAGAAAGCCAGGGAACATATGTGTAAGTGCACTGACCGCCGTGATGTGACCTAAGCTGTTGAAAGCGGCGTCAAACTCGAGTACAAAGAAGCCAGTATAAAGAAACTAGGACTCAGCGATTGTCAAGTTCTAGTTTACTTTTACTCCTCATGCGTCCCTCACTTTCGTCTAACCCTGAGGCTGCTAAGCGCGACTCACTGACCTCTTGCGGACAGTGCAGATCAATATCAGACTGCACAGAACGTGCAGTCTGATATTGATCTACATTGTCCGATAATAACATGCTTACCCCCAAAAATTAGCTTTGAAATAGCAAAATTTGGGGTTTAACTATCGCCTCGAAAGTTTCATTTCACTTATTTAGCAGGATCAGGGCTAATTTACTGTGAAGAGCCGCTCTCAATTACGTGGGTTATTGTTTATGTACCCGAAACGAGCGTGAATACAGTTGCACTCATCATGCTGTTCGGAAATGACGTCGAGGCTGAGACTCGACGAATGTCTAAGTCTTGTGCATTTCCTTTACTTTTCATCTAACCCACTTCTCTGGAGAAGACCGTGCATGGTACCGGTTAACTCAAAGAATACGTGCAAAGGTACACAGGCCGCCATGATATGACTGAAATATTGCTGAAAAGGGCCTTAATTACAATTAAGTATGATGTTAAAAAAACTAAAGAAAAGTCATTGTAAGTCCCGTCTGTCCTAAAGTTTTTATTATACTGTAAAGAAATTTCTCGTGATCTGATTGGCTAATATGCCCCGAACATATATATCATGTACACTGGCAAAACCCAAGTAAAAGCAGTTTCCCTTTCGGGAGCCCCGTGTACATGACTACACTTTCAACACAACATCCGAATTCGCGGCGTCGATCGGTCGATAGGTAAGCAAATTGTGACGTGTTGAAACTCATATATTGTGCATAACGTTAAAAGGATAATCTAATGGTCGTTTGAGGCAACTAATGGTCGTTTACTTTTGCCAACAAATCATTAAAATGCATACTTACTTACCTTGAAGTTGTTTAAATCCACGTTTAAACAAAAATACGACGAATGTATGTCGCAGTGAAATCATCAAGGTTATGCACCAAACTGCACGTTTTGCCAAGGTTTCAGTGACCTCAGTTTCCAGTGACGTCAGTTTTCAGTGAATTGGAGTATTCAGAAGGGAAATTCTCTTTCGTCAGCGTACTCATTTTTTAAGACCATAAAACAGGGAATTTCTCTTAACACACGTTCAATGGTAAAACTTTGCAGTATAATAAATTCATTGTACGGTCAGGTGGCATGGGACTTGGAAACTTGTTCACGGCTGTGACGAATAATGTCGCCATCTCGCCTTCGGCTCGGGGCGACATGATTCACCACAGCCGTGAACAAGTTTCCAAGTCCCCTGCCACCTTACCGTACAACTAATAATGTACCCCAAAAAAGCATGGTTACACTTTCATTTGTCATACCGCTCGAAAACAATATAGAAACAAGGAATCGACATCACCCTACACCAGAGGGTCCCGAGTTTGAACGACCCTGATAGAGAATACATTCTAAAAAAATGTGGGTAAAGGAGAAAAAGTTGATAACATGTCTCCTTTTCCCACAACGTGTCTGTTCATTTTGTCTAGGAACCGACTAAATTTCGAGAACGATTTGTCCTTGGACATGCAGAAAATTGACAAATAGCAGAAAGTTTAGAGTCAGGTCAGCCTGTGGTGACTACCTTGGTGGATACTTTTGTGCAGATGCATTAAAGCTCCTTTTCACCGAGCATGGCTGCAATGATGCTGCTGCAATGACTATCATGATCAAACCATGGAAAGACTACTGGCGAAACTCGGATTCGAACACACTTCTTACTAAGTTGTTAGCCATACGCATGTGTACGGAACTGCTCGAGCTAAAGTCTCACAAAAATTATTATTATTATCATGGCTATGCACGAGTTTAGAATGTAAGTCGTAATCTTAATTTCAAAAGATATGCTTTGATTGGATGAGACAAGTCGTTGATCATTTATAACAATAACCTTTGAGTGCTGTCAGCTACCTGCAATTATTGTTCATGCGGTGTTCATTTGTTTGTTTGTATGGTGTTTGGCGTCGTTTTTAATATTATTTGTGATATCACAGCGGCCAGCGCACCAATACATGCTTTCCTGGAGATTTCTTTTACCAGTAGTCTCCAAAATATTATTCCATAGCCATTGGCTGCTTTCCCACATGAGCATCGTGGAAATAATGATCAGCAGTGAGAGAGGAATGAATCCTGTCGCAATGACTATCATCAAACCTCGGAAAGAAACTGGGGGAGCTGTGGATTTGAACCAATTACCCCCTAATCTCAGATTCTGCCCGCTACCGACTGTGCTTCCGGTGATTGGCGGTGAAAAGTTAAGCAAAACATGTATTAAAGGTCATACCTGTAGATCGAGATTCTCCTTCGAGTACACAGAGAATTCGTACACTTTAAAGAATAGTACTGTACTCACAATTTTCAAATTTTGATGAAGGATTGATGAAGTTGTATTTGTTAAACACTTCTAAACCAGTCAACCTTGGGAGTCTCGCTGTCTCCGGTAGTTTCCGCCGGAGAGATAGGCTTGTGGTAACCCTTTCACCGCTAAACGTATAAACCATGCTCTATAAAAATGGGGTTTAATGCATCTGCAAAAAGTATCGACCCAGGTCAGCCTGCGCAATCCGCGCAGGCTGACCTGTGTCGAAACTTTTTGCTTTGGGTAAATTTTCTGCGTGTCCAAGGACCATTCTATTACCAGGATTCAGCCGTTTGTGTTAGACAAAATAGATTTTATGGATCCATAATTATGTGTTGACTTGCTTGTTATGGTGCATCAGGGAGTTGCATTAAACCCCCTTTTGCCAGAGTCTGGGTCATGTAAACTCGACCTCTTTCGACTGTCGAAAATATAATCCACCGAAACTTCAGAAAGACTTTCATAGGAAAGGCCAAACTAAACAAGAGGAAGCCATAGATCCAAGATCAGACTGCACGTTCTGTGCAGTCTGATCTTGGATTTATGCCGTCTGAAAATACCCCTGTTTACGCCTGTGGCACCAAAAGGATTAACTCTGTTCCTAAACGACAAAATTTTAGACCATTCCAAATTCAAAGCATTTGCAGACGACAACGTGAATGTAGGTTAAAACGGACAATTTCTGTCTTTGAAATGGTAGAAAATATTTTGGGAAAAGGAAAAAAATATTATGGTTAAAATAAATATTTTCAAAAGCCTTCTGTTTCTACTCTTTCTCTTTTCTTCACGCTCGTTAAAAGTCAGCATTGTGCTTTAAAGGGTTAAAACAGCGGCCCCTGGATTTACCCCCTACCTGTACAAACATATATCTTCACTTTGGCTTGTCTTAACCTGTTATCGTACAACACGTGATGTTTTATACCCCTTGAGTATAATATGAGCTAATACTCTGTGAAAATGGGGCTTAATGCATCTGCAAAAAGTATCGACCCAGGTCAGCCTGCGCATTCAGCGCAGGCTGACCTGGGCCGAAACTTTTTGCTTTAGATCAATTTTCTGCTTGCCAAAGGACCATCGTAACTCATGATTCAGTCGGTTGTTAACGCATTACGGAGATGCATTGGACCTCCTTTTGCCACAGTCCTGCCAGGTAGCTCAGTGGTTAGCGTATCTGACCTGGAGGTTGCGGGTTCGATACCCGGTTTTGGCGAACTTTTTTTTCTAGCGATTTTTTGTCTCTCACCGCTGTTGCATGTGAGAAAAGCATTCAGTGGCTTTGGAAAGAAAGTTGTGTCAGTACTGGTGTGAGAAAGCCAGGAAACACATGGATGCGTCGCTGACCGCCATGATTTGACCTAAGCTAAAATGGCGTTAAACTCCAATACAAATACAAAAATACAAATCCTTTTGTCACAGCACGACTCGTATCTTGGAAAGATTGTTAACGAAAAATAATTTTGGTATTTTTCATTGATTTTTATTATCATGTTTATTATCTAGCAGTCTTAAAGGTGGCCCTACAGATTTTGGGACGAAAATTTTACAAAAATACAAAAAAATCATCCTTATACTCCCAAAGCCTTTTAAGTTTCATTCATAAAACCCCAGCAGTCGAAAACCATCCGACAACAAGAGAAATTAGAGATTTACTACGGCCCAGGTCGACACCGACGGGAAACACGGTCTATTTTTATATGAGCAACTTGCTCATTTACATACCGGAAAAACACAGACGAAGCTTCAAACATAGCGTCCGAAGAAGACATTATGGAAAATAATTACAAGTTTGTTATGTTATGGAATTTAAGCGTCATTAGTCACGTGCCAGTCACTTGACATTCCCACAATGCTTTTTTGATTTCTGGAGCGAAATCTAAAAATACCTTAAGAGGCTACGTAGCCTTTTAAGGGAACACCATCCAAAAAAAAATTTTTTTTGTAATTTTATGATTCTTAATTATTGATGATTTGTATTGTTTTTTCGTATAAATTTCGGTGATATATATATTTTTTAATTTGGTGAGATGTGAAAAATCTAAATACCCACCTTTAAAGTTTAAGCAAAATCGTTTTCCATCTTAAAATTCATGCAGTAAGAACATGCTTGAAATGGCCGAAGAAGCTACCGTTTCTAGCTCATCACTGACCGTAAATAGACAGATGGACGAACGGATGGACAATTGGTTGGATAGACGGACGGACGAACGGACGAGTGGTTGGATAGTTAACAATAAATGTGATCATCATTATGTATGGGCATTTTTGGTGACAATTCATGCTTTATAGTTATTTGACATACAGAAAAAATAAGATTTTCTTTCGGATTTCTGACAAATATCACAGCAAACAAATGTGTTTCCGGTCGAACCACTGACAGTCGGCAACGAGTACCTTTTTCTTCCTTATTCACAATACATCATTAGCAGGCAGAAAAAAAAATATCAAATGAAAAAAAAAACAATACCGCAAATGATCAAACACGATAAAACTGAAAACGGCTGACAGCGAACGAGAGAGAGAGAATAAGATCAGGTGATAAGCTAATTTATGCAGTGTGCCGTTTTAGCTTGCAGGTATTTCATATCTTTTAACTCTTAGTACCGAAAGTACAATCAATTAACTTTTGAGGACAGTGTAGATCAAAGATCAGACTGCACAGAACGTGCAGTCTGATCTTTGATCTACACCGTCCTCTTTTTCGTCAACTATTTTGACCCAAGCAACATTTTTTTTTTTGTTTCAGTATTGGAGTTTAATAACGAATTGAAACAAACTTTTTTTTCGTTTTTCGTTTTTTTTTTTTTAATTTAGAAATGTGAAGGGTTGATTTTCTTTGTTTGACAGAATAAAAAATGATAGGCCTTTATTTATGAACATGTTTAGTCAGTTATCGGTCCCGATCAGTTTTTTATAAAAAAAAAATACAAAATTACCGCGAGCTAAGAACTTGTACAGTTATTGATTATACCCTTTACCAAACGATAAAAATTTAAGGCGTGTCCAAATTGAAAGCATTTGCAAACGAAAATTAAAAGCTCAGAAGACATAATTCGAAAAGGAGAAAATGCTGGTTAATAGTATTTTCTCATTTTCCTACAATGTTTTCAAAAGTTCTTTTTTTTCAGGTTCGTTAAAAGTCGGGATTGTGCGATGAAGACAAATTACAAAATTTTAGACATATTCCAATTGAAAGCATTTGCAGACGACAAATCAATTGTGACTCAAAAATTGAAATTTCTCTTCAGAAAGTTTAGAAAACATTGTGGGAACAGGAGAAAATGCCGGTTACCAGCATTTTTTCTTTTTCCGTCTTTCTTAGGAGTCGTAAAAGGTCAATTTTTTTTAACAGACTGGTACCGGTACTTTTCCACCTGCAAATGACTTTTTGTCTGTTACAGCAAAACTCTTTTTGAAATATTGTAGCAAATGAAAAAAATACGAACATTTTTTTCTTTTTGTCACATTGTTTACACATACATTCATATATTAATTCTTTATCAAACAACAAAATTTTTGACCAGTCAGAATTCAAAGCATATTCAGACGACAAAATAAACGTGCTTCAAATGATGGAATTTGTTTTTTGATGGCGTAGATGAAAACATAGTTGGAAACTGGAGAAAAATGCTGGTCACAAGCATTTTCTCCTTTTCCCACTTTGTTTTCAAAAGGCTTCTTTATACCACAGGCGTTTAAACTCGATCTGGATTGAGTTGTTAAGAGTTAAAAGATAGTTTGTGATGACAAGCTACATTGTGCCAATGATTTTTTGAAAGTCCTCCGCTTCAGGGTTTCTTTCTGAGGCTGACTGGCTTACTGCGACAAGATTCATTTCTCTCTCAACGCTCATCGTTGTTTCGACGATGGTCCTGTGGAAAAGCAGCCAGTGGTTTAAGATATATTCTGCAAAATACTGGTAAAAGAAACTCCTGGAAAGCGTGTATATGTGCACCAGCCGCCTTGCATTAACTTAAATAATGTTGAAAACGACGTAAAACACCATACAATTAATTAATTAATCAATTCAAAGTTTGCTTCAAGTCACGTGTTACTCGTACATGTAGCATTGCGTGAACTCTTGTGAAGCCCCGGATATTTCAACCTTCTCATAGCTGTTTGGCCCAAAATATCTGAAAAAGAAATCGGAAAATGTAGATTCATGGTCAGACTGCACGTTAAGCTGCTAAGCGCGACTCAAGGACCTTTTGCGGACAGTGTAGATCAAGATCAGACTGCACAGAACGTGCAGTCTGATCTTGGATCCACACTGTCCGATAAGGAGATAATATTTCTCCCAAAATACTTTTCTTTGAAATAGCAAAATTTGGGTTTTTACTGTCGGCTTGAAAGTTTCATTTCACTTACTTAGCAGGATAAGTATTAATCTATATGATGATCAATAGGAGGTTAAATCACCCATGTAGTCGAAAGGGTAAGAAATATCTTAATCAACAGCTGCTCGTTATTTTTCTGACACCCCCACCCCATTGTCCACCTGGCTATATTTCATGTTCAGTGACACTTTATATATTGACTTATTATCATATTCAAAGCACTGAAAGTACTGAGAGACTAGCGAATGTGGAATGAGGGCACAGGTAAAGATAAAACTTGGTCGGTCCATACAAGGTTGAAGAAAAGATTTTCTAGAGTTCACGTTTAAATGAGCTTTCCATGCTTTTTAACTTTCTTTTTCTTTTTTGACTTAACCTGTACAGGTCATCATCACATAATACATTCATAGTCATCAAACTATATAACGTGAATCATGCCATAGACAAATAAAATTCTTATGTGATAAACATATTTACGACAATAGAAGAAAAGCATAGAAAAGCATGGAAACTGAATAGAATTTAGTTATAAAAATTGAAATTGCAATACTGGTAAAACTGGTAACATCTAATATAGAATTGGAGTTGAGAACAAATCAAGCACCAGTTAGATCATTACGTAAGGAAAAAGCCTCATATATGTAAAACCCTAGTTTCTTTATTGTAATTGGGTTTTTGGAACTTAACAGTTCGATGAATTTATACATTTTATTATTGAACGAAGTCGTAGCTAGACAAAACCTACAATATCCGCGAAAAACACGAGGATAAAAAAGGTTGCGTTTGGATAGGTAAAGATGTGCCTGATTTACAGAGGTCACCGCATATTTACATAGAAGCAAGTATATTGTATCTTAACGATGAAGTCTTGATCAGTTTTTGACTTCGAAAATTTTGTAGTTCATGTCAACATTGTGATATTTAACAGATTTACGATTTCTAACAGACAGGATTATTTTCTGTCGGGCAGGAATTGGCGACTGTGGGGTTTTATGTTTAAATTTGAATATAGGCTACGCTCTACTGCAATACACGCGATCTTATATCTTTGCAAAAAATGCTTGAAAAGGACATATTAACTGTAAAAACATATTGCTCCTTTTTTGATAGTTTTTTCCCATATCACCTAAAAATGCCATTTTTATTTCCACCAAAATACGATATTATCCTTTATTTCATGGTTTTCAGTAGATTATCGGAAAATAATGGTGGATTACGGTTTGATAATTATACCGTTTCGACCAGTGAAATTTACCGATTTGACAACTCAGTGGTACTGAACTACTTAGATTCTTGCACCACGTTTATGATTTGCCCTTTCCAACGCATTAGATCTATTGCAGATAGTGATTAAATTTAGTAATCTAAACAAAAAATACCTTTCCATATTTTTTTTATTAATCCTGTTAAATTCAGGTTAATGAGTTTAGTTGATTTCTTGTGTCACTTCGAATGTGTAAAAATGGCGGACCTAATGACACTAACGCGGGAGTATGTATTTGGCAAAGAGAGGATTAAAGATTAGAATAATGTTAATTCAAAATTTTAAAATGAAGTTATGTCCTTTTTTTTAAATAATTCACTCAAAGTGATATTCTCTCAAGTTGATTAAACCACAATACTGTCATAATCTTGTCTATACCAATGAACTGTTTTCTTTGTGAACTGGTAAATACATTCTGATTGTAATACGGTTTTAAATGGAAGGTATGCAATAGGGAATTACCGAAAACATCTGTACTGGATTTTCATCGAGGTCCCAACAAAAAAAAAAAGGGGGGGGGGTTAGAAGTATGAAGTAGATAGAATATTTGGTTCTTTTTTTTTTCGGTGAAAGATCGAAATTGATTTCTCTTGTGAAAATATTACAGATGATGTTCACTCGATGAAATAAATTTCGATCTTTCACCGAAAACAACAAATATCCTCTATATATGTCACTTTTACTGGTTAGCACTAAAGAGTACTGTTTTGATATATAGCTCACCTGATGGTCGTGTTTGCTTAGAGCTGTTTTGGACACTTTGGTATCTATTGTCAGAAATTTCCTACTCAGCGAGAATCAGAAAAAAAAAAAAGAAATAGCAAACAGTTTCGACTTGGCTCGAAACTTTTTGCAGATGCATAAGCTCCACTTTTCGCAGAGCGTGGCTCACTAGTATTGTTAACCTTATACCATACATTCGAGTGTTTAAATTTCGTGCTGGAGAAAGACATCTCCTGAAAACATTGTGGAAAAAATAGAAAATACTGGTTAGCGTACTTTCTACTTTTGACACAATGCTGTCAACCCTTTGAAAGATTCATCTAGATAGATAAAAATGATAGATAAACACGACAAACTGTCGCATCAATACCCCCTCACGACACAGATACACTGTAACGTTCAATAATCTGTGTTTCTGAGGAAATCAGTACCAAAGTGAAATATTCTATTCTTCAGACTACCCTGTTGAAGGGCAAAGGATCAGAATAACAGCAAAGGCGGGAACAAACCCGAGAGAGAGAGAGAGAGAGAGAGAGACAGACAGACAGACAGACAGACAGACAGAGACAGACAAACAGACAGACAAACAGGCAGACAGACAGACAGCCAGGGAGAGAGAGAGAGGCAGGCAGGCAGACAGACAGACAGACAGACAGACACACAGACAAAAAAGAGAGAAACAGGGAGAGAGAGAGAGGAAGAAGGACAGTAGACAGACAGATAGACAGAGAGAGAGAGAGAGAGATAGAGAGAGACAGACAGACAGAAACAAAGAGAGAGAGAGAGAGAGAGAGAGAGATTTTTTCTAAATTTTCTCATAACACTTTTGTTTTCTTATTTACTTTTTGTTCCATAAAACGCCTACGCTTTATCAGAATCAAATAAAATGACGTCAATTTGTAAATAACTTGTCATTATTGTAATGATTAAACAGCGATCCATGTAAAAAAAAGTTCGAAGTCATTTCAAATCGTGACGGTACACTTAAAATCTATTGTCACACCTTATAAAATCATACAATATAGCTTTTACCATTATATAGAGGATAATCAAGTGGTTGTGTGCGATATTAAAAATCTGTCACAAGAATGGGATGTGATGCGGTTGAAAAACGAGTCCGAAGGACGAGTTTTTTAAGTGCATCAAACCCCATTCGAGTGATAGATTTTTAATATCACACACAACCACTTGATTATCTTATTTATCATATTCCTAATACACCCTTTTTATTTCTAATTATTAACAAAAATGGTACAATATGAGCAATATAGAAAAAAAAAGTAGTTCCGGCAAACATTCTACAACTGTATCGTCAGTAGTGAATGATACCATATTTATCATCACTTGTGGTATTATTCACTGCGAAATCCCGGTAATTCACTGATCAGAATATAATAAAACAACAATCCTGTGTTCTCTTGATTCTGAAGAAGGCTTTTTAAAACATTATGTGAAAGAGGAGAAAATGCTGGTTTCCAGCATTTTCCCCTCTTTCACATAATGTTTTCTTCTCATTCACAAATTGTCCGGTATAGGACTTGTAAGATCCGTTTTACTGCTGTTGCCTAACTGCGACCAAATTAAAACAGGTAACACTAAGCAAGTTCCGTATTCACCAGGCTATTTCTAGCAACATTCTTAGTCATATTCCCAAAGAGTTTTCTCCAACTGGTTTAGCCTATCAGAAGTTGTATTACTTTCTCATTCTTTAGTTTGACATAGAATGTTCTTAAGAATGATTGGTGAATACTGGCCCAGGGTCCATATTTACCAACCATTCTTGAAAATATTCTCAGTCTAGTTCTCAAGAGGTTTTTTTTTTTAATTTGAAAGTAACACAAATTCTGAAAGACTAAACCAAATGGTTTAGCCAATCAGAAGTTGTGTTACTTTCAAAACCCATAGTTTGACCAAGAATGTTCTTAGGAATGACTGGTGAATGTAGGCCTAGAACTACCTGAGCACAGAATAGTTTAGATACCACACAGAATGTATACATACAGAAGACTGGGATCTAACACTTCATTAGAAATACTTGAATCACAGCCGTGTGAGTGGTCATTTATCTATCGAGCAGACAGATTAAGTCTTAATTCTTAGCTTGACACAACAATATTTCTGAAGATTTCACTGGAAAAAGTTTTTTTTTTCTTCTGTTTTTCTGAAAGTGCTGCACGGAGCCAATCTCTTTTCGCTGTAATATACATGTAACTACTTTTCTTTGCCTGAAACTTTGCAACAAGTTGCCAACTAATTTCGCTATTCATTAAGATTATATCATGCTGTGTTGTTTGATAATTTTGGAATAAGCCCAAATGTATCACGCAAAAAGTTCAGACTGAACTAGACAGAATAATTTAACAAAACGGACAGTTAGATCCTAGGTCACATGTCTGACCTTGACCTGCATAGATAGTCGTGCCAGCATTCAACAAGTTGCAGATCTTTTTTTTAAAATTCTTTCAACAGCCAGTGTGTCGGTACAAAAAGAGTGAAATGTTCATAGATTTCTGATAATACTCATACAAATCCCTCGCCCATTTTCACCCGTCGGAGTCCGCGCGCCGCCATTGTTATCCAGTAATCTCGCTCTTGGCGCTAAATCTCGCCTAATCTCGCGCTTCTGTGCAGGACATTAAGAGGGGCTTTGGAAATTAGCGTATCCAAGTTTAAAGTAGCCTTTTTAAATGAGAAGTGATCGTTCCTGAATTAACTTTTTATCCCCGCCAATCAAATTCTTAACTTTAAAATCTTTGCAATTCCACGATATTCGAGTTTTATCGATAGCGACTTTTATTCCGCAGTATTTACTTTAGCAATTTTATCAGCTATGTTAAATGTTATGATGAAAAACCTGTGTAATATTTGCACTCCTGTTCTTATATAAATTTAGACAGAGATATTAATAACTTTTTACAAAACAACCATATGTTTTAATGATCCAGATTTAGAAGGTCTTTAAAAGCATTGTAGGAAAAAGAAAAATCGCTAGTAAACCGAAAGAGGTCCAGTATATATGAACCACGCTCTGACAAAAGGGAATTTAATGCATATCCGTGATGTATTGTACAGTGAAAGTCATTCTTGAATTATGGATCCACAAAAGTCATTTTGTTTAACAAACGACTGAATCATGAAGAACACTAGTCCTGTGCCATGAAGAATATTGACCAATGGCAAAAGGTTTCGACCAAGGTCAGCCTTCACGGACTGCGCAGTCTATTCTGAGTAATTACTTTTTGCAGATGCATGTAATGCTGGATCTATAAAATCCATCAGTTTGTCGAACAACCAACTAACCATAAGGTAGTTAGGTCCTTGGGCAAGCCGAAGAGCAGCAAAAAGTTTCGATCGAAGTGAACCTTCGTAGGTTATGAAATATGTGTACAGCAATCTCTATTCGGCTGAATACGAGACCGTGGTCAATGAAACCTATTACTTTTAAATACAGGAGCGTTGACTCTAGTCACGAAAATAAAAAACAAACTTGTATACCGACGAAAGCACACGAAGTTCAAACCGCACAGACGTGCGGGCTGATTTTAGTCTGTCCTCTCTATACACAATATAAGGATCGAGTGATGCTGGATACAAGTATTTAATGTTTTTATTCTCAACAAACACACAGCAACAATTTTCATGTCAAATTAAAACTCCAACATTTGCGATGTAACATGTATATGATACAGTATGAGCAGGAATTAGTTGGGCTCACATCCGCCCTTTCAACCCTACACGCTATACGGGACATTGTGTATATTTTACGGAGAGAACTGATCAAGATCAGATTGCACATACATGCATTCCAATTTTAGCCAACTGCAATCTCCATTTCTCCATTAACTCTTTATTAAACGATGAAATTTTCGACTTGTCCAAATTGCGGACAACAAATTACATGTTACTCAAAATATATAATTTGTTTTCATTGGGTAGAAACCATCGTGGAAAAAGGAGAAAATATTTTCTCCTTTTCCTACAATGTTTTCAAAAGCGTTTTATCAGGGTCGATAAATGTCCGGATTGCGTGAAAAAAAGCGTAATGTTTCAGTTCTGCAATCTTATTAAACGGTAATAGACTAACAGAAAGTTTGTTTCTTGAGAGTCCACGATGTAAATTCGAATCATTATGGGATAAAGTGTGTACTTACATAACGCCGAAAGTGCCCATGATGTCCTCACCGGAAATGGCTTCACTCAAACTCCAACGTCAAAATGTTACGCGGTACAATACTCTCTTAACACATTAATCCCTGCACACGATTCTATTTAGTTTTGGAATAAACAGCTTTGAACGCATTATGGCAATAAGAGGAGTTTGCCAGAATGGTTGTTTAGAATATGTTTATTTTTACTTTTTATTCCATGTTGATTAGCCTTTTTTTTTTTTACGACAACCCTTCTTTAAGAGTTTTTTACTTAAAGTTGTTTTCTGGACGTATTGTATTATTCGCATCAACATTTCAAGTTTCCATTGAGTTTTCCCTCTCTTATTTCTTCCATTTCAATACTGTCAAAATGTTTAGAAGAATATGTAACAATGGCTTATATATTCAGTTATCTTTTCATATATGTACTTTTTATATTCATATTATCTTTACCGTTTGTTATTTGGCTGTGTAAAAAAAATGGTTTTTTTTTTGGTAAATATTTTACTCAAAGTTGTTTCTAAAGGCAATGCGTAAACCTTATTATCATTTCTAGTTTCCATACAGATTTTTTTTCTTTCTTTTTCTTTTTTTTTTTCTTTCACTTCTTTTACTGTCAGAAGGTTAAGATTCATTTGCCGCAATGTTTGTCTTATATATTCATTTATCAATCTTCATTACATGTTTTACAAAAAGTTTTCCAACTATTTTCTTAAATTTTGATTCAAAATTGTTTCTGGGAGCGATGTGTTTATCGCATCAAAATTTCTGGTTTCCATCGAGATTTTCTCTCTTTTTTTTTCTTTCCACTTCTTTTACAGCTTCGAACGTTCAGGAGGGTAAATTTTTAAACACGTCGTAAACCTGTCAGCTTAACTTTCTGATGTAGATTTATAATATACCCTTGAATTTTAATTTCATTCTCAGTATGTAATGTCAAGAAATCTTCATCACGGCTCTCAAAATGTCGTTCCGGAGCGATATAAACCCATTTCGACAAGTGCTACCCTCTTGAAAACGCAATTCCTGGGAAATTATTTATCGTCCTGAGATGTCAAACGTCTGGGGAATAGGGTCGTTTAGGGATAGGTAATGGATATTTTGGAAATTTTATTGGAGATAGACTATGGAACATTATAATTTTTCATAATCGTGATTCTGAAAAGTCTGCGGTATACCGTCGTACACGGTACCTCCTATGGAAGACTAGTTTTTGAATCTCAATGTGTGGATTACTGTTGATAAACATTGTGACGAAAGGAGTATTGCACGTATCGAGCAATTTATCCTTTTGTAACAATGTTTTTATTCATATTTGTACATATTTCAAAAAATGTATTAATCCTTGGTTTATTTTATTTACAACAATATTTACAAAATGGTGTGCATTTTTCTTGTTTTAGAGTGTGATGGGTGAAACATTTTCAATGCAAGAGTTTTACCTAAATAACTTTCGTGGGCAGTGTTGATCAAGATCAGATAGCACACAAAATACAGCCTTGTCTTTGATCTAGAAAGTCTGCAACCTAATACTAAACTAAAAACCAAATTTTCGTCGATGGTGATGAAAATCTTTCTAGTAGACATCGGAGAAAGTCGAATTCTATTCAGTTGGCAGCGTAAGCGTAACCCTTTATTAAATAATCGCGAGTTTTAACGACATCGAAAAAACAAATAAAAAAACTCTGCAAAACATTGCGGTAAACGGAGGAAAATCTGGATTTTCTCCATTAACCACAAAGTTTTCTACTCTTCCAAAGAGAAATCCCCTTATTTTACACATTATGTATGCGATTTGTGGTCTGCGAATGATTCCAAATTGGACAAGCCCTAACCATTAGGCTGCCGAGCGCGACTTTAGGACCTTTTGCGGACAGAAGGTGCAGTCTGATCTTAGATCTACACTATCGGATAAGGCGATAGTTCCCCCCCCCCCACCAAGAAAAAAAGCTTTTGAAATAGCAATACTTAGTTTCTTACTATGAGCTTGAAAGTTTCATTTCATTTATTAAGTAGGTTAAGGGTTAAATTTTTACGTCTAGTAAGAGTTGAACCTGTAAGCATGTAGCACTTTTGTAAAATGAATAAATCATCTTATGTCAGATAAATCTTAGCAATGTTGATATTTGTAAAGATAATAAATCATGTAGTTTTTTTTGTCTTGAATTTCCTTGGCGTTGTTTTAATCCCTCTGGAGCATCAGACCAGTGAAATGGGTGCACCGATGTCTTATTTTATGGATGTGAAGGCTGTGTATCTGTCTGTCTGTCTGGTTGTACGAACCGTTGCCAATCAGACTGCGCTGAACTTTGCCAACCAGGCTGCACGGATCTTTGCCAACCAGACCGCTCTGAACTTTGCCAATCAGACTGCAATGAACTTTGCCAATCAGACTGCACTGAATTTTGCAAATCAGACTGTAATGAACTTTGCCCATCAGATTGCACTGATCTTTGCCGGTAAGACTGCATCAAACCATTCCAATCACACTGTACTTTACTAATCAGACTTCATTGAATTTTGCCAATCAGACTGTAATAAACTTTTCCAATCAGACTGCGCTTAATTTTGCCAATCAAATTGAATTTAACTTTGCCAATCAGATTGCACTTAACTTTCCTATCAGAATGCTCTGAAATGCCCTAATCAGACTGCACTAAACTTTTCGAATCAGACTGCACAGAACTTTGCCAATAAGACTGCTATGAACTTTGCCAATCAAACTGCACGGAGCTCTGCCAATCAGACTGCTCTGAACTTTGCCAATCAGACTGCACTGAACTTTTCCAGTCATACTGAAATGACCTTTGCCAGTCAGAATGCACTGAAGTTTGCCAATCAGACTGCGTGGAACTTTGCCAATCAGACCGCACTGAAGTTTGCCAATCAGACTGCGTGGAACTCTGCCAATCAGACTACACTGAACCATGCCAATCAGACTGCTCTGAACTTTGCCAATTAGACTGCACTGACCTTTGCCCATCAGACTGCACTGAACTTTACCGATCAGACAGCACTGAACTTTGCCAAATCAAACTGCTCTTAATTTTGCCGATCAGATAGACTGGTCTTTGCCAAAACAGATTGCACTAAACTTTGCCGATCAGACTGATCTGATCTTTGCAAATCAGACTGCACGTAACTTTGCTAATCAGACTTCACTGAACTTGTCTTATATTTTTAATGACGTTCAAGCTCAAATTGATTTGATGAACTTGCAACACTACTTTTCTTGATGGAAAAATGCACGCAGTATTCTAATGTTTAAGATTTGTTGTCAGACAAAAAGGCTTGAATTAACGTAAAAAGAACGTTGGGAAAGTGGATCAAAATCCATGTAAGTCACAAGTTTATATTTCCACTCGATGCCTCCTACAGCACATTAAACCCTTTACCAAACAACCTCGTGTTTTTACGAAGCTGAGGTAGAATACTTTCGAAAACATCGTTGGAAAAGGAGAAAATACTGGTAACCAGCATTTCCTTCTTTTCCAACGATGTTCTTATCCTTTCAGCGACAAATCCAGTCATTTCCTTCGCATTTAATTTGTGGTTTTGTAATGATTTTAATTTGGATTAAATCTAAAATTTTGGTGTCCGTAATTGTGAGGGAGAGCGTCGACCTTGTAACTTTAAGGTCCAAAATTCGATACTCGAGAGTCGGTGTCAACTTGGGCACTGTTCATTGGCTTACGCATTCGGCACGAGTAATGGTGTAGTTTCCAGGGAGCAGAACCGAGAGAGATTAGTATAAGTTGCAAGAACTTGTTTCTCAATCGATGTAAAATAAATATGTTTAACTAAAATTTTGTCCTTGGTTATGAAGAGTTAATCCTTAGTCTGCTAAATGCGACTCACTGACATTTTGCGGACAGTGTAGATCAAGATCAGACTGCACAGAACGTGCAGTCTGATCTTGGATCTACACTGCCCGATTAGGAGATATTTATCTCAAAAAAATAAGTCTGAAATAGAATTATTCTGGTTTTTACTATTGACTTGAAAGTTTTATTATTAACTTATTAAGCAGGATGCGGGTTAGGAGGGCCTAACAGCGATTCTTCACCACTCCAGTGAAATGACCCTGAGAAAGAAAGCTTTTGAAAACATTGTGGAAAAAGGAGAAAATGCTGATTATCAGCATTTTCTCCTTTTCCCACAATGTTTTCTTCCCTTCCCAAAACAAATATTAAATTTTGAGTCACGTTTATTTTGTCGTCTGCAGCTGGTTTCAATTTGGTCACGTCCAAAATTTTGTCGTTTGGTATAAAGAGTTAAGAGGGCCTAACAGCGATTCTTCACTACTTCAGGAAACACAAACAGAAATAATCAATGGAATTACTTGGCTATTAATTTTCTTTGAGGGTATTATGAAACGAAATATGCGACAACATGGGGATATCTGAAGTTGACATATTTGTTTACAAGAAGGTTTCTTTTCGTCCTAACATATCTTTCAAAGGCCATTTTATTTTCACTTTCACGAGGAGTGCAGTTTTGCATAATAACGATCAATTTATCTTTTTGCCTTTTTGTTACGTCATCTTTCCGATAGATATATCGATGTGATTAGTGTAGTTTTCTTTTTTTTTTATCTGTTTGCACGTTTTCCTTATTTTTCTTTCGTATGTTATAATTAGACCGAGGACGGTTTCTCAATCTGTGTAAAAAAAAACGAGGAAAAAGAGGCAAATTGCTGGTGCACTTGTGTTTCATTATTTCTCATAACATTGAAGCACAAAAAAGAAAGCCATTTTTTTTCTTTTTAGTTATTTAACATTGTATACAACTTCTTCTGCTGAGCCGTACAGGACTTGAGAACAGGGGCTAGCCAGTTCGAATCCCTGAATCAACCAATTTCTTTCCGAAGATTGACGATAGTCATTGCGACAGAAACCATTCCTCTCTCACCGCTGATAATTGTTCCGACAGTGGTGTTTTTTTTGGTGAAAGCAGCCAGTAGATTTGGAAGAGTGTTGTGCAAAGCACTGGTAAAAGAAAATCGAGCCCTGGACCTCTGGTGCAAAAGGCCAACGCTCTACCCCTACACCACTGTCTGTTATTGATTTTACTAGTATTAGACCAGGGTTTTGTAATGCTTTGCCAAAGGACACTTCCATGTAACAGGCGTTGCGACATGGAATCCAATAACAATTTCCTGAATTAAAAATCCGACGTCTTTACCCGAAATGGGCTGAACCTTGATTTAGTTGCATACACGAACAATGAAGATCAAGATCAAAGTACAAAGAACGAGCAGTTTGATTAAAGATCTACATTGCCTGCTGTTTTCGTCAAATGTTCTGAAAAAAAAAAAAACGCCAAAAATCGAAATGTTTGTGCCACAGGTACGAACCAAAAGTATTCATTTAATTGATTTAGAACGGCAACTGCCAAGTAACGAATTCGACCAGAGAAAAGTAATTTGATTGACTGATTGATTGATTGATTGATGAAATGATCAATCGTTCCATCGATCGATCGAATTGTTCAGTGGTTATTTGATTGATTGATTGAATTATTGATTGAATTATAAACAGATTTATAGATAGATAGATAGGTAGATAGGTAGATAGATAGAAATATAGATAGATAGATAGAAAGATAGATAGATAGATAGACAGACAGACAGACAGACAGACAGACAGACAAATTAGATGTATAGATAGATAGATAGATAGATAGATAGATAGATAGAAAGATAGATAGATAGATTATTGGACTGACTGAATTACTGACTGAATTACTGACTGAAATACTGACCGACCGACCGACTGCCATACCAAAATACCGACTGACTCACGGACTGTCCCACCGACCGACTTACCTTAACGACCGACCCACCGACGCGGACAGATTGATTGATTGGTCGATTGACCAAACAGTAACTATCTTCTTATTCTAACCCCTCACTTGGTTGATTAATTGATTGATTGAACGTTTGATCGATCGATCGATCGATTGATTGATGGATGGATGGATGGATGGATGGATTGAGGCATGGACGCATGGATTGATTGATTCATTGATCGTTTGATTGACTGTTTGTTTGCTTGTTTGATTGATTGATTGATTGATTGATTGAACAATAATCACTTTATTTCGACCCCTTGCTGGTTTGATATTTCTAAGCGTAATATGATCACTTTGAAAGAACAACTAACTATGTTTTATTTTTTCGATAGAAAAAGAATTTCAATCGTTTTGTTCATTCAGTTGTTGGTTGTTTGTATGTCAGTTTCACCGTTCGGTTTTTATTTTTCAATTTGCAATAAAGATAGCGTGCGGAAATCTTTCCAAATGAAAGTCTGTCGGGCGACGGTAACAAATTACTTTTGTACTTTTACATACCACTCAAGAATGTTTTCATAGTTTGGTCCTTAAGACAATATTCTTTGGATAAATTGAGATTTTTTTTAATTGATATAAGTCCTTCATCTTGCTAAACATATTTTATGTCTTATAATAAAGCACATACAGTTTCAATTATTGTTTGGTCCAATATTTCCAATCTTGATCCAACATAGTCCACAGACGCACTGTGATTTGTTTTAGGCGTTGTCGGACTGGATGCTCGATTTGCACCAAAAATGTCTTTGCTTAAACTAAGGAGACCTTCCTTGTATTATATTGCAATTTCTTTGGGGAATAGACTTGGTCCAGGCAGTAATAATCTTTCAATCACTCTTTATTGTGGTCTCCTTTTAAGGTCTATACAGATCTATGGCAAAACTGTTAATCGGTTCCGTAATAATTACCCCCATGCAAATAAGGTAGGCAAGTCATGGGTAAGTCAAGAAATTGCTCGCGACGTACAATTTCTCTTTTTGTCGCACCTTCTTTGGAGTATATTGATGCAGTATAGCTTATTCTGTTAATTTGTCCTATTTACAAAGACGTTTACAAAGGCGGCAGAGTTAATCGCAGTGATAATTTTTAAGTCACGTTAATTTTGTCGTCTGCAAATGCTTTCAATTTGGACCAGTCTAAAATTTTGTCGTTTGGTAAAGGTTTAATGTACCTCATGATGTATTGTACAGGGCAAGTATTATCGATCCATAAAATCCATTTTGTCTAACAACCGACTGAATCTTGAGGTACATGGTCCTGTGACATGCAGAAAATAGACCGATAGCAAAAAGTTTTGACCCAGGTCAGCCTGTGTGGACTGCGCAGGGTGATCTGGGTCGATACTTTTTGCAAATGCATTAAACCCCATTTTTACTGAGCATGGCTCGTATTTATTATACGAACGTAAAAGAGGTCTAGCCACTTCCTGATACCCTAACAGGCTATAACAGTTTGTGTATCACAGGGTGTTATTATAATATATACTTTTTCTGTTCTTATCTGAAGCCATTACCAGATGACAAAATTTCAGAGTTGTCAAAATTGAAAGGAATTGTAAATGACAAATTAAATACGGCTAAAATGACAGAAATTGTAGTAGAAAGCGTAGAAAATGTTAAGCGAAAAGGAGAAAATAAGGCTCTTCGCTCATAAGACGCACCTCCCGACAGGTTTTTTTTTTTCATTGATGACTTCTAGAAGACGGAGGTAGACTTTATACACCACAAAAGTGCCAAAATTGTGAGATTTTTACCTTGAAGAATGCCTCCCATACATAACGATCCGTCGAACTTTCGTCATTCAAAAAATGCAACTCTAGTATCTTAGCCGGTCGTTTCTTCTTTGACCTTTATGTTTCCAAAATCTTTCTACCTTAGGTTCCTTTTAAAGCTAGGGATTGTGTGGTTAAGGGTTAAATTAGAATTGAAAGATAATAATATTCGTGCATGTTCTTTCCTTATTCGGAAAAACTTACGTTGACATTCTTGTTGAGCAAACTATAACATAACTTTTCAAAAATAGCAAAACAATGACAATGCATCTCAATTTTGTTTGTAAGCCCACAGCTCAATTCAAATACTATAAAGATAAAACGAGAAATATAATCACAAACTTTAACCCATTGCCAAACAATTCCGTGTTCTAACGACCCTGAGGAGGAAGGCCTTTTGAAATATTAAAATGTCTTTCAGAGCTTAAATTAGACAAAACAATAGGAACAAGAAGAGGATGAATAACAACCACAACGATGACGACAACGACGACGAACACAACAACAACAACAACAGAAGGGAGAAGGCATAAGAAAAGAAAGCTTTGAAAAGAACCATAAGAACAATAAAAAAACAAGAACAATATGAGAACAGACAAGAACAAGAAGAAAAAGAACAAGATTAGAACTAGAAAAATAAGTAAAAGAAAAAGAGGAACGGCAGGTACAAGAAGAACTCGAACAATAGACACATGAGGAACAAGAAAGAAATTTACTAAAACAATAGATAAAGGAAAATCAAGATCAATATATACAAGAAGAACAAGAACAATAGGTACAAGAAGAACAAAAATAAAAGGTACAAATAGAACAAGAACAAAAGTTATAAGAAGAACAAGATCAATAGATCGAAAAAGAACATGATCAATAGATAGAAGAAGAACAAGATAAATAGATACAGGAAAATCAAGAACAATAGTTACTAGAAGAACAAGAAATATGGGGATAGGAAGAAGAACAACAACAAGAATAAGAATAACAAAAAGAACAAAACAAGAACAAGAAAAAAAAAAAAAAAAAACAGGACCAAGAGGAACAAGAACAGTTAGAACAAGAACACTAGGTACCAAAAGTTCAAAAACAAAAAGAGCACAAACAACGAGAACAGTTACAATTAGAATAACTTCGAGAAGAACAAGAAAACGAGGGCACCAACCATAAGGACATAAACAATAAGAACGAGAGGAAGAAGATGTAAAAGAACAAGATTAGAAGCAACAAGTACAATGACAAACATAACGAGGACATGAAGAGCACAACGATACTGTCTTTTTAAAGAACATTTATAATATGGCATTCGGATTTATCTGGAAGCGTGTCTTTCTGTATTTCATTTGAACAAACAGGCGACTTTTAAATCAATATATCCTTGTAAAAATATGGATATTTAACATTAATTAAAAATTTGAATACACGAATGCATCTGCAAAATATTGCTGCAATTACTAGTTAGCACATTTCTTTATTTTTCTCGTTTTTATCAAAAACACATGTAGCTTGTTTCAAGGCGGAAAAAGGGCGTCTGTGGTGGTTGTGGGGGGTGGGGGGTAACGCGTTGAATATTTTTGTATAAAATAAGTTAAAATTCATGTCAAAAGCACTCGACTATGTATTAAAACCCCCTTGCACACCAGAGCTTTTTCGTTCCCAGTAAACGTCAGACGGCCTTACTTTTCTTGTCAATCAACCCCACAGATTGCAGACGATTTTCTGAAATACAAACCTTCTCTTATTATAAAAACCAAGCCATGAAAACTTCATTTTCAAGCTTTGTCATAGACGCTTGGCTTCCCGCTTACTGGAAAGCGTCTCAAACCAAAAGATCAAGCGTATTTATGACATGCGCAGTAGATGCAAGAAAGGATAACGTCCTGTACAGATACTGTTATCAAAAACTTTAGTTGTAATTATCTTTGAATCATTTTTTCTATTCTTTTATATTCAAATTATGATCACGAGTGATTGAAATATATGACGACGTGATTGACGTTGGAAAGATCTATGCGATTGGTTGGTAAGGAGTGATTTACAGTGATAACAATTTTTGCACTCGTTTATCTTAACATATTGAAAAGAATTCGAAACTGTCTGTAAACTGCTCCTGTACGAATTCGACCATTGCGTCCGCGCAATTGATGACTAAGGAACACCGAGGGGAAGGCAGCAATGGCACGAAACGAGCAACTGCTAATTATCTCATAAGATTTTCATACCGCTGAAAGATGAAAAAAAAAAAAAACTCGATAATTTTCTGAACATACCATATTTGTCTTTCGAGTAATCGCATTTTTCTTTCTGCATCTTTTTTGCATTAAAGAAACCCGACCAGTTTAGTTTTCATTTAACCCTCTGTTCTGCTATATTAATTAACTGAAACTTTCAGGCCGATAATAAAAACCCGAGTATCGCTATTTTCAACTTATTTTTTGGAGAAAAATATCTCCTTATCGGACAGTGTAGATCAAAGATCTGACTGCACTTTCTGTGCAGTCTGATCTTGATCTACACTGTCCGCAAAAGGTCAGTGAGTCGGGCCTAGCAACCTAAGGGTTAATTCAAACCAACAAGACTTGAAACATCGTCTAATTTTAAAAATAGGAACTGTATCTATAACGTTTTCTTGAAAACAAAAAAGAAGCATCTTACCAATAGCTTATCAAATGTATGAAAATTGGCTCTCATAAAATTGGTGCGTTTAAGTACTTGCTATTTGAAAATTAAACTTCCGAGTCAGAGGCGTAGCTAGCCCAGAATAAAGTAGACACTAAAGTAATGCCGAAGATATTATCCGATACGCGAAGTGCCGAGAGTGGGTTGGGAAATTGCCTTGGAGAGTTTGACGGGGTCTTTCCAAGTAAACTCTTGAATTATAGAAGCTAGTTGGTTGCCTTTAGTGACGTGTTTTGTTCGACTTAAGCATAAACAAATGTATATGTGATTTTTAGCTAGTTTGAGCTTGATATTGGGGATATTATGCGAAACTTTTATTATCTAAACCTTTCAAGATTGTCTTAATAACTACGTTCTTATAAAGCTTTGATAAACCCCTGCACATTCATGTAGCAACATGTATATTCTTTAAAATATTAGTTCAATCAGTTTGACTGTCGATGTTATTTTGCTGAAATGAGTGAATGAATGAATGAATGAATGAATGAATGAATGAGGAATGAATGAATTAACAAATGAATTGATTAATTATTCAATTAATTTATTGATTATCGATGTCAGAAAAAAAAAAAGAATTAAATACAAAGATAAAAAAATAAATGAAAGAATTAATAGAAAAATAAATAAATAGAGAGAAAAATGAACAAAATAGATAGATAGATAGATAAATAGATAAATAAATAAATATATAAATAAAAGGAAATTAAATGAATAGATTAATAAATAGATAAATAAATAAATAAATAAATAAATAAATAAACAAACAAATAGATAAAAAGTATTAACTAAAATGATATAATAATGCTCTCGAAATGGACAAAACTTGTTTCCACAGAAGTTATGAGACATATAGTTATCGTGTAACGAAATATCACATAACTTTCATTTAATGGGGCGATAATTTCGCGCCACATTTTTCTTTTTAGACGGTGCCGTTTGATCTGCTTCAGAAAGAACAAAAGATGAAATGAGATATAGAGTTTATTTCATTTTTCCTCGAAAAATCAATGCTATCCTCCGCGAATATCAGACAAACACAATAAAAATATCCCTCAGACGACATTTTTATTCCAGACGAACACAATCCCGCAGCAAATCTCGGAAACCGCGAGATGATATCTTCATCTTCCGTTCTATGGTAATCCTTTACCATGTTGAAAGAGGAGACAGTTTATTTTCATTTTATCTAAAAATATCGCAATAAAATGCTTTGTATGGAAGCAATATTCGTGAATTTGATAACAATTTTGTACTTACCAATTGTAAACAGCCATTGCTTTGTAAACTGCAAATAGATAAATATTCTGAAACAGTTATAGTCAAAAACTGTATTAATAAAATATAAAAATACAACTTGAAAGGTGAGTAAAGACCCGAAAAGACTGAAACTAAATGGTTAATATCAACGTAAGTGTTTTGCTGTCAGAAAAGGCGCGAGTCAAGACGTGATGGTGAGTGATACAAGATTTTATTCTTCCTGGGACCATTATGGAAACGATAATAATCGCAACATCTCGGTCTGTCGTATGCAATAAACATGGCAGACTTAAATATACTTGGATGACCTCCACCCACTTCGTCAAAAACTATGTTGCATGTGAAACGTGCACAGAATCTATGCATGTGAAATTTCATGCTTCAGTATTTCTGTTGTTTATTTGAATTAAGTCCCCTTTTGTTTAATTTTCTCACAGAGACTGCGATGAAAATTGTTATATATATTTTAGCCATGCTGTGGAAAATGGGGGTTTAATACATCTCCGTAATACATTATGTGAAGCAAGTCATCGCATAATTTAGGGACTTATTAAATTCATCGTGTCTGACAACAGACTTAATAATGAGGTAGAAATGGTCCTTTGACATACATAAAATTTACATAAAACGAAAAGTATCGACCCAGGTCAGCCTGCGCAGTCCGCGCAGGCTGACCTGGGTCGATCCTTTTCGCAGATGCATTAAGCCCCCTTTTCACAGAGCATGGCTCATATATTTTTGAAGATGACAAAAACAACATGAAAGGAGAGAGAGAGAGAGAGAGAGAGAGAGAGAGAGAGAGAGAGAGAGAGAGAGAGAGAGAGAGAGAGGGGGGGTCTTGACAAGTGCGTTGTTGTAAAGATCATGTAATTTTGACCAAGCTTGTACTCGAATAATAAAATATCTGTTCTGTTCTGTTTCTGCACATGATTTCGCGAAAGGTATTTTACCAACCCTTCTTATTCTAAATTCCATGACCTGCATTGTGATTGGCTGAGGTGTTCTGTCTCAGCCAAACGGATTTCTGTTTTTGGACTGCATTTTATACAGTAGGTGATACGCTTGTACTCGTCGTCTATAGATAAAATGTGATGTTCTTAGACGCTGGAATGGTGAAACGATGTCTCTGACATTGCATAATTATAACTGACCAATTAAATGGTAAAAACACTATCACGTGGGACAAACCTCATACAGGATCCGATTGGCTAAGCAAGACTCATGAACTTGTAGTCTAAGATAACTGAATCTTTACCGAACAATGCCAAGTTTTAACGACCTACAGAAAGGAGGAGGATATTAAAAATATTATGGGGGGGGGGGCAGAAAATGCATGTCCTCTATTCCCTAAATTTTTCTGCCCTTTCTATCCCAAAGTCCGTTATCTATGACAAATTTGAGTTGGCGTCTGCAAATGTTTTCGATTTGGAAAGCTGTAAAGATAGATGTCTGGTACAGAGTTGATATAGTTATTGAAGGGAAGTGTACTATCTGTTGATTGGTACACGAGATGTCTAGACGACTTTGGTTGCATTGTTGCCGGCTACTTTAGGAAAAGTCGTGTCAAATAAGGAAATTGATGATAACCAAAGTAGAAAAGGGAAATTGATGGAATCGAAACATTTGGCCTTTTGTAACAATAGTATTTCACATTGTATTCATGTATGAAACATTTATTCAATTTAGTCGATTGTTCTTTTTTGCTGAAAGTTCCTTTGTTTTGCTGCAAATGTCCCTTTTATGTGGCGAATAAAGGCTATTTTGCTGCAAATGTCCCTTTTACGTGGCCTATAAAGCCTATTTTGCTGCAAATGTCCCTTTTATGCGCCAGGAAAAGCCATATTTTGCTGCTAGTGTCCTTATTGCGTCTCATTTCTGGTGCAGATGCCCTTATTTTACTGCAAATGTCCCCATTTTGCTGCATGTGTCTTTATTTTGCTGTAAATATGTATTTTTCTGTAATGCTTTTCTGTGTGTTATGAGTTAGCCCCTAGGCTGCTAAGCGCGACTCACTGACCTTTTGCGGACAGTGTAGATCAAGATCAGACTGCTCCAAGAATCAAGTTTGAAATAGCGTTTTTTTGTTTTATTTTATTACCGGCTTGAAAGTTCCATTTAACTTATTTAACAAGATAAGGGTGAACAATTTTGGCTTCCTCTCAATTTCTATACAGGGGAAAAAACTCTAGAAGGGAGATAACTCTGAACGATACTTTAAAACCGTAAGATACACTCCTTCATATAGCCGACCATTTCCCCCTCGGCAAAAAACAGATTGCTTGTTGAAAGACAGTAGCAGACGTACTGACGATTGTATCTATTAAAGTTTTGATAATCTATCGTGTATCCCCCTAGATTATTTGTAGATGGAAATCCAACAGGAAGATAAGCCCGGGAGAGTGACGTATCAACCAGGAATCAACACTCATACATCATTTTTCCGCTTTCTCTTCCGGGATCTGGTGTATGTATAGGTTACGGAGTTCTTGTGTCTTGTATATCATAGGAAACGTTCATAGCTCAAAATGTTTGGTTTGTTTGTATGTATGGTTTATAAAAACGTTTTCAACACTATTTGAATTACATTGCGACGGACAATGCACATAGTGTATCATGCCACTTTAAACTCTTTACACAACAAAATTTTAGACCGATCCAAATTAAAAGCCACTGCAGACGTCGATCTAAATGTGCCTAAAATGGTGGGATTTACATATAGAAATGGAGATAAATATTTTAGAAGAAGAAAGTACTGTTACCCAAATTTTCGTTATTTTCTAAAATGTTTTAAAAGGTCCTTTTTTCAGGGCCGTAAAATCTTTGGATTGAGTGATTAAGGGTTAAGAATGTTTCAGTGCAACCACGTCGCCAGCCTACTCTTTCATGTATTTCCCGGGTTTCATCAGAGTAAATGATTTAGTGCCGCTTGCCCAACGGCGATACTAAAGAGCAATTTCTCCTTTTTCCACATTGTTTTCAAAAGTGGTACTCCAAAATGCAGCCAGACTTGCGTTTTTATTGGATTGGAGTTTAACGCCATTTTAACAACTTAGGTCATGTCATGGCGGTCAGTGACGCACCTAAAGCCACTGACTACTTTTCTCACATGCACAGAAATGAAAGGCGAAAAATCTCCGGAAAGAAAGTTCGCCGCAACCGGGTATCGAACCCGCGATCTCCAGGTCACGATTCATATACGCTAATCACTGAGCTACCCAACCGGACACAGACTTGCGAGTTAATCGTTGAACTACTTTCCATTGCGGAGATCTATTGCTTTTGACGGTGATGTACCCAATCTTCCGGTTCTGGTTGAATACTGCAGCGATAGCAAACTAAAATCAAATTGTTTACAAGTTTTTATTCAAACTTGACCCAGGGTTTAACACCCCATTAGCTACTCGATTTACAAAGTACACAAAAAACAAGGAAAACAAGTGATTGATTCATTGGTGATGATCATTTTCAAATTTTCATTTTTGTAAATGGATACTTCACCCTTACAGTGTAAGAAAAATAAAAAAGAAAAGTCCGTTCTTAACATTTAGACTGCTAAGCGCGACTCGATGATCGTTTGCGGACAGTGTAGATCAAGATCAGACTGCACAGAACGTGCAGTCTGATCTTGGATCTACACTGTCCGATATGGAGATATCTTTACTGCAAAAAGTACCTTTGAAATAGTAAAACTTGGGTTTTAACCATCGGTTTGGATGTTCCAATTCGCTCATTTAGCAGGATTAGATTAAGGATGCAAATATTGCAATTTCAAAGCTGTTTTTATCCGAATATCTGACAAAGAAGTGGATAGTGTAGATTCAAGATCAGACTGCACGTTCTGTGCAGTCTGATCTTGATCTACACTGTCCGCATAAGTCGTAAATTCCAGGTTCAGTTTTACGAGGGTTAATACAAAAAACAAACAGGGAAATTTCATTCTGTGACATAAAACAATCAATCATAAACGGGTATAATAAATCAGAAGTCGATTATAGAACGGTATTATATAATTGTTGATCAACATTATTATCATTCCACTGCGAATTACTTTTTGCGTCTTGTAGCAGACAATATACGAAAAAAATGTGACAAAAGGAGAATATTTCGGGGTTACTTGCCCTTGTTGTATGGGTCCCATTTTCGATAGTTAAGAACTAGTCAAAGTTTGGAGTGAATACAGATATGTGTAGCTGTCAAAGATTTTGCATGACAACGACGCCGGCGTCGCTAATAATGATATAGAGGATATTTTTTTTTTTCGGTGATATTTATTTACCACAAAAAGTTATTTCATCTCGTAAAGATCATCGATAACATTTTCACGAGTGGCTGCGGCACTCGTAAAAATATAGCAGATGATGTTCATGAGATGAAATAAATTTCGATCTTTCACCGAAAAAATAGTTAATAAACTATTTATTTTATGCTTCTAACCCCTTTTTTGTTTGGACTTACGACAAAATCCAGTTCAGTTGTTTTTGGTAATTCTTCAAAGTTTTCTTCGTCGACTTCATCTAGTGCCTCATTATTTTTCAATTAAACCTTTGTACCATTAGCAAACATCACATTTCTCAGAGTAATCATTTTTTTTTTTTTTAGCAATATTTGTTATTTGTTACTTTAGGACCCTATTGTTAGGTATGAAATTCAAGCCTTTTCTGACAAGAGTTATATCCTTTAAAGAACTTTACCTTTGTATTTTGCTCCGATACATATAATTTTCTTTTTGTTTTGTTTTTTCATAGGCATACATAAATAATGATTATACGTACATAGTGTTGTCGTCTATTAAAAATATCAGTTGGTTGAACTGATAATTGTCGAGCCTCGTCTGATTAAGAGTTAAATGAAAACAGTAAATATTTGGATCGAAGAGTGTAGACAAGATCAGCCTGTAAAATCGTGCAGTCTGATCTTGTTCTACACTTTTCGGCAAGGACGTAAGCAGTCGTCAGAACCGGACCACGGATTAACTTTTAACCAGCCAAAGAAATGAAATGAAACTAGTCGATAGTAATAATTCAAACATTGCTATTTTTAAGGTATTACCTTATCGGACTATGTAGATCCAAGATCAGACTGCACGCTTTGTGCAGTCTGATCTTGATCTACACTGTCGCAAAAGACCTTGAGTGATGTTTAGCAGCCTTACGGTTGTACTGTTTTACTTGCGATAGGAAAGCAAATTAAAATGTCAAAGATTTCAGGTGCGCTGCCATCGATAATGTCCGAGTATATTCGATTGTTTTGATTGTCAATAATCCCGTGACCTTTCACCTCCGAAATCAGCATCTTAACTCGAGTTGCTGATAGCCCCCTGCCAGTGTTAATAATGACACGTGACCTGGGCACGTGCTCTATGTCAAAATATTTACCGTTAGACCTTTTATCTGATTGGAAATGAATTAACCTTCATGAAATCAAAATAAGATTCTTAGTAGAGACTTAAAGGGCCAGCAGCGGCAAAAAGTAGAGAATAGGCGTGTTAAAATGCATTTGAATTTAATCATACCATTTAAAAGTTCGAAAATTATTGCGAAAATGATAACATGTTATTTTTCAGTTGGTCTAAGTGTTAGCCGCTGGCAGAAAAACGAATTTTAAAGCCAGATAAAAAGTAAACACAAGATAGAGCGACTTGGCAACTTTTAACCGAGTTTCGTGTAAGATTGAAATAAATTTTCACCGCTTATTTTGAATTACCTTAATCACGATGAGCAAAATAAACGGCGTGTCAGGAGACAGGTTACTCCGTTCTATCTAAATAAGATTTCAGAGATTTAGAAACAAGTATTTAATAAACAGCTTGCATGAATTTTCTGCGTTGTTTTCGGCAAGTGCCGAAAAATCATATTTTATAAAGTGGCGGTATAATTTTTTTTTCAAACGTCTCTTACTTCATTCATCTTAAATTCGTTTTCAGTGCTCTGCTTAAGGACCTTTTTTAAAGCCGTCTGCGGCAAGCCGTTGTCTGCGCATGTCATACTTTTTCGAGGATTTAGCTGTCTGACATGACACATCACTGTCCTGTACAGGATTAAAGTTAGTACACTATGGGCGCATAACTCAAAAGTTTACTGTTAAAAAGAAGCTCAGCGGAAAATGGATATAAATAATACGTCCGCGGAGAAACCACGCACATGTCTTGCTCCGATTTCAGTAGAAATAGAATTATTTCAAATAGGAAAAATAACTCTATTTATAAAATAATAATAATAATTACTGAAAAGTTTTAATGGCTGAATTTTGTCTGAGAATGTCAATAGTTCAACGTGACATCATACCCCCGAAAGAAATGGTTGCACTCCGTGGCGATCAAATAATATATCGAATATTATTTACTTTCGCGACCGGAAGCGCACGAAGATAAACAACTAGCCTTTTGTCCGAAACATTTTATCCGGTTCATCTCGAATCTGTAACCAGCTTTCTGTTTACATTATCACACTAGTTCCGTTTACAAACAATAAACATCAGACCAAAGAACAGCGAGTATCTAAAAGCCATATCGCTGATAAAAGGTGCTGACATTGTATTAAAACCCCTTAAAGCGCCTTTTACAACTATAGTTGCCTCTGCGGCCATTGTAGATCAAAGATCAGACTGCACTTAACGTGCAGTCTGATCTTTTATCTACAATGTCCAGCTAAGCTGATACGTTTTGGCAAAAAGCAAGCTTGGAAATGCAAATGTGTTGAAAATGTTTGTTGGGCTTATTTAGCGCTCTATGGGCTAAGCGTTATATTCTGTAACATAACTCTTTGTCAGACGATAGAATTTCATACCTGTCGAAATTCAAAGCATTTGCAGACGAAAAATTGAATGTGGCTCCTATGAGAAAAATTCTCTGTAAAAGGTTGGAAAAGATTGTGGGTTAAGGATAAAATCCTGGTTACCAGCATTTTCTGTTTCGTCCATAATGAATGAATGAATGAATGAATAAATGAATGAATTTTCGTTACGATAGGTTGTTTCAAATCAGTTAAAAACAAGCGAATAAGTGAATAAGAATAAGATAATAAATAAAGATACATGAACATTAGTAAATAAATAAATAAATAAATAAATAAATAAATAAATAAATAAATTATTTTTGTTACCAGAGTTTATTTCGTATCAGTTATAAACAAGCAAATAAATGAAAAAAAAAAGAGCAAATTTAAGATGCATGAAATTAGATAGTAAATAAATAAAAAAATGTAAATGAATAAATAAATAAATGAAAATAAATAAATAAAAAAATAAAATAAGTAAATGAATAAATAAATAAATAAAATAAGTAAATAAATAAATAAATAAATATTTTTTTTTGTTAAAAGAGGTTTGTTTCAAATCAGTAAAAAGCAAGCAAATAAATGAATAAGAATAAATTAATAAATTAAAAGCTACATGAACAAAGATAAGAAAAATTTATAAATAAATAGATTTTTAAATATAAAACACTAAATAAATCATGCACTGTGAAAAGAGGGGGGGGGGGTTAATGCATTTGCAAAAAAATATCGACCCAGGTCAGCCTGCGCGGACTGCGCAGGCTGACCTGGGTCGATACTTTTTTGCTATCGGTCAATTTTCCACATGTTAAAGGACAAGTCTACCTCATGATTTAACTGGCTGCTAGACAAAATGAATTTCTATGGATCAATAATAATGCAATAACTTGCTTGGTATAAGGAATCACGGAGATGCATTAAACCCCCTTTTGCCAGTGTATGTCTCAAATCAAACCTACATGAACTCGGAAACAACGATGACCTTAACATAGCTGTAATATGATGTTGAAAGGCTAATGTTGACGATGTTATGTGGCTTTCTGAACAAGTTGCTGTACCATGTCAAACTTTTGTTATTTGTTGACAAATTACAGTGCAATATTCATACGACTTTTCACGCTCGTATGGTTGAGTTTTTGAAACATTGTAGGAAAATAAGTAAAAGAGGTTGTTACAGATAATGATGGTGCCTTTTTGGAGATTGAGATCTACGAAAGTCATTTTTTTTGCTCCCCCTCCCACTGAAATCCTTTCGCCATATTTCAAATACGTATAATAATAATAATGGTGTACATATAATAAAAAATCAAATATAGGCCCTGAACGCAATGCTAATATAAGTTCGGTGTGGTCAAAAACAAAAACCAGGTTTGAAAAAAAGTATCAAGTAAATGATATCACTATTAAAAACAAGAGGGCCAAGATGGCCCCGGATCGCTCACCTAAATTTTTGAGAGGAACATAACCAATTTTTTTTTGAGGTATTGAAACTTTGGAAACAAAATCATTATTTTGCCAAGCAATTTTGAAAACGTCACCTGTAAATGTCATTTCAGAATCTGTCACCACCCCTGCAATCATCACCACAGCAATGAATTCGATGAATCAGAATTCTGCAAATAAATTTTTGGATAGATCACCCAAGGACAATTTCTTGAAGAAGAGTACATGCTCGATAGTGACTAAAAACATAAGTTAAACAAGAGCACCACATGCAGGTGCCAACAATTGGCTGTTGTTTTTTGACGGATAAAAATTTCCCTAACAATTTTTGAAAAAGGTCACCCTAGGAACATTTCTGTGAAATTATTTCAAAATCTGACTAGCCGTTCCAGAGAAGAAGAATTAAGAAATTCCTCTTCATGTCCCTGTAGTGCAAATAGCCCCAACCATCAGAGCCATGTTTCTTGACAGATCACAATTTTGTAAACAATTTTTGAAAAAGAGTCACCCAAGGAACATTGCTGTGAAATTATTTCAAAATCTGACCTGCGGTTTCAGAGAAGAAGAATTTTTAAGAATTTCTTCATGTCCGTATAGTGTAAATAGCCCACAGCCATCAGAGCCATGTTTCTTGATGGATCAAAATTTCTCGAACAATTTGCAAAAAGGGTCACCCAAGAAACATTTCTGTGAAATTATTTCAAAATCTGACCAGCTGTTTCAGAGAAGAAGAATTTTTAAGAATTTCTTCATGTCCATATAGTGCAAGTGGGCCCCTCCCCCACCCATCAGAGCCATGTTTCTTGACGAATCAGCATTTTGCGAACAATTTTTGAAAAGGGTTACCAAAGGAACATTTCTGTGAAATTATTTCAAAATCTGACCAGCGGTTTCAGAGAAGAAGAATTTTTAAGATTTTCTTCATTTCTGTATCGTGCGGGTAGCCCCCATTCACCAGAGCCCTGTTTCTTGACAGATCAGAATTTCGCGAACAAGTTTTGAAAAGGGTCACCCAAGGAATATCTCTGTGAAATTATTTTAAAATCTGACCAGCGGTTTCAGAGAAGAAGAATTTTTAAGAATTTCTTCATTTCTGTATAGTGCAAGTAGCCCCCATTCACCAGAGCCGTGTTTCTTGACGGATCAAACAATTTTTGAAAAGGGTCACCCAAGGAACATCTCTGTGAAATTATTTCAAAATCTGATCTGCGGTTCCATGGCAACCAGAGTTTTTGATGGAATCAAATTCTGTGAACAAGTTTTAAAGAGGTCCTCCCAAGGAGCATTCCAGCCAAGTTTGGTCCAAATTGGCCCAGCGGTTTAGGAGGAGTTGATGTTTAAAGAATTGTTGACGACGCACGACGCACGACGGACGACGCACGACGCACGACGGACGACGGACGACGGACACCGGGTGGTCCTAAAAGCTCCCCTTGAGCACGTTGTGCTCACGTGAGCTAAAAACGAAACGTGCGAACGATGCGTTGTTTTATTTGAATTTGGGTCCATTTCCTTTCATTGCTAATGCATAGGGAATGCGGTATGGCTTGCGTTAAGTTCACACTTGTAGGCCTTGTACTTTGAGATAAAATAGTGACACAACCGACATGTTTCGGAGAATCTATGTCTATATCGATGGCTGGGAAGGTTGATAGAACGACAGCGAAAATAAAACATCTTTTCAGGTTTTCAGACTTTATTTGTCCAACGTGTCGACACAATCTGCAGGGGTTTTAACAACAACAATCGGTGTACAAGAAAGTTCCCCATAATTTTGGCAATAACTGTGAAAATCACCGCCAATTACTGTAGATCATCAACACAGTTATGCAAAGTCAACGTCTCTCACGAAGACGACATGTGTTTATTTTCACTTGATTGTTTCTATATAGAACGCAATTTCTTTCACAACATATACTGCATACTATATCCAGGGCCCGTATTCATCAACCATTCTTAATTTCATTCTTGGTCTTATTCCAGGTTTAGAAAGTAACACAACTTCTGATTGGCCTAACCAAATGGTTTAGCCAATCCGGAGTTGCCTTACTTCCAAATTTAGAATATCCGTCCGAATACAAAATTAACGTGTGTCTGCTCGATTCAAGTAAACGTCGCGCCCATTTTCAAATGTGATCACGGCATAATGTGTACTCGTTGGCGTCGTTTTCGGCATATAACTGCTCATTCAGCAAATCTGGAGCGATCCGTTATTAAAATCCCTTAGCTGTATTACGATGGGTGATCTCCACCTATACGGTACATTTCTTCGCCGGAAATACACCGCTTTACGTTTCTTGTAATTGTAAGACTCCACATATAAAAAAAAAAAAGAAAAGAAAACGCGAGTCACAATTTTCTGTCGGAATCTTTCTAAAGACATTTCCGTCGACAAACAGTTTGTACCTTCAGTCTTAACGTACATGTAGTCTATCGATTCCGTTGACAGTTTCACCAACAGATTGATAGATTTGAATAATGCAACGTGGTCGTTGATGTCGTTGCTAATTGATTTACATGGGGTGCCGCCATGTTTACAGTCATGTGACTGACAGCACATGGAAACCTCCTTGATATGGACGAGGTTAGATGTAGTTATGGAATCGGCCTATTCGTGACGAGTGACAGCGGCTGTGTATTTTCGATACACTTTTAAGTTCTTGACCTCAGTTCTCTTCGTGATTCTTAGAAAAGAATACAATAACTTGATTATACATCTGCAATTATGTACTATCAAAATGTATCACTAGAATGGATTGCTAGTTTTCTTAAAAATTAAAAAGCTTATTCTTCGCAATCATTTCTTAAGCTGCGTATCCTAACAAACATATTATTGTGACATATTGAAATATTGCATGATTGCAGTTGAAAATTCTCCTTTTGAATACTTTGGCAAGTTTATTGTAAATCCATGGATTATTTCACGACTTAAATTCAGGAAGAAATTTCATAGAGTCTAACAGAAAGAAAGTTTCTATGATTTATTAGACTATATCGAGACCATATATCATAGAATATGCCTACGCGACCGGACCGTAAATCACGAACTATTTTCGGCATCACACCTAAAGATCACGTGATCCAAAAAAAGTCGCCAATATTCAGTCACCGTCACAAATGAATAACACAAAGGGGCTCTATATACCACCTCTTCATGATTACATTTGAGTCATGCTGTTTGAAAAGGGGACTAAATGCAACTGCAAAAAGTATCGACCCATGTCAGCCTGCGCAGTTCGCGCAGGCTGACATGGGTCGAAACTTTTTGCCATGTATCAATGTTCTGCATGTTAAAGGACCATTCTACGTCACCATTCAGTCGGTTATCAGACAAAATGGATTTTATAGATCCATAACTACGTGATGACCTGCTCGGTATAATGCATCACGGAGATGCATTAAGCACCCTTTTTACAGAGCATGGCTGATCTTACTTCTAAATTCTGAAGCAAGCCTACCGATTGGTCATGACAGAAGGTTTAAGCCAATCAGAGAGCAATCCTAAAATTAAAAACTTCTTACACTGTTCAGAATTGTCGATGAATTCAGCCACAGGTATATTCATAGTGACTTGGTTTCACCGCCGGCGAACTCGGGACATGGTGTTTGCGACGTGAAAATGTCATGTAGTATCATAATTTCACGTTGAAAACGGGACAAAAAAAAGAGCCGGTTTGATTTAACGGTCGTCTGGCGAATAATATTTGACACGCGTTAAATGTCTTGTCATGTGTTAGAAAAACTTGTTCGAAATGAAGATGATAAATGGTTACAAACTTAGAATACTTAAAGATAGATTTATGCCGACTAATTTGCGATGTGCTACAATTTATAAGCGCGTCCTTTGACACTGATAGTTTGGGTCGTTTAATTTACGGCTGCAACCTGAGCTTTCTCTGTTACAGTAATTATTGTCCATTTCTACTGTCACCGCATTCTGTGGGCTTTTTTTTTTTAAAAAAAAGAAATAGATGTAATAAGAAGATACACGGGTGAGAAACACGGAAGAAAGTAGCTTTTGGCTTTGAACATAGTGTAAAAATCTTTTAACAATAGCACAGCAGGCGGGTGCTAACGTTCGGCTGCAGTTGCTGTTAGTAATAGATTGATTTACAGTGAAAACCGTCTGAGTCGAAAAAGGGGCATAACTGTGCTAAAATATTTTAATGGTTACATGCCCCTGTTGTATACCCCTGCCCCTTTTGATAGTTGACAGCTATTCCGCGTTTGAAGTAAATATCTTCAGTAATGACGGAGATAACATAAAATATCAGTTTTTGCACGACGCAGATGACGACAGGGCTGTGATAATACCTGGCCGTTTTTTTTTTCTCTCTCGATATCAGCCGAGCTCAAAATGAAAGAAACTCCAGAAAATGAAATACAAATGATATAATGTTGAAAAGGGCGTTTTATACCAAACCAAACAAGGAATCAAACAAAACAAACTATCCCCAACTCGTGCCTTCAGAACCTTGGGGACGTCAAGGTGTTCTATGGTAGTGCCAGACTAAACAAGCCGTCGACGGCCCTGCTGGAACCCGTCTGCCTCTGTTGATTTGGACTTCAACTCTTCTAACAGATGTAATAAATCGTCCCCATCTAAATATAGATATTTTTTCTGTCATCTGTTGTATATACTTACTATATCTCTCTTTGAACACTCTTGTGCATGTATGGTAAGAAAATGAACAAAGTCTCGCGAGACAGCGCGATATTATCGGAACCTACATGGTACCCGTCACGAAGCTAAATCTTTAACTAACCCATAACGGGGAAAGATTATGAGAAATGAAAACCTTGATATACCTATTAGACATTGCATCCGAACGAAATGAGCCTTTGTTGGAAGAGATGACTGCGTTTAACTGTTCTTCATAAATGATGCCATTGATTTTTAATTACGCATGGTCCCGGAAGTAAGTCTAAATGCACCTTTATCTTGAAGAGTTCCGCTAATGAAAGTAAGAATTTTTCTGTAAAATATGAAGTCCGGCGTACGATTGAGTCGTGGCCCCAATTTTGTAAATGAGCGCCACTCTGGGAAAAGTGGGGTTTGATGCATTGTACCAAACAAGTTATCATTTAATTATGGATCTATGAGATCCATTTTGTCTACCAACCAGCTGAGCCCTGAGGTAGTCTGGTTCTTAGGCATGAAGAAACTTGACCGATAGCAAAAAGTATCGACCAGGTCAACCTGCGCGGATTGCGCAGGCTGACCTGGGTTGATACTTTTTACAGATGCATTAAACCCCCACTTTCACAGAGCATAGATCAATTGCTATCGTATTATTACAGGCACAGTGACTAAAGAGAGCAGACAAATCTCTCTAATAAGTGGATATGTGCATCCATCATACACCTATCGGCATTAAGTTCTTATGAAATCTTCACAATGCAACGAATTAATATACCTACATACCGCAGCGACTTAATTATAAAAGCAGTGTTAATTCCACGCCCCGTTATCCTATGGAACTGTTATCTTCAAGAATTTGTTATATAGCACGTGGTACAATTAATCAAACCTTAATTATGTTATTAGTCTATATTAGAAAACGTATAGCGCTCTCTGTAGTTCTCAAGTCAACCAAGCCGCTTTCTATTTTTTCGCTGTTCCTCAAAAATGATAGAAATTGATAACTGAAAGTTCTAAAAATCACTTATGTTTTCCAGTGTGTTACCTGGTAGAGCTTTAGGCACCGAACAAAATTAACTATGGTCCTGAATAAAGTAGCATGTCTTCCAAATGGAAAAACTTCGAAACAAAAACATTAAAAAAGATCGCTTTTGACCGTTTTAAAAAAACTTCAACAAAAGCTATTAACTGTATTGGAGTTTAAAGGTGGCCCTTCAGATTTGGGAAGAAAATTTTACAAAAATACAAAAAAATCATCTTTATACTCCCAAAGCCTTTTAATTTTCATTCATAAAACCCCAGTAGTCGAAAACCATCCGACAACAAGAGAAATTAGAGATTTACTACGGCCCAGGTTGACACCGACGGGAAACACGATCTATTTTTACATGAGCAACTCGCTTATTTACATACCGGAAATACACAAACGAAGCTTCAAACATAGCGTCCGAAGAAGACATTATGGAAAATAATTACATGTTTGTTATGTTATGGAATTTAAGCGTCATTAGTCACGTGCCAGTCACATGACATTCCCACAATGCTTTTTTGATTTCTGGCGCGAAATCGAAAAATACCTTAAGAGGCTACGTAGCCTTTTAAGGGAAGACCATCAAAAAAAATTTTTTTTGTAATTTTATGATTTTTAATTATTGATGATTTGTATTGTTTTTTCATATAAATTTCAGTGATATATATATATTTTAATTTGGTGAGATGTGAAAAATCTAAATACCCACCTTTAATCCCGTGTTAACAGCTTGGGTCATAAAACGTCGGTCAGTGCACCTACGCATGTGTTTTCAGGCTTTCCCACACCAGTACTGATACAACTTTCTTTCAAAGTCACTGACTACTTTTCTTACATGCATCAGAGGTGAGAGGCGAAAAATCGCCGGATAGAGAGTTTGCCTCATCTGGGTATCGAGCTCGCAACCACCAGGTCATGAGTCGGATACGCTAACCACTGACCTGCCCTGGCGGGCTCATCCAAAACTAGATTAGGCGAGTTTGTATCATTAAGTTGTATACTATAGAATTCTAACAACCACATTTTAACATTCGGAAACATTTCTATGTCGAAAAAAAAAACATCGTAATCAAATGAGCCATGCTCTGTGAAAAGGGGGCTTAATGCATCTGCGAAAAGTATCGACCCAGGTCAGCCTGCACAGTCCGCGCAGGCTGACCTGGGCCGACAGTTTTCGCTATTTGTAAATTTTCTGTATGCCAAAGGACCACTTTATTTCATGATTAAGTTGGTTGTTCAAAAAAGTGGATATCATGGATCCCTAAGTATGTGATCAAATAAAAATGAGTCATGTTCTAGTAAAAGGGGGTTTAATACATCTCTGTGATGCATTATAGCAAACAAGTCATCACATTATAAGGGATTCATAAAATCCATATAGTCTGAAAACTGACTGCAGGTAGAATTGTCCTTACACATGCATAAGCTTTACAGAGAGGAAAAAGTTTCGGCCCATGTCAGCCTGCGCGGACTGCGCAGGCTGACATGGGTCAATACTTTTTGGAGATGCACTAAACACCCTTTTCACAGAGCATGGCCCATTTATTCATCACTTTCTGTAGGTGACTTTGTGCAACTTTCTGTAGGTCCTTAAAAACTGAAACAAAAGGATAAATTACTCATATCGATCAATTTCTTATTTTTCCACAATGTTTCCACTTGTCTTACTTTTGCATTTCATGTTTACTAACCATATTTCACAAGCAGCTGAATTTTTATGGACACGAACCAGTCGTGCAACACACATTCTTTTTTAGGGAAATACTTCATCCATCTGCACAAAGATGTATGTGAAACATTACTGCATCTTCTACAAAGACGACACGGCGGAATAGCTAGATTAACGGATATCAAAAAACGGATATCAAAGAGACATAAGTGCAAACGGCCAGTCCAAAATATTGTGGACAGCATTAGTCGGGGCACTCGTCACAACTCGGCCGATTCCGTAACTACATGACCGTAACCTCGTCGTCCGTATCCAGAATGTTTGCGTTTCGAAGTACTGTCAGACACGTTATCTTAAACATGGCGGCGCCCTTGTCAATCGATAGGCAACCATAGTGAAATTATTTGCATTTAAATCTGTCATTGAAAACTGCCGACGGAATTGATAGAATGGCTTAAAAATTGAATGCACAAGCTGTTTGTCAAAGGAAATGTATTCAGAAAGATTTCGATTGAAAATTGTGACTCGTGTTATCATTTTTTTTTTAAGTGTGGCCTTAAAATTCTACGAACGGTAAATCGGTGTATTTCTGGCCAAGAAATGTACCGTGTAGGTGCATATCACTCATCGTATTACAGCCGAGAGATGTGATCAGCCGATTACCCGAGGTTTGCTGAATGAAGGGGGGGGGGGTGAGAAATTAAGCCTTTTCTTCTTTTTACATAAACCATTCATGTAACATGAATAATATAAAAACCGCAGGCGTAACGTCTTTCCCCTGACGCAGCCCTTGGCACATATTATGATAATATAACATAAGTATTGTGGGAGTATTATGCTTTCACACACATGTAAGTCATGAACTGGGCGGCCATGATCATGAAAACATTATAATGAACGGCACGTGCAGTCTGGTTATGATTATGAGGATTTAAGTTTTTTTGTTTTTCTTGTTCTACTTTGGTGGAAAACTCGAAGAGAGAGAGAGAGAGAGAGAGAGACAGAGAGAGACACAGAGAGAGAGAGAGAGATTTTTGTATTTTACACAACAAGCACACATAAGAGGAAAGAAAGAAAAAAAAAAGTTACACATTAAATTTTGTGGCCAGATCGCGATTTGTTAGACCAAATCCTTTTTGCCATTTAAAATTACATTAATGTACATGTACATAGTCTGTAATTCTAAACGGCGAAAAGAAAATAAAGGATTTTGTCTAACAAATCGCGACTTAGCTACACTTTTAAATACTCGAAAAGGAAAAAATGTAATTAAATAAAGCAATAAATAATAGAATAAATAAATGAATAAATAAATAGAGAGAGAGAGGGGAGAGAAGAGAGAGGGGAAGAGAGAGAGAGAGAGAGAGAGAGAGAGAGAGAGAGAGAGTTTTCACAATAAAACGTCAATTCTATTACATCCGAATTATAAACGCGACTAAATCAGTACAGAATGATATTTTTTTGTAGATTGAGATCAGACCGCACAGAACATGCAGTTTTATCTTAGACCTACATACTCCGATATAGTGATTTTTTCTCGAATAACAACTATATTTTTATGTTTTGCTATTGGCTGGTGTTATTAATCTAATTTATGTAACAGTATAAGGGTAGCTCTATACTAAACAACATTTTAGACTTGTCTAAACTCAAAGCATATGCTAACCACAAATGAAATATGTATTTTATCTTTGAATGGGAGAAAACGTTGTGGGAAAAAATGAAAATGCTGGTAACCAGCATTTTCTTCTTTTTCCCCACAATGTTTTCAAAAGGTCTCTTTGTCGGGGTTGTTGAAACCAGGGATCGCGTGGTTTGCACGAGAGTCCATTCCTGTGTACTTGAATGATGTAATTTTCAGAATATATACAAAAACTACTATGCCAACAATTTCGTTAACCCTTAGGCTGCTAAGCGTGACTCACTGACCTTTTGCGGACAATGTAGATCGAGATCAGACTGCACAGAACGTGCAGTCTGATCTTCGATCTACACTGTCCGATAAGGACGTATTCCCCCCCCCCCCCCAAAAAAAAATCTTTGAAATAGCAAAATTTGGGTTTTTTATATCGGCTTAAAATTTTCATTTCATTTCTGTAGCAGGATAAGGGTTAGGCTTATGAAAATGTTTTACGGGAGGGGGATGAGAGTTAATCTAATTATATTCCAGTGTCCTATTACGATGAGGTCCTCCCGGCCCCTCCCCCAGCCCCGCGGTAAGGCAATTTAGAATGCAGCCTATAATTTAATTAAGAGTTTCTTTTAGCGAGTAAATTATAAGAGTAAATACTTTTTATTATTGGGGAAAAAAGAAGGAAAAAAAAAAAATCTTCCTAAATATCATAGTTTGCAGTTAGCTTGAAAACGTGCAAGTTGTTAACACGTGTTAAATTTCATTATTTTTTTTTTAAATGAATGCGTGGTTTAAATTTGTCTCCCCCCTCTCATGAGCGACAGATGTTGCCTATCTGGACGGTGTAGATCAAGATATTGGACCTAAATCATCCATCTTAAGAGTCATGCTCTGTGAAAAGATGGTTTAATGCGTCTGAACTGGGTCAGCCTGCACAATACTAGTACGTGGAGGCTGGCCCTGGTCGAAACTTGTTGCTATTTGTAGAATTTCTCTATGTCAAAGTACCATTCTACTGCATAATTTAGTCGTTTTTCAAGACAAAATGAATCCGTTTTCTGTGACGACTTGGTCCGTAAAAATGCATTACGAAAACGCATTAACCCCTCCCCCATCAAAAACACCTCTCATATAATTCTAAACACTAACAAAAACGTTCCTTCTTTTTCTAGTTGTTTTGTACTTTTAGGCCTTGAATTTATTCGACAGCGATAGAGTTTTAACCATCGACAGAGGTCGAGTGTATATGTTTGGTGCTGACTGAAAGAGTTACACAAAAGACAAAAAGCCATGCAGGTTCTTATCTGAAACCCACTGAATATTAAATAAGTAAATCAGAAACACATGAAATGTCATGTTGTAGTAACTTTCCTTGCGCTTGAATTTGCAATGAGTTACTTTAAAGAATTAGATCCGGCGACATGTCAAAATTTTCCTACGTAGCGAGAAAGAAGACAAAAGAAGGTAATACCTACTGGAACATTATTTGTTTGATTTGGTACCTTTTTCGAATAAATTTGTCAGTAATTGCAAATTTTTTTTTTTTTGTAAAAGAAATTGTTGGTGTATAATATAATGTTGCAGTAATTTTCCTGATACTTGTATTTGCAAATCGGTGTGTTGGAAAACACTGCGGAAACGGTAGCGATTTATATATTTTTTTCCATAATGTTTTCCTTAATGTTAACGAAACTGTAACATGGTTACTCATTTTTAACTTACTTGTACTTTCTTCTTTCCACCTATGTTTCTAAAAGCTTTCTTCCTCATGGTTTTTCATACATAGGATTTTTCGTTTCTCCGATAGTTATCTTTGATTTCCCTGATAGAGGTGAAAACCCGGAGCCATTAAGAACCATGACAAATCTATTTTCGGCCTGACGGTCGGGAATTAGAAAATAATGATTCCCCTGGGTCAGGGGAAAATATGGCGATAAACATTTCATTATGGCAGGACGGAAAAACCCCTGGAAGCGGCGAGAAATTTTGTGTGGGACTAAAATTGCAGAAGATTATAGAAAATTGTCGTCTGCCGCAGTCAGCCTTAAAAGTGAGGAAACCATTAGCGGCGTTTTCCTGAAATTTTCGGTGGAAAGACAAATTTTTGACTTCCATAAATATCACCAAGCAACGGTTGTTTCACCTCAGATGCCCTCTGAAGGGAGGACAGGTGTCGTTTTTCTCCATTAGGGGCGTGGCGATCGGTACCCTGGAGGGCATTCGCTTCTGCTCATTAGTTTCTGATTTTTATCCCTTACCACTCAAAGTTCATATTCAGATTCTTTGTTTTCATTAGCAAAAGATATCTAAATGCATTACCTACCAAAATTAGAGATAATTTTTTACGAAATTCCCAAGAATACAAAATAAATTGTACATAAATAGTTCCAAATTACAAAAATAAAGCTAGCATCAGTAATTTGTCCTGTGTTTTCGAAGTCAGCATCTGTTGCAGTGCAAGATACCCACGTTGTAATAGGTACAAAGGATTTTTACCCATTACAAGATTGCGGGAAAGAGAACAATTGCTCGTGACAAATAACTGCTCCTTTTTCCACGATGTCTTCAAAATCTTCGTCAGGAGAAATTATATATTTGTTCTTTTTCTTGTTAATTTTGAAAGCCGCTGTTATATCGGAATTAATTCAACCTTTCTCTTTCAGGGTTTAACTCTATACTTGAAGACGTAACTTTCAGGCGTATCCATATTGAAAGCAAATGCGAATATAAGATATCGCTGAAATGCTGGAGTTTGTCTTTGAAAGCATAGAAAACATCATGGGAAAAGGAGAAAATGCTGGTTACCAGCATTTTCTCCTTTTCTCACGATGTTTTCAAAAACTTTATTCCTTGGGAGTCATTAAAACACGTAACAGTTTGGCGCAGGGTTTAACGACCATAAACATCTGTTCAGATAATCTAATATTAGTTCAATGGACATTTTCCTTGCGTTTGGATGATTTCTGATCGACAGTTCCCCTTTTTATCCTTGTTGAATCAATAGCTTTCCGTCTTTGATAGGTTGACGAGGATGCTTGGGTTTTGAGTATTTCAATTACTTTGATTCTGATCGCAATCGGAATGACCTTTGACAATGTCGTATAAAACACTGACTGATTATATTTCCGGTTAATGAGAACTTAAGACGACCGATATATCACGGTTAAGATCACAGGACAGTTTTACAAAGCAAAAGTCGGTCTTTTATGGAGCTGAATCAAGAAAACTATATCCCCATTTGATCTGCATGATTCCATTTTTAACTCTTGTAATCCATGTAGACATTTTAAACGTATTTTAGTTATGCTCTGTGACAAGACGGTTCCACGGATCTTCAAAAAGCACCTACCGCATCAGCCTGCGCAGTCCATGCAATCTGACCTGAGTTGAAACTTTTTGCTATTAACTTTTTCATGTCCAAGGACCAGCTACCTCATGATTTAGTCGGTTGTTAGATAAAATATTCCATAATCATGTGATGACATGCATTAAACCCCCTTTTGTCAGAGCATAACTCAATCATTATAGACGTTTTCATTCAAAATCCAAATATTACGATGAAAAGGGGTTTTTGCTTTTGTGAAAGCATCTTTGTGAGGCGGACAGTGTAGCTCGAGGATCAGACCACACATTCTGTGCCGTCTGATCTTGATCTACACTGTCCGCAAAATCAACAAACATTGTGACAGGCACCGCAGGTATTTTAGAAGGGTCAGATCGCATAAAAATACGACATATGTGAATTTCTGGTTTAACCCTTATTCTGCTAAATAAATTAAATGAAACTTTCAAGCCGATAATAAAACCCAAAATGTTGCTTTTTCAAAGGTATTTTTGCAGGAAATATGTCCTGATCGGACAGTGTAGATCAAAGATCAGACTGCACGTTCTGTGCAGTCTGATCTTGATCTACACTGTCCGCAAAAGGTCAGTGAGTCGCGCTTAGGAGCTTAAGGGTTAATGCCTGTAGGGTTATCACTTCATCTGATCAACTGATGGATTTATTTTTTTACGGCGGTGCACACTTTCATCTTTCGGTGCAATCATTTTCAATATGCCATACGGAACAACTATATGAGCAACTCTCTGTGAAAAGGGGGCTTAATGCATTTGCAAAAGGTATCGACTCATGTCAGTCTGCGCAGTCCACGCAGGCTGTAATGGATCGAATCTTTTTGCTACTGGTCAATTTTCTGCATGTCCAAAGACCAGTCTATCTCATGATTCAGTCGGTTGCTAGACAAAATGGATTTTATGGATCCATGAATATGTGATGACTTGTTTGGTGTCATGCACCATGGAGATGCATCAAGCCTCCTTTTGCCAGAGAGCAGCATATAAACATGTAGTATGAACTTTCACTGATGGTGCTTTCTTCGTGGCGGTCCAGATAATATCTTGCTATTTGATCAATTTCTTTAATAATATGAATTTTATATGACTGTTAGGCCTTTCATGGCTCAGTGGTAAAGTGTAGGACTCGTAAACCCAGAGGTTAGGGTTCGAATCTCACTGGAAGCACCTTGCCTTTCGTGGGAGTATTCTTGGGCAAGACACATCAGAGCCCTGGCCCAGTACTGGTGAAACTCAGCACATACATGACTATGTGAGATGTCGCCATGATATGACTAAGATAATGTTGAAAGCGGTGTAAAATCACCATTCAATCAAGCAATTAATACGACTGTCCGTTTGAAAGATTTTGAAAATATAGCCCGCCCAGGCAGTTTAGAGGTTAGCGTATCGGACTCGTGACCTAATGCTTGTGAGTTCGATCCCCGATTGAGGTAAACTTTCTTCCCAGCGATTTTTCGCTTCTCACCTCTGATGCATGTGAGAAAGTAGTCAGTGAATTGGAAAGAAAGTTGTGTCAGTAATAGTGTGAGAAAGCCAGGAAACACATGCGTAGATGCACTGAGAGCCGTGACATGACCTAAGCCGTTAAATCGGCTTTAAACCCCAATTCAATCAATTAAACAGTCAATACACAGAAACCATGATCGAAACCTAGAAACTCAGAAACTTACTATAATTTCATAATTACCTCCCTTTATCCCTTTACCACAATTCCGAAAAGAATTAAAAAAAAAAAAAAAAAAATCAGGGAAAAAGAGAAAATGCTCATAACCAGCATTTTCTACTTTTCCCACAACGTTTTCTACCCCTCCAAAGAAAACCTACTATTTTTAAATTTTCTGCATGTCCAGCGACCATTCTGCCTCATAATTCAGTCGGTAGTGAGACAAAATGGATTTTGTGGATCCATAATCTTTTAATGACTTGCTTGGTATGATGAAGCAGGGAAATACGTTAAACCTCCTTTGCCAGAGCATGGCTCATTTATTTTTTTGCTAAGAAAGTTACAGGAAAGCGCATGCAGAGAAACTGCGATTTGTTGAAGTTGTAATCGGACTGATACGGTTTTCATCGCCATCCTCGAAATTTGTTCATGCTGTTACGGTACAGAACTTGCTAACAAAATAAAATGAAGTCGTAAAAAACGGGATATAACCCCTTACCACACAATCTAGGCTATAAACGACCCATAGAGAAATGGCTTTTGAAAAGATTGTGGGAAAAGGAGAAAATGCTGGTAACCAGTATTTTCTCCTTTTACCACAATATTTTCTATCCTTCCAAAGACAAATTTCAATTTATTTCAGTCAGCTTTTTTTTAAAGTCTGCAAATGCTTTGAATTTGGAAGAGTCTAAAATTTTGTCGTTTGGGAAAGTGATAAAGTATACCAGGAAGCACCCTATGCGAGGGCATAGATATTGTTGATGTCGGCATTTGTAATACAACCCTCTCGGCGCCTAGTATATTAAGTTGCTGTTGCGGACAGTGTAGATTCAAGATCAGACTGCACAGAACGTGTAGTCTGATCTTGGATCTACACAGTCCAATATTTTAAGAGAGAGAGAGAGTTTGACAACCCCAAAAAATCTCTGAAACTATAAATTCTTGGAATTCCTGACAGACTGAATATATCCACATGACTTATTTAAAACCTTAACATGCTATATAAGTGAAAAGAAACGTTAAAGTCAAAAGTAAAAAGCCGTATTTTGCTTCTTCAAAAGCATTCTTTTCCTCGATCGGACTGTGTAGATCAAGATCAAACTGCACGTTCTGTGCAGTCTGATCTTGATCTACACTGTCTGTAAAAGGTCCTTGAATCACGCCCAGCAACCTTAGGGTTTATTCTCTAAAGGGTTTCCTTTTTTCGCTCCGAACTGAAATCTCGACTTATAGCGAGATTTAAAAGTAGGTCACCACTGCAGATGATGGTAATGTTAGTCATGATTTTGTATTAGGAAGCGGACAGTGTAGATCCAAGATCAGACTGATTGTCCTGTGCAATCTGATCTTGATCTACACTGTCATCTAAGGCTCTTAAGGCCGATAAAGGCAGTTAAAGAGTTTAATGGAGAATAACGTCAAGCTGGTTATCACTTTTCGGAAATTTAAAGGTTGTTAAAATAGATTGAATTAAAAATTTAATGTCGAACATTCAGCCTATTTCATCCCTATATCAAGCGACAACATCTTAGACTCGTCCAAATTGAAAGCATTAGCAGACGACAAGTTGAATATGGCTCAGATTACAGAAACTCTGTTTGAAAGGAGAGAAAACAATGTTAGAAAAGGAGAAAAGATTGGTAAATGAATTATACAATATTTGCGCATTGTCATCTGTACTTTAACGCAACGTAAATTTACAATGTAGTGACTTGTTTGCAAATTAAGGATAGGGCACCCTAATGCAGATTCCTGTAACATCGCCTTTCATCGCCGGAAAACGTACGGATTCGGCTAAGACTCGGGTAAGCCGTATTTGATCGGCCGATAGATGCTGGTTCCCCGCATCGATTACGAATTACCCAAGTCTTAGCCGAAACCGTGCGATGAAGGGCGGTTTTACACGAATCCCATTAGGGTGCCCTATCCCTAATAAAGTCTATTTATAAATACAAGGGAGCCGAGTCCCGGTAGAGCAGTCAATACCGCACAGGACTTCAGGGGAGGGATCGCTGGTTCGAATCCCCAGCTCAGCCATTTTTCTTTCCGAGAATTGATGATATTCTTTACGACAGATTTATTCCTCCTTTCATTAAGCACTAATTAATAAATTTTCCAAACTGCATCGGTAAACTAACAAAATCGTCGTTCAAACGGAACGGATTTAGATCCATGTAGAAAGCCGAGAGAGATCATTGTTATCCTGTAGTGTCGACGGGTCAACAATTTGTTAAATAATGGAGTCCTCAAACTGGCTCTAAAGTACACAGAAACATGCAACTGGAGTGCTTGCAGATCCTATCATGAATCATCACGTGACCTTAATCTAGGGTCAACTCGGGCGCCATGTTTGATTATCATGTGACCGTGTTTGCTCAGCGAGCTTGCGCATTTGTCGTTCTTGATTCTTTACCAGACGACAAAATTTTAGGCACGTTCGATTGTTTGTATCAAATTTGCCAAGCTTTTATTTGAAAACGGTGTTTGGGCCCGTATACACAAATCATTCTAAGTTTAATTCTCAAGAACTTTCTACCGTTGCTTTTAAAGTTACACAATTTCTGATTGGCTAAACCAAATGGTTTAGCCAATCAGAAACTGTGTTACTTTCTAAATTTAGAACAAGACTAAGACTGCAATTTGGTTGATGAATTTGGTGCCTTATCAAAGTGGTGCTGCCCATTATAGGTTTAATACCATAAACTAGTGATCTTGACTGCACCGTCAAAAGTAGTGAATGAACAGACTTTTACATAAGAACTGAAAGTTTTTGCAAACGACAAATAAAATGGATAAAAATCGGTGCCCTTTTTTTACAACAAAACTTAAGTCTCTTATTTTGCTCAAGTCCACTAATAGACTCATTTTCTGACTAAAGTTGACTTCGTCATTTCAGACGCATTTCACTAACATTACTCGTAACAGGCTTTTGAAACATCTCAAATCCCAAGTTGACTCAACGTTTCAGATTCAGCTCAGCAAAATAATGGACCTAAGTCATTTTAACAGGCTTAAGTCCATTATTTTGCTGAATTGTGCGTGAAAGTTGTGTCAACTTATGATTTGAGATGTTTCTTAAATCTGTTAATATTAGTAAAATGGGTCACAAGTAACAAACTCAAGTTAAGTTGGAAATAGAGTTCGTCAGCAGACTTGAGCAAAATAAGAGAGTTAAATTTAATCTTAAAACTAGGCCCGGGTGATTGCCTAAATGCCAGTGGTCGTTGGCTCTCATACGTTACCCCTAAACAGTTACGAAAATAGAATGGTCCTTGGACATGCAGACAATTGACCATTGGCAAAGAGATTTGGCCCAGGTCACCCTGCGCGGACTGCTCAGGCTGACTTAGGTCGATATTTTTTGCAGATGCATTAAGCCCCCTCCTCTGACAGCATGGCTCAAATGTATGAAAATCGGGTGATTGTCAAAATGCCAATGACCGTTGCCTTCCATACTTTACTCCTAAACTGTTACGAAAATAGATTTATGTCTTATTGATGGCGGCGATAGGCTTCCATAAATTTTAATCATTTATTATCCGCAATAATATTTACAACTTAATCATGATTGCGGAGATAAAGACACGCAGAGACGGGTACCCGAGAAGATGTCATTTCTGATTGCACCTCCATGCTTCCCTACCCCTCAATGCGAGAAGTGAATCGTGAAGCGTGAATTATTACCCATAATATATGAAATATGGCACAGCTATGTTCATGTCAGTTGTCATACCAAGAAATGTGATAAAGCAATCTTATGAGTTATTCTCAAGGCCGTCATTGCCGGTCTGACTTGCTCCATCACTCTTGTACCACCTTAGAAGGCCGTTGTCGACAGTCCGGCAGGATCTGTCACAGCCGTACCATTTTACAAGGTCGCCTATGGCAGTCCAGCTTGTTCCGTCTCGGCTGTACCATTTTAAAAGACCGTCGTCCTTGGCCTGGCAGGTTCCTTCACAGCTTTACCATTTTTATAAGGCCATCATCGCCAATCCCGCTCGTTCCGTCACGGCTGTACCCTATCACAGGGTCGTCGTCTACGGTTCGGTTCCTCCACGGCCGTACCATTTGACAGGGCCGTCGCACGCTGTCCAGCTCGTTCCGTCCCCTAGTACAACTTTATAAGGCCGACGTGATTCTGGGTTCCGTCACGGCTGTGCCATTTACAGGGACATCATCGGCGATCCGGATGGTTCCGTCCTGGTTGTACCATCTTACAGGGCCGTCATCGGCGGTTCTGTTATTGTTGTACCACTGTAGAGGGTCGCTCTTCGCGGTCCAGCTGCTCAAATCATTGATGTACCACGCAAGAAGACTGACGTTGGCGGTCCAGCTGGTTCCGTCACAGTTTTACCGATTTCTCTGCCGAATATAATTGCTTTTGACTGTACCACAGCGATCTGGCTGGTTCAGTCGCGGCTGTACCACTATACCAAGTTGCCTTTGGCGGTCCGGCTGGTTCAGTCACGTTGGTACCCCTTGACAAGACCGCCGTCGGCAGTCCAGCTAGATCTGTCTCGGCTGTACCACTTCACAAAATCGCCGTTGGTGGATCAACCGGTTCAGTCACGGCTGTACCACATCAGCGGTCCATCTGGTTTGGTTTGCTGTACTACATTTTTCGACTGAATTGTATCGACTGTAACGCCAATCGAAATCCAACAGAGGGTCAGATAATTTTCTCTGAGACTCTCTCACGTTCCGCAGTCCTCTTGTATTTTCTTTACTGTGAATAAGACGACACAACTCAACTCTTTACCAAATGACAAAATTTTGGACGGGACAAAATTGAAAGCATTTGCTGACGACTAATGACTTATTTCATTCGTCGACTGCAAATACTTTAAATTTTGATCATCAGCGTTTAAAAGCCCTTTTCTTCATGGTCGTTAAAATTTGCGAATGTGTGGTAAAGGCTTAACCCATAGGCTGCTAAGCGCGTCTCACAGACCTTTTGCGGACAGTGTAGATCAAGATCAGACTGCACAGAACGTGCAGTCTGATCTTGGATCCACACTGTCCGATAAGGAGATATTATTCCCCAAAATATGACATTGAAATAGCACACATTTTGGTTTTTACTATCGAATTAAAAATTTCATTTTAGTTATTTAGCAGGATAAGGGTATAGATTAATTCGAATTGAAGGCGTATGCAGATGACACATTAATTGTGACCCAAATTTTTGGATTTGTCTTTTAAAGTACAGGAAAAATATAGCAATACACGTTTTTTTTTACGTTTACGACGAGTCATACCCCCGTTTCTTACCAATGATGTCTTTTCTATTCCTGTATGAAATCGTACTACATGTTCATTATGTATCTTTTAACCATCGCCAAAACAATGATCAGCAGATGAGCGAGGAATAAATCCTGTCGCAATGACTATCCTAAATTCCTCGAAAGAAACTGGTCGAGTTGGGAAATCGAACCAGCGACCCCCAGATCTCAAGTCGTGTACGCTATCGACTGCTCTACTGGGGCTCAGTCCGATGCTTATGAGGGCAAACACTCCAAAGCAGCCAGTTGTTATGAAAGCATGTGCACAAAGTGTAAAAAGTACTAGAAAATTATGGATAGGTGCATCGGCTGTGGTCATATGAATTTACATGGGATGAAAACGACATTAACCACCAAATAAACAAGGTAACGACTTCAACAGAAAATCAACCGAAACATTTATGCTTCTCACACAATTCATGTTGGAAACCCGAGTTTAATTTTATTTACAAATGATCGCCATATAAATGTCAGATTTTCATAATTAGATTTTTATATTGCCTAATATTATTCGCGGATGTATTTTACGATCGAGCGGTTGCGATTAAATCTATGTTTATATCCTCATTGGCGGTTTATAATTTTCATTTGTGATACCCTCGGCTTTGTACGTCTTTCTCCGCCATGTTTGACACGATTCATGATTAACTTATCAATACGGTTAATGTCTGAGACGGCGTTTAACTGTTCACCAGTTTATCCCTTGCTTAAACCATCCTGAAAGGGAATTTTTTGTGGAAAACATCGCGGAAAAAGGAGAAAATGCTGTTAACCAGCATTTTCTCATTTTCCCACGTGTTCTGTACCCTTTCATAGATAAATCCCACATTTTATTTATTGCTTGCCAATGTGTTCAATAATGATAGGTCGAAAATTTCGTTCTCTGATAAAGTGTTGATTTACGTCCAAAGCTTCCGTGTGGTCCTGTGGGATAGTCCCGAGACAGGAAACACGGCGTCTGTGGTTCGATACTCGGCATGTGAACGTCCGTCTCTCTCCCCTCCCCCCCCCCCCCTTCGCACAGACGCACAAATGTAGTGTGGGTAAAATGAATCAGAGATGAAAATAAGTAAATGTAGATATAAAGAAATAAAAAGGTGTGTAAATAAAATCAAATAAATTGATAAATAAATCAACAAATAAATATACATGTATAAAAAAAAGAATCAATCAAAAAGGAATGAAAAGATAAATTAATTGATTGATCGAACGGTTGATCGATCAATCGATTGAATCAATCAGCCAGTCAGTCGGTCGGTCGATCGATCGGTCAGTCGGTCGGTCGGTCGGTCGGTCAGTCGGGACAAAACTTTCTGTTATTTTTTAATTTTCTGGCAGTCTAATGACCATACTACCTATAAATCCTGTCGGTTGAGAGACAAAATGGATTTCATAGATCCATAGTTACATGATGGCTTGCTTGGTATAATGCAACACGGATATGCATTAGGCCCCGTTTTGTCAGAGTAGGGCTCATGTCTATTTATGTTTTGATTTTAGACCCTCTTTGAAGGGGGCCGAGCCCCGGTAGCTCAGTCGGTAGCGTACAGGACTTGAGAACAGGGGGTCGTGAGTTCGATGCCCGGCTCGGCCAATTTCTTTCCGAGGATTGATGATAGTCATTGCGACAGGATTCATTCCTCTCTCACCGCTGATCGTTGTTTCGACGATGGTTATGTGGGAAAGCAGCCAGTGGCTTGGAAAGAATATTGTGCGGAGTACTGGTAACAGAAACTCCAGGAAAGCATGGATAGGTGCACTGGCCGCCGCGATATAACTGAAATAATGTTGAAAACGGCGTTAAACACCATACAATCAATCAGTCAATCTCTTTGAAGGGGACGGAAATAAACGTTCTTCCTAAAGATTTCCTAAAAACACCTTGCGAAATGCAACCTAGTATAACGTCCCTTTTTAATGCACAAATCGAGGAGAGTGTTAACTTTTTACCTGCTAAATAAGTGAAATGAAACTTTTAACCCGATAGTAAAAATCCAAATTTTGCTTTATCAAAGGTATTTTCTAGGGGAACAAAATATATCTCTATCGGACAGTGCAGATCCAAGATCAGACTGCACGTTCTGTGCAGTCTGATCTTGATCTACACTGTCCGCAAAAGGTCCTTGAGTCGCGCTTAGTAGCTTAAGGGTTGGCCTTAGGTTTGGATGACAATGTTTATGTTTTTTGGCGCTTCCCGAACCTACTTCAGTCGAGAAGAACGTCCAAATGTGTCGCTTCAATTTGATGGTTGACTTGTCGAAGAACGAGCTATGGCGGCCTCTTGATTGAGAACCTGCGTGTACAATTAATCTACACTTACCAATCCTGCTTTTTATTCTTTACAGAACGACACAATTTTGGACTTGCCCAAATTCAAAGGATTCACAGACGATCGGGGATATATTGCTTTAACTGTTGGATTGGTCTTTGTAAGGTAGAAAAAATTGTAGGGAAAAGAGAAAATGATTCATTGTCTTCTTTTCCCGTAATGTTTTCAAAGGCCATCTTCCCCAGGCTCGTAAAATATGTTTGGTAAAGACTTGAACGACCCTGAAAGAGAGATAGCTTGTCAAAACATTGCGGGGAAAGGAGAAAATGCTGGTTACCAGCATTTTCTCCTTTGTCCACAATGTTTTCTACCCCTTAGAAAGACAAATTTCAACATTTGGGCAACAATTGATTTGTCGTCTGCAAATGCTTTTAATTTGGAACAGACTTAAATTTTGTCATCTGGTGAAGAAGTAATCTATATTCAACCCTTTTCCACGGAATCACGTGCTTTGAGCACCCTGGTTTAGAAGCCTTTTGAAATACAACGAGGAAAAAGGAGAATATACTATTAACCAGCATTATCTCAGCATCATATTATAGGCGGCCGGTGCACCTATCCATGCTTTCCTGGAGTTTCTTTTACCAGCAATCCGCACAAAACATGTATTCTTTCCAAGAATAACCATCATCGAGGCAATGGTCAGTGGTGAGAGAGGAATGAATCCTGCCGCAATGACTATCATCAATCCTTGGAAAGAAATTGGCTGAGCCTAAACACCATAAAAACAAATTAACAATCCATCTTATGGTTTGTCGAGAGAAAGGGGCTGAATGGTGTCCGTGGCTGTGTGGTAGAGCGGCGGCCTCGTAACCATAAGGTCCCGAGTTCAAGACCCGGGAGCGGGTGTCAACTTTGGGGATTTGTTCATTGGTTCAATCATTTGGCGCGATTACTGGTGCAGTTCCCAGGAAGCAGAATCCAGAGAGATTAGTATAAGTTGTAAGAACTTGTTTCTCAATCGATGTAAAATAAATATGTTTAAATTAAACTAAACTAAAGGGGTGGAGTGCACTCGATCCTGTCATCTTGAATGTCGTGTCAGAGTGAAGACGAGCTAAACGAGATTTCAAATACATTATAAGCACTGATAAAACTATTGACAAATTATCATACTGTCACTTTCGATTGAATTTCGTTTACATGTTGGCATATTTGACAAGTTTAACTTTCTTTTAACACTTCTGCCTCTAGATAAATAATAACTGAGGTGCTGCTCTGTGAACAGGAGGTTTAATGCAACTGCAAAAAGTATCGACTCAGGTCAGCCTGCGCAGTCCGCGCAGGCTGACCTGAGTTGAAGCTTTTTGCTATTGGTAAATTTTCTGCTTGTCCAAGGACCATTATATCTCATGATTCAGCCGGTTCTTGGACAAACTGGTACAGTCTATCAAATTTCTAGTTGCTGTCAGAAAAAGGTGTAGTAAAACTAGAACAAAAGTTGGCAACTTTTGTGTTAGTTTTACGACGCAATGTTTTGCCACCTGCTTGAACTTTGACTCCACTGTAACATATTTTCAGTTTTCATGATAATATCCATACTTTTTAAATGATATAAATCAAATTTGTCAACAATTTGATCTCTGAATCGTTTACGTTTGGCTGCTAGTGGGTCTTTAAACAACACTCGCGCTTAGATCATCATCAGACTGCACATAGCGTGCAGAAAAAAAAAAGATTATAAAATTCATGTAATTTATTTAGCATTCTATGGATTCACTCGTTTATTGATAAATAACTGGAATCTTTATTTGAAATGAAAGCTAGCAGTCAGGAGATAAAACACGATTTTTTTTTTTGACATTTCAGAGAGGTTTTCAACAAACTTTAAACAAATTTATTGGACAATCTAAGTCCAAGATAAGATTACACGTTGTGTGCAGTCTGGTCTTAATCCGCACTGTCTGATGTAAAATTTTGTATTTTTCCTAATTGAAAGGATTTGCAGACGACAAATTGACGTAACTTAAAGCATGAACCTTGTTTTTCATAGAGTAGTGGTAACCAGCATTTTCTCCTTCTCCCACAATGTTTTCTACCCTTTTTTCGTCAAAAGTCTGGATTTTGTGTAATGGCCCTGGCGGAGAAAGCGTCTGAAAACATTGTGGGAAAACAAGAAATTGCTGGTCACCAGCATTTTCTTCTTTCCCCACAATGTTTTGTACCCTTTCTTAAGGAATGCATATCCTCTGTGTCATATTTAATTTGTCGTCTGCAAATGTTTTCAATTCGGACCTGTCTAAAATGTTATCCTTTGGTACAGTTTCATTGAGTGCTCTCATTGTAAAAGGCTCGAGAAAGAGTTTGACTTTGTATTAATCATATTTTTTTTAAACTTTAATCAACTTTACGTTTCACTAAACTGCGTAGATTTACGGAATTATTTTGGGGGATTGAATATACACACGTAAGATTCCTGCTTTACCCAAAGGTATGAGCTGACATAAGGTTATGTAAAGTACCAAAATTTTGTGTGAACGCAGCTTAATGAAAAGTAGCGAGTGGTGAGTAGCGAGGATGGTAGAATTCTTTAATCTGTATAGGTTCATCAAAGATGTCCTTGATATTCGTAAAAACACCATAAACCTGCATATCTAATTCAATATGTTCTATATTTTTCTTCCATCTAAGCAAAAGTTAAATTATTTGAAACATATTTCATGACTTCCCTAAAAGTACTACACATGTACATGTATATCATTTTCGACGCAATACTCGTTCTGTAATAATATTTCATATATATTGTTTCTACTTTATGTATAAGAAAATTTCCAACCAAAAGTAAGAAAGTCAACATTGCCATTTCAAAGTCCTTCCAGCCAGACAAATCTCACATATCAGATATTTTATATCCAAGATAAAATTGCACATTTTTTGCAGACTGATCTAGATCCACAGTGTCTGCAAAAGTGCAAAATATCGTCTAGTTTTACTAATGGTTTATGTCTGATTGTTATAAGACAAAATTTTTATATTCTGTCTGTTTTCTTCGACGAAAAGAAAAGCGGATTTTCTTAAATAATGATTGATGAGGTCTGAATCTCTCGTGTTTCTGATAAATTTTCATTTTCTTCTCTCTTGACGATTCCCCCGTCTCAGATTTTCGGGTGTCAAATAAGAGCCATAAGACGAGAATATGACCTCTAATCCCGTTTAATCTCGCATAATCTCGTGTAATGTTATCCTTAAGGTGCGAGGACAGCTCCGCAGAGACTCGACAATCATCGTTTCCGCGAGATAACGCGTGATTTGGTAACAAAGTCGGATTACTCGGCTATTATCGTATTGAAACACCTAAGCTGTTTGGCATTGTGTCTCTAAAGTCCGACCAAGTTTGGTAATCGTTGATTTTTCACAATAATTGTGGTCTTCAAAGTAAATGTCCGCATTTGGATAAATAAATGGATATTAGATTCAGTTAATTTCGCATCAATTTTCATTCGGTTGTCATGGTTTCGTATCAGAAATGGGGATGTCGGCATTAGATCACTAAGAAACAAACATGTTCAGAGCTTACATGGGGATTTAACGATGTGTATTGAATAATTCAAAGACGGAGAAAGAATCAGTGTGATAAATCCTTTACTATTGAGAAATAATCCTTATGAAAACATTGAGGGAAAAGGAGAAAATGCTGGTAACCAACATTTTCTCCTTTTTCCCACAATGTTTTCTATTCTTTTCCAGACAAATCACATCATTTGTACCGAATATGATTTGACGTTTACAAATGCTTTCAATTCGGATAAATCTTAATCTTTTTTCGTCTGATAAAGAGAAAAAGATTAGAATTTATTGTGAGAAGAGCGAGAAATTTCGAAAACGTCTGAGCCAACAAACCTTCACCAAACGATCGCTTGATGTTTTCGACACCGAGAAAGAAAGCTTTTAATAACATTACTAGAAAAAGGAGACAACGCAGGTAACCAGAATTTCCTCCCAGTGATGTTTTACTAATTTAAAGGAAGGGTTTTGTCGTGTGCGAATACGTTCAAAATAGAAAAGTTCAAAATATTTGCCGTCCGTTTGAGGGTTTATTCATTAATGGAACGGAAAGGGAAAATATGTCTTTCTATAAGATGAAAGATTTTGAATAAACTCTTTACCAAACTGTCCCGTGTTTTAACATTCCTGAGAAAGAAGCCTTTAAAAATTTGTGAGAAAAGGAGAAAATGTCGGTAACCAGCATTTTCTCCTTTTCTCACTATATATTCAGCTCCTTTAGGAATAAATCCCAACAATTCAGCAGCATTTGTGTCCTCTGCAAATGGTTTCAAAATGGATGGGTCTAAAATTTTCTTGTCTGGCTTTGAGTTAACCAATAGGCTGCAAAGCGCGACTCGCCGACCTTCTGCGGATAGCGTAGTTCAAGATCAGACTGCACAGAAGGTGCAGTCTGATCTTGGATCTACACTCTCCGATAAGGAGATATCATTCCCTAAAACAGACCTTTGAAATAGCAGTAATTGGGTTTTTATCATCGATTTGAAAATCTCATTTTAGTTATTTAGCGGGATAAAGGTTAGGTCTTTGATCTCTATACGAAAGTTCGGTATCTGTAGACAGAATACTGTAGATGTCTTGAAAAGTTAAGATACGAGCCATACGCTGTGAAAAGGGGGCTTAATGCATCTACAAAAAGTATCGATTCATGTCAGCCTGCGCAATTCGCGCAGGCTGACATGAATCGAAACTTTTTGCTATTGGTCAATTATCTGCATGTCCAAGGACCAATCTACTTCTGACCCAGGAAAAAAAAAGATAGATCTATAATTATGTGATGACTTGCTTGGTACCATGTACCATGGAGATGAATTAAACCCCTTTTTGCCAGAGCATGGCTCCTATCTACTTTCCTCTCCAATAAGAGTAGAAATTAAGCTTAACCCTGTACCACACAATTCTGAGTTTTATTGACGTTCACGAGGAAGGCTTTTGAGAACATTGTGGATAAAGGAGAAAATGCTAGTTACCAGCATTTTCTACAATCACCTCAAGGTTTTTTACATTTCCAAAGAGAATTTCAGTTTTTGAGTTACATTTGATTTGTCGTCTTCAAATGCTTCCAATTTTGACCAGACTAAAATTGTGTAGTTTGGTAAAGAGTAAAAGCGATTATGTTAGTGTCAATAAAACCCCTAAATTGTACGAAACGTACAGCCTGATCTTGGATATATTTTTTTCCGTTTCTTGTCAAATCGCAATATTTCGACTTTTATCCTCGTAAAAAAGGCCTTATTAGTTCGGCGCTCTGGGGATCGAAGAAGATGGTAACGCTATGGACTCCATTTGCTGGCAAGAGTCAGAACGCTGCAAAATTATCAACTTTTTTTTTTATTTGGAGTTTAACACCATTTCAACACCTTAGGTCATATCATGGCGGTCAGTGACGCACCCATGTGTTTCCTGGCATCCTCACACCAGTACTGACACAACTTTCTATCCAAAGCTACTGACTACCTTTGTCACATGAGAAGCGAAAAATCGCCGGAAAGAAAGTTCGCCGCAACCGGGTATCGAACCCGCAATCCCCAGGTCACGAGTCAGATACGCTAACCATTGAGCTACCCGGCCGGGCAAAAAAAGAAATTATCAACGAACGTATCAACACTAAATTGCTTTTTACCTACAAGGTCTGCGTCCATATTTACCAACCGTTCTTAAGAATATTCTCAGTCTCAGTTTTATTCTCAAGAATTATATAGATTTGGAAGTAACACACCTTCTGATTGGGTAAACCAAATGGTTTAGCCAATCAGAAGTTGCATTATTTTCTAAATCTAGAATATGACAAGGAATGAAACTAAGAACGGTTGGTGAATATGGATGCTGGATTATTGTATTATGGGCAACTTGATTAAATAACAACATCTCATATCTCAATCACAAACATATTTTGTCTGTTTTCCAGAATTACAACTCTTGAATTTCAGTTTAGCACCCAATAAAGTGAAATAAGACCTTTTAATGGTTTGGTTTTATCACACAATCTCGGATATATTTACATTTATTATGGCCAAGTGAAAATGACGCGCTCACCGATTTTTATACTCTTTTCTCTTTCTGTCTTTGTTTTAGCCGGTCCGGTCATCAAGTAAGGACTTGTCAACGTCTATCAGGAAGTCATATGTCAATAAAATTCCGAAATTATCTTTACAAATTGCTAGAAAATTTCTTAGAAGCCGTTTAGAGCTAGTTTAAGGCTGGTCATCAAACATGGAGCCGTCTGATTCTGGTAGTTACTATGGAAACGCCGCCATTACCGGAAGTTATTTTCCTGAACACAGATTCCAGCTCGAAGATTTAATTTGCGTCTGTCACGAAGAACCGTAATTTTCTCCTACTATTGCAGAAATTTGTCAACGGTGACACAAACGAAAACAGACATGTATCATGAAAAAAGGCGCCTTCTCCCCAGACCGGAAGTGGAATTCGTCGCGTGAATGGTCCGTGTCAAGGAAGCGCAGATCATTGTCGTTCGTTAGACGCTTGGCACTGTTTTTGTTCAAAGGGGACGGTCGTCGTATTTCTAATTGTACTTTTCATGGAAACTTTTCTCATAAAGTTCCTCATATATCGTTGTCACCAGTCGTCAGTATTTTTTGCTGTTTACATGTCGGGGTACCCTTAACTCTTTTTTATCAAACAAATCTGTAGTTTGTCGATTTACGAGGAAATAATTAGTGAGCCCCTTGAAGTTACTCTCTCTCTCTCCCTCTCCCCCCCTATCTAGAATTGTTTTAATACCTTGTCATAACCATTGTTACATACCGTTTTCTAATATTGTCATAATTTGTGGCCTTTCTACTTTCATTTGCTATTTGAGGGACATGAATATCTTTAAACAAAACTCTCTCAGCGCCTGACCTCTTTTTGACGGCTGAAAATCAAACCCACTAAAACTTGAAAAAAAAAATCTTTTATCGTATGGGCTTAACGGCATAGATCCGAGGTCGAAAAACGTCGAGTTTATACATGTATGAGCTATGCTCTGTGGAAAGGGGACTTAATGCATCTGCAAAAAGTATCGATTCATGTCGAACTGCACAGACTACCATAGGTCGAAATCTTTCGTTACTGGTTGATTTACTGCATGTAAAAGGACCCAGTCTACCTAAAGGTTTAGCCAATTGTTACACAAAATGGATTTTATGGATCCATAATAGTGTGATGACTTGCATGGTATCATGCATCACGGAGATGCATTTTTTTTTTACCGGAGCCGCGTGAAAACTCTATACTCACAAAAAGTCAAGCAACAAAACCACTTCCGTATCTTTTTTAGTCTGTGAAATATTTTATTAGTTTATTTCAAATGCGAAGAAAAACACATTATTTGCACGTCCAACTGGTAATTACTTTTTTACTTGTTACCTTTACAAAATGATGAGTATTTCTTCGCATTTAACCCTAAGGCTGCTATGCACAAATCGCTGACCTTTTGCGGAAAGTGTAGATCAAGATCAGACTGCACAGAACGTGCAGTCTGATCTTGGATCTACACTTTCCAATAAGAAGATTTTTTTCTCACCCAGAAAATAAATAGACACAACATTATTCGGGTTTTTATTTTCGGCTTGAAAGTTTCATTTCATTCATTTAGTAGGCTTAGGCTGCCAAGTGTGACTCACTGACCTTTTGCTGACAGTGTAGATCAAGATCAGACTGCACAGAACGTGCAGTCTGATCTTGGATCTACACTGTCCGATAAAGATGTATTTTTCCTCACAAAATAACTTTGAAATAGCAACATTTGGGTTTTTATCATCGACTTGAAAGTTTCATGTTAGTTATTTAGCAGGAAAATGGTTAAAGTTAACTGGTCAAATATTTCACAAGACTAAAAAGTAGAAATGATTTTGTTGCTTGAGTTTTTGTGAGGAGTATATAATACTTTGCGCTGAAAGAATTAGACAAAATCTCTAAATCAAAGTAAAGGATTTTTGGGTCTGATAAATTCGTCACTTGTCTGATCAAAGATGAAATCAGTGTTGATTGTGGCCATTATCAGATCAGATCTACAATTTTGGAGGCAAGTAGAGACTGACCGCAAGTTAACGCTTCGCCAAACGACAAAACTTCAGTCGACTGGACTGAATAGAGCACATTTGCGGATACCAAATTAAATTTAGCTCAAATACATGTAATGATATCTGCCTTTGACAGAAAGCATTGTGGGAAAAGGAGGAAATAGTGGTTACCAGTATTTTCTCCTTTTCCTACCATGTTTTCAAAAGTCTTCTTTTCTTAGTATCGTTAAAACACGGGATTGTGTGGTAAAGGACGTACGCTTCGCCATTGGTAACTTTTTTTTCTTGCTGTTTACTAGCTCTGATTCAAGGGCAGTTTCTATTTTTTTTGTACGGTGTAACCAGGGTTCTCTCCTTTTCCTACGATGTTTTATAACCTCCCTAAACAAATTTCAATTTTTCTTTATACAGTCAAATTTATTTTGTCGTATGCAAAATGCTTTCAATGTGGACCGGTTTAAAATTCTGTCGTTTGGTAAAATTGTGTGAGAACGAGAAAACCTTGTTTCCTACAATGCTACTCATGCATTCTTCCTCAATGTAGTAAAAGCAGCGAAATTGTTTGGTAAAGATTCATAACACAGAGTCACTAGCGACTTAAAGAGTCGCTGGCAACTTAATTAGCTTTTTGCAGGCGACATAGACCCAAGATCATACTGAACTATAACAAGCAGGCTGATCTTGGGTCTAGGTCGTCCTGTTCATCATTTCACGTCTTTAACACACGATGAAAATGTAGACTTGTCCAATGCGAAGGCATTTGCAGACAAAAACTGAAATGTGGCTTAAATGATGGATTTTGTCTTTGAAAGGGTAGAAAAGATTGCTGGAAAAGGAGAAAATGCTGGCTACCAGCATTTTCTCTTTTTCCCACAATGTTTTCAAACGTGTTCTTTCTCAAGGTCATTTAAACTCGAGACCAGACGTCACAATTTTGGCCTTGTACAAATTGAAAGCATTTGCAGACGACACCTCAAATGTGGCTCAAATGACTGAATTTGTCTTTGACAGGGTAAAAAAAAAAACAACAAGAAATGTGGGAAAAGGAGAAGATGCTGGTTACGAGCATTTTCTAGTTTTCTCACAATGTTTTCAAAAATGTTCTTTCTCAGGGTCGTTTAAACTCGAAGTCGTGTGGTTAACTCTTTACCAGACGACACAATTTTAGACTTAACCAAATTGAAAGCATTTGCAGACGACAAAATAAAAATTATTGTGACTCAAAAATTGAAATTCGTCTAAGCAAGGGTAGAAAACATTGTGGGAAAAGGAGAAAATGCTGGCAACCAGCATTTTCTCCTTTTCCCACGATATTTTCAAGTCTTCTCTCTAAGGGTCGTTTAAACTCGGACTTGCGTGATAATGGCGTTAAACCGCGAGGAAATGTCTCAACATCTTTGTTTATTTCGAAAAGAGAACAAATCTGAACCAAAGCAATGTCGTGACTCAACGTATCAGTAATTATACAAAATTTATGTTATTCTTCAAAATAGTTTTCCAAACAATAGTCGGGACATTTTTCAAATACCAGACCACAATGTCGAATGTCAAGTTAAAGCTAAAAGTACCCGCTAAAACATCTTACAACGCGTGCACCGAGACCTGCAGACGACAGCGTTATCGTAGATGTCATCGTCCAAAGGTCATTTTCAAATTTGACAGGTCAGTATTAGAGCGAAAATGACCATAAATGTGATATAATGTTTTACTTTGCGGTAATATACGGTCAGAATGTAACACTTGTAGTAGGACGCTGGCTACAGACGGACGTCTCGCTTAGTCTCGCGAGTTAACGTGGTGAAATGCGAGACATAAAACTGATGCTTTATGGGATTGTTTACACCCCGAAATTGACTTCCCGTCATGTTTTACATAGTTTATGGTTTGTTAAGATGTACAGTTACTAATTACGACACACTGACTTAAATCATGTAGTATTTCTTAGCGGTTTATGTACTTTTTAAGATAATATTTAAGACAGTAACACAACTTTGGTGCCCTTAACCGTTTGGCTCAGTCAATCAGAAGTTGTAAGCAGTACAATAGACGGTGCAAGTGGAAGATCATACTGGGACTCCTGTGCACTGGGCTCTCTCTGTCAACGGAATGAAGGATAGGAAGCTCTTGCTGTCCCAAAAGCTTTAAAAGAAAATAAACTGTGTGAAATATACAAAACAGGACCCGTTTTCACCAACCATTCTAAAAAACTTTCTTAGTTTCATTCTCAAGAAAAACTGTAGGTCAAAGATTAAATTGCACGTTCTAGGCAGTCTGACCTTTGACCTACAGTTTGATTGAAACCATCTGCTATGTCATGTTGCTCAGTTGATTGATTGATTGATTGTATGGTGTTTGACGCTGTGTTCGATATTATTTCAGTTACATAGGTACAGCTACTCGTACCAATGCCTTCCTATTTTTTTTTTACTAATAATACTCACTAAAAATAAATCTTCCCAAGCCACTGGCTGCTTTCCCACATAACCATCATCTAAGAAATGATTAGCGATGAGAGAAGAATGAAAACCTGCCACAATGACTATCATTAATCCTACGAAAGAAATTTGCTAAGCTGAGGATTCGAACCAGCGACCCCCTGTTCTCAAGTCCTGTGCGCTAGCAGCTACCAACTGCGCTACTAGAGCTCGGCTTGTTGCTCAGTATCAAAAGGATTAATTTAGAGATAAGGATTATCAATAAATGAATAAACGATCTTTATCTTTCGTTTACATGTGAGACATGCTCAGGCAAAAAGGGAATTTGTAATGCATCTCCGTGATTCATTATACCAACCAAGTCATCACATAATTATAGATCTATAAAGTCCATCTTTTCGAACAACCAACTGAATCACGAAGAAAATTGGTCCTTTGACATGCAGAAAAGTGACCAATAGCAATAAGTTTCGACTCAGGTCAGCCTGCGCGGACTGCGCAGGCTGACCTGAGTCGAAACTCTTTGCAGATGCATTAAGCCTCCTTTTCACTGAGCAGAGCTCATCTATAATGAGAAAGCGATTTTTTTCTTTCATTTATAAGTTTTGCCAATGTTTTGTATTACCGAGAATAATTACGACGTAGGTATCTATCTGATTCACGTTCAGCTGTCTTAACCCTTAGCCTTGTCACCGCCATAGGCGAAAACAGGGCCTTTTTCGGACGGCATAGATCAAGATCAGACTGCACAGAACGTGCAGTCTGATCTTGGATCTACTCCTTCCGCTTGTTTAGTCAATCCTATGAGACAAAAATCCTTCTGCGTCTCGGTGGATTCTACTTTCAGGAATCGAAAAGGATCGAGTTTGTATATTTGGGGCTGAAAGAGTACAGGATGCTAAATGTCATTGAACGTGTTTTCGCTGACAGTGTAGATCAAGATCAGACTGCACAAAACGTACAGTCTAATCTTTGATCTTTGCTTTCAGTTACTGTTAGATTTTTTTTCCCTTTGAAATGGCAATATGTGAGCAACTGTTTGAAATTTTTATTTAACCCTTTACCACACGATCCAGACTTTTGAACGACCTTGAATTAAACCAGTTAAATGGTTGAGCCAATCAGAAGTTGTGTTACTTTCTAAATCAAAGATAAGACTAAGAATGTTCTTAAGAATGATCGATGAATACGGACCCTGGACACTTCGAGACGTATGGTCACATGGCATTTACTTTTTAGTCCAGAGGTTTTGGGTTTGATCCACTCACGAGGAAAGCGCGCCTTTTTCTTTCCTTTGTAAGTTTTGTCGGTGTTTTGTATTACGACAATACATGTACATGTAATTACGGTCTATCTATCTGATTCTAATGCAGCTGTCTTAATCAAGTTGCTCTGTGCCGTTTGAGATGAAACGGATAAAATAATGAAAACATCGCGTAGATTGGCTTATCGTGGTGCTACGTGTACTACGGGAGGGGGGAGGGGGGTTTAAGACATCTACCTCAGACGTCAAAGAACTGTTGAACATAGCTGTTCTTTGTTCGATCCTCTTTCACGGGGCTGGTCCGGTTGAAAGTCTTTTGGACAGTATCTGCAGTTTTCAACCCTGACTGGTGAAAATCTGAACAGATATAAATAGAGGAGCTATCGCCCCGATAAAATTGAAAAGGCAGACTTGCAAAAGTGACACAAACGACGGTTCAATCAAGTACATAAATGAATTAGTTTTTATCCTTTACCGAAACAATCCCGATTTTCGCTTTTCAAACAATGTTTTCTACCCTTTAGAATCCAAATTTTATAAGTAGAATCACATTAACTTTTAAACTGCTTTCAATTTGCCCAAGACTGAAACTTTTCTGTCTATAAAAGGGTTAAGAAGAAGAAGAAGAAGAAGAAGAAGAAGAAGAGGAGAGAGAGAGAGAGAGAGAGAGAGAGAGAGAGAGAGAGAGGACGAGAGTAAAAGAGAGCCACAGACACAGAGAGAGAGAGAACGACAGAGCTCATTTTATTTTTCAAAGATGTCATATTTTTTTACAAGACACGCGAGATTGACAGATATAGGGATGGTAGAGGACATTAGACATGTTTACATGATTATTGAAATGGACAGTGATTACGTATACGATCATGTGATCATTTGTCCAACATGTCCGCCGTACCGTTATATCGGCGAGACACTGAAAATATAAATGACCTATCCAGATGTTTTAAAAATGATGAAAAATGTACAGGGACTAAAATTGAGGCCTCAAACGGTTGCCGGCACAATTGTTGTCTTATGTACGTGTACTATGTTTCATAGTTATACAGCAGATAGTTGGAAATACTGCACACGTAACTTTTTGCCAAAAGGCAAAATTTTGGACACGTCTAGATTGAAAATCTTTGCAAATGGCAAATTAAATGTGATAGGTCCTTCTATATGTATGGCCCTTTTTGGACCCTGAATTAGTGGGGTTCTTCTTTTAAGTACGAAGATAACAAACTAGTCTGTGTTCTATAAATAGCATCAGCTTTATTCACTACGTTGTTAGTCAAAGTATGGATAAATTCAACAGCAAATCATGATTTCTGTTTTAGAGAGAGGTAACCAGCATTTTTTCCTTTTCTCACAATGTTTCCAAAAGGTTTTTTAGTTAAGCGTCGTTAAAACTCTGGACTGTGTGGTAAAGGAATAAACCTTCCAGCTTAATAAGCAAAAACTGGAACTTTTGCGGACGGCATAGATCAAGATCAGACTGTACAAAACTGGGGTCTAATCTTGGCTCTATACCATCCGACTTTTTATTTAAGCCTATAAGATTAAAAATCTTTCAGGGTTTCAGAGGATCGTATTTTCAGCCGTTTATATGAGCCAGTCTCTGTGAAAAGGGGACTTTAGGCATCTGCAAAAAGTATCGACCCAGGTCAGCCTGCGCAGTCCGCGCAGGCTGACCCTGGGCCGAAACTTTTTGCTATTTGTCAATTTTCTGCATGTCCCAGGACCAGTTCAGTCGGTTGTTAGACCAAGTGGACTTTATGGATCCATAATTATGTGATGACCTGCCTGGTATCATGCATCACGGATATGCATTTAGCCTCCTTTTGCTAGAGTATGGCTCATATATTTGACGCTGGAAGAGTTATGTTAATACATCCTAAAACAAGTTTCCATCGACTCAAAAAATCATATTATCTTTTAGCGGCGAAATGTTAACAATGCCTTCCGAGTAAATCATACCATTTGAAACTTTAAGAAGTATGGACACTTATTGTGAAGATGACAAGCTGTTATTGTACGGTCGGTCCAAGCGTTGGTCGCTGGCAGAGAAATAGATTTTAAAACTAGGTTAAGAGTTGCCAGGTTACTCTTTTGTTTGTTTACTTTTTACCTGATTTTCAAATTCCTTTTTCTGTCAGCGACTAAAACTTAGACCGACCACACAATAATAGATTGTGATCTTCAGAATATTTTTCATGCTTTTAAAAGGAATTATTTAAACTCAAACCCATTGTAACACTGGCATTGTTCATTTTTGGCTGCTTCGTGGGTTTTAAGTGAAAGTGCTGTCTGTCAAGCAGGAACTGACAAGTTCGAGAAGACAGCCAGTCAGGCAGGGACGTGGTCATGTGACCGATGACGTAGGTAAAACACCTCGGCCAGACGAACACATTTTTCTCGGTACGTCTTGCATGTTTTTCGTGTACGGTTTTTAACACGTGTCACTTACGTATAAAACATAGTCCTGTCATAACCTTCAGGTTAGCACTTCACCACACAATCTTGAGTTTTAACAACTTTGAGAAAGAAGTCCTTTTAAAAACCTTGTGGAAAAAGGAGAAAATGCAACCAGCCTTTTCTCCTTTTCCCACAAGGTTTTCTACCCTATAAAAGACCGAAATCATCAATTTGAGCTATATTTAATTTGTCGTCTGCAAATGCTTTTAATTTGGACGAGTCTAAAATTATGTCGTTTAGTAAAGAGTTATCGCATTCTCGCCTCTAAGTAAATTTTACGGTAGACGAATTTGAAAAAAAAAATCATTGTTAAATATGGATAGTCAATAAAGATTTAGAGTTAACATGTAAAAACACCCAAAAACAGTGTGTTAAAAGGAGAAATTGCTCGTTGCGAGCAATTTCTCCTTTTTACTCACTGTTTTCAAAAGTCGTCTGCGACGAGACGAAAGAAAAAGTCGTCTGCAAGAAGTAATACGAGTTTGTTGAACAGAAAAATCAACATCTCCGTCTACTGTACGCCATTTGCATTACAATGTTCTGCGATGTTTTTTGCCTTGTTACTTTAAGAGGTATTCAGTGCGCATTAATATCAATGTCCGTAAAAAAAAAGTAGATCTTGGCGGTAGATGTTCATTTGTGTGTAAATTAAAACGACAAACTTGATAAGGATTCTGAAAATTTTGTCATTTATAAACCCACATAAAATTTAAGTTGAGTGTTTAATCAAAATGAGCTGCGGTCTGGCAAAAAGGGGCACATCTTCGTGATGCATTATACCAAGCAAGTCATCATATAATTATGGTTCCATAAAATCCATTTTGTTTAACAGCTGGCTGAATCATGAGGTAGACTGTTCATATGGCATGCAGGAAATTGGCCAATAGCAATAAAGTATTGACCCGGTCTGGGCAGGCTGATATGGGTTGATACGTTTTGCAGATGCATTAAGTCCTTTTCACAGAGCATGACTCAAATTTGTACAAAAAGAAAGAAAAAATAATTGATGGAAAACGTTGGTCAATTTTGGCAGACGAATGTCAGAGGTATATCTTCTGCTCGCTAACATTGTACATCTGTAGCTCAGGGGTACCTTTCACTAAACAGCGTACGCACGAAATTTGCGTACGCAGTTTTTGTAAGCAAGTATTAAATCTGAAAACGAGTTTTACTGAAATACATAACTTTACGATTTGATTAGTATTTGCATAATTTTATGCCACTTCATACCTTTGGGTAGCCTGGGTTCCAATCCGTTCATGTTTTCCTTTTCTATCATTCAGACGACGTTACTTTGTCAAAAATGAGGGATTACGGAAGCGATAAATCGTTTTGTAACACATCTGTATAGACCGTCAAAGGAGACCGCGATAAGGAGTGAATAAAAGATTATTACCGGTTGAACCCAGGCTAATTTTTGGGTAAAGCAGGGATCGTACGTGTGCATATTCAATTCCGAAAAATTGGCGTAAATCTACGCAGTTTAGTGAAAGGTACCCTGGTCACCAAAACGGGGATGTATCTCCGAGATTTAAGGGCTGTCGTCGGTTTTGGCAATGGATACGGCAAAAGCGATTCAGGAATGCGGTCGAGGGCAAGAGACTAAGGATGATGCCTCAAAAGAAGGTGGGATTGGGGAACTTCCCTTGATAGATTGTTCAATACAAGATATCTCCAGAAGGCTATAGGTAGATTGAGGAGGGCAGCTCAAGAAAAAAAGAGACGGGGGGGGGGGGAGGGGGTCAGGTTGTCAAGTTGTCAATTGTAGGCGTCACTGGAAGCGAATTTGGGTGCATTTTGATATCATTTCGGCATTGGCTGATTTTTTTCAGAACAGGGTATTTACTTTATCTAATACTTGATCTAGAACCTTAGAACGTTAGTGAATTTGAGTAAAGTAAAAGAATTCAGTTCTTTCGTTATTTCAAATGGCCCAGGATGGAAAGGGTTGAATAGCAAAGTTTACTGACTTACAAAATGGAGTCCTTAAATCATCGCACTCGTTTTTTTTGTGTGTCTTTTTATTTAAATGTCAACCGGTCGCTATTAATGTCGTACTTTCTTACAACGAGTGTTGAAAAACACCGATATGTCGCCATTAATTTTAGGGGCAGTCGTTTTTTTTTTGTTTTACATGTATATGTTTTTATATATCCTTTGAAAAACTGTCCTTTTGCCCTTGTCGTCTGTATTTTGCCTGCTGAGGAAAGTGTTTGTTGTTTTATTTCTATTGGACTGTGTAGATCAAGATTAGACTGTATTGAACACGTTGTCTGATATTTGATTCAAATTGTCTTATCTTTAAACTCTTTACCAAACGACAAAATTTTAGACCTTGTCCAAATATGAAAGCATTTGCGGGCAACAATCCGAATGTGGTTAAAATAATGGGAATTTATATCTGAAAAGGTAGAAAACATTGTGGGTAAAGGAGAAAATGCTGGTTACCAGCATTTTCTCCTTTTTCCGCAATGTGTTCAAAAGCCATCTTCTCCAGGGTCGTCAAAATTCGGAATTGTGTATTTAAAAGTTTAACACTGATATTGTATTTAAATTGTTCTATCTTTGAAAAATAAACTCCAAGCACCCTTAATTTCGGCACTTGGAAAGCGCTGTGGGGAAAAAAGAGGACAATGCTGGTTATCACTTTCATTCTATTTCGCAAACTGTTTTCTGCCTATTCAAATTCAAATTTTCTCACCACTGGCCATTGTTTCGACGATGTGGGAAGATATTGTGCATAGTACTGGTAACAGAAACTCGAGGAAAGCACGGATTGGTGTACTGGCCGCCGCTATATAACTGATACAATGTGGTAATGCGGCGTTATACTCCATACAGTCAATTAATCAATCAGTGATGTTTATTTCGTGTAAGGCTGATCTGGAACAATATTCTTTTGTAATATCTATTTCTATGCACGATGAAAGATATATTGTATTGTGTTTAACGCCATTTTCAACATTATTTCAGTTATATCGCAGCGGCCAGTGCACCGTTCCTTGCTTCCTTGCAGTTTCTTTTACAAGTGCTGTACACAATATTCTCCCCCACCCCCAAGCTATTGGCTATTTTCCCACATAATCATCGTCAAAACAATAATCAGCGGTGAGAGAGGAATGCATCCTGTCGCAATGACTATCATCAAACCTAGGAAAGAAATGACCGAGCAAGGGATTCGGACCGGCGACCCTCTGGTCTCAAATCATGTATGCTACCGAGTGCGATACCGGGGCTCGGCATTTCTATGCACGGTACGGATATTGTATGGAGAAGTCTAAAACATGGTCAAGTTGAAAGATACAAGATGGCACAGAAACTCGTAAATCACACACGATGGTACTATGTGTACCTTCGTTTGAAAACGAGATATTCGCGTGACACAATGCACTTTTGAAAAATATACATGGAAATTCACAACTCAGAATATACTCCAATGACTTGATCACTCAGTGATCTCTCTTCAGTCAGGCTACGATGAACTTTAAGTATTTCTTTGTTTTGAAAAAAAAAAAAAACCCTCTCCTGCGTACTCATGAAAATTTGTCCAGTGCGTACACGTGGAAATTATCTCGCCTGCGTAAAAGTGAAAATTTCTCCACTGCGTACTCGTGAAAATTTCTCCACTGTGTACACGAAAAATTGTCTCTCCTGTGTACACATTAAAATTTCTCCACTGCTCATACATGTACATCAACATTTTTCCCCTACACACACGTGAAAATTTCTTCCCTGCGTACACGTGAAAATTTCTCCACTGCATACATGTGAAAATTTCTTCCCCGAATACACGTGAAAATTTCTTCCCCTAATACACGTGAAAATTTCTTACCTGCGTACACGTGATAATTTCTCCACTGCGTACACGTGAAAATTTCTCTACTGCAAACACGTGAGAATTTTCCCCCTGAGTATACGTGGAAATTTTTTAACTGCATACACGTGAAAAATTCTCCACTGCATACACGTGAAAATTTCTCCATTGCGTACAAGTGAAAATTTCTTCACTGAAAATTTCTCCACTGCGTACACGTGCAATTTCTCCACTGCCTACACGTGAAAATTTCTTAACTGCAAACACGTGAAAATTTCTCCACGCAGTTGTCGCACCTGGCAGCCTATCGGTTAATCAATTTACCAGTTTTGATGATTAGATCTTCTTCGTGACAGTAGAAAACGAAATGTAGTGCCCCTGGCTTATAGAGGATGTAAATTTTGTATTCGTGTCAACTCCCGTTTTGTTCGCCGAATACTTACTGTTTATTCAAAACAAATTGGGAAATGGAAAAAATCTCGATTCTAAAAATGAAAGGTCATCCATGTATTTGGTATTCAACGAACTTTTACGTTCTCTTCTTTTGTAAAATACGACAAATTACAAAGAGCATATAGGTTTACCATTACAGAGTGTCGGACACAAGTTTAGTTGCTTTTGAGGAACAAGTTGGTCAAGATGAGACTATGCAGAAGGTCAATCTGATCTTTTATCTACACTCTTTGATGTGTTATGAAATATTCTAAGTAAAGAGCAACACAGGAAAAAACAAATTATTGCTTCATGCTTTTCGATAGTTTATCGAGAAATAATGGTAGATTTTGGTTTGATATTGCATGCTTTCGACCAGTGAAAAATACTGATTTCATATTTTCTAACTCTTCAATTGAAGGCGGAAATAGTAGTTCCCGCGCACTAGTTACCTAGGTAAACAGCGCGTGCAATTCAATATGACGTAATTTACGCGCATTATCCTACATTTCTCGCGCTTTACGTAGTATTTTAACTGCTCTTATGTGGGGGGGGGGGGGTATGCCACGGGGAATTACCGAAAACAACTGTACTGGATTTTGACGAAAGTTCCATTAAAACAGGGGTTAGAAACACGAAATAAATAGAATATCCTCTCGCTATCTGTTACTTGGTTCTCTATCTGTAGCCTTTACAAATATGCAGAAATGAAATTGATTTATTATAATTGGGATAAACAGCCAAACTATTGCAATATGATGGTAACTTTGGCTAGCAAATAATGGTACAAGGTACCTGACAGTGTGAATCAAAGATCAGACTTCAAGTTCTGTGCAGTCTGATCTTGGTCTATTCCGTTAGAGAAACCAACACAAGCAATCCTTCGCACTCCAAGGGTTAAACGACAGCCCATGCTCGATGCGTTATGGAGCAGGTGAATAAAACTGTCTGTGGACACAGTATGTATGTTGTTTCTAAGTAGCTGACAGTGTAGATCAAAGATCAAACTGCACGTTATGTGCAGTCTGTTCTTAGTCTACACTGTCAGCAAAACCGACATAAGCAATACTTCACGCTTTACGGTTTTACCCTGTACCACACAGTCCCGACTTTGAACGACCCTGAGAAAGAAAACGCTTTTGAAAACATACTGGTAACCAACATTTCCCCTGTACCCACAATGTTTTCTACCCTTCCAAAAACAAATTTCCGTTTTTTTTAGTCACACTTATATTGTCGTCTGCAAATGCTTTCAGTTTGGACTGTTCTAAAATTTTGTCGTTTGGTAAAAAGTTAAACGTCAGCCCGAACTTGATGAGTTATGGAGCCGGCGAATAAAACCCTCCGTGGACGGCAATGGTTGACCCAGCCTGATTTAAACATAAAGACGGAAATTCTTGCAAACACTCTTGAATGTGTTCTCTTTTATTCCCGGGACTAATCGGAAGCGCTTTCAAATTAGTTTCCACGTCAAAGGGCTAATCCGGTTCAGAAATCGATTCCTACGTACCCGAACGCTATGTCTTCCATCACGTGACCGGGACTCTATACAAACACGTGTTTCCGGTTTGTGTGTCATTCAACATGGCGCCTTTGTGGAAAATCGATTTTCGCGGGAACTCATTCGTTCGTCCTATTGTGATCGAAAACAATGAGGAAAAATGTCAATATCAATATTCTCACACCAGTGTTCTGCCTGAATAAAATATTTTGATTTTTCGTGGATAAATCAAATAACAAATAACCTGCCAAAGGTCATGATTTAACTGTTATGATCGATCTGTAGACAAAGTTCCCTTCTTCACATATTCTTAAGGTTTGAATGGAGTTTCATGACTAACTCATCTTACTGTTGCCCCTAACCACAAAGGGCATGGGCCCGGTTTAACGAAAAAACTTAAGTCTCTTATTTTGCTCAAGTCCGCTAACAGACTCGTTTTTCGACTTTGGTTGAGTTCTTTATTTCAGATGCATTTCATTACATTAACAGACTTTAGAAACATTCTCAAATCCTAAGTTGACACAACGTTTCAGACTCAGCTCAGCAATATAATGGACTTAAGTTATTTTAACTAACTTAAGTCCATTATTTTGCTGAGTTTAGTGTGAAATGTTGTGTCAACTTAGGATTTGAGAATGTTTCTTAAGTTCGTTAATATTAGTAAAATGGGTCTCAAGTAACAGACTAAAATCAAGTCAGAAATGGGGTCCTTAAGCAGACTTGAGCAAAATAAAAGACTTAAGTTTTTCCGTGAAACCGGGCCATGGTCCACGGAAGGACAGATTTTGCCATGCCAAAGATCCGGAAACGTCTTTAACGAGTAAAGCATCATTGTAAAATATAGATAATCAAATTGTGACTGTGAAAAATATTCCCCAAATTTGCTCGCTGCCAGAAGAAAAAAGTAGATTTAGTCTGAAGTTGGTAGGAGTTGTTTTAATTTACTGTTTGGCTTACTCAAACGCTGGTTTGATTCCATCTTTCACCCTGAAGGCTGCCACTCAATAAGCGTTACAACTTTTTATAGTTGGCTAATAAATTCTAAACTCAGTTCAAATTGAAAGTATTCGCAGACGACAATCTAACTGAGATTTGTATGATAAGATTTGGCTTTTCAAGGCAAGAAAATATTTGTGGGGGAAAAGGAGAAAATGCTGATTAACAGCATTTTCTCCTTTTTACCCACAATATTTTCAAAAGCCTTCTTCCTTCAATCGTTAACTCTTTACCAAACGACAAAAATTCAGACTGTTCCAAACTGAAAGCATTTGCAGACGACAAATTAAGGGTGGCCAAAATGGCAAAACTTGTCCTTGATATGGTAGAAAACATTGTGGGTAAAGGAAAATATGCTGTCAGCAGCATTTTCTCCTTTTCCCGAAATGCGAAATGTTTTTAAAAGCTTTTCTTCTCTGGGTCGTTTAAACTCCGGATTATAAATGTTGTAAAGAACTTAAACATGATATTATTTGGTAAAGGGTTAAAAAAAAAAAAAAAAAACATCGTAACATGCAACATTCTCATTTTCAAAATGCATTTCATCTAAATAGTTTAAGGCAGTAAGATCGATCAGATGCAACAACAAAAAAAAAAAACATAGTTTTTAACAAATGACAAAGCTTAAAATTGTCTTAGATTTACTGATTGATCAACTGATATGCCTACATGCTTGTTAATTGCTTTACGCTATACCAAACGACATCGCGGTTTAAGCACCGTAATAAAAACGCTTTTGAAAAAAATCTTGGGAAAAGGAGAAAATGCTGGTGACCAGTATTTTCTCTTTTTCTCACAATGTTTTTGTCTACCTTTTTGAAGACAAATGTGGTGTCCGTGGTGGTGGGGTAGAGCGTCGGCCCTTGTAACCATAAGGTCCCGAGTTCGATACCTTGGAGCGGGTGTCAGCTTTGAGATTTTTCATTGGTCTACACATTCGGCGCGAGTACTGGTGTAGTTCCCAGAAAGCAGAATCGAGAGAGATTAGAGTAAGTTGTAAGAACTTGTTTCTCAATCGATGTAAAATAAATATGTTTAAACTAAACTAAGACAAACTTCAGCCTACTAGAAACATTTTATTTGTCATCTGCCGGAATTTTTCCTTCAAAATGAGAGTGTCTGGTGTTTTGTCCGGTACAATGATTTTGATCGTTCTTTTACATGTTGAGCTTAACGATTTATCACACTGTATCGTGTTTCACTAACCTGAAGAAGAATGGTTTTGAAAATATCGTCGGAAAAGGAGAAAATACGGGTAACCAGTATTTTCTTTCTTTTGGTTCCCATGCTGTCTTGTCTGCTATCAATGACAAAGCCTATCAGTAATGCCTCTGCAAACGGTTTTAACACGGGCGAGTCTAAAATTATGTCGAACTGTAAAATTGACAGAAAAAGAAATACGGATTAAGAGAAAAGAATATTTGAAATATTTGAAATGATCAGATAGCAAAATGCGTTATCATATGGCTGCGCCACTCGTGGAAATATACCGATTATGTTCACTCGATGAAAAAAAAAATCGAACTTTCACCGAAAAAACAAATATCCTCATTAGAGTTTTCGCTCAAATCCTTAAATAATACACTTTTTATACCCCAGTTTTCATTCTTTTTCACAGCAGAAATTAGCAAATTCTTAATTACTCAGCCGACACTGAAAGAAAAAGCAGGCTTCTTTTCTAATTCAGTTCTATTCTAAGCCTTTTGCGTTGCAGCCATTCTTTTTTCAATTCACAACATTTTTCAACTGATATCCATTTTTTTTTCTCAGAAATTTGAAAACTGGATTGAATAACTACATACAGTTTTACTCCATACAAGTAAACAAGGAAAGCCAATTTGCTTACTGCATTATATTCTGTATAGCCGTGTGGTTGTGGCTTCGAAAAGATGTATCTGGATGATATATAGAGGATAATAAACTGGTTGTGTGTGATATTAAAAATCTGTTGCTAGAATGGGGTGTAATGCGATTGAAAAAATGAGTCCAAAGGACGAGTTTTTTAACCGCATCAAACCCCATTCGAATGACAGATTTTTAATATCACACACAACCAGTCAATTATACTATTTATTAAATTCCTAATTTACCCTTTTTTATTCTAATAAATATCAAGAATGGTACAATATGAGCAATATAGGAAAAAAGTAGTTCCGGCAAACATTCTAGAACTATATCGTCACTAGTAATGATACCATAATTATCATCACTAGTGGTGTCAATCACTGTGAAATTCCAATAATTCGCTAATAGGAATATAATAAAAACATGTACCTTTCAAAGGGAGTCACTGCGATTAAAAAAAAAGAATAAAGATCGATTATCGGTGAAAATGACATCCAAACGGTGTCATCAGTTTAGCACGAAAAATAATTATTGATCTCTTTTTTGAAAAACAAAATATTGTTGCTGTCAGAGTTTGTTTGGAGACGGGGGCTGTCAAGTGTATTGGTTCCGGACACATTTCCAGGTGAGAGCAAAATGGCGGCACACAATGACTTGCGAAATTGACAAAGTACTGATCGATATTATTTACTGCGACTGATCGAACTTGGATCATACTTGGTTTTAATTTGTTTAATAGCTCGTCACTTTTCAGTTTGACATGTACAATATCTTCATAAAATAGCTCCAGCAAAGAGAGCGTTAGGTTTTGACATAAGTTGGGAAATTGACAAAACAGTGATCGATATTCGTTACCGTGACAGATCGAGCTTCAATCACACGTCAAAGAAATACCAAACAAGATTAAATTTTTTAACTTGTAACTAATCTTCAGTCTGATTTAGATATCTTAATAAAATAACTCCAGCAAAGAGAGATTTAGAATTTGACTTAGGTTGGCTTTGAGTTATTTTCTTTTTCAAAACAATGCTATTAAGCGAGCCTTTGGTTTTCTACTCTTTGAAATCCCAAGACCAGCCGTTTCATTGGGCGAAACATTACGTCTAAGCCAATCGGATGGGCATTCTGGGAATTTTGGGCTATCAAAAGAACTCGTATGGTTCCGTAATTGTGTGGTGTCTTGCTTTGTACAATGCAAAACGGAGATATATTAAATCCTTGTTTGCCAGATCACGACTCATCTCTTGAACTACTGATAACTATAGACCAAGACTGTGAGAATCTATCTAATTTTGGGTCCATACAATGCAAAAATTTGGGAAATATTCTCGCAAAACCTGTCCTGATGATGAAAATTTAACATTCAGGCTAAATCTCTGGGCTGCCTTTCACAAACCTGTGTACATACATGTAAGAAAATTTGCGCACGCAGTTTAGGTAAGCGAGCATCAAATCTCAAAAACTAATTCACTAAACCGAGTAAATTTACGATTTGAGTAAATGTTTGCATAACCTTACGCTAGATTATACATTTGGGTAAAGCAGAGATCATATACAATCCCAAATAATTTGTGTCAATACGCACAGCTTAGTGAAATGCATCCCAAGACAAAAACTATTCGTTAAATTTCGTTTCATTTATTTTTTACATTATTCCCAGATCTTAGATCAAGACCGAAAAGTTGCGCTATTTGCATTCGCCCACTTGGTTTTCGCTCTCAGAAAAAATGGGTGTGGCTTGTTAACCGGAGGAAAGCGGTATCATAACCCTGTAACATGCACGATAGCCCTATTGAACGTGTATCGTGCATTATAAATATGTCAGTTTTATCGAACGGGGTCGGGTTATGTGATATTTACCATTTGCACTGTTGATTATAAGTGAGGGAGGAACCGTCCGAGCACTGGGGTCATATCCGAAGTTGTGTTAGTTCTAGTTCCGTCACATGGCAAATTTCGTTTATCAGTGTATAACTAACTAAGCAAGCCATATCGATGAATATTCAATTGGAAGAGAAATAACTGCTCAAGAGAATCACTTTGACTGAAAACAGGGTCTTATTCTTAAATCGTTCTTTAGAACATTCTTAGTCTGAATCTACATTTAGAAAGTAACACAACTTCTGATTGGCTTAACCATCTGGTTTAGCCAATCAGAAGTTGTGTTACTTTCAAATTTACAAAAATATTGAGAATTTGACTGAGAATGTTCTTAAGAATAGTTGATGAATACGGATCGAGCATTCAGTTTTGTTGTGTCTGTGACGGCTGACCACAAATAGGAGCATTGTCTATATAAAGTTGGGGCTTCTTTCACTGTGCTTTTTAAATTGTACTTTAATTTGGGAAAATAAAGCCATTCTCTTGGGCTTTTTGTAGGGAGCAACGGCCATACGTTGGCTAGAAACAGCCAGCAACGCTTTCGCTAGACAGTTATTCGCCATATTTTCAATATTGTTTAAATTCACGGATGTGGCTCTGGACAATGCTCTGTGAGGTGAGGGTGTAATGTATCTGCAAAACCTATCGACCAAGGTCAGACCCGAGTCAAAACTCTTCGCATTCGGTAAATTTTCTGCGTGTTAAAGGACCATTCTTACTTATTATTCAGTTGGACAAATGCACCTCATTATTCAGCAAGTTGTTAGACAAAATGGATTTCCTGGATATATAGGTTTAATTATGTGATTACCTGCTTGGCATAATGCATCACAGGGATGTATTGAAACCCCATTTTTTGCCAGAGCATGGCTCATTAAAACCTGTATGAAATAAACAGTTTCTCGTTCCATTGAACACCAGAAAATGCTCCGAAGGGTGGAGATAAATATGACTTCCCGTATCACTGTGATACAAACCACGTGACGACCGGAAACAGGTTTCGGGCTACACAAAACCACTTTGCGAGATTATCGTTATCGTCCGTCCTGAAATTCGCGATTCGTCTGTTGACCTGTTAGGTGATAAGGACATAAACAGACGTTTTTCGTTATCATGGTAACGGGTCTGCGACTATTTGTCAGCTTTTCAAGCGGTACAGAAATACTCTTATCCATGGTCATTCACGCGTTTCTCTGGAAACAAATCAAACTGCAGAATATAGTACTAAAGGTAGAAAATATGTTTTAGCAGTGGACTATTTTGTTATCACGGTAACGGGTCTGCGACTACTTGTCAGCTTTTCTAGCGGTACAGAAATTTCCTTCTCATTTACGCGTTTCTCCGGAAAAAATCAAAGTACAGAAAGTAGTAATGAAGGTAATGGTAGAAATTTCCGAGAAAATGGGTTTTACTGGTGGACCATTTCGTCGCACAAGTCTGCGACTATTTGTCAGCTTTTCTAGCGGTACAGAAATAGCCTTCTCTATCGTCATTTACGCGTTTTTCTAAAAAAAACAAAATCAAATAACAGAAAATAATAATAAAGGTTATGGTAGAAATTTCTCAGAAAAAAAGGTTTGAGCAGTGGACCCTTTGGTTTTCATGGTTACAGGTCTGCGACTATTTGTCAGCTTTTCTAGCGGTACAGAACTACCCTTCTCCATTGTCATTTATATCATTTACTCGTTTCTCTGGCAACAAATCAAAGTACAGAAGGTATAAATAGAAAGTAATGGTAGAAATTTCACAGAAAATAAGTTTTAGCAGTGGACCATTTCTTTATCATGGTAAAGGGTCTGCGACTACTTGTCAGCTTTTCAAGCGGTACAGAAATAACCTTTGCCATTGTCATTTTTGCTTTTCTCTGGAAAAATCAAAGTACAGACAGTATAAATAGAAAGTTATGGTAGAAATTTCCCAGAAAATAGGTTTTAGCAGTGGACTATTATGTTATCATGGTAACGGGTCTGCAACTACTTGTCAGCTTCTCTATTGGTATAGAGATACCCTTCTCATTTACGCGTTTCTCAGGAAAAAAATCAAAGTACAGAAAATACTAATAGTAAGTAATAGTAGAAATTTCCCAGAAAATATGTTTTAGCATTGGACTATTTTGTTATCATGGTAACGGGTCTGCGACAACTTGTCAGCTTTTCTAGCGGGACAGAAATACTCTTCTCATTTATGCTTTTCTCTGCAAAAAAAACCAAAGTTTATAAACTACTAATGAAGGTAATGGTAGAAATTTCCCAGAACATAGGTTTTCAGCAGTGAACCATTTTGTTAAAAAATTCATTAACCTGACGGTTGACAACATTTTTTTCTAAGATTGATTGTTTTATTTCATGACTATTTTCCATGAAATCGTGTACCTAAACATTTTGTATGCTTTTTTAGGTGTTAGGAAAGTGGTTTGGATTGTAATGAAGTGGTCTGGGATGTTTTTCGAACGGTATTGGGTGTTTTGGGATGTTTTTTCTTACTTATTCATCCGCGATATAGACTTTATAAACTAGGCCACGTCAGAGCTGAGGAACAAGGCCAGTATCAAATCTAGGGCCAGTTCTATACCATTCGCGATGCTTGATTATATGTTACACTTTCAAATATAGCTAAGGTATATTATTTATAAAGGTAATAAAAAAAAATTGTACTATTTGATAAGTTGAAGACTACAGTTTTATGACATTCCCAGTATGTAAGGTAATATTTACACTTGTCCTGCTCAATAAGTGAAATTAAATTTTTGAGCCATTACTAAAAACTCAAAATTTGCCATATCGAAGATATTTTTGGGAGGACAATATGTCCCTATCGGACAGTGAAGATCAAAGATCAGACTGCACGTTCTGTGCAGTCTGATCTTGATCTACACTGTCCGCAAAAGGTCAGTGAGTCGTGATAAGCAGACTAAGGGTTAAACAATAAAGGCGGCTGGCGACTTTCAAAACATACATCAATTTCTATCAAATGTGTAAAAATGGCGTCCATTTATTATGTTGCACAGCATTCAGTCTCTTCATGAAATTCACTTTCATTAATCAGCACGTCTAGGATGTGATCACTGTCAGCTCTGGAACTTGATGCCTTAAACTTATCTGTTGTTGGAGGATGAACTTTATGCACATTGTATGGGATGCTTTGAGAGTTAGTGTGTAATTCGGCGTTTCTTCTTGAAGACAATTATGAAAATGCTTCAACATTTACAGGGAGCGATATTTGCAGCTCCTTCCTTGGACACAAAAGCTTATGCTAACATGTTGTGGCAGGGTATGTGTACTACGGGAAATGCGTCTTCTGTAAGATGGTACAAAACCGCACACAACCCAAAATGGTTGAAAAGCAAGTTTGATTCAAGGGTAATCTCGAAAACAGAGCAACGATAACCCTTCACTGGCCATGTATAAGCTCATTGGTCTTTTTCTGTGCGATTATGTGCATAAAGTCCAGCCTCAGACAACAGATTACTTCAGTAGTTCCAGAGATAAGACTGTTCACAATTCAAACGTGCAGATTGATGAAAGCGAATTTTCTGAATTGACCGCATGCCCTGCGATTTAAAAATGGACGTCAATTTCAACATTTTTAAATCGATGTACATTCTGAAAGGCGCTAGCCACCTTTATTGTTGAACGTTACCCTGCATACCGTGCATGTCATAAAACTGTATTCCTAAACTTTTTTATGGGTACATATTTTATTGTAATACCTTCATCAGGCATATTTGAAAGTGTAACATATATTATGAAACACCCTGTAGGTTAATCCAGAAGGATGTGTATAAGCACTTGAAATACTTCGAACATTCATTATCAAACCATTTCTTGGCAGCCACTTAATGGACATTCCCCGCTATGAAATTCGTCCGTGTTTTTTCCCCAGTTAGTAGTGTTTTATCTCTTTATGGCCGTGTAAAACAATGATACCAGTATAAATTGTCGTCAATTCATTGCCGGCATGCCGGTTTTCGATATAGAATTACGACAAACCAATTTCGAAAAGCAATTTTGTACCGAAGCCACCCACATAATTCATCATCTTCTACCCTGGCATTGTCGTAAAAACCACAACAGAATGCAGATTGTCGTATAAAAAGTAATGTTACAGAATATTTTGCGTTTTTATTTATATGCTTTACGGCATTTTTACGACTTAACAGCCAATCAACGCCAGACGATGTTGTTATCGGAATAGCCATTAGTATACTGAAAACAAGAGAAGTGAAAATAATAATCATAGAAAATAATGTCTCAACTGTCAGCCATAATTATGATGAATATATTTTGACGTAGATTGAAATCTCGGTAGGAGCGGAATCAAGCTGTGGACTCGGTCGCCATGGATTTGAACACATTAAACTCAGAAATTTGAAAAAGCAGCGTGAAAATGTAAAAGAAATACGTGTAATTGAGCCATACTCTCTTAGGGGGGCTTAATGCATCTTCTAAAAGTATCGATTTAGATCAGCCTGTGCATTCCGAGTAGGCTGTTTTTGGCTAAAACTTTTTGCTATTTGTCAATTTTCTGCAGCTCAAAGGATAGTGTACCTCGTGATTCAGTAGGTTGTTATGCAAAATGGAATTTATTGATCCAATAATACTGTAATGACTTGTTTTTGTATCATGCGTTTTGGCAATGCATTAAGCCCCCTTTTGTCAGAGCATAGCTCAATTAATTCTTGCAAACCCAAAGACGAAAGCGGGGGCATTTTCTTCGCACGGTGTAGATCAAGAACTGATTGCACAGAACGAAATTATCGCTACCGTTTAGAAACAAAGCCAGTTTAAAAACTTACAAAAAACTCAAGTCTCTTATTTTGCTGAACTCCGCCAACGTACTCAATTTCTGCCTTAACCCTTTGGCTGCTAAGCGCGACTCATTGACCTTTTGCGGACAGTGTAGATCAAGATCAGACTGCACAGAACGTGCAGTCTGATCTCAAGATTAGACTGCACAGAACGTGCAGTCTGATCTTGGATCTACACAGTCCGATTAGGAGATACTTTTCTGCAAAAAATACCTTTGAAAAAAGCAAAATCTTTGTTTTTACTATCGGCTTGAAAGTATCATTTAATTTATACAGCAGGATAAGGGTTAATTTGAGTTGGCTATATGTCCGCATTTCACTAACATTCACTGACTGTACGAACTCTTACGAACAAAGTCCGTAACAAAGAAACAAATGAACAAATGCATGGTAGAAATACAGGGACCGGCAGGATTCGGATCTAGAACGCCCGGACGAATGGCCAATACCATAACAACTGAGCTATAGAGAATTCTCCCTATATTATATACATCATTTCATCCAAATGAACTCAGAGAAGTTCGATAAAGACAGATTTTTTGTTAAATTCATATGGCCCATGCTTTGTGAAAAGGGGGCTTGATGCATCTGCGAAAGGTATTGACCCAGGTCAGCCTGCGCAGTCCGCGCAGGCTGACCTGGGCCGAAATTTTTCGCTATTGGTCAATTCTCTGCATGTCTAAGGATCAGTGTACCTAATCATTCAGTCATTTGTTGACAAAATGGATTTTATGGATGCATCATACTGTGATGACTTGCTAGGTGTCATACATTACAGAGATGCATTAAGCCTCATTTTGCCAGAGCATAGTTCATATGTATTTTAATTTGAAGAGCAATTTCTTCTTTGCCAGAATGCTTTCACTTGAAATTTTCATTAAATATGGAGTCACGTTGGTAATCCATATCCTAACGAAACTTTTCGAGTTCTTCTACTTCAGATTTGTTTCAGCAGATAAAAACTTAAGCTTTTACCAGACGACAAAATTTTAGACTGGTCCAAATTGGAAGCATTTGCAGACGATAAGTTAAATGCTCTCAAAAGATAGGATTTTGTCTTGGAAACGGAGAAAACATTGTTGGAAAAGGAGAAAATGCGGATATCTGGATCCCTATTCACAAACCATTCTTTGTCTAATTCTGGATTTAAAAAGCAACACAACTTCTGATAGGTGTAACCATTTGGTTAGGCCAATCAAAAGTTGTGTTACTTTCAAATTTAGAATGTTCATGAGAATAAAAGAAAAATGTTTTAAAGAGTGTTGGGTAAATACAGGCCCAGTAATTTCTCCTTTTTTCACAATTTTTACTAAAGGCTTTTTTCGTATTGGACTATTAACTAAAGTTTTAATAATTAGGAAAACTAGGAAATATTTCATAGGTTCATTATTCAGTTTAGCAGATATACATGTATTTTATTTAAATTCTGACACCTCTGGCGAACAAACTCTAAACTCTTTACCAGACGACAAAATTTTAGATTTGCCTATATTCGAAGTATTTACAGACGACAAATTAAAAGTTTACCTAAACCTGAAGTTTTTCTTTTCAAGCGATAGATAACATTACGGGAAAAGGAGAAAATGCTGGTTACCAGCATTTTCTCCTCTTCCCGCAATGTATTCAAAACGGCTTTTTCCTCAGTGTCGTTAACACCTGGCATTTTATGGTAAAGGTTTAACGCTTTACCAGGCGAGAAAATTTGAGTCCGGTCCGTTTTGAAGCATTTGCAGACGATAAACTCATTTTGGCTTCATAGTTTTGATATTGATCAGGTAGAAAACATTGAAGGAAAAGGAGAAAATGCTGTTTAGTCAACATTTTCTCTTCTTCCCGCAATGTTTTTTTTAAGCTTTCTTCTTTATGGTCATTAAAACACGGGGTTTTGTGCTCATAGGTTAAATCCGTAAAATAAATTGTAATTACTGTTAGTTTCGAAGACCTAAGGGGCCGACTACTCGAGCGGTTTAATTTGTTTAAAGAATTTATATCAGCGAAACGGACAAATAATACTGTATAACTTTGTGCTTACGTTTCTCGTTGTGTATGTAAGGTCAAGATACCGGGTGGGGACTAAATCTTTGATTTTTTTCAAAGTCCAACACATGTTACATTTAATAAAATGTATGAGTTTGAATCCCGGCTTCCGATATTTTTTCTGAGCGGGTTGATAATATGAATCGCAACAGTATCACTGCTTATTGAGCAGCCAGTCACATGGAAAGAATGCTGTTGTTCGAAGAATGAGTTTAAGATGGATAGATGCACTTGCCATATTGACTAATACCTTTGACAAGGGCTTTCATGATCAATTTTACAAAAATTACACAGAAAAGTGTCTGTGAGGCTTGTTAACACCACCATCAACAACAACAACGAGAACAACAACAACAACAAAGTTGACACCAACAACGACGGCTAGCACAACACCAACGGAGACGACAACAACAACAACAACTACGGAAGCAACAACAATAACGATGACGACGACAATGACGACAAGGTTAACAACAAAAACGACGACGTCAGCGACAAAGTTAACAACAAAAACGACGACGTCAGCGACAAAGTTAACAACAAAAACAACAACGACAACGATAATGTTAACAACAAAAAATCGACGACAACAGCGACAATGTTAACAACAATGACAACGACAATGTTAACAACAACGACAATGACAATGTTAACAACAATGACAACGACAACGACAGCGACAATGTTAACAACAACAACGACGACGACAGTGACAATGTTAACAACAACGACAACGACAATGTTAACAACAATGACAACGACGACGACAGCGACAAGGTTAACAATAACAACGGCGACGACAGCGACAAGGTTAACAACAACGACAACAAGTACAACGAAGACAATAACGACAACAACGACAACAACAACGACGATGATTACGACAACAACTTCAACGACAACGACGACAACAACAACGACAACAACACGTTACAGGGAGTCGGTAAAGCGAAGATAAATAGACATGCTGGAAGGAATGCTCTTGTAGACAATTTCGTGAAATGGAGCATGGTTAACCCATAAGCCGCTAAGTGCGACTCACTGACCTTTTGCGGACAGTTTAGATCCAAGATCAGACTGCACAGAACGTGCAGTCTGATCTTGGATCTCCACTGTCCGATAAGGAGATTTTTTCCCAAAAAATTAAGTTTGAAAAAGCATTACTCTGGTTTTTACCATCGGTTTGAAAATTTCATTTCACTTCTTTATTAGGATAAGGTTTAATTATTTTCATATTCCAGATCAGTGTCCTCGCTGTTTCAAATCTTAACTTTAACTCTTTACCAGAAAGCATATTTTTGGACTGGTTTTTTAAGAAAGCATTTTCTGGCCATTCTTGTGGCTCAAATTACTGGACTAATCTTTGGAAGGGTAGAAAACACTGCACGGAAAAAAAGCGAAAATGCTGGTAACCAGCAATATTATCTTTTTCCCCGTAATGTTTCCCCAAAGCTTGCCTCATGCCTTAAACTGGATCATTTAAGTAAATCGTTAAATAAAGCCTTTAAAATAACGAGACAATTTTGTTAAATTCCTCTTCTTTTAGAAAATGAAATATCTTTAAAGAAAATAGATATTTTATTTAAGTAAAGGATAAATACGGTTAAATACACAAATATGACACGTATACAGACAGACCCTTTCTGACCGACATTTAATTTTGAATATTGCATCATATAGCAGAATATCGGGTAAAGTTGGGGAAAAACTAATAGTATCAAGCATACGAAAGACTGTTTGACTTTTTCGGCGTAGCCGAATGTGCTGGCTTTTGACCTACTTTTTGGTACTGATAACAAATGAATAAACGGAAATTTGTGATTGGTCAAAAATGTATACATGTCTATCTTATGGGCCCCTACCTATTTGCGGGCAAATTGACGCTATCTATCTTTTTAAAAAAGATATTTCTTGTATAATATAGAATACTTTTATATCTTTATATTAATCTTAACTGGTATAATGTCTTCTGTCAAACATTTTCAAAATTTTTAGACTAAAGCATAAGAATTTGCACAACCACAGAACTAGGTTTAGAAATATTTGTTCACGTTAACTATAGTTAAAATATAAAAGTTTATTTTATAACGTCACTCAATTTAAATAAAGTTTATGTCATGTAATTGTATATTGGCCAAGTGTCTAAATACTTGAAAAAAAGATGTTGTATTGTATTGTATTGAAAGCATTGTGACAATATGATATGTATACATGTGTATATGTATTTGCTATTTCCCGCAATGTTTTCAAAAGCCTTCTTCCTCTGGGTCGTTGAAACATGGGATAGTGTTTCTCCTTTTCCCTAAATGTATTAAAAAAACCGTCTTCCTCAATAGCGTTTAAACTCGGGATGCTGTGGAAAAGGGATAACGTTTTTCTAGTCGGTACACTTTTAGACTGATCCAAAGACTGAAGTATTTGCAGACCATAAATCAAATTTTACTCAAATGGTCACAAATATTTTCTCCTTTTCCCAAAAGCGTTCAAAAGCCTTTTTTCTTAGGGTCGTTAAAATGCGGAACAGTGTTTCTCCTTTTGCAACAATGCATTCAAAAATCTCCTTTCTCAGGATCGATGAACACTTGACAGTCTGGTTAAGGGTTAAGTTAGCACGGTTATGAAGCTTGACGCATTTTTTCGTAAAACTCTGTATATAACAGCTATGGATATTTTATTGATATCATACGCTATCGGTGTAATGTTTCCGCCATCCTTTCTCTGGAACCTCCCTGACCATTAGGCCAGTTATGCCATGTATTTTCTTGTTATATGAACCATGTGTTGAAATACCTCAACAATGTACCGGTTGACATAATCCTAAATTTTTTCGAATGATTGTATGGTCTTTAACGCTGTTTCAACATTATTTTAGTAATATCTCCGCGGCAAGTGTACCTGTAAATGCTTATCTGGAGTTTCTTTTACCAGCACCTCGCACAATTTTCTTTCCAGGCCACCCGCTGCTTTCCCACATAAACACCGAGGAAACGATGATCAGCAGTGAGAGAGGAATGAATCCTGTCGCAATGACTATCATCAATCCTCGGGAAGAAATTGGGCGAGGTGGGGATTCGAACCAGCGACCCCCTGTTCTTAGGTCCTGTAGGCTACCGAGTTCGCTACTGACTGCGCTACCGGAGTTCGACTAGAAAAATATATTTCTTTTTTTCGCATCGAAAGCAATTTCAGACGTCATTAATGTCATACAATTGGTTTTGCCTTTAAAATGTGTAGAAAACATTGAGTGAAAAGCAAAACCTAACTCTTTTACCACAGTGACTTCAAAAGTCGTCATCTTCAGGGTATCATTTTGTAAAGAGTTTCAATCCAGCCCTTCCCCCCCCCCCCCCCCCCCCACGTTTCTGTTGCGAAAAGCTTTGGCAAATGTGACACCTCCATTTTGATGACTAATGTTTCCATTCAAAGGGTAACGATGCAGAGCAGAGACGGATAGCTGCTGTCGGCACCTAATGTTGACTACTAATTATTCAATTAAAAAAGTAGCGATGTAGGACACGGATGGAGCTCTTGCCCTAAGCCCTAAATCTGTATCCTGAGAACTGCATGGAACTGATACACAATTTTCGAGGGCAGAGATGCAGGACTGGGACAAACCTACTGTCCTAAACCTATATGGTCTTGAAATCCTGAAATTTCCAAAAACCATCGATGGCGGCCGACATGTATCTTTTGCAAACGGGCCATCTCCATTTTGACAACTTATGTTTCCATTCAAAGGGTAGCTATGAGGAGCATGGACAGAGTGTTGCCGTCGGTACCTCATTTTGACTACTAGTTATTAATTTAAAAGGTAGCGATGTAGGGTGCAGACGGAGCTCTTGCCCTAAGTCCGACACCTCGATTTTGACAACTGATGTACAAATGGCAAGGTCCTTATAGGACAGCAATGCACGTCTAGACATCGTTTCCTATAGCCAACACCTTGTTAGGAGCTCATGTTTGCTCTCGAGATGCTAATTTTTCCACAAAGCATCGATGAAAGCTGGAGCAGACCTCTTTGTACCATGAAAATCGACCCTTCTGTTCAAAGGCAGCGATACAGGGTTGAGGTTGATCTCTTGCTCTAAGCCTGACACCTATATTTTGAAAACCGAAATACAGTTTTCAAGCCCTATACCAGACACCTAATTTGGGGCTTTTTTTCTAAACTTGAAATCCTGAAATTTCCAAAAAGCACTGATGGCGGCCGAGACGGAGCTTTTTCAATCGTAAAACTCCCGCTTTAACCGCTAATTATTCCATTCAAAAGGTAGCTATGTAGGGCTCGGACAGAGCTCTTGCCCTAAGCCCGACACCTGTATTTTGACAACTGATTAGGAGTTGACCTACAATCTCGAGGTCCTGTTTTTCCAGGTTGACCATAGATACACTAATAAATGGTCAGCGAAGAAAAACAAACCATGTCCGTTTGAACAGATGTTTTGAAAGATCGCCAATGCCACGAAAATCAGAAACTCAAACATTGTAATCGCAAGTCGACGAACCCTTCGCGTGTTCCGCGTAGACTTTAAGAATCCTAAAATAGAAAGAATATAACCCTTTACAATACAATTCCAATATTTAACGTCCCTGAGGAAGAAGGCTTTAAAAAACATTGTGGGGAAAAAGGAGAAAATGCTGATTATCAGAATTTTCTCCTTTTTCTTACAATGTTTATATCTTTTCAAAGAAAAATCTTATAATTTTAGCCAGATATAATTTGCCGTCAGAAGCGCTTTCAAAAATTGACAAGTCTAAAATTTTGTTATTTAATTACCGAAAAAAAGTCAGATGTATAATTTTCCTCGTTCTGTCGATTTTAACTGCACATATTTCAGTAAAAAGGTCGTATTTTACCTAGTCTCTTTCGCATTTACAACAGTAAATGGAATACGCAAGGTAAATAATTATACTAGCACACGAAAGAGACTCGCTCCAGTAGAATCCCTGACTATTTCCTTTTCGTACAATGTTTTCATAAGGTCGTAAAATATAATACAATTTGACAAAGGATTAATTTTTGGATTCAGCGAAGGCTGACCTGTATCGTAACTTTTTGCTTCCGGTATATTTTCTGCATGTCGTAGGATAATTTTACCATAGGATTCAGGCGGCTGTTAGCCAAATGGATTTTATAGATTCAATATGGTTTGCAATACGCGAAAAGGGACATTCGGACATTTGCGTAAAGTGTTGTCTCGGATCAGCCTGCGCAGTCAGCGCAGGCTAATCCGAGACGGCACTTTACGACTACATTAGATTTTGTGCTACAGTAGACTTGCGCAAAACAGAAAATTGCATAAAAAGGGAAAGTGTGGTTTCGGATTAGCCTGCGTGGACTGCGCAGGCTGATCCGAGACGACACTTTACGCAAATGTCTGAATGCCCCTTTTCACGTGTTGCAGGCCATATTATGTTGTGTAGATGCATTAAACCCCATTTTGCCTGAGCGCGACTTATTTGCTTTGAACTGTCAGATACCTCAGTTCTGGTTCGCAAAAAATTGCTGCACCTAAGAGCGATGCGGATTTTGGCAGATTGATTTCAAAAGCTATAGGACTATTTTGTTGTAACCATTTAAATTGTGGTTATAAGAAAATGTCTAAAATGCTTCAAATATTTTTTTCTTAAACAGTTTCTATTCGTATTAGCTGTGAAGAAGGACTATTTTGAATCATCGTGTTTGCCCAGCTGTTGCTTACATGCCGTTGGAATTTGTCTCTTCCTTTTTCGCTACCAAATAATTGGTACCAACTTTTTTCGAGAGAAACAATCGCTGAAAATACCCTCTCTTGAAGACACGAAACCCTTTAGTCATATATAGGATGAAAAAGCGGATGGTGTAGATCAAAGATCAGACTGCACGTTCTGTGCAGTCTGATCTTGATCTATGCCGTCCACAAAAGGTATTTTAGTTACCTGTCACGGTGGAAAGGAATATCGGTACTTGTGCCGCCCTATTTTGATACAGTCTGTGTTAGTCTTAATGATTAGAATTTCTCTTGTCACTGAGAAGTTTAACAATTAACGGACATATATAAACATTCGTTTTCTATACGAAGTGTTTGATTTAATCTTAGTCATTTCTAACCCTTGGTTTGCTTTAGCACAATTTAACATGCTTTTGTGAACAGTGTAGATTAAGATCAGATTGCTCCAAACCTTAGGCCTTATTTTGGATCTATGTTGTCCAAAGAATAGCAATGCATATATCGCTAAAGTATAACATTTATGCATCGATTTATTCTTTTGTGACAGCTTGAAAGTGTCAACGTATGAGAAAATTTGACAGTGTAAGCGAATATGACCCTGAAGTTGATAGATATTTTTTTACTTTGCAGCAGAAAGAATCAATTTCTCGTCTCCAAGAAAATTTGAATAAGCCATGCTCACGAAAAAGGGGCTTAATGCATCTGCGAAAAGTATCAACCCAGGTCAGCCTGCGCAGTACGCGCAGGCTGACCTTTGCCAAAACTTTTTGCTTTTGGTCAATTTTTTGTAGGTCCAAGGTTGAGCCTTCCTCATCATTAAGTTAGTACATGTAGTTAAAAAAAAAGTGGATATTATGGATCCATAAGTGTGTGATGACTTGTTTGGTAGCATGGATCACGGAGATGCATTAAGCCCCCTTTTTGCCAGAGCATGGGTCAAATTAATGTTGTCGCTTAAAAAAAAGCTCTCTTTTCAAGAACTTTGCATCTCGTTGAAAAAAAAAAAAGATTCAAACAAATTTCTCAGTCCCTGTCGTATCCAAATTGTTGTTTTACTGTATATTTTCACAGCGAATTATCTCTAATGTCTTATCTTTATTTGTATCAAGATAATGATATTTTCTTTGTTTATTTCTTTATTATTTAGACACGGGAGTCAATACAATGCGGCACACGACCAGATCACAAATAAACAAATTAGTGTCAGGCAATCGTCATATTATCATTCTCCTATGGATTTATTATGTTTTCGGATTCCTTATCGGCGAGCATGAATTTTAACCCCCGAGGCTGCTAAGCGCGACTCACTGACCTTTTTCGGACAGTGTAGATCAAGATCAGACTGCACAGAATGTGCAGTCTGATCGTGAATCTACAATGTTGGAGACGTTGAAATTTATCCGTCTCAAAGTACTTTGATATCGCAATATTTGGGTTTCATTCTTGACTTGAAATTTCCCGATTTATTTAGCAGTTTAAAACTTTACCACACCATCTCGACTTTTTTATGACCTTGAGAGAAAAAAAAAAAAAATCGTTTTAAAACAGTGCGGGAAAAGAAGAAAATGCTGATAACACAAAGCAATAATAATAATAATAATGGTTTCTGCGAACACTAGTGATTTACTGAGGTCTCGCCTATTCGAACGTGACATAACACAAATATATAGGTGAGCCATGCTCTGCAAAAAAGGGGGCTTAGTGCAAGAACTGCGAAAAGTATTAACCCAGGTCAGCCTGCACTGCGCAGGCTGGCCTTGGCAGGAAGAATTTGCTATTGGTCAATCTGCTGCATGTCAGAGGACAAGTATACCCCGTGATTCAGTCGGTTGTTCAACAAAATGGATTTTGTGGATCCATAATTCAATGATGACATGCTTGGTATCATACATCACGGAGATGCAACTCTTTACCACACAATCCCGACTTTTAACGACCCTGAAGAAGAAGTCTTTAAAAGACATTTTTGGAAAAGGAGAAAATTCTGGTAACCAGCATTTTCTCCTTTTCCAACAATGTTTTTTACCCTATCAAGGACAAGTTTCGTCATTTGAGCCACTTTTCATTTGTCATCTGCAAATGCTTTCAATTTGGACTTGTTCAAAATTTTGTTGTTTGGTAAAAATGTTAAACTCACTATTGTCTGCAGAGCATGTCCAATCGGTTAATTCGAAGAAAAGACAGGAACGGCAACGCATGCAAAAATTACAAAAAAAAAAACGACATTGTTGAGAAAAACAATGCCAAAGAAGCAAAGTTCAAGAAAGGCGCCAAATTGTTGACATGTTTTCTGCTCTGGTCCGTCCAATTCCGTAATTTTTGACATCTTTATCTATTTTTCCTGACTGGTCAAGATCTTACAAAAACACGGTGTCCACTCGGATTATTTATCTTACACTTCTGTTAATCCGTTTGCTTATAAACTAAGATACCGAGAAAGTTTGATCTGCGGATTACCGCGGACAAGGCCTACCGCTGTTATAACGGCCTGACTTCTCTCACCTTAGACTGGGTTATTCCTCATTGCAGTATTCGATACAACCGCTGGATTTGCTTATAAACTCTTCAACCCTTTCCCACACAATCCCGAATTTTAAAAACCCTGGGATAGAAGGCATTTGAAAACAGTATAGAAAAAGGAGAAAATGCATGCTACCAATTTGAAAAACTTTTGTTGCCGTACTATCTCCTTTTTTTCCCCTCCAAAAGGCATTCTATAAAAACATTGAGGAAAATGAGCTTATTGTTCAATACTTATAGAATATGATACCAATTAAGAGAGCTTTATTAGCAGATTACGACGGACACAAGGCCTGCCACTGTGCTTACGGTCAGAGTTCCCTCTCACCTTGGACTGGCCCTTTGCAATCGACACAGTGGTATGTGATGGATTTTTTTCCCTTCAAATGGGTAAAAAACGTAGTGGGAAAAGGACAAAATGCCAGCTCTTTCTCCGTTTTCCGAATTGTTTACAAAAGCATTCTTCTCCAGGGTTATAAAAAAAAACCCAATCACTGGGTTTGCTATTTAACTCTTTACCAGACGACAAATGGAATGGAAGAAAGCCTGTTAACTGAGTTAAGTTTCTTTATGTTGCCTAGTTGAGTCTGGCTGGCGGTGTCGATTCAGGATTTGAGAGTCTGTTAATGTTAGTGAAATGTGTCTCAAATAATGGAGTAGGAAAATGTGTCTGTTTGCGGATTTGAGCAAAATAAGAGACTTAAGTTTTATTTCATGAAACTTGGCCCTGGTGAGGACCTTACATTATTTCACGCGGACGCATATCATGCTCGGTCGACAGGCATAGGCAACACATATTTTACGATATTCCCATCTGAAAACATGTCTCTAACCATTCTTTTGTCGTTTCTGACACTCGGTTTTTGTTTTACCGAAAATAGAGGCATTCTCGTAATTTACGAGCCTCGTTATCGCCTTCGATTACGTCACAAATCACGAGCACGTGACCTTAATGACAGACACATTATCAATATGTCAGGGTCGTTATCGTTTAACACGATCTTAAATTGACGGCTTCCATGCAGGTCCTCGTGTTGTTGTTTTTTTCAAAAATAGTAATATTGTTGATATTTATCGAATAATCAATTAAAAATGCTGCTATGTTACTGTCCTAGGGCACAGTCATTCTGTGTGAAACTCAGAGCTTTTGAGATTTATTGTATGGACCATTTGTACTTTGAAGAGGGACTTTAGAAGCTTTAGATAGCTTTCGTCCCAATCCTTTTGTAGTTTATGAGTACAAATAATTATGATCCGCTCTCTGATAAAAGGGGGCTTAATGTATCTCCACGATGCATGATACCACGCATGTCATCTTTTCATCACGGATCCATATATCCATTTTGTATGACAACCGACTGAAGCATCAGGTACACTGGTCCTTTGACACGCAGAAAATTAACAATAGCAAAAAAGTTGCGGCTCATATTAGCCTTCGCGGACTGCACAGGCTGACATGGGTCGATACCTTTTGCAGATGCATTAAGCCCCGTTTTCACAGAGCAAGGCTCATATGATAAAACTATTTTAAACTCAGAAAGTGTGTATTCCATTTAAAAATGAGGCATGCACTGGTAAACGCTGATTCAATGCATCTCCATGATGCACGATACCAAATAAGTCGTCACATAATTATGGATCTATAAAATCCATTTTGTAGAACAACCGACTGAATCATGAGGTATACTGGTCCTTTGACATTTATAAAAATGTCTATTGGCAAAAAGTATCGACTCAGGTCAGCCTGCGCAGTCCGCGCAGGCTGACCTGAGTCGATATTTTTTGCAGATACATTAAGTCCGCTTTTCACAGATCAAGGCTCCAATACTTCATGACGCCTAAAACCCATAACTCTGTACCAGACGACATTTTTTTTTTCATTCGTTTAAATTGAAAACATTTGGTCACGAGAAAAATGGTGTGACTCAAGGGATGATACCGGTATTTGCCTTTAAATAGGTGGAGAACATGGTGCAGTAAAAAAGGAACAAGAAGTATCTTTAAAAAAAGATATACGGCGTAAATTTGCACGCCAACAGGGGCCCGCAGAATAAACATTTCCTTGTTTTTTTGACCAATCGCAAATTTCTATTAATTTATTCGAATATAATACCACAAAGTAGGTCAAAAGCCAACGCATTCAGCTACGCCGAAAAAGGATGATTGTTAGCGTTTTCTTCGTTTCCCACATGTTTTCAAGCTGAACTTCCTCGTTCAAACACGAAATCGTTCGGTAAAGGGTCAAAATGTTAGATACATTTGAATGAATATTCCAAGCCAAAGTGAAATTCAAAATACTAGAAATACTGCGATTTCAAGATTTGACAGAAAAATCTTACCGTTTTAGACAATGTAAAAGAACATCAGACTGCATGATCTTTACAGTCTGATTTTTGTCCACTGAAGCTCAATGAGTGGCGTTTAACAGATTATGGGTGAATTATGCACACTTTTCCCAATCAGACTACTCTTCATCCCAGTGGCTGCTTTCCCACATGTGCCATCATCGAAACAATAGTTAGTGGTGAGTTTATTGATTGATTGTATGGTGTTTAACGCCGTTTTCAACATTATTTCAGTTATATCGCGGCGGCCAGTGCACCTATCCATGCTTTCTTGGAGTCTCTTTTACTAGTACTCCGCACAATCTTCTTTCCAAGCCAATGGCTGCTTTCCCACACGACCATCGTCGAAACAATGGTCAGCGGTGAGAGGAATGAATCCTGCCGCAATCATCAATCCTCGGAAACATTTTCCTTCCTACGCATTTTATGTGGCATTCTAGCCTAACTTTTATAGCTTTCACTCGTTTTCACACAAGATTTTGAAATTCTATCAAAAGATATTAACAATTTCATATAAAATATACCATTTAACACTTAGCCTAACAATACCGAATCTAAAGAACCCTCGCGGACAAAGTTTTCTAAAATATTGTTGGGAGAGGGGAAAATGCTGGTTACCGGCATTTTCTTCTTTTCCAACGATATTTCCTACGCTATTAAAGAACTTATGATAATTTGTCCCTATTTTGTTATTGTACGTCTGCAGATGTTTGAATTTAGAAGAGTCAATAATGTGCCATTTAGGAAAGGGTTGAATAGATTTGAGCGGAGCTCTGTGAAAAGGGGGCTTAATACATCTGCGAAAAGTATCGACCCAGGTCAGCCTGCGCAGTCCGCGCAGGCTGACCTGGGTCGATACTTTTCACTTTTGGTCAATTTTCTGTATGCCCAAGGACCAGTTTACCTCATGATTCAGTCGGTGGTTACACAAAATGGCTTTTATATGGATCCATGACCATGTGATGACTTGCTTGGTATTATGCATCACGGAGATGCATTAAGCCCCCTTTTCCCAGAACATTGCTCTTTTATAAAAAAAAAGAAAAAAAAAAAAAAACAAAAATTACGAAAATAAATAAATAAACTGATAAGCTTAGATCTTTGGCATATGTAATTAATTTGATTGAATACTATATTTTTATCGTATATATGATTGAGCCATGCTCTGGGAAAAAGGGGTTTAACTCATTACCAAACGACAATATTTTAGGCTTGTCCAAATCGAAAGCATTTGCAGACGACAAAATAAAAGTGACTGAAAATTTGAAATTGTGTGAAGTGTAGAAAACATTGTGGGAAAAGGAGAAAATGCTGGTAACCAGCATTTTCTCCTTTTCCCACAATGTTTTCTAAAGGCTTCTTTCTCAGGGTCGTCAAAAGTAGGGACTGTGTGGTAATGGGTTAATGCATCTCCGTGATTCATTATACCAAGCAAGTCATCATATAAATATGGATCCATAGAATTCAAGTCATCTATTCTGACAACTGACTGAATCGTGTGGTAGAATGATCCATGGGAAAGCTGAAAAAAATTACAAATGGCAAAGTCTTGACCGATGGCAGCCTGTGCGGAATGCGCGGGCTAACACGAGTCGATACTGTTTGCAGGTGCATTAAACCCACTTTTCACAGAGCGTGGTTCAATTATAATAGGCAAGGGGTAATTTAAAAAGTCAATGTTTCGTGAAATATTTATTTTCCAAAATCTTATTTAACCCCATCACCGACACAGACAACATAGGCAGCTTTTGCGGATAGTGTAGATCAAGATCAGACTGCACAAATATGTTCAGTCTAATGTCAGATCTAATCGTTCTTCGGCCTCATTCTATACTATGACCAAATATGATTTTCTTTCGAAAAGGAACTGTATTTTCTGAGCCCTTTGAAGGTCGAATATATTTTGAAAGAGAAAGCGTCAATACAGATAATTGTCGATTAAAACTCGTTTTTTTTTTAGATTCATAAGTCCGATGACCCTTCAGAGACTGATGCCGGTTTAATCCTTATGCAGCCATGCGTGTCCCTGGGACCTTTTGCGGACAGTGTAGATCAAGATCAGACTGCACAGAACGTTCAGTCTCATCTTGATCAACACTGTCCGATAAGGAGACATTTTTGCCCCCCAAAATAATTTTGAAATAGCAACATTTAAATTTTTACTATCGGTTTTGAAAGTCTTATTCTCTATTTATTTACACCAAAATGGTTTTTAAACTTTTAAAAATAAGAAGAACCTAAGAAACGGGGGAAAAAACCACTTTACATCTTTTAATCAGATGGCAGTTCGAAATCTGTTTACTGTAGTCCATTCTAAAAGGGTATTGGTAACATTTGGGGAGATTTAGGGAAGATTTGGGTAGATTTGGGGAAGATTTGGGTAGATTTGGGAGAGGTTTTGGTAGATTTGGGAAGATTCGAGAATTCGTGCCGCCTCAAAGGCGGGCACCAGCTAAACGGTAACCAGACTGGCGGAAACGTTCTAAGTTGCACGTGCAGAATCCAGCTGTTGCAAAGTTTCTAACATCAAGAAAAGATCTACACGATCAAAAACAGACAGTCCGAAAGGTATGCAAACTCTATTGGTTGATCGAAAGTGAATTAAAGATGACAAACAATTTGAAATAGAAAGGAATAAGCCTTTTCCCCTGATCCACTCCTTTTTCTATTCGGTCCCGGGCTTGTTCGTCCCTTGATTTATTCGGTCCTGACCTTATTCGTACCAGCTCTCGCTTACCTGGGCTTGTTTCGTTTTAAAATCAAACCTGGCTCACAAACTATGAATAAAGACTCAATATTTCCAGAATTAAAGTCTCGTGTTGATGACATTAACTGGAATATCTGCTGTTAAGGCCTTTGCTCACTTGTTAAAATCTGTGACAGACAATTTTTCGCCCCCACAGAAAAGGCAGAAGTATTGCTCTTCCACAGAACACAAATCATTAAGTTTCCGAATCGAAAGTTATTTTAGATAAAAGAATGTGATTCAAAAGATGGGATTTGTCTTTGAAAGAGTTCAACACGTGGGAAAGGAGAAAATACAAGCCAATTTCTTTTCTTCCTGATATTAATCCCAGCTGAAGGCGAGGGGACCATATAGTTTTTGTGTTGTCCATTTGTCATCCGCCTTTCCATCCGTTTGTCCGTCTATCCGGACAGATATCTTCTGAAATCCTCGACGAAAATTGATGAAATTGATGAATGCCATGTTATGGAAAAAGGGGGGGGGGTTAATGTATAATTTCATTATGTACCATTTGCCACATTTACATGCCAAACACAGTACCTTTTATATGTTTGTATCAAAAAATGTCTTTTTCGACAGGGGATATCATTTCAACTTGTGTTTTCAAAAGCCTTACGATGGCATGGACTTACTTGGTGAAGGGTACATCAAATACATTTTTGTCACGTTCACTTATTGAGTAGGGAAAAGAAGACCAGAAGTTCTTCCAGAATGTTTTGTTTACTTCTGCTGCCATAATAACATTCAAAAGGTGTGCTTTGTGCTAATCTAGTGAGACTTCATTGCCATGTATGAAATAGTTCTCTGTTTAACCCTTAGGCTGATAAGCGCGACTAAATGACCTTTTGCGGACAACGTAGATCAAGATCAGACTGCACAGAATGTGCAGTCTGATCTATGATCTACACTGTCCGATAAGGAGATGTTTTTCTGCAAATAAAAAGAAATTGAAATAGCAACATTCAGGTTTTCACTATCAACTTTAGAGTTTCATTAAAGTTATTTAGCTGGTTAACCCTTTACCACACGGCAAAATTTAAGACCTATCCAAATTGAAAGCATTTGCAGACGACAATTTCATAGTGGCTCAAATGACGCAACTTTTCTTTGATAGGGTAGAAAACTTTGTGGGAAAAGGAGAAAATGCTGGTTACCAGCATTTTCTCCTTTTCCCACAATGTTTTCAAAAGGCCTCTTTTTTAGGGGTGTCAAAAGGCGTCATTGTGTGGTAAAGGGTTAAGGGTTAAGACCGTTTGAAAGTGGATGTTTGATAACATAATGTGGAAAAAACGAGAAAATGATTATCATAACCAACATTTTCTCCTTTTTGCCTGCATTTGATTTTTTTTTTTTACTCTTGAAGAAGTAATCCTATATTTGATCAGCAATTGTTTACAAATTCTTTCTATCATAATAATAACAATGCTAACCCTTAGTGTGCCACTGTGCCAAATATATAGGATCTGACATGAGTTGGCATTTGAGATGAAATATTATTAAACAAGTCTAGGGAAAATGTTATTAAGCGAGCCTAATGACATTTTTTCTTGTTGAGTTCAATAAAATTTTATCGCATACGCCAACGAATGTCAGATTCTTTTTATCACATAATGATATTTCACAAATTGTAGATCAGAAGATGCAAAACCATCTATAACTGCATCCACAGTAGTATCCATAAAACCCATTTACTTTATGAAATGCATACAAAATGACATCAAAAATGACGTAACACAATAATTATTGTGATATCAAACATTTCTAAGATTAGAAAGTTCGTAATGGGTATATTACACTGAAAACAAGGGATAAAAACTTATCACATATTTTCATCCTAGAAATATGACCCAAATAATTGCAATTTCATGGTTGCTTTTGTCTACAGTATTTCAGCAAAGTGGACAGTGTAGATAAGAGATCAGGCTGCATGTTCTGTGCAGCCTGATCTTGATCTACACTGGCCACAAAGGCAACGAAGTAGTGAAAGGTACTGTAAGGGTCAGTTGTTGTCTGGTAGAGAGTTTATTTACTGTTATATATCTTATTTACTTACAGGTGACATGGTTAACATATTTCAAGATTTGTTATGTAGAGATTCTGGGTTTGTTCCTCACTTGCAGTGATGGTTTTGATGGATGTATCCCGGGGAATGACACTGTAGAGCCCTAGTCTAAGCCTGGTGAAACCCAGAAAACATATGAACAATTTTACTGTTGCCATGGTGTAACTGGTATACTGCTGAATGTGGTGTAAAACACAAGATGGGGACAAATCTGTGACTGGTTGGAGATGGACATTGGATAGAGGTACATTTACATGTTACAAACTTTGTTCTAAATAACCAAAGTGCTTTTGATGCTCCTGCCATTTTAACCCTTAGGCTGCTAAGCGCGACTCACTGACCTTTTGCAGACAGTGTAGGTCAAGATCAAACTGCACAGAACATGCAGTCTGATCTTGGATCTACACTGTCACAGTGTTGTGCCTAGGCCGCGCCATTGCGGGATTCCCGCAATTTTTTTGCTGATGTCCCCCAAAAAATACAGGAAAGCAGGCCTAGGTTGCGCATCGGGTGCACTTAAGTTCTTAATTTTCTCACTTTGCATTGTCCGATACATGCAGTACATTACTTCATTGTCTTCTGTTATAATATAGAGGATAGCGAATAGTAGACTGTGTCTCGATTTTTTCCACTAGTTGTCGCATACTTTTGAGCATAATATTGGTGACCAGTCTGAAGGGGTATGTAAAATTACAAGACTGCGCCTCGATTTTTTCAAATTATTGTTGCATTGCATTTAACAATAATTTGTTAAAGTCTCAGTAGCGTCCAACTGAATAAACAACCTGTTTACAAAATAAAAGTAAATTTCATTTTTACCATGTAAAAATATGGCGATTATTATGACTTTCATGGTATGTAAAGGTGCAGTTCGCAAAAGTTCCAGTCAGTGGCAGCAAAAAGAATTTTGAAACTAGAACAAATCCTACCATGCCGCATTATCTGTTTGTTTACATCGATGATCGCCGACAGTTAGCCGACTTTTCGTCGAAAATCTCCGCAGTGACGTGTTAGTGACGTGATCATTCAAAGCGTCGAAACAAACCCTTCATTCACTTGATCGTTTTGTCCCCATTCTAGGCTTGAGAAACGTAAGTTTATCGCCATCGTAAACAGAAACATTGACACAGGCTGATCATCACTTATTCATTTATCATCAATACAGGAAGAGTTTACTACATCTAAATAAGAAAACAGGTTCAGAATGAGCAATCTTACACTCCGATGACATAATGTTGGAACTGTAAACTATAGTCCTGTCTACTACGTCATAGCACTAATGAGGCCTAAAAAAAAAATAGTTTGTTTAGGGTAACGTCTCCAAAAATGTTAGGTAGGGTAGGGACAATTTTTTTTTTTTTTTAACTCCCCCCCCTCCAAAAAAAAAAAAAACATTTTGAAATGGTGGTATTTGCTTCCGAAAATGGAAAAAAAAAAGAGAAAATGGTGGCTACCAGCTCTGAGTCCCTTTTCTCATTATGTGTTGAAAAGACCTCTAGTCTGTCACTAACTTTCTGATTGTGCAGTAAATGGTCAAATTCTATCTAAACTATAATTCTATATTTGCATCTTTTTTCCCCAATGAATTCTGTCCACTTTTGTTTAACTCTTTTCTGAATTGAAATTTTTTAGACTTGTCCAAATTAAAAGTATTTGCTGACAACAAAACAAATGTAACTCACAAATTGAAATTTGTTTTGGGAAGGGTAGAAAACATGGGAAACAAAGAAAATATGGGTTTATAGCATTTTCTCCTTTTCCCTCAGTTTTCCCACAATGTTTTCAAATTTTTTTTTTAAGGATTGTTAAAACTGTGGATTGTGTGGTAAAGAGCTAAAACAGCTGAAAAAGTGAAAAACATTTATTTGCAAGTTTCTAAATAAACTGAATAAATACTAGAATGTTTCGTTTGTTTTTATGTTTAATACCCTCCCCCTCCAGAACACTTTAGAGGACTATATATATTATACTGATTTAAAGTAAACATTATATCTGTAGAAAAGTTGGGTTTACAAAGGTTATGCATATTGTTTTTTATCTAGAACACACATTCTTGACACAACTTAGAAATTACAAGTATCCACTTTTGTTGTCCTTCAGAGTTACAATGTGAAACAAGAGTGTCGTCATCACAATATACGCCGCCACATGGCTGCTATTTCAAGCAGCTAGCTTTAGGGACTAAAGTGTTGAAATTTCTAGCACCTACCTGGGTAGCTCAATGGATATATTGTGTTACTTGTGATCTAAAAGTTTTACGCATGGACTGATGGATGGACAGACGGACGCACAACGGACTCCTTGGTCATTGGCTTTGATTAAGCAATAAAAATATGAAGTTTCATGAAATTATGTCCATTAGTTGGAGATACATTGATGAAAAACATTTTTTTTCCCATGACACAGCAATAAATTCCAAAACCCTGACAATATGCGCTAGGTCACATGATCTGTGAAAATTTCATCCAAATCCGTTGAGATATGTCAAGTAATTAAAGAGATATTGGTGAAAAATGAAATATAACATGAAGCCCCCTTTTTCCATGATGCAACTATAAATCGCAAAACCTTGGCAATCTGCGCTAGGTCACATGATGAGAAACATTCTATGAACATTTTATCCAAATCCGTCAAGAAATGTGGGAGGAGTTGCGTTCACAAGAAACAGACTTTTGTAAGGATGGACGCAGTTTAAATTTGACATGAAGCCCCCTTTTTCCATGACACAGTAATAAATTCCAAAACACTGACAATATGCGCTAGGTCACATGATCTGTGAAAATTTCATCCAAATCCGTTGAGATATGTCCAATATTAATTAAAGAGATATTGGTGAAAAATGAAATACAACATGAAGCCCCCTTTTTCCATGATGCAGCTATGAATTGCAAAACCTTGACAATATGCGCTAGGTCACATGATGAGAAACATCCTGTGAAAATTTTACCGAAATCCGTCAAGAAATGTGGGAGAAGTGCTGCTGCTCCTCAATTTTATATAGATCAGACACATTTTACCTGGAAACTAAAGTGGCATCACTTGCCGGAAGTGTAGGAGAGATTAGAAAGCCTTGGAAAATTTTTGCATAGCGGCTCCTAGCCTAGGCAGTTTCAGGTTTTTCTCTAAGACCAGGTAGGGTAAATCAAGCTGAGTGAAAGGGGGGGGGGGCAGAGCAAGAACAAGGCAAGTTTGGGTAGATTTATATTTTCCGAAAGAAATTATTGTTGCCTCATTGTAACAAAGATAAAAAAAAAAAAAATGAAAATACCTGTCTAATATGAAGACCTATCGACGCTTGATACAAATTTAAACTTCTATCGTTGCCGTCGTCTAGTTTAGTCCACAGTCCGTCCTGTCAGATAAGTTGCAAGAGAAACGTCCATTAAAATTTTTCGAATGTTATATCTGCATTGAACACCTTAATTGTTCGTAGTTCTGGAGCATGCTAGCACTTTTGCCGAATGATGTTTAACAGAACTTGTTCAATCTGAAATCTAGCAAACCGAAAGTAGCGACAATGCACTACAGAACCGGAAATGCGGTGATGACAACAGAGATGACGGGATCCTGTCTATATTTTACGCGAAGAAAAGCGAAAATCACAAGTAAAAGTTCGTAACACAGTCTGTATAGTACCGCAGTATTTCGGGCGTGATTTGTTGTAGAAGATAAAACTGGTACCCGTTTGTCTTTTGTAACCGTGCGATAGGATACGAACGTTCGATAAACAGAAGTTCCTGTGTGGAGTTAGCGAAAAAGCCCGATCTATCCGCCTGCTTGTATGTATTTTTAGAAATGGAAAACCCACATTATTGCGTTTGACAATTTGTGTTTAAGGTCGGTTCAATATACTCCGATACACGGTAGCTTTTGTACAGGCGTAGGAGTTTTCATGCATAATTATGTATGTAGTAATACATGATTGTACACCTATAATATAATGCGCAATATTTGCCGAAACAGGCGTCCTGTGACACAGTATGATAAAAGGCTGATTTTTTTTTTTTATTGGAAGACAAAAAAAAAAAATTAGGGTCGGGGCAAAATCATCAGGTAGGGTCGGGTTACCCGAAACAAACTATTTTTTTTTTTTACGCCTGAGATGCAATGTTATCACGTGATGTTCTCGAAGACCTATTTCGAATATACACGAACGATAACGATGGTTGTCTCAATCAGTGGCGTCCCTGAAATCGGCGGGCTTCTCCATGCATTTTCGCACGCGTATATCATGGCAACCAATGCAGTAACTGACACGTCCAGGTTTTCTCCGATCTTATATATGTGTGTTGTGATGGGTAATCCGTAATATTTTCGAGTTTTAAACAGTGAAAATTACCTATTCTTTGGCTTTACTGTGGCTTTAAGCAGTCTATATCCATCATGGTGTGTAAATGTCGTCAGCTACGAATTTTCTAGACAAGGAAAGTAAAGTGGGGAAATTTGACCAATATCAGCAACAATAACAAAGTAGACTTCTCAAAATGAATCTTGCTTTAAATCCAAACAGAAAAATAAGAAATTTAGGGAGTGGCCGGGCAAATTGACATGGTTACGAGTGAATGATTCCGATGGGTATGCGTCGGTTTTTTTGCGATTCTGCTTTGAAACTCAAAACCAATGTGGGTTGTAGTAATATGGATACAAGTATACTTTACAGGCACAAAGTCAACTTAATTTGAAGAGGTCTTTGTCCCCCTGTTTTACAGAATGTCCCCTTAGATTTTACCCAGGGGGACACTGGTGTCCCTCAATATTTTTGACCTAGGAACAACACTGCTGTCAGACAAGGAGATATTTAAAAAAAAAAATAAGTTTGAAATGGCCTTATTCTTGTTTTAACTGTTGGTTTGAAAGTTTAATTTAACATATTTAGCAGGATAAGGGTTAAATCTTTACCAAACAACAAATTCTAGACTCTCCCAAACGGAAAGCTTCTGTTGATGACAATTTCAACAGTGATACAAATAACCTAAGTTCTATGACAGGGTAGAAAACATTGTGAGAGAAGGAGCCAGCATTTTCTCCTTTACCCACAATGTTTTCAAAACCCTTTCCACTTTGAAGTTGTCAAAACTTGAGATTGTGTGGTAAGGGGTTGACCTAATGGGTTAAATGCAGGTAGCATATAGTATCCTTGCTGTCTGTAGGTATGTCATGGACATCCTGTGAACGGTAAGGAAAATGGCTAGTTATGCTTGAATATATTGTTGTGCCCCAGACTTAGGTCATATTTCTACTTTGACTAGCTTATATATTCATCATAGGTCGGAATGACGTCGCATTTTATCGTCTTGTTTTAGTCTTGTGCTTCCATTCGAAGGAAGTTTTCATGGTTACTTTCGGTTTGTTCCGAGCGGTTTAGGCATTGATTTGTAGTTTTAAGTCGTATTCGTTTGTAAATTTAATCTGTATACTAACTGTGGTTGCTACAGGGTCTTGTCACTACTGTGAGACAGCCGATCGTCATTTTATTTCGCTTATTCACTGTTACAGTCATCTGTTCTTTGTTTCATCCGCCATTTTGAACTTGGCGGTGTACATGTAGATTTTTCCTTAGTAACCGTTGGAAGCTGAATCCTTTTATGAAAACTCAAGATATGGATCAGACTAGAGGTGTAAAACGTTCATTTTCGGTGAGAATCATTCAAGTTTTCAGACTCCTTCATACGGTCACAGTTTTCGGTCCAAATTTAGGGTTTAATACTAGCGTTATACTTGTTAAACTCACGACCTGGGTTGCTAGTACGCAAACAAATCTTGTGTACATTTTCGACCAATCGCGGTGTGGGTTGTGCACATTATTTTTGTGTGCGCATCTCATTCCCCCAGTTATTTTGTGTGTACCCACAATGTTTGTCTGTGCACCCACAAGATTCTTTTGTGTACAGGCAGTGAGTATAAATACTCGCGCATTTTATCAGTCGTGGTCTCCGAATCGTCCGAACTCGCTAGGGTCAGAACCACTTGCATTTAGCCTTTAAGTAGGTTTAACCAGACTTCCTTTCCATTAAGAGTAAGGGTTTTAAGATATCTTCCAGCTGTATCTTATCATCATTCATTGAATTTTATAGATCTTTTGATTGCTTTTGTCCACAAGACAGATTCGCCATTCAAGTCTGGTTTTAGTCCTGAACATAGGCCTATTCGAATAACGTTTCGCTTCGGCATCAGCGCGTCTTTTCGACCTACGTTTTGTTTCCTTTTTCATCAATACTGACTGCATACAGCAATCGGTTCTGCAGTAATAAAATCATATTTCTTGAATCACAGCCGGCCTTTGTTGTGGTGTGTAGTTTTAAAAGCCCGGAGACCCAACCACCCCACCAACAGGGACAAGACGCAACATAATTTTTGGTGTCAGAGAACGGGATTCGTTTTTAAAAAAAAAAACGGATCTAGATACGGATCAGCACGCCATCTAATATATAGAGATCTAGATAAGCATAAAAGCTTATAAGACACAATTGTAGACCAACTTTCAGTTTGTTTTAGTCACAAAAAATGAGCGACCCCATACAAGTGGATAGTACTGGTGAAATCACTTTCAAAGCACCCATCAATCAAAATCAAAGCACTGAAGGCACTGAGCGTGAAAGTGAACCTGCCTTGTCTCGATGTGCATCGGTAACAATGTTGGATGCTGAGATGAATACTTCACGCACTTCAACTGATCTTGCAATGCATGCTATGGTTACTAACATGACAGACATGATGAAAGATGTCGTCAAAGAGCTGAAAGCACTTCAAGATTCTCATGGCTCGACTCGGCCTAACAATGAATACAGACGTCACAATTGCACCAATAATAGCACTTTTGAGTTCTGCAACAGAGAACCTATGCACCACACAGATAGAGGTAATGGTGATGTGTATTATGTCCCGCACAATAGGTCTGAAAACTCCCACGGGAATTCCACCATAGCACAGCACACATATGACGGTCAACCTAGTGGACAGAATAGGGGTAGAAGTTCAAGCCCACGTGAAGTGGCAAATAGTGGTTATAATTTGGGGGGTAGAGTGATAAGTAGTCAGTCAACAACTAGCCCTAGGCATCGTAACGTCACTTTCACAGGAAGAGGTGATTCAAACGAACAAGACCATACACACCGAGATAGGACACATTCACCAGTACACATAAGTAATATGGTGAATGGTAGTAATGTACAGCATAGCCGTTTAAATGATAGCCTACTTAATGGCCAGAGCGGATGGATCCCAAATTACGACAGTAGTGGTCAACAAGCAGGGGTAGGGGATGTTTATCAGCAACCCGCAAGATACAGTTGTGATAGATGGAGTTATCATAATGACCCATATCAGCACACCAATACCAAATATTCCCCACAAATAAAACTGCCGCCATTTACGGGTAGGGAGGAATGGGCGACTTGGTTAGCTAGATTTGAAGTTCTGGCTTCCAGGTGTCGCTGGTCTGAAGATGATAAGTTAGACCAACTACTGCCCAAACTAGAGGGTGCTGCTGCTCAGTTTGCTTTTTCGCAGCTCCCACCACAGGTACTCAACAACTATGAAGAACTGGTGTATGAGATGAATAGCAGATTCCGCATAATCGAAACGCCCAGATCATTCGCCGCCAAGTTCAGTCGCCGGGTACAGAAACCCAACGAGACTGTAGAAGAATTCGCTTCAGACCTTAAACGCCTATATGACAAGGCTCACGGGTATAGGGATAAGAGGACTAGGGATGAAGATCTGGTACGACGTTTCTTAGATGGGCTTTATGACGAAGAAGTCCGATTTGAGGTCGAATTCAACAAAGACCCTAGAAATATAGATGAGGCTGTTTATTTCACTGTGAACTTGATCCAGATCAGAAATGTTAACAGGGGTGAAAGAAAATATCGGTCGAACACTAAACGCACATATGGGGATGATAGCCAATTTTGCGATATCACAGACGACAAGAGTGATGACTCTGCGAGAGTAAATGTGCTCAATAGAGGATCCTTCAGAACAAAGTCAGAGAGTCCGTGTCAAAGCTCTGCATGTGATCAGACTAAGAATGAGACTGTGGCTATTGAGAAGCAATTGCTCCAGCAACTACTCGAAAGAGTAGAAAGGCTTGAAGCTAGTAAGCAGCCTAGAAAATTTCAGGGGTCAGATAAAAGAGAGTGTTTTTACTGTCATGAGATAGGACACCTCATTAAAGACTGCCCAAAGAGAAAGAAGGGTAGTGGAAGCTCTTCAAAACCAGATGATGGTACAAGGAGTTTCAGTGTGCCGCCTTTAAACGGGAAGGGACCAGCCCTTGTGGCCAAAGGGAGGTCCAATTAGATGACAAGTTAATAGAAGGCCAAGAGATAGGTCAGTACCCTGAAAGGGAGAAGCCAGAGTCCAGTGAGGGTACAGATGGGGTTCGTGATCTATGGGATGGTGTGTACATTCGGGGACAAGTCGGTCACGAACCGGTCATCTTTACAGCGGACACAGGGGCTTCAAAAACTGTAGTTTCCAGCTCAGTGTATGACAGAATGGATAGGAGTGAAAGACCAAGATTGAGTGGGTCTTTGTGTTTGAGAGGTGCAGGTGGGTCTCCGATAAAGGAACGGGGCAAGGCTACCTTCAAACTGACTCTGGGTCCATTGGAGGTCATAACTGAGGCTATTGTAGCTGATATTGAAGATGAGGTACTTTTAGGGTATGACGTACTAGGGGACAAAGAGAATGGTCCTGCAGATATGTTGCTTAGTAGAAATATCATCAAATTGGGTGGTAAAGAAATTCCGTGTTTGCAGAAAAGGAAAGGCCAGGGTTCAAGAAAAGTCATGGTAGCTGATGACGTGCTCCTTCCCGGTCAAGCCGAGACCATCATAAGTGTATATGTTGAACGGGAGGAAGGAGATGATAGTCAATCTGGTGATTTCATAGTAGAAGCTACGGAGACTTTTAAAGAACGCTATCCCTTACAAATGGCTACAACCCTTGTTGACGTAAATAGTGGACCTACCTGCAAAGTACGAGTCCTGAACCCCTTCCCAACGCAAGTAAAATTATGGCAAGACGCTGAAATTGGGAGGGCTGAGAGGATTGAGAAGTTCGTGAGCGTAGTTACTGAAGCAGAACATCTGGAAGAGAAAGATAATTTTGGTTATGCCAGGCGTGTCCAGATTGGTGTGGCGCGGGAAGTAAACAGCTCTGAGCTTGAGATGGCTACTGAAGGGGAGGTACCAGAGCATTTGAAGTCACTGTTCAAGAGGTCAACTGCAGGAAAAACAGGCCATGAAAAGGCAGCTGTAGCAGGATTGCTGAAGAAGTACCAAAGCACCTTCTCAAAGTCTGAATGGGACATTGGTTTAACCAACTTGACAGAACACCCAATAAATACTGGGGATGCAGTTCCAGTCAAACAAAGGCCAAGAAGGGTACCAATGGCATATGCTGAAGAGGAAAAGAAAGCCATCGAAGATCTGTTGCAAAAGGGTGTTATTCAAAAGAGCACGTCACCCTGGGCATCACCGATTGTTTTGGTGAAGAAGAAGTCGGGAGCAATCAGACCATGCATAGACTATCGCAAGGTGAATGCGTTAGTAAAGCCTGATGGTTTTCCGCTCCCACGCATACAAGATTGCCTAGATGCTGTGGCAGGAGCTACCCTTTTCAGCAGCTTCGATCTAACAAGTGGTTACTTCCAAATTCCTCTAAAGCCAGAAGATATTCCAAAGAGTGCATTTTGCTGCAAGTTTGGTCACTTTGAAATGACAAGAATGCCATTTGGCCTAAATAATGCTGCAAGCACGTTCCAACGGACAATGGAACTGGTTCTTCAGGGTCTGCTTTGGGTCACATGTTTAGTCTACATAGACGACATTATTGTCTATGGTTCAAGTTTTGTAGATCACATCAACCGAGTTGACCAAGTTTTAGACCGCATTTCTAGAGCAGGTCTTAAGCTTAAACCTGGCAAATGTAACATGTTACAGACTGAGGTGGTTTTTCTTGGCCATGTGGTTTCAGCCGATGGGGTGCGACCAGATCCGACTAATGTAGCAAAAATCACTGGATGGCCCAGGCCAGCAAATGCCAAACAGGTCAAGCAGTTTGTGGCAACAGGATCCTACTACCGTAGGTTCATCAGAGATTTTGCTAAGATTGCACGCCCATTGACTGCACTTACTAAGAAAGATGCGATCTTCGAATGGACGCCAGAATGTGAGAATGCATTCATGACCCTTAAACAGTCATTGACAGGCCCAAGTGTCATGGGTTACCCGCTAAATGAGGGCGGGACATTCTTTTTGGATGTTGACGCTTCAGGGTCTGGCATAGGTGCCGTCCTTTCGCAAATGCAAGCCGGTCGAGAAAGAGTTATTGCATACGCAAGCCGATCGCTAAGCAAAGCCGAACGCAATTATTGCGTAACTGAATGCGAACTTCTTGCGGTGGTCTATTTCATCCAGTATTTTCGGCAATATCTCTTAGGGCGAAAGGTAACGGTGCGAAGTGACCACCAAGCATTAGTATGGCTCTTCAGCCTGAAGGAGCCGAACGGGAAAATAGCCCGCTGGCTAGAGATTCTGGCCTCGTATGACTTCAATATTGAGTACAGACCCGGCAAACAACAGCCGCACTGCGATGCCTTATCAAGGTGCGAAAACCCAAGGGATTGCGACTGCAATGTTGTCGACACCCTGGAGCCATTGAAGTGTGGTCCATGTCGTAAGTGTCGGAGACGAGCAGACATAATGGCGTCATCCCAAAATGTGGGTGAAAAGTCGACCATGGTTAAAGCAGAAGGAGATACAACTGAGGAAGTGAGAGACTCACAACCAGCCCTGCCAAGTAAACTTAGGGAGGTTGCCATTGCAGGCCCCAGCAAGGAAACTATTCAGTGGACCATTGCCGGGGTAAGTCAAACAGCAGGTGATGTGAGAGCAAAGCAGTTGCAGGATCCCGACATTGAAGTTGTTCTTCAAGCTAAGGAAGCCAACAGTAAACCAGGAAAAGAACTAACAGAGACACTTAGTCCAGCGTGCAGGCACTACATCTTGTTGTGGGAAAGCCTGAAAGTGGTAGACGGAGTTCTAATTAAGGAATTCACAAAACAAGATAAATCAGCAATCTATGGGCAGGTTGTGGTTCCGGAAGGCATGAAAAAGCCAATACTCAAGTCAATGCATGAATGCTTACTAGCAGGTCATATGGGTGCAAAGAAAACAAAGACTAAAATACTTCAAAGATTTTATTGGTTCAATCTGAAAGAGGATGTCAAGGTTTTTGTCCGCCAGTGTGACATATGTGGGCGCGACAAGAAACCATCTCGAACACCGAAAGCCCCGATGGGTTCGGTCCGAACTGGAGTGCCATGGGACGTTGTTGCCACTGACTATTTGGGCCCGTTTCCGATGACACAAAGAGGGAATCGCTACATCCTTGTGTTGACTGATTACTTCTCTAAATTTGTAGAGGTTATCCCTGTCACCGACATGTCTGCCGAAACTTGCGCTTCAAAAGTTTTGAATGAATTCATTTCTCGGTGGGGTTGCCCAATATCGATCTTGAGTGATCAAGGTCGAACTTACGAAAGCAATGTTTTCAAAGAATTGTGTAGATTGTTGGAAATAAAGAAACTTCGCACAAGTGTCCGTAACCCCAGATGCAACGGTCAAGTAGAACGATTTAATCGCACTCTATTACGTATGGTTCGGGCTTATCTGGCAGGTGAGCAAGAAAATTGGGACTTGAATCTTGGTTGTTTAGCTGGTGCCTATCGCGCAACTCCCCATGAAAGCACTAAGCTTACTCCCAATCTTTTGACAATGGGCAGGGAAGTGCGTCTTCCCACAGAAGTCTTGTTTGGCAGTGCGACTAACAGGGGATTAGTACCAGTAACCAGCTATGGTGAGTATGTGGACAACCTTCGAACTAAACTGAACCATGCTCACACCGTAGCCAGACAGCATTTGAAACGATCCGCTGAACGTAGTAAAATAATTTATGACAGAAAGATGTTGTTTAACAACTACGAGGTGGGTGACGTAGTATGGTGTCTTGCTGAGGCGCGTAAAGTTGGTGAGGCACCAAAACTTCAGCCCGCTTACGAGGGGCCATGCGTTATTACGAGCAAACTGTCTCCAATGACCTTTACCATTAAGGTTAACTCAAAGGGCCTAGAACGCGTAATTCATCACAACAAACTGAAACCCTACGAGGGTTGCGACGTGCCGAACTGGATTAAGAAAGAGAAAAAATCGCTACAGTAGTAGTCGCGAAGACTATTTACAAACATCTGAAAGTCAACATCGTTATTCGTCACCAATGAAAAGTTTTCTGTGATAGCAAAGTCACTTTGATCACGCTGCGAGCGCCTTCTCATTTGAACTCCAAGCGACTTGAATGGGATCTGTCTATCCTTTCTTTCATTGTAGCAGTTGTTAAGCAAGTCGGCAAATTTCCGCATCCTTTCTTCTTTCAGACGGCCATGTCAGACACAAGAAGAGGGAAACTGTATGCATGCATCCACTGCGAGCTTTCTGGGAAGTGGTACGCTGAGGCAAAGTACCGGGTAGTGGCTCACATATTTAAGCATCACTTGGCCCTAGACCGTGCACCCTTCTATTGTACACTCTGCCTACTGCGCTGCACATCCAAGAATGCCCTGCTGAACCACGTCACCAGGTACGCAAGACACAGACTGGTCTTGGCACAGAGTGGAACAAGAGATGACTCAAGGTACCTAGTGGAGAACCCGAACCCAGCACAAGTCATCCTGGGGAAAGACTTCAGGGAGCTCTCAACGTTAGAGGCTTGCAGACTCCCCTCAGCTCCATCAGATGATAGTCCCAGTGTAGCTGCCAGCACTGCCACAACCATCACCCCAGGTGCCATCCTGAAGACTGCTGGTCTGCCAACTTCATCACAGGGTTTGATCAGTGTTCAGTTGACGCCACAGATGCTATCGAGTCTCCTGAGCCAACAGGAACAACAGGGGCCATCAAAGCACCAACAGGCCAACCTTCCAAAGGATGACACTCTTGGGCTTAAGCCTCCTATAACCTTTCCCTTGTATAGCCCAGCTCCACCACCGTCAATGCCGCTCTACGCACCGACACCCCTGTCAGAAACAAACATGGCAACAACCCAGATTGGTCAGGCCAAGACTACCTGCAGCTCATTCAAGCCCCTTTCTCCCTTGATGACTCCACAACTTTCTTCCGGATCTTCCTCCTTGTCTTCGGCCTGTTCTTCAAGCACAGACTTCATCTCGATGCCAAAGCTGTCGACCGGTCCGGAGTTCACCGCAGTACCTTTGGAACCCAGCTTACCTGCTACAGGGGTGCCCAACTCCGCACCTGTGCCGAAGTCAGTGAGCAGCTGCACTGAGAATCTCCTGCCATCCCTCTTCGATGACATTTCCGAGTTGGACTATGGGTTTGATGACGAGGATCCCTGTAGTCGTGAAAAGCCAACAGTAGCTGAAGGGCCAATCAACTCCAAAAGCGACGCTGCGATCCAGACCGAAAGCAATGATGCACAGGAGCCAGAAGCAAAGAGGCTACGAACAGATCAGGAAAGTAACAGTGTCCTTGCCACGGTTATCGAACATGTCTTTGAAAGAGGGATCAGTCGGTTGGTGGATGCTGTAGAACAGAATAGCCGGGCCATCCGTGGAGTTGATAAGACGTTAGAGAAGTTGACAGAGTTTACTACGAGGCTGAGTAGAACTATGGAGAGAATCGGAGAGGAGCAGAGGAGGGAACACGAAAGGAGACACGAGGAAGATAGGAGAAGAGAAAGGCCCAGACAAACATGTAAAGGAAAGGAGAATAAGACACTGAAGTCGGTTGTTAATAAGAAGTAGACTTTTTAAGTTATATCACAAGTGCTGATTAGGAACGGTGTATTAGTAATGGTTTTTTTCTTATTCATGAAAGTGACTTTTAAGAATTCATCAACTGTGACTGTTAATTCTATTTGTAATGTTATTTGTATATAGTGAACTTTATTTAATTGCAATTCTGATAATAGAAATCTGTTTAATGGCAATTTGATACTCAGGGCAAATTCATTTCTGCAGTACTTTTGTCCGATAAGGTCTCCCTGTTAATTGCAATGACAGCTTAATAGCAATATTTTGCTAGCAGGTAGTGATTGCAAATAAGAGGAATAAACTGAATTTTAGGATGTTTCCTACTCCTTAATTAGTCAGATGGAACTTTGACTTTTTTTAAAGGGGGGAGTGATGTTGTGCCCCAGACTTAGGTCATATTTCTACTTTGACTAGCTTATATATTCATCATAGGTCGGAATGACGTCGCATTTTATCGTCTTGTTTTAGTCTTGTGCTTCCATTCGAAGGAAGTTTTCATGGTTACTTTCGGTTTGTTCCGAGCGGTTTAGGCATTGATTTGTAGTTTTAAGTCGTATTCGTTTGTAAATTTAATCTGTATACTAACTGTGGTTGCTACAGGGTCTTGTCACTACTGTGAGACAGCCGATCGTCATTTTATTTCGCTTATTCACTGTTACAGTCATCTGTTCTTTGTTTCATCCGCCATTTTGAACTTGGCGGTGTACATGTAGATTTTTCCTTAGTAACCGTTGGAAGCTGAATCCTTTTATGAAAACTCAAGATATGGATCAGACTAGAGGTGTAAAACGTTCATTTTCGGTGAGAATCATTCAAGTTTTCAGACTCCTTCATACGGTCACAGTTTTCGGTCCAAATTTAGGGTTTAATACTAGCGTTATACTTGTTAAACTCACGACCTGGGTTGCTAGTACGCAAACAAATCTTGTGTACATTTTCGACCAATCGCGGTGTGGGTTGTGCACATTATTTTTGTGTGCGCATCTCATTCCCCCAGTTATTTTGTGTGTACCCACAATGTTTGTCTGTGCACCCACAAGATTCTTTTGTGTACAGGCAGTGAGTATAAATACTCGCGCATTTTATCAGTCGTGGTCTCCGAATCGTCCGAACTCGCTAGGGTCAGAACCACTTGCATTTAGCCTTTAAGTAGGTTTAACCAGACTTCCTTTCCATTAAGAGTAAGGGTTTTAAGATATCTTCCAGCTGTATCTTATCATCATTCATTGAATTTTATAGATCTTTTGATTGCTTTTGTCCACAAGACAGATTCGCCATTCAAGTCTGGTTTTAGTCCTGAACATAGGCCTATTCGAATAACGTTTCGCTTCGGCATCAGCGCGTCTTTTCGACCTACGTTTTGTTTCCTTTTTCATCAATACTGACTGCATACAGCAATCGGTTCTGCAGTAATAAAATCATATTTCTTGAATCACAGCCGGCCTTTGTTGTGGTGTGTAGTTTTAAAAGCCCGGAGACCCAACCACCCCACCAACAGGGACAAGACGCAACAATATTTTGATGAGGGTTGATATTTTAAAGACCAAATAGCGGCCATATCAATTCAAGTAATACCATTTAAAAGTATGGAAATTTTTGTGAAGATGACAATCTGTTATTGTACAGTTGGTCTAAGTGCAGAAAAATGAATTTTAATACTAGGTCAAAAGTTGACAGGTAACTCTTTCTTTTGTTTACTATTCACCTGGTTTTAAAATTCATTTTAAAAGTCATAGTGATCAGTTATTAAATTAAGTATGACCATTTTTCAACTTCATTTTTGGTAAAGTACAGGTTTCAGTTTAAAATCTCCTGAAATGTCATTGTAATGGATTTGACTCTTTACAAACTGGTATAGTTAAATTAATGTAAGACTTCAGATTTAATGTAGGGAGGGTCCTTGGGCAAGACACTACAGAGTCCTAACCTGGTACTTTCAAAACCAGGACATACTTGAATGAGCTGTTGCTGTGATACGCTTGAAAAAATCATTAAAACTATCAACTGCACTTCAGTCTTCTATTTCTCTGCTGATTTTTATGTGCTTACAGGTATGTTTACATTGTATACATAAGTACTTTAATGCATTTACTCTGCAAGTGCAAAATAAACAAAATTTAGATTTTCAGTTTGAAAAAAAAGCAAACTAATTGCCATTTCAAAACTGCCAGTGGATAGAATGTCTCTGCATAGTGGTCAGTGTAGATCCCAGGTCAGTCTGCCGTATATACATGCAGTCTGATCTTGGATCTTCGGTTGCTGGAAAGGTAACTATAGTTGTGAAACTGCCTATCTGTAACCTTAGTTGTGAAATTGCTTACAGACAGAACAGGATTTTTGGTGAAGATCCCAGGTCAGTCTGCAGTAAACATGCAGTCTGATCTTCGATCTTAACTGACTGCAAAAGGCAACTATAGTTGTGAAAGGCACTTGAAGGGTTGTAAAGAAGAGTTGAAATCAATGTGAATTTATGTTTTTATTTTCAGGAAGACAATTTAATGTAGAGATGGGCATCAGACTGAATCCTTCCAGCTAGGTGTATTGGACTTTTGAGTGAAGAGTTAACCTGTTACTGCCTGAAAAGGAAAGAACTGTAATTTACAGGCTGTTTTGACTCATGGAGAAATGTAGCAGATCTTTAAGAATTAAACATTCCTGACTTTTAAAGATGCTGAGGAAGAGAACTATTGAAAACATTGTGGGAAAAGGAGAAAAAGCTGGTTTCCAGCATTTTTTAGCTCCACTGGCCAAAGGCCAGCGGGCCTATGTCATGGCCCGGTGTTCATCGTGTGTGCATGTGTCCATCCATGCGTGCGTTAACTTTTATTTCAAACATCTTCTTCTCTGAAACTACCCACCCAATTTTGATGAAACTTCACAGAAATGATTCTACCATGGTCCTCTTTAGAATATCTTGAAAGAATCTGGTTGCCATGGCAAGAAAACTGAAAAATGTTGGAAATCTTTGAAAATCTTCTTGTCTGAAGCCATAAGGCCTAGGGCTACCAAATTTGGCATGTAGCTTGATCTAGTAGACCTCTATCAAGCTTCTTCAAATTATAGCCCTGGGGTCAAAATTGGCCCTATTCCAGGGGTCATAAGTTTTACATGGGCTTATATAGAGAAAACTTTAAAGAACTTACTGTACCTAGCCATAAGGCCTAGGGCTACCAAATTTGCATGTAGCTTTATCTATTGGGCCTCTACCAAGAGTGCCCAAATTATAGCCCTAGGGTCAAATTTGACCCCGCCCCGGTGGGGGGGGGGGGTCACAAGTTTTACATGGGCTTATATAGAGAAAACTTTAGAATCTCCCTGTATTTAGTCATAAGGCCTAGGGCCACCAAATTTTGCATGTAGTTTTGTCTAGTGGGCCTCTACAAAAAAAAAAAAGCCTAAATTATAGCCCTAGGGTCAAATTTTATCCCACCCCGGGGGGTCACAAGTTTTACAGTGGTTTATATAGGGAAAACTTTAAAAATCTTTCCTTACCTAGCCATAAGGCCTATGGCTACCAAATTTTGCGTGTAGCTTTATCTAGTCGGCCTCTCTACCAAGAGAGCCCAAATTATAGCCCCGGGGTCAAGTTTGCTCCCACCCCAGTGGTCTCAAGTTTTAAATGGGCTTATATAGTGAAAACTTTAGAAGTCTTCTTGTTACTAACCATAAGAACTAGGGCTACCAAATTTAGCCCTGTCTCAGAGGTCTCATGTTTTACAGGGCCTCGTATTGAGGAAACTTTGAAAATCTTCTAGTTTATAACCACACATTCTAGACCTGTATTATTTGGTATGGGGCTTTATCTTGTGGACCTATACCAGGATTCAAGTAATTATAGCTCTGTGGTCAAAAATGGCTTCGCTCTGGGGTTATAATTTAACTTTCTCATGGGATTTTATAGAGAAATTTTTGTATGTTTACTAGTTCGAAACCAATTGACCAAGTATTGTAATGTTTTGCTCGTAGGGTTTTTACTAATAGCCAGTGGAGCGATACAGGGCCATCATGGCCCTCTTGTTTCCTTTTTCCATAATGTTTTCAACCCTTTCAAAGACAAATTTGATCATTTTAGCCATATTTGAATTGTTGTCTGCAAATGCTTTGAATTTGAGCAAGTCTAGAACTTGGTCATCCGGTAAAGGGTTAAACAGTAGGTCTTAGGCCTACAAAATTTGGTTTACAGAGGTGATTTTTTTTTTTTTCGTGAAAGGTCAAATTTTTCCCCTTTTCCTGCAATGTTTTCTGCCCTTTGAACTCCATCATTTTACACATGTTTCATTTGTTGTCTGCATATCCTTTCAGTTTAATCCTTTACCACACAATGACAAGTTTTGACAATGCCAAGGAAAAAGTCTTTCGAAAACATTGTAGGAAAAGGAGAAAATGCTGGTAACCAGCATTTTCTCCTTTTCCCAGTGTTTTCTGCCCTTTCATAGCCAAATTACATAATTTGAAGTACAATTAATTTGTTGTCTGCAACTCCTTTCAATTTGGACCAGTCTAAAATTCTGTCATCTGGTAAAGAGTAAAGTTGACAGGTTCAGGATGTCAACAGTGTTGTAGAAACTTGGAATTTGTTTACTTTGTACTAAAGTTACGAAAATTTAGACTTGTTAATGGCAAAATATTGTTGGAGAGGAGTGAAAAAAAAATTGTGAGGAAGTAGGAGATGCTAGTTGCCAGCTTTCTTCCCCCCCCCCCCACCCACACACACACACACACACACAATGTGTTTGAAAGGTTTCCTCTGCTGATGTGTCAAAATATGGGATTATCTGGTAAAGGCTAAAGATTATACTGTAAGAATGAGGATAGTTTTGAAATTTTCAAAGCCACTTTCGAAACTTCTGAAAATGTTTTGGGAAAAAAGCATTTGCTCTATATAAGCATTTGTTATTTGCTAATCCCAAAATGTTTTACCAACTTTTTCCCTAGGTTTCTCTGTTTCTCCTTTGTGAGACTTTGTGCTAGTTTTTTGTTTAGGTCTAGAATTTACTATGCTGGGTCAACCCTTTACCACACAATGCCGACTTTGAACAACCCTGGGAAAGGAGCCTTTTGAAAACATTGTAGGAAAATGAGAAAATGCTGGTAACCAGCATTTTCTCCTTTTCCCACAATGTTTTATACCCTATCAAAGAAATACTGCACCATTTGAGCCACATTGAAATTGTCGCCTGCAAATGCTTTCAATTTGGACAAGTCTAACATTTTGTCGTCTGGTAAAGGGTTAACCTATGACAGATAAGTGAAAAGCTAGTGTCTTTCGTACATTTCTTTGGACACTTTTATTTTCCCCCCCCCCCCCCCTTTCCCCAAATGTTTTGGGGGCATCTAGTTTTTAGCTCACCTGTGCTTTTGTGATTGCACTGTGTCTGATGTTCGTTGTGTGTCTTCCGTCCTGCGTTGTGCGGTCGTCAACATATACCTTGTGTGCACTCTAGAGTCCATGTTTTCAGTTAGATACTTTTGAAACCTGATCAGAATGTTTGTCTTGATGATATCTTGAACAAGTTTGAAAATGGGTCACATTGGGTCAAAAAGGGGTCACTGGGCCAAATCTTTGAACAACCTTGTGTGCACTCTCGAGGCCAGATTTTTAGCCTCGTACTCTTGAAACTTGATCAGAATGTTTGTCTAGATTGTATCTCGAACAAACTTTCAAGTTTGTCTTGAAAGAGGGTAGGAAACTGATGATCAAAATTTTCTCCTTTTTCCTCTATATTTTCTTAAATGTTCAAGATCGTTAAAACGTGATTGTTTGGTAAAGAGTTTTGGGTAAAGTAGCCAGTGCTTCCTGAAGGCAAACACCCTTTCTGCACATTATTTTCCATGTTGTTCAACTCTCTGCTACATGAGATAAATTTACATTTGTCCAAATTAAAAGCATTAACAAGTGGCAAAATAGATGTGACTTAACTGTTTACCAAACGACAAAATTTTAGACTGGTCCAGATTGAAAGCATTTGCAGACGACAAAATAAAAGTGACTGAAAATTTGAAATTTGTTTTTGGAAGGGAAGAAAACATTGTGGGCAAAGGAGAAAATGCTGTTACCAGCATTTTCTCCTTTTCCCACAATGTTTTCAGAAGGCCTCTTTCTCAGGGTCGTTAAAAGTTGGGATTGTGTGGTAAAGAGTTAAAAATTGAAATTCAATTTGGGATAGGCAGAAAACATTGTGGGAAAATGAGAAAAATGCTGGTTACAGTGTTTTCTTCTTTCTAATGGTGTTTTCAAAAGTATTATGTCTCGGGGTCATTTTAAGTCAGGATTTTGTGGTACAGTGCTATAAAAAGATGTTCACCTTTCCTTAAAATATTTATCCTTTTTGCCATTTTTACATGTTGTTGGTATGTCTTAGCACTCAACTTTTGTCTACTTGGAGGTAGAAGACTTGAAAACAAAGTGGGAAAAAGAGAAAATAATGATATTCAGCATTTTTCTTCTTTTTCCACTATGTATTCTAGACTTTCAAACTTTCAAAGTCAAATCCCAAGATTTGAGCCAAATATATGTGTTTTGGAGGGAAAAGGGAGAATAATATTATAGTTACTAGTAACCAGCATTTTTTGTAAGTCCCACAATACTTTCTAGTGTGCCAAAGACCAGTCAGATTGTTTGAGCAACAACTGTTGTCTGCAAAGGCTTTTAACTCTTTTTACCAAACAACAAATTTTTGGGCTGGACCAAATTCAAAGCATCTGCAGACAACAAATTAAATCTTGTTAATATGATGATTTCTGACTTTGATAGGGTAGAAAATATGGTGGGAAAAGGAGAAAATGCTGGTTACCAGCATTTTCTCCTTTTCCCACGATGTTTTCTATAGGCTTCTTTCTCAGGGTCGTTAAAAGTGGGATTGTGTGGTAAAGTGTTAAGTTGGCATAATAAAAAATTTCGTCATTTGGTAACGAGTTAAAACAGTCTGTATTCGGATGAGTTTATTGTATTGATTTTAAGCTTTTGTCAAACTATTTTAGTTTAAAAACTATATGTAGTAGGTGTTTGAGAACATTGTGGAAAATGGTGAAAGTGCTTGTAACAAGCATTTTCTCCTGTTGTACTGTATTTTGTATCTCTTGAAGGACAAATTCTTTCACTTTAGCCACATTTTATATATCTTCTGCAGATGCTTTCAAATTAGGTAATACTAAAATTTTGTCATTTTGTAAAAAATTACCTTTAAAGAGCCTTTCATGACTTAAGTTGCCTATGCAGCCAGTTTAGATCAAGATCAGACTGCACAAAACGTGCAGTCTAATCTTTGATCTACACTGTCCACTTTGCTGACAAAAGCAACCTTGAAACTGCTATTATATGGGTTTTATTTCTAAACTGAAAGAGTCTGTTAGTTTATTCGGGCACTTTAAACAACCCTGGGAAAGAAGCCTTTTGAAAACATCGCGGGAAAAGGAGAAAATACTGGAAACCAGTATTTTCTCCTTTTCCCACAATGTTTTCTACCCTATCAAAGAAAAATTGCACCATTTGAGCCACATTGAAATTGTCCTCTGCAGATGCTTTCAAATTGGACAGTACTAAAATTTTGTCACTTTTTTTAATGCAAAAAGTTAAAATAGTCTCTAATTTAATTGACTTAGTGTTTTTATTAAAACCCTTTACCATACAGCAATATTTTAGACTTGCTTGAATTGAAAGTGCTTTTAAACAAAAATTGCAAGTGGATCGAATGATTGGATTGGTCTATGAAAGGTTAGTAAACATTGTGGGAAAAGGAGAAAATGCTGTTTACCAGTATTGTCTCCTTTTTCCACAATATTTTCAAATGCTGTTTCTTGGGGTTGTGAAAAGTCGGAATTATGTGGTAAAGGGTTAACCCTTTATCAAACCATGATTGAATCGGCTCTTGAAAACGTTGTGGAAAATGGTGAAATTGCTGGTGAGTAGTGTTGACTCCCTTTCCTGCATGTTTTCTACCCTTTCATAGACAAATCACAGCATTTATGCCAGGTATAATTTGTCGGTCTGCAAATACTTGTAACATGTACAAGTCTAAAATTTTGTTTTTTGGCAAAACAGTTTAAATATTCTGTATTGTGATGAGGTTATTGTTTTGATTTCAACATTGTCTCATACCAGCCAAGTCAAAAGAAAATGTAAAAGGTTCTTGAAAACATTATGGAAAATGGTGAATGCTTGTAATCAGCATTTTCTATTTTCCACTTTGTTTTCTACCCCTTGAAAGACAAAATTCAACATCAGAGCTACATTCAATTCGTTGTCTTTGAATTTTGACCAGTCCAAGGTTTTGTTGTTTGGTGGAGAGATAATGAGATAATGAACCTGTTCCGACCGTTTTTAGCTCCACTGGCCGAAGGCCAGCGAGCTATTGTCATGGCGTTGTGTCCGTCGTGCGTCCGTCCGTCCGTCCATCCGTGCGTGCGTGCGTCCGTAAACTTTTTCTTTAAAAAACTTCTCCTCAGAAACTATTGACTTGATTTTTACCAAATTTCACAGGAATGTTCCTTTGGTGGTCCTCTTTCAAATTCCTTCAAATAATTGTGTTCCATAAAGAATTCTGGTTGCCATGGCAACCAAAGTAAAAAACCTTTAAAAATCTTCTCCTCCCAAACCGCTATTTGGATAGCATTATTATTTTGCAGGAATGTTCCTTAGATACAGGTTTACAGAATTCCTTAAAAAAAAAAAAGATCTGTCAAAAAACATGGCTTTTATGGGAGACTCATTTTCCTTTTATGGTATAAAGTAAAATCTTTGAAAAATTTCTTCTCTAAAACTATTCATTGGATTTCATTGTTGTTTTGCAGGTAAGTTCCTATGGTGGTTGTCTACCAAACTGTTTCTTCAGTGAGCTAAAATACAGGATTGAATGATAATTGTTAAAAACTTCCTTTCGCCATTATAGAAATATCAGGCCTGTGGAGCGATACAGGCGCTCAAGCGCCTCTAGTAATTATTTAAGACTTGTATTTGTGTAAATATTGACCTTTTTCCAAATGACAAAATTTTAGATTTATCTGCATTAAAGGCATTTGCTGTCGACAAATACCTGCAAGGTTCAAATATCTGCAAGGTTCAAATAATGGTAATTGTGTGTAAAAGGGTAAAAAGTATTTTGGGAAAGGGTGAAATGTTGTTATCCAGCATTTTCTCCTTTTTCTACAATGTTTTCTATAGCCATTTTAATTTAACCCTTAAACTGCTAAATAAATGATAAGAAAATTTTCACTCAATAGTAAAAACTCAAATATTGCATTTTCAAAGTTGGTGTCACTGGAAAGAAAATACCAAATCGGACAGTGTAGATCAAAGATCAGACTGCACGTTTTGTGCAGTCTGATCTTGATCTACACTATCCGCAAAAGGTCTTTAAGTTGTGCTTAACAGCCTAAGGGTTAAGATTGTTGAATTTGATCTTTGGGTAATATGTTTCTGTTGTATACATGAACTGTTCATTTTGAGTATTAAAAGATTTTCTGTTTTATATTTCGTTCTTCTTCTTTGTTAAACTTGATCTCTGCACAGAGAAAACAAGTTCTATAAATTTTGTAATAAGTTCTATAAATTTATTACAAAAACTCGAATAATATTCTTGTTTTATTAAACACCGCTGTATTAAAACTGATAATTTCAAGATACAGAGTGGTAAAAGGTAATTTTCCTGTGTCCCACCATCGCCTCCCCAAGTGTCTTTCTTGCCCGTTCTCTATCTGGCTGTGGGTTCTCTGTCCAGCCGTCTTTCTTTTCGCCCCTTCTCTCTGCGTTTTTTTTCCCCAGGGTTTCGGTTGCGTTTCGATCTCGATTCGCCGAGTTGCAAGTCGACTCCCCTGACCATTAGACCAATTTGGAGCCTATAAGATTATGGTTGTAGTTAATATTTGAATACCATGTCTCTTGTAAAAACACTGAAAAAAAAAATTCTACCGGAAGTCCCGCTTTAAACGCCGGGTGAGTTCAGTTCTTCAATCAAAACTTTCTATCAATCTAGTACGTGTTTTAACAACCACTGATAGACTGAGGGCTTATGAAAACATTGAAGAAAAAGGAGAAAATGCTGATTATCAACATTTTCTATATCCCAACAATGTTCTCATCACTTTCAAAGAAAACTCACATTTTTCAGCCAACGTTGATTAAAATTTTGATCTTTCGTCTGGCGGTTATACATCTAATTGACCATTCTTAATTTTTGTCGTCTGCTACAATCAAACACATATGCAGCAGGTAACTTTGAAAATATCCCTGTAAAATACTGATGCACGTGAAAAGATTGTGACAAAAGGAGCTGTTCCGCCTGGGTCCAGGCTCCAGTAATTTCTTAAATCTACTAAACGACAAAAATTTGGAGTGATCCTACTTGAAAGCATTTGCAGACGACAATGTTAATGTGGCTGAATTTTGAGATCTGGCCGTAAAAGAGAAGAAAGAATTGTGGGAAAAGGAGAAAATGCTGGTCACCAGCATTTTCTCCTTTTCCCACAATGCTTTCTAAAGCTTTCTTTCCAGGGTCGTTAAAACTCGGGAATGTGTGGTACAGGATTAATCAGTTCTTACCGCTGTCTACTTAGATCTTCAAACATTATCTGCAAATCTATACCGTTTTTTGGTTGCCATTTTTATCAAAGTAACGTGTAATCAAATAGAAAGGAAAAATGATCGGACTGGAACCAAGGATGTCGTTATGCCGTTTTCGAAAGTTAAAGCATATCACGGCGACACTTCACTTATTCGTAACATTTTTTTATTCAGCCTAAAACCGCACTTGCATGTTTATGGCTTGCAATGTAAACAATTACGAGTTCATGCGCATGGAAAATAAAGGCCTAAATAGATTTTCATTATCTGAGAAGTATGAAAAATAAACATACGATTGAAAGAGCTCCAGACAGAGGGAGTGTTTTTTTATTTCAAAATTGAAAATATTAATTATTCTCCACTAAACCCTATATTGTGGGTACTCATTAGAATCGTCTCGTCGAGACAATTCTAATGAGTACCCACAACATAGGGTTTGGAAAAGGTATAATGGATTTAGAATATCATCTCTTCCTCTTATCTGGAGCTTTGTTTAAATAAAATACATGTAGCAATACCAGCTTCAAATTTTTGAGGGTCATTTGTGACCCCTATTCCAAATTTTTGGGGGTCATACAAAAATCTTGAAGGTCAGCTTAATAAATGTCTTTTTTAAAACTACTTAAATTCACGTTTAGGGACCTTTCCCTGTAATTCCGCCGACTCGGAACTGAAACTATTTTTCTTAGTCTGACAAGACCCGGATATTTGTTGCATTTGTTGATTTTTCATTTTTTTCACTTTGTCGCGGTGTTTACTTCTGGAATGGACAACAAAACAGTCTGCAAGTCCTTTTATGTTTTTCTTTTTCGGTTCATCTGCTATTCTGTTTCGGAAAGCGTCTAGAATACACAGACCGTACATGTTTAAAGCGCGGCGACCAACTGACCTTCCTATAGTTATTCCGTAGTCCGTACCTAGTTATTTATTACTAAACAAGAGCTTCAAATGTGTCACTGTGTCAGAGAGAAGCCAGTTGGTAGCAATTCATGTTCTTTAATTCTTTTTTGTGCAGTACAGGCAGATATTTATCAATAAATTATCAATAAAATCGGTTTCAGATACTGGGCGCCGTACCATAAACTCTCAGTATAAAATAATCATGGCGCACTAAATCTTTCTCGGCATACGAACCTTATTTTGCCCCTTAGTATTTCGGCTCAACGTCACGGTGTGCATTAAAGACTTTTATTTTGATTGAACTGATATGTTTTTGGTTGCATCAGAAAAGACGCGCACGACGAATTTTAGTGTGTCAGCTAAGAAATCATTGCGTCAAAAACGCAAGAAACGCGCTCTGGGAGAAACACTGCAATATAGTGTATCAAAACCTGGAACGCCAACTAAAACGAACAGACTAGGATATGTGAATTTTACGACTATAATCAGACTACCTGTCATGTACAGTCTGATCTTGATCCATACTGTCTGCTACGTGTTTTCTGAACATCAACAATACTAGGCTGACCAGTACTCCGCCTTGCCAAAGGACACTCCCACGCAAAACCAGTGTGGCCGGTGAGGATCGACCCCAAAACGTCTTAATTCCCTTAACTCTTTACTCGACGACAAAATTGTAGACTTGTTGAAATTTGAGATATTTGCAGACGATAATTCAGACATAGCTAACAATAGATAGTATTAGTCCATGGTAGAATTGAAAATATTGTGGGAAAAGCATTTTCCGCTTTCACCACAATATTTTCCGAAGCTTTCAAACATTTTATTGTTAAGTAAAGGGTTACGGTGCTGGAATTGTGATAATCATACGATCCCCGCTTGTAGACCTATTCTTGTTGGAGTGTCCCTTTGCAAAGCTCTGCAAAGCCCTAGTCTAGTACTTGCGAGAAGCTAGAAAAAACATTGATTACCTGGTAGCCAGCATTTTCTCCTTTGTCCAAAATATTTACCATTATTTCGTGGACAAATCTAAAAAATTTAATCTATCGTCTGCAAAAGGTTTAAATTTGGATAAGTCTGAAATTTTGTCATCTGATAAAGAGTTTAAAATGATGTCTTTTGTGATAAAGTTATCTGTAGCTTTCCTGTGTCCAAATAAAGGTTTTGGGAGAACTGATTTCCGTCACAATGGCAATTATTTAACCTTGAGGGTAATTTATTGAATTGTGTTTTTACACCGCTTTCAAAATTATTTCAGTCATATCATGGCGAGCAGCCCACATAATCATGTATTTCCTAGATTTCGCCCACTCACCCACCTAGCTCGGCATCAAACCTACAATCACTAATTTTCACTCCCTGTTGTCACTTACTGAGCTACCAGGCTCGGTATCAAACCCACAACTCCTAACTTTTCTAGTCCTGCTGTCACCAACGTTAGCCTCCGGGCTCGGTATCAAACTCACAACTCCTAAATTTTCTAGTCCTGTTGTAACCAACTGAACTACCAGGCCTGGTATCAAACCCAAAACTCCTAAATTTTCTAGTCCTGTTGTCACCAACTGAACTACCAGGCCCGGTATCAAACACACAACTCCTATATTTTCTAGTCCTGTTGTCACTAACTGAGCTACAAGGCTAAGCATCAAACCGACGACTTCTCAATTTTCTAGCCATGTTACCAACAACTGAGCCACCGAGCTCGGTATCAAACCGACAACTTCCAAATTTTCAAGCCCTGTTTGAATAGCAACCTTAACAATTACAACTTGCACAATTCTAACAATATTCGAACCATTGCTTGTAGAACAAATCTCTATAAAAAATCCTTTCTTCCATCCGCTGTGGAAGAATGGAACTCAATTCCTCAAGATATCAGAAATTTGAATTCCTTGTCATGTTTCAAAAGGTATCTGGACATTAATAGGCCATATCCAAATAAATTGTTTTTTATAGGACAAAGACGCCTTCAAATTTTGCATACTAGGTTACGAAATAATTGCAGTTCCCTAAAGCACCATCTGTACTTAAGAAATGTAGTTGACTCTCCTAACTGTGTATGTGGTGCTATAGAGACAAATGCACACTATTTCTTTGAATGTCCACTTTATGAAACTATAAGAAATAAGTTCATTCGCTCCATATCGTATTACGAAATTACTATAGACCTTCAAACACTCCTTTTTGGAAATGATTTTCTTACTTTTCAGGAAAATGAAGAAATCTTTTTGAAAGTTCAATCGTATATAAGGGAAAGTAAGCGTTTTAACGAATGATTATCAAAAGGGTCCACCTCTACCTCTCTCTCTCTCTCTCTCTTTCTCTCTCTCTCTCTCTCTCTCTCTCTCTTTCTCCAGCTTGCTTACCAATTTTTGTATGTATATGTTTTTTTTTTCTCTTATTTTGTTTATTTTTGTCATGTGGATGTTGTTGCTTTGGAAAGGGACTCTATAAGCTCTTATCAGCTTTCGTCCCAATCCATTTGTATGTTTATATATACAATAAAATATGCTTAAACTAAGCCCTGTTTTCCCCAACTGAGCCACCGAGCTCGGTATCAAACCGACAACTTCCAAATTTTCTAGCCCTGTTGTCACCAAATGAGTTCCTTGGCTCGGCATGAAACCCACAACTAAATTTTCTAGCCCAGTACAATACCGAGTGATCTCATCACGACGACCATCATATAACCTCGTTAGGGATGAGGTGGGGTAAAAATAAGTGACAAAGACGACGACAGAGAGTATGATGATGATTAGACCAAAAAAAATGACAATTAAAAAAGAGAAAGGGCAAACCACAGCAATAAATTCACCCACCTCGATGTTTATTATTTCCAGACTTTATCTGTTGATTGAATTATCCATCTATAAAAAAAATTACACATTTTCAACAAACATTTACAAAACAAACCAACACACTATACAGTGAATACAAAACATGTCCAGGTTAAGCACGTGGAAAGTCTGCAAATATAGTGCTTGTAACGGGAAAGGGGGGGGGGTTTAGTTGACTGGGGATAATAGAAATGTTTACCAAAGTTAGCCTGTGCTGGCTGATCTTGTTCTACACTATTCCTTTCTGGTGATGTTTTAAAATCTAATTATCGACGAAAACTGTTTTTTTTTTTACAGTTGACAGGAAATGGTTTATAATGTCTAATGCTCACAAACTAATCTTAACTCTTTTCTTATCCGATTCTCAAGAATTTCCTAGAATTTAAAGTAACGCAAGTTCTGATTTGTGCGACTCATTCACCTTTTGCGGATAGCGTAGATTAAGATCAGACTGCACAGAACGTACAGTCTGATCTTGGATCTATACTGTCCGATAACAAGAGATATTTCTTCCAAAATTACCTTTGAAACAGGAAAATTTGGGTTTTTACTATCTGCATGAAAAATTCATGTTTTATTTAGCGGATACTGGTTAATCACTCCTCATCGGGGTCTCCTTTTTCCTACAATATTTTCACCTCTTTCATTGACCATCTCCATCATATGAGTTATTAAAAATTTTTTTTTTACATCGATTGAGAGACAAGTTCTTACAATTTATACTAATCTTTCTCGATTCTTCTTCTTGGGAATTATACCAGTACTTGCGCCGAATGTGTGGGCCAATGAATAATCCCAAAGTTGACATCCACTCCCGGGTATCAAACTCGGGACTTTATGATTACGAGACCGACGCTCTACCTTACAACCACGGACACCACGAAGTATATGAACTTGAAATTATTCAATGACCAAAATGAGTATGTCAGTTTTGCACCTCATCATTACTTTAATCTTCTGCAGCCAGCCCTGGGCCCCGTTTTACTAAGGTAGATACGAACAAAATTTGCGTAAGTTTTACGTAACTATAATGTGGTGGCATATTTCTGCCACGAGATACAAGATAACTATCATGATTATTTTAGAAAACTATACTGCGATAAATTAAAGTTTCCTGGAAATTTTATCTGGATGAAATGAAAAGATAGAATTTCCAGGAAACTTTGATTTATCGCAATAGTTTTCTAAAATAATCATAATAGTTTTTTCGTATCTCGTGGCAGAAATATGTCACCATACTATAGTTACGTAAAACTTACGCACATTTTGTTCGTAACTACCTTAGTAAAACGGGGTCGCTGATGTTTTACCTTGAAATTAGTGTAGCTCAACCTTTCTAAGTTTTCACGTGTAACATTTATTATATTTTTTTTCTTAAACTCTAATCCATCTAAAAGGATGAACATTTTTGGATGGTCTGTTTTAAAAGAGTTTGCCCCTATCTCCAACAATATTTCAGAAATAATACAGAAATGTTACATTTTAACTCAAAACCAACACAGAAACTCCCTATTCATAGAAGAGCTCAAGGGATGGAGGTTATTATCAAAGTGCTGAGAGTACTGACAGTCTAACGAATTTTGAGTAAGTGGCGTAGGTAAAGATAAAACTTGGCAGGTCCCTATATGATTGAGGAAAAGTGGACCAATCCGGTTCTAAAGTCTTATCCAATTTGGTCCGATCTAATCCAGTTATTTGGTCTGACCCAGTTTAAATTCGGAAACTTAACTCAGCGCTTATAGCTATTTAATTGTCAAAACAGGAAATTCTATAAAAAAATTCTCTTTGTTTATCTTTAACGTTTAGGCTGCTAAGCGGAACTCCATGACCTTTTGCGGACTGTGTAGATCAAGATCAGACTGCTCAGAACATGCAGTCTGATCTTGGGTCTACACTGACCGATAAGGAAATATCTCCTCCCCCCCCCCCCCCCAAATAAAAAAAAAAAAAAAAAAAAAAACCTTTGAAATAGAAAAAAATGGGTTTTTACTGTCGGCTTGAAAGTTTCAGTGCGCTTATTTAGCAGGATAAGTGTTAATTAAAAAAAGCAAATATAAAACAAAATCATTCTGATGATTTTTCATTTGAATACTTTCTAGATATCCCTTTTAGGTGAATCTGCATACTTTTTCACTTTCTAATCGGTTGGACGAAGTCGTAGCTAGACAAGACCCAGAATATTAGCGACAATCACGAGGATGAAACAGCTTGCCACGAGATAGGTAAAGATGAGCCTAATTTGCCTAGGTCACTGACTTAATTTACATATAAGCAAACATCTTGTACCTTTTTGATGGCAGTTCTGGCTATGACTTTGTAAGTAGACATCGTTCAAATTGGAGTGGTAGAGCCTGGAGTTAGAGAGTTTAATGAACAGCGTGAGCCAATTGTACAAAGCCTAAATAATGCAATTCAAAGTTGTTATCTCTCAGAAAATGTGCGCCTTGTCGGACAGTGTAGATCCAAAATGAGACTGCACGTTCTGTGTAGTCAAATCTTGACCTATACTATCAACAAAAGTGCTTTGAGTCCCACTCAGCAACGTAAGGGTTTATAGCTTTGCAAAAGTTTTAGTTATCAGCATGAATACGACACAGCGTAGTAATCTTTGAACACCGGTAACATAAAAAGTAGTTCCGGCCCAACTCAGTAATTTCAAGTTTTGCGAACTCTTCACACTAACGATGAAGAGAAAAAAATATATATATTTGTTCAATTTGTTATTACAGGACAGTGTAGATCAAGAATCAAGATCATACAAGAATCATTACGTTTGGAGAAAGGAAATTCCTTTTAATAATTATACGGAAAATGGTGAATAGAAAGAATCGCTTACAACAAATTGCTTCCTCAAACACTTCAAATACCTTACTCAAACAGGTGCGTAAAAAAGCCACACTCACACAGCAAAGGGTTATCTGTATTCAAGATAAGAAGTCAAAAGTTATCAGTTACAACAGAAAATGACAGACCATCGATCCTTTGATCTTTGTTACAGCATGAATCCACCGGAATTGACGATATCATACCACAAAACTGTTGAACAACACGCCATTTATGAATATGTCAATTATCTAACCCTTTAGTGCTTTGCAATATTTGCAGCATTTTCTTTGCTTTTGCGTTTACAATGTAGATACGAGATCAGACTGAAAAGAGCGTGCAGTCAGATCCTGTATCTTTGCTACACCATTTTTAACGGTTGAACAACACACCATTTATGAATATGTAAATCATTTAACCCCTCGGTGATTGGCTTCGGTTTCTTCGCTTTTGCAAACAGTTTAGATCCAAGACCAGACTTTACAGCACGTGCAGTCAGATCTTTAATCAATTCTGTACTCAAGTTTGATCTTTAATCAGTACTGTACTTTCGTAGCAAACAGGGAGTGGTAAAACCATGCAACATAACTGTTGAACAATACGCCATTAAATTTTACAAATGTATTACTTATAAACCCCATTCGGTTTCTGGCGCAACTTTACTTTTTTTTTCCACAAACAGTGTGGATCCAAGATCAGACTGAACCTTCTGCACAGAAGGTGCAGTCTGGTCTTAGATCAACAGTTATCGTTGTAACAGCATGAATTTACAGGATACAATGCAACAAAACCGTTGAAAAAGACGGCATTTACAAATATGCAAATTATCAACACTTAACCATTTACCAACTTGCGACAATCCCGTGTTTTGAAGACCTAGAGAAAGAAACCTCTTGAAAACATTGTAGGAAAAGGAGAAAATTCAGATAACCTAAAAAAGAATTTAGCAAAGCTTGAACTCGATTTTAAGTTCTCCTGGATTATCTAACTTGTAACTTTTACTTTCACTGGGCAACTTGATTCGTCCAGATATGCAAAAGAGAAAACTTGCCAATAGATGAAATAGAAGATTACCAGGCTTCATGGAGCAGTTCAGATCAATGGATTTTTTACCTATTAAACCTCTCTCTGTCTGTCTGTCTGTCTGTCTGTCTTTCTCCCTCTTCTCTTCTTTTCTCTTCTCTGTCTGTCTGTCTGTCTGTCTGTCTCTCTCTCTCTCTCTCTCATTACATTTCCACCCACATAAATATCACGTGATAAGAAAATAAGAAACCAGCCCAGCGGCAGAAAACAGTAATTATTTAATTCTAGTACAAGTACATTACCGCTTGTACATGTATACACGAGAAGAAATATTTACCTTTCACCCAAACGTCGAAACTTTTGACTAGTCCATATTGAAAACAGTAGAAAACGGACAAATTAAATGTGGCTTTAATGTTAGAACTTGTCTGTTGAAGGGCAGAAAACATCGTGGGAAAAGGAGAAAATGCTGGTTACCAGCATTTTCTCCATTTCCCACGATGTTTTCAAAACCCTATTCTTATCAGAGGCGTTATAAAAAGAGATCGTTCGGCGAAGAGTTAACGATATCAGTCTGTTCATTAAGAAGTAACCATATATCAATGTTTTCATTTTTCGACCGATAACGAGCCGGGTGTATCTGTGTATCTCGCTTATATCATTGATAAATACATAAATCTGCTCGGAATGTGGTCGTTATATCACTGTATATAAACAGAGCAGAAGGTGGCCAGTGCTGGGTCAGCGCGCCCACGAGGAGCTCTGAGTTCAGGTGGTCAGAATTATGTATCGATGATGCTTATGTGGAAAAGCAGCCAGTGGCTTGTGAAGAACATTGTGCGGAGTACTGGGAAAAAGAAACTCCAGGCAAAGCATGGTTAGGTGCACTGGACTTCGCGATATAACTGAAATAATGTTCAAACGGCTTGAATGCATTGTGTGCGAGTTTTACCTCGAGCGATACATGTTTGTAATATTTTCCGATCAAAAAGTATCTTACCAGCAATTTCTCTTTTTCCCATGATGTTTTCAACATCTAAAAAACCCAAACATTTTACCCATATCCGCCTTTTTCGTTTTTATATGCTTTCACTATTGACAATCCTTGTGGAATAGTTTCTTATTTATCAAAATAATTTTGTAACTGGAATTTTGTCTATTTCCCCACTACAGACGCTGCCTTAAAAAAGGACTATTCGGTCATTTTCAGTTAAATCTAATATGGCGTCTGCAAATTCTTTGGACGACAGATCTTAAATGTTGTCAACTGGTAATGTTTCCGATCTAAATGACGCTATATAATAACCAGAATTTTGTCCTTTTTCCAGTGACGTTTTCTACGTCATCAGAGAAAAATTTAGTCATTTTAGCCATACACAATTTTGTCGTCTGCGTATGCATTCGCTATGGACAACAAATCTTAAAGTATATCGAATAATGGATTTTTGATCAAATATTTCTGTAACCAGAGTTTTCTCTTTTTCCCACTGTAAACTGTTCCTCGTCAAAGGAAACCTCCATGATTTTAGCCACTCTTAATTTGACGTCTACAAATGCTTTCAGTACGGACGACGAATCTCAATTTTTGTTGTCTAGTAAATTTTTCGATCAAAATATTTATCAACATTTTTCTTCTTTTCCCATTACGATTGCTGATTTACCAAGGAAAAATGAAAACATGCGCTCTAAATGATCTGAGCTGTCGATGCGCCATAAAACAACATTCATTCATTCATCCATCACTCACTCACTCACTCCCTCACTCACTCACTCACTCACTCACTCACTCACTCTTTCATTCAGTCCTCAAGACTTTTTTTTTGTTGCATTCTCCGAAATCTCAGCCTTTTTGCACGCCTTACGTACCTATTAACAATAACTCTTTACCAAACGACTAAATTCAAGACTAAACATCATCCAAAGTGTTTACAGACGACAAAATAAATGTGACTCAATCGATTTTGTGTTTAGAATGTTAGAAAACATTGTGGGAAAAGGAGAAAATGCTGGTTCCCAGCATTTTCTCCTTTTCCCACAGTGTTTTCCAAAACCATTTCTCCCAGTTTCGTAAGAACTCGTGATTATATGGAAAAGGGATAATAATGGACCTTTCGCTTTACTTTATCGTCTGCTTCATGTTTCCATTTCGGTATCATTTATATACGTCTGGCAGACGAAATATTTATGACGCGGAAGTCTTACCGAAAAAGCTACGGTGTAGTGTTAACATTTTCGCCTCTAAATAAATAGTCCCTTTTCGACAAGCGGAAATACAACTTCGCTAAAAATAAGGAGGCATTTTGGTCCCGTTTTACAATTCAATTCAACTCAAATTACTAACTGTTAGTACTTGATTAAGCTCAGGTCCTCACAACAAAAGATATGACCATGGCCAACATGATTTCGGGATACTTTCTCCCAATAAAACATCCTGTTTACCATTTGTTTGTTCATTTGTATGCTTTTAACGCCATTTTCACGGTTATTCCACTTGTATGACAGAGGCCAGTGCACCTATCCATACTTCCTTGGAGTTTCTTTTACCCTAAGTACTTTCTACTATACTCTCCCTAAGCCACCGGCTGCTTTCACACATAGCAATCGTCGATACAGTGTTTAGCGGTGAGAGATGAGTGAATCCTATCGCTATGACTATCACTAATCCTCGTACAGAAATTGACCGAGCTGGGGATTCGAACCAGTGGCCTCTTACTCTCAAGTCCTGTACGCTAACGACTGCTCCACCGGAGCTCGGCACATTTTGTTTATGACATTGAACATTTACTCGGACAACCGACTGAATATAGAGGGCAGAATGGTCTCTTGACACGCAGATAATTTACATATAGCAAAAAGTTTCGACTCATGTCAGCCTGCGCGGACTGCGCAGGCTGACATGGTCGAAACTTTTTGCAGATACATTTCACCTCTTTTTTACACAGCAGACTCAATTGAAATAATGTTGAATCATCGACGCTGGCAAACAACGCTCTATTCATACTTATGTTGGAAGTGCGGTGGTTGGTACATCGTTCTTTACTATTAATTTGATTTTTATCAATGAAATAAGTTTGCGTAAATTATCAAGCACTCATGCAATTTTGGATAATAAACCAATTATGCGTAACGTTTATTTTGAATAAAGCTTGGGCCAGTTTTTGTTTTTCAGCAAATATTCTAAGTTGAATTCTGAGTTTAATTCTAAATTTAGAGAGTAACGGAATTTCTATTTGACTGAACCATTTGGTGTAACCAATCAGATTTTACATTACTTTGAAATGTCGGAATGGAGTATTTAGAACGGTTGGTGAATACACCCGTTGGATTAGCATTAATCCGGCTGGATTAGAATGGTGAGCGGAATGAAATATTGCTACAGAACAACCATCTGATTTTAAATATGTGAAGCAAAATGTTATTTATTGACGGTGTGTCCAAGAGAGTAAAGCAAGATCAGACTACATGAACTGATTAGTCTGTTCCTCGTTCGAACCCCCTAGCTCGGCGAATTTCTTTCCGAGGATTGATGGTAGTCATTGCGACAAGATTCGTTTCTTTTTCGCAGATGATTCTGAATCATCATGATGTTTATATAGGAACCCAAATAGTGGATTTGGAAGAATATTGTGCGAAGTACTGGTAAAAAAAAAACTCCGGAAAAGCATGGATAGGTGCACAAGCTGCAGCAATATTACTGAATTGATTTTTAAAGCGGCCGTAAACACCATCCAAGTAAATATTAGCCCGCTTGCTTCGCAAAACACCCAAGGGAAAGCTAAACACAAGACGTCGTATGAATATTTGAAAATTTAAATGAACAATCGCTTGCCAGACAGAACTTGATTGCGTTATTTATCTCTTCGATACCAACAAAGGTGCGTCATAAACTAGACTCGGTCTGTAGTCAACCGACCTCCCCCCCTAAAAACATTCTTGTACGGGTAAATTTCAATTTCTTTTTTTGTCACAATGTTTTCACAAATATTCATGTACGAAACCGTAACTCATATGAATTATTCCGAATGTACATGAACATTTTTACATTCGTTGGCTGCAAATTTGTTGCAGAAGGTATGGAATAAAGGTCATACAGTAAAACGCCTGTGAGTAAAATTAATTCCGCTAAGCCCCGCCCGTTTTGAATATTTATCCAATAAGACGTTGAACTGCATTGACTCTTAAGACCCTCTCTTCGTTTCTTATTGTAGTAACTATTTGCCTGGGTTCTTTTTCTGCTGAAATACATGCTCTTTTATCGTCTGCTATTGGAAATTTCCGGCTGTACATTCGGGACAATCAATTCAACGACTAACGGAAAGTGTTTTTGTATAACTGAGCCATGCTGTGGCAAAAAAGGGGCTTAATGTATCTCCATGATGCATGGTACTAATCAAGCCATCACATACTTACGGATCCATAATAGCCACTTTTTTTAACAACCGACTTAATCTTGAGGTCGACTGGTCCTTCGACAAACAGAAAATTGACCAATAGCGAAAAGTTTCGGCCCAGGTCAACCTGCGCGCACTGCGCAGGCTGACCTGGGTGGATACTTTTTGCAGATGCATTAAGCCCCCTTTTCACAGGGCATGACTCATATGTATGCCAATTCGCACAAGCAGTAAGTCTAAACTATGATGGGGGGGGGGCAACAAATATGAGCGGTACTATGTCAAAAGGAGGTTCAATGCATTCTCCGTGATCCATTAAACCAAGCAAGTCATCACATAATTTTGGGCTCGTGAAATCTGTTTTGTCCTATAACCCACTGAACCACCAGGTAAAATGATCCTAGGACATGCAGAAAATTTACAAGCGGCTAAAAGTTCCAACCCATGTCAGCTTGTTCGTCAAAGGCTCGGATAATAACATTTTATCTTAGATTCGTTTCAAAAAATTTTAACGCAAACGCCAAATTATGTCAGATCCCATAGATATTATTCATCTAATCATGTAACATCTTATGTATCTTCTATACATTTTGTTTCCGTTTAAGACACTGAGAAAAAAGGGAATATTCATGGTGTGAAATTATCCAAAAATCGTAGGTCTGGTCTAAAATAGCCTTACACAAAGAACGGGGTCAGGAAAAATGTAAAAGAGATCAACTCGAAAACGGTATTAAAGTTTTACGTATTTATTCACAAAAAATAATAAATAAATAATAAATAAATTTAGAAATCATGATAAAACATTTATAAACATTTACTTCGCACGTCACTAAAGAACTTTTATTTTTTCTTACCACATTTAAACTTGTCGGAAACTAAATAAAAACAGAGATTGTAAGTATTTCTTAATCCCTTAGCAGACGATGATATTTCAGACTTGTCCAAATTGAAAGCATTTGCAGACGACAAATTAACTGTTGTTAGAATGATGAAAACAGTTTGTGAAAGTGTAGAAAACCTTGTGGGAAAGGGAGAAAACGCTAGTTACCAGCATTTTCTACTTTTCCCACAAGATTTTCAAAAGGCTTTTTCCCCAGGGTCAGTAAAACCCTGAATTATATGGTAAAGATTTAATACAATACCCCGTGTAAACGTGCATTTTTTTTTGGGGGGGGGGGGGGAATAGCCACTCTAAAGACCCAGACTGTTTTTTTTTTTACAAAAAAAAATACCTTTTTTCTCAAGGTTATTAAAATCCTGATCCTTTGATTAAGGATTAAAAACAAAAAAACGTTGGCATCTACACGAACAAAAGGTATTTGACCAAAAAATCGATAAATGTCATTAAAGTATGCCTATTATTTAGAAAATTGACAAAGAGCTATTTTGGAAAAAAGAAACTAAGGTCAGAGGTTTATTTAAAAGAAATGAAAAAAAAAAAGACTTATCAGTATAAACAAACAAAAACTAGTCAACAATAATTAAACATTTAATGACAAAAAATGTATAATTCGAAAAGTTTCTGTAAAATATTCTGTGTTAATTCAAGTAGTATCTTTATTTAACCCTTTACCACATGGCAAACTTTAAGACCTATCCAAATTGAAAGCATTTGCAGACAACAATTTCATAGTGGCTCAAATGACGCAACTTTTCTTTGATAGGGTAGAAAACTTTGTGGGAAAAGGAGAAAATGCTGGTTACCAGCATTTTCTCCTTTTCCCACAATGTTTTCAAAAGGCCTCTTCTTCAGGGGCGTTAAAAGACGTCATTGTGTGGTAAAGGGTTAATTCAAATTTATGCGCGGCATTTTTTTTTTTCCTGTCAACGCCATAGACGCAAACAGGGCCTTCTGCGGACGGCATAGATCAAGATCAGACTCCACAGAACGTGCGGTTTAATCTTTTATCTATACTGTACGCTTTTTTAGTCAAGCCTTAGATAAAATTCTTTTTAAGTTTCATTAGATTTTATTTTCATCCGTCGAGAGAAGTCCATTTCTTTAGGCCATGCTCTGGCAAAAGGGGGTTTAAGGCATCTCTGTGATGCATTATACCAAGCAAGTCATCATATAAATATGGATCCGTAAACATAATTTGTCTTACAGTTGATTGAATCATGAGGTAAACTGTCCTTGGGCATGCAGAAAATTTATCAATAATCAAACAGTTTCGACCCAGATTAACCTATGCAGACTGTGCCGGATGACCTGGGTCAATACTCTTTACAGATGCATTAACTGTCTTTTCACAGAGCGTGGCTCATATATTTGGGATTATATGAGTTTGTTAATTAACACGCATACTACTTTTAGACACATGTAAGCTTCATGTATGTGTGAATAACTTATATATAAATTTACATGCGTAAATCTATTTTTAAGTTAGATACACATACGTTAAATATTAAGTGAAAATACCATTCTTGTTTAATATGGAAAACATTGTTGGAGAAGGAGTTTTTTTTCTGTTCACAAAAATATTTTGATAGCTCTCCACAGTTGGAGAGTTCTAAATTCACTTCTATTTATAGATTTCGAGACTAATCATCTAATTGGCTTAAGACTTTCAATTTCAGCCAATAGAAAGTACAGCCTTTGAATTTAAAATCTGAATTGAAATGAGAATGGCTTGGGAAAACCTCCTCCATAAAGCATGGAATGAGCTGAATTTTAGATCTAGAAATGTTACACTTTTTATCACTTAGTTTCTCGTATATCCTTTTGGCACTCTGTTTGCACAGGAAAAAGGCCTCCAGTCTATGTTAAAACATTTTAATGCAAAGTTTCATGACAAAACATATTTCCATTCGAACTGTAAGTTTCTAGGCTAACTGTGTTTTTTGAGCTTGCAGTTTACATCCCTGTTGTATGTATTCACATGACGTAATTTCCGGTGTACACCTAAAGTCCACAAATAACCAATCGAACACGCTTTGTTTTAGTTTTGACACCACACAACATTTGCACCCAACGATAAAGTCATTCATGCACTACAAGAGTTCGTACACAAAATTTTGATTTCTGCTGGTTTAAGTTTTTTAAAAATAGATTCCTTAGACGAGTGACCCGATTTCGCCCCGCCACTGAGCCACTGAATCCAACTATTCAACAGAACTCACTAAATTTCAGGCTTTTATGAGTTCGCTCATGGGTTGCATAAGGAGAGTATCGAGGAGGTCAAAGAGCCATGTTTCTTCATTTCTGCTCTAAAACCTATGTTGTGGCTACTCATTAAAATGTCTTTACCAAAAGATTCAAGAAACGAGTTCAAGTAAGCTTGCAAAAGAAAACATTGATGGCAGAGGAGAAAATGCTGGTGATCAGCATTTTCTCTTTCAATCACAATGTTCTTAACCTTTTGAAGACAAATTCATTCATTTAGCTCTTTAGCACACAACCCCAAATTTTAACGAGCCTGAGAAGTAAGTAGTTTGAAAACATTGTGGGAAAAGGAGAAAATGCTGGTTATCAGATTATTCTCTTGCCCACCATGTTTTATCGCCTTCCAAATACAAATTCATTTTTTGTGTCACATTTATTTTGTCGTCTGCAAATACTTTCAATTTGGGCAAGCCAAACATTCCGTCGTTTGGTGAATATTTAAGACACGCCTAACCTTCTCGTTTGCAAACTCTTTCAATTTGGACAAGACCAAAAATGTACTCGTCTTGGAAAAGGAGTTAAAAGACAGTTTGATGAGTGCCTACAATATAGGTTTTCTACTGATATAGTTATTGATTTAGAATTCGACGACACCCCCACCCCCACCCCCATACCTACATTAATGAGCCATGCTCTGTGAAAAAGGGGCTTAATGCTTCAGCGAAAAGTATCGGCCCAGGTCAGCCTGCGCAGTCCGCGCAGGCTGACCTGGGCCGATACTTTTCGCTATTGGTCAATTTTCTGTATGTCCAAGGACCAGTCTACATCATATTTAAGTCGGTTGTTAAAAAAAAAAGTGGCTGATACTGATCTGGAAGTATATGATGGCTTGCTTGGTACCATGGATCACGGAGATGCATTAAGCCCTCTTTTCACAGAGCATGGCTCATTTATTATGAGCCTCTGAGCTGGATAAAATAAAATATGTGAGCTATGCTCTGTGAAAAGGGGGCTTATTGCATCTGCAAAAAAGTATCAACCTGTGTCGAAACTTTGCTATAGTTACATTTCCTGCATGTTTTCAGTTTGGACTAGTCTAAAAATTTAACTTGCAGTAAAGGTTTTAAACCCCCTTTTAATGAGAGCATGACCTATCTCTACTATGTCCTATTAACATCACTGACTCATTGGGCTAGACATGTCCGAGGGGGTTTCCCCATAGTCCGAGCCCACAGAGGGTGGTTGGTGCCCATACTCGTCATGCTGTCCCCACCCATAATAGCTAGTATCCATCATGGAGGCAGGCGTAGAACCCGTATTATCATCAGATTCCATGTGGTCAAAAGAATTCATCTGAAAGTAAAAAAAAACGACTACTTTAGGCATATATGTGATTTAGATGGGTCCTAAACTGCTCAGTGGTGTGGTGTGTAGGATTCGTACCCTAAAGGACCCGGTTTTCAGTTTTATTGCCGGCACTTGGTATTTCATGGGAGTGGGCAAGACAACTCAGAGCCCTAGCCTAGTACTAGTGAAATAGGACATATATGAATATGTGAGCCATCGCCGTGATATGACTGAAATAACCTTGAAAGCGGCGTAAAACAACATTCGATCGATCGATCGATCGGTCGATCAATCAACCAATCGAGCGAGCAAGCAAGCAAGCAATATGATATAGCTTTGTGGTATCCGTAACCCTTCGGGCCTCTAAAGTGTCCCTGATTCCTAGTATCTTGTAACACTTTTTCAAACTATTAGTCAGTGTTTTTAAAAAAACGAGAAAGAAAACTCTTGAAAACATTGTTGGAAAAGGAAAAAATGCTGACTACCAGCATTTTCTCCATTTTCCCATATTGCTTTTTTTTTATCCTTTCAAAGACAAATTCCATCATTGTCATCTTTGGACAAATCTCAGATATTGTCGTTTCGGTAAAAAGTTAAACATGAGGATTAGAGTGTCTTAAGAGATTAAAGTCAGTCTCAAATAGAACCAAGATAAAGAAATTCCCATGTTGATTCTATTAGAATATCACACAAAATTAAAGTTCTATACAGTTAGTAGACACCTTTTTTACAGTAAACTTATCATGTGGAAAACGTCAGACAACCAGCAATGCAAGTTGTGTGTGTGTGTGTGTTTTTTGTGTGTGTCATTTTTCTTTATCAAGTCGATATATCACACTGAAAGTTAAGGAGTCACATCGATAGGGCAATTTAAAAAAAAAACCCACAAAAACACAAAAAAAAAATCGGAGAAAAAGACAATATGGCCTGCAACACGCGAAAAGGGGCATTCGGACATTTGCGTAAAGTGTCGTCTCGGATCAGCCTGCGCAGTCCGCGCAGGCTAATCCGAGACGGCACTTTACGACTACATTAGATTTTGTGTTATAGTAGACTTGCGCAAAACAGAAAATTACATAAAAACGGAAAGTGTCGTTTCGGATTAGCCTGCGCGGACTGCGCAGGCTGATCCGAGACGACACTTAACGCAAATGTCCGAATGCCCCTTTTCGCGTGTTGAAGGCCATATAATTTTCTATAGAATTTATGTACGAGCCACACTCTGGCAAAGGGGGGTTCAATGCATCTCTGCGATGCATTAGGTATACTAAGCAAGTCACCACAAAATTATGGATTCACAAAATGAATTTTGTTTTAACAACCGACTGAATGACGAGGTAAACTGGTCCTTTGCCATGGAGAAAATTTTCAATAAGCAAAAAATATCTGCCCAGGTCAGCCTGCGCGAACTGCGCAAGCTTATCTTGGTCAATACTATTTGCCAATGCACTAAGCTCCACTTTTACAGTACATGACTCTTACGTTTATTTTAAAACAATTCAATATTAAATTGTTTTCATTTCGTAAAACATTTATACATGTATCTAGAAATGATACAGCTGTCATTTACAACTTGTATATTTCGTTACATCAAATGCAAAGCCATGCTTAATATGTCATAGTAAAAATCATGTTTAATGACTTCTACATCATTAGTTATCTTGATTTAAGAAAGTCATTTCTTTCTCCGAGAAAAGATTTTTTTACATAAGGCGGTTTGACAATTCAAGGTAACCATCTGTAAGTTATTAAAAAGCATGGCATATATTGCTCTTGCATCTGCTCTGTTCTGAGCCATTTTCTTATAACTCTTTTCGAGCGGACAAAATTTTAGGCTCTTCCAAACAGAGAACAGTAACATACGACAAAGTTAATGTGGCTCAAAAATTGGGATCAGTCTTAGAAAGGTAAGAAAACAATGTTGGACAAGGAGAAATTCTGGTAAACAGCATTTTCTCCTTTCCCACATTGTTTTCAATGTCATTTAAATAGGGGGCTGTGTGGTTAAGAGTTCAATGTGACTATCCTTGCCCTGCACAGGCTGAAATAAGGCTTTGTAGAAAAAGGAGAAATCGATGCTAGCTTACTAGTTATTGTTTTTATTATTGTTTTCCAAATACATGTATTAAGGTTTCCGTACATGCAGATATATAGTATTCTCACTGTTGTCTTTTGCAAACCAAAAAACTTAGGACTGTTTAATGAAACGGACCACGTAAATAATTAAGATCGACGATATTCGCAATTTATTTTGGTAAACCTGTTTATTTTTGTCACTTGAAAAAAAAACAATAGTAATTCAGATAAAAAAAAAAGGGACAAATTGAATTAAATAGATAAATAAAGAAGCCAAAAGCATTAATTCCGTTCCTGAATGGTCACTGTTCGAATAACCAGAACCAAGAACGATCAGGATTGTTTCTTGTCATCTTTATGAAAAAGGACACGACTGGTTTCAAGCGCGATATCATGTAAAGTGATACAGTTGAAATCCGCCAGCTCTCCAGCGATAAGACATTTCAATTCCTTGTTTTATCAGAGAGAAATTTCAATAATAACAATTGAAAGCTTGCTTGCAAGACAAATGCAAGGCATAGCCCCTTTGCCTCAAAAGTTTTTAAATGTACCGTACTCTCTACAACCGTTTTCTTTCAAAACATACAGGCTTTTTGTTAACCATTTGGACGTCTTGGGTGAAATAAAAAATAGGCTTTTGCGGACGATATAGATCAAGATCAGACTGCACAGAACGTGCAGTCTGATCTTTGATCTATCTCGCCCGCTTAGATAAAATTTTTTCTGAGTTTCAGTGGACTGTATTATCAGCCGTCGCAAGACGTCAAGTTTATACAAAATCTAGTGCTGAAACAGTTAGGTATTCCAGTCAATACAACCGATTCTCCTAACCTATAGCTGTATAAATATGACTTTTTGATGCCCTGTAGTTGATTGTTTTAGGAAAAGTTACCAGTGAAGTAGGGGAACGATTCAATATTGTAAGCAACTGGTTAAAGAAACAGACATCTGTTTTGAAGACTAAATCATTGTAAACTTAAACATGCACAGATTTCGATGAAATGAATACTTTACTTAAAGGGACTACCAAGTATAATAGCAAAAACGCAAAAAAGAGGTATCTTTTTGAAATCGACAAAATAAGTTTATTTTGTTTTGATAGAGGGTAGATCTATACTTATTATGAGTCTGTGAAAAATTTCTTAGAGTCCTATGAAATATGAATATCAATAAAATTTATCTTTTGTCACGAATTGTTTTCTCTTTCACAGTTTACAAACATGAAGTGTTCAGTTCATTATAGTTGATACCGTTACAGATCGTTAATTACCATCACAAGTTTTAGTTGAATGCATGTTCACAGGAGGTGGCAAAAATGCTCTATAAGTAAGGTCTGCTGCATAATGAAAATTACCACTATCATGTGGTGGTACTGTCAAATATTTCAAATTGCACGTGAAGGTCAAGGTCGATGCTATTCACAACAATAAAACTTTTATACCGCATCAACTTTCAAGTTCAATTAATTACTATCAATTTTCCTTTTGATCTTGTCCAGAGACAATTGAAAGACAGGCGGATGTTTTCACGCGAAATATATCATTGGCCAACGACAATAGTCTCATGACACGCATACAGTTATAATCCGAAAAGCCAAAAAGCACTGCGAATGTTGAAAGAACCGGCTCTTTTGATCTTGGGTTCCAAAATATTTTCAATCTTTTAGTGGAAAGTAAGCAATAATGAATGATGGTAGACTGCACATCAAGCCCTGATTTTTTTTTTTTCTTTTACGAGAAACCAAGAATATTTACCTCTTACTTGAGACATTCCCGCAGTATTTAGCGTTTTGAAATACTATGAGAAAAATGGGCGATTGAAAGCAACAAAGAAATGTGAATTTTCCTACACAGATCTACATAGCCTGCACGAGGACGACGTAAAATTTTCCCATTTGTTTAACTTTCCCTTTCTTTGAAATATCTCATGTGGTTTATACATAGCAATATTTTTTGCATTCCTTGTTTAAATGTTATTACGTATTATACCATTCATTTTAGGCAAGCAAAGCATTTGTTTAGATCTATTCTTTTGTAATATTTCAATTGTGTAAGAGAGAGCATTTTCACCTTTTCAAACATATCATAAAATGCAATGGGCAAGATGGATATTTTTTTCAATATAATTGGACTATTCTCTAGCAAAAGGTGGCTCAATGCATCTCCGTGATACATTATACCGAACAAGTCATTATACAGTCATGGATGTATAAAATCGATTTGTCTAAAACCAGAATAATTCATGAGTTAGAACAGTCCTTGTACATGCAGAAAATGTACATATTGCAAAAAGTTTCGATCCATGTTAGCCTGCGCAGGCTGCGCAGGCTAACATGGATCGAAACTTTTTGCAGATCCACTGAACCCCCTTTTCAATAAACATGGCTCTTATCAGTGTACTACACAAAACATGCAGATTCATGCTCGCTATCTAGTTATAAAAAAGATACTGGTTACAAATTCAATAATTTGAAAATGAATACAAGATAAAATTTATAAAATATCTTCAAATACAATATGGTCTATATAAAAACCGTGAAATAAAACACAAACGAAACCAAAAACACAGTGAATATATATGCACAACTGACGGTAAAAAATAAGTCATGACGTCATAGTGGTTGAATCGACGTCATATCGACGTCATTATTGACAAAATAAATGATTTCTGATTCCCTGCTTTCAATTTTCCTGTCATGCTTCCATTTGAAAGAGGGTGTCTTTATTTTTGCTTTGGTTTTTAAGCGACTATAAAATAAAATCTTTTTCGGTTCATGCAAATTATAAGCGTTTGACTCAGAAATTATTTGTTTTTTGCAGATAGGCTATCATTTTTTTTTTTTTTTTTGTATATCAGACAAACAGTCATGGAGAAAGACTATAACATTTGAATTTTACTAACTTTTTTATAGCAAAAGGTGAAAATAATTGATAGAGGGATGATTACTTGGAATAATTTGCTTTAAAAACATACTTGTTTTGTATAAAAATCACAAATGTGCTCAAAATGATCTCAAGCTACCAATCGAAACTTTAATGAATTTTTGCCCACTGTGATGAACATGCTGTTCAAAATAAGACTGTATGGAGTAGATCTATGCATTGTATGATTTTTTGCCACTTAAATTGGGTCACCTTGAGTCATATTATGACATGATCTAGATCTATTTGCTAAATCCAAATAAACATTTCTTTTTAAAGATTAAGAAAGACAATCGGACCAAATAACTACAACTGAGAAAATCGCCTGCCATTTGAATCGTATTATTTATTTGGAATCCATTCTTTTTTGTTTTGCATGTCCACCTTGCCGCAACAACGTCCAAGCATTTTGTTTCCTTTATATAAATCTCTATGCAAAAAATAGTATCTTGTACTAACACAAATAAAAAGCATGAACAGGAAAAGTGTAATGATGAAAGCAATGATAGATCTAGTAGCTAAATACCGTTCAGAGTGTGCAGAAGAGTTGTTTTGGTTTTATTCGTTTGGTTTTATCTCGAATCATCATAGCAGACGATCATGTCGTCGTCATCGTCATCAGGTACATCGCAAAAAGCGCTCACCAGTTGTTGGAAAGGCGGCTGATGGTCAAGCTCGCTCTGCATGGCAAAGTCACTCAGGGCCTTCCAAGGGGGTTGGTAGGCTTGTACCTCGACAGGGTTTGCGTTCATTGGGCTCTCGTGTCGAACTGGGCTCGAGGCCACCATTGGTACACCTTGCATTGGGCCCGGAAGTCGACCTCCATTCTAAAAATAGAAACAGGAGAGACCATGTAAATTTCGATAGAATTTCCCGTTCTTCAGGAGTGCTGTTTATTCAGCTTCTGAGTGAATGCGTGACTCAATTCGTTTAGATGAGCAAACTCTTTTTCCAAAGTGCTTTTGTAGATAGGGTAGATCAAGATCAGACTGCACAGAACGTGCAGTCTGGTTTCATATCTATATACATTTTCCGATGTAGTAAATTTTTTTCTGTATAAAAGAGTTTTAAAATTGAAATATTTTGGGTCTTGACAAGTTGCTGGAATATATTGTAGTTGATTTAATCCGAGTAGCAATTGATGCTTTTCCAGACGACAGATTTGTAGACATGTCTAAATTCAATGCATTCGCAGACGACAAATAAACGTGACTCAAACGTTGGAATTTGACAATGACGGGGATAGAAACATATGGATTGGAAAGGACAAAAAGGATGGTTACTATCATCGTTTGGTTTAACGACCCTAAAGAAAACGACTTTTGAAAACAATGTGAAAAAATGCTGGTAACTAGAATGATTTTCACCCTTTCAGATGGAAATTCTAATATTTGAGCCACATTTTAATTGTCGCCTTAAATGCTTTCAATAAGAAAAGTCTTAAATCTTGTTGTTTGGTATAGATTTTAATAGTATCAACCCTTTACTAAATAATCCCGACTTTGAACGACCCTGATGAAGAAGGCTTTTGAAACATTATTGGAAAAGGAGAAAATGCTGGTAACCAGCATTTTCTCCTTTTCCACCATTGTTTTCTACCCTTTCATTATCATTATTTGAGCTACATTTAAGCTACAGTTGAGCTACATTGAATTTGTCGTCTACATAGGCTTTCAATTTTGACAAATTTAAAATTTTGTTGCTTGGTAAAAGGTGAAAAAGTATTAAACAACCTCAGGCCCAGGATTACCGCAAAACCAGAGCCTGTGTACTTCTTATATAATCCGCATTCCCAGACAATCTAGGTTCAGATCAGTGTTACATTTTTATGGCTTTCTATTTATGACAGGGAAAAATATGATGTTGTTCGCTCTTTAATGGCCATTATGATAGCGAGATAGAGCTGGCTAAGATAAGATGATAGTTGAGATAACTGAAGGGGAGATTGTTCAGGTCGTGTTTTGGGGATGTTGCTATTTCATGTAAGTCTGTCTCTCTCTACTTCTGTCTCTCTCTGTCTCTCTCTTTCTTACTCTCTCTCTCTGTATCTCACTGTCTCTCTTTTACCCCCATTATCATAGCGAGATAGGGCTGACAGAGATAAGATGATAGTTGAGATAACATTATTGAAGAGGAGATTGTTCAGGTCGTGTTTTCTTTGTGTTTTTGGGGCGTTGTTGATTCATACACCTCTCTCTCTCTCTCTCTCTCTCTCTCTCTCTCTCTCTTTCTTTCTCTCTCTCTCCCTCTGTGTCACTGTCTGTCTGTTTGTCTGTGTCTCGCTCCTGACCAACATTTTTTGTGTTTTACCTTTTCAAATATAGTTAACATTATCCGACTTTACCAAACAACAAAATGCAAGTCTTGTCCAAATTAATAGCAATTGCAGACGACAAATTAAATGTGACTCTAATGATGCGACTTGTCCTAGAAAAGTCAGAAAACATTGTGAGAAAAGGATGAAATGCTGGTTACCGACATTTTCTCCTTTTCTCGTAATGTTTTCAATGACTTTCTTTCAAACGGTCGTTCAATTATTAAATTGTGTGGTAAAGGATTTAATCTCTTTTTTCCAAAGCGCTTCTCAAATGTATAGTATATCAGAGCTCCAGAGGGAGTGATTTTGATTTCCAAATGGAAAGTATTAATTATTCTTCACTAAACCTTATTTTATGGGAGCTCAATAGATTTGTCTCATCGAGACGATTCTAATGAGTACCCACACCATAGGGTTTGGAAGAGAGATAATGGATTTAAAACACCATCACTCGCTCTTATCTGGAGCTCTGACTATATTTTCCATACCACCCAATTTGATTTGCGAGAGGTGTACGCCTTTCTCGTAATAGATCCCGTGTTTCTTTATAAAACAAGATAGGGATGAAATAATCAGCTGATAAGCGTTAGGCTTGAGGTGTTTAACTGTACATTATTAACTTCCTGCTTGCAAAGCCGAGAACTACTTATTATTCGCTGTAGGGGAAGCACGGTTTTCGCGTCTCGGAAAGATCTGGATTTTCTTTTATGGTCCATAAATTCTAAATATTTCTGTTAAAAAATCGGTTTATCATCAATGATGCGGTGATATGAAAGATTCAAAATACAAACAAAAAATAATATTTTAGCGAAGATAAATTTTTAAAAACCGATGACGGTGCGAGATTCCGGAGCTTTGTTTTTATTTGTAAGAGTACACCCCACGCGTAGCCATATCTAATGCATCACCGCCTGCAACAAATTTATGGCGGATGGATTTAGGAATATGCATGTAAAATATGGATAAGTGTTATATATCACGACGCAAGACAAAAGTAATTACTTGTAAAAGAAAATTCATCGTTCGTCACAGTGTTTTCAAACGTGTTCATCAACAACACACACACAAAAAAAATAGTCCACCGGAGGTACTATGTTGGTTTGAAGTAATTCGCCGAAAGGGAACACGCCGTGGGGAAAAAAGTAGGACAGTACTTCTGATTGTTCGTCATTGTAATAAAAAAAGTTGTCGGACTATTTTTTCGTTGACTCTTCACGAAAAAGCAAAATTTCACACCTTTCTAAATTAATTTGCAGGCGACAAAGTAAACCTGACTCAATAATTGTTCAAAACTTATTTTTGAAAGGGAAGAAAATTTAAGGGGGGGGGGGCAGAAAATGCTGGTTTTCAGCATTTTCTCTTTTTTTCCTACACTGTTTTCGAAAAGCCTTCTTTTTTCGATGTTTAAAATTCGAGATTGATAGGTAAAAAAGAATAAAGACCAATCTCTATATTTACTACAATGTTTTGAAGTGTGGTCTACGTTGAGACAAAAAAAGTCACTTTCTAACTTTTTATTGAACGACAAAATTTTGGACCGAACCAAATTGAAAGCATTTGCAGACGACAAAATAATTGTAGCTCAAGTGATAATTTCTGTATATGATAAGGTAAAAAACATTGTGGGAAAAAAGGAGAAAATGCTGGTTACCAGCATTTTCTCCTTTTCCGACAATGTTTTCAAATGTCTTCTTCTTCAGGCTCATTAAAACTCGGGATTGTGTTGTGAAAGGGTTAACCGTAGATTAATAATCAGAACATGATACAACTCATCGAAGCAACTCACAAAAATGTTCACTTAGTAACATTACGCTGTGCATTTACTATTCAAATATTGAAAAAAAAAAACAACAAAGTGTCAAATTTATCACATTAACCCGTGCAGACGATTGATATATTTGTCGGACTACTTTTGACCATTTTTCAAGCCATCGTGGCAAAAGCAGATATCGCTTACGACGAGTAATTTCTCCGTCTAAACGCAGGTAATCCTCGTATATCGGACAATTTCGAGTTTTAACGACCCGGAGATAGACGGCATTTGAAACATATTGGGAGAAGTAGAAAATGCTGGTAACCAGCATTTTTACTTTTTCCCAAAATGTTATCTACCTTTCATAAACAAACTTCAATTTCTTAGTCACATTTATTTTGTCGTCTGCTAATACTTTAAATTTGGATTAGCCAAATATTTTGTCGTTTGGTAAAGAGTGAAACTGTCTTTGCTTGTGTTCTTGTAATGAATCCCGATTATTGTTGATTATCGAATATTCTATAGAGGTATTTTAAACTCTTTACCAAAAATGTTCGTGTTTTTTTTTATCTTAAGTAGGAAGACTTTTGAAAGCAGTGTGGGAAAAAGGAGAATTCCAGCATTTTCTCCGTTTTCCCTACATTGTCTTAACCCTAGTCAAAGAAAATTCCACCATTTGAGTAAAAGTTAATTTGTCGTCTGCAAACGCTTTGAATTTTGTCGAGTCGAACATTTTATCGTTTGGTAAGAGCTAATGCCGCCTGCTGCAACTTTATTTCATGACGTAATGACTTAATTAGCTTCAGCTGGAAAAATTAATAGAAACATCAGTAATATTAGAATTCTAACATGTTCAAAACGGGAGACGTGGATTGCAAACAAAAATCTATTAGAATGCATTATATTTTCATATTATCATCGTCCATTTATGTAAATTATTATTACGCAAGTGAAAAGGGAGTGATTACTACCGATTAGCATATAAATAGTATTAAATGTCTGCAATACAAGAATAAACAAATTTAAACAAAAGAACATTGTTTGTATGTGTGGTTTTCATATTTCCGTTGAACATGTCGGGCCCACATGTTAGGTGTCACGTGACTTTTTTTTCCGGTGTTGTTTCAACGTACACTAAAACCTCGATACCCCTAAACGCAAAAGTACAAAATCGATACATCATTTTATTAAAAAAATTCTGATTGTTAATAATTAATAGGTATGATTTTACAATCCAAGCAGTTTATATAGTAGAGGTAACACAAGGCTTGATTGGCTAAAATATTTGGATTGTCCTCTAAAGATTATACTGAATTATTACAGTTATCACCAGTTAAGAACAATTAGTGAAAACAGTCTCTAGAGATATATTCACATACATGTAGCAGTCTTAATTCTTTTTTAATTCCAAATTTCAGAATAAGACGATGACCAGTGCCTGTACTTATAAAACTTGAATCCATGTTCAAGTGAGTTTGTGCTCAATGAAAATTGAAAACGAAGACTTTGATTCAATAGGCAGAAACAAATAAAAGCTCTATAGCTCTGAAGTTTCCATAAGGTTTATCAAATAAAATTTACAAAATTTCACGCTTAGCTGAGTTGAGCACGGAAAAAGTTTTTATATTAAGTATTGACCCAGGATTCTCTGGGTCCCTTTACAAACAATCATCCCCTTGGCCTCATATTTCACAATTTCACACACCACTTGGTGCGTCACTCGCGGAATATCGTATAGCGAGTTTTTATTAAATCACAACGCTAAAAATGAAACATCAAATGATCGTTCCCAGCTCAGTCCTTAATTACTCACTGATATTCAAAACTGATAAAAAAGTACAGCATGAAAAAAAAGACAATATGGAAATTAATGGGAAAGGCAACGAACATCCGATTTCAACCCGTATAATTTAATCGCAATGTTTTGGATCATATAGATTACTCATGCGCTTAAAAGTGAATTGAACCAATTAATGTGTAGATTCATGGCTCTGAAGTGAACAACAATAAAACTAAAAAAAAAACATTGTGGGAAAAGGAATATGGAATAAGGAATGATTTTCATACGATTGTCCTTTCCTTGAACGTTTAGATCATCTTGTAGCTCGAAAAGGTTGGTGCAGGGTCTGAATTTTATAAAACGTGTACACCTATAACTTTTCCTGCTCAAATACATATGAGCCATGCTCTGTGAAAAGGAGGCTTAATGCATCTCCACAATGCATTAAACCAAGCAAGTCATCATGTGATTATGGATCCATAAAATCCATTTTGTATTATGACCTATTCATCATTCAGCCATGATGTAGAATGTTCTTGTAACATTTAAAATTGACCAATAGCAAAAAGTTTCGGCCCAGGTCAGCCTGCGCGGACTGCGCAGGCTGACCTGGGTCGATACTTTTTGCAGATGCAATAAGCCCCCTTTTCACAGAGCACGGCTCATATGTACATGCATCGCACGCCAATAAAATCACACACGATGAGAAAAAAAAATCGTGTCTACACAATGTCAAACATGGTTCAAAGTAAAGTATGATGACATATCCTGCGAGCGGAATACGTATATAGTGCTTTGCGATGTGATTGGCCAAAATGTTACGCTATAATATTCATCTACCATTCACAAAAACGAAGTTACGGCTCACTTAACTGGTATTTGTTTTGTTTCTAGAACCTTTTTTCGAATAAATTTGTCAATACTTGCAATTTTTAGTTGTTTGTTAGTTGTAGGTGAATGCTAAAAGGAATACTAGTATGTTGTATTAACTTTCCTGGTGCTTGTATTTGCTTCTCACTGTAAGAAAATTTTGCTGATTACCAGCATTTTCTTCTCTTCCAACAATGTTTTCCGAAGTCTTTTTCATCGGGGTCGTTAAGACTCGAGATTGTGTGGTAGATGGTTACCGGTTAATGCTACTGTTACACTGTTCTTCTTTTTGCAGGAAAAATCTCACCGTTTCGGATAGAGCACATTCAAGATCAGAGTACAAGGTCTATGTAGTCTGATATTGATCTGCACTATCTTCAAAAGCGCACTGTGTTGCGCTTAAAAGTCGCAGGGTTAATTCAAGTTTATGACCAGAGAAGATATAATGAAAATCCAATGGTTTCTGTAATAGTTCTCTGCTAAGTACACAACATAGCTATCAAGACTTTCAGTCCTTTGATTTTGTTAGTTTCTAAATTTAAAAATCATGCTCTATTTTTAGATTCTACAGATATAAGTGTTTAAGTGTTTACCTTAAGAAGTATATGTGTCCCTGTGGAATCGTATTCTATCTCTGTCTCGGACAAATCTTGATCACCCCCACCCCTTGTGACCCACATGGTGTTGAGGCGAAAAGACTGAAATGTTGGGAAAAGAGCAGTGAGGAAAATATGTACACAAATAATCTTAAAGGACAAGCAACTATATTAATTAACTATGTCTTGACGTTTCATTGGTAATAAAATTTTCTGAATTGTGTTTTTTGATGGCATAACATTGCAGCATTTTGTGCAATATATTTGAGTCCAATGATACTTGCCAAGTCAACATATAAATACGTCGAATAAAAAGAATAATGAATGTAACAATGCGCCTAATTTTTTACACAAAAGCCAAAATTTTGAAGTCTTGCGATGCACCATTTTATCTTTCTAACTTGAAACGCAAATGTGCTCCAAGTTAGAATTCATGTAATGCTATCTGAAGGAATTGTCGCTTAGATATAGTAACCATTTATGAATTTGTTTTCCCCCTGGTTTATTTGAATAGATCGTCTAATGCAATGCAGAACCGAAAACCTTCTGAACTATGGAAATGTCATCTCAACTGCTCTTTTCAAATTCAGTTTGATGATAAAAAAGCAAAATATGAGAAAGGGAAGCAAAACCGAAACGAGTTCCTGTTACCCAGTTTTAAAATTTCGAAGAAAATTATCTAAAAACGTGAAATATAAAAGATCAAGAATAAGCAAGTGCAATCGAAAATAGGCAAAGAACATTTTACTGTCACCATGTGATACGTTAGTCAATATTATTGAAGACCTGTAGCCAACTTAACCTATATTTTAGATATTGTTATTTAACATAATTCGGAGACTATGTTTCTGATTGGCCGAGAAGGCCATTCTTAGTCACTCACGTGGTCAGTCTTTAGGTAAGTACATGTACATATAAAACTTACTCAAAGTGAATGTTCAAGAATGGTTGGTGAATACGGTGCCATGAAGCCTTTTAAATCTTTGCCAAACGACAAAATTTTTGACTCGTCGAAACTTAAAGCTTCTGCATACGACAAAAATTAATTATAATTGGCTCAGATTCTGGAATTTGTCTCTGAAAAGGTAAAAACAAAATGGGAAAAGGAGAAAAGTACTGTTTACCAGCATTTCTCCTTTTCTCACAATGTTTTCAAAAGGCTTCTTCCTTAAGTTCGCTAAAACTCGAGATTGTGTGGTAAAGGGTTAACTCTTTACCACATAGTTAAATTTAAGAGTTATTCATTTAAAACATATGCAGACGGCGAATTAAATGTGGCTGAAATGTTATCTCAAATTGTCTTTCATAGGTTAGAAAACATAGTGGGAAAAGGAGAAATGCTGTTTACCACAATGATTTCTCCCCCTTTTTCTTATTGTCGTTAAAACGTGTGATTATGTGGTAGAGGGTAAGACCTGGTTTTTTTTTAAGAAAATTTCTTTTACAAACAGAGATGTATTCTTGTGGTACTATCATCTTACTAAAGCTTTATTCTGTTGTGTATTTTTACTAATGTTATTCGAACTTGCAATAATCGAAGAGTGTATTTTTTTATCAGACAGCACTGATGTGCAGTCGAATCTTACTGTACACTCTTGGCAAAAAACAACAGTGGCTATGAACGAAATGAGTAAATTCTTTACCACACAATGCCGTATTTCAACGAACCTGGGGATAAAGACCTTCTGAAAACATTGTGGGAAAAGGAGAAAATGCTGGTGACCAGCATTTTCTCATTTTCCGACAATGTTTTCAATCTTATTAAAGATAAATACCATCATTTGAAAAATTCTAATTTGTTCGTATGTGAATACTTTAGATTTGGACAAGTCTAAAATTATGTGGTTTGATGAAATGTTATAACATTCTATGGTCACTAAGTCTCTATATAATTATACGACTGAAATACGCTCATCAAAGGAAAGTAGCACGGTTGCTAGGCAGTACAGTACGGCACAGTGTTGACTGTTGTAAGACAAAGCGGACGATTGCCGTCTCTGATGTTTTGCTAGACCGAATCAGGCGGGGGACGAAAGATAACAAATTGGTACGAAAAGTGTGTGGGGCGGTAGAAAAAAATACGCTTATGTGACAAAATACGTGCTTGTGAACCAATTTGTGTTGTACAAGTGCGTGAAAATTAGATGCGTAAGATATTATAAAAAAAAAAAATTAAATGAAAAGTATGGTATACAAATATGCAAAAAATCTTATTTTCTTTTTATTCAGATATGCTCAACAGAACATTAATTTTTTTGAGAAAAATGTACTGTATATTTAAAAAAGAAGAACAAAATTAATAATAATAATAATAATAATAATAATAATGATAATAATAGTAGTAGTAGTAGTAGTTACAGTGATATGACTTAAACGCGGTGTAAAACACCAATCAAATAATCATTAGAATAATCAATAAATCAGTCGATCGATCTATCCATGCACCAACCCTCCCATCCACCCACTCATCCGTCTGTCCGTCCATCCATCCATCCATCCATCCATCAATCAAGTACTGAAAATATCGAATCCATTCATTTGAAACGAGACCAGTTAACTAGTCCCATTGGAAAGCATTTGCTGACAACAAAATAAATATGGATCAAATTACTGAATAAGTCTTCGACTGGATAGAAAACATTGTGGGTAAATGAGAACCATCATTTTCTTCTCTCCGACGATTTTTTCAAAAACACATCTTCCCCACGGTCGTTAACATATGGGACTCTTAGATAAATATGGGATTCTTAGATAAAGGGTTGTTTTTCAGGTAGAACAAATTTCCGTACCGTTCGTCCATGGGCTCTGCCCCGATAACGACAAATATATGATGATTCAATTATAATATCTTACCACGTTAAAATCTTATAATGTTTTATTAAAGTCAATAAATCAAGATTTTATGATAAATTTGCCGGTTGATGACAGCGTCAAATTTGACTTAAAAATCACTCATTATCTCTCTTTTTTTTAAAACTCTTATCCTGCTATATAAGATTAATGAAACTTTCAAGCCGATAGTAAAAACCCGAATGTAGCTATTTAATACTTTTTTTGTGGGGAAAAGTATCTCCGAGATCCAAGATCAAACCACACGTTCTACGCAGTCTTATCTTGATCTACACTGTCCGCAAAAGGTGTGTGAGTCGCCATCAGGAACCTGAGAGTTAAATTTTCCCATCACTGTTGCTCCATGAAAGCGAGCAGATTCATTCAAGCATCGCTATTTTTTCTTTACTCTGTTTTTTTGGTTTTGTTTTTAACGGCAAAGATAAAAATCTATTGCAAATACAAAAATAAGAGAGAAAAAAATGAATAAAGTATTGGATGGTGCAGACGCAAGATCAGACTGCACGTTCTGTGCAGTCTGATTTTGGTTCTTCACCGTCCACGAAGAAGCTAATTATTTCGCTTATCGCGACGAAAGAGTAAATTTAGAATTTATCTTCTACTTGTGGTTTTAAAGAATTATATAGTTTTCGACGGATGAATTTCGCGGGGACGACAACGATTTTATTATCACAATAATTCCAGGTTTTATGATAATATATTAGATTTTTATAACCCAAAGAAGATGGGGCTTGCTGGTAGATTTTATTCCGTGTGTATATTTTATTGTTCTTTGTCATATTTTAATGTCGTTTTCGGTTGTGAAAAGATAGAAATCTTCAAAATATAAGACAATTTGACTCAGTTATACTTTGTTGAAGTAATCTTACATTGTATAAAAGCCATGTTCTATGAAAAGAGGGTTCTTATACATCTACGTGATGCATTATACCGAGCAAGTCATCAGATAATTATTGACCTGTAAAATCCATTTTGTCTAACATCTGGCTTGATCGTGGGGGGAGAATGGTCCTTTAACATGGAGAAAATTTACAGATAGCAAAAAAAAATTCGACCAAGGTCAACCAGTGCGGACTGCGTAGGCTGACCTGAATAGATTCTATTTGCAGATGCATTAAGCCCCCTTTTTCACAGAGCATGGCTCATTTGTTTGTTAAATGATGTCTCATACGTATACATTCAATATATACACGTATACAGCCCTATAAAAATGAAGGTGGAGATGGTGAGTCTTGACGCTAGAGGGGGCCTAAAGCAGCGCATAGATATTTCTGCAGACTATATCACCAAAACAGCGATTGCGTTTGTTTAAAAATTACAAAAAAAATGGCATTCTTTTACAGAATTACAAGAGACAAACGTTAAAAAACAAACGTGTCAGCATAACAATTCTACCCTATATTTACACGCAATAAAAAAAGACAAAACGTGTAGGTGTGTCATTGAGGGAAAATGTCCATCATTTTAAGACCATCGTTGAAAACTGGGTGTTATTGATGCTTTAAACCTGTGAAATAATTTTATGACCATTTTCCTCTTCCAACATTGTTTTCAATTTTTTTTTAATGTATGGAAGCAATACACGCGTTTCTATGGTAATGAGTTCATTAAATGTGCGTGCTTGCCGAAAGTTTTTCGGGCGTTAGAGTTAGATCGGCTAATTAATTAACCGAGATTCTTCTGCTTTTCTGTTTTTCTATTGTTTATGTGTTGGTAGGAAAGGCAAATATCCTATTGAACTTGATTTCGCCTCTCCTTGCCAAAGATCTTAAACAAGACTGAACAGCAAATGCTGCAAACTTGTTTCTGTAAGATTCTCTTACAAATCTGTGGACCTTCGCGTTAAATTTTATCTGGGCTGGAATCAACCATTTACCAAACGAAAACATTTTGCATTTGTCCAAATTTTTTTCCCAAAGAATTTAAGGAAGACCGAACAGCAAATGCTTCAAACTTGCAAAGAAGTCTGCAAGACCGGAAATATGGTAATGAGGAGTAAACTAATTTGCACCACGCAGGATGTCTTTAATGTAAAGAAAAAAAAAAATACACGAAGAATGTACATTTACTCCGAAATACCGGTATTTCCATTGCTCGGTTCGATACTGCTTGTTTACGCCATATTTGATACTTCCTACTATGCGCAAGCATCCTTCCGCCTCCTCTGCTATTTTTGACGTAGGCTATTTGTAAGGTCGAATTTCCGTAGGCAAAAATGCGCCTTATCAGTTTTTCACTTAATCTCAATAATTTTTCACTCTCTGTAACAAAATGAGAGGGGGTTGGAATGAGGCTTCAAAACACAAAATACTATGATTTTCTAATAATGTAGTCTCTAAAAAGTTATGCCTTTGTCTGCAGATCTGAATCTATACCGGAAAAACCGAATTACATTCAGGGAAGGCAACGTAACGGCGACTGGTTTTGTCCTACATTTTCTTGGTAAGCGTTTTCTCGACGGTAGAACTAACTTGATACTTGTCTAGTTACGAGACTAGATCTCATATATCCCTGCTAGTTAGTACAACTCTGGGCGATTCACAGACGCTGTGCTACTAATCTGTTAAGTAATTAACAACTGTGTACCGTTAATCAAGGTTCCAAGAGCGTCTGCAATACGTCAAGAAAGATTCCGAATAATTAGCACTTAGGCTGCTAAGCGCTACTCAAGGACCTATTGCGGACAGTGTAGATCAAGATCAGACTGCACGGAACGTGCAATCTGATCTTGGATCTACACTGTTCGGTAAGGAGATATTTTTCTTCCCAAAAAATAACTTTGAAACAGTAATCTTTGGGTTGATACTATCGGCTTGAAAGTTTGGTTTCACTGATTTAGCAGGTTAAGGGTCTGGGAAAGGCACAGAAGAGGGGAAATGGTTGGGCTGCGGACCCGATATAGACGCCCGACACGAAACCAACGTTCGTAATGAACCTGCCAATTTAGAATTATGTCGCTCCGATAAAACAGTGAGGAATCGCGATGATGATTAGCTACCACGCAACATGTGTCTCTTATACTAGTCCAGTTTTAGCCCATACGCTGCTAAGCGGGAATCACTGACCATTTGCGGACAGCGTAGATCAAGATCAGACTGCACAGAACGTGCAGTCTGATCTTGGTCTACACTGTCCGATATGGAGATATCTTTCCTCCAAAAATACCTTTGAAATTGGAAAAAAAAACCTGGTATTACCTATCAGCTTGAAAGTTTCATTTCTTTTTTTTAAGCAGTGTTAGAAGAACTTTTGTAATAAAACGGATTTTTGTAATAAAATATGTAACTTCGCTATATTTCTACAGTTTTCACTCGTGTACTTCAAAATGGATATATATGGATGATTTTAATCCAATAATTTACAGAAACATCATAAAAGGTAAAAAAAAAAAACGCATTTGAAAAAAGCCGTTTTATTACAAAAGTGGTTGTAACATAGCAAGATAAAGGCTAAGGTGTTTCTTCTGAAGTTGGATTGCTAAAACAACAACTTTTGGTTACTTTCATTGTCCGTATTCACCAACCATTCTTAAGAATATTCTAAGTCTTATTCTCCAAGATTTTTATAAATTTGAAAGTAAACCAACTTCTGATTGGCTAAACCAAATGGTTTAGCCAATCAGAAGTTGTGTTACTTTCTAAATCTAGAATTAGACCAAAAACGAAATTAAGAATGGTTGGTGAATAGGGGCCCAGAAGTGCCGAGCCTCGGTAGCGCAGCTGTGGCGCATATGACTTGGGAAGAGAGGGGTCGCTTGTTCGAATCGAATCCCCAGCTTGGCCAATTTCTCTCTGAGGATTGATGATAGTCATTGCGACAGGATTCATTTCTCTCTCACTGCTTATCGTTTCTTTGACGATGGCTCTATGAGACAACAACCAGTGGCTTGGGAAGAATATTTTGTGCGCAGCACTCAGTAAAAGAAATTCCAGGAAAGCATGGATAGGCGCACTTGTCGTCGCGATATAACTGAACAATATTTAAAAAGGCGTTAAAGACACTAAAAGCAATAAAAAAACTTGTTCGATGGCTTTCAAAACTGCTTCAAAACTTGCTATGACAGCAAATATTACTTTTCTCCTACCACAAGCCACAATTTTGAACCTGTCCAAACCCAAAGAATTTGAAAACGACATATTACATGCAATTAAAATTGTGGAATTTGTCTCTGGAAGGGTAAAACACGTTGTGGGAAAAGAAGAAAATGTTGATTACCAGTGTCTAAACTTTTTGAGCTTGGTATACATCTATTTTTTGCTTGACAAAGGACCTTTCTGTCACATTATTTAGTCGACTGTTTGACATATTGGATTTTATGGATGCATAATTATGTGATGACTTGATTGGTATAATGCTTCACGGAGATGCATTAACCCTTTACCACACAATGACGACTTTTGACACCCCTGATAGAGAAGGCTCTTGAAAACATTGTGGGAAAAGGAGAAAATGCTGGTAACCAGCATTTTCTCCTTTTCCCACGTTTTCTACCCTATCAAAGAAAAATCATTTCATATGATCCTTATTGAAACTGTCCTCTGCAAATGCTTTCAATTCGGACAGGTCTAAAATTGGTCGTGTGGTAAAAGGTTAATACCCTTTCAAGCCCCCCCCCCCTTTTTTTTTTACGGACCACACAACAATATTAACTCCTAACGCACCAAATAAACTCTTAACACTTTGCATGGCTGATAATACAACCCACTGAAACTCAAAAAAGACTTCATCTTATAGATTTGACCATACAAACGGACGGTATAGATCCAAGATCTGACTGCACGTTCTGTGCAGTCTGATCTTGAACCTATACCGTCCGCAAAAGCCCGTGTTTTCTCCTTTCCTCAAATGGGTGAAATTTAACCATTTTATAGACATTTTCGGGAATCATCCCCGTATCATCCTCGTCTTTATAATTTAATATTTTTGTATTTTGTTATCGACAACTTAATTTAGAGATCTGTATTCAAGCTCGCCTCGAGTAATAATATCCGTGCGTTTTACGACCGTTTTGGGGGGTGGGCCAGTCTATTTTGCGACGTTAATGTCTTTTTCCGAGCCAAGTAATTGTTAACTCTTTACCACGTGACAAAAGGAAAACTGAAACTCGTCTGTATTGAAAGAATTTGCAGACGACAATTCAAATGTGATCAGAATGATGTATTTCTTTTATTCTAAAATATTAAAAACATTGTGGAAAAGCAAAACAAAAATGCAAGCTACAAGCATTTTCTTCTTTTCCCGACTATGTTTTCAAAAATATTCTTCTTCAAAGATCGAAAACGCAATACTGGATCGTTTAAGAGAAGGGTTTATTAATTATCGAAATTCAATCGAATTTTTGTATCTGTATTGATTAAGGCAAACTTTTAAAAAACCCTTAACACTCTAGCACACGATCCCAAGTTTGGGACGGCTGTAGAAAACATTGTGGGAAAAGGAGAAAATGCTGGTAACCAGCATTTTCTCCTTTTCCCGCAATGTTTTCTATCCTTTCAGAGACAAATTTCATAATATGAGCCACATTTAACATGTCATTTGATAGTGCTTTTTAAACAAACAGATCTAAAATTTTGTCCTCTGGTTAAAGGTTAAGGCCCCTGTGACAACGTCGATTGCCTATGCTGAGATTGTAGATCAAAGATCAAACTGCACGAAACGTACAGTCTGATCTTTGATCTACATTGTCTGCTTTGCATATACATCTATGACAACAGCAACTTTGAAATTAGAATTTTTCGTTTTTTTTTTTTTCAAGACTAAAGAAAACCATTAGGGTATATTTCGTACTCGAAGGGTTTAAATCATATTTTTGTGGGTTTAACGCTCGGAGGAATCTTTTTCCCCTTTTGTGATACCAAAGTTTTTGAAAGTTTATCGTAATTAATAGTTTTCTAATGGGTGGCATTTTCATTATCGATCCTTAGCACCGTATCTTTAAATATCTTCTCGTCCATTTTCCCTCTAATTATTGCGGAAAAAGATGAAAATGCATTGCGGCTAAAGATGAACGACTTAAACCCATGAGGTGGCATTCGAAAAATTAAGCATGATAAATTAAAGCCTTACGTTAAAAATTCCAAAATTCAATCTATACGTGTCAAATTGGGCTTCAAAATATGTTTGCAGGGTATGCAAGGGTGGGCCCTTTTGAAATTTGACATGCGAGCATGTCAGAATTAAGGGGGAGGGGCCAGTATAAAAATGGTCAGTCCGTCTGTCTGTATATTAATTAATTGATTAATAGATATTTCAGACCTACATTTAGAGCATTAATGACGTATTTATATCTTTTGTGAAAAAGTCAAATTAGGTACATTTGAAATTGAAGTAAAAGGTAGTTTTGTGGTATGATTAAATCTTTTCAGTAAACTTGGACGCGTTTCGAATCATCTATGTAAAAAAAAATCATTAGTAGAATTAAAGTTTAAAAATTATTTGTCACAAATCGAAAAATAACATAAAAGGAATCGTCTTATTTAGTCTCAAATTTTACCAGAATATTTCCTCACACGACGAAAATTCATGTTTCATGCGTACAATGACTTTTCTTCAATACATTACTGCTAGCAAACGACGGGTTTTTATCTTGTACAGGAACTTTCATTGTTTTCTCTTTCCACGATGTCATTGAAAGTTACGTGCTTGTTTAAAAGCCGTCTACGCCAAGCCTGTATCAGACAAAAATAAGCGAATTCGCTGAGCATGAGGCAGTCGATCTGAGCTCTACCAGACAGATTTACGGATCACATGAAGAACAAACATTTGCGAAAATAATCCCATTCTATCAGTTTTTAACCCTTCTCCTGCTAAATAAGTAAAATGGAACATTCAAACCGATAGTAAACGCCTAAGTTTTGCTATCTCAAAGGTAACATTCAGGAAAAGGATCTCCTTATCGGACGGTGTAGATCAAAGATCAGACTGCACGTTCTGTGCAGTCTGATCTTGATTTACACTGTCCGCAAAAGGTCACTGAGTCGCGCTTAGCAGCCTGAGGATTAATGGAATGGAAACGTTGTGGGGGAAGGACCAATTGCTTGTAACATGCTATAAAATGACAACAAAAGGACAGATGCCCGAACACTAATAAAGCCACTTAAGCACACAGTCCCTGCTCCCACCCCGCTGGTACCTGGTTGCAGGTACTGAGCCTCTGACACGTCCAACCTTTGACCTCTAAGCGTATTATGTAATCACAAAGAACAGAAGTTACAGTGAAATATGTCGAAAATTACCACATGTAAATGCGCCAGAAGTTGTATTTACAAATCAATCTTAATTCATTTGCCGTTGTGAATTTTTAAGACACATCACCTTATTGGCTGAAACTATCTATTCGTCTCGACCAATCAGATGAGTTGTCCTTAAATACATTTATAAAGAATTGTTACAAGCTCTTGCTCCTTTTTCCGTAAAGTTTTCGAATAGCGACAACTATAGTCCAGCAAAAATGTTAAAAGTTTATGTCTGTGGTAATGGATTTGCCATTTACTAAATAATCCATTGTTTTTAACAATTCTGAAGAAAAAAGGTTTTTGAAAGCATAGTTGGAAATGGAGAAAATACTGGTTACCAACATTTTCTCCATTTCTCACAATGTTTTCGATTCTATCAAGGACAAATCCCATCGTTTTAGCTACAGTGGATTTGTCGCCTGCAACATCTTTCAATTTGGTCAAGTCAAAAATTTTGTCGTCTGCTAAAAAGTTAAGAGACCTCACATGGGGTCCTTCATGACGTATAGGATGAAAAAATTAGACGTGACTTAAAAATTGAAAATTTGTTTTTGGGAGGGAAGAAAACATTGTGGGAAAAGGAGAAAATGCTTTACCAGCATTTTCTCCTTTTCCCACAATGTTTTCAAACGCTTTGTTAATCGTGATCGTTAAAACTCGGAGTTATGTGGTGTAGAGTCCTCATCTCGGGTATATGGTGATAAAAAGGGTGCATAAACCAACGAATAAAAAAAGAATCAGGAAAAAATGGGTAGGTCTGAGTTTTCTACAAATGTGAATACTGCCTTTTCAGGCTGCTTTTCTTAATTTCCGGTCCGTCCTGTATTAGAGCTCTAGAACACGAGAGAGAAAAAAATGGGAGACGAAGGAAATTGAAAATTGCCACGGCATTCCTTTAGAGAAATCTCGTGTCCGCGAGATTTTGCATTATGGTGACGTCGTCTGAATGCGGACCCCCTTCTACGGCATTAACAAAGCTAATTATAAACTCTAACCCTGCTAAATAAGTGAAATGAAGCTTTCAGATCGATAGTAAAAAACCCATCATTTTACCAGTTCAAAGTTATTTTTATGGGGGAAAATATCTCCTTGTCGGACAGTGTAGATCCAAGATCAGACTGCACGTTCTGTGCAGTCTGATCTTGATCTACCCTGTCCGCAAAAGGTCCTTGATTCACGCTTAGCAGCCGAAGGGTTGACGGCTAATAAAGGGCCGCGTGCTGGATCAATTTGTGTGTGGCTTTTTAGCTGGGAGTCAGCGAGAGAGATTTTGTTAAATTATTATAATTATCTTTTCGTGGGTACAGAACAGAGGGAGAGGCTATCGTCGGAGTTAAAGACGGTGCGGTCTAATTTGGAATTAATTTTCTTCCTTCCAGTTTGAAAATGCCGTTTAATTCTTTGTAATTTTTATTAATAACTTGTAATTGTTGCGTATGTAAAATTCCCCGAGCATTTTTTTTTTCTTCGCAGTGATGATTCTTTGTGTACTAAATACGACTTAATTCTCTCTGTCTGACGAGAAAAAAATGACATCTTCCAAAACTGAAAGCAGTTGCAGACGACTGATTGTATGGTGTTTAACGCCGTTTTCAACATTATTTCAGCTATATCGCCATGGCCAATACACCTATCTATGCTTTCCTGTTTTTTTTCCACCAGTACTCTACACAATATTCTTTACAAGCCAATGGCTGCTTTTCCACATAAACATCACCAATGCAATGACCATCGATGACAGAGAAAGGAAGCCTATTGCAATTATCGGAAGGAAATTGGCCGGGCCTGGGATCGAACCAGCGACTTCCTGTTCTCAAGTCCTGTACGCTACCGACTAAGCTAACGGGGCTCGGCAGATGTGGCTCAAATTACTTAACTTATCTTTGAACGATTTGAAAACATTTACTCCTTTCCAACAATATTTTCGAAAGCCCTCTTTTCTTAGATTAAAAAAAAAATATAAAGGGGGCGGCAACCTAGAAATCCCAATGGCTCATATAACACACAAACGAAAACTTATTGACTGTATTTAGTTTTCCCAGGGCAGATTATAAATTTTGAGGACAAAAATAAGACTCAACCCTTGCCCTTAGAATTCTGAACACAAGTTCGACTTTATATTGTCGTCTGCAATGGCTTTCAATTTGGACCAGTCTGTCATGTTTTCGTTTGGTAAAACTGCTCATCTGGAACTGTGCATTTTACCCCGAAAAACAAACGAATTATCCCATTAAGCTCTGATAAAACGAAACGTATTATCCCATTAAGCTCTGATAAAACGAAACGTATATTTTCAACGTGGTAAAAGGACTCGAATTATTACAAATTCGTGACCATATTTGCCAGGTTTTTTGGCAAAATATCGGACTGAGTGATTCAAGATCAGGCTGCATCGAACCTATCAGTAAATTAAACTGACAAACAAAAACCGAAGTTGTATATAGAGCTCTCAGAAGTAACATTCGCAGAAAAAATGGTTCGGGCAGCCATGTTCTTCGTTTAATTCTCAAGAAATTTCTAGATTTGAAAGTAACACAACTTCTGATTGGCTAAACCATTCGGTTTAGCCAATCAGAAGTTGTGTTACTTTCAAATCTAGAAGATCCCAAAGCATAACACTAAGAATATTCGTAAGAATGGTTAGTGAATACAGACCCGGGCTAATTTAGCCCCTCTATGTTCTTCCTTATATTTCCTTTCTAGTTTAGCCAAATCACAGGGTGGGATTAACGAAAAGCTAACAAGGCATGAAAAAATAAACATGTTTAACACAGAAAGTAACAAAAGCCGTTCGCCTTCGGCACCCTCTAGTATTAACTGTAAATTTCCCTTTGTCAATTCTCCTTTCATTGTGCTTCCATTCAACAAACAAATATTATTATGTATCGATGGACTGTGTAAATTTAATTATGTCAGCCGCAAATTGGATTGTGGGATCGAAAAAGCCTTTAAAGCGACCGAAAACGTAGCTTCAGGTAAAATGTTTCGTCTGGCGCAATATTTTTCCCCCATCTTATTTCTTTGATTTCGTTTATTTTTTTGTCGTCATTGCCATAACGGGGAAAATATTGTGGTGACGATGCGGGTACTTGACTGTATCTCTGATTTTTCGATATCCGTTATTCCATATGCCTTGAAAAACCAGACGGGTTTCACAGTCTAACTCTTAACCGGACGACAGAATTTTAAACTCTACCAAATTGAAAGCATTTGCAGACGACAACTTCGGTGTAGCTCAAATTATTGGATTTGTCTTTGAAGGGGTAGAAAACATTGTGGGAAAAGGAGAAAATGCTGGTTTACCAGCATTTTCTCCTTTTCCCACAATGTTTTCAAAAGCTTTTACTCTCAGGGTCGTTAAAACTCGGAAATGTGTTGTAAAGGATCAAGCAGACGACAAAGTTTTAGCCTTTTCAAAATTGAAAGAATTTGCATATGCAAAAAAATGAAATATGGCTAAAAATAAAGGGATATGCCTGTGAATGGGTAAAAAAAATACCAGCATTCTTTCCTTTTCCCACAATGATTTTTTACCCTATTAAAGACAAATACCTTGATCTAAATCACATTTGACCCTTTACCACACAATCCCGAGTTTAAACGAACCTCAGGTAAAAGGCATCTAAAAACATTGTAGGAAAAGTAGAAAATGCTGGTTATCAGCTTTTCCTCCTATTCCCCACAATGTTTTCAACCCTTTCTGATACAAATCCCATCATTTGAGCATCATTTTATTTTTCGTCTGCAAATGCTTTGAAATTGGACCAATTTAAGATTTTGTCGTTTGATAAAGACTAAATAATTATGTCATCTGCAAATGCTTTCAATTTTGACCGGTCTTAAATTTTTCGTTTCATACAAAGTTAATAGGTCGTCTGAAAATGCTTTGAATTTGGACAAGTCTGAAATTTTATAGCCTGGCAAAGTCGCCCTCAGCTTCCGGCAGGTTCAAAGATTTATTACATGCGATAGACGCTCGGGACTCCTCGAAAAGGAGCCGTGGACTTGTTATCGAACAGGCATCAAACAATTTTCAGATCTGAAAGTAACGGCTGGCAATTGTAGCACGCCAGTCCAATGATTATAGCACGTATTATTTATTTCTGTAATTGTAACAAATTATTGCGCGTTAGATGAACTTGTTTGTGTTTTGATCTCGTGTGATCTCGGTGATATCCGTCACGCAATCCCGATAAAAGATCGGTAATTTTCGGAACAAAGGCATTATTAGACTTGTTTCATCTTCGTTAATTTCCTCACTTGGATCGCATTTTGCTTGTCAGGTTATGGAACGAATACGAGCGAGAGAGGCAATCGTATTTCGTGTCATTCTGCGATTCTGTTAATTTTTTTTCAGCAGGGGAGAGAAAGAAAATAATCACAAGCAATGTTTAACCCTTGACCGTACAACGCCGACTTTTAACGGCCCTGGGAAAGAAGCCTTTTGAAAACATTGTGGGAAAGGGAGAAAATGCTGGTAACCAGCATTTTCTCCTTTTCCCACCATGTTTTCTACCCTATCAAAGAAAAATTGCACCATTTGAGCCATACTGAAATTGTCGTCTGCAAATGCTTTGAATTTGGACATGGCTAAAATTTTGTCGTCTGGTAAAGTGTTAAAGTCTTTTTGAATTTGGTTATCTTCCAGTCTGTTTTGTGGCCAATGACACTTTCAATATTATATCATCATATCGCGGCGACTAATCCACCTATCCATGCCTTTTTTTTTTAGAGTTTATTTGATAAGTTCTCTATATCACTTTCTCCTTAAGCCAAAGGCTGCTTTTCCACATAGACATAATCTAAATAATGACAAGCGGTGACAAAAAAAAATGAATCCTGTTGCATTGACTATCCTTTATCCTTGGAAAGAATTCGACAAAGCTGGGGAGTCAAATAAGCGACCACTGGGTTTCAAGCTCTGTATGTTACCGACTGAGAGACCGGGCTCAGCAAAAGGAAACATTAACTCCGATGCACGGATAACACTTGATAAAGATAGACTGTGAAACTGATAGCATCTAAAAACTAAATAATTAATGTGTACTAATCTATTAGGCGATTGGCAGTGAAACTCAGTCACTTTAAAGCAAGATGGTCGCATGCAATTAAACCCTTAATGCGTTTTTTCAGAATTTAAATTGCCTTTGGGGCCAGTGTAGATCAAGATCAGACTGCACAACAGGTGCTTTCATGTCTTAGATCTACACTTGTCCAGTATGTGAAGATATTGTTGCCATAAAGCAGGGACACCAGAAATTGCAACTATTTAGTTTTTTTTTTTTATTATTTTCCAACCAGGCCAAAGACGTCCATTTTGAAAATTTGGCGTTTTACTTCTTTACCAAGTGACAATTTTTATACGTGTCTAAATCAAAGAGATTTGCAAACAACGAATAAGATGTGGCTTATATTATGGGACTTGTCCGTAAAAGAGTAGAAAACATTGTGTGGAAAAATAAAAGAACAAAATGCTATTCAGCATTTTCGCGTTTTCCAGCAAATATATATTCAAAAGCAGTCTCCGTCTAGTTCGTTACATATGATAGCGTTGTTTGCTAGCAAAGTATAGACATGTCCAAAATGAAAGTATATTTGCATTCGGTTCAAATGATGAAACTTGTTCTGGTATTTGTTAGGTAGAAAACATTGTGGGAAAGGAGAAAATGCTGGTTACCAGCATTTTATCCTTTTCCCACAAAATTTTCAAAAGGCTTCTGTCTCAGGATCGTTAAATTTCGGGATTTTTTTTTTTTTTATAGAATTAAAAGGGTAAATGCAAGGTTTTTGCATAACAAACGCAAATGTTAAACGTAAGGTTAAAAGTATTGTCTAAGGTCTAAAATTGCAAGCAACCCAAGTCTAAATAATTAATGCGTACTAATCTATCCGGCGAAAGGCAGCGACATTCGATCAGTTTATACCATGAATTTTATATAAAGTAACAAACTTTGACGCGTCGCATGCAATTAACTCGGCGATTTTTGCATCACAAATAATTCAGATAAAACGAAAAAAACGGAGATGCATTATCCCTTTACAAAAAATCCCGACGTTCAACAATTTTTAAAAAAGAATGCTTTTTAAAAATATTGTAGGAAAAGGAGAAAATGCTGGTAACCAGCATTTTCTCATTTTCCCACAATCTTTCTACCCTTTAAAGGACATTGTTCATAGTTTAATCCCCACTTCTCTTGTGGTATGCAATAGTTTCAGTTTGGATTAGTCTAAAGTTTTGTTGTGTGGTAAAGGGTTTAAAGCTTCTACCTTTGTCTGACATTTGTTGATTACTAACACAAGGTTTAAATTGTTTAAGGGGGGTTTAAGGTCTACAGCCCTTAACTCTCAAATTAAAAGACGGAAGCTGCCCAGACTGGCCGACTAGTCTTTACGAAAACGTCGATGTTACACGATATTTACCGATGAGTTGGGGGTCGTAATCTTTAATACGCATGTTGCTAAGCGAGACATAATGCGCCTTACCAGCATTTTCTTCTTTTCCCCCATTTTTTTCTCCAGCCTGTCTAGTCATGTCCTTTTAAACGTAGAATTGTTTTAGAAAGGGTTAAAGCTCTCGATTATTCACACACAAAAACTAGAACCCTGACAGTGCCGTCAGTCCTTTGATTATACAATCGAGAATGCGAGCTCGCTTATACCATTAATGTTTACCATACAACAGTAATGTAGACTTGTCCAAATTAAATGCATTTCGCAGAACACAGAATGGTTGAGGCATAATTAATTGGATTTGCCAAAGACTGGGGCAGAAAACTTTGTGGTAATTTTAAGGAGAAAATGTTGCTTACCAGCATTTTCTCTTTTTATCCACAATGTTTTCAGGACCCTTTATCCACAGGGTCGTTAACACATTGGAATGTCTTGTGAATGGTTTGAATGGTTAAGCATTTAAGGTCCTCAATGGCTTTTACACAGAAACAAAAAAAAAAATGAAGAAAAAAAGAAATGAAACGATCAAAACCATGCCAGTGCTCTCAGTGCTTTGATTCTTACAATCGCGAATGCGAACTTGCCATAAACATCCACGAGGCAATTTCATTAAGACTCACTGCGGTCGTGATTAGTGAGTGATGGGGGGTTTGTGATGGCAGAACACGCGATACTTTGTAACATGCAACCAACGTGCCTCACAGAGGACCAGTCAGAAAATAAACAATTGCATAAATTTGCCAAAAAATGACTCTAAAAGTTCCTGAAAATGTCTAGCATATAATTATGTCTAAAGTGACTTAAAACGTTACTCTAAATATGTATTGAATAGGTGTGTGTACATTATCTGTCAAAGTGTCTAAATATGTCGAGCATAGATATATCTAAAGTCGCTTACAACGTTACTGAATATGTCTAGCGTAAGTACGTCTACAGTGGCTTCCAACGTTTCTAAATATGTCTAAAGAGACTCCCAGTGTTTCTAAATATGTCTAAAGTGACTTTCTGACGTTTCTAAACTCATGTGTATCGAAAATAGATATGTCTGAAGTGCCTTCGAACATTTCTAAACATGCCTAGTATGATTATATGCCTAAATTGATTTTCAACGTTTTTTAAGCATGTCAAATATAAATATGTCTAGAGTGACTCCAAACGTTGTCTAAATACGTCTAAAATGACTTTCTGTATAAAATGGATTAATTTCAAACGTTCAATTCGACGAGCGTGCAGCATGTTCTTGGATCTACACTATCTGAAACTGAGAGCTTTTATCACTGGTTGGACATTTTCATGTAATCTATTTTGAGCAGTTTGATGCTTAATAGATGTCATTAGATGTTATTAATACTTTCGTCTGACAAGGGGGGAGGGGACAGACTGACTAAAGAATACTTTTATTCCCCACCGCTCTGAAAGCCGGAAGGCGTTCCTGGGAATTATGGGTAATCTTAGAAAATTTGATAATTATTCTAAACGTTTACCGATCCGCCATAATTCATATCATTATGGTAGCTCTTCCCACAAGATCGAAATTCTTTCTTTGCTTTTAGTATTATTTCGTTATCACACTGGCTGACTTAGTTACAAAACCAGGGTCCGTCCGTAATCACCAAGACACCAACTATTCTCAAGAACAATTTTTATCTTATTCTCAAGAATTTTCAAAATTTGAAAGTAACGCTTCTTCTGATTGGCTAAACCATTTGGTTTAGCCAATCAGAAGTTGTGTTACTTTCTTAATCTACAATTAGACGAAGACTGTTCTTAAGAATGGTTTGTGAACAGGGAAACAGATTTGATCAGAGAAGTTGGCGCACTAAAGTTCCAAAATTCTCCAAAACCAAGTTTTACAAATGTACATGTATCGCATTTTTACACATCTTAATTTTTATGTGCGGATTAATGAAAAATTAAGAGAGTTATTTGCATTAGAAGAAGAAAAAGAAGAAGAAGAAGGAGAGGAATGTAGACTTCTTAAAATCCAAATCATTTGCAGACTACAAATCAAATTTGACTCATATAACCTGATATATCTTTGAAAGGGAAACATCGTTGGAAAGAAGCAGTGAAATGCTGGTCACCAGCTTTTTCTCCTTTTCGAACGATGTTTTCAAAGCATTTGCAGACGATAATTACAAATCAGTTCAATCATGATATTTGTCTTAGAAAATGTGGGAAGACATTCTAGCTTGTTACGAGCATTTTCTCCTTTTTCAACGAAGTTTCCTGAAGTCTTTTTTCTCAGGGTCGTTAGACATGAGATTACTTGGGAACGTGTTTAAAAACGACAGAAAAAAAAAAAAATGTAAATATTTGTATTTACCAATTGTTTTCAATGCATGGAAATTAAGTCAAAAGTGTGTGGTATTCGCCAACATCGTTTGAAAATCATTAGTAACCAACATTTTCTCTTTTTCAGAATTCTACATTATCAGGGTGGTTAGAGCACGAAATTGTATCGTAACGTCTTTTTTTTTTTAAAAAAAGAAAAACGAAGAAAAAAGATATGAGCCATGCTCTGGCAAAAGGGGGCTTAATGCATCTCCGTGATACATGATACCAGCCCAAGCCGTCACATAATTATCGATCCATAGGAGACACTTTTTTAAATAATCGACTTAATCATGACGTAGACTTGTCTTTCGACAAACAGAAAATTGACCTGTAGCGAAAAGTTTCGGCCCAGGTCAGCCTGCGCGGACTGCGCAGGCTGGCCTGGGTCGATACTTTTCGCAGATGCATTAAGCCCCCTTCTTACAGAGCACGGCTCATATCTAAATATCTGTATTTACCGATTGTTTGCACTGCATAAGAATAAAATCAAGACTGATTGGCATACTAGTGTTCGCCACAGGAAGTCTTCAGTTTTTTTTTATCTAAATATTTTTCTTAAAAAACATCTTCAACTGACGCGTTCCAGAAACTCGTGATAACAAATCGAGAAAAAGCAATCTGGGGGTGCTACGTACGGAACGGTTGCATTTTTTTACAATTCTTATATACTTTTATTCCGTTTTAATGAACATAAACTCCGGGTTTATATCTCAGTTATTTAAAGCCCCATATTAGCTGTCAGTCTCAACTACGCTGTTTTCCGTCATATTTCTATTGCTCCTACCCCCACGCTCCCCGGGACGTTTTCAAAAAAAAAACTTAGACGAATTCTTTTTTTTCCATCCCCACTCCAAACACAGTTAACTCTTTACTACATGTCAAAATTTTAGACTTGTCAAAATTCAAAGCATTTGAAGACAAATAATTAAAGGTTGCTCAAATGTTCGAATTGGCTTTAAATAGAGTGGAAAACATTGTGGGAAAAACAGAAAATGCTGGTTACCATCATTTTATGCTTCTCTCACAATTTTTACAAAAACTTTCTTTCTCAAGGTCGTTAAAAAAGGGACTGTGTAGCAAAGGGTGAAAAAAAATTAGAAAAATTCCTTTTTTCCTCTCCCCACTCTAAATATGGTAAACCTTTTACTAAACGACTCCTGGTTTTAACGACCCCCCCCCTCCCACAGACAGTTATTTTTTTCAAACATTTTTGGAAAAGAAGAAAATGCTGGTAACGAGCAACATTATTTTCTACCATTCTCAAGATCAATTCCAACATTTGATGCATCTCAAAGCTGTCTTCTGCGAATGTTTTTTTTTTTAATATGAACCAGTCTAACATAATAGAGTCATGCTTTGGTAAATGGGGGCTTAATACATCTCCTTTATGCATTATACCGAGCTAGTCATCACAAAATTATGGGTTCCACGAAATTCATTTTGTTTAACAGCAGACTAACTCCTGATGTAAAGTAGTCGTTTGTCATTAAAAACCTGACCAAAACAGAACAGAACAGATGTTTATTATATGACTTCTACATAAGATACGTCATCAATTATATAAATTGATATAACAAATAACAAAAAGTATCAACCCATGTCAGCCTGCGCGGACTGCGCAGGCTGACATGGGTCGATACTTTTTGCAAATGCATTAGGCCCCATTTTCACAGAGCATGCCCTAATTATTTGTAAAGAGTTTCGACTCGCACACATCTGGCTTTAATACAATTGAAATATTTATCATCGAGCTGTCAGCAGTGAGTTTAACAAGATATTTTTTCCGTCAGCATGTTGTGATTTTAGTGAATTTTCCTGATATCTATATATAAACAGAACCGGAACCCCGCCGCTCTGTTAGAATACTCTCTGCCAAGCACCCCGCCTAACGCCTATACAAAACGTCGTTGGGGGTACGGAAAAAAATGTTCAGCATTTTTATTTTGCCAAGCCATGCCGATATCTCAAGTGGTTAATTTTTGAAAACATTGTGGGAAAAGGAGAAATCATTTATGGATACCAATAATTGCTGATTTTCTTTTTGTAGGATTTTTCCCTGTTCTCCCAAAATGACATTTTCTGTGCATTTAAATATTTGTCCTTTATGTTGCTATAATTTCGGTGATCTTGTGTTTTCGAGATATATATTTAAAAAAAAAAAACATTCATTTTCCAGTAAACCATCATCAAAGACATTGTAGAAGAAAGGAGAAATTGTTATAAGCAATTTCTCTTTCTGTCACAGTGTTTTGAAATGCATGGAATCGTTTATACAAACAATTCCGAGTTTTAACGACTCTGAAGAAGAAGAAGGCTTTTGAAAACATTGTGGAAAAAGAAGAAAATGCTGGTAACCAGCATTTTCTTCTTTTTCCGCAACGTTTTCAAAAGCCTTCTTCCCGAGGATTGCTAAAACACCGGATTTGTATAGTAAAGGGTTACGCTAGAAAAAATGTGATGGATGGCGTCAAGAGTCGACATTCAGAAGTATTTTCAGATTTTTGAGATGCTTATTTCCCTGCAGCCCCCGGGGATACCACTAATTTCTCTCGACGGGGTTTCGTCCAGAAATTTGGCTGAATGACTGGTTTTGATTTTTATCCGGCGAAATAATGACTCTTGAATTGCTGAATTCATATTTAGGACCAACTACGTCGGAAAATCATTATTTTTTTTTTCTTTTTAACATGATTTTGCACAGTGACACGACGATAAGAAGTTAGCATAATTACTGGGCCAGTTGATTCTAAAAAGGAGAGAGAGAGAGAGAGAGAGAGAGAGAGAGAGAGAGAGAGAGAGAGAGAGAGAGAGAGAGAGAGAGAGAGAGAGAGAAACAGAGAGAAAGAGAGAGAAAGAGAGAGAGAGAAAGGGAGAGAGAGAAAGGGAGAGAGAGAAAGAGAGCCTGAGACAGAGAGAACCGAACCATACGGACAGACAGACAGACAGAGACGGAAACGCAGATGAAAAGGATATATGAATATAGCTGACACAATTATTGAGACGTCTAAGTAAGATACAGTGTGATTATGAAAACGTACAAGATTATATCTGTCATTAAACACTGTATTAAATCTTATTTTATTCCAATCATCAAGATCTAGATTTGTAGTAAAAAAGAAGCAGAAATAGAAAGTACATTGATAGAGTATGATACGACATTAGTTTATTCTAACAAAGTTTACATAATATAATTTTAGAGCTCTTGATTAAAAAAAAAACTTACAGAAGAAGGTTTCATTAACAAGGAGAAAGAAGACCAACAGATTCTGAGACAGCCAAATAAAATAAGCCATGTTCTGGCAAAAGGAGGTTTGCTGCACCTCTGTGATGCACTTTACCAAGTAAGTCATCAGATAATTATGGATCCTTAAAATCTAACTTGTCTAACAACCGACTCAAATATGAGTTAGACTGGTCCTTTGACATGTAGAAATTGACTGATAGCAAAAAGTTTCCAACCATGTCAGCCTGCGCGGACTGCGCAGGCTGACATGGTTTGAAACTTTTTGCAGGTGCATTAAGCCCCCTTTGCAAATACCATGGCTCATATAAGAAATGGAAAACCACAATAAAGAGAGCGTATGAAACGACATAAGTTTACTCTAACAAAGTAAGTGGTCAACCTTACAGGAAATCTTCCCTTAAGAGCTGAATTTATAAATTTTAAACTGACAAATACACATTACTGCGGGAATCGACTGTGTTCATAATAGTCTGACAAGTTTTCTCCAGAAAGTTTCACTTAAAAAACAAACATGATAAAAAAATGAATACTGTTTTCTCGTACAAACATATAAGCCGCGCTCTGGCAAAAGGGGGGCTTAATTCATCTCCGTGATGCGTGATACCAAGCAAGTCTTCAGATAAGTGTGAATCCATAAAGCCAATTTTGGCCAAAAGCCGTCTGAGTTATTAGTTAGACTGGTCCTTAGACATGAAGAAAATTGACCATTGGCAAAAACTTTCGGCCCAGGTTAGCCTGCGCGGACTGCTCAGGCTGATATGAATCGATACTTTTTGCAAATGCATTAAGCCTCCTTTTCACAGAGAGTGGTTCAATTATCTTAAGGTAACACTTGACTTATAAATATTGTTATGGGATGACGGTGCAGTGTGGGAAGTGAGAGAAATCACCCATTGCTTGAATGAAGTTAACTCTACCCGAAGTAAAATGAAAATCAACATTGGCGAGTAATGAAAATAACAGGGAAAAAATACAAGTATCTCTAAAACCTTTACAATATAATCTTGGTTAGAATCAAAATTGCAAAACCCAAATGTCTTCGTCATCTGAAATCGTCTAATTTCGCACATAAAAAGGACATATGATTATATAAGAAATATGCGGAGAGAAGCCGGCGGGCTAGGTAAAATATATTCAGACTTTGTAGATTTTCATTACAAACCTTTCCGATACAGAAATTTTCAAAATCTTTGAAATTCGTATTGTAGATGACAGCTTTTTTAAAAAAAAAAATAGGTAAAACAGGTCTAATCGGCTAGAAAACATTGTATGCAAAGGAAATCATTATGGTAGCAAGCAATTTATCATTGCACCATATTATGACACAGAATTGCCCAATAACCCTGAGGCTGTTAGGGCGCGACTCAAGGTGCTTTTGCTGCCACTGTAGATCAAGATCAGACTGCACAGAACGTGCAGTATGATCTTGGGTCTACAGTGTCCGATAAAAAGTTATTTCATGTTTCCCGGGAAATAGCAGTGAAAATATCTTTCGATATTACACGGGTACGACCAGTGAAAATACCGATTTTTATATTCTAGTTACCTAGGTAAATTGGGCGCGACTCACAACCAGATGGAAATATGACGTCATTTACCTTACATTTCTCGCGCTTGACGTAATATTGTAATGCGTTGCTATGCGCGAGGGGTACGCCACGGGGAAGAATTGAAAAGAACTGTATTGGATTTTGATAAAGCTCCTCCAAGAAAGGGTTAAAAGCATGAAATAAATAGAATATTTGTTTTTTTCGGTGAACTGCGCCACTCGTGAAAATATTACCGATGGTGTTCACTCGATGAAATAAATTTCGATCTTTCACAGAAAAAAAACCAAATATCCTCTATGTATTTCCCAAAAAATAACCTTGAAATTACAATATTTTATTTCTATTACTATTGGTTGGAAAGTTTCATTCAACTTATACAGCAGGTTAGGGATAAAAAGGTTTCCCAATCACCTATACTTATATTAGGGTTTTCCCAGTCACCAATGACATACATTTACTAAGAATAGCAACGGATATCCCAGCTTACCTTTTCCTGTTGTTGTTGTTGCATCTGCTTCATCAAAATGCTTCTTTTCTTATCCTTGCAGCGCTTGTTTTGGAACCAGACTCGAATCACTCGTGGTGATAAATTCGTCATCTCCACGAGCTGTTCCTTCATGAGAGCATCCGGCCGAGGATTAGCGTTGTAACAAGTCCGTAGAGTGTGAAGTTGTTTTTCATTGAGAACTGTCCGCACCCGCGTGGGTTTATGTTCGGATTTACTCTGAGATCTATTTCCGTTTTTGCCGGATGTGACGTCAGGCCGACCTGAAATAGATTTGGGGATGAAATGATTAAAATGGCCGTGCTCGAATCTGTACCATACGTATATCCATGTAACCGGGGACGGTGTATGCGGAAACGTAACGCTTTACCAAACGACACAAATTTTTGAACTGGACCAAATTCAAAGCATTTTCAGACGACAAATCATATGTTACCACAGTGGTGGTTTCTGTCATTGTTAGGACAGAAATCATTGTGGGAAAATGAGAAAATGAGAAAATGCTGTTAAAAGTCGGAATTGTGTGGTAAAAGGTTACTGAAAGTATAATTTGGCTTTTTAGGGCTTTCTCATAAAACTCAATACATAAAAAATGCTTGTCATTGTGGTATCATTTTAAATCTTATTTGGCAATGACAACAAGAAACTAACCGAAAATTATGAAAAACAGGAAAACAGGAAATTTCTGTTTTAGGGAAAAAAACAATAATCTTCCTTTAGGTACCTACATGTATTTTAAACCACTAACAAAACTAATACGATGTTTAACGTCCCGATAGAAAAAAGTGTTTGAAAAAAAGAAAGCAATTGCTTGCCACAAGCACAGGTCGCTTGTTTCCCCTAACGGGATAAAAGACATTTAAGGTACGCTCTAAGAAAAGGGCTTCAATGCATGTTCTATATATATATCGACCATGACAGCCTGCGCAATTCGCACAGGCTGACCCCGGTCGAAACTTTTTCGGAAATCGGAATTTTGTGAATTTTCTGCAAGTCCAAGGACCATTCTAACTCAGGAGTCAATCGGTTGTTAGATGAAATAGATTTCTATGGATCAATAATTATGTGATGTCTTGCTTATCATAATGAATCAAGTAAATGTATACCCTTTACCGCACAGTCCCGAATTCTAACGACCCTGTAACATTGTGGGAAAAGAAAATAAATGCTGGTAACCAACATTTTCTCCTTTTCCCACAATGTTTTCTACCCTTTAAAAATAAAAACGTTAGGTTTTGAGTTACTTTCTATCTGTTGTCTACCAATCTTTCAATTTGGGCAAGTCTAAAATAGTGCTATTTCAAAGTCATGTTTTTGAAAAAAAAAATCGTTATCGGACAGTGTAGATTCAAGATCAGACTGCACGTTCTGTGCAGTCTGATCTTGATCTACAATGTCCGCAAAAGGTCAGCGAGTCGCGCTTAGCAGCCTAAGGCCTACCGTACATGTACATGTATCCGAGTGGGGTTGTTGTGAAATACGGCAGGTTTCGATTGCCCGTTCGATTTTTTTTTGTGTGTGTGTGTGTGTGTGTGTGTGTGTTTGTCTATTTACATTCTCATCGAGACGTCGAGCTTACTCAAATCTTGGACTAAACTGAAATTAGGTTTCTTTTTCAGCAATGTCAATATTTGCGATTCGGATCGAATACCGTGTTGAGTAATAGTCTAAACATAGACTGTTACCCACACCGTCTTCTGTATGCGCTTAAACGACCTTGACCCCCTTTTTTATTTTCTGTTTTCTTTTTTCATACATGGGAAAAATTTGTTGATTGATATTAATCTACGCCATGAGGGTGATTATGATGATGATGATGATGATGATTGTGGTGGTGTTGGTGGTGGCACTGATGATAATGATGATGACAATGCTTCTTCTTCTTATTATTATCATTATTATTATGTGATAATTATTATGATGATGATCATTTATTTATTTACTTATTTATTTATTTGTTTATTCATCTATTCATTGTTGTTGTTTTGGTAGTTGTATAGTAGTAGTAGTTGCTGTTGTTTTATGTAGCTTTTATTGTTTTCTTTTTTCAAATTGATAAAACTATTTTTTTTTACAGCAAATAGTGTATCGATTTGATTATCAAAGAACAAAAAACAAATGACACATAAATAAACAACGCAAATTGAAGAAAAGAAAAATCAAACAAGTCACAAAGGACCATTTTTATTTCGTGCTAAAATAGATAAAAAGATCGTCAACTTGATAACTTTAAATCAGAACAAATCAATTTTGTCATACAATATTTATACACAGCGCGTGCCATGCGGTATAATGTTTCGCGAAATGTCTTCGCTTTTATACGCATTGTTTTGTTTTATTGGGTCCCTTCTCTTTTTATGAGCATCGTGGCCCCGTATTAGTCAACCATTCTACACTGGCATTCTTAACCTAGTTTTTTATTAAAAAAGTAACGCTATTTCTGATTGGCTATACCATTTGGTTTAGCCAATCAGAGATTGTGTTACTTTGAAAATAAGAAACTAGAAAAAAAAAACTAGAGAATTAGATTAAGAATGTTCTTAACATTAAGAATGGTTGGTAAATACAGGACGTGATGTTTTCATTTCGATCCTTATTTTTTATTTCCTTCAAAAAAAGCAATAGCGATTTATTTTGTCGTAGTGCGTGTTCATTGAAATGATCACTTGGAACTACTGTTAAACACCTTTTTATTCGTTTGATTTTCATTTAAGACTTGTTTAAAAAGTATGAAACTTTTCATTGTATGTCATGAAGGTTTCTATACTGTTGATCTATTGTAGAAAGGATCTATGTAATTCTTTAAAAGATGACAAAATTCTATTTGTCTGCATTGAAAGCATTTACTCGTACATTTGGTTCAAATAATGATATTTATCTTTGAAAAGGTAGAAACAAAAATCAGGAAAATGGGGAAAAAATTGGGTTACCACCTTTCTTTTTGTTTCTTTTGCACAATGTTTTCAAATGCCTTGTTTTTCTTTTTCTTCGGGGTCGTTCACTGTAAAGAGTTCATTAAAAAATCCGTGACTATTTATATGCCTCGCGCCATTTTGAAATCCCCTGCGAGATTCCCGTTCAAGTCTCGCGGGATTTCTCTTTGTTTAAGCGTATTTATTTCGATTAACTTCTGTAAATAATTAATAAAGGACCTTAACTCTTTCACTACTGAATAAATAAATTGCAATTTCTCAAAGGCTAAAAATACATTTCCTCTGCAAGATCAAGTGACAGTTCGCTTATAATATAGAATATAGCAGTGGACGGTGTAGATCAAAGATCAGACTGCATGTTCTGTGCAGTCTGATCTTGATCTACAATGTCCACAAAAGCTTCTGGTGTCGTCTATGGTATGGAAAGAGTTAAACATGGGCTGTTCTCGCAATCCACGTGTACGCATCTATATTTAATTAGATGTTTTATCATTTTGTTTGAAATATGGCGATACGAACTATTGGTGTTTTACAAAAGAGAGGAATTCCCTGGTGAAATCAACATCGAAATTACGAAAAAAAAAAAATGTTTTCATTCTAATGAAAAAGATATATATTTTATATTTCTCAGCTACAAAAAAAAATTAAAATAACCGGTCTGAAATTGCATTATCATTTCTTTTAATCATTAATTATTTCCAAAACAACCTAGTTCCTCGACAAGTCTGAGAAGGAAGGCCTTTGAAAATATTATGGGAAAAGGAGAAAATGCTGGTTACCAGCATTTTCTCCTTTTCACCCAATGTTTTCTAACCTTTCAGGTTAAAAATTTTACCATTTGAACCAGACTTGAATCTTAGTCTGCAAATTTATTTTTTTTTAATATGGATGAGTCTCATTTTGAAAATCTTTCTCGCTTAGTCAAGAATTACGGTAGTCATCCGTTTGCACTATACATGTATATGTACATGTATATGATAAAATTGTCGTGAACTCAAAAAAAAAAAAATAGGTAGATAAAACTGATCAAAATTGATTAAATTACTTTTTTGTACTTTTAAACAGCGTTATCATTACATATACGATTATTGGTGCTAGAATTATTTACCGCTGTTGAAAATGTAACATTAATGCTCTATCACAACTGTTTCTATATTAAGATATCATGCTTAATAAGATTAGATAAACATATCTATAACCGATGGTAAAACCCCAAATATAGCGATTCGAAACGGTAATTATTTCTCGGAAGAAAAAATTACATTTACAATGTACACAAATAATTTTGCACTGTACGCAATGAAAATCTCTTCTGTTCAAAAGTAGACTCGTAATTGCAATCTTTTTCCTGAATAAGAATGGCCACTACGTTTGATCAGCCGTGTTTGGGTTGAAAAAAATAGTTTTTCCTTTTTTCGTATAATTGTACAAGACATTGTTGGTAGAGGAGTCATACTCGCTCTAGATCTCGTATTATTTCATGTTTATAAATCCTTCTTTTTTTGACCATGTACAACTTGTCTTACAATAAACTTCTGTTCTGTTCAGTAAAATCTGCATGTACAGAAATAGATTAATCTTCTATTGATCGGACCACCTAAACATAGTTTAGATTATTTAAAACATATTTATTTTACATCCACTGAGAAACAAGTTCTTGCAACTTTTACTAATCTCTCTCGATTCTGCTTTCAGGGAACTACACCAGTATTCACACTGAATGTGTGGGCCAATGAACAGTCCCAAAGTTGACATCGGCTTCCGGGTATCGAACAAAGAACCTTATGGTTACGAGGCCAACGCTCTACCTCACAATCACGGACACCACATCTAAACATAGTTTCATCTAGTACTGTGTGGATTCATAATAAGACAGTGCGTTCGTCATCTACACTGTCTGTAAAGGCAACACTGTTCAGTAGGTATCACCACTGCCATATGACATTTTTCATATAACAGCAAAACATTTTGGGGGAAAAAACGTAAAAGCCAAAACCGGCCTTTTTTTCTATTAGAACACCATGGTTACTGGGAAAAGGTGTCCGAAGGTTTTCCTGTCAGGGTAAATTACGTATTGTCCCTGGTCCGAGTATTACGTCTTATAAACCGTAACTGACAGCTGTACAAGATGGCAACATGGAGCGCGCGCCAAACTGTCACGCACCGTATGTTTCCCGCAGACGACATTAATCAAACTGACTACATTGAGGTAGACTTGCGGAGGGACATCAATCAAATAAGAAAAAAAAATACCTAGATATTTTTTGAAAGTCTGAAGTATTTTCATTTAAAAAATATTTTTGAGCGAAACCAGCGGGTAATCTTGGGGCGTATGCCTGCTATCGATTCTAAAAACTCGATCTAGAATTCTACGTCTAAATTCCAAGCCACATATCTCATGTTCTCCATCAATTGAACTTTCCGGGCAATCTTATTCTTTCTGACTCAAAGTGAACTTATCTATTTACTAAACAATCCCAACTTTTAAGGACCCTGAGAAATAAAGCTTTTATGCTAACCAACATTTTCTTCTTTTCCCGCAATGTTTTCTGCTTTTCTCCCTTTTCGAAGAAATTTTTTCTTCATTTGAGTCATCTTTCAAATGTTGTCTGCGAACGCTATAAGTTTGGACAAGTCTAAAGTTTTTTCGTTTGGTAAAGGGTTATTATATAGTACGCAATAACAGCTATCTGTATTAAACAGAACAAAACGGAATAGGTTTTTTTTTAATAAAAGGATAGTTCCTCGTGCTTTTACCTTGGATTTTTTTCGTCTATACTTTAGTTCCAATGCCTTTTTTTGCACGTGAGAAATATTTCCAATCTTTATGCAGATTTTTTCCTACAAGTTGCGATACGAAGTCCGGTTAGATCGCACACAACCGTTTTCCAAATTAGATGTGGTCCAAAATGGTGATTCAAATCTTTGAAACAGTGGAAAACATAGTGGAAAAAAGGAGAAAATGCTGGTTACCGGCATTTTCTCCTTTTCCCACAGTATTTTCTAAAGACCTTCTTTTTCAGGGTCGTTAAAACACGGGATTGTGTGGTGAAGAGTTAAAGGAGAGGATGCATGTTATTAAGGATAGGTTACAGAAGTATAATTTACGGATATCTAGATATCACGGCCACCGCAAGATCAAGTGCGACATGATTACAAGGCCGTTAAAAACGAGGTGCTATCAGGTCTTAATTGCGCGTGATTGCGCGTTATCTCGTACGAGAGATAATCTTACACTTCTTCCGTCCCGTAAATCACATCCTGACAACGAGGCTCTAAACAAAACCAATCATTTTTTTTTTCTGGTACTAATTCATAAGCCATGTTCTGGCAAAAGGGGATTTAGTACATGTCCGTTATGTATGATACCATACAAGACATAATATAATTATGGATCTATAATTTCCATTTTGTCCAACAACTAACTGAATCCTGAGGTACAATTCTCCTTTAACATGCATGAAATTTTCCAACGCAAAAAGAATCGACCAAGGTCAGCCTGCGCGGACAGCGCAGGCTGACCTTGGTCGATACTTTTTGTAGATGCATTAAGCCTCCTTTTCACAGAGCATGGGACCTATCTTTATTAATTTTGTTTGTTCGGGTTTTTTAATATCGTTTCTGTCATTATTTCATTCATGTCTTGGCGGCCAATGCACCCGTTTATCTTTCCTGGTGTGATTCCTCTCGGCATAGCTGCATGTACCGGCTTTTGACCTACTTTTTAGTAATACTCGTATTATACCCAAATGAATATATAGAAATTTGCGATTGGTCAATAATGCGGACATGTTTATTTTTCGGGTCCATTCAGGCCTATTTGCTAGCAAATTTACGCCGTCTATCTTTTTAATAGATATTTTTTGTTTCACCAGGACCATGTTGTTTAACAATTAATTTCTGTCTACCTATAAATCGAATGTTCAGCGCTGAAAGTTCAGGAGAATGTCCGACTAACTTCACATACAACAATCATAGATGTACTTTCAACGTGAAAAATGTCACCCTCTTCAAGATTTCAACGTTCTCACCATGACGCCTTAACATTTCTCCAAACAGTCAAGTGTTGTATAAAAAGACTTCTGAAAACTTTGTGTGAAAAAGAGAAAATGCTTGTAACCAGCATTTTCTCCTTTTTCCATAACGTTTGCTAATATTTTAAAGCGAAATATTATTGTTGAAGCCATATCTAATTTGTCGATTGCAAGTTATTTCCATTTGGACAAGATTTAAATTTTATTGTCAGACCATGAGCACGAAGCTGATGAAAACATTGTGGGAAAAGTAGAAAATACTGTTAACCATCTTTTTTTCACCCGCCGCCCCACCCCCGACATTCCAGTAACGTATTTCCTGCTTTATCATAGATATGTCCCGATGTGTTTGAGCCACATTTAACCCTAAGACTGCTAAGCGCGACTCACTGACTTTTCGCGGAAAGTGTAGATCAAGATCAGACTGCACAGAACGTGCAGTCTGATCTTGGATCTACACTGTCCGATAAGGAGATATTCTTTTCTCAAAAAAAGTAAGTTTCAAGTAGATTTATTAGAGTTTATACTTTCTCATTGAACGTTTAACTTAACCTTTTTAGCAGGATAATTATTTAATTATCATCTGGAATTTTTTTCCCAGTTGGACAAGCCTAAAACCTCGTTTAGAGTTTAAATTTTTAACCCTTTACCAAACAATCCCTGGTTTTCATAACTCTGGGAAGGATGGCTTTTGAAAACATTGTTGGAAAAAGAGAAAATGCTGGTAACCAGCATTTTCTACTTTTCCCACAATGTTTTCTACCCTATCAAAGACAGAAATCATCATTTTAGCTACATTCACATTGTTGACTTCAACTGCTTTCAGTTTGGTATGGTCCAAAATTTTGATGTTTGGTAAAGGGTTCACTAATCAGTCTATGTTTGACTCCTTCAGATTAAGTCCCTTATCTCTGTTTACCAACACCCCAAATAGAACGATTGTTGTGGCATAGCGCTATGTGCAAACACGAGGATTTGTGATTAAGATAGCCTAATCGAATTTAAATGGACAATCCGGAGTTTGGATCACGGCGAAAATATGGACACTTCGGAATGTGGGGCGACCAGACCGCAGCCCGATTTCTGACCAAAATCTTGTTCATAGCATAAATACCATTACAAAAAATAAAGAAAACCCGCAGAAAAACAGCTTATGATGCCTTTACGTATCAATCCAGTGTTTTGTACTGCGAAGAACGACTTTTTGAAAAACATCATTGAAAAAGAAGAAAAAGCTAGTACTAGCATTTTAGCCTTTTTCATCAATATTTTGCACCTTTAAAAAGAAAAAAAAAAAAAAACGAGGTTCGTCGCTTTAGCCACGTCTAATCGTAACTGGTTGTTTAATAGTACTTTCAATTTGGAATCGTTTAAAAATTCGTCAACTGGCTATGTGTTGAAATATTGTGGAAATGAAGTAATTACCAACAAGCAACTGCTTATTTTCAAGTGATTGCACGTAAACAAGTCATTACTTCAAAAACTATTCTGAATTGTGTTAGGTGAAATAATGAGTAATATCAAGGTATACAATACATTTTTGTCAATGATAAAATGGTTTATTATAATACAGGGTTCGTTTCTGAATTATTTTACCTTTAAAACAGATAAAGTAATGAAAGAAAAAAACCGAAAGGAATTGACGACAGACTTTATATTTGTATAACTTTTCCGTTTTGTTTGCATGAATGTCACTTGCAAAGACTGAATCAGACAGTTTACTTGATGCTTCCTACACATATTAGAAACTTTCTTTTACGTTTATACCAAATAACCGATTTCATTTTTATCAAAACAGAATTATGATGATGATTTCCCGGCAGCAACTTAGTGACAGGAGGAAATCATAAAATCTTAAAGAAAGTGACACTCAGTTAATTTTGATCGTCCTAGGTAAAATCTTAAGAGTAGCATAGTGATTTTAAATGGGTATAGAGAAAAAGGTAGAAACCTATTAAGTATCGAAGCCAGCAGATCAAGATCCCGTTTGGCTAATCTTGGTCTACTAGTTGCACAAAGAACTGCAGAGGTCGCGTTATCCAGGTTTTCTACCCATAGCAATTTTCGCGACGGTAAGCAGTTTTACATGGTACCAGTCTTTGTTATCTCTTGACGTCATTCTTAAGCAGTCACGTGACAGACTGGTTCCGTTACACTGCTCTAATAACGAAATAGCCAAAACATACGGTACATCATGACCGAAATGGAATTAGAATTTTCTATTAAATTATGCTCGGATATTCAAATCTAAATACCGTTCAAACTGATGATTAAAATCAATCTCTCAGACATTTACCTGCGTCAAGAGGCACATCGGTATTTATGTCCTAACTCACCAAAACGACGATGCGAAAATTTGTATAGATTTTCCACCACAGAGAGACTCGGGGTTTGTTTTGTTTAAGTTTCGGATTTGCAGTGGTCAAATATTTACACAAACATTCCGCGAGCAGTGTTTCGCCCATGGTGGCTTGTCTACAAACTGAACGCTTTACCAGACGACAAAAATTTTAGACTTGTCCAAATTGAAAATATTTGCAGACGACAAATTAAATGTAGGTGAAATGAATGGATTCTAATTTGAAATAATTGAAAACATCGTGGGTAAATGAGAAAATGCTTGTTACCAGCATTTTCTCCTTTTCCCACGGTGTTTTTAATAGCCTTCTTCCCAAGTGGCGTAAAGACACGGGAAAATTAAAACGAGGTTACAGTAACGGGTAGGCAAACTTTGGAACCAGCGGATAAGGCTCACAGAGATTGAAAAAGTTTGTTAGTTTAAAATTTATAGCAGACGACCCAGAAAATTACGGATAGTCATCGGAATACATGTACACAAAAGATAAAAATGACAATTTCGAGTCAACTTTTTTTTTTCGATGATGTTTTCAAGTCGAAAACAAAGGTCGTCCACAAGCGGTAACTGTTTATTTGTAGTCTGGAGATGGCCAAAAATACAGATGAAATCAAGTGATTGTTATTGACTCTTAATCAAACGAAACTGTTTTAGAAATTTTTATCAAATTGAACGCATATGAAGACGACAAAATAGATTGGACTTACAAAACCGAAAATTGCTTTTGAAAGGACTAAAAACATTGTGGAAAAAGGAGAAATGCTGGTAACTAGCATTTTCTCCATTTTTCATTATGTTTTCACAAGCTTTTCTTTTTTTTTTCAAGGTCGTTAGAACTAGGGATTGTTTGGTAAAGGGTAACTCATTGTGTGTCAAATGAATTTTCTGTTCAATATACATGTACATGTATACGTTACACCGGCACATTCATTATGAACGAAAGCTGTATGAAAATAAGCTGGAGTGGGTCAATGGGCCGATATTCGTCGAGAACTTTAATTCGTGCTCGCGAAATCAACAAATATTAGTGTTAAACGAATGTTACCGTTTCAATGTATAATACAAATTGGAATGGGCATTTCGATATAAACGAACCATGCTCTGTGAAAAGGGGATTTAATGCATTTGAAAAAAGTATCGATCAAGGTCAGCCTGCGCAGTCCGCGCAGGCTGACCTAGGTCGATACTTTTTGCTTTTGGTAAATTTTCTGCATCTCAAAGGACCAATTGACCCCAAGATTAAGTTGGTGGTTAGACAAAATAGATTTTATGGACCCATATTTATGTGATGAATTGCTTGGTATAATGCATCACGAAAATGCATTAAATCCCATTTTGCCAGAGCATGGCTAAAAATCAGGTTAAGAAAAAGTATACATACCATTTTGAGTCCCTTTTTCCGTTTTGATATTATTGCTGTTTATCATATTATTTTTTGTCTTTTCAATATTATTGTTATTATTATTGTTTATATTATTGTTATTGTTAATTAGACAATTATTGTTGTTCTTATTGCTTGGCGGACTACTTTCACAGTCACTATCGTCTTTGACGGACGAAGCACGCTCGACGACGTCATGGTCCGCCTTACAAAATAGTCCGTCCTCGCGTAGGGCGAATTCATCGCCTGGAATTAACTGTCTACTACACGCCACACACCTAAAACACTCTATGTGATATGCATTGTCTTTCGCCCTCATGACAAAGTCGTTTTTCATAAAGCTTTGTCCACACTTTGAACACTTCTGTCCAAATAACCTGAAAGAAAAATGAAAAAAGAGAAATCAAAAGAAGGTTTAGTGCTTTTCCGTGATACATGTAACCAAGCAAGTCATCTCATTATTATGGGCCCATAGAGTCCATTTTGTATAACAACCGGTTTAATTATGAGGTACACTGGTTGTTTGACATGCCAAAAATTCAGCTGCACAGGCTGACCTGAATCGATACTTTTTGCAGTTGAATTAAGCGCCCTTTTCACAGAGCATGACTCATATATTTTTTTTCTGTTTTCGACATATAAAGCTTTATCAGTATTTAAAAATTGCGAAAGGTAATGTGTTTTATTTTGTCTTTATTGCTTTTAGAAAATATACAATTTAAGCGAGAAAGGTAGCCTGGGCGCTAAATTATACAGAGAGAGAGAGGGAGAGAGAGAGAGAGAGACAGACAGACAGACAAACAGACAGAGACGTAGAGAGACAGAGACGTAGAAAGACAGAGACAGAGAAACATGAAGATCACACATGGTGGCGAGAACGTCAGGGTTTGTTATTAATTAATGATACCAAGTTATATGTACTTCCTTCTGCCATATATCACATTTGCACTAGCTGGAGTATATGCATCTGTATTGCTCACTGTAGAAATTTAGTAATAATGCAGTACTTTAGGGAATCCTGTTCAGGTTGAATAAAAAAAAATGAAAGCGTCAGTGACACATGACAACGAGAGGGTTGTCGCGATGCCGCAAGTTAACGAAAACCTACATGATGATGAGCTATGCTCCGGAAAAAGGGGTTTCATGTATCTCTTTTAGGTTAACGAATACATACGAGCCGTGCTCTTGCAAGAGGGGGCTTAATCCATCTCCGTTATACACGATACTAGCCCAAGTCATCACATAATTATGGATCGATAGGAGCCACTTTTTTCAATAACCGACTTAATCATGAGGTAGATTGGTCCTTTGAAAAACAGAAAATTGACCAATAGCGAAAAGTTTCGGCCCAGGTCAGCCTGCGCGGACTGCGCAGGCTGACCTGGGTCGATACTTTTCGCAGAGGCATTAAGCCCCCTTTTCACAGAGCACGGCTCATACATAATTTTGAGCCATGCTGTAGAAAAAGGAAGCTTATTGCATCTACGCGAGGCATTATACCAAGACAGTTATCACATAAAAGTAATAATGGATATCATAAAATCCATTTAGTCTAACAATCGACTGGATCTTGAGATAGAGTAGTCATTAGACATGCAGAAAATAGACCAATAGCAAAAAGTTTTGACCCAGGTCAGCCTGACTTTTTGCAAAAGCATTAAGCCCTCTTTTTCATAGAGCATGTCTCATACAGATTGTTTGGAGATTCAACAATCTTCGCGAGGTTTCCCCCTAAACCTCGCGAGACTCGTTGAATTGTGCTTGTATGTGACATCGCGATAAATCAGTCGATTGTCTTGCTTCACTTATTTATGAAATAAATATATGCATCAAGGAAACAAGTTTTTCCAAGTTTCTGAAAGTATTCTTTCCTTTTGTTACATCCCAATCACATAATTTCAAAAGTATATACGGAATATTATGTATTAAATCTCCTGGAGCTTGTATTTGATTTGAGCGGCGCGAGAACAGTTTGATGTCAAAATTTTCTTGCGCGGCGAGAAGTAAATACAAGCACCAGGAAAGTTACTTCAGATTACTCCTTTTATTATATACCTACAATTTTCACCGACAAAATTTTGCAATTATTGACATTTTATTCGAAAACGGTTTACAAAATGAAACAAAAAATAATGGTGAGGTAGCCGGTAACTTCGTTTTTATGAATGACATATGAATGTTATATCGTAAAATTTTGACCAATCAAATTACAAATACACATTCCGCGCGTGAGTTACGTCACCATACCATATTTGGAACCGTATTTCACAGTGTGTAGACACGTTTTTTTTTTTGTCCTGGCGTTTTATCCGCGTGCAGCGTATGTATTTTAACCGGAAAATGTTCAAGCATATAATAAAAAATCTCCAAGGAAATGCAGTCAAAATCAAGTTTTAAACAGCTGTAACATGGCCTTTCAAGTATTCCGTATTACCTACGTTTACTCATATTTAGACCTATAAATTTTACAGGTGTTTGTGGACAGGTGTGCGCGTTGTCATAGTTCAAGAGACGGTTAACTAATTTTTCAACAAAATAAATCCCTCGAATAGCGGCAATCTATTTTCGGAATTCATTGTTACTGTCACTCGTTGTGAGATATGACATGGGTTTTCGGGTTACTTTACGAATCAACGCTTTACTAAACGACATAAAGTGAAGACTTCTCCAAATTCAAAGCATTTGCAGACGACAAAAAAGTGTGGCTTTAATGATGGGAATTGCCCTTAAAATGGTGAAAAACATGGTGGGAAAAGGAAAAAAAGCTGGAAACCAGCATTTTCTTCTTTTCCCACCATGTTTTCAAATGCATACTTAATCAGCTTCGTAAAAACGGAATCCTTTAGTGAAAGTTTTTGTTATCCAGTGCAAAAAAAAAAAATATACGATGGTAACTTCCTGAAAATGGCCATTTATTCTTTCTTTCTTTTGCAGTAGCAGACTTGAAAGTCATGTTTGCTGCAATCCTTTTACACGCCTCTTCGTGCCAGTCCGTATTCACCAACCATTCTTAGTTTCGTTCTAAGTCTTACTCTAGATTTAGAAAGTAACACAACTTTTGATTGGCTAAACTAAATAGTTTAGCCAATCAGAAATTAGGTTACGTTCAGATTTAGAAATTTAGAAAACCCTTGAGTATAACACTGAGAATGTTCCTAAGAATGTTTGGTGTATAAGGACCCCAAATCCATGTTGATAAGAAAAGCTGTATCGAATATATCTGAGTAGAATATTACAAATTTGTTGTAGAAGGTAATTTGACAAGATTTTGGCAAGAAGCGCAATTTAATTTCACTAAAATATTAGACAGTGTAAATCCAAGATTAGACTACAGTTTTTTTGCAGTCTGATCTTGATCTAGGCTGCACGCAAAAAAAGTCAAAAGTCGTCCTAAGAATATAAAGGGTTACCGGTTATAAATGTCGCTGATCGAGTGTGTCCATTATTTTTTTTCGTGTCGTTTAAGGACATTGGCCACTGGTCATCTGCTAACATCAGGTTTTAATTAAGCTTCATTTGTTATGTCACTTACGTAAATAGAAACGATTCATATTATACGAGAAACATGAAAAAATAAACTGGAAAACATGTTAATCCGCCAAACGGATTCAACAAACCCATACAGTCTGAAACGTTCAGATTCATTTCATTGTTTTTTTCGGCGTAGCTGAATGCGCTGGCTTTTGACTTACTTCTTGATATACATGTACCGGAAAGGAAAAAAATAGATATTTGCGATTGGTCGAATGTGTGGACATGTTTATTCTGCTGGTCCCTACACGTATGTAAGTCGGTAAACCTCCTCATGTAAAAAGATACAAAACGGTCGGGTTATGGGGAGTGCACGTATGTGTCACGGAGTACCCTTTTCGCCGTCTATCTACTTTTTTCTTGTTCGTCTGTTGTCTGAGGTTATTGAATTTTAAAATTACCCATATCTAATTTAATTTGAATCGCAACATGATAAAGGGCAATCACTTAATTAACCCTTTCCCAAACAAACAAGTAGTTAAAGGACCTAAAAGATCATTTGAAAACACTGTAAGAGAAAGAGAAAATGCCGGTAACCAGCCCTTTCTCTTTTTTTTCAGACACAATTTTTTTCTACCACTTCCAAGACTGAGATCATCTTGTGACATTAACTGAAATTGTCGACTGCAAATGTATAGATGTGTGGAAAAACTCCTGACTGGTTCATTAATTATCACGGTATTTTTTGACAAAGTAACGTCAAAATAATTATATAAGGGGGAAAAAGTCAGACTGGAACCAAGGCTTACCAAGGCCGTCTCATCAAAAATTGGACAACGTAGTTCAAAGATCTTACGGCACATTCTGCGCAGTATGATCTTAACATACACAGTCTGTTCCTTTTTCATAATCCCATGGTAAAGAAAGAAAGAACGAAAAAAAGTAAATAAACAGGCAGACTAGGAGATAATCGAATTCGTAATTCTAATTTTTCTAAACGATGTATCTGCGCTTCGCCTTTGATCCTGGGACCGGTCCCTTTGATGTGTCGATAATTATCTCAATGTTGAATTGACTTATACGTAATCCAATTAAAATACGCCACGGTCTCTGCCTTTTACCCTTTTATTTATAAGGCACACTCAAAATTACTTTTGCGGACAGTGTAGATCCAAGATCAGACTGCACAGAACGTGCAGTCTGATCTTGGATCTACACTGTTCGATACGGTGCCATTTTTTTCAAGCGAAAAGAACGTTGAAAATGGCATATTTTGAGGTCTTAATGACAGCTAGAAACTACAATTTTATTTCGACAGAATTTAACCTTTTTTAAATTGAAACTTTTTTTGAAAACGACAAATGAAATATTAATAAAAACACGAAATTTGTCTTTCAAAGGGTTAGAAAATACTGTGGAAAAATGAGAAAATGCTGGTAACCAGCAACTTTCCCCTTTTCCCCACAATGTTCAAAAGCCTTTTTCATGGGAGCCGTTAAAAGCCGGGATTGTGTAGAAAAAGGTCAAGGATCTAACACCCGTTAAGACAATATTTTCGCACGAGCTGTTTATCATAACGAGCATACATCATGTACAATATTGTCACGTGCGCGATTGACAGTTTCTTGATTCCAGACAACATCTGGAAAGCTGTGTCAAAAGACAGGTGAAAAGGTTCGAGTCCATAAATTAAGATTGAAGATGATGATGATGGTGATGATGATGATGATGGTGATGATGATAATGATTATGATGATGATGATGATGATGATGATGATGAATCTGGTAATCTGCCTCTAAATCAATAGATTGCTATGTTCGTGTATTTTTACAAATTAATTTCTCGATGATTGTCATGAAAATAAAGCATTTTCAATCATATCTTATAATTTTGAAACTTTTCATTGATTAAAATCACACACACAGACGATCTCTACTGGAAAAGTATATAACACTTTTAGGGTAATTTTAGATATCGCGCCAGAGTTTCGCAAAGACTTCTGGGAATGTCACGCGATCTATTAATAGCATGTGTCGATTACGAGGATTCGCATTTAAATCAGTATTATGACGTCATATCTGATATTATTAAAATAGACGGAGTAACCCATTCTGAACGATATAGCCCGCATAGCTCAATAGGTAGAGCGTAGGACTCGTGAACGTGATGTTTCGAATCACTTGAGGGTGTGGGTTCGATCCCCACGGCTGGCCATCTAAAATACTAATAGTCTTTCGGATGAGACGTTAAACCAAGGTCCCGTGTGACGGTGCTATACACCGAGCACGTAAAAGAACCAGGCGTAACTTAAGGTGGGTTTCGTCCTGTATCTGCACCATCCCCCGTAACAATACTAAATGCCTTTAGGGGACGTCGCCCATATGGGCAACCGGTGGCGACGATAAATAAACGCAAATTCAATCAATTCTGAACGATCTTCTGGTCATTTAAACGCCCAAAAAATTCACCTTTTTACCAAGCGACTCCATACAGTTTCTATAGGTTACGGAATGTTTGTGACTATTCTAGTACTTTCGGTGTTTTGTTTAACAGAATATTCAGAAAAATGTATAGATTTGTATCCTCATTTTAAGATTCATGTACGTGTACTTCATTTAGGTGTATGATACCGTATGCAAATATATTTTAATGCGTCGTTGAACACTTCAACAAAAGAGTCTAGCGTTTCCTTGTTATGGATAACTTTACAGTCTAATCAAGAAACTATAATGTAGTTATTCATACATAGTTAAATGCAAATTTGTTTAAAGAAAAAAGTCTTAATGTAATATAATGAGCAATTTTAAACCCCCATGAATTTAACATATTGATTTCTGAAAGCATGTAATTTGAAAAAAAATGTACATAAGAGTTTATTAACCATTAACTTGATAAGTTTTTGTCAATGTAATGCCTATTTGTTCACATACATATATACATGTATATCTGAATTACGCAAAAATAAGGTACATGTACGTTCCATTGGTTGTAGACATACAGAAATATCTCCATTTTTGAACATGCAATATTTTCGAATATATGGGTTTACTTTTTACCAGCAGACAAAATTTATGACATCTAAAATCTAGAGAACTTACAGACGAGAAAAATAACTCTGACAAAAATAATCCGATTTTTCTTTTAAAGGGTTGAAAATATTGTGAAAAAAAAGTGCTGGTTTGTAGCATTTACTTTTTTTCCGACAATGTTTCCCAGCATTTTCCTTCTTTTCCCCACTTTTTGTTTTTAGTTTTCTTCCTTAAGGTCGTAAAAAAAATTGGGTTTAACTGAAAAAATTTTCTGGGACGAACATGTTAGAAATAAAGCGTTGTGACAGTTAATGTCAATGGTACAAAATGACTGAGTTCTAAACTGAGTAATAATATAAAGTACTTGCAGAAGGTGATGAAAATGATGTTTGGTAAAAGAGTAAACTGATAGTTGACTGTAAACGCATGTAAACAGCGTGGCAGTTCATGATTTATCAAAAGAAAATATCTGCAAGAAAATGTAAGATCATCCCTTGAGGCATACGCAATCTATTGGAATTGAAAGCATCTTGCAAGGTCGTTTTAAAATAACCGGTCTCTCCCACTGAAGCTTTTCGGACTTGTTATTCTGCCTCAATCAAACTCTGGTATTAAAAACATCCATATACAATACCACTCTGAATCGGCTGCAGTAATTTGCAAACTATGAGTTACGCATAAAGGGAGGTAAATCTCTGAACTGTATCAATACTGACTGTATTTCAAATTTATGATGCAGATCTCCGTGTCGCCTGTAATAGCTGTTTTATTGAAGAGTGAATCACAGAAATAACACCCCTGAACAGACAAAAAGTTCAATGGCGCGAGTTATTGCTTGTAGTTACTGACTCACATTGCGTTATTAAAGATACACATATACTTGTTTTCAGCTGGCGTTTAACGCATTTCATCTTTGTTTTATAAAACTATAATCATTCTTGTATCTTCATGCCAATTGCGGTTGCATGGTTGCATAGATTACGACCGATAGAAAATGCGTTTCATTTTCTGGAGGCCATCACTGCTGTGACGTTTGCGACTTTTAAAAGAAGATTTCCATTACATGTATTTGTATTTATCCCTTACAACATATATATCGGAAATTTATCTATGTGTACAAAATGAATGAATGAATGAATGAATGTTGTTTTATGGCAAATCGACAGTTTATCTCATTTAGCACACATACCTGTATTAAAAGATGTCTACAATATATTTGAGCCATGCTCTGTGAAAAGGGGGCTTAATGCATTTGCGAAAACTATCGACCCATGTCAGCCTGCGCAGTCCGCGCAGGCTGACATGGGCCGAAACTTTTCGATATCTTCAAGATTTTTGTATGTCAAAGGACCATTCTACCTCATGATTCAGTCGGTTGCTTGACAAAATGGATATGATGGGTCCATATTAACGTGATGACTTACTTGGTATAATGCATCACGGGGATGCATTAAGCCCCCTTTTGCCAGAGCATGGCTCATTTAATCTTTGCAGCGTTTATTTTTTCTGGCTGTAAGGATTTATCTTTGACCCTTTCAGCGCCAAAGGCGAAGACAGGGACTTTTGCGGTCGGCATAGATCAAGATCAGACTGCACAGAACGTGTATCTTTAAAGATGCATCCTTACCCTTACAGCCCCCCCCCCCCCCAAAAAAAAAAAAAACCCACCGCTGTGAAAACTTGATAGTGTGTAGAATGGTTCAGAATTCAGCGGTTTGTCTAAACATTGACAAATACCGATATATACAATTCTATGGTGTAAGGGGTTAAGAAACACAAGAAATTCGTCTTCGATTTAAAACCGGAAATGACTGCATTGATTGCAGTGGCCTCAAGAAAATAAAATGCATTTTCTATCCGTCGTAATCTGTGTAATCTTGCAACCGCCTGGGGCAACCTATGGCATGAACATACAAGAATGGTTAAAGTTTTATAAAATAAAGATTAAATGTATTAAAAACTGGCTGTCGATGTATCTTTAATATGGAAAATGAGGGTTGTCAGCCGATTATAACTGAAGGTTATTGTAACTACACACCGGTTGCAACTCTATAAATAATTAAGTAGGGACCATTTAAAAGGTCACAATAGACTCATATTATAAACGGATAATCATTGCTCGCGCGTGCCTTCCTGTACGTTTCATTTAACTCATTACCAGATGACAAAAATTTTGATCTTCAATTTGTATTTTAATGGTTGTTGTTGTCGATGATGATTTTTGCTATTATTATTGTTGGACCATATATTCAAGAAAACTTCAGTAAACCCTTCTCGGTTACTACGTGGAGTTGCGTTATAATACATGTATGTATACATGTATTCATGATATTAATATTTCTTGTTCTCATATACTTTTTTTTTTTTAAATCTACCGTCTAAATCAGAAGAAAATAGTTTTGTTATCATTTCAAAATATTTTCCTTATTCAGATCACTGCCCTTTAACACTTAAAACAACTGAAAACTTATGAGCGACCACATTGACTGTAGAGATATTTTGTAACATTAAGATCTGCGCATTTATTGTATTTTCAAAACATATAAATGTATTTCTCAAAAACATTCTAAAGGACATTGCCGAAAGTATGAATACAATCTACGACAAATGACAATTTGGTACATAATCCCGAGTAATAACAGACACTGAAGAAGACGGGCTCTGAAAAAGTGTCAGAACGAGATGCTGCTGCTAACCAGCAGTTTCTCCTTTTCCACAATGTTTACATTCATTAAGAAAAAAAAAAGAAAATCAGATTTTGAGTCACGTTTCCTTTGTCGTCTGTATAGTCATGTTTTTAACCCTTTCGGACGCTAAGCGCGACTTACTGACCCTTTGCGGACAGTGTAGATCAAGATCAGACTGCACAGAACGTGCAGTCTGATCTTGGATCTACACTATCCGATAAGAATATTATTTTTCCCCCAAAATGCAACTTTGAAACAGCAACATTTAGGTTTTTACCATCGACTTGAAAGTTTCTTGTTGGTTATTTAGCAGGATAATAGTTAACTCATTACGAAACAATCCCGGGTTTTCACGACTCTCAGAAAGAAGCCTTTTGAAAACATTGTGGGAAAAGGAGAAAATGCTGGTAACCAGCATTTTCTCCTTTTCCCACAATGTTTTTCACCCTTCCCAGAACAAATGTCAATTTTTGAGTCACATTAATTTTGTCGTCTGCAAATGCTTTCAATTTGGACCAGTCTAAAATTTTGTCGTTTGGTACAGAGTTAATTTGGACAAGCCCATGATTTTGTCAAAAGGTAAAGATTTAACTCTTGAAAACATTCGAAAGGTACGAAAAAAAAACAACTTTTTTATAAACTCACCTTGAGTAATCCCGTTTGCAATACGTTTTTCCCTCTCGTACGAAACACGTGCATGTCTCGTCTAGGTATTGGTTACAATCCGCACATTTGAGGCATGATGCATGCCACTCGAGGTCCGGGGCTACCCGTAATATAAACTGGTCGTGTATTTGGGATCCGCACCCCACACACATAGGTACCCTCCGCCGTTCTGAAATAAGAAAATAAAAAGATGGTGAGAATGGTCGATGAACGTGTTTAATTTATTCGCCTTATAAATGAGGTGGAAATTTCAGCAACAACTGCGACAGATACATAATAATGTAACTTTACATGTACATAACACCAGTCACTTTCATACAACTACAATATTATCAAGTGTTTTTGTGTCACAGTCTACAGACAGTGGAACAAGGCATCACATTTTCAAGAATAGTGTCAATTTCCTTTTTTAACCGTATCAAAATATAGTGATACCCTGTAGCGGGTGAACTTATTTGCATACTCTGAGCCATGCAAAAGGGGAGGTAGCCTGGGTTCCAGTCCTATCATTATTTCCTCTTTTTATATTTGGACGTTACTTTGTCAAAAATGCCTCATTTTTGACAAAGTAAAGTCCGAATATATAAAAGGAAAAACTGACGGACTGGAACCCAGGCTAAAGGGGAGGTAATTTCAATACTACCATAATTTTTCTGCTTGGGAAAATTTGATATCTAGCAAAAGGGAAGGTCGAGCGAGAGAGACTCGCCAAAGCTTTCTTACGCAGCGAGAAGTATATACAAGCACCTCGAAAATTACTACAAAATATTAATATTCGTTTTATTATACAAGATATCTCGCTCGACTTCCTGATTGAAAACATGGGCGACGCCTCCTGGAGGCTGTGAGTTTTTTTTTTTTGTGTGTGTTACGGGGGATAGAGTAAGAAACTGGTCGAAATCCACCGTTGTTTACGCTTGGTTCTTTAACGTGCTCGGTTTATAGCACCGTCACACGGGACCCCGGTTAAACGTCTCACCCGACAGATTAATTTCAGGTAACCAGCCGTGAGGATCGAACCAACACACTCAAGTTATCAGAGATTTGAAGGTCCCATGTCTCATGCTAGTCGAGTAACAGATGTATTCGCAATGTGGTTTTATTGTGGGCCCCTTGCACTATGTATCAAGCCACAAGATCCATGAACACACTTGGCAGAGAAGGGTTACGGCAGCAGATTCATACATCCGTCATACGAAGACATTGATTCATTGACACTTTTCCTCAGGTAAAATGTCACGTGTTCAATAGCGTACTCGAGTCGCAGATAAATTCTGCACAATTAAACGCCGTATCTCTGCGATCGTATTGATTCTACAGGCAATTAAAACAAGAGGGGGGGGAGTGGAAATCGAACATCATCTCAATGACAAGATAGTTTGTTATTTAACACGGAATCAACTGACTCTAAACACTTTATCAGACGAGAAAATTTTTAACTTGTCCAAATGGAAAACATTTGCAGACGACAATTCAAACGCTGCTCAAATGGTAGTTGTGTATCAAAGGGTGAAAAAAAATTGTGGAAACATATATGTATGCCCTACTCCGACAAAAGGAGGTTTTACTATTAATTCGTCTCCGTGATGCATGACACCAAGCAAGTCATCACATAATTGTGGATCCATAAAATCCATTTTGTCTAACAACCGACTGGATCCTGCAGTAGAATGGTCCTTTGAAATGCAGAAAATTTCCAAATAGCAAAAAGTATCGACCCATGTCGATACTTTTTGCAGATGCGCTAAACCCCATTTTCACAGAACATGTCTCACTATTCTTTCCGGCAATGTCAGCTACACATGACTTTGCCTGTCCACTTCTCTCTCATCCCATATTGTATACAAACACTTGTATCATACATTTGTATGATCGGCGATAATAAACAGTAAATGAACTAAAAATAGCGTATAATCATTATTTACAATACAGTGACATCCTCAAAATAATAATAATAATAAAAAAAAACTAAGCCCAACGGTGAAAAAGTAATATTTCTGGCTTAAAATTAAGTTAACAAAAGTCTACAGGATATGCCCCAACACTTTGTTTTCATAACAACATTACTTAATCTCTTTCGCCTAAGAACAACTGTTTTTAAAACCCCCGCCACTCCAATCTTGTTTTTCTTTCACGTTAGAAAAGACATAAATTGAGAGGTAATTCTCAATTAATTAGCAAGTATTTAAAGTGGAAAACGTATTACTCTGCAGACAAACTTCTTACTCGGACCTATTTATGGTTATTTATGGTGTTTTAACGCTGTTTTCAACATTATTTCAGTTATTTCGCGGCGGCCAGTGCACCTATCCATGCTCTCCTGGGGTTTCTTTTACCAGTACTCGACACAATATACCTTCTAAGCCACTGTCTGCTTTCCCACGTAACCATCGTCGAAACAATGGTCAGCAGTGAAAGAGGAATGAATCCTGTCGCAATGAATATCATCAATCCTCGGAATAAAATTAGCCGAGCCGGGGATCGAACCAGCGACCTCCTGTTCTCGAGTTCTGTACGCTGCCGACTGAGCTAACGGGGCTCGGCTTATAACCATTTGAGCCATGCTCTGTGAAAAGGGGGCTTAATGCATCTGCGAAAAGTATCGACCCAGGTCAGCCTGCGCAGTTCGCGCAGGCTGACCAGGGCCGAAACTTTTCGATTTCGGTTAGATTTCTGTATGTCAAAGGACCAGTATACTTTATAATACAGTCGGTTCGATACTTTTTGCCACTGGTCATTTTTCTGAATGTCAAGGAACCAGTATACCTCATGATTCAGTCGCTGGTTGTTCAAAATGGAAAATTATAGATCCATTATTATGAGATGACTTGCTTGGTGTCTTGAGTCGCAGAGATGCACTGAACGTCCTTTTACTTGCACATGACTCATCTTTGTGTGACAAAAAAATAATAATAATTCTCAATTCAGCAAAATATATATATATTAAAGGTATGTGTGAGCAATTATATCTATTTAACATGTGAAAAATGCAAAATGCAGAAATTTGTAAGCTCTTCTTCATTTTCATATTCTGTCACTCATGTAAAATTGCATATGTAAAGTATATGTAAAATGGGCCGGAGGCTTAACTTACGGAAATAAAATATGTTATGTTATGTTATGTTATGTTGTAAGACATAATAAATGTTATTGATCCTTAATTATGTGATGTCTCGCTTGGTATGATGCACCACGGAGATGCATTAAGCCCCCTTTTTGCCAGAACATAGCTCATTTAGAATGAGCCTTTATTGTGCAGGCTACCTTTAAACTCAATTTAAACATATGAGCCACGCTCTGACAAATGTGGGCTACGTAGTGCATCTCCGTGATGCATTATGCCAAGCAAGTCCTAACATGATTAGGGATCCATAGATCCATTTAATCCAAACGAATGACTGAATCTGAAGGAAAAATGGTCTTCGGGCATGCAGAAAACTGACCAATAGCAAAAAGTATCGACCCATGTCAGCCTGCGCGAAATGCGCAGGCTGACATGGGTCGATACTTTTTGCAGATGCATTAAGCTCTCTTTTCACAGAGCATGAATCATTTATTTTACGTCGATTGACAAACAAGTTCTTGCAACTTTTACCAATGTATCTCGATTCTGTTACTTGGAAACCACACCAGTACTTGCGCCGAATATGTGAACCAATGAACAATTATCAAAGTTCACACCCGCTCCTCGGGAATCGAACCAGGGACCTTATGGTTACAAGGCCGACGCTCCACCTCACACCCACGGACACCAAGACCTTTAGCCTTTCAAAAACTTTTGGCCAGTATGATAAACTCTTCCAGAAAGTAACGTAAATTTTATTATTTTGTTTCAAATGCAATCAGAACTGTTTTAGCCCTTTCCCACACGGCAAATTTTAGACTTTCAAAAACTTACCAACATCTGCAGACAGCAAATTTAGAATTATACAAACAGTATACGTCAATGAAAATTAAATGTGTGTGTGTTCGATGAAATTAGTTTGTTTTGATATTTGCGACAGACGGCCTTGAAGGTATCCGAATGCAACAGTCAACATAAACTGATCACATCTGTTGTTATGCATTTTAACATACATATCTTTATCTTTATTTGCATTGAATATCAACATATTCATAGAACTATGATTAACAATAGTATATATTACACAAAGTATGTAGGACATGGAAGTTTTAGAAGGGAGAAAATAGGAGAAAAAGATGTTAACAGAAGTGATATGTTGTTTACTATTTCTGAATAAAGGGCGGGTAGATAGCACTGGGATCAATTTTGCATGTTCATGCATATTGATCACAATCCACACCCCCTAACAAAACTAAGACCTGCCCAGACCATTACTTTGTATTGAGAGATATATTTGAACATTTACAATTTTGGAAAGTTTGAATAATTCACGTCCTCGTGCAATATTATTAATCTTAAATTTTGATCAATGAGCGTTGCTGCTTTTTTTAATAGGAAAAAAAAAAAAAATGCAACCGGATCATACATGTAGTTCACCAGTAATACTTTTGTAAAAGTCGTCATATTTTCAAAAAGACGCTGACTAACCTTATACACTTGACTGGAAGTTAGGATAACAGCCATAACTTGAAGTGACAAATCAAATTTAAATTTAATACTGCATTATTTGCATATCTTTTTCCAAATGGGTATTCTTTTTCGACTCTATATATATTATATATATTTATACGAAAAAAAAACCCTCATGAAGTATTTGTTTTGCAAAGATACTTTAAAAGTAAAAAAAAAATACTAGTACGCAGGCCGTGTATAAAAATAACACAAGGTTTTAATTCTTTAAAATAAGCATCTTTTCCACACATTTAAGTCTGATAAAAAAAAAGAAAATCTTGTAAGAAAAGGAGAAGATGCTGCTAACCTTTCATTAAGCCGTTCTTCTCGGGGTCGGTAAAACACGTATTTGTTTAGTAAAGCGTTTGGACGTCACAAAGCACTCATGATTTTGTTCAACCTTTTCATTTATAATAACAGGAGAAAATGCTGGTAACCGATAACAGGCTGGTACCACCATTTCCTCGTTTTTTTCAACAATGTTTTCAAAAAGCCTTCCTTCTAGGGGTCGGTAAAACACAGATTTGTTTAGTAAAGGGTTGACACGTCGCGAAGCAACTCATGATTGTGTTCATCGTTTTTACATATAATTGAGCCGTGGTCTGTAAAAAGGGGGCTTCATGCATCTTCGTGATGCATTGTACCAAGGAAGTCATCACATAATTCTTGATCAATAAAACCAATTTTTCTGTCTAACAACCATCTTGATCATAAGATAGACTGATCCTTGAACACACATACAATATACAAATAGCAAAAAAGTTTCGACCCCATGTCAGCCTGCGCGGACAGCGCAGGCTGACAGGGGTCGTTTTTTTTTTTGCAAATTCATTAACCCCCCTTTCTCACAGAGCATGCCTCAAGTGTCCTCCTCATATATAGGACTCAAAATCGAGTTCATCATTTACAGGATTAAGTTGCAGGTGGAGAGGAGACAATGATCTAAGCGACATGGCGCAAAACAATGCTTGTTATGATAGAAAACCGATCGGTTTTTACGTTGGATCAATAATTCTAACCCTTAGGCTGTTAAGTGCTACTCACTGACCTTTTGCGGGCAGTGTAGATCAAGATCAGACTGCACAGAACGTGCAGTCTGATCTTGGATCTACACTGTCCGATAAGGAGATATTTATTCCCCTAAGATACCTTTGAAATGGCAAAATTTGGGTTTTTACTGTCTGTTTGAAAGTTTCATTTTACTTATTTAGTAGGATACGACTTTACCTTTTTCCAGACAACAAAACTTTAGACTCGTACAGAATCACACCATTTGCAGACAAAATTTCAATCTTGCAGATATGATGATTTTTTTTTTTTTTATGTCTTTGAAAATATTGAAAACGTTGTTGGAAAAGGAGAAAATACAGGTTACCAGCATTTTCTCCTTGTCCCACAACGTTTTCAAAAGCTGTCTTTCTGTTGGTTGTTAAAACTCAGGGTTGTGTAGGAAAGGGTTAACTCTTTACTTCACGTCAAAATTAAATACTTGTCCATTCTGAAAATATGGCAAAAAAAATGGCGTATCGAATGCGATCTGTCTTTGATCTGTATTTGACAGAGTAGAAAACATCGTGGTAAAATAAGAAAGGTAATAGAGAACGGTTTACCAGTATTTTCCAGCTTCTTTTTTCCAGGTTGTTTCCAAGATCCTTTTTGATCAGAATCCGTATTCACCTACCATTCCGAAGAACATTCACTGTCTTTTACTCAAGAATTTTTCTAAATCAGAAAGTAACACAACATCTGATTGGCTAAACCACTTAGTTTAGCCAATCAGAAGTTGTGTTACTTTCAAAATCTGGAATAAACACTAAGAATGAAGCTAAGAATGGTTTGTGAATATAGGCCCAGGGTCGAAAAAGCATGGGGCCGCTTGGTAAAGAGTTTGACTGGTTAAATCAACTGTAAACTAAGTCGAGTTCCAAGGGACGGGGTGACTGAATGCTCATTGTGAGCGTGGCTTTATCAGTCATTATCAATCAGTTTTCAGTTTTTTTCATCGATTTTTAAACTCATATATTGACGAGAGAGATAACGATGTGCTTTTGTAGACGGTGTAGATCAACGATCAGGCTGCACGTTTTGTGTACAATCTGTTTTGAGTTTTTCATCGTTTTTTAAAACTCATACATGGACTGGGAAGCTGAAAACGTGCATTTGCAGACAGTGTAGATCAAAGATCAGCCTGCAATTTTTGTGCACAATCAATTTTGAGTTTTTATTTTTTTCTTAATTCATAGGATAACAATGTGCATTTGTGAAAAGTGAAGATCCAAGATAAAACTGCACGTTTTGTTTCAAAACAAGTTTGAGTTTTTCATCGATTTCTTAACTCCTATATTGACGAGAACGATAGTCACGTGTCTTTTTCTGGCAGTCTAGGTCCAAGATCAGACTGCACATTGCAGTCTGAACTTGGATTTACGCTATTCTTGAACTTGTTAGTTACTTCAACAGAAGCGACTTGCAAATTTTGGATGGATCTGCCTTTAAAACCGAACATGATATTTTTTTTTGTCTATTTATTCATAACTCTGTCTGTTAAGGCTGAACTCTATAACAAATAATCCCGTATTTAACCCTTTACCTGATATGCCAATTTGAGGCTCTTCCATTTCAGCAGCAAATAAAGATATGATGTCAAAAATATGGACAAATGAGGATACAAATATCTGATTGAGTGGAAAACATTGTGGGAAAAGGAGAAATTGCTCGTTACGAGCAATTTCTCCTTTTCCCACAATGTTTTCAAAAGCTGTCTGTTGTTGATACGTCAAAATGAGTATTTATGGAGTAAAGGGTTGAACGACCACGGAGGAAGAAGCCATTAGGAAACATTGTTGGAAAAGTGAGAAAATGCTGGTAACCAGACGTTCCAATATCTATATGCCTGTAGTATTTTTCAAATTATTCTTATAAACGTTTGGTCCAATTGAATCCCTATGGAATCATCATCATCGTCGTCGTTATAGTCGTCGTAGTTAATATGATGATAATAATAATAATAATTATTATTATTATTATTATTATTATTATTATTATTCCACACTACAGCCGAGTCCCGGTAGCTCAGTCGGTAGCGTACAGGACTTGAAGAACAGGGGGTCGTGGGTTCGATCCTCGGCCAATTTCTTTCGGAGAACTGATGATAGTCATTGCGACAGGATTCATTCCTCTCCCACCGCTGACCATTGTTTCGACGATGGTTATGTAGGAAAGCAGCCAGTGGCTTGGAAAGAATGTTGTGCGAAGTACTTGTAAAAGAAACTCCAGGAACGCATGGATAGGTGCAATAGCCGTCGTGATATAATTGAAATAATGTTGAAAACGATGTTAAACATCATACAATCAACTACTTCTACTACTACTATTATTATTATTATTATTATTATTATTATTCATGCATGAAAGGTTGATTTATCCTTATAATACCTTACCGGTATGAATTCAAACCCATCTGCTGCGAACTGCAAATTTGTGTTTACTTGGTCATGGTCTAAAAATTTGAGAAAAATTAACTCCCGCACTCACTGTCTGCAATATTGTTGATTTTGAATTTTGAATTTGTAACGTTCGAAAAATTACAGTCCTAAAAAGTAAGAAAGCTAATTACACGTATTTTCAATTTTATGTGTGTCAGTGGGAGGGGTGTTGCAAATAATTCGATGATATTAACAGAAACTTTCTCCTACAGATAATGAAGAAAATTTTTATTTTACATTGTCATAGTTCGTAAAAGTTTTGTCGCTAAAACGTACCAGGCGGATCGAGTTATTAATTTAGACTTGTTTGAATACGTTCAAAAATGAGTACACCAACGAGAGCGACAAGTATTTTAACTTTTACCCTTTTCCAAAAAATCCTGACTTTTGACGACCCTGGAAAAAATTGCCTTTTGAAAACATTGTGGGAAAAGAAGAAAATGCCGGTAACCAGCATTTTCTTCTTTTCCCACAATGTTTTCTTCCCTGTCACTGACTATTCCCATCAGCCTTTTGAAAACGTGATGTCCAATCTGCACCGTCCGCATATTTTTCTCGTCACAATATGAATCTGAAAAACCGATGAAAAGCTCAAGAAAATGCTGGTAAGCAGCTATTTCTCCTTTTCCCACAATATTTTCTTCCCTGTCACTGACTATTACCATAAGCCTTTTGACACCATTGAAGGAAAAGAAGAAAATGTCTGTCAATTTGAACAAGTGAAGAATTTTGTCATTTGGTATGGAGTTAATTGATGGCAATATATCATTAGAATAGTCTATATAAGCCGTGATCCGAATTCACCAACCAATCTTAATCTAACCATAAGTCTAATATCAGATTTAGAAAGAAAGGCAACTTTTGATTGGCTAAACCAAACCATTTAACTTATTAAAAGTTGCGTAACTTTCAAATTTAGGAAATTCCCGAGACTAAGACTATTTATGTTCTTAAAAATGTTTAGTGGGTATGAACCCCGGGCGGTCTCTAAGTAAAAAGAACTTTCACAATCTTCTTGCCTTTGAGTAAAGTCAAGTGTCTTATTTTAATGATAAATGTGCTCTTAAAGGCCCAGTAGCGGCCATACGTAAATAACTCGGGTGTTAAAATGCATTTAGATTTAAATCATACCATTTAACAGATTGAAAATTGCAAATTTATACCTTATTACTATTTTTAGCATTGTAACATAATTTTCCATTTTGCATTGTATACCTACTATGACCCACTCCTTCCTGGATAGAAAAAATAGTGTAGTAAAAGGTCTTGAAACTATCCTTGCAAAATATGAATTCTGGAATTATTCGAAAACATTGTAACAAAAGTAGAAATTGCTCTTTAAGAGCAATTTCTACTTTTGTTACAATATTTTCTAGGTCAGCATTCTGCATGACAATAAAATTCTGTCGGCAGGGATTTTAATCTGTTTACATACTTATTAATTATGAGAACCGACTGTCAGGTACTCGAGAATTTAATTCCTGTTATCGAGAAAGTGTTAAATATGTTAAAGATAACTTAAGGTATTTATGTGGGCGGTGCAGATCAAGATCAGACTGCAAATAACGTAATTATGTGCTCGATTCTCATATCCGTAACGTTTTTCAATTTATGTTTTTCGCCGATTTGTACGTATCACACACGTTCATATTACAAATTAATAGGTCAGTTAGAAAATAATATTAAAACATACGAATGAATATTGAAAATATGAGATTTTTAAAATGCACTTTCAAACGATTTTGAAAACTGCGTGTTATAATACGTTCAAGAAATATTCAAAGAAAGTACGTCTACCTACTGACCACACAATACCGTGTTTTAATGACAGAGAAGGCTTTTGAAAAAATTGTGGGAAAAGGAGAAAATGCTGGTACCAGCATTTTCTCCTTTTACCACAATGCTTTCTACCAAATCAAAGACGGAAAGCATCATTTGAGTCACATTTAATTTACCCTCTGCAACTGCTGTCAGTTTGGTCCAGTCCAAAATTTGTCGTTTGGTAAAGAATCAACGAACCTGCCAGGGAAAGCGTTTGGGGAAAAAAATGTGGAAAAAGGGGGAAAAAAAACTGACCACCAGTATTTTCACCTTTTCCCACAATATTTTCCACAGTTTCACTTTCTACGATGTTTTCTGAATTTCCAGAAACAAATTTCACTATATGAGTCACATTTATTTTGTCGCCGGAAAATGCTTTTAATTTTTACAGTTCTAAAGTTTTATCTTTTGGCAAAGGATTACGCGTAATTCTTTTTAATCATCTTAATTCAACAGGAATATATAAAAAAGAAACCGTCTGGTACAATTTGTTTCAAAAGTGAATGTAGTTATTAATTATAAGAATTAAGTATCAAGCACTTGAGAATTTAGTTCCGGATAATCGACAAAGTATTAACTCATAAACTGCCAAGGAAGTCAAATTAAAATTTCCTGCGAATTTTGAAAATCTAAATTTTGCGATTTTCAACGTTCTTTTCGGCATGTCGGACAGTCTAGATTAAAGATTATACTGTATAGAACGTGCAGTCTGATCTTGATCTACACCGTTCACAAAAAGGGCACAGAGGCGTGAATAGCAGCCCATGGGTTAAACCCTTACCACACAATTCCGAGTTTTCACGACGCTGTGGAAAGCTTTAAAAACATTTTGGGAAAAGGAGAAAATGCTGGTAACCAGCATTTTCTCCTTTTCCCAAAATGCTTTCTTCTCTGTCACAGGCAAGTTCAATCATTCGAGCCATACCTAACTTATAATCTATAAATCCTTTCAATTTGGATATGTCTGAAATTTTATTCTTCTAAGAAAAGGGTAAATCTGCAGATACAAGGACCATTTTAGCTGCCGGTGAGGACAGTGTAGTAGAAGATCAGACTGCAGCAAGCAGTTTCTTTTAACATTATAATGGCGGCGATATGAAGCCTTTAAAAACACGCAGTAAGCACGGTCTCAAGTCTGTCTCTATTGAAAGCTGTATTGTAACAATTATGACTATCATTTGTGAGTATTAGATGTCAATTACTTGAGAATATATGGCTGGATATTGAGAAAGCGCCCGGTCACTTTAAGAAAATATAAATTAAATCTCGATTTGAACGTCACTTTAAGAAAATATAAATTAAATTTCGATTTGAACGTTATGTTGTTGTCGCGAAAATTTCTGTTGGTGATATGCAGTATACAAAACTATGCTAATATAGCGGAAAAATGTGCATGCACTGAATTCCTTGCCAAACAACCTCGGCTTATAACGACCCGAGGAAAAACGCTTTTGAAAACATTGTGGGAAAAGGAGAAAACGCTTGTTAACAGCATTTTCTCCTGTTCCCATAACGTTTCTTACCCTTCCAACAACGTATCTAAATGTTTGAGTCCAAAGTAATTTGTCGTCTGCAAATACTGTCAATTTGGACCGGTCTAAAATTTTGTCGTTTGGTAAAGAGCTAAATAAAAGTTGAGATAACTCCTTACCAGACGACAAAATTTTAGCCGTCTCAAAATTGAAAGCATTTGCAGACGACAAATTAAATGTTGCCAAAAATAGGATTTTTTTTCTTTGAAAAGGTAGAAAACATTGTAGGAAAAAAGGAGAAAATGCAGGTTCCCATAGGGTTTTCAGAAAGCTTTTTCATTAAGGTCATTAAAATTCGCTGTTGTGTGGTAAGAGTTTCACTGAAATGAACAACTATGGGCATCAGATGATATTTGCTAGAGAATTTATTGTCTGACATCGCCAGAGTGCTGTCCAAACTATAGCAGATATGAATTTTTTTTTTTTAAAATAATGTTGTTGGTGATAACCAGTATATACATAGTTGAAGATCTTCGTTTACTTAAAACTGAGCTTAAATTTGAGCACCAAATGTCAGTTACTGAAGAATTTGTTCCGAGTTATTGAAAGGGTCTTCACCCATCCTAAAACTATTTACAGCAATCCCCAGTTTTAACTACCCTCAGAAAGGGGCCTTTCGAAAACATTGTTGGAAAAGGAGAAAATGCTGGTAACCAGCATTTTCTCCTTTTCCAGCAATGTTTTCTCCGTTTTAAATAGCAAATTCTATCGATTTAGTGGCATTTAATTTGTCGTCTGCAAATGGTTTTGAATCTGGACAAGTCGAAAACATTGTCGTTTGGTAAGGAATGAAGAAAACGTAAAAGAAAATGCCTTGTTCAAACTGGCTGCGGTGATGAAATGTAGCGGGTGAAAGTAAGCTACATTCGAAATTATGTATCTTGTAGTGAAATTTCTAAATGTTTGTGAACGTCAAGTGCCGGTTAATTGAAAATGCACTGCCATATATTGAGAAAATGTTTCCCCATTTAAAACAAAGAATTCCAATAATTTCATAAATGCCTGGCAAGAATCTCTAACAGAAAATCGAAATTTCAAGATCAGATTGCGCAAAACGTGAGCCGATCAAGATTTCACAACATTATCGGCAAATGTACGTATCTTTTTCAGCTCTAATTTCATTACACAAATTCTACACCTTTCAGTGGTAGAAAATACAATCTACTGACGCTCGAAAGAGATTTATTATCTTGTAGGCTTGACCAAACAAGCGGACGGTATAGATCAAAGATCAGACTGCACGTTCTGTGCAGTCTGATCTTGATCTATGCCGTCCGCAAAAACCCGCTGACGCTGTTTTCACCGATGACATTGAAAGATGTACAGCTACTTCCAGAATACTTGGTTAGAGTGTTGCAAAGTAGATCTACCGTTTTTTTTGGTAACGAATTTCACAATCGAAAATTGGCAATACTAGTATTTCATGAATGAGAGCTTGACCCATTTCCACACAGTCCCAATTTTTAACGACCCTAAGGGAGAAAGCTTTTGAAAACATTGTGGGAAAAGGAGAAAATAACCAGCATTTTCTCCTTTTCCCACAATGTTTTCTCTACCCTTCCAACAATATTTTCTGCCGTTCCGAAAACAAGTTTCAATCTTTGAATCATATTTATTTTGTGCAAATACTTTCAATTTGAGCAAGTCTTTGAATTGTGTCATTTGGCAAAGAGTTAAAAAAAAAAAAGACAGATTTTGTGAATTGTTGTTGAAATAACATAAATTTAAAGTAAGATAAAATGAAATAAAAAAATAAACTTACTTGCAGGCGGATTTTGAGACGGCGTTTGTCCGTCCGCCGTCATATCGTCTGATATTGGAGGAGCAATCGTGAAACCGTAAAGTCACCCAAATATAGCAGAGAGAAAAAAAAATTGCAAGGAAAGATAGAGAGAACGAACGAAGAAACCAGCACACAAACAAATAATCATTCAATAAATGTATATTCCGTGTTCTGAGCACTACTGTTAATAATCTAGTTCTACGCAAACGTAGAAATGTATAAAACAACGGTACAACGTCCCATGTGATCGTCCTCTCGACTATACTGCACTCTGATTGGACTAAAATATCGTTAATTTATTCAAGACTTGCTCAGGTGGGCGGGGCGATGATTACAGGCGAGTGGTTATCGAAAAGCTGACGACTTGTAAAGTTGGTAAAAAACGTATCAGGGAACGACCGTGGATTTTAGAGGGGCGGCTTGTTTCGTCGAGAAGTAACAACCGTAACTATTTTTTATACGAGCTCTCGTCAGGAAATTCTTAGGGAAAAAAAATGGGGGAGCGGAAATATGAAATTTAGTGAAATATATTGAAAAGTCACGTGGGTTCTATCTTTCTCTGTGTGTGTACGTACATTTTTACGCACACCTATAAGCAAATCTATACTATACATATTTCAAAATACTGTAATATATTTCAAAATATCTTATTATTTATGCCATGACAAAAAATCGCAAGTTTGTTATAATGAATTTTACATCTACAGTTTTTAACTGTGCAAGGGTCGAAATCATTTGAAAACAAAGAGGGAATGAAAAAGAAGAAAATGCTGGTTAGAAGTAAATGTACCTTTTCCAAAAACATGCTTTAATCTTTAACAAAACAATCCTTGATTTTACCGACCCTGAGGTAGACCCCTTTTGAAAACATTGTGGAAAAAGGAATAAATGCTGGTTACTAGCATTTTCTCCTTTTCCCACAATGTTTTCCTACTTAATCAAAGACAAATTCTGCCATTTGAGCCAAATGCTTTGAATGTTGACCAGTCTAAAATTTTGTCGATTGGTAAAGAGTTAATTCTCAAATACTTCGCTGCCAAGTTATTCTAACAAATTTTTCTGAGGTCTAAAAGATTTACACAGCAACTGATTGTGTTTCAACTATAGTTTAACGTCAGTTAGAAGCCAACGTAGATTCAGTTCAGAGTACAGGTTCTGTGCAGTCTGATCTTGATCTACGTCTTTCTCATATACTGGCTAAAACACATTTATCCATTCTCCATATTATTCTTATAGATGTTTCCCATTTCAATGTTTGCAATAGTATAGCATCAGTAAGTGCACTGTAGATATAAAAGATCAGACTGTACTTTCTGTGCAGTCTGATATTGAACTACGCCGTCCTCTTACGCTATTTTAAATCGCATATTTGTCCATTCTCCATAATATTCCTGCAGATATTTCCCATTTGAAATGAACGCAAGTGTGTAGCACTAGTTAGGGTACTGTGTAGATCAAAGATCAGAATACGCCTTTTGTGCTGTCTGATCTTGATCTGCGCTGTGCTCATATACAATTTCAGTCGCACAATCACTGTCGCTGATTTTCATTTTTCACCCTTTACCATACAATTTCAATTTTTAAAGACCCAGACAAAGACGGCTTTTGAAAACACTGTGGGAAAAGGAAAAAAAGCTGGTTACCAGCATTTTCCCGTTTTCCAACAGTGTTTTCTTTCTTCCATTTAAAGATGAATTCCAACATTTTTGCTATACATGTATTTGATTTTTCGTCTGCATAGGTTTTCAAATTGGACACGTCTGAAATTTTGTCGTATAGTAAAGAGTTAAAAAACATTTTTTAAACAATATTTCGTTCGTTCGTTAAAAAACAAGCGTTTCTCACATGATCTGTTGTTATTTTTACCCGTTTTGTTCACGAGCACGTAAATTATAACTTTCCAAGTGTCTAGTGATAAGTTTTCCTCCCTGTCGCATTAGTATAATTTTAGTTTATTTGCCATAAAATTTAAAGATGAGGTACCAATATTTTTACACCCATTTACAAATTTTGAGAATTCATCATTTTTCTTTACTCATAATTATTATCTGTTCTGAATCATCAACAGTAAAAGAATTTAGACCGTATAAAACATCAGTGTCTTCATTTTTATATATGAGCCATGCTCTGGTAAATGGAGGCTTAAAGAAACCGCCATAATGCATTATATCAAGCGAGTCATCACATAATTATGGAACCACAAAATCCATCTAGTCTGACAATCAACTGGATCCGGAGGTAGAATGGTCCTTTGACATGCAGTAAATTTACAAATAGCAAAAAGTTTCGACCAATGTCAGCCGACTAGTCATTCGACTGACATTGCTTTGATTTATTATTAATTTTCCTATCTAATTGACCGAAACTTCTCATTTTGCCACAATGTTTTTGTAAAGTTGCCGTCTTCGAGTAGAACAAAAGTCATCACGCGATCAGAGGTTAAGGGTCACGAAAAGACAATTTCGATGATATTTACACGCGGGAATCCTAGTTATTCAACTGATTTGGCTTCATTTTCAGTGTTTGATCTCCCCACGTAGCTCAGCGAAACTTCTCCTTTTTTCACAATGTTTTTGTAAAGTTGGCGTCTTCGTGCAGAAGACAAGACATCACGTGATCAGAGGTTAAGGGTCACGAAAAGACAATTTCGATGACATTTACACGCGGGAATCCTAGTTATTCAACTGACATCGCTTTATTTTCATTGTTAATCTTCTGACGAAATCAAGATAACGTTTTAATACAACAAACACGAGAAATAGAGGAGATCGAAGAATCAGATAAATACATGTATGTATCGAGATCGATCGATTTCGAGAAACTGGATTTATTTCTTTGTATTTTTAGTCTCAGTGTTAGAAAAGTTAGCCTGTTTTGGTCAGTATGTTTTTTTTTACCCCACAATAAAATTGTAGACTGGTCCAAATTGAAAGCATCTGCAGATGACAAATTAATCTGGCTCGTATATATGATATATGACATTAAGGATATCGAAAACAATGTGGGAAAAGAAGAAAATGCCGGTAACCAGTATTTTCTTCTTTTCCCACAGTGTTTTCAATTGCCTTCCCTTTCAGGGTCATTAAAACTCGGGAATGTTTGGTAAAGGGTTAAAACTTTTTTTTTTCATACTCTGCCACACAATGAAATTTCAGACTTGCCCAAAAGGAAAGCTTTTACAGAAAACAAAATTAAATGTAGCTGAAATGATGGTTATTGTCTGTGAAAGCGCAGAAAACCATGTGGGAAAAGGAGAAAATGCTGGTCACCAGCATTTTCTCCTTTCCCCTCGTGGTTTTCTAAAAGCTTTATTCTCAGGGTCGTTAAAATTCGGGAATGTTTGGTAAAAGATTAGAATAACAAACTGAGAAATAGAGGAGAATCGAAGAATCAGATAAATACATGTATATATCGAGGTCGATCGATGTCGAGAATCTGGATTATTTCTTTGTTCCAGTCTCAATGCTACAGAAGTACGTATTTTTACGTCCCTTTCAGTATAAGAAAGTTTTTTTTCTTTTTCTTTTCGAAATCATGGTAGGGAAAAGGCCAATTATTTTCTTATTATATTGCTCGGAATAAGTATTTTACTGTTTCCTCAAAAAATATTTATATACCATAAAACATTAGTGTTTTTTTTTTCCTTGCAATGGTCCTTTATGTAACAGGTATTTGTATTTACAAGTGGTATGCATGCGTTATATCACTATAGTACAAAAACAAGCATGACTTTTTATTAACTTACCAGTTTACATATCCATTCCCGAAAAAAAAAAATGTGAGAAAAGGGACAAGTAACGCGCAGCTGCTCCTGTACTAAAAATGTTTTCCAACAGTTGATAAAAATTTCAAAATTAGTGTCTTTATATAAATCGTCCAGCCCCAGAAAAGAGAAAAAAAAAAGTAAATAAAAGAATGAAAAATCAATGAATGAATAAATAAATATATGTATAAGCCTCGCTTTAGCCTAAGGGATGTTACTGCAACTTCATGATGCATCATACTAAGCAAATCATAACGTAATTATGGTTCAAAAAATCCATTTTGTCAAACAACCGACTGAATCATGACGTAGACTGATCCTTTGATACGCAGAAAATTGACCAATAGCAAAAAGTTTCGACATAGGTCAGCCTGCATAGACTGCGCACGCTGGCCTGGGTCGAGGCTTTTTGCAAATTCGTTAAACCTCCTTTTTCACAGAGCATGGCTCATATATAAATGTGAAGACATAAATATAAAAAAAAAATTGAAAAAAAAGTAAAAATTTTATCTTACGGTTAGTCATAACACATCGAATTTTATGAATCATAAGAGAAACATCGGTGTCAGCCATATTTTCGAGATAGTTGCGCGAAATTTGGAGTTTATGTGTGACATCTTGTTTCAAAAGTCTCATAATGTTGTCATTAAAACCCTGCCTTTCGGCTGCTAAACGTGACTCGATACGCTTTTGCGGACAGTATAGATCCAAGATCAGACTGCACAAAACGTGCAGTCTGATCTTGGATCTATACTGTCCGAAGACGTTGAATAATTTTTTAGTGGAGATAGCTTTGAAATGAGTTTTTCTCTATTGAATGAAATTTTTCATTTAATGTTTATTTAGCCGTTTAACTCTTTCCCAAACGAAGCACATTTTTAAACGCTTCGAAATTGAAAGTATTTGCAGACGACACACTAAATGTGGTCCCTATGATGGACTTGTTTTCGAAAAGGCATAAAATATTGTGTGAAAGGAGAAAATGATGGTATCAGCATTTTCTCTTTTTCAATATTTTCAAAAGTTTTCTTCCTCCTAGTCATTAAAACACAGGATTATTTGGGTAAAGGGTGTAGGATAAAGTAAATAATTGCAACTCTTGCAACCTTGTTTCATTTTGATAGTTACCCGTCTTCAATCCTCTCTCAGCATGCACTGAAGATTGTTTCGACTTTTTTTTTTTGAGGAGGGGGGTTTGGGGTGGGGGGAGAAAGAGAAAGCAGCTAGTGGTTTGGAAAGAGAGTTGTGCAAAGTACAGGTAAAAGAAAATTCTCAAGGAATGCATGGATAGTTGCACTTGCCGTCTTGATAAAGCTGGAGTAATGACCGAAAATGACTAGGTTGATTATTTTCATCCACATATCTACTTTTAAATGTTTTTTTTTTAAGATTCTGCATTCATTTTGGGCCATGATCTATGAAATGGGGGTTTAACGTATCTGCAAAAAGCATCGACTCAGGTCAGCCTGCCCAGTCCACATTTTGCTATTGGTCAATTTTCTACACGTCCAAGGACATTCTACTTCATTGTTCAATCGGTTGTTAGACAGAACGGATTTATGGATCAATTCTTATAAGATGACTTACTTGGTAAGATGCATCAAGGAGATTAGACCCCCTGTTCCCAGAGCTTGGCTCATTTTGTTCCAGGAAATAAGGGATTCAAATTTCTGTCTAACTTGAAACTGGAAACTCACTATTATTTGGATATATTCTTTCGAGTGTTTGATCAACTCGAAGAATATTGGCTGAGGCGGAAGCGACTAATATTTTTTCAACGACTTGGATTTAAAAGAGAACCAAAAAATCAGTTTCACAAAAAAAAAAACTAATTTTGGTTCAACCTCGCGATGAGCAAAATGAAAACAGTCTCCGGTCAGAGCGTATAAATCAAAGGAATTCCGAAAATTAACTCAAGCAATAAAAAAAGGTACACACAAAACTGCTTCTTGATAAACATCAGGAAAAAATACAGCTTGTAAATGCTTATAAATACTTTTATGAACAATAGCAAAAATTTGTAATTCTCTTTGTTCAACAGATTTCTAAATCTCGTTTAAATCTCGTAAACCTATTGTAAAAACGGGACTTCAAACGATACGACGGAGAAAGGCATGTCAGTGAAACTGGTGATTGAATTTGATAACAATCAGGGAAAGAAAATAAAAAAATATTCACCGAAATGATGTTTGAATTTTTCTCCCAGTGTCCTGAATGTAAATTTCGAGAGATGTTACCCCCTAGGGCTCTACCTGAAATATAACCTATCGACCAGCAAGCGATAGGTTTGATAACTTTATCGTCAAACAATTTCTGTTTTTTACTTTCATTTCTTTTTTTTTTTTTGGGGGGGGGGGGGGTAATAAACTTTACAACACAATCACGAGTTTTAATGACCCTAGAGGAGAGGCTTTGAAAACATGGTGGGAAAAGGAGAAAATGCTGGTAACCAGCATTTTCTCCTTTTCCCACCACGTTTTCTACCTTATCATTAAAAAAAAAACATTATTTGACAGACATTTAATTTATCGTGTATACAAATGCTTTCAATTTGGGCAAGTCTAAAATTTTGTCGTTTGGCAACGAGTTCTTTACCGACAAGATTTTTCTAAACTTGAAATCATTTGCAGATGACAAATAAGATATGATTCAAACAATGGTATGTGTCTTTGAAATGATGAAAAACATTGTGGGAAAAGAAGAAAATGCTGGTTACCAGCATTTTCTTCTTTTCCTTCAATGTTTTCAAAAGCTTTCATTCTCAGGGTCATCAAAACTTGGATTTTTTTCTGGGCTAAGAGTTAAATAGATGTATTTTACCCTCAATCTACGATAGTTATCTCGTTATTGTAGATTTCTGTTTATTAGTTCTTTATTCTTAATTCTTTACCAGACGACAAAATTTTTGACTTACGGATCATTTCGAAAAATATTTGCACGCGACAGAATAAAGATTGTTCAAATGACCGGAATTATTTCCGAAAGTTTAGAAAACATCGTGGAGAAAAGGAGATACATTGAATGGATGAATGTATGAACGAACAAACGAATAAACGAATGCACGAACGAACGAACGAATGCACGCACGACGAAGGAACGCACGAAAATAAAAGAAAAGTTGGTCCTTCTATCTATAACCGTCATTATCAATACAGATTAAGTGGTTAGAAAATGATTTCTTGTAAGAAGGAAAAATACCCAAAAGGAAAACTGATTGTTGATTGTTGGGAATATTGGTTTTTTTTACTGTTTGTGTTGAGGCAAAATTAGCTTTCAACCTTTTACATTCCTAGGACAAAAATTAGAAGTATAGATCAGACTGAACTTGGATCCATACTGCGATATATTAAGATCAACTGGCAAAGACAACCTCTAAACGAAACTAGTTTGGTCGTTTTCCCGAGCGAAATGACTTATTCTATCTTTCAAACAACCTAAAACAAACGTGCTGCAAACACACGAATAAAAAAAAATCAACATCTTTGTGTTTGATTGAGGTTAGATATACAAGTAGGTGATTAAACATTGCGACAAGATAAAAAAATTATGCTCGAAACAAGCGAATCCTAATTTTGTTGCAATGTTCTCAAAATTCTGCTGCCAACGAAAAAGACATCTACCATGGGCGATGTGTTAAATAGTAGTCTAAGGGACATATCATGGTAAAACATGTAGATCGAGGCGGTTTTTTAACATGTTAAAAACGACTGATAACCGACTGTCAATGCTCTTTTTATACAGCCCTCAAGGGGGGCGTGGCTTTAAGGCAGACTAACAAGACAGTGATATGTATATTAGAAAGGAGATGACAGTCGACAATGATATCGGTCATAAATCTTTACTTTTTTTCTGGTGTATTGCGGTAAAATCATTAGTTTTCGCGAGGCAATGACGTACGACATTTGTCGGCGATAGAGACATCTTTATTTATTTGTTGGGTTTGCGTGTATTTATAGCCGTTTTCAACAATATTTTACTTATGTAGAAAATAGTTTATCCCATTTTGAAGCCGGCTATTTTTAGGTACACTGTTAAACAGTAATAGTAACAAAAAGAATTAAGCCACGCTCTGTAAAAAGGGGGCTTAATGCACCTGCAAAAAGTATCGACCCAGGTCAGCCTGCGCAGTCCGCACAGGCTAACCTGGGTCGAATCTTTTTGCTTTTGGTAAATTTTCTGTATGTCCAAGGACCGTTCTACCACAGGGTTTACTCAGTTGTTAGACAAAGTGAATTTTATAGATCCATAATGATGTGATTGAATGGTGGTGAAAGGCCAAATGGTAACGAAAAATAAAACAATGCTGGTGTTAAAATGCATCTAAATTTAAATAATATCATGCAAAAGTATGCAAATTATTGCAAAGATGACAATCTGATATTGTAAGGTCGGTCCAGGTGGCTGGCAGAAATTGAATTTAAAAATAAATCCAAAACCGGGTAAAACGTAAGCAAACTTGAGATAGAGCGACATGGCACTTTCTACCTAGTTTTCGAGTATACCAAAGTCTTTTCTGCCAGCGACTAACACTTGGGCCGACAGTACAATAACGGATTGCCCGTTTCATCGTGAATGATTACCATGCTTTTAAATGGTATAATTTAAATTTGAATGCGTTTTTAACACACGCTTTGTTTACTTTTGGCAGCTATAGAGCCTTTTTAACTCTGCTTTCAACATTATTTCAGACATGGCAGCAGTTACCTACGTTACGCAAGTTTTGGTTTTCATAAACACAATGCTATCGCTCCGAACTGTCTTGCACAACAAGCTTTATCATCATCACCACCATCATCATCATCATCATCATCAGTAGCAGCAGCAAAAACAATAAGAGTAGCAGCAGCAGTAAGAGTAGCATCATCAACTTTTTTTTTAGCGGACGGTATATACATGTATCAAGATCGGACTGCATATAATGTGCGGTCTGATCTTGGATTTATACAGACCCCTTGTGTAGTCTCAAGCATACCTCATCGTATCGGACAGTGAAGATACAAGATCAGACTGCACCTTCTGTGCAGTCTGATCTTGGATCTACACTGTCCGCAAAAGTGCATTGAGTCTCACTTAGCAGCCCAAAGGGATAATGGAAATGCGGAACAAATGGTGATGCATTTAAGTACGTTTTGATTTGTTATGCAACATTTTGCATGAAAACTGTTCCTTGCATTTTTGAAGAAGAGATAACATCGTAAAATTTCTGTTGATTAAAGGCCCACTATCTGCCAAGAGTAAATAATTCGGGGGGGGGGGGGGGGTGTCAAAATGTAGACAAATTGTATTGATACCATTTGTATTGATAGCATTCTGAGCGTTATAATGTATACTACTCAAAATTTGCTAGGCACCAAGGATAGTGTTGTACATATCTTAATTGTAGTTGAATGAATTTTTAGTATTTTTTCTTGTTGAACATGTACCTTATACTTTATTAATTATTGTATATAAAGATTTTACACTTGTTATGCACCCTTTTGATTTTATTTTCATTTTTGACTGGATGGTCACTAAAACGGTTGTTTTTCCAAAACGAGTAAAAAACGGAATTAAAAAAAAAAACAAAAAAAAAAAAAAATCAAAAAACAAAAAAACACTAGCATTTTCTCCTTTTCCCACAACGTTTTCTTCCTATTTAGGAACAAATACCATCATCTGAAAAACATTTGAATTGTCAGCTGTAAATGTCCTCAATATGGAGTCTAGAATTCGCTGTGTGGCAAAAAGTTTAACCATATTTAATTTATCGTCTGCAAATGCTGATATTGATAGTACTGAATACTGATAAAGAAACTCCAGGATAGGTGCCCTTGCCGCCGCGATATAACTGAAATAATCTTGAGAACGGCGTTAAACATCATACAATCAATCAACCAAAATTTTGTCGTATGGTAACGAGTTATGACAAGATAGAGTTGGAACTTGCCTTTGATTTGGTAGAAAACATTGCATGAAAAAGATGGTTACACGTATTTTCCCCTCATCCTACAATATTTTCAAAAGTTTCCTCTCTCAGGATCGCTTAAACTCGGGATTGTTTGGTAAAGGGTTTAACCTTGAAAAGAAGCCTTTTGAAAACATTGTGGAATAAGGAGAAAATGCTGGTAACCAGCATTTTCTTCTTTTCCCACAATGTTTTTTACTCTATAAAGGACACATTCCAGCATTTGAGCCATCTTTAATTTGTCGTCTGCAAATGCTTTGAATTTGGACCAGTCTAAAATTTTGTCGTATGGTAAAGGGTTAAAGCGTGCAATGTTCAAAAAGCTTTTAAACGAAACAGATTGACTGCTCATCTTCTCTGAATTATTAAAACGCATGTCGATCTGTCGAGATTCTTGTTCATAATAAAATAGTTTCTGCATAACATAGCGTCGTTGTAGGCCTTTGAGAAGTGGTACGGCCAGGTTACGCCATTGGTGACGAGCCCGCATAGCTCACTTGGTATAACGTAGACTCGTGAATGTGATATTTCGGGTCACTTGAGGGAGTGGGTTCGATTACACAGGCCATCTAAAATTACTAATAGTCTTTCGGATGAGACGTTAAACCGAGGTCCCGGGTGACGGTGCTATACACCGAACACGTTAAAGAACCAGGCGTAGCTTAGGATGGGTTTCGTCCTGTATCTGCATCATCCCCCGTAACAATACTAACAGTCTTCAGAGGGCGTCGCCGCCCATATGGGCAACCGGTGGCGACGATAAATAAACACAAATTCAATCACAGGGTCGTCATGGGCCTTTGAAAAGTGGTACAGCCAGGTTACGCCAATGGTGTACCCCGAGTGCCAAAAACACAAATAAGGTAACGTTAGTGTATCTTAAATTAAAGCCCATTTAAAATAAATAAACCATGCTTTGTGGAAATGGGGTTTAACGCATCCACAAAAAGTATCGACCCATGTAAGTCTCTGGAATTTTCTAAATTTGAAAGTTACACAAGTTCTGATTGGCTTAACCATTTGGTTTAGCCAATCAGAAGTTGCGTTACTTTCAAATTTAGAAAATCTTGGAGAATAAGACTCAGAGCGTTCTACAGAATGGTTGGTGAATACAGTCCCTCGTCCCCTTTTTTTCAGGGGTGGGAGTAAGATAGATCTGAATTTTTATGCATTCATTATTCAGCTACACTCTTCACAACATGGCCGATTCCGTACAACGAATGACCCGATGTTTGCCGAATAATTCAACTTTTGACAGCTGGAAACAAACTTGCGCATGCCTTTTATGTCATGTCTTAGGATGTACATGTATTTCTTTATAACATATCATAATTCTCCCCAGCACCTTAAAATAAAGAAGAAACAACTTTGGGTATCAAAATCTTCTCGTAAGTCGTGCATGACATTGTATGGGTTAGTAATTTGCTGCGTTGTTTTTGTGGAAAAGTGAAATATTGTCATAAACGGTGAAAACGTAAAACAATGTCGTAAAACGGTATGAGACAATGCGGTTAACTCTTTATCAAACGACAAAATTTTAAACCGGTCCAAATTGAAAGCAGTTGAAGACGACAAATTAACGGTGGCCCCAAATGACTAAATTTGTCCTTGATCGGTTAGAAAAACATTGTGGGAAAAAGGAGAAAATGCTGGTTACCAGCATTTTCTCCTTTTCCCCCACAATGTTTTCAAAAGCTTCCTGTCCAGGGGTTGTTAAAATTCGGGATTGTGTGATAAAGGGTTTAATGGTTTGCCGTTATGACATGCAACCTTTTATAAAGACTTTAATAATGCATTATGGGAAATTTCCTCGGAGAGAACTCAAAAAGGGGAATCTTCACTATCTGTGTTATCACTGTTTTAACCCTTAGCCCTTAGGCTGCTAAGCGCGACACAAGGCGCTTTTGCGGCCAATGTAGATCAAGATCAGATGTACAGAACGTGCGGTTTGATCTTGGATCTACACTGTCCTGTAAGGAGACACCCCCCCCCCCCCCAAAAAAAAAAAAAAAAAACTTTAAAATTGCAATATTTTTGCATTTTAATTCGAGGCTGACCAGTTTCATTTAATTATATAGCAGGTTAAAGGTAAATGTGGCTTTTCGCAACAGTAGTTGCTTTGAGGCCAGTGTAGATCAAAGTTCAGACTGCACAAAACGTGCAGTCTGATCTTTGATCTACTCTGTCCGCTTTACTGAACCTTGATGGACAAGAGTAGCCTTGACATTGCAATTATGTGGTTTTATTTGTACTGCAGTTTAATGCCGTTTTTAACAGTTTAGGATAAGTCACGGCGGTCAGTGCACCTACATAAGTATTTCTAGGCTTTCTCAAACTAGTACTCACATAACTTACTTTCCAAGCCACTGACTACTTTCTCCCATGCACCAGAGGTGAGAGGCGAAAAATCGCGATTGAAAGAAAGTTTGCCTTGACCGCGTATCGAACCCGCAATCAAGAGATCAAGAGTCAGATACGGTAACCACTGAGCTACCAGGCCGGGCTGCAATATTTTCGATCCTATTTCTAGTCTGAAAGTGACTATGTTGGTTTATTCAGCGCTCTAAGATTTATCTCTTTATCAGATGGGACAAAATTTAGACTTTGTTCAAATTGCAAGCATTTGCAGACAACCCGAATACAGCTCAACCGATCGGATTTGTCTCTGAAAGGGAAGAAAACATTGTGGGGAAAGGAGAAATCCTGGTAATGAGTATTTATATAGATCTTCTTCGCTTGGGTTGTGGCAAAACGATATCGTCTAGAAAAGGATTAATCATATCGTTTTGGCGGAAACGCTCAATTCTAGTTCATACCACGCTCTCGCAAAAGGGGGGTTTAATGAATTTTCCTGATGCATTATACCAAGAAAGTCATAATATAATTATGGATCCATGAAAATCATTTTGACTAATAACCGGCTGAATCCTGAGGTAGAATGGTTAGTGGACATGCAAAAAATTTACCAAACAACAAAAAGTAAAAAAATCGACACAGGTCAGCCTGCGCGGACTGCGCAGGCTGACCTGTGTCGATACTTTTTGCAAACGCATTAAACTTCTTTTTCAAAGCACATGGTTCAATCTTTAAAAAATACTCGTAACTTACTGACGAACCCTTTTCACAGAGCATGGTTCATACGTATACTGCCGAGCCCCGGTAGCTCAGTCGGTAGCGTGCAGGACTTGAGAACACTGGGTCGTGGGTTCGATCCCTGGCTCGGCTAATTTCTTTCCGTGGATTGATGATAGTCATTGCGACAAATTCCTCTCCCACCGCTGACCATTGCTTGGAAAGAAAATTGTGCGGAGTACTGGTAAAAGGAACTCCAGAAAAGCATGGATAGGTGCACTGGCTGCCACGATATAACTGAAATAATGTTGAAAACGGCGTTAAACACCATACAATCAATCAATCAATCAATCAATCAACCAATCAGTCAAACGTATACTAAATTACGGACGAAATTTGGGAAAAAGTAGCAAAAGGAGAAAATAATTTTCACATGCATTTTTTTTTCTTTTGCCACAATATTTATAAAACGTGGTCTGCCTTAAGACGGAAAGAGAAGTCTGCGGGTTATGATACGTTTAGAGAGGCTTGGATAATGTTTTTATAAGAAAACAATACTATGACGATGCAACAATAGCTTGGAGAGGAAACGTTACTTTAGAGAAGATTTCGATGGCGTCATGTTGAAACGATAATCTTAATAATAATACCTTACGTCATGGTTGATGGTGATTGTCATCTGCTACAATGGTTGCAGGTCTTTTTGGGGGTTTCGAGGGCTATTTTTTCTTCTTTCTGTTTTGATTTATTTCTTATCCGTTGAAGTATTGAAAAAAGAAGTCAAAAAGTCAAGAATGAACTGGGTTTGTGTCGTTTATTTAACTCTTAACCAGATGGAAAAAAAATTGACTTGTCCAAGATGAAAGCATTTGCAGAAGACAAAATCAGTGTGGCTGAGGAATTTGTCTGTTAACGTCTAGAAAACATGGCAGGTAAATATGTTTTCAAAAACACTCTTCCTAAGGATTTGGTGAAGGGTTGAAACCACAAAAAGAATTTGAAGGGGATATACATTCTATCTTTATTTCTGAACGAAATTTTCTTGAAAACTTTTTCGCAGAAGCTGCCTTTATGTGACATCTCGCCGAAGCCATGCTTGGCTGAATATGACATCTCGCGGAAAGCGATGTTTTGCCCAATGCGACATCTCACCGATGTGACGTCTTGCCCTATTGGACAGCTCGCCGAGGCATTCTATTGCTCAATGCGACCTTTCGCCGAAGCGATGTTTTGGCGAATACGACGTTCCATGAAAATAACCAAAATCTGATATGAACTAGACATTTGGTCGATAAATAGGCTTTTTGCTTTTTTGTTTTGTGCTCTTTTCTGATCTGGTTACCAGCATTTTCTCATTGATTGATTGATTGATTGATTGGTTGTATGGTGTTGAACGCCGTTTTCAACATTATCTCAGTTATGTTTGGTGTTTATGCCGTCTTCAACATTATTTCAATTATTTCTCGGCGGCCAGTGCACATATCCACGATTTTCTGGAATTTCTGTTACCGGTACTTCGTACAACATTCTTCCAAAGCCACTGGCTGCTTTCCCACATAACGATCGGCGAAAACAGTGATTAGCGGTGAGAGAAGAATATATCCTGTCGCAAAGTCTATCATCAATCCTCGGAGAGAAATTGGTCGCGTTTGGGATTCGAACCAGCGACCTCCTGTTCTCAAGTCTGTTACACTATCGACTGAGCTACCAGGGCTTGCCAAAGGAATAACCTGAAAGCTACTCCCTCAATCAGAAAAGCGAAGATTACCTTTTAGTAAGAATTATGTTAGACTATGAGTAACGAACATTTCCCCCCCCCCCCCGGCTTTCTTTTTGCTGGGCTGATTTCAAACGGAGTTTGCTGCAGACTAAAAAATCATCTAGGAGAGGTTCAACTAAACTAATCCGAAGCGCTACTCCTTCAATCAAGAACAACAATAAGACGACAAAAATTACAGAAAAGCGAAGATTACACTATATAACAAACAGGAATTACGTTAGGCTACCAGTAACAAACATTTTTCTTTTCTCCTTTTGCTGGAATGTTTTCAAAAATGTATTGTCAATTTGAAACGATACTCCTTCAATCAGGAATAACAATACAGACGACAAAATAGTTTAAAATACCATAGAAAGGCGAAGATTACATTATAACAAACAGGATTTACGTTAGACTACCAACTTTTGGTCATGTTTATATAAGATATCAAACGTGTGTATTATACTTCTCCAGATTTTAATCCTTTCTACTGTTAGAATTGTCTTTTACTCTAAAACCCTGTCCTTTTTGGCCCCTGGAGCAATCGGTGTGTTTGTTAATTTGTTGGGTCTTTAACCCTTTACAAAAAAAAAAAAAATCATGCTTAAACGACCCTGGAGTTTTGTTGTGTGATTATAATAATGGCCTGCAACACGCGAAAAGGCGCATTCGGACATTTGCGTAAAGTGTCATCTCGGATCAGCCTACACAGTCCGCGCAGGCTATTCCGAAACGACACTTTCTGTTTTTATGTAATTTTCTGTTATGTGAAAGTCTACTGAAGGACAAAACCTAATGTAGTCGTAAAGTGCCGTCTCGGATTAGCCTGCGCGGACTGCGCAGGCTGATCCGAGACGACACTTAACGCAAATGCTCAAATGCTCTTTTTCACGTGTTGCAAGCCATATGGTATTTAATGCCGTTTTTCAACATTATTTTAGATAAATCGCAGCAGCCAGTGCACTAATCCATGCTTTCCTGGAATTTCTGTCACCAGTATTTCACACAATATTTTTTCGGTGGCATGGCTGCTTTTCCTCATAAGTACTGGTAAAGAAGTACTGCGAAGGACTGGTAACGGATACTCCAGGAAGTCATGGATAGGTGCGCTAGTCGCCGCGGCCAGTATATATCTGAAATAATCTCAAAAACTCACTCACTTACTCACTCATTTACTCACTCATTTACACAGTTACTCACTCAGTCACCCAGTCACTCAGTCAGTGACACACTCACTCACTCACCTCCTCCATCCATCTATCGATCGATCGGTTTTCGATAGCGGTCCAATGAAAGTGTTAATGGTGGTTATCAGCATTTTTTTTTCCTTTTCCAACAATGTTTTCAAAAGCCTTCTTCCTCATGGCAGTTAAAACTCGGGATTGTTGGGTAAAAAGTTGAGTTTTTACCGCTGTTCGCGACTATATATGAAATTTTGCGAAAAGTGTAAAGCAAGATCAGCCTGCACATACGTGCAGTCTGATCTTGCTCTACACTCTACGCTGCTCTATCAGTGGTTTCTGTTATATTTCAATGTCAGTTTATCATAAAAAAATCTGTTTTCGTCAACAAATTATATTCAGTATGACAAAGGTTAAAATGGGCCCATCCTGCTAGACATATTTATCTTGCAGATATTTGTTGGGTGTTTAATAATATATCAACATTATTTTAGTTCTCCAAGGGAGGTCGTTCATCTATTCACCTTTTTATTATTTTCAACGTTCTTTCTATTTCTTTAAACATAGGCCTTGTTGAGCCATGCTCTATGAAAAGAGGGTTAAATGCATGTGCAAAAAAATATATCGACCCAGGTAAGCGTGAGAGAGAGAGAGAGAGAGAGAGAGAGAAAGAGAGAGAGAGAGAGAGAGAGAGAGAGAGAGAGAGAGAGAGAGAGAGGGTTTGATTAAGCTTTCTAATTGTCAATTCTTCTTTAAAAATATTTTTCTCAATACCCTAGAGGTGGCTAAATAAACGTTTTAATTGTCAATTCTTCCTAAAGAATATTTTCACTCAATACTCAAGCTTAAAGGTTTATGAGAACACGATCCATTGTAGTGAAAGGATAAGTTGAAGGACAAGTGTCTCGGCGGAAAAACGGGATTAGGGAAAGAATAGAAGTTTGCAATGTTTATACTGGTATATCCTTAATGTATAAACAAAACATGGCCGCTTTGTGTAATAAATCTCTTCCGGGATAACCCGGTCTCCTTCACGCCTGATTGAAAGCACTGATTTCCATAAACCGGTATCTGTTGTAAATATACATGAGCCATGCTCTGTGAACAGGGGTTCAACCCCATGGCTGCTAAACGCAACCCAATGACCTTTAGCGGACAGTGTAGATCAAGATCAGACTGCACGTTCCATGCAGTCTGATCTTTGATCTTCACTGTCCGATAAGGAGATCTCTTTTCCCCAAAAAATACATTTGAAATTTCAAAAATTTGGGGTTTTACTATCGGCGTGAAAGTTTTATTTTACTTACTTAGTAGGATAAGAGTTAATGCATCTTCCAAAAAGTATCGACCCAGATCAGTCAGCGCAATCCGCTCAGGCTGACATGGGCCGAAACTACTGTATTGGCCATCGGTTAATTTTCTGCATGTCCTAGGACCAGTTTACCCGTGATTCACTAGGTTGTTTGACAACATTGATTTTATGTATCCATAATTTTGTGATGACTTGCTTGATATAATGCATCATGGAAATGCCTTAGCCCCATTTTACCTGTGAGAGAGTCGCTCAAATACTTGGTCTGCTTAGCCGACGTCATTCTCTCATGCCTTTCCCCCCCCACCCCCCGCCACCTCCACACACCTTGTGTTTTTAATCATAATAACATCTTGGCTTGTCAATAAAGTGTACCTTTTAGGTGTCAATACGACCTGTCATGATGTTTATTTCCACAATTCTTTCAATCGCGTATGTATGTACAAATGACAGCGTCATTCTACAAATATAGCCAAACTGCAGTACAACCACCGCAGTTGGCATTTGACGACATATAATACCAAAACGCGATTTGTTTTCACATTACGTACGAGAAGTTATTGCGGAAAGTTCATCAAATTCCAATCTAGGACCCGGTTACTGTCGCTCTGAAGTTTGTCTCGTGGTTGAAGCCCTTCATGATAAGGACTCCGGACGACTAAACGGCGACTCCAATCGTCGGGACGGTGTCTGGGTTCGCGTGATATCATTTATTTATGACAACATTCCCGGGTACGGCGCAACCAGCCCGGTCACGTGGTATGTGCTAGTTCACTGTTCGGCTTTCCTCGGATTACGCCAACTCTCTCTTCACCAACCCTGCCTCATCAAAACGGAATTATGTCAAAATAAATGACGAATTGTCGAGATAAAGTGAGATTGGGTACCCATGTTTGTACCTCTGTTCTCATTATATCCTTTTCCGTCGCGAACGGGGTCCCGACTCGTGACGCTTCGAAGTAAATTTTTCAGCGCAATGGGCGAAAATCGGGGGCTTTTGCGGACGGCATAGATCAAGATCAGACTGCACAGAACATGCAGTCTGATCTTGGATCTATACCGTCCGCTTGTTTACTCAAGCCTACAATATAAACAAACTTTCTAAGTTTTAGTGGATTGCATTTTCAGTGGTCGAAAGAGGTCGTGTTTACATATTTGGCGCTGAATGAGGTAACATAATGCCTACGACTTCTTTTTTTTTTGTTCTGTTGTAAAGAGTGTTCTGAAAATATTGTGGCAATAGGAGAAATTTTTCACAAAGAGCAATTTCTCGTTTTGCAACACACCACTTTTCACTTGCACATTGTCGGTCTTGGGTTCATATTTTTTTTTGCTTTATATTGGGTACATGTTTATCATATCCATTTCAGTCATCTTGCTGTACAATTTTCTTACAAGAAAACGACTACAGTATCTAAATGGAAATCAATTTTAGCTTTTCTGTAGAACCAACAGGCATGTTTTAGCATTTTCTGGTTTAAACAGCAAATTTACTACATGTATTATCCACTGAAAGTAACTTACGAATATGTAATCTAATGATTAAAAGCTTTCTTCCATCGTATTCAGTCTTAAAGATAAATCTACATGTATACTCGTTTACAGCCAGTTTTCAGCGAGTTTTTAAATCATTTCATGCTTATTCTATGAAGCTATAATCATTCTTATATCTTCATGCCAAATGTTGCCCCTGATGGTTGCACAGATTATGACGGATAGAAAATGCATTTCATGTTTTGGAGGCCTTCAAAGAAATCACTGCTGTCGTTTCCGGGTTTAAATGAGGGCAAATGCCTAGAGTTTTTCTAACCCTTACGCCATTTTACGCACTTTCAAGTTTTAACAGTTTTTTTTTTCTCTGTAGTTTTAAGGTTGTATCTTTAAAGCTATGCTCAGCTCGAAGGGTTGTTACAAAGGTTATCATGAAAATACAAACACAATTGCGAAACGATAGGAACTCGAAAATACAGATAAAAAACAGAGGCAGTTAAACCCTTTACAACAAAATCCCGACTTTAAACGATCTTGAGAAGAAGGTACTTTTGAAAACATTGTGGGAAAAGGAGAAAATGCTGGTAACCAGCATTTTCTCCCTTTCCCACAATGTTTTCTACCATATCAAAGACAACTTCCGCAATTTGAGCCATATTACAGTTTTTCATCTGCAAATAATTTATGTTTGGTCAGGTCCAAAAATTTTGCCGTGTGACAAAGGGTTAACTCTTTACCAGACGACAAAATTTTCAAATTCGTCAAAATTGAAAGCACTTGCAGACGACAAAATAAAAGTAGCTAATATGTATGGATATGTGTTTGAACGGGTAGAAAACATTGTGGGAAAAGGAGAAAATACTAGGTACCAGCATTTTCTCCTTTTCCAACGATGTTTTCCGAAAGTCTTCTACCCCAACATTCGTCCAAAAAAAAGGGATAAATTTAATGGCAATTTAGGACAGAAGCAGATGTCACCTTTCCAGATAAGAACAATGGGTGAAGATCGTAAAAAACAAGAGCTTGGAAAGTGACAAAACGCGACCAGCAACATGGTCCGCCAGATAAGATAGCCTGATGACATGTCTCTAACACTCGGTCGGCAAAGCTGGGTGTTTATATAGATAAGCTATTGTTTGTGTGCGGATTATACGGATGAGCCTAGCAACGTGCATCTTTGGCAGCAGTCAATGATACTAGAATAGGGTGTTTAACGCCGCTTGCGTCATTATTCGATGATGATGATGATAATAATAATTGAGCCGTGCTCTGTGAAAAGGGGGCTTAATGCATCTGCGAAAAGTTCCGACCCAGGTCAGCCTGCGCAGTCCGCGCAGGCTGACCTGGGCCGAAACTTTTCGCTATTGATCAATTTTCTGTATGCCCAAGGATCAGTCTATCTCATGATTAAGTTGGTTGTTTAAAGAAGTGGATATTATGGATCCACAAGTATGTGATGGCTTGCTTGGTACCATCAAAATCATCATCATCATCATCATCGTCGTCGTCATCGTCATCATCATCAGCTGCAGCAGCAGCACCATAACTTTGGTTACAGAACGTCATAAACATCTACGGCCAACAAAGCTACGTGTTTGTACAACTAAACCATTATTTATGCGGCGATCATATGGATGAACCTTGCAACCTGCATCTTCGTCAGCCAAGAAAGATGTCCTGATAGGCTTCCCCTTGTTAACAGGGTACTTTACCCGTTCGACCAGCCACACGGTTCAGGTGTAGGGCGTAGGTTCGATCCCCGTGCACGGCTGGCTACCTAAAATGCTGTAAAAGTCTTTTGGACGTCCCGTTTGACCTTGCTACATGTACTTGTTGAGTAATGGGATATTGCAATTTAGAGGTCAACATGTCTCACATTGAAAAACAAGTCATATAGTGTACAATCAAGATCAGCTGGCACATTTCGTATAGTTTGAGCTTTGTCTACACTGGTGTTCTACCCCTCCCTAATAGTATTTAAATTTGCGAAAAGTATCGACTCATGTCAGCCTGCGCAGTCCGCGCAGGCTGACATGGGCCGAACTTTTCGCTATCTCCCTATTTTCTGCATGTCAAAGGACCATTCTACCTCATTATTCAGTCGATTGTTTGAAAAAATAGATTTTATGGATCCGTAATTACGTAACGACTTGCATGGTATAATACATCACGAGATGCATTGAGCCTCCTTTTGCCAGAACATGGCTTATTTAAGAAATAATCTTCTTTCTATCGTGGTTTATCGTTCAATAAACCACAGTTGTGAGTTATGAGGCACAATAAATAATCCACGAGGGCGATAGCCCGAGTGGTTTATTCATTACGCCTCATAACTCACAACGTGGTTTATTGAACGATAAACCACGACAGAAAGAAGATTATTTCGATTCTAACATGACCAACTCTTAATGAAAGGAAAACAAGTTCATACTTAGAGTAAAAACGCGGATGCAGACTATATATTCCATTGAATAACTTACTTACTTTATACAGAATGACATCACTTTATATAGAATGACGTCACACTTTATAGAATGACGCAGATTTTACCACGCTTTCGTTGCACTGTGTTTATAGAGCTGAATTCACGTGTCATGTTAGAATTGAGTTTTTGCTATTGCGTGGAAATTTTTTGTTATTTCTTTAGCGCCTTAACCCTTAACCTGCTAAATAAGTGCAATGAATTTTTTAAGCCGATAGTAAAAACCCAAATTTTGTAATTTCTGAGGTGTTTTTTGGGGACAATATGTCTTTATCGGAAAGTGTAGATCAAAGATCAGATTGCACGTTCTGTGCAGTCTGATCTTGATGTACACTGTCCGCAATAGGTCAGTGAGTCGCGCTTGAAATTTTTAAGCCGATAGTAAAAACCCAAATTTTGCAATTTCAAAAGGTATTGTTTTTGGGACAATATGCCTATATCGGACAGTGTAGATCAAAGATCAGACTGCACGTTCTGTGCAGTCTGATCTTGATCTACACTGTCCGCAAAAGGTCAGTGACTCACGCTTAGCAGCCTAAGGGTTAAGGGTTAACGCTAAACGCAACACAGGTCCAAATATGGTTCGAAAGCAGGTATAAGCACTTTATAATTAACTACAAATTTCATTTTAATACCCTCGAGTAGGAAGTTTTAACCCCCCTGGGTTGAACCAGGGTGTCACTATAACATGACACGGGTATTTGTAAAGTAAATAGTATAAACGGTTTACTTTTGCTGCATTTGATAAGTATATGACTGCTTGCTCTTATTTCACCCTTTATCACTTTGTTTTGATTGGTGTTAAGTCGTTTTTAACATTATTTCATTTATATCAAAGCCCAGTCAATAAATTATAGGCGGTCTCATATTCTAGTCCCTAGCTTAACCAATTTCTTTCCGAGGATTGATGATAGTCATTGCGACAGGATTCATTCCACTCTCAGCACTGATTAATGTTTAGTGTGTAGACGTTGGTCATAAGGGTAGGCAGCCAGTAGTTCGAGAAGAATATTGTGCGAAGATTGCCTAGACGATGGTTATGTGGGTAGGCAGCACGTGGCTTGGGGAGAATATTGTTCGCAGTACCGGTAAAAGAATCTATAGGAAAGCACGGATAGGTGCACTGGCCGCCGCGAAATAATTTTGAAAACGGCGTTATTACCACACAAACTTAGCATCGTTATATTAAAAGACAGGAAAATGACGGAAGATTATTGATTATTGAGGAGCTAATATACATGTATTAATCAAAGGCCGATCAAGCTGTGGGACGAACAAAGTCGTTTCCATGCGCACTAGATTGCGCAAAGAAAACTACCGAAAACGTCGATCCTTAATATTAGCCCCCAAGTTAGAGTTTCCCACACTCTTGTCAAAGTCCACACAAGGAACCACACGCTCAAAACATTCTTTTTATTTCTGGCAAATTAATCATTTCTAATAGAGAACATCGTAAAATATTTCCAAGTCTTTTGAGGTCGACGAAGCAGAAGACAATATTTTGTCTCGTCTGCTTAATCTTTTACCACACAATCCCGAGTTTTAACGACCCTGAGAAAGAGGTCTTTTGAAAACATTGTGGGAAAAGAAGAAAATGCTGGTGACCAGCATTTTCTCCTTTTCCCACAATGTTTTCTACCCAATCAGAAAAAAATTACATCATTTGAACAACATTTAAATTGTCGTCTGAAAACGCTTTCAGTTTGGCCGAGTCTTAGATTCTGTCGTTTGGTAAAGAGTTAAAATACGATACGCAGTCATCTACTGCGCAGCATCAAAGAGCGCGGTCACGTGCACAGCTGACGTACAGGTCACGCGAAATGAACATCGTCAACGACAGTGAGCTGAAAGACGCAGAGACGTATGGCATAATGGAACAGGTCATATGAATTTTCTAATTAAACCTTTAGCAACCGATACAATTTTAGACTGGTTAAAATTGAAAGCATTTGCAGACGGCAAATTAAATGAGGCTTAAATGTCACAAATTGCTCTTGATAGGATAGAAAACATTTTGGGAAAAGGAGAAAATGCTGGAAACCAGCATTTTCTCGTTATTCTTACAATGTTTTCAAAAGGTTTTATTTTACCTTACAATCGTTAAAACTCCAGTGTGTGTGGTTAAGGGTTAAACCTTTACCCCCCCCCCCCAAGAGCTTTTAGAGGTAGATTTTCCGAAAAACATCGTCATCGTCGTAAATTACAAATTATTCATATTGAGTAGGGCATGCTCCATTAAAGACCCAGTAGCGGCCAAATGTAAGCAATGCTGGTGTTAGAATGCATTCAAATTTAAATCATACCATATAAAAGTATGGAAAATATTGCAGAGATGACAGTCTGTTATTGTTCGGTCGACTAACTTGTGTTAGTCCCTGGCAGAAAAAAGAATTTTAAAACTGGGTTAAAAGTTGGCAGGTCGCTTTATCTTCTGTTTACTTTTCACCTGGTTATAATATTCTAATAATTTTGTTAATATATTTTAATATGTCATCTTCAAAAAAATTTCCATGCTTCTAAAAGATTTGATTTAGATTTAAATGAATTTCAATACTCTCACTGTTTACTTTTGGTCGCTATTAGGCATTTAATGCTCATGACAATATTGCGGCAAAAGCAGAAGTAGAATGCTGTTAATCCTGGCGAAGGTCCATGTACAATGGACTCGGAACGTGACTTAGATCAGATACCATGGACTCTGAACCCCGTGATCTACCGACCGAACTTGACTGCAACTGACTCATTTTCAATGTTGTCCAAAATGGTATCAGGAGAAACATTCTGGCGGACGGACGGACGGACGGACGGACAGAGATGGATGGATGGTTGGTTGGATGGATGGATGGATGGATGGATGGATGGACGGACGGACGCACGGATGGAAGGATGGACAAACGGACAGATGAGTGGATGGAATGGCGGAAGGACGGACTGATAGATTGATGAGTACCCTAGGTCTATGAGCCTTGCAACAATCACGAAATACAATCAATTAATGAATACCTCAATGAAATGCACAAGCCATCACAGTAGATTTACAATAACCCATGGAATTGTAAGCATACATGTACATGTCAAAATTGTTGTTTTAACTATAGCTTCAACAGCAGTAACAAACAGAAAAAACATCAGCGAAATATTTCAAAATTCAATAAAGTCCATTACGGTATTGCATAATAAAACATGGACCGCCATTACTCTTGTACAGTACGTCGCTCTACCATGTTCTCGGAGACATAAAACTGTTCTCGTGGGGAAGATACCCTTAGACTAATAGGGACAAAATTGTAATGCCTTTTGCGGACAGAGTAGATCCAAGATCAGACTGCATAGAACGTGCAGTCTGATCTTGGATCTACACTGTCCGCCACTCTGTGACATTGATTCATTTACTGCATGGTGCTTAACGCCATGTTTGTCAATGCTTCAGTTATATCGCGGCGGCTAGTGCACCTATCGAGCTTTTCTGTAACCAGTACTTCGCACAATGTTCTTCCAAAGCCACTCAAAATGAAAACACCAAGCCGATACCAAAACTTTTTTATTTCAAAGGTATTTTTAGACGACAAAATGTCCCCTTATCGGACAGTGTAGATCCAAGATCAGACTACACATTCTGTGCAGTCTGATCTTGATCTACACTGTCCGCAATAGGTCATTGAGTCACGCTTAGCAGCCTAAGGGTTAAGGCGTAAAGAAATAAAAATACAATGAAATGATAATTTCAAGAAAGCAAACGATTTTGTGAAACTTCAGTCTTTTTCAGAACAGATTGTTTCACTAATATTAGACGGCACATTCTTAAGATCAGGCTGTATGTTCTGTGCAGTCTGATCCTAATCTACACTGTCTGAAAGTGATCGTCAGTATTTTAACTGTTAATGACGACTTGAATGAATAACTCTTAATTTGCGATTGGTCAAAAGTGCGGTCATGTTTATTCTGCTGGTCCCTGCAGGCCATTTGCGGGCAAATTTACACCGCCTTCTTTAAAAAAAAAAAGAAATTCTTGTCTGAGTTTTTCTCTGGCGGATCATCTTATCAAAGAACAAGGAATGTATTTTTCTCTCTGAAGATCGCGTTCTTCTTTACGAGTTAAAGGCCGAGTAGCGGCTTAAAGTAAACAATGTAGGAGTTAAAATGCATTTTAAATTAAATCATACCACTTAAAGTACTGATATTATTGTGAATATGGCAATCTGATATTATACGGTGGTTCAAAGTGTTTGTTAAAAAAGAATAAAACCAGGTAAAGAAAAGATAGAGCGACTTGACAACTTTTAACCGAATTTTAAAATTCGATTCTATGCCTGCAACTATGCCAGTAACATGCTTTGTACGATACATCACGGAGACTGCCAGGAACTACGATGTATGATGGTTAAAGAATGAAATTTCCCCCGGATCATAAATCATATAGAACATATCAACATACCATGTTCTATGACGCATCAAAAAGGCCACGTGGGAATAGCTTTACTGTCATGATGGTTGTTTGCTTCTCATTTTAACTTTCAATACATTATCCTAGAATCAGCAAAGTAGAAATACCATGAGTTTCCTAAGAAACAGCACATGCTTAGGTCTAATTGCTATCATTTTTTTTTGGACCTGCCCTATGCTGTCTAATCCTGAATCTACATTGTCCGTAAAAGTTACCTAATGCTGTGCTCAAAGCGCTAACCAATTCGGATTCCTCTATTTTCATCGCTTTTCCTTTTAATGTGTCTGATAAAGTTGAAACACCATGAGTTAAAATTGAACCAGCACATGCTTAGGTCTCATTGATGTTTAATTTTGGACAGTGTTGATTCATGATCAGACTGCACGTCCTGGGCGGTCTGATCTTGGATCTAAACTGCCTGCAAAACTTAACTAACGCTATTCTAAAAGGGTGAACCAGTTGGGATTCCTCTGCTTTCATGTCTTTCCATTCGATTATGTCAGACAAAATTGAAACACCATGAGTTACAATAGAAACAGCGCATGCTTAGGTCTCAATGCTGTCAATTTTGTATAGTGTAGATTGAGTATTAAACTGCACGTCCTGTGATACATCTATACTCGTTTTAAGTTAGTTTTCACCCAGTTCATCTTTATTTTATCAAACTAAAAACATTTGGGTGCGTGAAGTTGGCAGTAAGTTCGATAATCGGAGTTCGATATTCAATATCGAAATGAATATGCGGATGAGTTGAATTTCATGCCGCAGTAAATTCGCTTTTTTTTCAAACTCAAGGGATAGTTACGAAAATTAATGAATCCTGATTTGAATATCGAAATGAATTTCATGCGAGCAGCTGATTCGCGGTTTTTTTTTTTATGTAGGGGCATATCGATGGTGTATGAAATCGAATGTCGATTTGAATATCGAAATGAATTTCATGCCAGCAGCAGATTTGTCTGATTTTATGTATAGGCATATGGATGGTGTATGAAATCGAATGTCCATTTGAATATCGAAATGAATATCATGCCAGCAGCAAATTCGCATTTTTTCATGTATGGGCATAAGGATGGTGTATGAAGTCGAATGTCGATTTGAATATCGAAATGAATTTCATGCTAGCAGCAGATTCGCGTTTTTTTATGTATAGGCATAAGGATGGTGTATGAAGTCGAATGTCGATTTGAATATCGAAATGAATATCATGCCAGCAGCAGATTCGCGTTTTTTCATGTATGGGCATATGGATGGTCTATGAAATCGAATGTCGATTTGAATATCGAAATGAATATCATGCCAGCAGCAGATTCGCGTTTTTTCCTGTATAGGCATATGGATGGTCTATAAAATCGAATGTAGATTTGAATTTCGAAATGAATTTCATGCTAGCAGCAAATTCGCGGTTTTTCCTGTATGGGCATAAGGATGGTGTATGAAGTCGAATGTCGATTTGAATATCGAAATGAATTTCATGCTACCAGCAAATTTGTGTTTTTTCCTGTATGGGCATAAGGATGGTGTATGAAATCGAATGTCGATTTGAATATCGAAATGAATGTCATGCCAGCAGCAAATTCGCATTTTTTCATGTATGGGCCTAAGGATGGTGTATGAAGTCGAATGTCGATTTGAATATCGAAATGAATATCATGCCAGCAGCAGATTCGCGTTTTTTCATGTATGGGCATATGGATGGTCTATGAAATCGAATGTCGATTTGAATATCGAAATGAATTTCATGCCAGCAGCAGATTCGCGTTTTTTCCTGCATGGGCATAAGGATGGTGTATGAAGTCGAATGTCGATTTGAATATCGAAATGAATATCATGCCAGCAGCAGATTCGCGTTTTTTCCTGTATGGACATAAGGATGGTGTATGAAGTCGAATGTCGATTTGAATATCGAAATGAATATCATGCCAGCAGCAGATTCGCGTTTTTTTATGTATAGGCATAAGGATGATGTATAAAGTCGAATGTAGATTTGAATATCGGAATGAATTTCATGCTAGCAGAAGATTCGCTTTTTTTCATGTATGGGCATAAGGGTGGTGTATGAAGTCGAATGTCGATTTGAATATCGAAATGAATATCATGCTAGCAGCAAATTCGCGTTTTTTCCTGTATGGGCATATGGATGGTCTATGAAGTCGAATGTCGATTTGAATATCGAAATGAATATCATGCCAGCAGCAGATTCGCGTTTTTTCCTGAATGGGCATAAGGATGGTGTATGAAATCGAATGTCGATTTGAATATCGAAATGAATATCATGCCAGCAGCAAATTCGCGTTTTTTCCTGTATGGGCATATGGATGGTCCATGAAATCGAATGTCGATTTGAATATCGAAATGAATTTCATGCCAGCAGCAGATTCGCGTTTTTTCCTGTATGGGCATAAGGATGGTGTATGAAGTCGAATGTCGATTTGAATATCGAAATGAATATCATGCCAGCAGCAGATTCGCGTTTTTTTCCTGTATGGGCATATGGATGGTCTATGCAATCGAATGTCGATTTGAATATCGAAATGAATTTCATGCTAGCAGCAGATTCGCGTTTTTTCCTGTATGGGCATAAGGATGGTGTATGAAATCGAATGTCGATTTGAATATCGAAATGAATATCATGCCAGCAGCAGATTCGCGTTCTGTCATCTATGGGCATAAGGATGGTGTATGAAGTCGAATGTCGATTTGAATATCGAAATGAATTTCATGCTAGCAGCATATTCGCGTTTTTTTATGTATGGGCATAAGGATGATGTATAAAGTCGAATGTCGATTTGAATATCGAAATGAATATCATGCCAACAGCAGATTCGCGTTTTTTCCTGTATGGGCATATGGATGGTCTATGAAATCGAATGTCGATTTGAATATCGAAATGAATTCCATGCTAACAGCAGATTGACGTTTTTTTTATGTATGGGCATAAGGATGGTCTATGAAATCGAATGTCGATTCGAATATCGAGATGAATATCATGGCAGCAGCAGATTCGCGTTTTTTTCTGTATGGGCATATGGATGGTCTATGAAATCGAATGTAGATTTGAATATCGAAATAAATTTCATGCCAGCAGCAGATTCGCAATTTTTCCTGTATGTGCATAAGGATGGTGTATGAAATCGAATGTCGATTTGAATATCGAAATGAATATCATGCCAGCAGCAGATTCGCGTTTTTTAATGGCATAAGGATGGTGTATGAAACCGAATGTAGATTTGAAAGTCGAAATGAATATCATGCCAGCAGCAGATTCGCCTTTTTAGCTCACCTGAGCACTTCATGCTCGGGATGAGCTATTGTGATCACTCACCGTCCGTCGGCGTCCATCGTCCGTCCGTCCGTCCATCCGTCGTCCGTCTGTCCGTTCACATTTTTTTGTTTACACTCTAGCATCTACAAATATTAACCAATCAGCACCAAACTTGGTCAAAATATATATGACCATAAGATCTCGAATGAGTTCGATTATGGGTCTAATCGAACAAGAACAACTGGAGTTATTTGCCCTTGAATTAGAAAAATTGCTATATTTGACGTTGTTTACACTCTAGCATCTACAAATAACAACCAATCAGCACCAAACTTGGTCAAAATATATATGACCATAAGATCTGGGATGAGTTGGATTATGGGTCTAATCGGACAAGAACAACTGGAGTTATTTGCCCTTGAATAAGAAAAATTGCTATATTTGACTTAGTTTACACTCTAGCATCTACAATTTTTAACCAATCAGCATCAAACTTGGTCAAAATATTTATGACCATAAGATCTCGGATGAGTTTGATTATGGGTCTAATCGGAACAGAACGACTGGAGTTATTTGCCCTTGAATTTAAAAGTTCTATAGAATAGTTCTTTGTCCGGAGCATAACTTTGTCATCTCCAGTCCGATTGACTTGAAACTTGGCATTTGTGTTTGTTGCAATAATACGGAGAGCAGTGTTAAAGAACCATAACTCTACCTCGTACTGTCTATGAGTTATTTCCCTTTGATCGTCATTTTTACAGCATTTTCTGCTTGTCCGGAATATAACTTTGTCATCTCTAGCCTGAACATCTTCAAATTTGGTATGCATGATTGTTGAAAAATTACAGAGTGCAGTGCATAAGAACCATTACTCTTCCTAGCACGAATTTTGAGTTATTCCCCCCTTCGACCTTCATTTTTACAGCATTTCTTGCTTGTCCGGAGCATAACTTTGTCATCTTAAGTAGGAATGACTTGAAATATGGTATGCTTATTTGTTGCAATATTTGGAAGTGCAGTGCAAAAGAATTGTAACTCTACCTCGTGCTGTCTTTGAGTTATTTCCTTTTGATCGTCATTTTTACAGCATTTAATGCTTGTCCGGAATATAACTTTGTCATCTCAAGTCAGAACGACTTCAAACTTGGTATGCATGTTTGTTGCAATATTACAGAGTACTGTACGCAAGAACAATAACTCTACCTAGCGCGGATTTTGAGTAATTCCACTTTGATCTTCATTTTTATACGCCCGTCGAAGACGTGACGTATTATGGGATCACCCATGGCGTACCGGTGGGCGGGCGGGCGGCATCCAGTTCTTTGTCCGGAGCATAACTTTGTCATCTCCAGTCCGATTGACTTGAAACGTGGCATTTGTTTTTGTTGCAATAATACGGAGTGCAGTGCTAAAATTTCTGTACTAGCAATAGACGATGCATGAAATCGAATGTAGGTATGACTATCGAACTGAAATTCATGCTAGCAGCAAATTTGCTAAAATATCTGTACGGGCATAAAGACTGTGCATGAAATATAATGTAGATTTGAATATCGAACCAAATTTCATGCTAGCAATTTAGAACAATTTGTCACCTAAATATGCCCAAGTACTTATTGTTGTCAGACAGGCTGTTTATTCAAGATGATTGTGAATTTCTTAAAACGCATGGGAAAAGTCGTCTATTGCACAAGATACGTTCTTTCTTGTATGCATGTACACAAAAATAGCATTCACCTCACAAAAAGGTCAATGATTTAAACCAGTGAACGTGAAAGTAGTTTCTTTTGTGAGTGAAATGTCAATATTGGTAGATAAAAAGCATTGAATATATATTAGAAATTTATCAGCTATAAAATCATCTACAGAATGAACAAAATGGAAATAAGGGATGCATAACCTTTTTTTTGTGTGTGTGTCACCCTGTAGATTTAAATATAGTTTGACATAGTTTCATTATCATGTCCATTTTATCTCATGTATAATGCATTTATGTTGTCATTTTTTTATGTAGAAATAAAATTATCTTTGTACAGTTTTCATACTAGAACATAGAAAGGAGTGCAACTATGTAAGGAGTAACGTTATGTCAATGTTTTATGGGTATTGAAAAACCACATGATACAATAAAACACGGTGCAAGGCTGACCGAACTAAAGTAAGATCACTCAGCTACGTCGAAAAAAGAAATTGAGAAAAATAGTTTGACTAATTACTTAAAACCCCCAGACTAAATAAGGGTAAGTAAATGTTCTTTTTCACAACCTTTGGACGTCATGCAAAAAATTACAGCATATTTTTGTAATTCTTCATATTCTAAGTGTGTCATGTGAACTTACCATCACGACGACACATTTATTTTACAACTTGACTCGTCTTCTAGAATTCTGAAGCAATGAATTACAGGGTACTATTTTCACAACTTGCTGCTTGTTTTTTTTCGATCTGCTGCTGACATGAGATTTAAATCGCTGATGAAATCTTTATTCGACTTCATAAACAATTTACATGCTCAAATCGAAAGTTTCGCGAATCAGTTGCCACCATGAAACTAGTATCACTTGTCGGGTGCAGGACAACTCGCCCTAAAAGACAACTCGCCCCACAAAAAATTCGCCCCAAGACAACTCGCCCTACCTTCAAAAGACAACTCGCCCCAAATTCTGAGACAACTTACCCCATTTTTATTACTATCAACTGTAGGTAATACCCCCTTCACACCAAACTCGTTCTCACTCCGTTCCGAAATTAGTTGCAAAACGGACTTAAACTGTTTTCGAACGGAGTGAACGTATAAGCAACCTTTCACGATCTGTTTACGAACTTAATTGACGGGTTAAGACGGGAAAGGTGCTCCAGAACTTTGAGCCTGCTCAAATTTTTTGCCGTCCAACCCTCCCTGTAATAAGACGGAGTGACAACGTACTTATAACGACATTGACATACTACAAACGGAACTGCCATACTTCGATCCTATCGCGGTGTAGTCGGGCATCAAATGGCAGTGCGTTTGCATTTTACCGACAGAAATTACACGTCCTCTCCCGACCGCAGCCCGATTTACGATTTTTGTTGACCGGGTCAAGACTTTCTATGAACAGGTTCAGTGAGACAGGGGCTTCAGGCATTATCAGGCAAAAATTACACGTTCTACCCGCAACCCGTTTTCCAATTATGTCAGGGCGGGGTAAGAGGATTTTGTCAGGGAGGGGTAAGACGTTCTAAGAACTAGTTTGGTGTGACGGGGGCCTAAATAAGATAGAGGTCTACAACTGTTATGATTTTTATTCAGTTTTTATATTCAAATGTGTGGTGATTAATGCCATGCCAAATGTGTTTAACGGCGACAATTCACATATTCATGGTTCCTTACTATCTAAAACCCGTCTTTGGATCTGCAGGCAAGCTGTTTCGCCTTCATTTCAACTGAAATCATCGAGAAAGCGCTAGTAAGCCCTTGTACACTCATGAAACATCGTGGTGAAAAGCATCGTTTTGAGATTGCTCCGTGGGGAGAGGTATACATGTATGTAATTAACCTTTAACCACATAATTCCGAATTTGACGATCCTGAGGTAGACGGCTTTTGTGGGAAAATGTGAAAATGTTGGTAACCGGGACTTTCTCCTTTTCCCACAATGTTTCTGACCCATTAAAGACAAATTTAATAATTTGAGTTCAAAATCAAATTTTACCTACTTCTGTACAAATACGACTTCTTACGACCCTGCAGTTGGTCGCATTTGAAAAATCATGGAAACATGCGCAGTAATTATTTTTTTACAAGTCAGGGCCGTTGTCGGCTTGTTAAAAGTGGTACGGCTATGGAATGCAATGCAATGCAATGCATTTGGCGTTCCCTGACAGCCGAAGGCACAAGTGTGTGTGTGTGTGGGTGGGGGGTGGGGAAGCAAGACAGGGGATATCCCCTCTAGTGACGGATGTTTCTGGGCCTACCTCTTGAAGACTTTTTATTTTGTTACAGGGCATATTGCAGGATACAGAACGAAACCCACACTGAGTTGAGCCTGTTTCTGTCAGTGTAAAGTACTGCCACACGGAACCTCGATTTAACGTCTCATCCGAAAGACTATTAGTATTTTTAGATAGCCAGCCATGGGGCTCGAACCCACACCCTGAAGTGACCCAAGACTTGATGCTTATATGTCCTACGCTCTACCAGTTGAGCTTTGCCGGCTGGTCAACTCAGAAAGATTGATTGAATTTGCGTTTATTTATTGTCACCACCGGTTTCCCATATGGGCGACGCCCCCTTAAGATTGTTAGTTTTGTTCCGAGGGATAGTGCAACATACAGGTTACAACCACCCTAAGTTACGCCCTGTTCTTTAACGTGCTCGGTTTATGGCAACGTCACACGGGAAATCGGTTTAACGTCTCATCCGAAAGACTATTGGTAATTATAGATGGTCAGCCGTGAGGCTTGAACTCTCACCCTATAATAACCAAAGACTTGACGTTTACAATTCAGGTACGCTCTAACACCTGAGCAATGCGGGCTGGTCCAATTCAGAAAGGCAGTTTGTCAAAAACTTTATACTTGATCTGGCCGTCGGCATGTTGTTTGATTTCATTTCATAACTAGTTTGTTTGGTGAAATCACTTGTCTAAATATATTCGATTGCATACACCATCTGTATGCCCGCGTTGAAATTTTTGTGTATCATACTGCAGTTTGAAATTCATTTTGATATTCAAATCGTTATTTGACTTTATACACCATTTGCATGTATATATGCAAATACAATGTCGTTTGGAAATCTGCTGCTCGCATGAAACTCGCGTCAGTATTATATTGTACACACTTTATACATGAGCATTCATTTATTGATATCCATTATTGTCATTTTTATTGTTTTTCCTCCAAATCGGTGAACATTTTAACAACAGTAATGAAATATATACAACAGATAAGAAGGGAAAAAAAAAGAAGTATTCAGCAAAAATGGTTAGAATGAGAAACATTGCACAACTAAATTACAACCTGAAAATGGCATTTGCAAAAAATATGAAAATCAAGTTTTGGAACTTTGCAACGATAACGAAATGCAAGGTCAAAAAATGGACCAAACAAAAATATGGAACAAAAGAATAAATGGACAAATGAACAGACGCCTAGAATAAATGCAGTAAGTGAGCAAGTAAATATATATTTATAATATAAATAACCACTCAATCGCTCGATCAGTCACTACCAATAGAAGTGCTCTAGTTAGCGACCCCTTAAAAGATACTACAAAATTTCATATAAGACAGGGTAATATGTTCACAAATTAATGTTGGTTTTTACCGAACTGCTTCTGACATAAGATTCAAATCGATGGTGAAATCTTTATTCGATTTCATAAACTGTTTACATGCTCAAATTTAAAGATTTCATGGATCAGCTGCCGACATAAAACTCGTATAAATTATTAATTCTATATTTGATTTCATAGACCATTTTCATGTCCGCAGAGAAATTATTCCGAACCATATTCTAGTATGACATTCAAAATCGTTATTCGGTGTTAAACCCCATCTATATACACCTTGCCTATGACCATATGGAAATTTCGCAAATCCGTTGTTTGCATAAAATTCATATTTATATTCAAATAGATATTTAATTTAAGAATTATAAGTACGGGTAATTTTTCTGTAAAGAATCTACTGCCGTCATGAAATCATACCAATATTTAAATGCCAATGTTGGTATTTTTGCGAATCGGCTTCTTGCATGAAATTCAGACAGATATTTCAAATGATATTTGATTCCAAATATCATTCATATGTCCATATGGATATTTTTGCAAATCTACAAATATTTTTGCTTATCCAAAACCTGTTCTTCATTTAAAACGCCATCTTCGTGCCTAAATCAACATTTGATTTCACTCATTATCTACATCCTCATATTGACTTTTTTTGCGATTCTGCTGCAAACAGAAAATTCACTTCGATATTCAAACCTACATTTGATTGCATAAACAATCAATATGTCCATATAGATTTTTTTCCGAATGTGTTGCTAGCATGAACTTCACTTCAACATTCAAATCTACATTCGATTTAATAAATCATCTACGGGCCCGTGCAGAAATTTTGGCGAATCTGCTGCTAGCATGAAATTCAGTTCGATATTCAAACCTACATTCGATTTCATACATCATCTACAGCCCGTGAAGAAATATTGGCGAATCCACTACTAGCCTAAGATTCAGTTCGATATTCAACTCTATATTCAATTCCATACAAAATCCCTATGCCCAAACAAATATTTAGCGAATCTGCTGCAAGCATAAAATTCAGTTCGATATTGAAATCTACTTTGGATTTCATACTGTATCTGCATAACATACAGGTTTTTTTTTTTTTTTTGGGGGGGGGGGGGGGGGGGGTATCTGCTGCTAGCATGAAATTCAGTTCCAAGTTAAAATCTTAATTCTACTAAATAATCCATCTACATGACCATTTAAAAATTTAACCGAATCTTCTGCTAGCATGAAATTCAGTTCCAAATTGAAATCTCAATTCGGATTAATAATCCATCTACATGACCGTATAGAAAGATTACCGTATGAAATTCAGTTCAACATTCAAATCTACATTCAATTGCATACACAGTCTTTATGCCCGTTCAAAAAATCAAGCGAATCTGCTGTTAGCATGAAATTCAGTTCAACACTCTAATATACATTCGGTTTCATGCATTACTTTCACGCCAGTACAGCTGCTAGCATGAAATTCAGTTCGATTTTCAAACCTACAAACGATTTCATTTATCACTTTCATGTCCCAACAAAGTTTTTTCGAATCTGCTGCTTGCATAAAATTAAGTTCGATATTCAAATCTACATTCTATTTCAGGCATCATCTTCATACGCGTACAGGAATTTTAGCAAATTTGCTGCTAGCATGAAATTCAGTTCGATATTCAAATTGACGTTCGATTTCATATAGCATCCCTATGCCTATACATAAAAAAACGCGAATCTGCTGCTAGCATGATATTCATTTCGATACTCAAATCGACATTCGATATCATACACCATCCTTATGCTCATATATATTTAAAATTGCGAATTTGCCGAAATTCAAATCGACATTCGACTTCATACACCATCCTGATGCCCATACATAAAAAAACGCGAATCTGCTGCTGGCATGACATTCATTTCTATGTTCAAATCGACATTCGATTTCATAAACCATCCATATGCCTATACATAAAGACAGACGAATCTGCTGCTGGCATGATATTCATTTCGATATTCAAATCGACATTCGATTTCATACACCATCCTGAATCCGATACATAAAAAAACGCGAATCTGCTGCTGGCATGAAATTCATTTCGATATTCAAATCTACATTCGATTTCATACACCATCCTTATGCCTATACGGGAAAAAATGCGAATCTGCTGCTGGCATGATATTCATTTCGATATTCAAATCGACATTCGATTTCATACATCATCCTTATGCCCACACATGAAAAAATGCGAATTTGCTACTGGCATGATATTTATTTCGATATTATAATCGACATTCGATTTCATACACCATCCTTATGCCCATACAGGAAAAAACGCGAATCTACTGCTAGCATGAAATTATTTCGAAATTCAAATCGACATTCGATTTCATAGACCATCCATATGCCTATACAGGAAAAAACGCGAATCTGCTGCTGGCATGATATTCATTACGATATTCAAATCTACATTCGATTTCATACACAATCCTTATGCCCATACAGGAAAAAACGCGAATCTGCTGCTGGCATGATATTCATTTCGATATTCAAATCGACATTCGATTTCATATATCATCCTTATGTCCATACATAAAAAAAAAGCGAATCTGCTGCTAGCATGAAATTCATTTCGATATTCAAATCGACATTCGACTTCATAGACCATCCTCATGCCCATACATGAAAAAGCGCGAATCTGCTGCTAGCATGATATTCATTTCGATATTCAAATCGACATTCGACTTCATACACCATCCTTATGCCCATACAGGAAAAAACACGAATCTGCTGCTAGCATGAAATTCATTTCGATATTCAAATCTACATTCGATTTCATAGACCATCCTTATGCCCATACAGGAAAAAACGCGAATCTGCTGCTGGCATGATATTCATTTCGATATTCAAATCGACATTCGACTTCATAGACCATCCATATGCCCATACATGAAAAAACGCGAATCTGCTGCTGGCATGATATTCATTTCGATATTCAAATCGACATTCGATTTCATACACCATCCTTATGCCCATACAGGAAAAAAGGCGAATCTGCTGCTAGCATGATATTCATTTCGATATTCAAATCTACATTCGATTTCATACACCATCCATATGCCCATACAGGAAAAAACGCGAATCTGCTGCTGGCATGAAATTCATTTCGATATTCAAATCGACATTCGACTTTATACACCATCGATATGCCCATACATAAAAAAAAAAAAATGCGAATCTGCTGCTAGCATGAAATTCATTTCGATATTCAAATCGACATTCGACTTCAAACACCATCCTTATGCCTATACATGAAAAAACGCGAATCTGCTGCTAGCACGATATTCATTTCGATATTCAAATCTACATTCGATTTCATACACCATCCCTATGCCCATACATGAAAAAACGCGAATCTGCTGCTGGCATGAAATTCAATTCTATATTCAAATCGACATTCGATTTCATACACCATCCATATGCCCATACAGGAAAAAACGCGAATCTGCTGCTGGCATCATGTTGATTTCGATATTCAAATCGACATTCGACTTCATACACCATCCTTATGCCCATACATAAAAAACGCGAATCTGCTGCTGGCATGAAATTCATTTCGATATTCAAATCGACATTCGATTTCATACATCATCCTTATGCCCATACAGGAAAAAACGCGAATCTGCTGCTGGCATGAAATTCATTTCGATATTCAAATTTACATTCGATTTCATAGACCATCCACATGACTATACAGGAAAAAACGTCAATCTGCTGCTGGCATGAAATTCATTTCGATATTCAAATCGACATTCGACTTCATACACCATCCTTATGCCCATACATGAAAAAATGCGAATCTGCTGCTAGCATGATATTCATTTCGATATTCAAATCGACATTTGACTTCATACACCATCCTTATGCCTATACATGAAAAAACGCGAATCTGCTGCTGCCATGAAATTTATTTCGATATTCAAATCTACATTCGATTTTATAGACCATCCACATGACTATACAGGAAAAAACGCGAATCTGCTGCTGGCATGATATTCATTTCGGTATTGAAATCGACATTCCATTTCATACACCATCCTTAGGCCCATACATGAAAAAATGCGAATTTGCTGCTGGCATGATATTCAGTTCGATATTCAAATCTACATTCGATTTCATAGACCATCCACATGACTATACAGGAAAAAACATCAATCTGCTGCTGGCATGATATTCATTTCGATATTGAAATCGACATTCGACTTCATACACCATCCTTATGCCCATACATAAAAAAATGCGAATCTGCTGCTAGCATGATATTCATTTCGATATTCAAATTGACATTTGACTTCATACACCATCCTTATGCCTATACATGAAAAAACGCGAATCTGATGCTGGCATGAAATTCATTTCGATATTCAAATCTACATTCGATTTCATAGACCATCCACATGACGATACAGGAAAAAACGCGAATCTGCTGCTGGCATGATATTCATTTCGATATTCAATTCGACATTCGATTTCATACACCATCCCTATGCCCATACATGAAAAAATGCGAATTTGCTGCTGGCATGATATTCAGTTCGATATTCAAATCGACATTCGATTTCATACACCATCCTTATGCCCATAGATGAAAAAACGCGAATTTGCTGCTAGCATGAAATTCATTTCGATATTCAAATCGACATTCCATTTCATACACCATCCTTATGCCCATACAGGAAAAAACGCGAATTTGCTGCTAGCATGAAATACATTTCGATAATCAAATCTACATTCGATTTCATACACCATCCATATGCCTATACAGAAAAAAAAAAACGCGAATCTGCTGCTGGCATGATATTCATTTCGATATTCAAATTGACATTCGATTTCATACACCATCCTTAGGCCCATACATGAAAAAATGCGAATTTGCTGCTGGCATGATATTCATTTCGATATTCAAATCGATATTCGATTTCATACACCATCCATATGCCCCTACATAAAAAAAAAAAAACCGCGAATCTGTTGCTAGCATGAAATTCATTTCGATATTCAAATCAGGATTCATTAATTTTCCTAACTATCCCTTGAGTTTGAAAAAAAAAGCGAATTTACTGCGGCATGAAATTCAACTCATCCGCATATTCATTTCGATATTGAATATCGAACTCCGATTATCGAACTTACTGCCAACTTCACACACCCAAAACATTTTTGTATTCTTCAAGCCAAATGTTGCCCCTGATGGTTGCAAGGTTGCATAGATTACGACGGATAGAAAATGCATTGGAGGCCATCAAAGAAATCACTGCTATGGCGTTCCTGGTTTTAAATCTAAGATTCCCATATCCCTAAATACCATATTATATTGGAAATTTATCTATGTTTACACAGCTGACTAAATTCTGAACCATTCTACAGTCTATCAATTTTTAACAACGCCTTCTCTCTCTGGCTGTAAAGATGTATTTAAGGTAGTAGACCCCTAATGGAAAACAGCTATTTCCACTATGATATTATCCTACAAAATTTGCTACGATAAAAAATGAGTATCATTGTACTACTTTAACCGAGCCACTTTTTCCTTTTTTTCTTTCTTAGAATTATCATTTATTAATCTAAAACCAATATATTCTCATTACAAAGGGAGATAATAATTACCTCCCTTTTCAGGAAACTAACAAAAATATCAACAAATAATTTCAAGATAGACATCAAAGGAATTTCTGGTCGGTTAAAAATGTGCAAAAGTATTATATCAGTATAAATCCTTATTTATCAACTAACAAGAAATTTTTATTCCATGTTGCACTAGAAGTGTTAGGGATCTACTACCTTAACTTACGCTGTGTTCAACGGGTTTAAATGATTCGGATTCCTCTACTTTATGGCTTTCCATTCGAATGTGTCGGACAAACATGACTTGCATTACGGGGTACAGGACCGTAAAACGTAATGGATATTGAAATGAGAGAAGACGTCGTAAAAATGCTTTTGTATTTTCCTGCCTGTTTCTGTCTGGGTTTTATTTTGAAGAACAACACTCTATGTCCGGCACAGACAATGTAAATAAGTGATGAAAGCCGAAATGTATTTGAGCCCTGCTTTGTGAAAAGGGGGTTTTAACACTTTAACTCACAATACCGGGTTTTAACGACCCTGAAGAAGACGTCTTTTGAAAACATTATTGGAAAAGGAGAAAATGCTGGTAACCAGCATTTTCTCCTTTTCCAATAATGTTTTCTGACGTATCTATGACAGAAATCATCATTTTAGAGTTAATACATCTGCAAAAACTATCTGTGCAGGATGATACCTGAGTCGATACCCTTTGATCTTGGTCAATTTTCTACATGTCCCAGGATCATTCTATCTTAGGGTTCAGCCTGTTGTAAGATAAAATGGATTTCCCTGTCCCAACATGTCCCGATAACAACAAACACATATATTTGGTGCACGCCGTTGGGAGACCAACCAAACGATTTATTACAAACGCTACATTGTTCAATTACAATGACTGTAAATAACATTGTTACATAACAATTTCATATAGCTGCAATATTATTAAACATGTCATATACACCTGGCCGAACATATACCCTAACTTAGTAATGAACTATCTACCATGAACTAATAACATTCTTAAGTCTTCTGTGAGTTACATAAATATACAGGAATGTACTATGTAACTAGTACAAACCTTAAGAAAAGAAGAAGAAACATGTTATATGGAATAAAGAACAAAAAACACGTCCGGTCGCTTGTCGGTCCCAAGGCTGAATGGACATCGGCTGATAGCACGGACTACACGTGCATAGCTTACAGCGCCACCTATCGGAACTTATTCCAACAAGGAAAGTAACTTTCGTCTAATTCATGAACTCAAACGACGAATAATTACATTTTATGAGTCCATAGCTATGTGACGACTTGCTTGGCAGATGCACTAAGCTCCCTTTTGCCAGAGCGTAGCTCATTTACTTAGCCCCGTACACATACAAGTCCGGTAACTTTTCCCCATATGTACAGGGGATTTTCTTTTTTATATTTCTCTGCAAAAAAAAAAAGACTTGTTTGGTCTGCTTTGGTTTAGTTTTCTCTTATACAAACACAAGCTTTTTTATCAGTACTATACTTCAAGTAAATAAGGTTGATTGGTTGATGTTCGTTTATTTATGTACGCCAACGTCTGCCTATATGGGCTACGCCCTTGAAGACTATTAGTTATGTTACAGTGGATAGTGCAGGATACAGGACGAAACGTTACGCTCGGTTCTTTAACGTACTCCGTGTACGAGCGTACAGTGTGCTCGTATAGCACCGTCACACATGGCCAAAGGTTAACGTCTCATCCGAAAGACTTTTTTGAAATTTTAAGTGGCCAGCCGTTGGAATGGACCCAACATCCTGAAGCGACCCGAGACTGACACCCACAAGTCTCCTGCTCTACCACCTGAGCTATGGGTGCTGATCTATTAAATTAGCCTGTGAAATAAATCCAAACAGTTTCGGCAGTGGAATTTATAAACAACTGAGAAGTACATGACTTGTTGCTACTTAATAGTTACTGAATGTACCAGTTCCGAAATGGTACTAGCTGCAGGGCTGCATATTCTAAATGATACTCGTCTGATGCTGTTTTCTAGTACGATGAAAAGTTGCTTGTTCGAGTAGTTCGTAGCGTTGAGGACAGAAACTTGTTATGGTATTTCCGTCGTCGGAAAAAAAAAAAAAACTTCTAAGACTGTAATGGATGCGTCTTTGTGAACAAGGTAATTTCATTCAAATAGTGTTTATGTAATCGCCGTTGTAGGACCGGTGTTGAGGATGAGGCCATGATGAAAATAAAAGAATGAAAACCATCTTGCTTTTACCCTTTACCACACGGCAAAATTTTAGACCCATCCAAACTGAAACCATTTGCAGACGACAATTTCATAGTGACTCAAATGACGCAATTTTTCTCTGATAGAGTAGAAAACTTTGTGGGAAAAGGAGAAAATGCTGGTTACCAGCATTTTCTCCTTTTTCCACAATGTTTTCAAAAGGCTTCTTCCTTAGGTTAACGTGGCTTTGTACTATACTTTGATGACATCAGTCTGCAACCATATCTAATCTACACAGGCAAACAATGGTATCTGGGTTCGCAATCACCAACTATTCTCAATCACATTCTTGAGGATTGATGATAGTCATTGTGACAGGATTCATTCCTCTCCCACCGCTGACCATTGTTTCGACGATGGTTATGTAGGAAAGCAGCCAGTGGCTTGGAAAGAAAATTGCGCGGAGTACTGGTAAAAGAGACTCCAGAAGAGCATGGATAGGTGCACTTGCCGCCGCGATATAACGGAAATAATGTTGAAAACGGCGTTAAACACCATACAATCAATCAATCAATCAACTCAATCACATTCTTAGTCTTATTCTAAGGATTTCTGAATTTCAGTTTTATGCGATTTCTGATTCGCCAAATCAATAGTTCAGCTAATCAGGGATAGCGTTTCTGTCTAAATCTAGAAAAGAGGAAACGATGTCAGTTAGAATTTTGCTGAATATCAGCTCCAGTTTTCAGTATTGTCCGTGCTTTGATTCCAACATTTCACTGAAAATTCATTTACGGTAGATTTTTCGTCATCAGTGTAACACAGACCCCAAAATTCACGTATAAAGTAACGGGTTACAAACCTTGCCCGGTGATAAACCGAGTCTCGTAATCGATGGATGGGAACTGTCGTGAGATTTGATTGTTGCAATGAGCTATCTATCACCGGCCATTGTTTTTTCAATAACCGTTGTCTGTGAGTCGGACGGACCCCCGATAGCGATCGACAGGTCTGTATCCCATGTATCCCGACATGCCCTTATAAAACTATCACGTGACCGATAACGGGGAGCGATCATCTTGCAGGGAGCCGATCGAGGGCGCGGAAGGACGTCCCTGAAGAACATTAGCGCACTTGTGACATTTAAGATAAGGAGACGACCTATGTTCAAGCCATCTGCTGTCTAGTTTAGAGTTTTTTTTTTTAAATCATTATCATTATATTATTGATTAATCCTTTCCCACTCACCAATTTTTAGACTCGTATATATTGAAGGAATTTAAAGATGAAAATTCAAATGTATTTTGATAATACTATTATTTGTCCTTGAATAGGTAGAAAACATTGTGGGAAAAGGAGAAAATGCTGGTTACCAGCATTTTCTTCTTTTTCCACATTGTTTTCGACATCCTTCGTTCTGAGGGTCGTTAAAACACCAGATTGTTTATTAAGGGGTCAACCTTTTACTAAATAAACCCGAGTTTCAATGACCCCAAAGAAGAAAGCTTTTGAAAACATTGTGAGAAAAAGAAATGAATTCTGGTATGGAAAAGGTAGAAAACATTGTGTAAAAAGAAGAAAATACTGGTACAAGGCTAGGGCTCTGAATTTCCTTGCACAAAAACAATACTAAAAAACCTCAGTGTATCCAGTGAGTCACAAACCCGGGGCCTCTAGCTTACATTACCATTCAGCTACGCAGGATCCCTTAATGGTTTCTTTACAAGAGGACACAATTTTAAAATTGTCCAAATTGAAGGCTTTTGCAGAGGACATATCAAACGTGGCTCAAATAGTGGTAACTGTCTTAGAAAGAGTGGAAAACATTGTATGGAAAGGAGAAAATGCAGGGGGGCGTATACAGTTGTATTTGCATAATTGAAACTCTTTACTAGACGGCAAAATTTAAACTTGACGATATTATTAGCATTTGCAAGTCGACAGCTTGAATGTGACTTAGCCATTACGCTGCTGAGCGCGACTCAAGGACATTTTGCGGACAGTGTAGATCCAAGATCAGACTGCACGTTCTGTGCAGTCTGATCTTGATCTACACTGTCCGATCAGGATGTATTATTCCCCTCAAAATACCTTTGAAATAGCAAAATTTGGGTTTTTACTATAGGCTTGAAAGTTTCATTTCACTTTTTTAGGAGGATAAAGGTTAAAGGATTGGATTTGTCTTTGATAGGTTGAAACATCTTTTCACGCGATGTTTTCGAAAGAATTTTTTTCCCATAGGGTCTTCTTTGGTAAGATGAAGCTTTTGCGGTAATCTATTTGCCGGATACTAAAAACAAGACTTAGTGCCTAATATTTTAGATCTTCAATCTCACAAAAGGTACGTGTGACCCGCAAAAAAAAGACCAGTGGCTTTTGTCAAGTTTGAGACCCGCGCTCAAAAAGTCTTAGGAAAATACAATCTATACTTTTTAAACCCAATTTTCCGTGCATCGCCATAAAATCATTTGAGGGAAAAAACACTTTACCCGAATGGTCGCCAGTCAGGAATCCTAGCAAAATATAACTGCGTTAGTACGATCGGCAAAACGTAACAAGAAGTAAATCCGAAACAAGCAAGACAATTGCGACAGCTTGTAGGGACATATAATGCTGTTTCGACTATGGCCATGTGGGAAAGCAGTCAACGGCTTGGGAAGAATATTCAGCGAATTAACCGATAGCAGGAACTCCAGGAGTGCACTTGCCACCGCGATGTAGCTGAACCAGTGCACGATGCAGCGTTTAAATCCATGCAATAATCAAGTTGATTGCCCAAATTGCAGCCTATATCATATTCCCACACAAGCATCATAACTCTTTGACTAGTCTGTCTGATTTCCATATAGTATATAAAGGGAGGTAATTATCTCTTTACCGCACCACAACATTTAAGACTTGACCAAGCAGAAAGCATTTGCTGACGACAAATGATATTTGGCTTTTCTGTTGGAATATGTCTTTAGAAACATAGAAAACATTGTGGTAAAAGGAGAAAATGCTGGTTACCAGCATTTTCTCCTTTTCCCCATGATGTTTTCAACCCCACCCCTCCCCCGTCTTTGAGGAGTCCTCAAAACGCGGGATTGTTTGGTAAACTTGTCTAGCTACAACACTTTTTCTCCTTGAAGATGCCAACGATTTATTTCTACCTATGCAGCATTATAAAGTGAAGTTGTTCTTTTGGAGACAAAAAGCTATTTTTGGCATGAAGTACACACGTAGAATGGCTTGAAATGTTGATTGACTTTGATTGTAGTCAATATTTGTTGACATTGGCACGAGTCGGAAGACTTAAAAACTGCATTAAATACATTTAAATGCATTTTAACACCCACATTGTTTACTTTTGGTCGATATCGGGCCTTTAATATTTCTGTATCTGTTCGATTAATTTTTGTGGTGCCGTTGTTTGTTTTGCGTTTATTTTATCGTCGCCACCGGCTGCCTGTAAGGGCAACACCTCTAGAGAGATGTTAGTCTTTTAAATGGGGACAGTGCAAGATACAGGACGAAACCTAGTTAAGTTGGGCTCGTTCTCTTACTGGCTCAGTGTATAGCACCGTCACACGGGGGCCTCGATTTAAAGTCTCATCTGAAAGGCTACTATAGTAATTTCATTTGGCCAGCTGTTGAAATCGAACCCACAACCTTAAGCATTTCGAGCTTACAAAGCCTGTGCTCTATCACTTGAGCTAATCCGGCTAACTGTGCTGATCGTTTAGGAAACGAATGCAAATCAGCCGTGCTCTGGCAAGATGAGGTTTAATGGATCTCCGTGATGCATTATACCATGCAAGTCATCACATAATCATGGATCTAAAAAATCCATGTTGTCTAACAATCGATTGAATCATGAAGTAGAATTGTCCTTTGACTAGCAGAAAATTTACTAATAGCAAAAAGTATCGACCCATGTCGGCCTGCGCGGACTGCGCAGGCTGACATGGGTCGAAACTTTTTGCAGATGCATTAAACCCCCTTTTCGCAGAGCATGGCTAAATGTAAATTCGCCCTGTTACAAGTTTAGAATTTCTATAACATAGCCCGGTCCGGTTCCAGAAATTTGAATCGTATTCTTATTGATTTTGTTTTGTTTGCCAATGTCATTCTTTTCCGCAAAAAAGAGAGAAAAAACCCTCAATATATCTTTATTTTTAAACACACAAAAGTATGGGATAACGGCCCCTCACGATCCTCTACTTCATTTCTGGATAGAATTAAGAGGCAAAATGCATTAGTAGTCATGGCAACGTATTTTATTCCGTGGCGACGAGAGCGGAGATCGATTTTCACTAAAAGCAACAATTGGCTGAAAATATATAAAGCTTTAAAAAGATTCAGCGAAGGGCATTATCATGTTAGCAGACCCACAGACGTACTTCAGTTTTGGAAATCGTCATGCAATCCGCCTGTAACGTTTGCAATAGCCTATACTTTCCTAAAGCCCAAATAGCGGCCAAAAAGTAATCAGTGTGGATGCCAAAATACATGTAAATTTATATATCATATAATTCAAAAGTATGCGAAATTATTGTAAAGATGACAATCTGTTATTGTACGGTCGGTCCAGGTGTTAGTCGCTGACAGAAAAATGAATTTTAAAGTAGGTCAAAAGTTTGCATGTCTCTCTATCGTTTGATTACTTTTTATCAACTTTCAAAATTCATTTTTTTTCCTGTGTGCGACTAATACTTAGACCGATAGAACGATAACAGAGTTTTACTCAGACTATAATTTCCATACATTTCAAAGGTAGGATTTAATTTAACATGCATTTTAATACCGCATTGGCCGCTTTTGGGGCTTTAAGGGTCGCAGACAAAAGTAGAAGCTGCTGCAGACGGTGTAGAGTAAGATCAGACTGTACAGAACGTGCAGTCTGATCTCAGATCTACACCATCCGTTTCTCGCCTCTAGGGTATGAACGGAAAGTCCCGTAACTTTTTCGGCGCAGCTGAATGCGCTGGCTTTTTACCTACCCTTTGGAATGTTATATACCAATGAATAAAATAGGAATTTGCAATTGGTAAAAAAATATGGACACGTTTATTCTGAGGGCTCCTCCAGGCGTATTTGCAGGAAAATTTACGCCGTCTATCTTTTGTAAAAAAAAGAAAATTCTTGTTTGGAATGAAATTGTTCTGTTGGGTCCTGAAAAAGACAAAAAATTATTTCCGGTGAAAAGATATCACACGATAAAATAGAATGGTTCGTCCGAATTTTCTTATCGTACAGATGTTTAGGATTATATACTGTCCACACAGAGCAAATTTTGATACATTTAGTTCTTTTCTGCGAAAAATGAATAAATTCGAATGATAAAAATGAATGCAGGATAATAATATTATCTCTGCTATTAGAGGGCATTTTCAAGCAAAGACTGAAGCAGCAGACGGTGTAGATCAAAGATCACATTGCTCTTTGTAGCAATCTGATCATAATCTATCCAGTCCTCTCATCCTGTTATCAACTAATCAAGACACTAAATGCAACTTAAAGACTTAGCAAAATTCTACACGCATTTAGTTGGTAGAAGTATCGTTCACTAAATCATAGTTATTTGCCTTTGGACTTCCACTTTCTTAATAGCATACTAATGAAAACATGACCTTAGAAATCTTCTGAGTCAATATACGCGTGAGCCACGCTTTGGCATAAGGGTGCTTAATGTATCTCGGTAATGCATGGTACCAAGCAAGTCCCTACATATATATAATTATGGATCCATAAAATCCATTTAGTGTAAAAATCGACTGGATCTGGAAGTAGAATGCTATTTTGACATGGAAAAAATTCACAAATAGCGAAAAGTTTATAATTATGGATCCATAAAATCCATTTAGTGTAAAAATCGACTGGATCTGGAAGTAGAATGCTATTTTGACATGGAGAAAATTCACAAATAGCGAAAAGTTTCAACCTTTGTCGGCTTGCGAGGATTGTCATTCGCATGGCGTTTTTCATTTGCACAATTTGGCCTAAATTTGGTATTGTTACGTTAAGGTACTACCAAATGACTGTGATGCAAGGATTCGAAAAAATATTTGCAATATGACAGAAATGAAAGGCCTTATTAAACCAACAGATCAAAGAAAACATGTAATAAACGATAAAAGAACGCTTGTATAAACATCTGTTTATAATAGTTTACTAATTACCATCGAATTGGGTCTTTTTAATCCCTTACCACAAAATCTCGACTTTTAACGACCATGGAAAAAAAAAAGGCTTTTGAAAACATTATGGGAAAATGAGAAAATGCTGGTAACCAGCATTTTCTCATTTTCCCACAATGTTTTCTGGCATATTAAAGACAATTTCCATCATTTGAGCCAAATTGAAATTGAAATTTTCGTCACCAAATGCTTTCATTTTGGACAAGTCTACATTTTTGTCGTGTGGCAAAGGGTGAAACTCGGAACGCCAGTTTTAAAAACTCGACCTCTTTCGACGGTTGAAAATACAAATCACTGATATCCAGACGGAATTTGTCTTAAAGGCTTGATTAAACAGGCGGACGGTATAGATCCAAGATCAGACTGCACGTTCTGTGCAGTCTGATCTTGGATCTATACCGTCCGCAAAAGCCCTTTTATTTCGTCTATGACGTTGAAAGGGTTGGTATTTGGTATGTGGAGCGAAACTTCATCATTTCGCTGACATTGCATTGATTTGTCATTATCTGTGAACTATATTTTTTGCTTAAAAGTCATGAAATGTTGGAAAAAAATGTTCATTTCGTTCAAATAGTCATAAAAAATGTATTGTTTGACCATATTAGTCAGTTCGTTTAATTACTTCTATCTTTAAAAGAATAAATGGCAATTTTTTCTTCAAAGGATTTGATATTCTATAACGTTAGTTACTATCATTATTATTATTATTATTATTATTATTATTATTATTATAAGTCATCATTACAACTTTACAAGCACCAAATCGAAAAAGGTCCGAAAGCCCATGGCGACTCTAAATTTTCATTCTTAATTCTTTGCACTTTATATTTCACATGTTATCTTTCGCATATTCTTAGAAATATATTTCTGTATCCTTTTTGGAGACAAAGGTGAAAACGGTGTCGTTTGCAGACGGCATAGCTTAGGCCGCCGAGAAATACAGTCTGATCTTGGATCTATGCCGCTTGATTGACTAGTCAAGCCTACAATATAACAAGTGCATAACATTCGGGTGCCAATGCTCAGCAACAGCGGCTTTTTAAAAGTCAAAAATGGGGCATAACAGTGTCAAAACTATTCCGCGGTTACCTGCTCTTTATCGTATAGGTAACAGCTACCACAATATTAGTTGTATGGTCACGTGGCAGGGGACTTGGAAACTTGTTCACGGCTGTGGTGAATGATGTTGCCCCGAGTCGAAGGCGAAGTGGCGACATTATTCGCCACACCCGTGAACAAGTTTCCAAGTCCCCTGCCACCTGACCGTACAACAAATTTATTATACTGCAAAGTTTTACCATTCCAACGGGTATTTAGCGAAATTTCCCCGTTTTATTTTCTCACAAGTTGAGTACGCTGACGACGTAGAATTTCCCTTCTGAGTGCCCCAGAACTGACGTCACTGAAACCTTGGTAAAACGTGCAGTTTGGTGCATAAACTTGATGAAGTCACTGCGATAGACATTCAACGTATTTTTATTACGACCATTTGGTTATCCTTTTAACGTTACAATGTATGAGTTCCGGCACTTCACAGTTTGCTTACCTGACGAAGGGGTGGCTCGTTATAACCCCGTATATTTGTTTTAGAAAGACAACAAACGATAATACATGTAACTATATTCATTTATTTTCAAGAATAGTCCATTTTTTTCCGTTTTCATGACAACTATAAAGGGAAATTAGTAATTATATGGTGCAGGCTACTCAGTATGTTTGTCTTGTGGGCGGCTCGTATCGGTCGACGCCGCCATTTTGGATGTTGTGTTGAAAGTGTAGTCATGTATACGGGGCTCTCAAAAGGGAAAGTGCTTTTACGTGGATTTTGCCAGTGCACATGACTGTATGTACGGGGCATATTATCCAATCAGATCGCCAGAAATTTCTTTGCAGTATAATAATGTTTGAAGTAAACATCTTCTCTTATAACGACAATGCGAGAAAATATCAAAATTGTTTGAACGACGACCCTAACGCAGACGTAGATGACGACGGGGGTGTTAGAATACCGCAACAACTAACTATCTTACTTAATTTCAATGGATACTTGGGCAGTGGTCGGCAGAAATCGAGTTTGCGATAATATTTGGCACTGAAAGAGATCAAGAATTGAATTCATATTCTGCGTTTGTCCGTCTGTTTGTAAAATATTTAATGCCGCTTACAAAATTATTTCAGTTTATTCGCGACGGCCAGTTCACATATCCACATTTCGCACAAATTTTCTTTCCAAGCCACTGGCTGCTTTCCCACATATCAATTGTCGAAACAATAGTCAGTGGTGAGAGAGGAATGAATACTGTCGTGATGACTATAATTATTATATTGTCAGTCCTCGGAAAGAAATTGACCGAGCCGTGGATCGGACCAGCGACCTCCTGTTCTTCAGTACTATGCATGTATGCTACCGACTAAGCTACCGGGGCTCGGCACCGAAAGTGAACAACAGACTATGGCGTCTGCCATTGCCAAAGAATAACTTCTTACCAATTCAGAAGATCTTTATCACATTGGAACCGTCGTCGATCTTACCGACGGAGGCCGTGTGTTAGCAGCAGCTAGGTGCGTGTCATATAGCACACTTCAGCAAAACAGGGCCATTTCAATTACACGTGCTTCCGGTTGTAACCCTTGTACTGTTGAAATTCCATTTTGTCTAAAACTGACTGTATCATGAGGTACACTGTTTGTTTGACAAGCGGAAAATTTACCAAAAGCAAACAGTATTGACCCAGGTCAGCCTGCGCTAAGCCCCGTTTTTACAGAGCATGGCTCAAATATAGATTTCGTTAGATTTATTGGCACTGGACTCGGTCTTCATCATGACGGAAGGGTTTCAAAAAATCACATGGAATAAGGCAAACACCTGGATTACATTGAGGTGTGTCAAAAATAACAATCAACAATTAGACCTTGGGCTGCTAGGTGCGACATTATTGACCTGTTGTGGTTCATGTAGATCAAGATCAGACTGCGTAGAACTTTCAGTCTGATCTTGGATCTACACAGTCCAACTAGGCTATATTTTTTTCTGAAAAGAAAAAAAAAAAAAAAACACACACACACACACACACAAGTTTGACATAGCAATATTTGGGTTTTTACCATCGGTTTGAAAAATTTCATTTTACTTATAAAGCGGTTTAAGGGTTTAAAAAAGTTCACACTAAATAAAGCAAGCACCTGGACTACTTTACCGGGTATCAAAGTATCAATCAACTATCAACCCTTATCCCGCTAAATAAGTGAAATAAAATATTAAAGCCGGCGATAAAAACAAAAATTTTACTATTTCAAAGGTATTTTTGGAGGAAAGATATCTCCTTAACGGACAGTGAAGATCCAAGATCAGACTGCACGTTCTGTGCAGTCTGATCTTGGATCTACACTGTCCGCAAAAGGTCATTTAGTCGCGCCTAGCAGCCTAGGGGGGTAAAAAAATGTGAATCAGAAACTTTATGGTTATTACCGAATCCATTTATCGCACATGATCCTTTTGGAAGTTCATTTATGATTCAATATTCCAATATTTTTTTATGTATTAGACAGCTAGGAGTGACGTTTGGTCCTTTTGTAGAGAGGTCCATTTGTTTCAAATATATTTCGAATTAAAATCGCTTATTACTTAATAACAGCGGTACCGATTTTGATCAAAATGGGACATGTTGAGAGGCGTGACCAGGTGGTAGTATCTCTTGAATAGAGTAAACTGGTTCTTTTTTGTGAGTGAACATTGGATGTGGTGTTGAGAGAGAGACAGAGAGAGAGAGAGAGAGAGAGAGAGAGAGAGAGGCAGAGGCAGGCAGGCAGGCAGAGTAGGACAGACAGAAATAGAGACAGAGAGGCAGAGAAACAGAGGCAGGCCGGGTGAGACAGGGACAGAGATTTGGAGAGAGAGAGAGGGAGAGAGCGGAACAAAGATAGAGAGAAAGAGAGAGAGACAGAGACAGAGACAGAGAGAGACAGAGAGAGCAAGGCTTTTGCGGGCGGCATAGATGAAGATCATTCTGCACGGAACATGCAGTCTGATTTTGGATCTACATGTTCACCGTCCGCTTGTTTTGTTAAGTCTTTAAGATAAAACTCTTTCTAACTTTTAGAGAGGTATATCTTCAGCCTTTTAAATAGATCGAATGTACATGTTTGGGGCTGAAAAGTTCTTATGAAAAAGACTTCAGAACTAGGATTCGGTTACAAATTTGCAGGATGAAAAAAAAAAATAACAACAACAACACAAACAAAATCATGCAGAGAAATATACAAATCTCCGAGAACAGATTTAGCCTAGTCGTCTTTCATAGTACAAACTATAAGAAGAGCTCTAAACAGAACAAAAACGAAGATCGATTCGTGAATGATTGATTTACTACATGTACTTCCATTCCATGGATCCATTAAGAAGCTGACACCCGCGCAAAAAGACAAACTCTATAAGAGGAACGGCAAACGGCCATGACTTGTTGTCGTTTGTTAACTATGTACCGATTCTTCTGAATTCTTTTGTGAAGAAAATATATCTTAGGAGATGTATTTCCATGCTTTCCTGCAATTTCTTTTAGACGTACTCCACAAAATACCAGTGTTCTTCCCAAGCCACTGGCTGCTCTTCCATATAACCATCGTCGAAACAATGATCAGTGATTTGAGATGAATGAATGAATCCAGTCGTGATGACTATCATCAATCCTCGAAAAAAGAAAAATATCGCTGAGTTTGGGATTCGAACCGGCCAATACCCCTTGTTTCAATTTCTGTCCGTTACTGACTGCGCCACAGAGCTCGGCTGCTGCAATGGTTCATGTGCTATTTGTTCTTTTCCTTTTTATTCTGACCTATTTATTTCACCCTATTTGTTAAACCTTGTCCTGCTAAAAAATATTAAACGAAACTTTCAAGCCGATATTAAAAAGCCGAATAATGCTTTTTCAACCTTATTTTTTTTTTTAAAAAGCGTCTCCTTATCGGACAGTGTAGATCCAAGATCAGACTGCACATTGTGCAGTCTGATCTTGATCTACACTGTCCGCAAAAGGTCAGTGAGTCGTGCTTAGCAGTCTATGGGTTAATTACAGAACTAATGGCTCAAACAGATTAAAACAGTTATTCTATTTGCTCTTCCCTCGAATAAAAAAAGCAGTGTTTTCTTTCTGATAAGACTTCCATTTTTCCTTTCCTGAACGCAGGAAGAAAAATTGCTATTACTGTTACATTTTACCAGGCAATCCCGGGATTTATCAATCCTAAGAACCGTGGGTTTTGAAAGCATTGAGGGAAAATAGATGGTGATGATAACCATCAATGTCTTCTTTTTCCACAATGTTTTCCACACCCACCTGCATCAGCCAACAGTTGAGCCTCATTCGATTTATCGTGGACAAATGCCTTCCATTTGGACAGGTTTGAAATTTTGTCTTATGGTCAAAAGTTAAGCAAATTTCTGAAACACATCTACCATATTAATTGCACTAATTAATTAAATCATCTGAAGTTCTAAACTGATTTGAAAAATCTGTGTCCAAACTGTTGGTATAAATGATCACAAAACCTGCCGTAGTTGTTTAGGGCTTTATACCAGATAACACACTTTAAGATAAGTCCCTATTGACAGCATTTGAGGACGTCAACCAAAAAATCATGACCTAAATAGTCGGAGTTGTCTCCAAAACGGTAGGGACATGTTGTAGAAATTGAGGTAAATGCTGATAACCAGTGTTTTCTCCTTTTCCAACAATGCTTTCTAAAATCTTTATTTTCTCAAATTTGTTAACCCTAAAGCTGCTAAGCGCGACTTACTGACCTTTCTCGGACAGTGTAAATCAAGATCAGACTGCACAGAACGTGCAGTCTGATCTTTGATCTACACTGTCCGATAGGGACATGTTTTTCCCACACAATTACCTTTGAAATGGCAGAACCTGGGGTCTTACTATCGCCTTAAAAGTCTCATTTCAGTTACATGTATTCAGCAAGATAAGGGTGAAAGCAAGGGGTTGTTTTTAGTAAAGGGTTATTTAAATCTCTTTTACTGCAAGCAGTCATTCATGAATCATATCATACATACACAGCACATGCATGTATATATACACTTATCTTCCTGAATAAGTGAAAAGAAACTTTTAAGCCGATAATAGAGACACGAATTTTACTATTTCAAAGACATTTTTTTGAGGGGAAAAGTATGTCCTTATCGGACAGTGTAGATCCAAGATCAGACTGCACGTTCTGTGCAGTCTGATCTTGATCTACACTGTCCGCAAAAGGTCCTTGAGTCGCGCTTAGCAGCCTATGTGTTAAAGATACATCAGATCAAAAAAAAAAAAACGCTGTAAAAATTTGATAGACTGTATTATCTTTCAAAATTTAGTCGGCTGTGTAAACATAGATAAATTACCAATATATAGGTGTTAAGGATAAATACATATATCGAAAATCTTCGATTTAAAACCGGAAACGTCACAACATTATTTTTTTTTGATGGCTCCAAGAAAATGAAATTCATTTTCTATCGGTCTTAATCTTTTCATTACAATATCTTACAGAGAAGATCGGATCAAAGAACAGACTGTGCGTTGCGTTTTGTGCCGTCTGACCTTGATCTATCATATCTAAAAAAAAATGGAAAAGAAAAGTTCGGCTTAAAAGAAAAGCTGGGCTTAATGTTTCAAAGTCTAATCTATATAACTGCTGAGCATGAACGTGCAGTCTGATCTTGATCAACACTGTCCGATTTAGGGGGAATTTACCAGAAATATTTCAAATTTATTATTTGCTGGAAACTTTCGTTTCATTACGTAGCAGACTAAGGGATCAATTACTTAAATCAGGGGTTGACAAGAAAAACATGCATAAAAAAAACGAAAAGCTAAAACTAGATCTACGTTTCTTACCATTTTTATGGCCCCTTTGTACATCAGAGGAGGGTGAAAAATTTCATAAAATTATTCCAGTGAATGTTGTGATTAAGTAGTAACTTTATCACCAAACATTTTGCACATTCTTGTTGCTTCACTATTCTAGCATTCATTGATTTACACAAAACCCACAGATGCACGTGAATAGATGAGCTGGTTGCCGTTATGTAACAAAACTATTGTTCAAAACGGCTTTAACAATCAAACAAAGATCACTGGGCGCCGCACTAAACAAAGTTTGTATAAGTTGAGCTCTGGCAAAAGAGGCATCCCCGTTATGCAATGTACCAATAAAATCATAACATAATTATGGATCCATAAATCTATTTAGTCCAATAACTGACCGGATCTGGAGGTAGAATGGTCCTTGGACATGCTAAAATTTATGCAAAGCAAAACGTTTCAACCCACGTCAGCTTGCAAGGACTGCGATGGCTGACACGAGTCTATACTCTTTGTAGATGCGTTAAACCCCCTTTCACATAGCATACAAAACTTGAAAGTTTTAGGTTTTGAAAGTAAACCGTGTTAATGAGTAAATATTAGTGATGTTAAATATATTGATGACAGTACGATGTAATCATTCTCGTTTTTATTATTATAACTATTATTATAATTATTATTGTTATTATTATTAGTTATATCATTATTACAAGTAGTGGTATAAGTAATATCATTATTATTTTCAGATTCGTCTATCGGAGGTTTGTTATAAAACTCAAGCAATATGGGATAGATATGAAGTGAATAATGAAAACAAAATGATAGAAATGTGAGACGTGAGAAGCAAAGTAGAGAGAGAGAGAGAGAGAGAGAGAGAGAGAGAGAGAGAGAGAGATATCATGTTGAACAGCTTTTTAAGACTTTTAACTTTTGTGTTGATTTTCAAATTTAGAACATAACTGTAAAGATAACAACAACAACACCAAAAAAAATAAAAGATAGATTTTGACCATTTTTAAAAGAAATGTTACATATATGTATGTATTTTGTGCGGATATACCATAGAGACGTGAGAATGTTTTTGTAGTGGGGCAGGGTGAATAATACAAAGATACAGCGAAAATAGAAATGCCGTCCCTGGGGTTCGAACTTGCGACCCCTTTACAAACTATAAAGAATTTCCTGTCGACCGAGCCTACCGGGCAATTTCGAGGGTGTATTAAATATACTAGTATCTTATAATGCAATAGCTCTACCCCTTCGTGGTAGACGGGGCAAGAAATTAACACTTAGGCTGCGAAGCGCGACTTAATGACCTTTTGCGGACAGTGTAGATCAAGATCAGACTGCACAGAACGTGCAGTCTGATCTTTGATCTGCACTGTCCGATTAGGAGATATTTCTCTGCAAAAATACCTTTAAAAAAGCAAACTCTTTAGTTTTTACTATCGGCTTGAAAGTTTCATTTAATTTATCTAGCAGGATAAGGGTTTAAAAAAAAGCTTAACCATTTACCAAGCAATCCCGAGTTTTAACGACCCTGTTGAAAAACAATTTTGAAAACGTTGTGGAAAAAGGAGAAAATGCTGGTAACCCCTTTTCCCACAATGCACCCTCCAAAAACCAAATTTCAATTTTTTCAGTCACATTTATCTTGTCATCTGCAAATGCTTTTAACTTGGACAAGTATAAAATTTTGTTGTTTGCTAAAGTTAAGATTGAAAATGCATCGTGATTTTTTTTTTTTTTGAGCGAAATAAAAGTCAATATTTTAGAATAATACTGATTTTAATATTGAGTATAACTTATCAATTTTTATTTTTTATTTAATTTTTGCTTCTACTTTTGTTCCGGTTATAATAACGAGCATTTCTTTTATCATTTTTTATAAAACGAATAAGAATATTTCTTCTAGTTTGTAGGCGAACTTTCTTTATAATCGGCGAACAAAAACTGACGAAACTGAGCGGAAAATATATTTTTTTATAAAATTTATGTTCAGCTGTGGGAATTAATTAGGGACTTTATAGTTATACATGAAAAAAGTGCACCTATGACAGAATTCTTAATCATCGAGAATACTGTGACTTAACTTTTTGCCACACAATGCCGACTTTTAACGACCCTGAGAAAGAAGCCTTTTGAAAACATTTTGGGAAAAGGAGAAAATGGTGGTAACCAGCATTTTCTCCTTTTCCAACAATGTTTTCTACCGTATCAAAGGCAGATACCATCATTTTAACAACATTTAAGTTGTTGTCTACAAATTCTTTCAATTTAGATAGGTCTACATTTTTGTTGCCTGGTAATGGGTTAAGTCGTACAAAGTAAAACTGACGCCATTGATATACATGTTTATCGAAACAATAATTATTAATAATACAAATGATAATGATAATAATAATGATAATTTCGGACGTTGCATATCAACAACAGTGTGTATATAAGTCATTTTGGATCTACGCCGTTAGCTTCTTGATTGCAGGTATACATACAGTATCAAAAATATATATGGCCTGCAACACGTGAAAAGGGGCATTCGAACATTTGCGTAAAGTGTCGTCTCGGATCAGCCTGCGCACTCCGCGCAGGCTAATCCGAAACGACACTCTGTTTTTATGTAATTTTCTGTTTCACGCAAGTCTACTGTAGGACAAAATCTAATGTAGTCGTAAAGTGCCGTCTCGGATTAGCCTGCGCGGACTGCGCAGGCTGATCCGAGACGACACTTTACGCAAATGTTCGAATGCCCCTTTTCACGTGTTGCAGGCCATACATCTTTACCCTTGTCCTGCTAAATAAATGAAATAACTTTTTTTTTAAGCCGATAGTAAAAACGCAGTTTTGCTATTTCAAAAGTATTTTTAGGGAAAGGAATCTCCTTATCGGACAGTGCAGATCCAAGATCAGACTGCACATTCTGTGCAGTCTGATTTTGATCTACACTGTCCGCAAAAGTTCCTTGAGTCTCGTTTAGCAGCCTAGATGTTAATTATTTTTGCACTCGAGCCATCCCCTCCCCCCTCGTAGGAAAAAAAAAACACTTCATTTTTGCTGAAAATCGTTTTGGTTTAACTTAACTAAGTTTTGCAGAAATTTCATTCAATAAAATTGCAAAGTTTCTTTGTGAGTTTACGTTATATCACAGTTAAATCTTGGTTATGATATGATTCGAAAATGTTATCAGTCACTTCAATTTTTGACTCGCAATTAGCACACTAATTTCTAAAGGAAAATCATTCAACTTTTATTCTGGGAAAAAAAATGTATGAAGACTAAATAAAAAGGAAAATAGCAACCATGATGGTGATTTAAGATATTTATAATCGGTAAGAATGAAATTTTAATACACGTGTACACTTAGAAACTAGTAATAATAGTTTTTGCTCTTCAAAATGTTTGTGTTGGTGTCCGTGGTTTAGCGTCGGCCTTGTAGCATAAGGTTCTGAGTTCGGTACCCGCGAGCGGATATCAACTTTGGGACCATTCATTGGCCAGCACATTCGGTGCGAGGACTGGTGTAATTCCCAGGAAACAAAATCGAGAGAGATTAGTATTATATGTAAGAATCTGTTTCTCAATTAATGTAAAATAAATATGTTTAAACTAAAACGTTTTTTTGATGATGGTCTTTTACAACCCGAAAAAAGTCGTTAGTCAAAGGATATCAAAATTTCAAATAAGATTTCAATAACCTGAAAAATTCTGAATTTCAGACAAGTTACTCCAATTTGCTTTTCGACCTATCAAAGTTTTACTATTTTTTCACAGTCACCTAGGTTTAAACATATTCACTTACATGGATTGAGAAACAAGTTTCTACAACTTATACTAATCTCTCTCGATTCTACTTCCAGGGAACTACACCTTTACTCGCGCCGAATGCGAGGGCCAATGGACGGCCCCAATGTTGACACCCGTTCCCGGGTATCGAACTCAGGACCTTATGGTTACAAGGCCGACTCTCTACCTCACAACCACGGACACCACACAGTCACCTAAGATGGCACCGTCACAAGAAAAAATAACTCTGGTGCATTTTTTCCGGAATTTATGTGATGGTACATGAAACAAGAGTTTACTTATTTTTGAAATAAATGCCAACAGAAAACAACATTTAGTAGAAGCACTAAACCAAGGATATTGTCAGAAAGTACATGTTTAAAGTACGTTGGATGTTCAATATCTTTCGTTATTCACCAGAGAAATTTCCTAACCTGTTCGTAACGGTTTGTGACATGTTATAAATAGATTTAAAACATACGACACAGACGTATGGCCCACTGGCTCAGTTGGTAGACGGTCTGATTCATGGTTTGAATGTCGCGAGTTCGAGCTTCCCTGAATATATTTGCTTGGCTTAACAAGTTAAAGTTCCAGCCACGAAGAATGAAAAGTTAAATTCTTTTACTACCTAACTAAATTTCAAATGCTTTAACTATTTTTTTTTTTTCTGTAAAAAAGCAATTTTAGTTCAAACAGCTTTAACAACATTTATTCATATACCCTTAGCATTATCATTTTTTAAAACTTACTTGTTCAAATATTTTCTATATAAATCAGTCCCTTAATTTGGAACAAATAGAATTTTGAAATGAAAGTAAGCCCTAGAAGACAAATCAAACCATCAAAGAATAAAAATAAATTCACTTTCACCGGTAGTTATTAAGGAACGTTCTTAATGACCATAGTTTATATCACATAAAAATTCCTTATCCAATTATCTAAGAAATACAATGAAAAAAAAAAGAAAAATCACCAAAGTTATAAAAAATACTAAATTTTTCCAAAATCCAGAAAAAAAAAAACATTCGTTCACTTCGAACGGAACCTTTGGCTAGAGTGACTGAAATTCCCCCATTTGCGAACATTTAAAACAATTTTGTGTTTTTTTTCATCTATGTAAGAGTCGCATTTAGCATTTAACATGATTTTCCTGTTATGTTGGGCCAACATCATTCCCATTTTACCGAGAAAAAAAGATCAAAAATCGATTAAACTTGATCATCTAATAGGATTGATAATGGACGATGAGTTTAAGTAATTGAAAATTGTAATTTTGCTTAATGCACAAATGGAGACTGGCCCCTGAAAAGACAGGGAAAAACTTGCTAAATGTATACTCCCTACACCGACCCTTATCCCCGACGATTTTGTTTCATCAAGCTATCGCAGACATATATTTCTTTTTAAAATTTAGCATTGAACGGGATAATATAGGTATGAAAGAAAATATAGAGAAACGGAGATGTGAAGAGTAAGATCAGACTAAAGGCTGCACGTATATGCAGTCTGATCTTGCTCTACACACCTCCGAAAAAATATTTCAGACAGTCGCATTCGACAGGAGAAGGAGCGAGAGGCCATTATGAAAATTGCGCGCCTGTCAGACCTAGCGATCTATAATGCTTCATAGAATCGCTAAAACGATTTCTCTGTTAGTCGTGGTCTTACCGTGAGAGGACGGACAGCATTGTTAAAATGTTAACCCTTAAGCTTCTAAGCGCGACACAAAAATCTTTTGAGGACGGTGTAGATTCAGGATCAGAGTGCACAATACGTGCAGTCTGATCTTGGATCTGCACTGTCCGATAAGGCCATATTTTTGCACTCCAAATGCATGTAGCTTTAAAATAGCAACACATGGGTTTTTTACAATTAATTGACTTGAGAGTTTCATTTTACTTATTTAATAGGTCATGGGTTGACTCCAAGGTTGCACGATTCATTTGTTATTTAACAGGTCATGGGTTGACTCCAACGTTGCCAACAGACAATCTTAGTGTATTTTAGGATATTTTAGATACCCAGTGAAGGTACTTTTGGGTTCAGACAGTAAAATATTTTGCTTGATCGTGTTTAACCTTTTAGCACACAATTTCGAGTGATAACAACACTAAAAGAGAAGGCTTTTGAAAACAATTTTGGGACAAGGAGAAAATGCTGGTGTCCAGCATTTTCTCCTTTTTTCAAATTATTTTCTACACTTTCATAGACGACTCCCTCCACTTGAGCCAAGTTTAATTTGAAATCTGCTTTGGATCTGGACAAGTCTAAAATTTCTTCGTTTGGTAAAGAGTTAAACCTATGTTAAGGGTACTCATCAGAATTGTGACATTGAGACAAGGCCATTGAATATCCACAATATAGGAATTATGTTTTACTGAAAAACTAGATTTTTATTTGACATCCCCATTATCTCGCTCAATGGTTATAAAACTTGTTTTTCATGCTAAACCCAATTGGGCTTGAAGTTTTATAGTTTTATTAATTGTTATTTAATGTACGAGTATTTTTCAGAACTATTTCCAGCTTTCTTTCTTTCTTTCCTAAATCTTACATGGAAAAAAAAACTCAAGTTTCTTTCATTTTCAAGACCACTTTTTCAACACTCTCTAGTCTGTCAGTACTTTCAGTACTTTGATTATTAATTGTAAAATTCTAATGTCAAACTCTCCTACTATTTGAAAAGTTTCAGAGCCACAGGCGCAAATAGTGACTTCAGCGGACGACATAGATCTATCAAGATCTATACCATCCGCTTGTTTAGTCAAGCTAAGATAGAAATCCTTCTGAGTTTGCGTGGATTGTAACTTTAGCCGTCGAAAGAAGTGGAGTCAATATGAGCCATGCTCTGTGAAAAAACGGTTTAATGCATCTGCAAAAAAATGTCAGCTCAGGTCAGCCTGCGCAGTGCGCATAGACTGACCAGAGTTAAAACGTTTTGCTATTGGTCAATTTTATGAATGTGAAAGGACGATTCTACCTCACGATTCAGTAAGTTGTTAGACAAAGTGGATTTTATGGATCCATAATTATGTGATGACTTGCTAGAAATAATACATCACGGAGACGCATAAACCCTGCTCCTTTTACCAGTGTATGGCTTATATATTTGACGATGAAAGAGTTTGAGCATGAGTCCAGTTGACCATGGACTAAAACCAGTTTTATATGCACTGTCTCTGGACCTCTGGTAGGCCATTTATCTTGAACCTACACTTTTTATATGAGCCATGCTCTGTGAAAAGGAGGCTTAATGCATCTGCGAAAAGTATCGACCCAGGTCAGCCTGCGCAGTTCGCGCAGGCTGACCTGGGCCGAAACTTTTCGCTAGTGGTCAATTTTCTGTATGTTAAAGGGCCAGTCTACCTCATGATTTAGTTGATTGTTAGACAAAATGGATTTTATGGATCCATGATTAATGTGATGACTTGCTTGTTATCCTGCATCACGGAGATGCATTAAGCCCCCTTTTGTCAGAGCACGGCTCATATATACTCTCCCATATCTTTTTAGAAAGTCAAGCTCAAAAATGCATTGAATTATACATAAACATGATTCAGCGCCACCTGATGTATTCTTTAGAGATTAAATTTCTGAAGTTCTTAGAAGATCAGATCTGGGTCGAAACTTTTTACTTTTAGCCAATTTTCTGCATGTCTCCTTTTCCCACAATGTTTTTGAAGGCCTTCTCGGTCAGTGTCTCAAACTCGAGATTGTATGGTATACATACACTATATCTTTTGTCTGACTTTTGCATTTCTGGCCCATGGTTCTATCATAAAGTGATGATTCATAAACACTAACATTGTTTGTGGGAACACACAATGATTCAAAGCACCTATATCATGTCTGCTGCTAGATTTTTCAAGATGTCAAAACAACCACTTTGAAAAAGAATGTAAAATGCTGTATGCTGTTAACTAAGACAGCTTTTTTAGGTTGCCCTATTTCATCTTCTAGTTTTAAGTCTTGTGAAAGCCAAATTATTTCTAATCTGAGAATAGATAAAACGTTTTTACTCCAGAAATCTATCTGGAATATTGGTATTTAATTGGAAAAAAAAGAAAAACTTTAAAGATACTGATAAAAATTACGTAACATTATCGCCCCTTGACACAAACCAAAAAAGTAGAAGAGAAAGACTAAAAAAAAATAACCAGATTGTAAGATCTAACGCAAAAAGAAAATCTATCACAACAAAAATACATTTAAAACGAAATAATATGAATCGCAGAAAAAAGGTGTTGCACAAATTTACATGCAACGTATAATAACAAGTACCGCAAAATATTAGCCATCATGAAGTATATTTATCACAGAATTATGAGTATCGCGAAAAGTTATGTGCAACGAAATAACATACACATCGAAATTATTTGTAACGCGAAATTGTGTGTTGTATAAATTCACTTCTACCCAGAAGTTACAAGTACTGCGAAATGTCACAACAAATGTACGTGTACGAAGAAATTCTTTGTATTACTCGTAAATACCGATGAATATGTTTTACCCCTCATCAGACCACAAAACTCTAAACTTGTCCATTTTGAAAGGATTTGCAGATAACAAACTGAACGTGGTTGAACGATAGGAAACGTCTTTCAGTGGTTAGGCAACAATTTTGAAATAGGAGAATATTATGGTTTCCAGCATTTTCTCCTTTTCCAAAATGTTTCTAAAAGCCGTTTTTCCATTGTCGTTTAAACCTGGGACTCTGTTGTAAAGAGTTCGAAAAAAAAATACTGCAAGAAAAAAAAAAGTCTAGGTGACATCATCATCCCTTGACGTACACCAACGGCACAGCGGATAGAGTCTGAGAAAAAATTTCAGGATTTTAAGTTTAAACAGGTATTATTCACTGATTTACATCTCTGAGAGGTTGATTACGGATACAGTCATGTGAAAATAACAAAGTCTCATTTTACCTCAAAGTTTGCTTTAAGCAAGAGAAATAAAAAGAAAGATGGTCTGCTTACAGTGTTAAACGTCCAAGTTTAAAGACCCCTTGGCCCGTATTCACAAACCATTCCTATGAACATTTTTTCTTTGTCTAATTCTTCAAGATTTTCTAAATTTGAATGTAACACAACATCTGAGTGGCTAAACCATTGGGTTTAGCCACTCAGAAGTGGCGTTACTTTCAAATTTAGAAAATTCTGGAGAATAAGACTTGGAACGGTCTTAAGAATGGTTTGTGAATACAGACCCAGGACTGCCTTTCACTAAGCTGCATAACTTTATGAGATGATTTAAGTAAATCATAACTCGTATTTGCACATTTTTATGCCAGCAATTACTTTTGGGTAAAGCAAGGAGCATATGTGTTTATATACAATCCCAATTAATTTGCGTAAATCTACGAGGTTTGGTGAAATGCAGCCCACGGGGTCGTATTCACCAATTATTTTCACATTATTCTTATTTTAGTTCAAAATGTCAAGACTAGCTGCTTGGCTGGGACAAAATTTTCCCGTCAATCAGACTAGTTTAAGAATTTTAAAATTAGGAATACAATAATAGTGTTGGTAAATACGAACGAATCTGCAAGATCAACACGTAATTTCATCGAAAGTGGAATTACACCAGAAAAGACGTCGGTTGTGTCAGGAAAGAAAGACATTGTTTCGAGATACAAATCGACAGTTTAGGCTAAGTAGTATCACGTAACAATTTATCGTTCTGGCAATGTCCAGACATACACCTAACTTGTGCAAGTGATTGAAAAGAAATGAGCCACGCTCTGGCAAAAGGGGTATTTTAAGCATCTCCATGATCCATGTACCAAGCATGCCATCACATAGTCGTGAATCCATACTATCCGCTTTTTTTAATAACCGATTTAATCAAGAAGTAGACCAGTCCTTGGACATACAGAAAATTGACCAATAGCGAAAAGTATCTGTCCAGGTCAGCCTGCGCGGACTGCGCAGGCTGACCTGGGTCGATACTTATCGCAGATGTATTTAGCCCCATTTTCACAGAGCATAACTCATATTATTATCATGATGAAAAGATATTACCTTATTTACAGAAAGCATGACTTAGTCATGCTCTGTGAAAAAGGTGTTTTTTTTTTTTCATCTTCAAACAGTATCGAAACCTTTTTCTATTGGTCAATTTTCCGCAAGTCAAAAGACCATTTTTCAGTTAGATTCATCTAGTTTGTATATCAAATGGATCCATATTATGCCAAACGCTTCGTCCCCTCATTCCTTGCGAAGATGCATTTTATCCTGGCTTTCCAGAGCGTCACTCATATGGTTAAAATTGCACGTGGATACTTCTGTCAGTTTTTGACAAGCCTGCATAGCTCAGCTGGTTGAGCGTCGGACTTGTAAACATCAAGTATTGGTTCAACTGAAGGTTTGACCCCATGGCTGGCCATCCAAAATAACCAATAGTCTTTCGGATGGGACGTGAAACCGAGGTCCCGTGTGACAGTGATATACAACGAGCACGTTTAAAGACCAAGCATGACATAGGATGGGTTTCGTTCTGTATTTTGCACTATGTCCCGTAACAAAACTAACACCCTTCAGGGGTGTTGTCTGCTTATGTCATATTCTTCGAAGATTCGACCTGTCTGCTATGACGCATCACCCATCCCCGTATACTTGGGAAAAGTAGGGCTTATACCGAAGCTATAACCCAAGCCTGTAGCCCTGGGTTGTTTTAATAATAAATGACCGGTGCATAGGTTACATGCTAGCTGATCATAGCTGAATGAATCGCACCAGGTAGCGTTTTATTTGAGTAAACGTTTATTTCATTTTGAAATCAAAGTAACGGTTTTCGTTTTGAAAAGTAGTCCGGTTCTGTACTCAGACTGCCCAAATTAGATAGATGTGTATTTGTAGAATGCCATCTAGCGGGAGATAATGCCTTCGGGGGGGGAGGGGGGGCATCACCCAAATAGGCAACCGGTGGCGGCAATAAATAAACGCAAATTCAATCAATCTGCCCGTAAACACCAACCATACTGAATCCCAAATTTCAACACAAGCCAACTTACCGCCAGCAACAGAACGTCAAAGCCAAACAAATGTCTCGTCTTGAATTAAGAATATGAACTGCAGTGCAGAGCCAGATAGCGCCATCGGTAGCGAACAGGACTTGATACCCGGGGATCGCTGATTCGAATCGCCAGCTTGGTGATTTTTTTTCAAAGATTGATAATAGCACATGCAATAGGATTTATTTCCCACTGCTGATCATTGTTTCAACGGTTATGTGGGAAAGTAGCCGAGTGGCTTGGGAAGAATATTGTGCAAGGGTGCTTGGAAAAAAAAAAACCGCCATGAAAAATGAACACTAGTACTCGTATTTAGAAAAATCAAAAAGAAACTCGTTGAAAGGAATTGCATGAGAAAAGACGTAAAGTGTATCAGTGAAGAAAGACTTTATTTCGAGATACAAATCGAAAGTTAAGACAACGTGGTATTTAATCACCAAATCTTGGACCGAAGTCCTTTTTAGTACGTCTCCTTATTTCTGGCAAGTTGTTTTAGATAATTAGTTCAAGACATGTATCGAAACGTGCACCACTATCGGCCTTGTTTACTCGTTTTTTATTTCATTTTTCTCTCTCACGCGATTTGTCAAGGCAATGTCGAGCTCTGTTTACTGTTTTGTTTATATTTTCATTATTTACAACAATACTCGAGCGCATGAATAGCTGGCAAAACGCCATTAGCAACGAGGCGAGCGTACTCGACATGCGCAGGCACTGCCGACCGCACGCGGCCTATCGTAGCACACGTGCTTCATCTTCTCGCGAGATCACATAATTCTTTACGAGACGAAGATTGGCACGCGCGATTAGGTTTGCAATTGAGAATGCAGTTTTTTATCTAAATTAATGACAAATTTAGTGAGTTGAAATTGTTTCCTTACCATATGAAACGGTGAAAACGCTCTTGAACTGCCTGCGGATAAATTAGTTTTCAGATTAAAATTGTCCCCCAAAGACTCAGCGATGTCATATATATGGAGAGTACAGTATGGCGATACAAACAACAGCGGGTCCCGCGAGAGTTCTGATTTTTCCAAAACAATAGTATGCAGATTCGTGATGAACTCGCCATCAGTTGATGAAATTCTACAAATGAGAAAATTATGTTATTCACCAGTAATGAATTTTCTCGTTACGAGGTTCGCGGTGACAGCCATTTTTCTGTGGAATAAAAGTAGATGTTGCCTTGAGCACTAGATCTTAAGTTCTTTACTCTTTTTCAAACGACAGAATTCTAGACCGTTCCAAATTGAGAGCATGTGCATACGGCAATGTCGTATTAACTGTGAAATTCGTCTATGGAAGGGTAGAAAACGTTGTGAGAAAAAGGAGAAAATGCTGGTTACCAGCATTTTTTCCTTTTCCCACAATGTTTTCAAAAGTCTTATTCCTTAGATCCGTTAAAACTCGGGATGTCTGGTAAAGGATTGAACGTATACTCTACAATACAAAGCTTTCAGACCTTTGCAGTTTTCACCTTTGTGAAAACAATGAGGGAAAACGAGCAGAAACTTGTAATCTTGCAACTAGCAAGGGTTCGAGTCTGATATTTTTTTCCTTTTATTTATTCAGACGTTAAGTTGTCAAAAAAAAATGACGGTAATAGTCAAGGACCCGATTATCAGGTCACTGCCATAGATAACTGTAGATCGTGAAAGAAGACCGCGATAAGGAGTAATTGAAAACTATTACCGCATAGACCCAGGCCACCTTGCAACACACACTGGTTCCTTTTCTCATAATGTTTTTCATAATTGTCGAAAATTGAAAGATTTTTCTTTAATAGCAATGGCTTTTCTCGATACATAATAAGGCGAGTGATTCTGTGGAATAATCAAAGCGTTGAAAACGCTGGAGTGGCATCTGTCAAGGAAACCATTGTGTGGAATTAATAATCTGAAAAAAATCAAATATAAACTTGAAAATCAACCTACTAAGTAAATAAATACATCTTTTTGATTAAAAGGAGAGTACTGGTGCCAAAGTTTGGATTATTTGTGTATTGGTGGTCTCCCTATGATCATTCAGGGGGACTCAGGAGTAATGTCCCTTGACGGTAGGATGCATAATGGGTAGAGAGAGAAACCATGTAAATATATCGAATTGAATTAAGTTTATACCTGAAAACTATGCTTTTGAGACATCTTTGGCCGTCAGGATCTAATTCCCAACATTACAATACATTTTTCGACCTGTATATATTTATGCACAATCAAATGGAGTAGCGTGCAATCATGGGACGAACAAGCCCAGGGACGAACTGGTTTTGGAACGAACAAGCCCGGAACCAAAGCGGTCAGTAGACAAATTTTGTGTATATCATTGCGCCAATAGAAGGCTATGGGCGGGTGAATTTGTTTTCAATCAAAAAGAAGTATTTCCATATCGAAGGCCTAATCCAGTTTATTTCAACACGCCATTTCCAATGACATATCTGAGTGCTATCGAAAAACTCATTTGTCTGAGAAAAACTGAGTTTAATTGGGTTTATTTCCTTCGGTTTTGCAGACAATACGATACATGGTCTTCAAAATTCAACATTGAACATTCAATATTGAACTCATAGTGGCATTCTTTTCGACAAATGCCACAAAAATTAAAAAAAAAAAAAAAAAAATGTGCACCGAATCTCAACTGTTTATTACACATAATACGAGATTTTACGTCACTCCAAATGACAGCATGTGGGGGGGGGGGTTTGAATAATGCAAGTGCCTGTAACCAGCCAATTGCTCTTTTTCTTACGAATTCAACATCGTTGAAAGTAAACAAAAATGATTCCATTTTCTTTACATCAAAATATTAATTTGGTGTTGTGATTCATTTAATTCTTAGTCTGCCAAATGTATACTGTAACCTGCTACAGTGATATTGTTAGCGTTGTGGCAGTTGATTGTGGCGCCGCATGAGGAAAGTGCACGTGGAGGTAGCCTTATTGTTTACTATATGGACTGGTTCAGTGTTTTTAACATACATGTAAAAATACGGTACTTTCATTACCAGATCGTACTTCGTTTTTCTATTTGGACTGATTTTTTGTTTTTTAACATGTAAAATATTGTACTTTCATTGCCAGATCGATAAAAAACCAGATCGTATCCCAGATGGCCCAGAGTTTAAATATTTTTCATGTAGTATCACCACGTGGACCTCTACGAATTTTGTGGTGTCCTTGGCGTAAAAAATTAACCCGCTGTAATGTGCCTTATTTCAGAAAAAACTGATTTGCGGCGCCATTGATGTTATGCATCAATATTTTCTTATTTTAATTTTATGATTGAAAGCAGCGGTACGAAAGCGAAGAGTAGGTCAAGATCTGAATGCACGTGTCCGGCTTACCGGATAAAATTCCTACGCCTTGCCCGGTAAACTTCCCCAATCCAATACACCAACCATCCGTATTCTCTTAGTAGCCTCTCACAAACAGTTGCTCTTTTTCCACAATGTTTTCAAACGCTGCAAAATCTGCAACTGTATTAATGCAGAGGTCCTGCGTGACAAAATGGCCTAGTTACAGAAAAATAACCCAAGGACCATAGATATTATACTGTCCCGGGGCATTGTGTTTATCATGGCAGTGTCCGTGGGCATAAATATAGGATCTCACATGAATTTTCATTCGAGATAAAATTTTACTATACAAGTCTAGAAAAAATGCCAAAAGAGGCTCGCTTACTAACACTTTTTTGCAGACGAGTTTCAGAAATTTTCACTTCAAAAGCCAACGAATGTCAGATTCTTTTTCTTACATGACTGTATCTCGAGAACTATAGTTCATAATGTTTTAAAACAGCAGGTCAAGATATACATGTGTATTGAAATTTACGTGAAGCCTATTCACTTCTTTCACTGGTAGATTGCGGATGAAAAAATAGTTCCAAATAAATTGCATACAATGATTTTGTTTTAAAATAAAAAAGATGATAGAATTCCCAGCTTTGTCACAATCACTTATTTTGACAGTTAATTTCGCAAAAAAAAAAAAAAAAATCTTGGTCAGCAATGGCATAAAAATGATGCGTATGATTACAGTGTTTTGACCAAATATGGCACTATTTACTTGCCTCAAACGCATGTAAGGTAAAGAAATTCGTAATGGCTGCACTACACTGAAACAAGGGTTGTGAGGTGATAGACGGAAACATAGGCGGAAACAGTGTCTTTTGCGGACGGCATAGATCAAGATCAGACTGCACAGAACGTGCAGTCTGATCTTTGATCTATACCGTCCGCTTGTGTAGTCAAGTGTATACAATCAAAATCTTTGTAAGTTTCAATGGATTGTATTTAGAGCCGTGGAAAGAATCAAATTTATTGATATGGCACTCAAAGAGTTTAAATCTGAATAATTTCTTCTAAATTCATCAAAGTGACTACATTTTTCCCACATCCTCAGAATTACAGTTACGTAATCCCATACTCGGATGAAAACGTAAAAAAGAAAAACCCAGGAAGCATTCTGGTTGATTTCGTTTTCTGAGTTATTGTCAATGTCATCTCGAGTCCTCGTCCTTTTATGCTGACCATAAATCCACAGTTAATTCACGCCATATTTTAATTAGTTCATGATTTATTAATAAATTTCATCAGTTAATTGAACGACAATGACTTTTCAGCTGATTTAATCTTGGATAGTGGAAGGGGAGTTCTGCAGGGGTGGGGGAGATTTTGATCGATACCCCCGATTATTGCCGTTCGGGTTATTTTCTGTATGAATGAAGGCAGCCTCTCACGCGATTGTTGCTTAGACTGTACAATTATGCTCCATGCACCGCCTTGTACTGCGTGCTGCCAGACTGCCATTCGGCAAACCTCGGGTGATTCGTTGATCAAATCCCTCTGCTGTATAACAATGGGTGATAAACACCTACACGGTACATCTCTTCGACGGAAATAAACCGCTTTACCGGTCTTAGAATTGGAAGGCTGTACTTAAAAAATGAAATCAAGAGTCAAAATTTTCTATTACATTTTTTTTCTAAATACATTTCCGTAGACAAACGGTTTGTGCACATAATTTTTAACGTGGTCTATCAAGTGCACTTAATTTTTAACGTGACCTATCAATTTCGTCGGCAGTTTTCACCGACAGGCTGATAGATGTGTATAACTTCTCCGTGGTTTTGAAGCCGTTGCTAATAGATTTACATGGGTGCCGCCATGTTTCAATTATGTGACTGACAATACATGAAAGCATCCTTTATACGGACAAAGTTAGTTGTAGTCACTAAATCAGCCGAGTTTTGACGATTGGCCATACTGTATGAAAATTCTGTACCAAAGTAAACACATACTTTACTCTACCAAAATTCAACACTGTACACTAATCCTTACTATGATTATTTCAATTTGTTTAACACAGTTTCAACATTATTTAAGTTAAATCGTCCCGGCTTTCTAAGAGTTTCTTTTACACAATATTTTCCCCAAGTCACTGTCAGCTTTTCAACATAACCATTGTCAAAAAATGATCAGCGGTGAGAGAGGAATGAATCCTATGGTAATGACTATCATCAATCCTTGGAACGAAATTCGCCGAGCTGGAGATTCGAACCAGCGACCCCCTGTTCTCAAGTCCTGTAAGGCTACCGACTGTGCCACCGGGGCTCGGCGACACTCAGATTTGACAAGACTGCATGACCTGTCGCCGTGATATCTGATATGACAGAATGCTAGTATTAAATCAAGCAAGATTAGGACGATTAAAATTTTCTTTGGATAGGTCGAAAACATTATAGGAAAAGACAAATATGCTGGTTTCAGGAATTTTCCCCTTTTGCTACAATGTTTTCAATATGCCCTCTGTCTCAAAGTCGTTTAAACATGAGTTTGTGTGGTGAATGATTATCAAGCTATCTTTCACGTTTGCCACTGCCTTTGGGAAATTATCCAAAATTGCACTATTCTTGATTCAAAAACATTGTAAAAAGTGTATCTATAATATGGCTTGCAACACGCGAAAAGGGGCATTCGGACATTTGCGTAAAGTGTCGTCTCGGATCAGCCTGCGCAGTCTGCGCAGGCTAATCGGAAACGACACTTTCCGTTTTTATGTAATATTCTGTTTTGCACAAGTCCTCTGTAGCATAAATTCTAATGTAGTCGTAAAGTGCCGTCTCGGATTAGCCTGCGCGGACTGCGCAGGCTGATCCGAGACGACACTTTACGCAAATGTCTGAATGTCCCTTTCAGCGTGTTGCAAGCCATAAAGTCCCGCTCTGGCAAAAGGGGGTTTAATGCATCTCTGTGATGCATTATACCAAGCAAGTCATCACATAATTATGGATCCATAAAATAGCTAAAATATATATTCAGTCTATCAATCGACTGGTTCTGGGGATAGAATGGTCCTATGCCATGCGGAAAATTTACAAAAAGTGAAAAGTTCCGACCAAGATCACCCTGCGCAGACTGCGCAAGATGACCTGTGTCGATACTATTTACAGATGCATTGAGTCCCCTTTTCAAAGAGCACGGCTCAATTTTACATGCAGACTGACGAGACATGCAGACAAAAAGTCCCATACTTTTTGAATGCCAGAAAATAACACAGGAAAAAGATAGACTGGTTGATCGAATGGTGTATTACGCCGCTTTCAAAACTGTTTCGGTCATACCACGGCGAAAGTTCACATATTAAGGTATGTCCTGGGTTTCACCAGTGCTAGACTAGAGCTCTGAAGTGTCTTGCCCAAGGACAAGCTCACGAAAAGCCCAGTGCTTCCAGCGAGGCTTGAACACAGGGCCTCCAAGTTACGAGTCCTACACTCCACCACTGAGCCACGCAGGACTCTTGTACAAGGATGGCTTGATTGATTATATGGTGTTTAACGCCGTGTTCAACATTATTTCAGTTATATCTCGGCGGCCAGTGCACCTATCCATGCTTTTCTTGAGACTCTTTTACCAGTTCTCCGCACAATTTTCTTTCCATGTCACTGACTGCTTTCCCACATAACCATCGTCGAGACAATGGTCAGCGGTGGGAGAGGAATGAATCTTGTCGCAATACTACAAGGATGGACCGCATGATATTTTTTTTTATCAATTTACTGGTACATAATGTTTTCAAATCAATACCACAAAAGCCATTCATCTGTACGAGTGTTTCTCGGTGACGATGAAAAACGATTCATGGCTTTTAAATAACACGATATTTTGTTCGCCATTTTAACGCCTCGTGTAGGTCTTCTTCTACTTGGTTGGCCAGGAAGCCAAAGAATCCATTGACTGAAGCTTTTTTATGAATTATGGAAGCCAATTAAGGCCACCTTGTCGTTATGTCGTTACTTCGGAAGCCTTATTCCTGCAATATTGCTAATTTCTTTGGCCATTGTGACGCTGTACCATGGTTTTTATTACTTGTGCGGACAACGTAGATCAAGATCAGACTGCACGAAACGTGCAGTCTGATCTCGGATCTACACTGTCTGCTTTTCTCTGAGATAATCTTTCAAAAGCAGCCCTGGAAAATTGCAAATGCCTATGTTTTGTCTGCGAATGTTCATTCCATTTATTTACAGATTCAAATTAATTTAAAATACTTTATTAAGCTCAATGCTCATAACAAAAGAAATAATTATGGACATTACCAACACTAGAATACCATCTTCAATCCATGACTACGAGGTTTTTCCTTTTTCCAGTGGGGAAGGACTATACTAGCAAATTAAGAGCTTTCCATCAGACACAATTTAGCATTTTGAAACTTTATATCGAATCTTAGACAATAAGTCACCCTTTTGTCACAGCATTGTCCATAATTGGCTTGCAACACGCAAAAAGGGACATTCGGACATTTGCGTAAAGTGCCGTCTCGGATCAGCCTGCGCAGTCCGCACAAGCTAATCCGAGACGGCATTTTCCGTTTTTAAGTAATTTTCTGTTTTGCGAAAGTCTACTGTAGCACAAAATCTAATGTAGTCGTAAAGTGCCGTCTCGGATTAGCCTGCGCAGACTGCGCAGGCTGATCCGAGACGACACTTTACGCAAATGTCCGAATGCCCCTTTTCGCGTGTTGCCAACCATTATGTAGATTGCTCAGCAAGTATAGAAACTTTTTCTGAATTTTATCTTCATAACGGAACAAAAAGAGAGTTATCGTTTAATTTCATGGAAAATCTCTGAAAACATGTTACAGAGATTTGGTCCAATGTAGACAAAGATCAGTCCGGTCTTTCGGCCATGGCTGGTCTGGGAGCTGAAAATAAAGGTCGTCGAACGATAAAAATAGGAATAAATTTCAACGACTTAGCAGAATTTAGAAGGGTTCTTTAAACCACAGTCAGTGCTATTTTTGTCATATAAGGACAAAGCTTACTTATTCATCGTGTTCCTGGGTTTCCCAGTATTTGTCTTCGGTTCTAAGATATCTTGCCAAGGACACTCATATAAAAATGGCCTGCAACACGCGAAAAGGGGCATTCGGACATTTGCGTAAAGTATCGTCTCGAATCAGCCTGTGCAGTCCGCGCAGGCTAATCCGAGACGGCACTTACGACTACATTAGATTTTGTGCTACAGTAGACTTGCGCAAAACAGAAATTTACATAAAAACGGAAATTGAAGGCGGAAACAGTTGTTCCCTCGCACTAGTTACCTAGGTAAAATGCGCGTGCCTCACAACCAGATGGAAATATGACGTCATTTACCTTACATTTCTCGCGCTTGACGTAATATTGTAGTGCGTTGCTATGCGGAGAGGATACGCCACGGGGAATAACCGAAAAGAACTGTACTGGATTTTGATTAAGTTCCCCCCCCCCCCCCCAAAGGGTTAAAAGCATGAAATAAATAGAATATTTGGTCTTTTTTTTTGGTGAAAGATCGAAATCTATTTCATCGAGTGAACATCATCAGTAATATTTTCAGTTTTGATTCTCGCAGCTACTTTTAGGAAAGCATAAACTTGTTATGAAGTTCTTAGGCTGTATTCACACACTGCTACGTCCCATTATTTATAATTGTTATTTTAACCCCAAATACTTCCTGAATGGCCGGGATGGACTTTCTTTTCCAATGAGGTAGCTCGTCTTCTTAATTTGACCCTTAAGCTGCTAAATTAATGAAACGAAAATTTTCGTTCAATAATGAAAACTCAAATATTGCGGTTTTAAAGCCGATTTTAACGGGAAAAATACCATACACACGTTCTGTGCAGTCTGATCTTGATCTACACTGTCCGCAACAGCGCCCTTAGGCCTAGTCTTGCTTAGCAGCCTATAGATTAATTTTAAACTTTTTGAATAAATACTTAACTCTGAATAGTGAAACAACCCCTGACTTTAATCAGATACATGCAGATAGCATCAGTGATAACGCTCGAAGCGACCACCACGAAAGCATACAGTTATCAAGTAACAGTGTCCCTTATGGGCCTCCGTAGAGAATTCTGTCGCTGATAGTCGAGGGACGGGTCGATACGTGAACATGACAATCCCATCAGGCCGATTGATTTGTGACACACATGAGTGAACCCGGGCTGGGAGCTACATTCGTCGCTAGTGTCATATCTAAATTTGGGACAAATCGGAACAGAACACTCCTGCGTCCATTTTCACCATACTTTCTGGAGAACATTCATAGTCGTATTGGCATAGATTTTCTAAATATGAAAGTAACGCAATTTCTGCCTGGCTAAACCAAATGGTTTAGCCAATCAGAAGATGCGTTACTTTCTAAATCTAGAAAAAGATCAAGAATGACACTAAAAATGGTTAGTGAATACGGACACTAATACTGCACATTACAAATAAAGTTTTTTCTCTGTTCATTTTTTTGTTGATGGGTGTAAGTTTGAAAAGTATTTCGACGGATGACTTAAAGTACCAAAATTGAAAAAAAAAAGACAAAAACATATGCACATGGAGAATTTCACCATTTATCACGATGAGGGTTTTTTTAGGAGTCTCTTTCTAGAAATGATTCCAACCGCGATCATATAATGGAAAGGGTTCGAGATCGGATGTTCATAATTCAGTTCGGCGTCTCAAATTTCTTGGATGACCCGATGATGAGCAAGATAATGATGTATCCCTTCCCTTTAGATCTTCACCAGACGGCCGAGCCCATGTAGCTCAGTCGGTAGCGTACAGGACTTGAGAAAAGGGGATCGCTGGTTCCAATCCCCAGCTCGGCTGACTTGTTTCCAAGGATTGGTGATAGTCACTGTGATGTGATTCATTCCTCTCTCACAGCAGAAGATTACTTCAACAATTTTTATTTTTTTTCTTTGACAGTAATCAATGACCTTATAAGACGGTTGTGCAAAGCCATGGTACACGAAATACTACTACTAATATTACTTCTTCCACTACAACTACTACTACTGATAATAATAATAATAATGATGATGATAATGACAATAATAATAATGAGAAGAAAATGAAAAAGAAGGAGAAAAAGGAGAAGAAGAAAAAGAAGAAGAAAAAAAAAAAAAAAAAAAAAAAAAGAAGAAGAAGAAGAACAACAACAACAACAACAGCAGCAACAACACAGCTACAAACAATCCAGGAACGCATGGATATGAGCACTTGCCGATGTGATATGACTGAAATAATGTGAAAAATGGCATTATAAAAAACCAAACACACAAACCAACAACCGACGATATCGTTTGTACAGTATAACAACAGATGTGCTGTGACGCCAATATTATCTACTCCAAATATCATTAGCCGAATGAACCACGCTCTGACAAAAAGGGGGTTTAGTGAATCCCTGTAATGTATTATACCAATCAAGTCATAAAATCTACTTTGTCTCTCAACCAACTGAATTATTAGGTAAACTTGTGCTTTGATACGGAGAAAATTGACCAATAGCAAAAAGTTTCGGTCCAGGTCAGCCTGCGCGGACTGCGCAGGCTGACCTGGGTCGATACTTTTTGCAAAAGTATTAAAACCCCTTTTTCACAGAACACGGTTCAAATATTTTCCTTTTGTGTGAAATATTATTCAACGACACAAATCATGGCAATTTTCTGTTTTTATTAGATTTTGATGAATTCTGAATGAAAATAACCGTACTTAAGTGGGACAGAAAGGAAAATGATCATTACAGATTTTCAGTTCGTAGTCTTTTGATCTGAATAATGATCCGCTTTATAGCTGTTGATAAATACTTAAAACTCTTTGCCACATGAGAAAGTTTTGGACTGTTCCGAGTTCAAAAGTCGGTAACGTATAGGACTTGAGAACAGGGGGTCGCGGGTTCGATCCCCGGCTCGGCCAATATCTTTCCGAGGATTGATGATAGTCATTGCGACAAGATTCATTCCTCTCTCACCGCTGACCGTTGTTTCGACGATGGTTATGTGGAAAAGCAGCCACTGGCTAGGAAGGAATATTGTGCGGAGTACTGGTAAAAGAAACTCCAGGAAAGCATGGATAGGTGCGCTGGCCGCCGCGATATAACTGAAATAATGTTGAAAACGGCGTTAAACACCATATACTAGTAATCCATCAATCAATCAATTATCAATCCAAGTTCAAAGATTGATTGATTGATTGATTGAATGGTGCTTAACGCCGTTTTCAACATTATTGCAGTTTCATCGCGGCGGCCATTGCACCTATCAAAGCTTTTCTGGAGTTTCTTTTACCAGTACTTCGCACTACATTCTTCACAAGCCACCAGAATCTTTCCCACATAACCATCGACAAAACAATGATCAGCAGTGAGACAGGAATGAATTATGCAGCAAGGACTATCATCAATCCTTGGAAAGAAATTTGCCAAGCTGGAGATTCGAACCAGCGACCCCTTATCGTAAGTCCTGTACCTACCGACCGCGCTAGAGGGCGGGGAGGGGGTCGGTCACAATTGAAACTAATTGCAGATGATCAACAAGACATCCCAAACAATGGGATTTGTCTTAAAATGGGTAAAACTATAAAAGTACTGTTGGAAAAAGAGAATTGGCTGGTAAGCACGTTTTAGCTGAATTGAAAGCATTTGCAGTGATAAATTCGATATGAAATAAACGATGGAATTAGTCTTTGAAAGGGTAAAAATCATCGCGGAAAAGGAAGAAAACGCTAGTTACCACTTTATTGCTGAAATGCAAGCAGCTTCAGAAAATAAGTAGATTTGTCTCAAACGATGGGATTTGTCTTCGAAGGCTAAAAACACTGTTGTAAAAAGGCAACATTATCAGCATTTTCTTCTTTTGTCCAGAATGTTTTCAAAAGCCATCTTATTTATGGACGTTTGAAATCGGAATTGTTTGGTTAAAGACCCACTCTATTTCTACCAAGTGATATAGGCAAGTTTGGTACAAAAAGGACAATTGTGCAGAAATTAAGAATATGTCTCGGACTTTTCTAGCAAATAGCGGACGGTGTAGATCCAGTCTCAGACTGTACCTTCTGTGCAGTGGAAAAACCATTTAGTTTAGCCAATCAGAAATCGCGTTACCTCGAAATTTTGTTTAGCCAACCAATCAGGAGTTGTGTCGCCTTCTAAATATAGATCAAGAATAAGAACGTAATTAAGAATGGTTGGTCAATTCGAGCCTGGGACGGAGAACGTGATATCCCAAATGAAACTGAGCACTGCTCTAAGAAAAGGGGGTTTAATGCATTTGCAAAAAGTATCGACCCAGGTCAGCCTGCGCAGTCCGCGCAGGCTGACCTGAGTTGAAACTTTTTGTTTTTTGGTCAACTTTCTGCACGTTAAAGGACCATTTTACATCATGAATCGGTCGATTGTCAGACAAAACGGACTTTTTTGATTTCAATAATAACATGATGCCTTGCTTGGTATGATGCATCACGGGGATGCATTAAACCCCCATTTGCTGGAGCATGGCTTGGTTTCAAATAAAGTCATTTATCTTCTGTTTAAAATGATACTTTTTTTGTCAAGAGACAGTCTCGTTCTCGCGGGTTTCGAGACGACATTCGCGGGAAAATGCATTACGGTAATTAGATCATCATGGCGCTACACGGTCACGTGGTCACGGGAAATGTTTGAAAGAAGTGAAGAGTCACGCGTCTAACCAAATTATTCCGCGACATATAAACATTTGTGTTTTTAGGAATTTCCGGAATGATGGATAGTGGGGGCCAAATGACTAAGTTTGTCTGCCGAGCCACCCGGGAGTCCGGTTTATGAAAGAAAGGTGGAGTCGACTGAAATATTATCGAGCCATGCTCTGACAAAAGGGGTTCATTGATTGACTGATGGTGTTTTACGCCGCTTTCAACGTTATTTCAGTTATATTACAGCGACAGCTCACATATACATGTGTTTCCTGGGTTTGACTAGTACTAGGTTGGGGCCCTGAGTTGTCTTGACCAAAGTACACTAAGGTCCCAGTGGATCCATTGAGGCTCGAAACCAGGGCCTCGAGGTCACGAGTACCACACCTTTCCACTGAGCCATCCAGGACCTCCCCCCCCCCCCACTGACAAAAGGGGATATATTATATTTCATGTGTCTATTTTTAGAAATGTTATGGGTAAAGAAATGTCGTAATAGCTGGGGGGAATTATTTCCCCGTCACAGTGATTATTTTCCTCCTGCCGAAAATCTGGAACTACATTTTTAAGTTTTTAAGTTTTAAAAGTGGCATTCGTTGACAAAATAATCAGAGGAAATATAATATATAATTTATTTCATCAGCTTGTGGTTAATATGGGGAAATATTTGCCTCAAAAGGGAAAGGTCCGCGAAAATAACTCGTGCCTTACGGCACTCGTTATTTTCGCATACCTTTCCTTTTTTCGGCAAATATTTCCCTATATCAACCACAAGCTGATGAAATAAAGTCTATTTAATGCATCTTTGTGATGCATGATGCCAAACAAATCATCACATGACTAGGGATCCATAAAATCCATTTAGTCTAATAACTGACTGAATGTGGAGGCAGAATGGTCCTTGTACACGCAAAAATTAAAACAAAGAAAAAAGTTTAACCATGCTAAATAACTTGAAAGAAACTTTCAAGCCATTGGTAAAAACCGAATTTTCCTATTTCAAAGGTATTTTTTGAGGAAAGATACCTCCTTATCGGACGGTGTAGATCTAAGATCAGGCTGCACGTTTTGTGCAGTCTGATCTTGATCTACGCTGTCCGCAAAACGTCAGTGAGTCGCGCTTAGCAGTCTATGGATTAATATAATGTCGTCTTTGAATGTTATTTTTAATTCCCAATTATCATCACTTTAATTGATAAGATAGACTTAACTGAAATATTTAAGTCAAAGGAAAAATGTTGTAATTCATAAAGTTCTATTCACGTGAAAAATTTAGAATTTGTATAAACGAGTTGTTAAATTCTCAGTTGGGATAGAAAACATTATAGGAATAGCAAAAAACACTGGTTTCCAGCATTATTTTCCTTTTCCCACAACGTTTTCAAAAACCTCTGTTTTGATCATTAAAACATCGGACTGAGCGATAAATTTTTAAATCATAACAATATCTACTATAAGAAAACAGGAAAGGAAAGGAAAAAGTAAGCGTAAAATGGATGGGAGATATTCGGTCGATTAATAACTTTTCGAAACGACCACAGTCTAAGGGACGCAACTCTGTCTCAACTAAGGTCTCTAGAATAGATTCACAAACACAAAATTATCTCCCTTCCGCAACAAAATCCCCGAAATATCTTGTCATTTAGTGTTGTTGGTTTTTTTTTCAAAAATTACGACATATTTAAGAGGTCAGTCCTATTTTTTCTTCACTGTAATGTTATCTGGTAATTGGCTTCGATTTTATTCCTTACCAGTCTTTTCTGGTGTAGAATAATTAATTTCCGTAATAGTTCGGGTGTCCGAGTCTTTGCCAAGTTTACATACACCTCTTCTGCGGCAACAATCATTGACAATCTAGTTGCCCATCCCGCGCATGTGCAGGCCTTAACATAAACCTGCACCACACCAGTACTTTGAGAACTTAACGTTCTTTCAACCTAACACACCAAAGGTTGTGAGCAGAGCAATTTCCATTCCACGAAACGCTTGCTGACATTTGACATTGCGTATAAGACTAGCCGACCAGGAACTCTGAATTCTGTATCCAGACAACCATAAGTTGCCGGCTGAACTGTTCTTTACTCATCCTTATACAGACCCAGGTCCCGGTTTCACGAAAAAACTTAAGTCTCGTAATTTACTCAAGTCTGCTGACGGACCTCATTTGCGACTTGAGTTTGTTACTTGAAACTTATTTTACAAATATTGACAGACTTAGCAAACTTTCTCAAATTCCTAGTTGACACAAAATTTCACAGCCAACTCAGCAAAATAATGGACTTAAGTCTGTTAAAATGACTTAAGTCCATTATTTAGCTGAGCTTAGTCTGAAACGTTGTGTCAACTAAGGATTTGAAAATGTTTCTAAAGTCTGATAACGTTAGTGAAATACATCTGAAATAACTAAGTCAACTTAAGCTGGAAAATGGGTCTGTTTGCTGACTTAAGCAAAATAAGAGTTTTTGCGTAAAACCGGGGCCAGGTCAGTATTCAGTTACAATTTTTGATTTTATTCTTAGTCTAATTTTAGATTTAAAATAGTAACAAAACGTCTGATTGGCTAAACCATTTGGTTTAGCCAATCAGAAGTTGTGTTACTTTAAAATTTAGAAAATTCTTGAGATAAAGACTAAGAATGTTCTTAAGAATGGTTGGTAAATACGGACCTTTGTACCTACATTCGAATCGACGGGTCGCAATCATCGATGTCCTTTGCGCATAGAGCTTTTTAAGTTCAGCCAACAAAAAATGTCAATGTATGCTGAGTGAACTTGTTCACAGTCCCTATTCATTAACCTTTCTTGGTCTAATTACAGACTAAAAAAGTAACACAACATCTGATTGGCTAAACCATTTGGTTTAGCCAATCAGAAGTTGTTTTTCTTTCAAATTAAGAAAATTGTTCAGAATAAGATAAATATTATTCTTAAGAAAGGTTGGTGAGTACAGACCTTCATACTGGTGTATTTTACCAAGATTCGACGGGTTGCTATCGCCGAGGTCCTTTGGGCAAAGATCTTGCCAAGATCAGCCTCCATGTAAATGCATGCTGATCTTGTTCTGTACTCTTAGACAGGCAAAACATCTTAGCTTTTTACCAGACGACAAAAACTAAGAGTTACTCAAATTGAAAGCATTTGCAGATGTGTGACTCAAAAATTTAAATATGATTATTGAAGGGTAGAAAACATTGTGGGAAAAGGAGAAACTGCTGGTGACCAGCATTTTCTCTTTTTTCCAAAAATGTTTTAAAATGCATTCCCCCTTTGGGTCGTTATAAATTGAAATTGTGAGCTAAAGCGTTGACTACTTGTAAAACATCTAAACAGTTAAAAGATCTAAGGGAAAGAACTCTCATACCATGTCAAATAAAAAACTGTGAAAAAGTTAATCTGTGTGTGTAAAAGCATAGGGGTCCGTAGTTTGACTCCTATCACCCACAGACTAAACAAGGGATTTAACTGTATGCAGCCCGTTACTCGCCCCCGGTTACAAAACAACAACGTATCTTTTCTACCCCATCAGTTATTCTCCTAATTTTTTGTACAGCTGAGAGCCAAAACATTTTTCTACGGGTGTCAGGAATCAAACTACGGACCCCTATGTGTAAAAGGGGGGGGGGGGGAAAGGGAAAGAGGGTGCAATGTTAGTTAGTTAGTCAAGTAGTTAGTTAATTCATTTGTTCATTTATCCGTTCTTTCGTTCGTTCATTCTTGAGTTTAGATTCATTTAAAGGCTTGTAATTCATTAAAATGATTCAACGGAGAGAGAGAGACACACACACACACACACACACACACACACACAGAGACAAAGACAGAGGGGGTGAGAGAGAGAGAGAGAGAGAGAGAAAGAAAGAGAGAGAGACTTTCCACACAGACCATTGAAAAAGAACAAATTTTAACCTTTATCATAACAAATAAGTTAGATGAAACTTTACAGCCAAAAGTAAATCGTCCATGTATTTCAATTTTAAAGTTATATTTTGGGGAAATAATTCCCGATCTGTGCAGTCTGATCTTGATCTACACTGCCCGCAAAAACGTCTTGAGTCGCGCTTAGCAGCCTAACGGTAAAAGTACTTTTATGTAGATTAAAGAAGAGTAGTACTCACCTTGATGTATGCAGATATAATTCCACACTTGCCCCTTTTAGATTTATCTCCCTTGCATAAGAATTCAACAACAAAAAAAGTAATTGGCGGATGATTGCAGAAAACGACAATGTCTTCACACGAAACAAAAGACAGGAAAAAAGTTAAAAAAGAAAAACCTTGCACTTAAAAACGCCATGTATTCACATATTCACAACATACAGAGAACGAACGTGAGACATTTGAAAAAAAAAACAGGATTTGCACGTGATATTGAATGAACAGTTTTACGTTTAAATGTTTTACCATGCAATCCCGACTTTTATCGAACCCTTGGAAGAAAAGACTTTTGAAAACAATGCGAGTAAAGGAGAAAATGCTGGTAACCAGCATTTTCTCCTTTTCCCACATTGTTTTCTACCCTGTCACAGAGAAACTTTATCATTTGATACACCTTATAATTGTTCAAATCGGACAGATCTAAAATTTTGTAGTGTGGGTAAAGAGTTAGCCCGATCACGTCCACGTGAGGGGTCCCTGCGTGGCTCAGTGCTAAAATATAGGATTCTGAAACCTGTTCGATCCTCACTCGAAACATTGGGTTTTTCATGGGAGTGCTCTTGGGCAAGACACTTCAGAACTCCTTTCAGTCATGAATAGCAGACAGCTCAGTTATTCATGTCTTTTCTTGCGAGTTCTATACCCGGTTGAGGCAAACTTTCTTTCCGGCGATTTTTCGCTTCTCACCTGAATGAGTCACCTCTGCTGCATGTAAGAAAAGTAGTCAGTGACTTGGAAAGAAAGTCGTGTCAGTGCTTGTGTGAGAAAGCCGGGAAATACATGCATAGGTGAACTGACCACCGTGATATGACATAAGCTGTTAAAACGACTTTAAAATCCAATCCAGTCAATCAATCGATCATGTCTTTTCCGGTTTTCACCTATTCTTGGACCGACCTCGGTGGCGCAGTCGGTACCGTGCAGGACTTCAGACCAGGCGGTCGCTGTCTCGAATCCAATTCTTTTCCAGGGACTAATGACAGTCATTGGGACAAGATTCATCCCTCTCACACCGCTGATCATTGTTTCGATGAAAGCTATGTGGGACAGCAGCCAGTGGCTTCGAAAGAATATGCAAAGTATAAGAGAAAACTCCAGGTAAACACGAATAGGTACATAGGCCACAGCGATATAACTAGAATAATGTTGAAAAATACTTTAAAGACCAAACAAACCAACAAAACGCCATGATATAACTGATTTAAAGTTGAAAATGACATAAAACACTATTCAAACAAAAAAAAAAAACTATACTTGGCTTTGGTTGTGCTGTATACTCTTCGACAACACTCCCATGTGCCTATGTGAGCAGCGTATTCTCTGGGGGTTGAAAAAAAGGTTTTCTGGCTAAAAATCTACCCTTAACCTTTAATCTGCTAAGCGCGACTTGCTGACCTTTTGCGGCCAGTGTAGATCAAGATCAGACTGCACAGAACGTGCAGTCTGATCTTGGATCTGCACTGTTCGATAAGGAAATATTCTTCTCCAGAAACTAACCTTGAAATTATAATATTTGAGTGTTTTACTATTGGCTGGAAAGTTTTATATAACTTATTTAGCAGGTTAATGTTTTTAGGGTTTCATGTGGCTAATCCAGTTACCGACTTGTCCAGATTTCAGACGACAAAGAAATGTGACTCAAAAAATAAATTTGTTTTTAGAAAGTTAGAAAAGATTGTGGGAGAAGGAGAATATACTAATCATAAAGGCTTTCCCACAATCTCTTTAAGAGCTTTCTCATAGTCGTTAAAATTCATAATTGTACGTTAAAGGATGAAATGATGAACGTTGTCTTTGAAAGGACAGAAAACAGTGCGAGAAAAGGAAAAATGCTGGTTTCAAAAGCCTTGTTTTGTTTCGCCAAAATTCGGGAATATATAGTAAAAGCTTACAAAATTGATTTAGAATAAATAACAGCAGATAAAGATCTGCAGATACTGATTTACTCGCTGGTCTTAAGTCTATTCTATTCGCAGGGGATATAGAGCGTCATTCTACTTTATCATAAATGCCCCCCCCCCCCCTGCAGACAGTGTAGATCAAGATCGAAATGCACAGAATGTGCAGTATGATAGTAGAGGTCGATTACCACGATCTGGCTTATTTCAAGCCCTTTAAATCTCTAAATTTCGGGTTTTTGCCTATTTTCTGTACACTATCTAGCTATTTTGCCTTTTTTTGTACACTCTCTAGCTTACGTTGCCCCCCCCCCCCCCCGCCCAAAAAATTTAGGTCATTAAGCCCCCTTTTGCCAGAGCTTTAAACAAAAATGCGGGTTTTTGCCTTTTTCTGTACACTATCTAGCTTATTAGCATTTTTCACTCTTATTTACGTTGGGGCCGCCGCCTCGGTCATTAAGCCCCCTTTTGCCAGAGCATTAACCTAAACTGCGGGTTTCGCCTATTTTCTGTACACTATCTAGCTTATTTGCCTATTTTCTGTACACTGTCTAGCTTATTTGCCTATTTTCACTCTTATTTACGTTGGCGCCGCCGCCCAAATCACGGCGTAACGATGTGTGATCCTCTAAACATAACTTTTATAAGTCTAATTCTATCAAAATAGACACGTAAGCGTGTGATACATTACGGGTGTCTGTTCTTGAGATAAAGTTTACGATGTCGCATTGTTTTACCTCCAGCGCCACCGGGAAAACCGTACAGCTACAAATTTCGTTCGGCTTTTTAAAAATAGGGTAATTAACCTTCTCTGTTCCGTTTACCACAATATTAACTTTTACCTCTTCTTCTGGTCCATTAGCATTCTTTTTAACAATTGTTAAACTTCCTCTTTTAATTCTACCTGATGCATTCATGCAGTAACCCCCTAAACCATGTCTGCGGCCCGAATTACCATTACCAAAAGAGAACTCATAATTACCAGTTGAAACTGGTCCTTGTTCTTCAGCCCACACGGTTATAATAGGTTTAGGACTTTTTATTTTCAATCCAACATCGAATATTGTTTTATACATTTTTGCTAAATCATCACTCACTCCGGATCTCAGTTGTATTGCAGTTTCATCCACATAGGATTTTGTTGCTAAATCTCTCTTTTCTATTGGAGCTCCAGCGTTTTTTATAGAAAATCTATTAAGATTTATGTCAGCCACCACCGTGAAACTTCCATCCGGATTTTTTACGATGGCTCCACCATTATCAACATAATTTTTATTAGCAGCGGCATCACGGGATATAGGATTTGGTAATCCGGTAATCGGGTTATCATTCATATCTATTTCACCATCCATTGAATAGGATCCGTCTTGTATTTTAGTCAAAGCTTTTCCACCCGCGGTAGCCACCTCAACGACGGTATCTACATAAAACTTATTTGTAACTTGATCATTTTCTAAAGGGCTTCCAACATTATTAATTCTTCGTCCTCCCATAGAAATGTCAGAAACTGCCATATACCTACCAGCTCCATAAACGAAGGCTAGATTGACATTATCTACATATCTTTTTGTTGCTGCATCTTGGGCATCTGCGGGATCCAAAACATTAGTTAAACTATACCCTTTCATATCTATACTCGCAATAGCGGAAAAGGTACCATCTCGATTCTCTACTATTGCTTTACCGCTTCTATCCACGTAATGTTTAGTAGCAGCTTCATTAGGTTCTGTAGGCTCCTTAACATTTCTTATTTCATGGAATCCCATATTTAAATATCGATTAACATGATATCCTCCATTCTCTAGAAACAACCCAGAATTTTCATCCACGTAATGTTTCGTAGCAACATCTTGGGAATTTACGGGGTTACTAACCCTCGTTAATGTATTACCATTCATATTTATAGAACCAGTAACAACAGTTGTTCCATCTTTACGTAAAAAATTATTATTTATGTAAGCGAGTGACACACCATCATCGCTTGTTTTATCAAGCTTTTCCATTCTTCCGAATTTATCAACAGGCATTTTTATATTACTAAAAAAGTTTATTTAAAACATCTTGAAACTTTTTACCCGAACCTAGCTCTTTTAGAATGTACAAACATAAATGACCGCAAAATACTTGCCCAGCTTGTTGTATTTGATCAGTATTATAGTGTATAGGGCTTTTTAGATACTCTCGAATTTCAATAGGTGGTTGTATGCCATAACTGTCAAAATAAATTTTAGTTTTAGCGTTTTTATACCAAGCAACCCAATGCGTACCAGGTCCACCACTTTTATCAAAGTTTACTATACCACATTCTTTTTTATTCGGTTTTCTCGGTAGTGTATCTAGTAAAAAGACTCCTCTAAAATAAGGTATCTCTAATCTTTTTGCAGCATCTTCCAATTCGAAATTGTTCAACGGTTTATTTGGTAGAATTAGCGTCGACTTTTTTTAAATATTTGTAATGTCTTTATTGTCAACCCACGAATTAAATTCGTTGGAATAACCTTTCCACTTTACTAGAGATTTCTTTTTTCCTTTTTTAACAACCTTTTCTATCCTATACAGCTTTTGACTGGTTTTCTGCAGTTCAGGTTCATAAAAGGTACCTTGTATTTCTTCTCCATTAAGATCCTTAATTTTATATGTTACAGGTGATGTATGTTTTACTTCAGAAACTGTAAAAACCTCCTCAGTCCATCTTGTTGTATAACCTTTCTCAAAAGTCTTTTTCTTTTTAGTTATCCTTACCTCGTCTCCAACGGAAAACTTAGGTTTTATATCTTCTTTTATTTCGAGAGGGTAAAGATTTCTCCAAACTCTCGTTTCATTTTCTTTTTTACTAGCATTTACTGGAGTCATTTTAATAGATGAATGCCTCGTGTTATTATATTTTTTAACGAGATCCGGTAACACATTGATGTAAACGTTTTTGGAGTTAGCGGAAAAATACTTCCACATTTTTGCTTTCATCGTTCTAATCCATCTTTCAACCACACTAGATTTTTCCTCATTTTCGGTAGAATACAATTCAACCGGGTCTTTAACATCTTTGTTATAAAACTCTTTTACCCTTATCCACCCACATTTTTTCGGGTTTTCTCTCCTTAAAAATACTCTTCAATGCTATAGCAACAGATTTACCTGTTTTATCTTTTAATGGTATCAACCATCCGTATTTAGAAAAGATGTCAATGACAGCGAGAAGGTATTTAACGTCACGATTAAACTTAAAAAATGCTTGCATGTCTACTAAATCCGCAGCCCATATCCTATCTATACCGTTTATTATAACTCTCCTTTTCTTAAATTTTCTTCTTACGGGTTTATGTAATTCTTCCGCTAAATTTTTTTTCCCATTCCAAATTTCATCTTCGTTCCAATGAGTTTACTCACCAAACCCCTTTCCATTTTTTCTCTAATAGTAGGATTGTAAATAGCTTTTAACTCTGTTACCATATTCTTATCGCACACCGCGTTTCTTGTGGCAGTGTCATTGTGCTTAAGATAGCAAACATCATGATGATAAGCAGCTTTATCAACGTGGTTTATTGGTTTACTCCATTCATTTGGTGTTAGATCTGGATTCAACCTTTTATTTAGGTTGGTACCCGGACCTGTAAAGTTGTGACCTGGTAGATGCGCTTCAAAAGGCATTTTGTTTATAACTCTGTTTAAAATGCTACCACCAGTAAACTGAGTTTTAGTTATTCCACAAACCACACATTTTCCTCGTTTCATATTTCTTCCATTTTTAGCACGCACATCATATTCTATGTTGTTTGTATCAGTATGTTTTTTACATTTAACGCAATACATCTTTTATATAAAATGGATATTATAAACTTATCATGGAATGAAGTAGTATCAAAGAGATTTAATCACTCCCTTTTACCAAAAAGTATTAGAGGTTTAATTATAGGTAAATCAGGATGTGGTAAAACTACTTTATTGTTAAACCTTTCACTTAGACCAGGTTGGCTCGACTACAACGATTTGAGTGTTTTTGGAAAAAGCCTTTTTCAACCGGAATACCGAATACTAAAAAAGGTTTTTGAAGAAAAACTACCAAAAGAATGTATCTTAAGGTTGTTTAACATGCGTGATGAGATACAAGAACTAAACATTGTACCAACAGCTTTAGTTGAAGAATGGATTAAAACGATTAAAAATAAATCGGATATAAATTGCAACTTCTTTGAAAATGCGAGATGTGTGCCCGATCCGAGAGAGTTAAGCTCAGGAAATAAAAATTTAATGATTTTTGATGATTTACTTTTAGAAAGACAAAATAAATGTGAGTGTTACTACATTCGAGGAAGGCATAGTAATGTTGACTGCTTTTACCTCTCACAGAATTATTTCAGACTGCCGAGACAAACTATTAGAGAAAACGCTAATTTTATTTGTCTTTTCCGACAAGACCTAAAAAACATTAACCATATTTATAACGATCATGTAGGTGATGATATGTCAAAGGATGAGTTTAGAAAATTTTGTCAAAAGGCATGGGAAAGACCATACGGTTTTGCTATCATTGATTTAACCAGTAAAAAACATGATGGGAAGTATAGAAACGGTTTTGACAACTTTTACATACCTAGGTGAGAATTGAAAATTATTTTTTTTAAAAAATATTAATTGTAAAAATGGAAGTATCACTTTTACCAGAATTTACGAATGAAGTTAAATGGGAACTTGTAGCATTGAGGAAAGAGTTGAAGGAGTGTACAATAGAAAAATTACAACAAATATCAAGAATAAATGAGATAGAAGACTATGTAAAACATGAAAAGTCTGATCTAATATGTTTGTTGATAAAAAATATAGAACAAGAAATAATAGAATTAGAGGAGCTTGATGAAGAAACGCAAAAGGAAATAAAAGAGGGAAAGTGGGATGCAGTAAATTGGGAACATGAAAAAAGAAATGTTGTTAAGCAATATTTTTGGTAAAATTGGCGAATTGAGTAACCTCAAAGATGAGGATATAGAGGAGTTAAAAAATTACGATTAAAAATGAAAATAAGTTAAGAAAAAAAATATTAATTATAAAATGAGTAAAATAGAGAATGCTATAAACATAGTTATTTATATAATAGATAAGTTTATGGAGGAATACGGTCTTAGTGGTATTGACTTTAGGGGTTTAGTGTTGTGACTATGAAGTAGAGGAATTAGAGAAACTCCAAGAGGCTGATGGTAATGAAAGCGATATACCTTGGATAACAGTAATAAAATTGAGAGGTTTATATAATGTAATGAGTAAACAAGATTTAACTAAAACGCATCTTTTATTTGATGAACTAACAAAAGGAACCAAAGAAACTTCGTTAATACGTGCTTTTTACGATATACTAGATGACATAAAAAAAGAATCTTAAATATAAAATGGAAGATCTTTTAGAACAAATTGTAAAAAATACGGAACACAAAACATCATTCCAAATCATAGTAAGCGACAACAAAACACGTTTTAGAACAAGGTTTAATCCCCCTATTCAGCTGGAAAAGGATAAAGTATATGAAATAGCTTTAGTAAACCTTGAAACTTACTACTCTTTTCCAAACATTAATGCAACAAACAACACATTCGTTTATTCTACAGACAATGGTACCACATGGATTAGAATAAAAATACCTGAAGGAAGTTATGACCTTGTTGACATTAATGATACCATTCAACAGGAAATGAGAAAAAAGGGTCATTACGATGAAGTTAATGAAGGTTATTATATTAACATTTCTGCGAACACCAATACCCTAAAGTCTGTTCTTACTCTGGAAAATGGTTATCAAGTAGATTTTAATCAACCAGGCTCTATTGGCAAAGTATTAGGATTTACTACAGCTAAATATACACTAGGATTTCACGAGTCAGAGAATGTAGTGAACATTCTTAGTATAAATAGTTTGCTCGTTAACATAGATATTATTTCAGGAAGTTATGTTAATGGTTCAACAAAAAACACTATTTACTCTTTTTTCCCAAATGTTGCACCTGGATATAAGATAATTGAGTCACCAGTTAATTTAGTATACTTACCAATAACATTAGATGAAATACATAACCTAGAGGTAAATATTACTGACCAAGACGGCAATTTACTAAATCTTAGAGGGGAAAATTTAACAATTAGGTTTCATATTAGAGAAGCGAGATAAATAAAAAAAGAATTACATATAAAATGACGAGTTACATTACTGTTAAAGTAAATATATCTGAAGGACAAAAGGAAAAGCTTCAACACGCTGTTAAAGCTGGTTATCCGGTAAGTATTCGTTTAAGTCATGAAGATTTACGAGGTAATGATGTTTTAGCATTAACCAGTTCACAATCAAGGAAAATAGCTAAAGCCTATGAGAATGGTAAGGGTATCACAATCAAAATGACTGCGAAACAACTTAAATATAACACGAAAATACAGGGGGGGTTTCTCGGAATGTTGGCTGGGTTAGCTGCTAGAGCTTTGCCGATGCTTGCAAAAACCGTTTTACCAGCTTTAGGTGTTGGTGCTCTTTCTGGATTAGCCTCATCAGGTGTACAAAAAGCAATGGGGTCGGGTCTTTATCTTAAAAAAGGAGGATGTGTTTGTCAAGTTGAAACTGATGGATGTGGATTATACTTAAAGCCATACAAAGGTAAAGGATTAGAGTCTGTTGGTGATGGTTTGTATTTAAAGCAAGGAGGAAAAATGTATGATGGAAATGGACTTTTACTCGGACCTAATAGTCCATTTGCTAATATCCCTATATTAGGAGCTATATTATAAATATAAAATGCATAGATTTGGTAAACCTAAGTATACGCTTACTACTAAAACTATATTTTGGAAACCTCATGAAGTAAGATATCCTCCCTTAAAGCAAGATCCTCTAAAATGGAAAATATACTCACAAGTAACTACACTCAAGATTCCTCCTCGTGATGGTGTGAGACTTTCGCTAGGATTTGGTTATATAACTACACGAGGAGTTGTATTGACATCTATTAGTAATAAATGGAAAGATAGTTTAACCATTTTTAATGGGACACATCTTGACAATGAGGTTAATGATATCATAGTCTACATTTATAATTTCTCACGAGAACCGATTGAAATACCTGAGGGTGAGTTATTCTGCTATCTAAAATATTTACCATAAAAAATTATTATTTTAATAAAAAATGGCAGATACAGATCAAGAACATCCCTCTAAAAAAAAAATCTATCCTCCGTTACCTAATCCAAGCGCCCCATCTATTGAAATGATGACACTAGATGACAAAGGTCATTCCTACCGTTTACAAAAAATATCCGAAGTACAAAAGTTTCTCGAAAACGAAATTCGAGAAAGAGATGCCTTAGCTAAAAAATATTTTAGAGCCGCGAGAATTGTTGACAACGTTGACACAGCTTTGATCACGATAACCATGGCTTCAGGAGTAGGTGGAATCGGTTTACTATCTACTGTTGTAGCTATTCCGGCTGTCATAGCATTAGAAGCATCAGCTGCGGTAACCGGGCTTCTTTCACTATTAGGTAAATATGTAGTAGGAAATTCAAGAACCAAGGCAGAAAAACATCAAAAGATTCGAATGATAGCTGATGCTAAGCTCGATACAATTGCTTCACATATATCCAAAGTTTTAATTGACAATCATATATCGGATGAAGAGTTTAAACTTATCATGGAAGAACAAGAGAAGTATAAGAGTATGAAGAATGAGATAAGAACAAAAATTAAGAAAAAGATATCTACCGAAAATGAAGAAAGTTTAATTGAGAAAGGGAGGCAAGAAGCGCGGGAGTCCTTTCGGAGGTTGGTTGAAAAGAATCATACTCCCTAAACCAGGAAAAATAAATTTTTCATGCAATTGTAGTCATGAAACGTGTTAAACTGAGGAAAAAACTACGTTAAAAACTATGATAAAAACTACGTTAAAAACTACGTTAAAAACTGAGTTAAAAAATTATTTTAGTAATTTAAAAAAATGTCTTTTTTAAAAATCGCAGATCCTGCAAAAAGGGACTTAATTGTAAAAGAGTATCTTGAAACGAGAAAGAAGATTCGGGATAATCTACTAGCAGAGAGAACAGGCGAACAGCAACTTCAAACCGATCTTTCAAAGTTTTTTAAACCTATAACGGCTGCAACAAAGGAGATTACAGAGGGACTTAAACCTATTAAAGAGGGTATCGAACAGTTGCCGCAAGCTATTACGTTTCCAGACTCATCTTTTAAGGCTACTGAAGAATCATTAGAAAAACAAGGAAAAGATCTTGGAGAAATAGCGAAGAGTTATTTAATGAGGCTTGGTGACCCGAAAATAACAGATACAACATTTGGAGTAAGGTATGATAATGGTAAATTATATATTGGCAACAAAATGGTAATGTTTGATGAAAATGATATTATAATTGGTAAAGATGAATATAAAGGAACACCGGATGAGTGTATGTATGATTATAATGATGGTAAAAACAAATGCTCTTTATCGGGATTACGATCCAAGCAAAAACCGACCTAGTGCCAATAAAAGTGATAAATGGAATAAAATACACAAGCCTATTTGGAAAAATAGGATAAAGTATGAAGGAAAGGGTATCGTGCATATCCCGTGCGACCCTAACGCATTAATAGAAAGACTAGACCTGTTGTTGGCAAGTAAAGAAGCAGGCAACACAGGTGTAAGAAACGAGTTAGTGAGTATTTGTGATGAATTAAAAAGACAAGGCGTTTTAAATTCACACGCTTATAAAAAATTAATGTCTATACTATAAAAATGATTGTTTTCACTAAACACGGATTTAAAAGAAGGTATTCATACGGTGGTACTGGAATCTTTGACAGCATTGCTAACTTTTTAGCGAGGCTTTTTACGAGTAGCGCGGCTAAACAAATTGCGTCTTCTGCCCTTGATGTGGGAAAAAGTGTAGCTAAGGAAGGTGCAAATAACGCTTTTAGAGGTTGGAAAAAGTGCAGCTGTAGATGTAGGAAAAAAATTAGTTACGAGAGCTTTAACACCAAAATCAAAGAAAATTTTACAAAAATATAACGCTGATACACCTAAAACCCATGACATTAATACATTAATAGATGGAAGTGCCATTGCTATTCAAGACTTAGTTAAAAAATTAAACGGTGGAGCAGGCATTAAAGTAGTATAAAGAAAAAAATATTACTTATTAAATTTAATCGTGTAGTTTATAAAAAATACAATACTAGTTCTATTACTATAGTAGGAGCATCTTTAAAACTAGATGCTGCTTGTGAAATCCTCGAAATTAATAAAACGAAATATGGTTATAAAAAAGCTGTTGTGAAGTTATCTCCCGAAGAAGTAATCAAGATGAAAGAGATTGAGGAAAAGGTGAATGAACGTTTACAGGAGTGGAACATACCCCAAATAACACTTGTATACGATAATAGAGTTTATCCTAAAACTAAAATAGATCGTACCGCAAAAAGCATTGAACTTAAAGGTGTGTTTGTGGATAATGATAAAAATAAGTCTTTTCCCCAGCTTTGGTTAACACAATTATAATTTATTTAAAATTATAATTGTAATTATAAAAAATGGACATTTTAAAAATCACTGACCCAATTTTAAAAGATGATAGTATTGTTGAGTATGAACACTATGAGTATGAACCAATCACCGGTACAAACCTCAACAACTCGGGGGGAGATATTAGGATTAACATTGAGACCCAAGATATTTTTACTCATCCTAGTGAGAGTTATTTACTTATTATAGGCGAATTAGTAAGAAGTGATACTGGAGCAGCTTACGATGCTAACACCAATATTTCTTTAACAAACAATGGTCTCATGTATCTTTTTAAAAATATTAAGTATCAACTTTCAGGTATGGAGATTGAATCCATATTGCATCCCGGCCAGGCTACTACAATGCTTGGTTTGTTAAAATATCCGTATGATTTTTCTAAATCACAAGGGTTAAATCAATGTTGGTATAAAGATACAACAGCTAATGCAGCTGCTGGAAACACTGGTTTTATTGTAAGAAGAAATTATATTATTAATGATGCTCTTCCAAGAGGTACCTTTAGCTTCAGAGTTCCATTAAAACATATATTTGGTTTTTGTGATGATTATGATAAGATATTGTATGGAATGAAGCAAACTCTCACATTAACAAGAAATGATGATAATGATGCAGTCTTTAAAACTGGTGCTGTTGGTGGTGTTGCTGCTCCTGTTGATGGTAAAATATCTTGGTTTACGCCACACGTGCTACCGGCAGATGGGGAGAAGATGGAACTTTATAAAATTATCGAGAAAAAAGAAAAAGTACCGGTTGGATAGAGAATGAGGCAGTGCGACTCTATCGCGGTTCCTCGGTCAACATCATTTACCTGGAGACTTTCTGTCAAATCATCACCTGAGGTGCCGCGTTTTATTATTGTTAGCTTTCAGACTGGTAAAAGTGGTAATCAAGAACAAAATCCAGCCATATTTGATCATGAAAACTTTAAAAATATTTATGTTACGCTAAATTCTACTAGATATCCTGCTGTTGACTATAATCTTTTATTCGTTGCGAACCAATTTAGTAGAGTGTACGGTGATGCCACATTATTTAGATCTAAGTTTTATAACATGGCAGAATTGGTGTTAAACCCTAACATTACTCCCTCAGATTAAAAAACCCTTTATCCTTTGTTTTTGTTTGACGTTTCCAAACAGAGTGAGAGATTAAAATACTCAGTCACCGATATCCAAATCAAGGCAAATTTAAATGAAAATCCGCTTGAGAACACTGAGGCATATGCTGTTATTATTAGTGATAGGTTAATTAACTTCCAGTCTGATGGAAATAAAATGAGTGTTTTGTATTAAGATATTTTTTTCTTATATATAAAAATGATAAAGATTACAGATTTAAAAAAAATTCTTAAAGAAAATAATATAAATTTCTGCTCATACTGGGATAAAAAGCGGTTAGTTGAGTTGGTGAAAAAACATGGATTGTTCCCAGAGGAGTCACCTAATTCGCCTAAAAAAGAAAGAAGTAAAGACCCCAGGTTTGATAGATTAAAAAATATTAGGAAAAATCCTAAACGAGTTAGTTTAGAGGATGTTGAAACTGGGGAAATAAAAACCTTTCCGTCAATTTATAAAGCGGGTAAATTTATAGATCATTGTCCACAAACGATTGGAAGTAGATAGGAACGGAGAGTTCTGTCCCAGCCCCATCCCATGGTCAAACCCCAAAATCTAGGACGATTTCAAAGGTCAAAATCTAGGACGATTTCAAAGGTCAAAATCTAGGACGATTTCAAAGGTCAAAATCTAGGATGATTTCAAAGATCAAAATCTAGGACGATTTCAAAGGTCAAGGTCACGATCAAGGTCCACCATCTACATTAACTCTAAAAATCAATTTTTCCCTGGCATCTCAATTTTTTTTCCCCGACACCCATATACCTATATGAATCTCTGACGACACCTTCAGCGAGAAAGGCAGAGGTGTCCCCAAGCTAGCGTATCGATATTGTTCTCGAGAATATACTTTAAAATATATCTTCCGTAGGTTGAGAAAAGATATATTTTGTGAGTGATTAAAAATCATCAAGCTCCATTAGAAATGTGACTTTTCCTACAACAAGACGTCCTTTTGTGCTAGCATTTGAAACAGTAGTCATTTCATCACCTGTTTTAAGAAATAGATCTCCAACTGTTAGTGTATATTTAGTATTTGAATTAGATGGTGGTGAAAAACTAAATGGATATAAAATTTTTTTATCACCAAACGTACCATCAGATTTTCTTTGAACTACAGAAAGATTAAAAAAAAGTTCTGTGTCATCTATATGTGTTCTTTTAACATAAAAAGATTGACCATCTAAACTAGTAATTACATATTGATAAAAAAATTCTGATCTAATTTTTAGTATTTTTCCATCCATAGGCATTGTAAAGACATTAGTCTATCCTTTAAAAAAATCACTCTTATTAATATTATTGTTAATTCCATTAAATATAAATGGTTTTTCATTGATAGAAAGTGTACCTGTATATTCAGCCCATATAATTAATTGTTGTTTAGGAAAATATTTTTTTTTCATCTATAAGTTTTGTAACTTTTTCATCTATAAGTTCTGTAACTTTTTTTACATTTTTTTCAACTAGATTATCCACATACTCTCTATTCACCGCATCATTTTTACTAGTAAATCTTGTTTGGTACAAACCAATTCGATTCGCTGTTACCAATTCACCTTTTGCTACATAGGTGGGATTACCACTTAACAGTACAGCTACCTCATTTCCATCCAAATCAGTTACAACATTCGTACGAGTAAACACTACTACATCGTCAACATATTTTTTGTCAGCGCCTTCTCCATCACTTGTAGGTTCTCCAAGATTTTTAATCTCGTTAAAATTCATGTTTAGATACCCATCAACAATGAACCCACCATTTTCTTTCACCAAAGGTTCATCAGCTATAACACCTTCGATCAATCTATCTACATATTGTTTGTTTGTTGCATGTTGTGGGTGAGTAGGTTCTGGAACATGTCTAAGGTTGTTATAATTCATATCTATATCAGCGGTTACCCTATAGTGCCCATTATATTTTATAAAAACACCTTCTTTAGAAACCGATATATCTCCAGCAAAAATACCTTTGTCAACATCATCTACATATTGTTTTGTTGCCGCATCATCAGGTTTTAACAATTCCTTTCCCTCCTTGATTTTTCTCGCTATAGTTTCATCCACATATTTTTTGTTAGCTGCTTCTCCATCTTGAATTGGATCTCTAACACCAAATAACCTTTTTTTTCGCATAAACAAGTTGTCTTTTGCTTCATAACCAGCTGGATTTCTAGGAACAAAAGCTACGTAACTTTGAGGAACCGCATCGCCCTGATCAGTGGGAGTTCGTAGATTAGTTACAGTATATGAATTAGTCATATCAATATTACCTGTGGGTTCAAATTCACCATCATCTCTTTTCACGATGAGTTTGCCTGACTTTGATATATAATCACCAAGTTCTTTTGTTTTACTCTCCATTTGATCATCCACATATTTTTTGTTAGTTGCATCTTGATCTTCTAAAGGTGGTGGTATTTCTTTTAAAAACCGATTTCTCATATGAATATCCTTTTTAGAGTATGCTACTTCATCTCTAACATCAAAGACATCACTAACAGGAACATTTATACTTCCAGTTAGTCTATCAACAGCTGCATCCACATATTCCTTGTTTGTAACATCTTTATCTTCTTCAGGAGGAGCAACATCTTTAATAGCAAATCCTCTCATTTGAAGATTGTTTTTACCGTAAAACCCATCATCTCTATATACGAAAGCATGGTTTACTACGAGTCTCCTTTCTAAATCCTTATTACCACTATCAACATATACACGATTTACAGCATCACCAGCTTCTATAGGAAGAGGTATATTTTTTATCTTATGAGTATTGTCAAAATCCAACGATCCTTTCATTTTGAAACTTCCATTTTGTTTCGGTCCTATTACTCCGATACCCTTGGTATTGTCAACATAATCCCTAGTTGCCACATCGTGAGGATTTACCGGATTACTAACCCTCGTTAATGTATTACCATTCATGTTTATAGAACCACTAACAACAGTTGTTCCATCTTTACGTAAAAAATTATTATTTATATAAGCGAGTGACACACCATCGTCGCTTACTTCATCATCTTTCATTCTTCCAAATTTGTCAACGGGCATTTTTTATATTACTAAAAAAGTTTATTTAAAACATTTTGAAATTTATTACCCATGGATAACTCTTTTAGAATGTACAAACATAAATGACCGCAAAATACTTGTCCAGCTTGTTGTAATTGATCAGTATTATAGTGTATTGGGCTTTTTAGGTACTCTCGAATTTCAATAGGTGGTTTATACCATAACTATCAAAATAAGTTTTAGTTTTACCATTTTTATACCAAGCGATCCAATGTGTACCAGGTCCACCACTTTTATCGAAGTTTACTATACCGCATTCTTTTTTACTCGGTTTTCTCGGTAATGTATCTAGTAAAAAAACTCCTCTAAAAGAAGGAATCTCTAATCTTCTCGCCGCATCTTCCAATTCGAAATTGTTTAACGGTTTATTCGGTAAAATTACGTTTTCGATCGAAATATTTGACATTTTTTAATAGTTAAATATTTCTAATGTCTTTATTGTCAACCCACGAATTAAATTCATCGGGATAACCTTTCCACTTTACGAGAGATTTCTTTTTTCCTTTTTTAACAACCTTTTCTATCCTATAAAGCTCTTGACTGGTTTTCTGCAGTTCAGGTTCATAAAAGGTACCTTGTATTTCTTCTCCATTAAGATCCTTAATTCTATACGTTATGGGTGATGTATATTTTACTTCTGAAACTGTAAAAACCTCCTCAGTCCATCTTGTTGTATAACCTTTCTCAAAAGTCTTTTTCTTTTTAGTTATTCTTACTCTGTCTCCAACAGAAAACTTAGGATCTTTTAATTCGATATTATCGGGGTAAAGATTTCTCCAAACTTTGGTTTCATTTTCTTTTTTACTAGCATTTACCGGAGTCATATTAATAGACGAATGCCTCGTGTTATTATATTCTTTAACGAGATCCGGTAGCACATTGATGTAAACGTTTGTGGAGTTAGCGGAAAAATACTTCCACATTTTTTCCTTCATTGTTCTAATCCATCTCTCAACAACGCTAGATTTTTCCTCATTTTCGGTAGAATACAATTCAACCCAGTCTTCAACATCCTTGTTATAAAACTCTTTACCCTTATCCACCCACATTTTTTCGGGTTTTCTCTCAATACTCTTCAATGCTATAGCAACAGATTTCCCTGTTTTGTCTTTTAATGGTATTAGCCATCCGTATTTAGAAAAGATGTCAATGACAGCGAGAAGGTATTTAAAACCGTGATTAAACTTAGAAAATGCTTGCATGTCTACTAAATCGGCAGCCCATATCTTATCTATACCGTTTACTATAACTCTCCTTTTCTTAAATTTTCTCCTTACGGGTTTATGTAATTCTTCCGCTAATTTTTCTATTTCAGGGTTTTTTTTTTCACCGAACGAGTCGGTGACGAGTTATTAATTCCCATTCCAAATTTCATCTTCGTTCCAATGAGTTTACTTACCAGGCCCCTTTCCATCCTTTCTCTAATATTAGGATTGTAAATACCTTTTAACTCCGTTAACATATTTTTATCACACACTGCGTTTCTTGTGGCAGTATCATTGTGCTGAAGATAACAAACATCGTGATGATAAGCGGCTTTATCGACGCGGTTTATTGGTTTACTCCATTCATTTGGGGTTAGATCAGGATTTAACCTCTCATCTAGCTTGGTACCCGGTCCCGTAAAGTTGTGTCCTGGTAGATGCATTTCAACGGGTAAGTTGTTTATAAATTTGTTTAAGATGCTACCACCATCTAGTTTTTTTTTATAAATTGTGTTTTAGTCATTCCACAAATAACGCATTTCCCCTGCATCATATTTCTTCCATTTTTTGAAACAGCATATTTTATATTGTTCGTATCTGTACGTTTTTTACATTTAACACAATACATTTTTATATAAAAAAATTAAATATTTAAATAAAATGGATATTATAAACTTATCATGGAATGAAGCAGTATCAAGGAGATTTAATCACTCCCTTTTACCGAGAAGTATCAGAGGTTTAATTATAGGCAAATCAGGATGTGGTAAAACTACTTTATTGTTAAACCTTTTACTTAGACCAGGTTGGCTTGACTACAACGATTTGAGTGTTTTCGGAAAAAGTCTTTTTCAACCGGAATATCAAATACTAAAAAAGGCCTTTGAAGAAAAACTGCCAAAAGAATGTATCTTAAGCTTGTTTAACATGCGTGATGAGATACAACAACTAAACATTGCACCAACAGCTTTAGTTGAAGAATGGATTAAAACGATTAAAAACAAATCGGATATAAATTCTAACTTCTTCGAAAATGCTAGTGATGTGCCTGATCCGAGAGAGTTAAACTCGGGAAATAAAAATTTAATGATTTTTGATGATTTACTTTTAGAAAGGCAAAATAAATGCGAGCGTTACTACATTCGAGGAAGCCATAGTAATGTTGACTGCTTTTACCTCTCACAGAATTATTTTAGACTACCGAGACAAACTATTAGAGAAAACGCTAATTTTATTTGCCTTTTTCCACAAGACTTAAAAAACGTTAATCATATTTATAACGATCATGTAGGTGAAGATATGCCTAAGGATGAGTTTAGAAAATTTTGCCAAAAAGCGTGGGAAAAACCACACGGTTTCGCTATTATCGATCTAACTAGTCAAAAACATGATGGAAAGTATAGAAACAGTTTTGACAATTTTTACGTACCAAACTCGGTATAACTCGTTTAAATTAAAAAAAATTATTTCCTATATAAAAATGGAAATAACTAAATTAATAGATGATCTAAATATAGGTATGATCGTTATTGATCATGTAATAAAAGAATATCAAACAGAAATTTTAGGTTCTATAAAATCTGAAGGTGAACTTAAAGCTCTATTAATACGCAGACAAGAGTTATTTAATTTAATGCATAAGATTGGGATAAGTGAATATAGAGATAATGAAGAAAATATTAACGATATTAAAATTTTGAAAGGATACTTTTTAAAGATAGCAAGAATTTGCTCTAGAGGAGACATCGATAAATTTAGGGAAATTTACACTAATTTAGAATCAAACGAGATTCCAATCTTTTTCCCAACATATGTATATAGAATATCATATTTAAATATTATATTCATACTTTATAAAATGGATATAGATCTTTTAAAAAAAATTGTAAAAAATACGGAACACAAAACATCATTTCAAATTATAGTAAGCGACAACAAAACATGTTTTAGAACAAGGTTTAATCCCCCAATTCAGCTGGAAAAGGATAAAGTATATGAAATAGCTTTAGTAAACCTTGAAACATACTACTCTTTTCCAAACATTGATGGAACAAACAACACATTCGTTTATTCTCCAGACAGTGGTAATTCGTGGGTTAAAATAAGAATACCTGAAGGAAGTTATGATCTTGTTGACATTAATGATACCATTCACCAGGAAATGAGAAAAAAGGGTCATTACGATAGAGTTAATGAAGAGTATTATATTAACTTTTCTGCAAACACCAATACCCTAAAGTCTGTTCTTACTCTGGAAAATGGTTATCAAGTAGATTTTAATCAACCAAGCTCCATTGCCAAAGTATTAGGATTTACTAACGCTAAATATACGCAAGGATTTTACGAGTCAGAGAATGTAGTGAACATTCTTAGTATAAATAGTTTGCTCGTTAACATAGATATTATTTCAGGAAGTTATGTTAATGGTTCAACAAAAAACAGTATTTACTCTTTCTTCCCAGATGTTGCACCTGGATATAAGATAATTGAGTCACCAGTTAATTTAGTATACTTACCAATAACATTAGATGAAATACATAACCTAGAGGTAAATATTACGGATCAAGATGGTAATTTACTAAATCTTAGAGGCGAAAATTTAACAATTAGGTTTCATATTAGAGAAGCGAGATGAGGGTTAAATAAATAAAAAAAAATAGTTATATAAAATGACGAGTTACACTAATGTTAAAGTAAATATATCGGAAGGACAAAAGGAAAAGCTTCAACATGCTGTTAAAGCCGGTTGCTCAACAACAAGTATTCGTTTAGGTCATGAAGATTTACGCGGTAATGATGTTTTAGCAATTACCGATTCACAAGCGAAGAAAATGGCTAAAGCCTATGAGGATGGTAAGGGTATCACAATCAAAATGAGTGCAAAACAGCTTAAACATAACACAAAAATAGAAGGAGGTTTTCTCCCTATGTTGGCTGGGTTAGCTGCTACAGCTTTACCGATGCTCGCAAAAACCGTTTTACCGGCTGTAGGTGTTGGTGCTCTTTCTGGATTAGCCTCAACAGGTGTACAAAAAGCAATGGGGTCAGGTCTTTATCTTAAAAAAGGAGGATGTGTTTGTCAAGTTGAAACTGATGGATGTGGATTATACTTAAAGCCATACAAAGGTAAAGGATTAAAGTCTGTTGGTGATGGTTTGTATTTAAAGCAAGGAGGAAAAATGTATGATGGAAGAGGACTTTTACTCGGACCTAATAGTCCATTCGCTAATATACCTATCTTAGGAGCTATATTATAAAATATTAACAATATAAAAATGGATATACATAAATTCGGTATAAAACCTAATATTACTACTCAACATAAAACTATATTTTGGAAACCCCATTTGATAACAAGATATCCTCCCTTAAAGCAAGATCCTCTAAAATGGAAAATATACTCGCAAGTAACTATCAAGATTCCTCCTCGTGATGGTATGAGACTTTCGCTAGGATTTGGTTATATAACTACACGAGGAGTTGTAGTAATATCTGTTAGTAATAAATGGAAAGATAGTTTAACCATTCTTAATGGGACACATCTTGATAACGAGGCTAATGATATCTTAGTCTACATTTATAATTTCTCACAAAAACCGATCGAAATACCTGAGGGAGAGTTATTCTGCTATCTAAAATATTTGGCATAAAAAAATTATTATTTTAATAAAAAAATGGTAGATACAGATCAAGAACATCCCTCTAAAAAAATCTATCCCACTCTCCCCAAAGATAGTTTTAGACCTTCAGCTCCACCTATTTCGATTGAAATGGATGAAATGGGTGGTCATGCGTATAGGCTTAGAAAGATATCGGAGATACAAAAGTTTCTCGAAAATGAAATTAAAAAAAGAGATGCCTTAACTAAAAAATATTTCCGTGCCTCTAAAATAGTAGATAATGTAGATACCGTCCTGGTAACTGTAACAATGGCTGCTGGTGCAGGTGGTATAGGTTTGCTTTCTACTGTAGTAGCTATTCCAGCAGTTGTAGCATTAGAAGCATCGGCTTTGGCAACTGGACTTCTTTCGTTAGTAGGTAAATATGTAGTAAGAAATACTCGAAGCAAAGGAGAAAAACATCAAAAGATTAGAATGTTAGCTGATGCAAAGCTTGATACAGTATCAACACATATATCCAAAGCTTTGATAGATGGTTATGTTTCTGATGATGAATTCAAACTAATCATGGAAGAATTAGAAAAATATAAAAGCATGAAGGAAGAGATACGTACCAAGATCAAGAAGAAGATTTCCACAGAAAACGAAGAAAGCTTGATCGAAAAGGGGAGGCAAGAAGCGCGTGAGTCCTTTCGGAGGTTGGTTGAAAAAAATAATTCATCCAGAAATTAGGTGTAAGTGTATTTGTGGAATTAGGTGTAAGTGTATTTGTGGAATTTCAACGGACATGTAATATATAAGAGAATATATAATGCTCTTATATATTAAAACTGCGATGAAAACTGCGATGAAAACTGCGATAAAAACTGCTATGAAAACTGCGATGAAAACTGCGATGAAAACTGCGATAAAAAACTATTTTAGTAATTAAAAAAATGTCTTTTCTAAAAATCGCTGATCCCGCAAAAAGGGACTTAATTGTAAAAGAGTATCTTGAAACGAGAAAGAATATTCGGGATGATCTAATAGCAGAGAAAACGGGTGAACAACAACTTCAAGTCGATCTTTCAAAGTTTTTTAAACCTATAACAGAAACGCAAAAAGCTACAGCAAAGGAGATTACGGAAGAACTTAGGCCTATTAAAGAGGGTATTAAACAGTTGCCACAAGCTATTACGTTTCCAGCCTTTCCTTCTATCTCAGCTTATGATAAACCATCAGAAGAAGAAGGAGGTCCGATATTTATTGGTGAAATAGCGGAAGACTATTTAAGAAAGTTTGCTACTAAGTCTGGAGCTGATACAACATATGGAGTATATGATAAAAAGGGTAATTTTTATATCGGCAACAAACCAATTATTATTCGAGACAACGATATTATTGTGGAAAATGAGGAATACCCTGGTACCCCTGGTCTATGGGAGCTAATCACATCTAAAACTCCGGATAGTAGTATTTTTACGAATGAAGATTACGAGAATTACGCGAAGTTGTTGGTAAAAACCAACTCCATTTATCGTGACAACGACCCAGGAAGTAAATATGCTAAATCTTCTAAAGGTAAAAAATGGAATACTATACTCAGACCTATTTGGGATAATAAAAGATTATACGAAGGAAAGGGTATCGTTGTTATCCCGTGTGACCCTAACACATTAATAGAAAGACTAGACCTATTGTTAGCAAGTAAAGAAGCGGGTAACACAGGTGTAAGAAACGAGTTAGTGAGTATTTGTGACGAATTAAAAAGGGAAGGTGTTTTAAACTCAGACTCTTATAAAAATTTAATGTCTATATTATAAAAAATGATTATCACTAAACACGGATTTAAAAATAAGTATTCATACGGTGGTACCGGAATCTTTGACAGCGTTGCTAACTTTTTAGCGAGGCTTTTTACTAGTAGCGCGGCTAAACAAATTGCGTCTTCTGCCCTTGATGTAGGAAAGAGTGTAGCTAAGAAAGGTGCAAAAAAAGCTTTAGAGGTTGGAAAAAGTGCGGCTGTAGAAGCGGGGAAGAAATTAGTTACGAAAGCTTTAACGCCAAAATCGAAAAAAATTTTACAAAAATATAGTGTCCCTCCTATCCCTGATACTCCTACTAAAACGCAAGACATTAATACATTAATAGATGGATCTTCTCTGGCAAAGAGGGAAAGCGCTATTGCTATTCAAGATTTAGTTAAAAAATTAAACAGAGGAGCGGGTATTAAAGTAGTATAAATCGTTTAAGTTAAATAATTATTTTCTATATATAAAAAGAGAATGTTAAAATTTAATTGTGTAGAATATAAAAAATACAATACTAGTTCTATTACTATAGTAGGTGCATTTTTAAACCTAAAAGATTGCGAAGTCCTCGAAATTAATAAAACGAAATATGGTTATAAAAAAGCTGTTGTGAAGTTATCTCCCGAAAAAGTAATCAAGATGAAAGAGATTGAGGAAAAGGTGAATAAACGTTTACAAGAGTGGGGTATACCTCATATAATACTTGTATACGGTAATAGAGTTTATCCTAAAACTAAACTGGAAACCGCTAAAAGCATTAAACTTGAAGGTGTGTTTGTTAATGATGAAAATAAGTCTTTCCCCCAGCTTTGGTTAGAATAATTTTTATTTAAAATTATAATCCTAATAATAAAATGGACATTTTAAATATCACCGAACCAATTCCAAAAGATGATAGTATTGATGAGTATGAATACCAAGAGTATGAACCGATCACAGGTACACACCTCAACAACTCAGGAGGAGATATTAGGATTAACATTGAGACCCAAGATATTTTTACTCATGCTAGTGGGAGTTATTTACTTATTATAGGTGAATTAGTAAGAAGTGATACTGGAGCAGCTTACGATGCTAACACCAATATTTCTTTAACAAACAATGGTCTCATGTATCTTTTTAAAAATATTAAGTATCAACCTTCAGGTATGGAGATTGAATCCATATTGCAGCCTGGCCATGCTACTACAATGCTTGGCTTGTTAAAATATCCGGATGATTTTTCTAAATCACAAGGGTTAAATCAATGTTGGTATAAAGATACAACAGCTAATGCAGCTGATGGAAACACTGGTTTTGTTGTAAGAAGAAATTATATTATTAATAATCCTCTTCCAAGAGGTACCTTTAACTTTAGAATTCCATTAAAACATATATTTGGTTTTTGCGATGATTATAATAAGATATTGTATGAAATGAAGCAAACTCTCACCTTGACAAGAAATGATGATAATGATGCAATCTTTAAAACTGGTGCTGTTGGTGGAGTTGCCGCTCCTGTTGATGGTAGAATTAATTTACTTAAAATATCTTGGTTTATGCCGCACGTGCTACCCGCAGATGGAGAGAAGATGGCACTTTATAAAATTATCGAGAAAAAAGAAAAAATACCGGTTGGATATAGAATGAGGCAGTGCGACTCTATCGCGGTTCCTCAGTCAGCATCATTTACCTGGAGACTTTCTGTCAAATCATCACCTGAAGTGCCGCGTTTTATTATTGTTGGCTTTCAGACTGGTAAAAGTAGTAACCAAGAGCAAAATACGGCCATATTTGATCATACAAACGTTAAAAATATATATGTTACGCTAAATTCTACTAGATATCCCGCTGTAGACTATAATCTTTCATTCACTTCGAACTAATATAGTAGAGTGTATGGTGACGCCGCTTTATTTAGATCTAAGTTTTATAACATGAGTGAATTGGTGTCAAACCCTAATATTACTCCCTCAGATTATAAATCCCTTTATCCTTTGTTTTTGTTTGACGTTTCCAAACAGAGTGAGAGATTAAAATATTCTGTTACTGATATTCAAATTAAGGCAAATTTTACTGAAAATGCTCTTGTGAAAACAGAGGCATATGCTGTTATTATTAGTGATAGGTTAATTAATTTTCAGTCTGATGGTAATAAAATGAGCGTAGTGTTTTAAGTTAAACAATTATTTTCTATATATAAAAAAATGATAAAGCTTACGGATTTAAAAAAAATTCTTAAAGAAAATGATATAAAATTTTACGGATACTGGAATAAAAAACGCTTATTTGAGTTGGTGGAAAAACACGGATTGCTACCGGAAGAATCGCCTAAGTTACCTAAAAAAGAAAGAAGTAAAGACCCTAAGTTTAATAAATTAAAAAACTAGTATGCATAATCCTAAACGAGTTAGTTTAGAGGATGTTGAAACTGGTGAAATAAAAACCTTTCCATCAGTTTATAAGGCGGGTAAATTTATAGATCGCTGCGCACAAACGATTGTGAACTGGAATGGGAAAACTTGGAATAATAAATATAAGATTAACATTCAGTAATTTTATTATGGCAATGACAAAGTCATAATAAAATTAAAAAAAAATTAAGTTAAAGTAAAAAATTTTAAGTTAAATATTTTTTCCTATATATAAAAAGAGATGAGTTTATTTAAAAGATTTGCGAATTTAGCTACACAAGCTGCATCTAATGTTTACTCAGCTGTTGTTCCGAAATCCTGGCGAAGAACAATTGATTTTAATCGGGGAGGGCCAATATTAGACTATAATATTGATAATTTTAAAGCCCCCGTATTACAGCCAACACCTTACACACCGCCAAAACAACCACCCCCAACTCCACCTACAGCCGCAGTTGAGGAGTTGATGAAGTATTTAGATAGTATTAAAGAAATTCCGAGAAAAATATCACCCAAGATAGAAGCTTTAAAAAGAGAAATAAATAGGTTATATAAGAATAAAGATAAAATAAGGATTAAAGAAGGATTATCAGCACTTAGAGGATTTACCAAAGAATATTATATAGAAGGTAAACCGGATTATCCACCAGCTGCTTTCCTCGATTTAGTGGAAGATGAATTAACCAATGTTATTAGAAATAATCGTCAAACAAAAGTTAAACTCGTTATGACTTGTTTGATGAAACACTATTAAAAATGAATTAAAAGTGATGTATTTTGATTCTGGAAATCCAATTACTAATTTAGAAGGGGATGATGCGGGAGAAATATATAGAGATATGGGGGAATGGATATTAGCTGCTATAGAAGACCAGGAAAAGAAAGAAGATTATTGGAGAGTTGTTGTCGTAATCGATTTAAGATTACACACAGTAGCATATAATCCGATAAGAGGTAATTCTTGGCTTCCAACTCCTCCTAAGATAGCGAGTACACAAAGCGTTATTAATCCAAAAAATGTGAATGATGATATGTGTTTTGCATATTGTATTCTTATAGCTTTAAACCCAACAATTAAACATTATGAAAGAATCGAAAACTAAAACCACTTTTAAACAGTATAAACATGGAAGGAATAAATTACCCCGTTTCCCTTCAGGATATAACTAAATTTGAAACCCAAAACCCATGTATATCCGTATCAGTTCACGGATATGATAATGCTGTTTATCCACTTAGTTTAAGTAAGGAAGTTTATAAAAGAGAACATCATATTAATCTTTTACTTATTGAGAAGGATGGTAAAAAACATTATTGTTTAATTAAGAATATGAGTAGATTATTATCTAAACAAATATCTGATCATAATGGTAAAACTTATATTTGCGAAAGATGTTTAAATCATTTCCAAAAAGAAGAAACTTTAAATAAACATTTAGAGTATTGCGGTGAAAAAGATGCCTGTAGAACAGACTTACCTGAAAAAGGTACCAAAATATTTTTTAAGCATTTTTATAAACAACAGATACACCCTTTTACAATTTATGCGGATATGGAGTCTACTCTGGAAAAGAAAAACGAAAATAAAGGTGGTGGAACAAAAGTAATTAACGCGCATAACATTTCGGGGTATTGTTTTTACGTTAAATCACTTTACGAAAATGTTTACTCTTCGAGGGTTTTCCAATATTCTGGCGAAAATGCGTCTAAAAAATTCGTAGAGGATTTAGAAAATGTTATAAGAGAAATAAATAGGATACCAACGAGGGAAATGATTTTTAAACTTTGTGATAAAAGAGAGTTTGATAGAGCGAAAAATTGTTGGATATGTGGGGAGTCATTTTCAAAAGACAACAAAAAAGTGAGAGACCATTGTCATTATACTGGAAAGTTTAGGGGAGCCGCGCACAATGCGTGTAATTTAAAATATAGAAGACCTACTTTTACACCCGTATTCTTTCATAATTTTAGTAAGTATGATGCTCATTTATTTATAAAAGATTTAATTAATACACCCGGTGAGACGAGTTGTATACCAACAAACAAGGAAACGTATATAAGCGTTTCTAAAAATGTGCCGATAGAATACACTGTTAAAGATAAGAAAACGAAAAAAGAAGAAAAGAAAACTAAAACGCATGAGATTAGATTCCTTGATAGTTTAAAATTTTTAGGTAGAAGTTTAGACGAATTAGCTAGCACTCTAGCTACGGAGGACAAGACTAATCTCTCGAAATATTTTGAGGGGGAAAAGCTCGAACTGGTATCCCAAAAGGGTATATTCCCGTATGAATGGTTCGATAACCTTAGTAAATTAGAGGAAACGGGGTTACCCGAGCGAAAGAAATTTTATTCGAAGCTTAAATGTAGTGGAATTGATAAGAAGGATTATCAACACGCGTTAAATGTATGGAAAACATTCGAGATGAAAACTTTTAAAGATTATCACGACTTATATAATAAAACTAATGTTCTATTGTTGGCGGATGTCTTCGAAAATTTTAGGAACGTTTGCTTCGATAATTACGGATTAGACCCATCATGGTTTTATACAGCACCGGGATTAGCTTGGGAGGCAATGTTAAAAACTACTAAGGTAAAATTAGAATTATTATCAGACCCTGATATGGTTTTATTTATCGAAAATGGTATAAGAGGAGGTGTCTCGACTATTTTTAAATGATACGCGAAAGCGAATAATAAATATATGAACAATAGATATAACCCACAAGAACCATCGAGATTTATTACTTATTTGGACGCGAATAATCTCTATGGTTATGCGATGCGTCAAAAACTTCCTATCGGTAATTTTAAATGGATGGACGATTTAGAAAATTGGCGAGATCAACCTTGTATATTAGAGGTTGATTTAGAATATCCTAAAGAATTACACGACTGGCATAACGATTTCCCATTAGCTCCCGAAAGATTAAAGACCGGCACAGTCGAAAAACTTATACCTAATTTATACGATAAAGATAGGTATATATTACATCGCGAAAATTTAAAGTTGTATTTAAGTTTGGGTCTAAAGCTTAAAAAGATTCATAGAGGGTTAACTTTTGATGAAAGCGAATGGTTAAAACCTTATATCGATAAAAATACTAACCTAAGAGTGAAAGCTAAAACCACGTTTGAAAAGGATTTCTTCAAAGTTATGAATAATTCCGTATTTGGTAAGACTATGGAAAATATTAGAAATAGAGTAGATATAAAATTAGTTAGTACCAGGGAAAAAGCGGAAAAATTAACCGCTAAACCAAACTATTACGATATAACCATCCTCGATGAAAATTTATGTATAATTCAAATGAAAAAACCACGTTTATATTTTAATAAGCCTATTTATGTAGGGATGTGTATTTTAGATTTAAGTAAGACATTGATGTATAACTTTCATTATAATTATATTAAAGATAAATATGACGAAAAAGTTAAACTTCTTTTCACTGATACAGATAGCTTAATGTATGAAATAGAAACGGAAGATTTTTATAAGGATATTAGCGGTGATGTTAAAGATTGGTTTGATACGAGCGATTATCCGTCCGATCATCCTTCGGGTATTTACAGTGGATTAAATAAGAAAGTTGTGGGTATGTTTAAAGATGAGACAAGTGGTAAGATTATTGAGGAGTTTGTAGGCCTCAGATCTAAGCTATACTCTTATAAAATGTGTGATGAGAAGGAGGAGGAGAGTAAAAAATGTAAGGGAATTAAAATTAAGCATTTATTAAACATGATCATTATAAAGAGTGTTTGTTCGAAAATAAGACACAGTTAAGGAAAATGGTAGTTGTTAGAAGTCATAAACATGAGTTGTATACTGAAGAGGTAAATAAAATCGCCTTGAGTGGTAACGATGATAAACGCTATATTCTCGAGAACAATATCGATACGCTAGCTTGGGGACACCTCTGCCTTTCTCGCTGAAGGTGTCGTCAGAGATTCATATAGGTATATGGGTGTCGGGGAAAAAAAATTGAGATGCCGGGGAAAAATTGATTTTTAGAGTTAATGTAGATGGTGGACCTTGATCGTGACCTTGACCTTTGAAATCGTCCTAGATTTTGACCTTTGAAATCATCCTAGATTTTGACCTTTGAAATCGTCCTAGATTTTGACCTTTGAAATCGTCCTAGATTTTGGGGTTTGACCATGGGATGGGGCTGGGACAGAACTCTCCGTTCCTATCTACTATTGGAAAATGGGATGGTAGAATTTGGAATAATAAATATAAGATTAACATTCTATAACTCGATAATAAAATGAAAATAAGTTAAGAAATTAAATCTTATTTAAAAAAAATATGAGTTTACTTAACAGATTTGCGAGTTTAGCTAGACGAGCTGCATCTGTAGCTAGACGACTCGTTCCGGAATTCATACAAAGAAGAATAACTGATTTTGGTAACTGGATAACTAGTAATGTGGAGACAACACAAATACCGCGAGTGGTGGATGAAATTGTTGAACATGTTAGAGAAAATTACCCTCCAAGACAACCGTTTGAGATTAGAGCTTCTCAATCCGCATTTAGAGAGTATGCTATACAACATGTTATAGATGGTAGAGAAAATTATAACCCACAAAGATTTTTCGCAGAAACGTGGATGCCTCTTATAAATACTCTTCGAAATAATTTACGAACAAAGGTAAAACTTATACTTACGTGTAAATTATGGAAAATGACAGATCTTAACCAAGGTTCTGTTGAACGCGCTTTCAGTAGTAAACAACATTTAAATTTAAACGGGGGAGAAATAGAGTATTTGTTGAATAGAATGATAGATGAAGTTTTAGAAAATTTAGCTAAATTTCAAAGAGAAGGTAGTGGTTGGACTTTTGGAAGTGTAGTGCGATTAGAACTACATACATCTTCTTATGTTCCTTTAGGAGCTTATGGTCACTTACCTTTGCCAAAATGGATTGCTGACAAAAAAGCAGTTATCAATATGAAAAATAAAGATGACAAATGCTTTTTATGGTGTGTTTTAAGAGCGTTAAACCCTAAAGAGCATAATGCAGAGATAGTTGACAAGGCTTTGCGAGCGAAGGAAAGTAGTGTAAAAATGGAGGGAATAGAGTATCCTGTTTCGTTTAAAGATATAGATAAGTTTGAAAAACAAAATTCGGGAATTAGTGTAAACGTGTATGGGTATGAGGATAAATATATTTATCCCTTAAGAATTACGAGAGATGAAAAAAGTAAACATGTTGATCTTCTTTTTATTAAAGATGAGGAAAACATGCACTATGCCCTCATAAAAAAATTTAGTAGTTTAATGAGAAAACAAGTAAGTAACAATTATGGTATGGAATATTGCAAACGATGTTTGAATCATTTTGGTAGTAAAGAACTTTTGGAAAAACATAAACAATACTGTAATGAACATGAACCTATTACTTTAGAAATGCCAAAACCAGGTACCATGTTAGCTTTTGAAAACCATGCTAGAAAACTTCGGGTTCCCTTCGCTGTATACGCTGATTTTGAAAGTGTTTTAGAGCCAATACACACATGCCAACCAAACCCAGAAAAAAGTTATACTATACAACGTCAAAAGCATATACCTTGCAGTTTTTCCTATATTATAAAATGTTTTGATGATACTGTGTGTGCTCCTATAGAAAGAAGTTATGTTGGAGAAAATGCTGAGGAAGTTTTTATAAACCAGTTAAAAGATGATATACAAGAAATTCATCAACGGTACCACCAAAACCCAAAGCCTATTGAAATAACAATAGAGGAAGAAATAAAACATGAACAACAAACACACTGTTGGATTTGTGACGAAAAATTTAAGCGTGTTAAAGTAAGAGATCATTGTCATTTTACGGGTAAATATAGAGGCGCCGCGCACAATGAATGCAACCTAAAAGCTATAAATCCTAACTTCACACCTGTATACTTTCATAATCTTAGTGGATATGATGCTCATCTTTTTATTAAATGTCTCGGTAAATCTGATGGGAAGATTGACTGTATTCCGAATAATGAAGAGAAATATATTAGTTTTAGTAAAGACATTTGGGTAGGAGAAAATATAAACCATAAGATTAGATTCCTTGATAGCTTTAAGTTTATGAGTTCTAGTTTGGATAAACTTTCGAGCAACTTAGAGGAAAGTCAATTAAAAATTTTATCGAGATTTTTTACTAAAGAACAACTACCTTTGGTTAGGAGAAAAGGAGTTTTTCCTTATGAGTACCTAGATTCACTCGATAAACTTAAAGAAGAGAAATTACCACCCAAAGAAGCATTTTACTCTAGTTTGAACAAAGAAGGAATTACGGATGAAGATTACGCTCATGCGCAAAAGGTTTGGAAAGCTTTTAATATGAAAACGTTTAAGGATTACTTAGAACTTTACAATAAAATAGATGTATTGCTTTTAGCAGATGTTTTTGAAAACTTTAGGGACGTTTGCTGCGAAAACTATGACTTAGATCCTAGTTGGTGTTATACCGCTCCTGGTTTAGCTTGGGATGCAGCATTAAAAATAACGAGAGTAAACCTAGAGCTTTTATCTGATCCTGATATGCTTTTGATGGTAGAAAGGGGTATCAGAGGAGGTGTTAGTATGTGTAGTAAAAGACACGCAGAAGCAAATAATGAGGATATGGGTGAATTATATGATCCTAGTAAACCATCAAAATATTTAATATATATAGACGCAAACAGCTTTACCCTTGGGCAATGAGTCGCCCTCTTCCTACACATGGTTTTAAATGGATGAAAAATAAAGAAATTTGGCAAAAAATCCCGTGTGTATTAGAAGTAGATTTAGAATATCCTAAAGAATTACACGATTTACACAATGACTTTCCTTTAGCGCCCGAACGTTTAAAGATAGAAAAAGTAGAAAAACTTATTCCAAACTTAAATAATAAAAAGAATTATGTTATTCATCATGAAACCTTAAAAACATGTGTTGATTTAGGTTTAAAGATTACTAAAATACATCGAGGAATTGAGTTCGAGGAAAGTGCATGGCTTAAGTCATATATTGATACAAACATTGAACTAAGAAAAGCGGCTAAAAATAATTTTGAGAAAGATTTTTTTAAGTTGATGAATAATTCAGTCTTTGGTAAGACTATGGAAAACCTGAGAAATAGAGTAACGATACACCTGGTTTCTAGTGATTATCGTTATAGGAAATTGGTAGCAAAACCAAACTATAACCACACAACAATATTCAATGAAAACCTAACAGCGGTACACATGAAAAAGACTAATTTAAAATATACTAAACCTATTTACTCGGGATTAAGTATTTTAAACATTAGTAAAACACATATGCAAAAAACTTATTATAATTACTTTAAAGATAAGTATGGTGAAAAGGTAAGATTGTGTTATACTGATACAGATAGTTTTATTCTCGAAATAGAAACTAAAAATTTGTATAAGGATATGGAAAAAGATATACCTGAAATGTTTCATACGAGCAATTATCCTAAAGATCATTTCTTAAAAAATAATTGCAATGCGAGAGTAGTTGGAAAGTTTAAAGATGAGTTAGGTGGTAAGGTTATGACTGAGTTTGTTGGTCTAGGAGCAAAAATGTATGCTTATAAAACTTTAGATGGTGAGGAAGATAAAAGATGTAAAGGCGTTAAAAAAGCGGTTATCAAGAAAGAGATAAATTTTGATGATTATAAAGAATGTTTGCTTACAGAAAAGGATCAGTATAGAAAGATGACTGTTTTAAAAAGTAGGGGTCATAATATGTATACTGAAGAGTTAAACAAAAAAGCGTTAGGATCGAGCGATGATAAAAGGTTTGTCTCGGAAAACAAGATTGACACGTTAGCTTGGGGACATTATAAAATATAAATATATAACTTATATTTTACTAAAGTTATATATTCGATTCATTTAATTTACTCGATACTTTGTTTGTCACATTCAATAATGAAGCACCATGTCCTCCCCTTATTTTTCTTTGATGTTTAAGAAACCATGAAGGACCACCATCTATTAAAAAAAATCTCTCTAACATTTTAAAAACTATTTCATTTCTCGTATTTCCCTTCTTTCCTATTTTTAATCCGGAATACTTTTTCGCTTCAGCGAGTATTTCTTTTTTAGAAGAATTAATAAAAGTATATAAATGTTTCCAAAGTCCTGCTTTAACTGTTAAATGTTGTCTTATCCTTTCGTCTATACTATCTAAAATGGAGTTTATATAATTAATCAAAAGAACGGTAAATCTCGCTAAACACGCTCTCTAAAATTCTCTCGGAAAATCGAAAATTAAATCTTCAAATTTCTTTTTAGTATCATCAACGTACACTAAATTTTCTCTCATATTTTCTAACGTTCTTAGTAACTTTTCATCGTTGCGTAAATTAATTTCTTCGAAAAACTCTTTTAACTGTTCCATATTAAATTTTTTAGTATTTTTTTTTTTTTTTTTATAAAATTTCAAATAACATCGTAAACTTTATCTCAAGAACAGACACCCGTAATGTATCACACGCTTACGTGTCTATTTTGATAGAATTAGACTTATAAAGGTTATGTTTAGAGGATCACACATCGTTACGCCGTGATTTGGGCGGCGGCGCCAACGTAAATAAGAGTGAAAATAGACTAATAAGCTAGACAGTGTACAGAAAATAGGCAAATAAGCTAGATAGTGTACAGAAAATAGGCGAAACCCGCAGTTTAGGTTAATGCTCTGGCAAAAGGGGGCTTAATGACCGAGGCGGCGGCCCCAACGTAAATAAGAGTGAAAAATGCTAATAAGCTAGACAGTGTACAGAAAATAGGCAAATAAGCTAGATAGTGTACAGAAAATAGGCGAAACCCGCATTTTTTGTTTAAAGCTCTGGCAAAAGGGGGCTTAATGACCAAAATGTTTTGGGCGGGGGGGGCAACGTAAGCTAGATAGTGTACAAAAAAAGGCAAAATAGCTAGATAGTGTACAGAAAATAGGCAAAAACCCGAAATTTAGAGGTTTAAAGGGCTTGAAATAAGCCAGATCGTGGTAATCGACCTCTACTTATGATCTTGAATCTAGACTGTCTGATAAAGTTATTCTTCCGAAGAAAATATATATTTTTTTCATTGACAGGAATTTGCTGAGTTGGGAATTTGAAACAGCAGCCCCCTTTTTTCTGAGGCATGCACGTAACCGATTGGTCTCTCTCATTGGACATTTACAAATAATTCATCAAAACAGAGAGTGAGTGGTCTTTGTATGCTTAAAAGTCGATATTCTTTCACTTGTATATACACAGACAACCAAGCACCGGTATCTCAGTCGGTAGCATACAGGACTTGAGAACAGGAGGTCGCTGGTTCGATCCCCGTCTAGGCCAATTTCTTTCCGAGGGTTGATGATAGTCATTGGGACAAGATTCATTCTTCTCTCACCGACGATGGTTATGTGGGAAAGCAGCCAGTGGCTTGGAAAGAATATCGTGCGGAGTACTGGTAAAAGAAACTCCAGCAAGGATAGGTGCACCGGCTGTCGCGATATTACTAAAATAATGTTGAAGACGGCGTTACCAAACAATCAATCAATGAATTACATACACAAACAACCCAAAACAACAACACAGGACGGGTATAGTTCAACGGTTATTTAGTGTCACTTGATAAGGGTTAAATCAAATAGATTTTTTAGGTAGGAATTATAAATAAAACTTGAATAATGTTAAAAGTGATAAACTATACAATCCTACATATACATATACAATAATTTCGTAATAAATCCCCGTTCTGTGATGTTGTTTTGGATTATTTGTGTATGTTCCAGTAACATAATATCGATATTTAAGACAAAGACATAGACATACTTTATTACGTATACATATACATGTATCTTGTAATACAATACATGTAAATGATTTTACCATACCTGTAGTCATGTGATGTGTACAATAACAACCCCATAGAATATAACAAAAGCCAATTTCTACCGTTTTACAAATATATTGAGAAAAAAAGGAGATAGTACTTATACGATAATTAATGAGTAACGCAAACTTGTATAGTACATGAAGAGCACACCTTGAGGGGGTGGTCGCTGAGCGTGAAAGTATATTATTCAATTAAACCATTTGATTAAACAAAGTGACTCAAAATGACCGTTAAACCAACAGTAAAAGTGACCGTACATGATACTGATTACCAAATCAATGATATGATATAAGAAGAGGAAGAAGAAGAAGAACAACAACAACAAACAAGCTAATACCATACGGGATGTGTCGCCTTTATTCGTTCTATTACGCCTCCACTTCTTCTCTGGCGCTTCTTTTTTTTCTCTCAGTCCTTTTCATTCAGTCTTGTTGAGGGTCCAGTTATATCACTTGATTCATTTACTTTGCTGCACCTTTTTAGCAATCAACAAACCTTCTCATCACCAAAGGCTAATTCAGGGGGATTTTCGGACGGCGTAGATCAAGATCAGACTGCACAGAACGTGCACTCTGATCTTGATCTACACTGTCCGCTACCCAGTCCTAGAATTTGATCAAAGCGATCTACAGTTCTAAGTATGCATTAATTTTCAATTTGATAAGTCAAAATGTTACTCTATATATCTACAATTCATAAAAACAGAGTTACCATTCTGCACAACTTTAATTGTCTCATTTCGTTTACCGTTTTCCAATGAAATATCAATAATTGCAAAATTATGTCGTTGAAAGTTGTAGGTATATAATAAAAGAAATATCATGTTGTAGTAACTTTCTAGGTGCTTGTATTTGCTTCTCGCTGCGGATGAAAATTTTAACATCTCTCTCGATCTTCGATCCCAATCGATATCAAATTTGCTCACGTTGTTCGAATCACATATACGAGGCATAGGAAAGTTATTTCAGCATAATATTTCGTATATATATATCACTGTCAGGTATACAATAAGGGAAAACATTACACCATGGTATATGAGAAATTTACACAGACATCAGGAAGTGTATAATTTCAGATATATCATGGCAAGAGATTTTCTATCCGACTTAGACCAGGTAGTCACCAACCATTCTTAAGAACGTTCTTAGTCTTATTCTTCATAATTTCTAAATTTGTAAGAAACACAACTTCTGATTGGCTAAACCAATTGGTTTAGCCAATTAGAATTTGTGTTGTTTTCAAAATTAGACAATCATGGTTGGTGAATACGGCCCTAGGTAAGTTTTTACTGCTGGATACCGGCCTTTGTATATATACATATAGAACAAAAGGAGCTGTATCTCTAGTAATATTTTCAAAATACTGTTCATCAATGAGTCAAATCGCTATGAGCATAGTCTAAATAACACATCCATCTGCATTTAACTTTGATAATTATAGAAATGTTACAAGGTTTAGTGTCTTTCATGTGAGATGTAAAATGTGGGAAAAAACCAATTGGGATTGGATTTCTTTTATTTATCTTTATGGCACCTAATCCCTCACGTAATACCTTCCAAACAAAGTTGCTGACAGAAGTGGATACGATGTGTCTCGTCCACGTAACTGTCCCTTGTCGTATGTAATGTTCTCTTTCCTTGGTAGACGAAGCGAACCCTTGTCAGTCAAAATAATCTGTGGTGTGACGAAAGGCGTTCCAAATGTTCCAGACATTTGCAGGAATGAGAACTTTGTGTTGGCATCGAACGTTGTATTGCCACATGTGGCGACATCCGTTGACTCGCATTTAAATAGAACACAAATTTGTAGATAGTATTTTCCTTCCTCAATATGTTTCCCATCAAACACTCCGAGTGCATAGAGGTCATTAAGTTCGTCGGTAGCATAATCGAGCATGCAGCAAAGCCCTCTTTGGCAGACATTCAAAGTTGCGGACGATTCATTCAGGAGGACTATTTGATACCAATCCTTAAATATCACTGACATCAATGGCGTCGTCTCATTTTCTTGGTTTGGCGTCTTCTCTTTTTCTTGAGTTTGTTGTCTTCTCTTTTTCTTGATTTGGCGTCTTCTCATTTTCTTGTTTTGGCGTCTTCTCTTTTTCTTGGTTTGGCGTCTTCTCTTTTTCTTGATTTGGTTTGGCGTTTTCTCTTTCTCTTCGTTTGGCGTCTTCTCATTTTCTACACATTTATCAATTTGAATTGGTTCGTTTGAATTCAGATCCTTTGTGACTGTGCTATCCCGATGCATGACGTCAACGTCGCTTATCAGTAGTTTGCCCAGTGGTGATGTCCTGTTATAGTAAAATGCATTTGTACCGTTTGGCGTCGATATCACGCTGCCTTGAAAACGGTATTTCGGTAAGTGAATATTGGCCGACAAGAGATTTACTTTATACGCCATTGCCACTGATGAATGGTACCCAATGGCTGAGTAGAATGGCATGACATCCATCCAGGCGGTTGGAAATGCGACATCCGTTATGTTGTAAGTCGTCAAGAGTGGAATCATCGGTTCATGGAATAGAATGTCAAAACAGGTAAACATGCCAAATCTGCCAAAGTCAGTATCAAAGTAAACATATTGTGGAGCAATTGGTTCGTTAAATTGATTTTCATAGAAAAGGTTTTGCTTGTGGTATATGGCGATAAGTTTTCCATTTGGGTCGAAGGCAATATTGGTATTGTATTGGTATTGTCCATCGTTAGGACAGTTTGGGTCATCTTGACTACATGTTTTTGCGTCTCCATAATTAGCCACCAGGTATAGCGAGTTTTCCTTAGCGAGACAGCTGAGGAAAACGACAACATCTAATGGCTGTGGAAAACGAGTTTGTTCATCACATGGTACCCACTGTACTATATTAGGGTCCGGAATGTCTTCGATGTATTGTCGCATGGAGTTTCGTTCTCGCACAAAACCGTATATACCGTATTCTGGGAACACGATTATATCGGCATTCTGAAAAAAAGAAAGAACAACAACAACAACAAAAAAAAAAAAAAAAAAAAAAAAAAAACCCAAAAAACATGCACTGTGAACCACAAAGTGCAACCGTCGGAAGTTGATAGTATTGAAAATTGATAACTATTTATGATCATTTGAAATGTAGAATATCCAAAAAATACACTATGATACTATTCTCAACTCCACACGCGGACTGATTGATTTATTGATTTATTGACTGATTGATTGAATGATGTCTTACGCCGCTTTAAATATTATTTCAGTCATATCAGCTCAAATAGTCATGTGTTTCCCCGGTTTTGGGTTAGGGCTCTGAAGTGTCTTGCCCAAGGACACTCCCACGAAAAACCGAGCGGATTTGGTGGGGCTCCTCAACATGCGGGACAGATATTGGTTTGGTCATTGCCGATGTTTAGCCTTAGCCTGAGCCTTTCATGAGGAACCCTTCGACGATGGTTATGTGGGAGAGCAGCCAGTGGCTTGGAAAGAAATTTGTACGGAGTACTGGTAAAAGAGACTCCTGGGAAGCATAGAAAGGTGCACTGGCCGCCGCGATAATAATATTGAAAACGGCGTTAAACACCGTACAAACAATCAATCAATTCATGAGGAACCGGAGATGGTTACGCCTATTGCAGTATTGTGAATAGTTCAGGTGATCACAAGCCAAACAATAGTAGTATTCAGATAAACCATCCATGCCATATCTTGAGCAATTCTTTGGATGAACTGGATCATGTGAGAACTCAAAACGTCCAACATACATTTCTAAAATCATTAAGGATTTTGCCAACATTTCTCAGGTCTATCTTCAAAGATATGCTACATCACTGCACCGATGTAGCAAAGCTGTAATAGATGTGGGCATACTAGGTATCAAACTGTTTTATCTTGTATGTTCACATAAGTAATATAGGGGAGTCAGATTGGGACTGAGTAGCGGACCAGTCCCTATCTGACTTACCCTGAGTCCCTATTCTGCTTACCCGGTGAGTGAAATGGGGACCAACCGGAAGTCGATTTTTGTAAACCGGAAGTGATTTTTAGTAAATGGAGTTATCTCCCCTGATTTTACCCTGAGAGGGGCGAAAATGGGCGTGGCTTAGGAAAGTCACGTGATGTCACTTCCGGTTGACGTGACCTTCCGGTACCTACTCTCCTTACCCTGAGAGGGGAAAGAGATTATCACGTGACCTTCCGGTACCTACTCTGCTTACCCTGAGAGGGGAAAGATGGGCGTGGCTTAGGAAAGTCACGTGACGTCATGGTTACAGGGCAAAGACCATTTCCGGTTGATCTTAGGCTGCACATGTTGCAGAGATTGGCCAGTTGCTATTCTCCTTACCCTGAGTGGGAATAGTACCTAATCTCCTTACCCTGAGTGGGATTAGTACCTAGTCTCCTTACCCTGAGTGGGATAATGTGGAGCTGTCTGGCCTTAGGCTTTGTTTTAGTACGGAATACTGTCTGATCTTGATCCACACTGCGTCAGAGCAGAGGTCAGGGTGTAGACTGGACTTTGACTTTAGGATTGATATGGAATACAGTTTGATCTTGATCTCACTGTACCAGGCTGAGGGTAAGGGGAAATGGTTTGACTTGGGCTTTTTTGAGTGTAAACTCTTAGAGTGTAACTCTTTGAGAAAATTGACAATTTTGAAAGATCACTCTTTCGTGGGGAATGGTAGCCCTGAAAAGGGCTGTTTTTTGGAGGCTGTGTTTTTTAGGCACAACCTCCAACTTTTCTGCAGGCTGGACAGCTACTTGCTGTCCGCCTCTTCAGCCTTCTCAACTCTGTCTCGTTGAGATCAAAGTGCAGAGAGAATGGTGGTTCATCATCGTCATCCCAACATTCAGTCACTGGAATGACGACCTTCTTCTCGTTGACTGGTGGCAGTGGTGTCGGCTTCAGGCCTACCCCACCATCAAGAAAGAGCAATCTTTCTTCAAAGAGTGGACATCTATTTTCGTCTTTTTTCCACTCTGTTGGTGTGATGACGAGCTCCACCTTGTAGTTTACTAGTGGGTGTAGTGGTGGTCTTTCTTCCTCAGCCATCATCTTTTCGATCTGGTTGTTAACCTTCTCTAGTTTTAATGAGAGGGTGGATACCGCTCTCATTAAATTGTGAACTGACTTTCGAAGATCTTCCATCGTTCAACTGTATAGGAAAAAATCGTCGGCTTTTATAAGCTGGTGCGGAGGATTGACCTACTTTGGCTCAGAATTAACGTTGACCAATCAAAATGTGTAATGATATAACGAACGAATCGATTGGACAACGTTAATTCTGTGTCAAAGTAGGTCAATCCTCTCGTCAGAACTAGGATTGACCTACTTTGACTCAGAATTAAGAGCGCGTTCCCGGGCGAAAGCACCCCCCAATGAAGGCGGTTAAACGCTATATGTTATTAAGTGTAACTCTCAGAGGTAGAAATGCCAAAATTTGAAAAGAATAATCTTTTAGAATTAACGTTTTCGACCAATCAGAAGCTTCGTTGCTTTAATGTTGACCAATCAGAAGCTTCGTTATTTATTTCTTTATTTGTGTGCGTAAAAAAAGAAGCTAGAAGGAGAAGATTCGTGTTATGCACAGGAATTGGACTTAGTCTTTTTTTTTGATATGGAATACAGTGTGATTTTAAAGCCCACACTGTCTCTGGTCAAGAGGGTTGGGAATAGACGTTTTTTGTCTGGTTAGAGCAAAAAATTGCAGGGACTGTGGACTTAGGCTTTTTTTGAGTATAACTCTTAGAGTGTAACTCTTACAGTGTAACTCTTTAGAGGAAATTGACAATTCGAAAAGAAAGATCTTTTCGTGGTGTTGGGTAGCCCTGAAAAGGGCTGTTTTTTCTGTGTTGGATTGTTTTTTTCGTCTTTACTGACAGCTTTTCTTTGGTTTTTTCGGGATCTTGAAATCAACGAAGTCATCAATCTTTTTCCGTATTTGCCCTGGCCCGTCATTGTCGAGATTGCCTAGTTGTTGAAAACTCCTTGTTTTTTGTGAAGTTGCCCATCTCCTTCCTCTGATTTTCTTTTTGTTGCTCTTCGCTGTTTTTCCTTCGGCTGTTGTTTTTCTTTCTTTACAACAGTTACGATTGACTCTACTAGTTTATGAAGACTGGTTTTATCAAAGTCAAACTCCATCGGGATTTTCACCGGAATCTGCACAGGAACAGGTGATACAGGCTTACTCTGTTGACATAATGTCTCAATGTTTCTGCTCAGTTGTTCAGTGTTTGTGTTTAAAGTCTTTATCTCCTCCAAATGTTTGTTGAAAGTCTTCAGTTCTTCTAAAATCTGAGTCAATACAGAATCTTGTTTTGAATTCAGCTGTCTTACTTCTTCAAAAATGTCGTCCAATATGGTCTTTGGGTTGATGAGTGTTGTATTTATCGCAGTCGATGGGTTGACGAGTGTTGAATTCATCGCTGTCGATAGAATATCTCCAGTGTTTTCTTTTGGTAGGAATTCGTCTATGTCGAAGCCGTCCAAGTTGAATCCATTTAAGTTGAAATCCATTTTTTCCGTTAGCGTTTATCCGTACTACTCGAGAGCTGAGAGTCGAATAATTTATTATTTAGAAAAATATCGTCGGCTTTTATACGTTTACAGGGAGGATTGACCTACTTTGACTCAGAATTAACGTTGATCAATCAAAATGTGTAATGATATAACGAATGAATCGATTGGACAACGTTAATTCTGTGTCAAAGTAGGTCAATCCTCTCGTCAGAACTAAGATTGACCTACTTTGACTCAGAATTAAGAGCGCGTTCCCGGGCGAAAGCACCCTCGATAAAGGGGATTAAACGCTATGTGTTATTAAGTGTAACTCTTAAGAGGTAGAAATGCTAAAAATTTGAAAAGAATAATCTTTCAGAATTAACGTTTTTTTGACCAATCAGAAGCTTCGTTGCTTTAATGTTGACCAATCAGAAGCTTCGTTATTTATTTCTTTATTTGTGTGCGTAAAAAAAGAAGCTAGAAGGAGAAGATCAATGTTATTGGATATGGAAATTGGACTTAGTCTTTTTTTTTATATGGAATACAGTGTGATTTTAATGCCCACACTGTCTCTGGTCAAGAGGGGTGGGAACAGATTTTTTTTGTCTGATTAGAGCAAAAAAATTGCAGGGGCTGTGGACTTAGGCTTTTTTTGAGTGTAACTCTTGGAGTGTAACTCTTAGAGTGTAACTCTTTAGAGAAAATTGACAATTCGAAAAGAAAGATCTTTTCGTGGTATTGGGTAGCCCTGAAAAGGGCTGTTTTGAAGAAATCAAGTTGAATAATTATTCAGAATCAGACGAATCGTTGAACAGCTCTCGGTGAAGTTCGATAATCTGGTCAGCTTTGGAAAAGGCATATTCATAAAACATTTCAAGTGTCCCTTCAATGACTGTAAGCTTCATTCGAAGGTTATAGCGGAACGTTCTGTTGTTTGTACGTTCTGCCATCTTGTACCGTTTCTTCACCTACTCTAAACGTTGTTCCAGCAAGACGGTCTGATTAAAGGCTTTTCTAAAACGTCGTTTAGCATCATTTAAAGTGAAACGTTTGTCAAGAGTTCTTATTCTTGAAGGCATGTTGATGATTTGGTTATCTACTTGATAATAATTTTTTACAATTGGGTCCGGACTTTATATATTCTTGCATAGGGATTGACCTACTTTGACTCAGAATTAACGTTAACCAATCAAAATGTGTAATGATATAACGAACGTTTCGATTGGCCAACGTTAATTCTATGCCAAAGTAGGTCAATCCTAGTTTTGAATCAGAATTAACGTTTTTTGACCAATCAGAAGGTTCGTTGCTTTAACGTAGACCAATCAGAACGTTCGTTACATTTTTTATCCAAAAAACAATTGATAAATCTGAAATGATAGAAGATAGGATTTACGCTTTTGACTTTTTTTGATATGGAATACAGTGTGATTTTTTGATACCCACACTGTCTCTGGTCAAGAGGGTTGGGAATAGACTTTTTTTTGTCTGGTTAGAGCAAAAAAATTGTAGAGGCTGTGGACTTAGGCTTTTTGGAGCGTAACTCTTAGAGTGTAACTCTTAGAGTGTAACTCTTTATGAGAAATTGACAAATTTGAAAAGAAAGGTCTTTTCGTGGTGTTGGTTAGCCCTGAAAAGGGCTGTTTTTCGAGTATTCATCTATCAAGACTACTGCTCTTCTAAACGATTTACTGGGATAATTTCACATCCACAGTAATCACAGCATACTGTCGAGCTTTCATCATCGTCATAAAATCCCTCATCAGGATCAGGACAGTTATGCTTCTGGCCAAAGTAGTCCAGAATAGCAAGACATTTTCCGCATTCTATATAGCATCTGCTACCGCACATCGGACAGAGAAGAATCTGCACCATGATGGAACGATTATGATTTAATGTATAAAACATTGGAATTTTATAGCTTGCAGGGTGGATTGACCTACTTTGACATAGAATTAACGTCGACCAATCGCTTCGTTCGTTATATCATTACACATTTTGATTGGTCGACGTTAATTCTGAGTCAAAGTAGGTCAATCCTCCCGGCAACGTATAAAAACGAACTTTTTTTATCGAGTTATTTTTCATTTCACAATGAAAGACAATAAAAATTTTAGTAAGTGTTTTGGAAGGAGAAAGGGCGAAGTAAAGAAGAGAGAGATGGAGGAGAAGCTAGAGCAGAAGAAAAGAGAAAAAGAAGAAAGAAGAGAAGAGGCTAAGAGATTGAAAACTCTCTGCGAGTTTTTTGAGAGACAAGGGCGCGAGTTTTCGCCCGATTTCATGTCACTGGTATGGAATTAATTTTATCCAGCCAGTGAATGGAGAAAAAACAGCCCTTTTCAGGGCTACCATTCCCCAAGAAAGAGCTTTTCTTTCGAATTGTCAATTTTCTCTCAAAAGACTTTCAGTCAAAGACTTACAGTCAAAGAAAAAAGTCAAGCCCAGAATTATTTCATATGTTTTTTATTCAAACAATTGTACAATGAAACAAGACATGAACTGTGAAAAACAATGGAATGAAAAACAATATCTGTTAAAAACATTGAAATGAAAAAACAATATCTGTGCAAAAAAAACCAATTTAGCATAAAAACATTTCGTACAATATAACATTTTACAATGCAAATTCACAATGCAAATTCACAAATGCCCCGAGTTCTCCATTTGTCTTCATGTTCCGTAATAACTGTATGCAATTGATCATTACCCAAATACATTGAATATTCACTGTCTATCTCACTGATTTCACGCATCCTTCTGTATGGAAAAACATGTTTTGTAACGCCTTTTGTTGAAAGAGATGAATATACACTTTCTTCTGTAACATCTCTATCAAATAAAATATATCCTTCCAAGGTATCCACTATTTCCTCGTCGTCTTGAATAGATCCTCTTTTGTAGCGTAAGTAAAAGTTAAATAAAACTGATTTCATTTTCAGAATGTTCAGAAAACTTTCTTCTGTTCTTCCTATGATCATGAAGCACCATCGACTTGTGGATCGCATTTGTTTTTCGATACCAACGTCTTTCCACCAATAAGCTGTTAAATAAGCTTTGAGAATGTGATCTAAATCCGAATCGTCTACCATCATGGCAATAAAGCTGTGTATAGCATACAACTTGCAGGACGAATCTCCTTTTGCAAAACCTTTGTGCAATTTATCTATCCAAAGTTTCACACAGTAGAATTTAATGTTAAGTTGCGTTTATTCATCGAGCGTGTGCTGTTGAACGAATTCTCCATAAATCTTTTCACGTAGTTCTATTGGTAAAGGCAGCATAATTTTTTCAGCGATATTTTGCGTCTTACTCGGACCGTTCAGTTCAAAACAATGTAACATGGAATTATCTTCTCAACGTTTTATAGCCATAGGGTACAGTGTCAGTATCATTTACAATAATTCTCTTGGTGTATACAGAACGAAACGTTTTTGTTTGCGGTTCACTGGTGACCGTTCTATCTCTATGTCTTTTGATTCTACAATCATATTCAATTTTGATTTCTGTAGCGCGATTCAAAGCACATTTTGAATATGTATCGAAATTCACCACCTGACTTGTATTGTAATCCAAAGTAACCCCCTTCACTTTACATTTGCTTTTCACTTTTCCATCTTTTGTTTTCATTTTGTAAGCATAATTCTTTGGTCCTAGTCCTCTGAAATGAGTGATTTTACAATCAGGCTCTTCATCAGTCCATTTTCCTAGTCTGCTGTTAATAATGGGTGGGTTCCATAATTCAGGATCATGAATGTACATACAACTATCTGTATCGAAATACAGAACTCTATCCTATAACTTTTCAAGAACGCTGTACAATTCCAGCCTTGCATAAGCTGTTACGTAGGCTCCTACAATAACATTGGCTGTAGCGTGAGTATCAATATGTTCCAACTTTGTTTCGTAGTTGACCAAGATGAATGGACAGTCATCGTCAAAGATTTCTACAAGCTTCACAATGAAATTTGGATTGGTGACCAATTCAAAATATTTAGACGGATCGTTGATGTATTCCGTCCGGGTCATTTTTTCACGCTGGGCTAATTTTCCCCAAAGACAGTTCAACATAATCTTAGCAAAGGATCTTCTCCCAGGATTTTTTTGAATACAACTTGGATCAAGACGAATACCTTCTGCCTCCTCATATTCACGAATAAACTGTTCTTTTTCTGAATCTGATTGACACCAACTGGGATATCCGCTAGCTTCTTACTTAATTTTCAAGAAATTATCCACATAGCCTTTAAAGAACTGATCTGACACAGAATCGAAATGCCAAATTTCATACACATACAATAACCGATATCCACAGTCAAGAGCCTTAAACAGTTCAAAAGTAACCCAAGTTCCTACCAAAGCCCTCTCTTCTTTGTTATGTCTACAAATGTTTGAATTTTCTTCTGCACATTTCATACAGAGTGGAAACATCATTTTGTTGTTACAGTGAACTGGGAGAACGGGGTGAAACAAATCATCTGGGGGTAAAACTTTGCATTTGATTATTCCTTCATACTGACGAATATTCTTCACGTCAATATTCTCAGTAGTCAAGATTTTTGGTTGACCTACAGGATAAGATTTGTGTTTGCAAACATAAGGGTACAGAGAACAAATATCAATGTATTTGATTTCCTTTTTACTTTTTTCCTTGACATCATAGGCAATTTTTGTTGCATTACATCTTCCTCCAGACAACCCCTCCCTTGGATCGATGGGATCCCGATTTGGATACAGGTTTTCAATGAGTTTTTTGTACTCTTTATCCTTTTTCATCTTAGCATCGAATTCATGTTCCCATATGAACTCTACGTTATATCCCATTTTTTTGATAGTTCCTAAACGTTCAAAAGTATGTTTATACAATCCAGACATTGTTTTTCCAGTAATGGGATTGATCTGTTTTCGATCTGTATAACATAAGGGACAGCCATGAAACAAATCCCCAAGGAATTCGTAGACAGTGTTTGATTGACGGTGAAATCCGTCTACACTGTATCTCCCGATTTGAACTTCACCACCATTGTTTGCGTGGCGAATATTGATTCCTTTTTCCATAGCTACGCTCTGGATCCAGCGTATCGCTTTCATGGAAAAGCGACGTCTGGATGCATCTTTACTTGAAATGATAGCTATTTGATTTTCAGGCAAATATTTGCTTCGCCAGACCTTGTTACATGCATCGGCAATGGTAACCGCCTCTAGAAATGGGCAAATGCCGCCCTGCTCAATAAACACTTTTCTGAAATCACCACATCCTCGTCTTAGGATATCAACATCTGACCTACAGTACATTTCCATCTCTTTTTGAAAATTGAATTCCTCATCCCTTTGAACTTTATCAGTATACCAGACTATGAAATTTGACCTGGCCTCTTCAGACATTGAATCGGGTTTGTAATAAGACATGTCCAAGTAGGGACCAATGTATCCCCAGAATTCATCTGTATTTGCCCAGTGTGGGAAGTAACCTTTTTTCATTTCTTGAAGACCAAATGTAGCTGGAAATTTTGCCAAACCGAAGTTCATGAAATTAAAAGAATCGATCAAACGCACTCCATTCAGTTCTAACCTCATAATGTTATTGCCATTCATGATCAAATTTGGAAGTTTTAGCCCAACTTTGATAACATAGTCAAGAATAAACTGTCCGTCATAGCCTTTGAAATTATGCGCAATAGCCGTGACTCCTTTATGATGTTCTGAAAAGAGCCAGTTGCAAAATTGACTCAAAGTTTCCTCACCTTGAAAAATAACTTCTCTTCCTTCTTTAAATTCACTGCATGTGGAACAATGAAAATCAAGTGGTTTATCGATACATTCATCACATGCTCTGTGTGCAATACAGTAATTCTGGATATGTACTCCCGTGTCTTGTTTGCATTCAAAATCAAAGAAAATGAACAATGGTTTTTTGACTACAGAAGAACTCGTCTTGTCATCGGTGTTTGTCTTACTTTGGTAAGGTTGAATATAACATTGATGAGAAAAGTCAACAATTTTCTTGCAAATATGACACTTTTTCTTTCCATTGCAGATATGATTTTTCTTTCTGATTTGATATTGTTGACCACATTTTAAACAGAGTTTTACTAATTCACAAATGGATTTCTTTTCTTTACCTTGAACATTTCTATGATTTTCCAAACATGCAGCACTGAAAAATCGTCTATGACATCCACTGCAAACATATTCTTTTGATTCTGATGGACATTTTCTTTTGCGATAACAACCTTTACAGATATTTGAACATGCATGACTTTCCCGGGACGAGTATCCCACGTCACAGAACTCACAATAACATGCACAACTAAGAAAACCTGCAATGGATTTGATGTAATCATAGTGGTTTTGATGAAAGTACAAATGTATGATTTTAGTCTCGTCTTTCACTTTTGGGTGTTCAAATACTTTTTCCACTTTTGAATGCTGTTGATGAACTTTAATGACATAGTCCTTTTCATACAAGAAAGACTGGATTTTTTTGTATTCGTCAATTCCTACAGACCGGGTTGACGGAACTCCAGCTTCATTCAACAGTTTCTCAGCTTCAGTCTTTTGAAGTAATTTGTTTGATTTTCTGATATATTCCCATCCTCTATTCCATGCTTTGGTGTTTTCACGTTCACTGTAGCAAATGCCCACCACAACTGCTCTTGCAAAACATAGGTGATCATGATTGTTAATTTGAATAATTGATTTATTCTTCTGGGCAAAAACCTTTGAATCCAATTCTGATGATCTTTTTCTCCCGCTACCACTTGGAGGTATTATATGTGTAATGTCAAATGTCATGAATCCATCGTTCAAGACGAAATCTGTATTCGATTGTAAAACTTTTTCAATTTCATTTAACATAGTTTCACCTTTCAGCTGTTCTGTAGGTAAGAAGGGAATATGAATCCCCATATCCAATGAAGGGTGGTTGATACTAATTCTAATCATATCCGTCGGCTCAGCATTTAACTTTTGAATGATTTGATGGGTAACATCGTCAAATAATCCGATCAGTTGATGGAGTGGCAATTCTTCAAATTTTTTAAAAGACGTCGTCAACAGATGTGATTCTGTTCTAAATTTCCTCGATTTCTTTTTTCCCTTCTCCGTTAAGTCATACAGACTTTTCACGTCTAAAGTAGTGTTGTTACTTTCTTCTTTTCGGTCCTCAATCATTTTTTTCTTTGGTGTATCATCTTCACTTTCACTTTTCATGATCGTTTTTTTCTTAGTTGTTTCATCTTTACTGTCACTTTTCACGTTCATTTTTACAAGTTTTTTCGAGAAGATATTATCTTAATTGTCACTTTCTACGGTCATTTTTACAGGTTTTTTCTTGGGTGAGGAGAAATCGTCTTCACTGTCACTTTCTTCTTTTTTCATTTTTTTTTTTGGTGGTGAAAATGACTCATCGTCACTTTCGCTGTCTGAATAGAGTACTATTCTTTTTCTTTTACCCATCGTTTATGTCTGAATGTAAGACAATGATACGGTAAGTCAGAAAACTCGGCATTTTATAGAGCCTATTAGCTCGATAGTGTATAAATAGAGACGATAGCTACGAAATCTATATCATTCTTCTGATCAACTTCAGACAGGACAGTTGACAAAAAATGAGCGAGTTTAATCTACAAAATACATCATTGATAGGAAAGATGATGTATCTGTATGTTAACCCATACACCCACGATTACGAGATCAGCAATGTTCCGTTAAGGTATCAAGTTCAACATATCGGGAATTACGTGGGATCATTTTTATCCCATCAACATTTAACAGAAAAAGATGTTTACCGTATTACCAGATACGGAGTTTTGAATCAAGCAACGATCGATAGATGATATGGGGTGGATAGAAAGAGAACAGATATTTGTTTTACATGCAACAAACCAGGACACTGGACCAGAAAATGTCCAGAAAAAGAAAAGCAGGCAGAAACAGTCGTTTTTGTCTATGTGAACCCACGCAGTCACGATATCAAAATTTCACCAACAATGGGATTTTGTGGTGAATTTCAGAACATGAAATTCGTTGGTGTTCTGAAATCATTCTGCAACGAAAATAAATGGAAAACATTCACACCACAGGCTACAACATCATCGGCTGAAAATCAGATCGAAAATATGCAGATCGACAACACGACTATCAGTGATACAGAGATCTGTAAAATAACAGAACAGGTAGAGAAAAAAATTTCTACAAACGATAATCTAAGAAAACAACCAACTTTGGAACTAAAAAACAACGAACTTTCTTCAGAGGAGACTCTTTCACCAAAACAGGAGAAAAAGCAAAACAACGAAAAAAGAGAAAGCGAGAAAAAAAAGAAGTTTTTCTTTTGCAAATCAAAAAAACATGGGGATAAAATCTGGACCTGTCCAGATATGGTATTAAAAAATAATGAAAGGGGAAGAAAACGGAAGAGTGAATGTGAATCTGACATTCCAAAGAAAAAAAGAAAAACACACTGAAAAAAGTTTCAACAAAAAGTGCTTGTTGAAAAAAACTTGCAAAATATTGTTTTAAGTTTTTTTTAAAAAATGTTTTAACAAAAAAAGGTTGACTTGTTTAAATGTTTTCATTCCAATGTTTTTTCATTCCATTGTTTTTTCACAGTTCATGTCTTGTTTCATTGTAAAATGTTTAAATAAAAAACATATGAAATAATTCTGGGCTTGATTTTTTTTCTTCTGGCTGTAAGTCTTTGACTGTAAGTCTTTTGAGAGAAAATTGACAATTCGAAAGAAAAGCTCTTTCTTGGGGAATGGTAGCCCTGAAAAGGGCTGTTTTTCTCCATTCACTGGCTGGATAAATTAATTCCATACCAGTGAAGGATACAGTTTCTGCAGCTTCTTTTGCCACCCACGATGCTCAGTGGGTGGCATGAAGTCCTTTAGATCGGGGTAAATATTCCCCATCTTCACCTTTGACGTACGAGTGTAAAACTCGTACCCCCGCCTCTCAAAAAAAAGCACACAGTGCTTTAAACTTTAGCCTCTTTCTTTCTTCTTCTCTTTTCTTCTCCATCTCTATCTGCTCCTCCATCTCTTTCTTTTTCTTTTCCCCAACCTTTGCCTTTCCAAATACCCCACAGAAAAAGCTGCTGCCTTTCATTGTGAAATAACCCGATAATAAAAAAAGTTCGTTTTTTATACGTTTGCAGGGGGGGATTGACCTACTTTGACATAGAATTAACGTTGTCCAATCAAATCGTCCGTTATATCATTACACATTTTGATTGGTCAACGTTAGCCCAACTGCATTTCCTCTATGCAAAACACTATTCTCAGTGATCCTAGTTAAAATACTTTGTAGTCACTATTTTTATAGCTCTGTAGACTATAAAAGACAATCGCAAAACACATTCATTCGGAACTCAACTGCTGTAGAGTTAAACCAAATCAGCACAATGTTTGGACTAACAATTTTACTTACATTGCTGAACTGAAATGCAATGGAAAATAGGAGAATAAAGAGAAGAGGTTAAAAAAAGTGAACCTGTACAAACAGCCCTTTTCAGGGCTACCCAACACCAAGAAAAGATCTATCTTTCCTCAAATTTGTCAATTTTCTCTAAGAATTACACTCTAAGAGTTACACTCAAAGCCTTCTAATTTTCACTTTTGTTTAGGTCGACTGAATCCTTTACTACTTCATTCAAATAGATCTGTTCTAAAGAGAATTTCCACATATGTATGCATTAAGCTTTTTTTTCTCAGAACTTTGCTCAGGGTGCTTTCTACCAGGTTCGCGCTCTTAATTCTGAGTCAAAGTAGGTCAATCCCACTGTAAACGTATAAAAGTCGTTGATTTTTTCCAAATAATAAATTATTCGATACTCAGCTCTCAAGTAGTACGGATAAGTGTTAACAGAAAAATGGAGCAAATGAATCATCGACTTATTGAGGCTCTCCGAGTCTTTCTGATTGGTGGTGATCAAGTACTGATACTAAAGAACAGGATTGAAGAGAATAGAATACAACTAGAACAAATATCACGCACATACGTAGATCTTGGTGAGAAAATAGTCGAACTAGTTCTAGAGACAACACCTGACATTATCTTGGTTGATGTGGAATTCGGGAGGCGGATTACTTTTAATAATGGAGCAATGACAATCACAAAAAGAGTCGGAGCATGTCCAATCTGCCATGCAAATTTTGGATGTTGTCATTAAAGCTGGAAAACAATCCAACACAGAAAATCAGCCCTTTTCAGGGCTACCCAACACCACAAAAAGATCTTTCTTTTCGAATTGTCAATTTCCTCTAAAGAGTTACACTCTAAGAGTTACACTCTAAGAGTTATACTCAAAAAAAGCCTAAGTCCACAGTCCCTGCAATTTTTTGCTCTAACCAGACAAAAAAAGTCTATTCCCAACCCTCTTGACCAGAGACAGTGTGGGCATTGAAATCACACTGTATTCCATATCAAAAAAAAGACTAAGTCCAATTCCTGTGCATAACACGAATCTTCTCCTTCTAGCTTCTTTTTTACGCACACAAATAAAGAAATATATAACGAAGCTTCTGATTGGTCAACATTAAAGCAACGAAGCTTCTGATTGGTCAAAAACGTTAATTCTAAAAGATTATTCTTTTCAAATTTTGGCATTTCTACCTCTGAGAGTTACACTTAATAACATATAGCGTTTAACCCCCTTCATGGGGGGGGGTGTGCTTTCGCCCGGGAACGCGCTCTTAATTCTGAGTCAAAGTAGGTCAATCCTAGTTCTGACGAGAGGATTGACCTACTTTGACACAGAATTAACGTTGTCCAATCGATTCGTTCGTTATATCATTACACATTTTGATTGGTCAACATTAATTCTGAGCCAAAGTAGGTCAATCCTCCCCACCAGCTTATAAAAGCCGACGATTTTTTCCTATACAGTTGAACGATGGAAGATCTCCGAAAGTCAGTTCACAATTTAATGAGAGCGGTATCCACCCTCTCATTAAAACTAGAGAAGGTTAACAACCAGATCGAAAAGATAATGGCTGAGGAAGAAAGACCACCACTACACCCACTAGTAAACTACAAGGTGGAGCTCGTCATCACACCAACAGAGTGGAAAAAAGACGAAAATAGATGTCCACTCTTTGAAGAAAGATTGCTCTTTCTTGATGGTGGGGTAGGCCTGAAGCCGACACCACTGCCACCAGTCGACGAGAAGAAGGTCGTCATTCCAGTGACTGAATGTTGGGATGACGATGATGAACCACCATTCTCTCTGCACTTTGATCTCAACGAGACAGAGTTGAGAAGGCTGAAGAGGCGGACAGCAAATAGCTGTCCAGCCTGCAGAAAAGTTGGAGGTTGTGCCTAAAAAACACAGCCTCCAAAAAACAGCCCTTTTCAGGGCTACCATTCCCCACGAAAGAGTGATCTTTCAAAATTGTCAATTTTCTCAAAGAGTTACACTCTAAGAGTTTACACTCAAAAAAGCCCAAGTCAAACCATTTCCCCTTACCCTCAGCCTGGTACAGTGAGATCAAGATCAAACTGTATTCCATATCAATCCTAAAGTCAAAGTCCAGTCTACACCCTGACCTCTGCTCTGACGCAGTGTGGATCAAGATCAGACAGTATTCCGTATTAAAACAAAGCCTAAGGCCAGACAGCTCCACATTATCCCACTCAGGGTAAGGAGACTAGGTACTAATCCCACTCAGGGTAAGGAGATTAGGTACTATTCCCACTCAGGGTAAGGAGAATAGCGACTGGCCAATCTCTGCAACATGTGCAGCCTAAGATCAACCGGAAATGGTCTTTGCCCTGTAACCATGACGTCACGTGACTTTCCTAAGCCACGCCCATCTTTCCCCTCTCAGGGTAAGCAGAGTAGGTACCGGAAGGTCACGTGATAATCTCTTTCCCCTCTCAGGGTAAGGAGAGTAGGTACCGGAAGGTCACGTCAACCGGAAGTGACATCACGTGACTTTCCTAAGCCACGCCCATTTTCGCCCCTCTCAGGGTAAAATCAGGGGAGATAACTCCATTTACTAAAAATCACTTCCGGTTTACAAAAATCGACTTCCGGTTGGTCCCCATTTCACTCACCGGGTAAGCAGAATAGGGACTCAGGGTAAGTCAGATAGGGACTGGTCCGCTACTCAGTCCCAATCTGACTCCCCTATTCTACTCACATACAGCTGTGTGTGGAACAATGACTTCTTCATGTGTTTTGAATGTACTTCTGTTGTTTGATAAACATTTAAGTGTCTAAGTTAAAATGGATATAATATCGTCATATGTGGCTTAGCTAAATCTCTCGAAAATCTAAGTCAAATCCGATTGTTTTTGAAAGAGTTGCAGGCGTGTTCATACATACACACTTATAAAATTCGCTAAGCTTACAACACTGATAAAAGTCGAGCGGCTTCTTTCGAAAATACTTCACTTGGTGATACAAACATCGAAATTTCAGGATAGTAAGTACCTAGCATGTACTGAAATATAAAATTAAGGATACCTTACATTTCATCATTTTCGAGATGGCCGCCACAAAAACAAAAATGGCCGACATTTTCAATTATATCTTAAATTCATATTTCAACGTTGATCTAATCCAAGAACTCTATGTGAACCTGACAACATTTCAAAGACTTGGCTGCCACATTGGGCAATGATTTTAGTTCGTCTCTTGTGTGATATTTTCTTCTTTCAATCGGTCTGTCCGTCCTTCCATCCATCCATCTGCTCGTCTTGTGCAATTAGCCAGACTTTACCTTGAAATCGCTGAAAAGGTCACGTTTTTTATTTATATTTTTTTTATTACTCTAAAACTTTCGCGATATGGTGCCTTGGGTAGAAGAACAATTCTTTTAGTAAAGGTCATGGGTACCAAGGTCCAGGCTCTACAGGTCACTTTGTTGTCCCGTATCTCATGAGGTTTAAAATGTGTGTTGCACTTTTGCAGACTTTGGTAGAGAAACAACACGCATTGTCAATGGAAAAACTAGATTCCTGTTCATTCTCTGGTAATGTGATCATAGGTCGAAATAGTTAGCCAAAACCTGATCCATGCTTGTTTGTGCCTTGAATTCCCATCTTACGACAAAAATATTTGTCAAACTTTACATGTGCTATGTTTTTATGACCTTGTGGGCCGCAACAGCAGGTTGTTTATCCAAATTAACTTTTCTAGTTGTCCCGTATCTCATGAGGTTTAAAATGTGTGTTGCACTTTTGCAGACTTTGGTAGAGAAACAACACGCATTGTCAATGGAAAAACTAGATTCCTGTTCATTCTCTGGTAATGTGATCATAGGTCGAAATAGTTAGCCAAAACCTGATCCATGCTTGTTTGTGCCTTGAATTCCCATCTTACGACAAAAATATTTGTCAAACTTTACATGTGCTATGTTTTTATGACCTTGTGGGCCGCAACAGCAGGTTGTTTATCCAAATTAACTTTTCTAGTGGAAACAAAATTACACAGTGTAAAGGACATTCCTAACTCTCACATAATTGTAACAAATTTGAAACCCAGCGCTCGCTGAGTCGATTTCTCAGCTAGGTAAAATTCTTTCTGTAGATTGATCTTAGGCATTGCGACAAGATTCACTCCTCACTCCTCTCTAACCGCAGAATATTGTTTTGAGTTATTTTGATAGTGTTCATGTCGGAAATAAGTCAGAGAAAAAATTGTTGCGTGAATAAGAAAAGGACGAGGAAAACATGGATAAGTGCATACGACCTTGCATATATTAATACAAATGGAAAAAAAATACTTGTAGTCAAACAAAACTTACAATTCAGACACTAAAAGCTTGTAATTTCGTGAGAACATACTAGTATTCTAGCAGGCATTTTGAAACTTTGCAACCAATTGAAAATGGACGATAACTAGAGGAACCTCGATCATATTCCGATCTAGGACATGTGATGAACATTTAGTAATTTCTTTTTATATTTGTATCGTCAAGTTAAGAAATAACGCAAATTTTTACCGTCAGTCGCACCAATAAAGGGGACTTTCAGATGCACGTACAGCCGTCAGAGTTTAACAGCAGACCATGAACATTGATCTTTCAATAACAAAAGCGCATAAGTATTAACCCTTAACTTTGTAAATAAGTTAAGTGAAACTTTTGAGCCGATAGTAAAAACCTGAATGTTGCTATCTCAAAGTTTTTTTGGTGAAATAAAAATCTTCTTATCGGACAGTGTAGATCTAAGATCAGACAGCACGTTTTGTGCAGTCTGATCTTGATCTACACTCTCTGCAAAAAGTCCTTGAGTCACGCTTAGCAATCAAAGGGTAAGAACATTCAAAACCATTATTCATTCACGTCTTTATATTAATCGTAATGTTACAGTCCTGCCAGTTGTCATTGTCACACTTATTGTCACACTTATGTCACAGTTTTACAATGAATGTCTAAATGACTTTTTAAAGATACATCTTAACAGCCAGAGAGTTAACAAACGCTGTTAAAACTTTTCAGTGTGTAGAATCTAGTTAGCTGTGTAAACGTAGATAAAAAATCGATATAAGGTGCATGGGATGAAGAAGCGCAAGGGATATGTCTTCGATTTAAAACCGGAAACCGTGGTTGTAAAGTCTAGGAATAGCCTCCATAGAATGAAATGCGTTCTCTATCCGTTGTAATCTTTGCAACCTTGCAACCGTCAGGGGCAATATTTGGCACAAAGATACGATAATGATTACATTTCATAAAATAAAGATAAAATTGGTTAAAAAACTGGATGAAAACGAGTAAGGATGTATTTTTAAATTAAAATGAAATATCTATATGAGCTGTGCTCTAACAAAAGGGGGTTTTACGCGTCTCCATGATACATTATACCAAGCAAGTCACCCAATTATCATGGATCCATAAAATACAGTTTTTTCTAACAACACACTTCATTTAAGTGAAATGGGAAACGTTTATATTACGCTTTTTAGCTCACCTGAGCACGAAGTGCTCAGGATAAGCTATTGTGATCACTCACCGTCCGTCGGCGTCCGTCGTCCGTCCGTCCGTCCGTCCGTCCGTTCACATTTCTTTGTTTACACTCTAGCATCTACAAATATTAACCAATCAGCACCAAACTTGGTCAAAATATATATGATCATAAGATCTCGGATGAGTTCGATTATGGGTCTAATCGGACCAGAACAACTGGAGTTATTTGCCCTTGAATTAGAAAAATTGCTATTTTTGACTTTGTTGACACTCTAGCATCTACAATCATTAACCAATCAGCACCAAGCTTGGTCACAATATATATGACCATAAGATCTCGGATGAGTTCGATTATTCGTCTAATCGGACCAGAACAACTGGAGTTATTTGCCCTTGAATTCGAAAAATTGCTATATTTGACTTAGTTTACACTCTAGCATCTACAATTTTTAACCAATCAGCATCAAACTTGGTCAAAATACTTATGACCATAAGATGTCGGATGAGTTCGATTATGGGTCTAATCGGACTAGAACAACTGGAGTTATTTGCCCTTGAATTAGAGAGTTCTTTAGAATAGTTCTTTGTCCAGAGTATAACTTTGTCATCTCCAGTCCGATTGACTTGAAACTTGGCATTTGTGTTTGTTGCAATAATACGGAGTGCAGTGTGAAAGAACCATAACTCGATCTCGTACTGTCTATGAGTTATTTCCCTTTGATCGTCATTCTTACAGCATTTTCTGCTTGTCCGGAATATAACTTTGTCATCTCTAGCCTGAACATCTTCAAATTTGGTATGCATGATTGTTGAAAAATTACGGGGTGCAGTGCACACGAACCACTACTCTTCCTAGTACGAATTTTGAGTTATTCCCCCTTTGACCCTCATTTTTATGGCATTTCTTGCTTGTCCGGAGCAAAACTTTGTCATCTTCAGTAGGAATGACTTGAAATATGGTATGCTTATTTGTTGCAATATTTGGAAGTGCAGTGCACAAGAATTGTAACTCTACCTCGTGCTGTCTTTGAGTTATTTCCCTTTGGTTGTCATTTTTACAGCATTTAGTGCTTGTCCAGAATATAACTTTGTCATCTCAAGTCAGAACGACTTCAAACTTGGTATGCATGTTTGTTGCAATATTACCGAGTACAGTGCACAAGAACAATAACTCTACCTAGCGCGGATTTTGAGTAATTCCACTTTGATCTTCATTTTTACAGTATTTCTTGCTTGTCCGGAACGGAACTTTGAAGTCTCAAGTCAAATTGACTTGAGACTTGGTAAACATGTTTGTTGCATTACCTGCCCTTTGCGATTATTATACCTCCTTGACAACTGGCGGTGGGACGGGCATATCTTGCGACAATTTGCCACTCTTGTTTCATTATCATTTGGCCCTGAACCTCGATATTTGGTATTTATCTTTATTGTAGACCTTTACTGCTTAGTACTCAGGTGAGCGATATAGGACCATCATGGTCCTCTTGTTTATTATATATGGAAATTGAACTGAACTTACCTCCTCAGCAGCAATTTTTGCCTGGTTTTCGTATTCTTTCAGATTGACCATCATTTGTTGCACAGCTTCAGAGTGATTCGATGCCATGTGGTCTGGGTTTGACACAGCGTGTTCGAACACAGCCGCCCGGTATTGCTTACGAGGAAGCCCTAAAGTAACTTGTTGATCATTGGAGTATCCAGACAAGAAGAAAGCTTGGTTACCAATGTTCAGTTCGCTAACTACCATCGCAAGAAAAAGATGCACTATGGCGTCCACACGGTTCATGGCGTCTTTTCTCTGAAACGAGTTTATGTCTTTGGAAGATGGATGTTCCGTGTATATTCTAAATAAACTTCAGTTCACACTTAAATAGATGCTTGGTATATGTAAATAATACCTACCGTTATATGAATAAGATATTGCAAAATTCAATAACCTTTTCATAGCTGAAGTAGAAAATCTGTTAGATATTTTTCGAGAGCTGAGTGCCTAGTCGTCTGTGACCACGTGTGTACGTGCTGATTCCAAATTCCTTTCACAAGGAAATGTGAGTTTTTTTCAAACTGAGAGATAAGAGATTATTGCACAAACCTGTCATTCAAGGTACGCTGCATCCAATAGTGTTTGTTAGCTTATTTTCCTATCCATTGACTAAGGGAGTCCATTTTTAGTGTGTGTGTGTGTGTGTGTGTGTGTGTGTATGCAATTACGAACAAAGGGAAAAGCTAATGAATTCCTTAACCCTTAAGCCAATATTAAAATCCAAAAAAATTCAACATTTTTTTGGGGGGGGAAAAATAATAGTATCTCCTAATCACACAGTATGTGCAGTCTGATCTTGATCTACACTGTCCGCAAAAAATCGCTGGAGTCGCGCATAGCAGCCCAAGGGTTAAACAGTTTAGATTGCAAAAACTTTAAGGCTCACATTTTTTTGAAAACGGGTAGCAAGTTTTCGTTTTTCGGCGTTTCAATCGGACTGTTATTGAATAATTGTATTAGAAAACATCCCCAAAATTGAAGCAGGACTTCGTCAATTTATTGAATGTATGGTGTTTTATGGCGCATCTACATCTAAGGTCATTTAGCGCGCAATAAAGAAGCAATGAAAGGACAGAACAGAATGTAAGAATGTGAGTCATGAGTATAATTATGATAAGAGATAGGTAATGAAATGATACGATGATGGAAAATAAATAAAATAGATATATAGTGATAAAAATAAAATAGTCAAATCGTCAATTTATCTGTTTTCTCAATCAGCATCATTTCAGTCCACATGAGCATTTGAAAGCCAACAATATCTTTTTTTTTAAAATGAACATATACAATCTTTCAATAATTTTCAGGTTTATTCGTTTTGGCTTATCTCACGGAAGACAATTATTGGACGAACTGATAGCAGCGCAAACACAATTACGAAATCCTAAAGCCCTATCTCTGTACATTATGTGTAATGAAGAAGGCCATAATGTAGGCTGTTGGAAGTGACCTAGTAGGGCGTGGAGAACCTTTGATAAAAGTCGACCACTTTGTTATCTGCAGCCGAAGGCGTTGAGAAAAAGTTTTTGTGTTGTTCGTCCGTTTGCCTGTTCATATTTATATTGTTTTTCATAAGCCACAGATTGATCATTATCTGTTTTCTTTTCAATTTCATGAAATACCATGTCATGGTAAAAGGGGGCTTGATGTATAATTTCATTATGGACCAATAACAAAAAGCCACATGTAGGCCTACATGCAAAACACAATACATCATGTTTCTTTTTTTTTTAAAAAGTCTTTTTTCGGCGGGGGATATCATTTCTACGAAATACTTGTTTTTCATTTTAGAGGTTTCGAGCCAGTTCTGAATTATTGTACGTCGTAAATCTATGTAAAGACATGCATCATAACAGTACTTCACCGATCCTTTGCTCTATGGACACATGAAGTACATTCTCTTTTACCGTCTGAAAACTTTGTCGAAAATGGTGCTTGTTATACGTATTGTTCAATTCTCGCCTTCTTTATCTTTACATTGTATTTCATACGGCTAATCAAGATGATTTCTGAATTACCTATTTTGATTCAAACTAAAATGCAGTGAACTGTAACCTTGTTCCGCCCTGCCAGGTCAATTCTTACAGCCTATATAGGCTATAGGCTGTAAGAATTAGCCTGGCAGGGCGGAGCTATGTTTCAGTTCACTACATTTTACGTAAAGGTAAAATAGCTAATTCGGAAATCATCGTGACTAGCTGTAATCTCCTATTAATCGAAATTTGTGGTATTGGATATGATGCGTCTCTTTGCGTAGATTTACGACGAGCATATCCGAACTGGCTCGAGGCCACTATAATGAAAAATAAACTGGTCGACCTATGTCAAAGGTAAGCCACGCCCTGCCAGGTCAATTCTGATAGCCTATACCAGCCTTCTAAATTCCTTTATCTGTTTTGTTAATTTGTTTATTGGCACAAAGAGCCCTTGCTACTCGGCCTAGTTTGTCAAAGCAGCAGTTTGCTACCTTTTCGGATAGCATGCAGTTATCTGTAAAGTGTACATACTTGAAATGTTTTGGGTCTTCAGGTATTCGTTCAATACACTCTTAATTTAAATGAAGGAAATGGAAAGATGATCACAGGTAGGAAACTTCATATTCAGAGCCAATGGCTCCGACGAGAAAATGTTGTGTTGGTTTTCCGTTTCTGAAGATGTCGGCTGAAAAACAATCAAAAAACAGGTAAGCTTGTCATTATTTGTAATCATATGTTCTTATACCTTTGAAAGTCCAAAAAAGGAGAATGTCATGCAATGTTCTGGTCTTTCAACGTATTTTCTACACTACGGAAAGTTGTAACAAGTGTACGATGTTGTCTGAATCATTTGTGGCGTGGGTTGACCTTAGCTAAAATAATACGTCACGGACCTAAATTCTGTGTATAATTGCCATATAATTGGCAATCAAAAGAGAGTCTTGCTGTCCCAAAAGCGTGAATTAATGTCTTGAAATGTTACATTCACTGCTGGTAAAGAATTGAAAAGAAATAGCACAAAAATGATAAAAAATAAAGAAGGGCTCCGATTATGTGGGCCGGCTCTGAATATGTAAGTCGGCACCGATTGATGAGGGCTTCATTTCAGAAATTTAGTTTTTTGTAAGAAAATACTTAGGAAGTAGGCTTTATTTTTCCGTTAATACCTTTTAGTCCAAAATGTAATACTTTTGTTGGATGGAACATGACCGAATTTATGAACATACAAAGGACTGGTATTGTCACGATTGAAAAATGCTGTCGAACATTAGTCTATCTAAATTTTGAAAATACTCTAGTGTAGATTTTGATTAACAGAATGGTCTATACATGTATATACCATTTGTCATGCTTTCGTTGTAAGTGCAGCCCACGTGTAAGCAAAAAAATAAAAATGAAAAAATATTTGGCATCTTCGGAAGACTATCTGGTCTTGAAACAGTCATTAAAAAGCCAGATGGAAAATGTACCGACCGTAGCAGAGATGATGAATAGAAAAAAACTTTTACAAAGCGTGAGAAATACAATTGACCTATTCGCATTACACACCTAGGGTATATGTGTGACCACTCTCAACTCTTCTCAACACCTAACACGACACAACAGTATGCCGGGTCTGTGGGGTATATACAAGTCTTTAACAAAAAAAAAAAAATCAATTTCACAAGCACGCCAAGACCAAAAATGTTCATAGATCCCTGATTTTGATTGTACTCTCTCAGATCTTTCAATGCAGAATATGTCATATATTAGTTATTTTCTAAGCCTTTTTATCCTAAATAATGACCCAAAACAGCTAATTGCATACACAATCAGTAAATCATGATATTGGAGCTGCAATCTCAATCTAATTACGGCGTAAAGTGAATGATTGCTAATGATTATATTAGAAATAAGGAGGGGTCGGTGTGAGATTTCTGAAACTGGTGCAAACAATGTTTAGGACAGTCATACAAATATCTAGGACGGAAAAAGAAAAATAAATAACTCAAAGCTATTCATTATGAACCCTTAAAGTGCCTGTCACAACTTAAGTTGGTTCTGCAGCCAGTATAGATCAATACTAGACTGTACAAAACGTGATCGTTTGTTTGTTTGGATGAATATTTGTTTATCATCGGCTTAAAGGTAACTGATATGTGACATTTTCTGATCTAATATGCATCTGGTTAATTGAACATTGAAAGATCTGAGTAAGCACTATCAGAATCAGGGATCTATGAACATTTTTGGTCTTGACGTGCTTGTGAAATAGATTCTTTTTCGTTGTTAAAGACTTGTATACACCCCACCCACCTGACATACTGTTGTGTAGTGTTAAGTATTAAAAAGAGTTAAGAGTGTTCACACATATACCCTGAGGCGTGTATTGCGAATAGATCAATTGTATATCTCACGTTTTGTAAAAGTTTTTTTTTTTTTTATTCATCATCTCTGCTACGGTCGGTACATTTTCCATCTAGCTTTTTAATGACTGTTTTCAGACCAAAGAGCCTTCCAAAGATGCCAAATATTTTTTCATTATTTTTGCTTACGTGTGGGCTGCACTTACGACGAAAGCATGACAAATACTATACCATTCTGTTAATCAAAATCTACACTAGAGTATTTTCAAAATTTAGATAGACTAATGTTCGACAGCATTTTTTCAATCGTGACAATACCAGTCCTTTGTATGTTCATAAATTCGGTCATGTTCCATCCAACAATAGTGCTATATTTTGGACTGAAAGGTGTTAATGGAAAAACAAAGCCTACTTCCTAAGTAATTTTTTACAAAAAACTAAAGTTTTGAAATGAAGCCCTCATCAATCGGTGCCGACTTACATATTCAGAGCCGGCCCACATAATCGGAGCCCTTCTTCATTTTCATCATTTTTGTGCTATTTCTTTTCAATTCTTTACCAGCAGTGAATGTAACATTTCAAGACATTAATTCACGCTTTTGGGACAGCAAGACTCTCTTTTATTTGCTAATTACATGGCAATAATAGACTAAATTTAGATCCGTGACGTATTATTTTAGCTAAGGTCAACCCACGCCACAAATGATTCAGACAACATCGTACACTTGTTACAACTTTCCGTAGTGTAGAAAACACGTTGAAAGACCAGAGCATTGCATGACATTCTCCTTTTTTGGACTTTCAAAGATTTAAGAACACATGATTACAAATAATGACAAGCTTACCTGTTTTTTGGTTGTTTTTCAGCCGACATCTTCAGAAACGGAAGACCAACACAACATTTTCTCGTCGGAGCCATTGGCTCTGAATATGAAGTTTCCTACCCGTGATAATGCTCACACCTACCAAGTGGTGAATCTTTTACTCTAACATGACACGTGAACTCGGGTCTATAAACACAGTGCAACGAAAGCCTGGTAAAAAACACGTCATCCTATATAAAGTGACGTCATTCTATGTACAGTAAGTCGCTCGTGGCTGTTTCGTGTCTCCGCCCTCCGATATTTTATCAATGAAAATCACTTGACAAAAACAAATCGTCATTTTCCGCGACTCGACCAAGGAGGAAGGAAAAATTCAAAGATTTACCGATATTAACTGTTTTTGGTAAAAATCGACAACGATAAAACTATTTGAAATGTTACCAGTAAACGTATCTAAATCGAGAGTCTTTTCATGTTGAAGATTAGTTTAAAATTGGTCGTCGTTGCATTGGAAATTGGATTGGAAGTGGGTGGAGGGATATTCAGAGTATTCGAAGCGACTGCGACTCTAATGCTTGACGATATATTAAATCTTGTTTGTCATTTGAAAGCGAGAAAATATAATAGTATTAAAACAGTGCGGTTTTTTATGTTGTATTTGATGCCTAAGGTTTTATTTAAATTTTGCTTCTTTTTATATTTACCGACTGGGCAATGGGGTACTGTTTTGGTTAGTAACTAGAAGAGTCATGGTTTATTCAAGGGAATATAGTCCGCATCCGCTCTTGTACACTAAGTATGAACTTGCTTTCCTTTGATCAAAAGTTGGTCTTCATGATCAAAATGTTAGAATCGAAATAATCTTCTTTCTATCCTGGTTTATCGTTCAATAAACCACGGTAGTGAGTCATGACGCGCAATGAATAAACCACTTGGACTATTGCAGTATCGAATTCCCAGCTTAGCCAATTTCTTTCTGAGGACTGATGATAGTCATTGCGACATGATTCATTCCTCTCTCAACGCTGATCTAGTTTTCGACGATAGTAACTGTGGGTAAGCAGAAATTCTTTCGAATAAGCCAAACGCCTATTATGCTTGTTTAACCATTTACCAAAAAATCACGTGTCTTAACGACCCTCGAGACAGACAGCTTTTGAAAACATTGTGGGAATTGCAGAAAGAACTGGTAATCAATGTTTTAAGCCCATTTTAGGACAGATCTTAAAATTTGAGCCACAATTATAGTTTCGTCTGATAATGCTTTCAATTTAGACTGGTCTAAAATGTGGAAGTTTTGTAAAGATTTTAGTCAATAGAAAACAACATGACTTTAGAGTGTTTAGTCTGATTCTAAATCTACACCTTTCGTTTTCTCTGCTGGCCAAAAGTCATTAGGCTAATTACCATCACTGATGAAAGTCATTGTTACATTGGATTTGTTCTTCTCTTAGCGTAGGACCTTGTCTATGTGAGAAAGTGGCTTGGAAAGATAATTGTGTGTAGATCAAGATTAGACTTCTGAAAACGTGCAGTCTCATCCTGGTTCAATCCCCGGCTCGGCCAATTTCTTTCCGAGGATTGATGATAATCATTGCGACAGGATTTATTCCTCTCCCACCGCTGATCATTGTTTTATTCATTCAAACGACAGGCTTTCTACAGGTTCCTTTAATATTTTAGGTATATGAGATTTTTGATAATGATTAGATTATCTTCCAAGGATATGTATTGTTATTCTGTTTTTATTAATCTAATTCAAACTTTCGAGCAGCAGCATTATAACTTTTACTCCAATGTATCTCTACTTAAATGCAAATGAAAATTGGTCAGAATGTTTGTCTTCATATCTTGGACGAGTTTGAAAATGGGTCATGTCAGGTCAAAATATAGGTCACTCTGTCAAATCTAGGAAAAATGTTGTGTAAGCCCTTGAGGTCAAATGTTCTGTCTAATAGTAACTTTGTAAGAATGTTTGTCTTTGTAATATCTAAGATGAGTTTAAGAAACGGTGACATCGGGTCAAAAACTAGGTCCCAAGGTCAAATCTTTGGAAAGCTTATCATTCTGTTTTTATTTATTTTATTCAAACTTCCTAGCAGCAATGTAATTTTGTTTTACTACAATGCGTGTCTCCATAAATGGGTCACGTCCGGTAAAAAACTAGGATACCATGTGAAATCTCAGAAAAAACTCGTGTACCTTCTAGAGGCCATATCTTTTGTCAGATACCCTTGAAAAATTAACCAGAATGTTTGTCTTAATGAAATATCGGAAGATTTTGAAAATGGATCACCTTGGTTCAAAAACTAGACCACGGGTCAAATCTTTGAAAAAGCTTTTATATGCCTTCGAGACCACAGTTTTATTCCAATACGAAGGAAATTTGTTCAGAATGTTTTTTGAAAACATGTTCGGTAAAAAAATAGGTCACGGAGTCAAATCTTAGGAAAACTTTATGTACTCTCTATAGGCCATTTTTTTTGCCAGACACTGTGAAACTTGGTCAAAATGTTCGTCTTGATAGTATCTCAGATAGGTTTGGAAGTGGATCACATCGGGTCAAAAACAAGGTCACTAAGTCAACCTTTGAAAAACCTTGTGTATGCTCTTGATGCCAAATTTTCAGACTAACACTCATGAAAGTTGGTAAAAAGGTTTGTCTTGTTAATATATCAGACGAGTTTGAAAAAAGGCCACATCGGATCAAAAACTAGGTCACAAGATCAAATCTTTGAAAAGGCTTGTGTACGCTCTTGTGGCAACGATTTCGATACCATATTCATACAAGAAGTCTGTGATGGCCCTGAAGTCACTCACCTGAGCCTTTTGACCAAACACGATCCATTTTAAATCTCTTTCGAGATATTATGACAAACATTCTAACAAGCTTTCATAATTATTGGACTGAAAATTTGGCATCTAGCTTGTACACAAGCTTTCTCTAGACTCTTCTAAGATGTCGTCAAGACAAACATTTTTGACCAAGTTTCATGAGTATTAAATTTAAATTGTGGCCTTCAGCGTGTACACAAGGTTTTTCTTAGATTTGACCTAGTGACATTTTTTCTTTATCTCGACCTGATCCATTTTAAAACTCGTTTAAGATGTCATCAAGATAAACATCCTGACCAAGTTTCATGAGTATTGGACTGAAACTGAGGCCTCTAGAGTGTACACAGGGTTTTTCTAAGATTTGACCTAGTGACCTAGTTTTGACCGTACATGACCCATTTTCAGGTTCGTTTGATATATCATCAAGACAAACATTCTGATCAGCTATCAAGAGTATTGGACTGAAAATGTGGCCTATAACAGCGTACACAAGGTATTTTTAAGATTTGACCTAGTGACCTATTTTTTCACCCTACATAACCCAATTTCAAACTCGTCCGAGATATTATCAAAGCAAAGATTTTGACTAAATTTCATGAGTATCGGACTGAAAATTCTGCTTTTAGAGCGTACACAAGGTAAAAGTTGACAACGGACGACGCATGACGGACGCCTGACACAGCACGATCACAAAAGCTCACAAAAGCACAGCACGAAGTGCTCAGGTGAGCTAAAAAGTTGATCAGAATGTTTGTCCAGATGATATCTTTGACGAGTTTGAAAATGGGTCCGGTGTGGTCAAAGAGTAGGTAACCAGGTTAACTCAGAAAAACTTTATATACACTCTAGAGGTAATTTTTTCTGTCCAATACTCATAAAACTTGGTCAGAATGTTTGTCTTTATGATATTTGAACAAGATTGAAAACAGGTGAGTGGGATTAAAAAAAAAAAAAACATTTCCAGCCCAATACTTGATCAGATTGCTTGTTTTGGTGATATCTTGGACAACTAAGTAAAGGGGCTACGTCCGGTGGAAAATTATGTCACCAGTTCAAAACGCAGAAAAACTCTGTGTACACTTTAGAAGCCACATTTTCGGTCCAATAGTTTTGAAATTATATAAGAATGTTTGGCATAATGATATCACACTTCAGTTTGAAAATAGGTCAAGTAGGGTAAAACTATGACATATGGTCAAACCTTTTGAAAAAGTTTGTGATTGCTTAAGTTTAGAGGCCACATTTTCAGTCCAATATTGATTAAAGTTGATCAGAACGTTTATCTTGAGAATATATTGAATGGCAAAGGAAATTAGGTCACCAGGTGAAAACTTAGGAAAAACTAGTATACACTCAAGAGGCCACATTTTCCGACCAATACTCATGAAAGTTGGTCAGAATGTATGCCATGATATCCCAGAGGAGACTGAAAATGGAGAGAGATTGGATTGGGTCATGTTTGTTTAGAAGGCTCAGGTGAGTGATTTCATGCCATCATGACCCTCTATTATTGTTTTTCGATCTGGGTTTTCTTTTTATTTTATCGTTATTACCATTCTGATTTGTAATTGTTAAAGAACTGCTACCACGGTATTTGTCAATTTCACGGTCTCGTGATGTAAAGTTGGACGAATGGTAGATTGGAATATGAAGAATAACAACTATCAGATCTGCTATCTGTTTTTATTTCACCATCCAAATTTATATACGTATGAGTACAAAGCTGAACCCACTAGCCCCAAAACGTGAACAAACAGAAGAAAGAAGATTTCGCATTTGTTGGGGTACAAAACTACACAAGAAGGGTTCCGGGTTCGAAACACGTTATGAGCGGGGGTCAACCTTTGGACCTATCCACGTCATGGCACAAGCACGCACTGGTTGAGATTTCCATAAACCAAGCATCGAGAGTCACAAATATAAGTTGTAATGACTTACAATCGATGTAAAGTTGTTAAGAACTGAACTTGAACGTTAAGCTGCACCAGAGTACCCTTTTCTTTTAAATTTATGAACGCCATAGAAAAAAAATCACAATAGCCGTTGTAATTTCTAATCAAAGATCATAATGCATGTAAAAACTGGAGAATTTTCAATTCATTACTTCCCTTATATTATATTATACCTTGAAATGTACTTGGTTCAACGCAGAACTCACAAACTGCTAGACAGTATTCAAACTTAATTAGAAGAAAGAATTTTACGAGTTGTTGCAGCGTAAAACTGTACTATCTCTCTCTTTTCTTTTGAAAGCTCGAACGAAATCTGCCATACGTAGAAAGGAAATACTCATTTACAAGCCTGTCACTATTTTCATCAAAGGACATGATTTAAAAAAAATATGCAAATTGAATTTTTCAATCTCTGTTTAATGTTACCACATTCACACAACATATCTAAAAAAGAGCAATGGTCGAAATTCTAATATTTACGATGTTTTTTTAAGATTATTCATAACTCATATAGACAAAAAATCCGTGTTTAAATTGCTGTATGGAAGAAATCATACATTCACGCTAATTAATTCCTCTTTTTTCCACGCTGTTCTATTTCAGGTTCGTCAAAAGTATCCGAAGGGAAGTTGGACGAATAATACCAATATAAACAACACACTGACCAATTTCTGTACTAAACGCCATGTTTTCAAGAGTGACGCGAATGAGGATGTATGAAACTAATATTTACAAAGTTGGACCGGCTAAGATCTTGTCAGTTGTCAGCGTTTCCGAGATCGGTTCATACCAAATATAACTCGGTACATAACGTAAGGTACCACCAATTCGCCAGTTTCAGATTAATTTTGACCGGTATAGTGCAGGTTAATGATAAGATAACTTCATAGGCCCCAGATAAATAAATAAATCATAAAACAATAAATAGATATTTTTTTCATAAAAAAAAGCAACCCCGTGAAAGAAGTTAACATGTTTTTTCGCAAACATGTAGGATTTAGATTGTGAACTTGGCTCCAAAACTGTCGTTTTTACTTGGCTCCAAAGTAATCGTTTTTAACATTCGAATCCCAAGGTGAGTAAATAAATTTCTTCAATCATAAGTTACCCATACATTTATAAACTGGAGGCTCATACGTGAAGCCTTGTTTTCACGACACAGATATCTACTGGACATAAACCTTCTCCAAATAACAATGATATACCCTTGTCTAAGTGCAAAGCATCTGCAGACGAAAAATGACCAAAATGTTAAAATTTGTCTTAGAAAGGGAGGTTAACATTTCGGGAAAAAAGGAGAAAATGCAGGTAACGGACAATTTCTCCTGTTCCCACAATGTGTTTTACCATTTATCGGCAATGGTGTCAAAAGCCTTCTTTCTGGGAATTGTGTGGGAAATTATAAACCTTACGGCTTTGATTACAAGGCTTATTGCTTTGTGAAGAAAAATTGAGCAAGATCAGCCTGCACAGATATTGCAGCATAATCCCTGTTGCTTTTTTAGCTTTTCTGCTTGACCATTATTGTATACAATTATCAATTTACCATATTATAACAATAACGATAATAATAATCTACCGTTCAGTAAAATTTTTACTATACAAATATGCTGGTATTTAGATAAATAGGTTGATTTGTTGTGAGCAGTCTGATCTACATCTGTGCAGTTGTGTAAAGTGGAGACAACACTCAAGTGAAGTTATTCAAATAGATTGGTTAATTTAGTGATCAGTCTGATCCACGTCTTTACTTTTCACTGAATAACCGAATACCTTGCACAGTCGGTCTAAAGTACAGTGAAATATTAACTGAATAAATAAGTACATGTAATTAATTAAATGAATAGATTAATTCAATCTGCAGTCTGATCTACATCTTCACAGTTCATTTTAAGTATCGCAAAGCATACACAGCATTGCCTAGCTAACCCTTAACTAGAATAACCGGCGTTTTAATGACTTTGGGGATGGTTTTTGAAAACATTGTTGGAAAAGGGGAAAATACTGGTAACAATTATTCTCTCCTTATTCAGCAATGTCGGTCTCACGCACTTTGAAACATGGATTATACAAATACACGATTAAACAATACGTGAGTTTCTCTGTTCTGAGTCTGATCTAAATCTATATTGTTCACATGCAAACATATCGGGAAATTTTAACTGTTGAAAAAGGAAGCTTTAGAAAACGGTAAAGCAGCAGTTCTGATGATTCATACGAGCAATCAGAGCTGCTGCTGTATTGTTTTCTGTAAAACACGAACTTATCCTTTAAACAAACACGTTTGTAGTGACCTCGATACTCTGTAATTCGAATTCACAGATAACTCGAAATTCGAGCTGCATGAAGATAGAAAAACAAATCAAAACTATTGAATAATAATAATAATATCTTTATAAAAAAATAAAATGAAATAATGAAATACAATAAATAAGAGTATCTTACCTTTTCTTGTGATTTCTTTCTCTAACTTCAGCCAGCGTGACTGCAAAAAGAATCTGCTGGCACAATGCGGAGACGTTGAGATACACAGAACCTACGTGCGTGGTTGGTTAGAAAGTATCCAATCGTATTGGAACAAAAAAGAGGCATGGAAGTGTTTGGGGCGTATTAAACCTTTATCTTGAAAGTAGTCGATGCATAAAATGCTAAGTATAGAAACATTGAAACAAATGGAGAAATTACTTACCGCGATTCTTTAAATTCCATCGCAATTCATATGAAGCTAGATACTTTTATTCTTATGTACTTGATAGTCTTACATGAACTTGTAGTTAGACAATACGAGTATCAATATGGTTTCTACACAGAAAAATGAAGGGCACTGCCTTGACCTTTAAGAAAGGAAAACTAACGAAAATTTTGCTCACGTGCTAATCTTTGCATCAGACGATCACGTGTTTCTTTGCGGAAGAAGGGCTTTGAAAACATTGTGGGGAAAGGAGAAAAAAAAGCTGATATCCAACACTTTCTCTATTTCCCACAGTGTTTTCTCCACTTTCAAAGACAAATCATATCATTCGAGCTTTCTTTTACTTTGTCTCTTGCTAATGCTTTGAGTTTGGAGAATTCTTGAATGTTGTTTTCACTTTTGCCTCAAACTAATTGATGCGCCCAAAGACACATAATAACGTTATAACCACCACCTTTCCTACTGGTCTGATAATAATGTAGAGCGCAAGATAAGCTCACGAACCGTCTCGACGTCTCATAAACACATTCCATCCACCGCCCACTGTGTCCTGGTCGCAGTAAACAGTAGGAGGTCGCATATATCATGACTCTAAATAAAGAGAATAGACCCCGCTCTCTAGCACAGTTGCACAATTTCTGTTTAGCAAATGTTTATCTTATTTTACCGCTGATCGTTGTAATGAATGATGTCATGATGTTGTGAATATCTCGGTGAATATCAGCAATTGTGTCCTCGATCGATTCCCTCACTGATCGCTGGTGATCTTGTCCCTGTCTATCTCTCTCTTTAGCTAACTTTTCGTATTTCGCATATACCACGGCTACAGCTTACTTATTAATGTCTTTTTTTTTGGCTTCCAAATATACTATGTTGGATCTTCCCTACTCTTGTCCATAAACATATGACGATGGCCCAAGCGAGGATCGTACAGGGATTTCCTGACTACTTATCCATTGCCTTTCTTTTGTAAACAATAAAGATTAAGATAAGAAAGTACAAAACTTAGGGTCAAATCTTGGATCTACAGAGTACAATATTTGGTGAACCATTCTGCCTAAAACAGTCTTAACATGGCAGATAATTGATGGCCGCTACCAGTACTCTCCGTGCTGCAAGTTCGTCAATAGATGGACCGGGGTATTGATATCAGTCCGAGTTTCAGTTGTAGTCTATTTCTGATTTCCACTCATGAATCTAACAATGTCGAACCCTAGTTTGCCCAAGTCAAGCATGAATTGTCAACTTGAAGACTATTAATCTACAGATTAGAAATGATTTTAAAAAATGGCCGCCACTGGTCGTGAGCATGTATTTAGGTTTTTAATCATATTGAAAATGTTAATTTGGACCACTAGAGGTTTACAACATGATGATGATGCTGACAATGACGGCGAATACACAATCATGATGATGGTGATGATTTGACGTAGCATTAATTCTGTCATTTTTACTGTTATTATCACACATCGGACTTGATATATAGATTAACCCTTATCCTGCTAAATAACTTAAATGAAATTTTCAATTCAATGGTAAAAATCCAACTATTGCTATTTCAAAGTTATGTTTAAGGGAATAATATCTCCTTATCGGACAGTGTAGATCCAAGATCAGACTGCACGTTCTGTGCAGTCTGATCTTGATCTACACTGTCCGCAAAAGGTCAGTGAGTCGCGCTTAGCAGCCTAGGGGTTAATATGAAAATAGGCAAAGCCTAGGAACAGGCGAAAGATACCATTTTCTCAAACATATTCAAACATAGTTGATACAATAAATGATCAGTTCAGATATGATGACCAGCCTGCATAGTTCAATTGGTAGGCCGTAGAACTTGTCAATGTGATGTTTCGGGTCACTTTAAGGCGTGGGTTTGATTCCCACGGCTGGCGCCGAGCCCCGGTAGCTCAGTCGGTAGCGTACAAAATTTGAGAACAGGGGGTCGTGGGTTCGATCCCCAGCTCGGCCAATTTCTTTCCGAGGATTGAAGATAGTCATTGCGACAGGATTCACTCCTCTCCCACCGCTGATCATTGTTTCGACGATGGTTATGTGGGAAAGCAGCCAGTGGCTTGGAAAGAATATTGTGTGGAGTACTGGTAAAAGAAACTCCAGGAAAGCATGGATAGGTGCACTGGCCGCCGCGATATAACTGAAATAATGTTGAAAACGGCGTTAAACACCATACAATCAATCAATCAATACCACGGCTGGCCATCTAAAAATATTAGTAGTCTTTCAGATGAGACGCTAATCCGACGTCCCGTGTGCCGATGCTTTTAACACCTCGCACGTTAAAGAACCAGCCCGCGTTACTTAGAATGGGTTTGGTCCTGTATCTGCACTATCCCCCTTTACACTATCCCGCCTTCAGGAGGGCGTTCGCCCATATGGGCAACCAGTGGTTACGATAAATAAACGCAAATTCAATCAATTCCAATATGGTTACGTGACTTTGCCCGGCAAATTTTCATGGCAGCACTCCTTTCACCCGTGAAGAATATTAGCCCCAAACCACCAGGGTTGGCTGTGTCAAAATTTACCAGTTAGGTCACAATTAGGTCTCAGAATTTCTCAATCGTGCACGAAGCTGACATTCGAGATAAAATTATTGTGATAGTTCTATCCGTTTCTCGATATATTTAAATAGGAAATTCACCATTTGGACGAACTCGGTAGATTTTGACTTCACAAAATTGCATTAAATAAAAATTCGAATTGTTACCAATTGTAGCTTAATTGGTAAAGTTTGACAAGATTCGAAATGAATAGAAGTCTGTAAAATCACAAAGACGACTGGAAATGCCTCCTACAAACAATTTTAAAACTATTCAGGGAAAAGGTGAATTCCTAAGGTTGTAGACGAAGATGTTCCGAAACTGTATCTAATTATGGATACCGTGAATGTCGGTTTTGGGCACGAAAGCAAAAAAAATGATAACAGAATTATTGCTATACTTTCATCGTGAATTTTTTTCTTATCTATATAATTTTTGCAGGAAACTTTATCACGATATTTCTGTTAAATTATCGCAATAGCTATCGCGTATCTCGCGGCAGAAATCTGCCACCATATACATGTATTAATATTGATTTTTTTTTCAACCTTTCTTGTTATGATTTGCGAACAAAGGCGAAATGATGTAGATTTAGAGAGACTTTAACAAAAATTAATTGGAATTTAATCTTGAGGATTTAGTTAGACTGTGTTGAATTCTCCCCGTGTTAAATGAATTTTCTGGTTGTCAAGGAAGTTGAAGTATAGATGCAGTCCAACTTTTTCTCCATGTGGGCAAATCCAAAATGGCCGAAATATTGTCCTTCAGGGTTGAGATGTCCTATATACGTGTAACCTTCGGCGCGGTCTTTCGCCCATATAATTAACATCTTTTAACCCTTAGACTGCTAAGCGCGACTCACCGACCTTTGGCGGACAGTGTAGATCAAGATCAGACTGCACAGAACGTGCAGTCTGATCTTGGATCTACACTGTCCGATAAGGAGATATTATTCCCCAAAATATAACTTTGAAATGGCAATATCTGGGTTTTTGTTAACGGATTGAAAATTTCATTTAAGTTATTTAGCAGGATAAGAGTTAAGTTTTCTTGTAGAGCTTATTATAAGTTATAACCAACAAAACTTACAGACTTATAATGAAAAAAAAAAAAAAGATTTAAGGTTTACGGTCTCTAATTGTCATATTCAAAGACGGAAGCTACCGAGATTGGCCGAAAAGCCGTTACGAAAACGTCGATGTTACACGGTATTTACCGATGAGTTAGTCTTCGGCCCCTAACTCTGATGTTAAAAGACGGGGGCTGCAGAGATTGGCCGAACAGGTTTTACGAAACGCCAATGTGACACGATATTTACTGATCAGTTAGGGATCGTAATCCTTAAAACATAGAAACGTGCTTAAAGCCATTTATTAACTTGAAGAGTTACAAGGAGGTAAACTGTGGCAACGAAAATGGGACAAAATACTGTAAGCTATACCAATTGTACTTAACCTATCACTCTATTACCTCACATGACAACTTCGAATAATATTTTGGGAAAAAAGCACCTTGTTTAAAATACGCAAGTGCCCTTTGTTTCCGCCACAAGTTTTTTTTTTTTTTAAACTACCAAGAAAATCATTTTTTTTTTTTTTCTTTTTCAAATGCTTTTCCTTCGTGTGATTTTTAAAAGTTTTTGGTGAATCTAAAAACAGTCTGCACAGTTATGTACAGTCAATGCAGTCTGATCTTTGGTATCTAGACTGTCCACTTTACCGAGACATTCTGGATAAAAACAACCTTAAAATAGCTTTTCTAAGTGTCTTATCTCCAGAACTAAAATGCCCATTTTTATATCTGACGCTCTAAGGGTTTATTGCTTATAAAAACCCTTTACCACATAACAAAATTTTAGACTCACCCAAATTGAAAGCATTTGAAGATGACAAATTTAATGTAGTTTAAATGAAGATCCAAGTATGTGATAGGGCAGAAAAGTGCAGCCTGATCTTGGATCTATACTGTCTGATGAGATAATAGTTGTTTTCCAATTGAAAAAAAAAGGTTCAAAATTGTAGGTTTTTCTTTTTTCACCATTGCTGTAAATTTCCATTTAATTGGAGAGGTCATCAGACCTCTCCAACAGTGGTGAGTTTAAAAGGCAGACTGCCACAGAATTTGCTGTCTAAATCCATTTTTCTTGCGAAATTGTTCTGATACACAGTCTGTTCCTTCATGGTTTTGTAAATAAAGCGAAATCAAAAAACCGAAACTGGAAATTGACGGGGTTTACTTTAATATGACAAATTTCAGAAAAGATTTGTTATATTAATTTGCCATGGCTGCAAATGATCTCTTAAATAATTGTAATTTTTTTATTAAGCAAATAAATCTAAGCAGAAGAAAAAATAAGAAGAATTTCGTTAAAAAAGAGAAAGAAGACCGCTCGACAAGATCATGCGACTTGAAAAAGCGACAAGAAGGTCAAATGACCGTCATGTAAAGCATATGAGGTTTCTACGCGGCGGCTATTTTACTTGTTTGTTTTCATGTACCAACATATGTTGAAATTAAAAGCCAATAAACTATTTGAAAACATTGATGCTGACCTCTCCTGGCTTCTTTTGTAAAGAAGCCAACTTGTTCTTTCATCTGTTTAAGGATAACTGGATCATGTGGTATAAATTTCCGAGAAAGTTAAAAATAGATCTTTGTGGAAAGTACATGGGTGTGAACAAATATATACATGCAGCTGTGGATTTCATATTTTAACAGCCGAGTAATTTAAACTTATGATTGTATTTAACGCTGTTTATCAACATCATTTCAGGTGTATTGCGGCGATTAGGGCAAGTATCTTTCCTATGCATTCCTTGAGGTTTTTTTTTTACCATTAACCTACTTCACTCAATATTCTTTCAAAGCCACCGGCTGCTTTCCCACAGAACTATCGTCGAAACATTTATCATTTGTGAGACAGAAATGTCGCAAAATGACTGCAGTCAATCGTCGGAAAGAAATATGCCGAGCTGACGATTCGAACTAGTGACCTCCCTGGTTTCACATCAGCTTTGTATCATTATCTGATGATGAAAATGAAATTGTAGGGTTAAGGCCTCCTCTATGCTCTAGGCGTACTTTGCAGGGATCGTTAGAGAGAAAGAATGTATTATGGAGAAGGAATCGGGTATTTCGTTTTTGCGGACAGTGTAGATCAAGATCTGTCTACTCAGAACGTGCCGTGAGATCTTGGTCTACACTGTCTGATACCTGTTATGAGGTTTTGATCTAATCCTTCTTTGCAGTATTTTGATATTTTTAACTCTAAGGATGCTAAGCGTGACTCGAGGACCTTCTGCGGACAGTGTAGATCCAAGATCAGACTGCACAGAACTACAGTCTGATCTTGAATCTACACTGTCCCGTAAGGAGGTATTTTCCCCAAAAGATAGCTTTCAAATAGCAACATTTGGACTTTTACTATCGGCTTGACAATTTCGTTTAACTTCTTCGGCCAACGTCAAATGTCCATTTCATTTTTATACAAAACTAATGCTCAACAGGAATGCTTGGGCGAAGAAGACAGTGTGACAGGTCTTTACGTTACAGTGAGAAAATATAGAGGAAAAACACGTGAAAAGAAAAAAATGGGAAACGCGTGTATTACCTTTTTTTGTCAATATTTCGTCTTTCGCCACAATATTTTCAAACTTTTTGGCTGTCGTGTCAAAACACTCTTATGAAAAGTGTTTGGGAGAACAAGGAAAAACCCTACAAGTCGGTCGATGACCATTAGACTTAAAGGAACGGAAATCCTACTATAAAAAAAAAAAATGTTGGTCACAGTATTTTATCCTTTTCCTACCACATTTTCCATCTTTTCTTCCAAAGGGCAGGTAACTGGAGATAACTTTTTGTAAAAGGGCATACGATTTGATATCAAGAAACCTTGATTCGATCCGAGTCTGCGCAGCTGGTCCTTTGATAGCCCTTGAGCAAGACAATGTGGTTCTCTAGCCTAATGCCGGTAAACAAAGAAATAAAAATTAATTTTTGACCGTATACCAAACAATTTCGTGTTATATTGACCCTTAAGGAGAACGCTTTTGAAAATATCGTGTGGACAGGAAAAAAAATTCTGTACAGTTTCTGATAGATCTGTACATAACAGTCCGAATATATAAAGGAAGAAATGTGATAAGAAAAAGAAACGCATATATTACTGTTTGTCAACAATTTGGCCATTCGCCACGATGTTTTCGAACTTCGCCGTTGTCGTGTCAAAACACTCTCACTAAAAGTAGATAGGCGTACAAAGAAAAAAACACTTGAAGTGGTTCGAAGACACGGAAATTCTACTCAGCGTGTTTAAGAATAGTTGCGACAGTAAAAAGTTCGCCCTGAGGTATAGAGATTTGAAAACATTGTGAAAAAAGAAAAAACAGTGTTGGTTACCACTATTTTATCCTTTTCCCACTACATTTTCACAGCCCTTCCTCCCAAGGGTAGGTAACTCGAGATGGTTTGGTAAAGGGTTCAAGCGTTCGATTTGTCATCAGAAAAACCTTGATTCGATTCCCGTTGGCGGAGCTGGACACTTGGTAGCCCTTGATCAAGACACTGCGGTGCTCTAGCCTAACAGTGGTTAAATCTGGGATAGAAATGGGTTTTTAACCATTTACCAAATAATCTTGACGGCGTTGTAACGACTCTTACAGAGAAGGCTTTTGGAAACATCGTGGGAAAAGGAGAAAATGCTGGTCACCAGCATTTTCTCCTTTTCCCACTATGTTTTCTATCGCATTAAAGGTCTTCAGCTTATTTTCACCAATTTAGAATATGTTTTCGCCAGTTGCTATATATTTGGGAGAGTAAGCTGTCCAGGTGATGCAGCTGAAAATGTCGTAAACCACGGCCGAACAAACAGACAGGTGTTAGCTTGCATATTGATATCGCCAGGTCATTATCTCCTAAAGGCTAAGTGAGCGGTCCAAGTAATATGATTGCAATTCTGTAGAAAATGTCGTAAACCCTGGCCAAAAGAACAGACATTAATCAGCATTTCAATGTCGCCTGGTTTTTATTAAGAATGCTCACAATATTACAAAAGTCCACATGAAGGGCTTTGAAATCTGGGAATTTCTTTAAAAAAAGAATAGTTGAAAGTTAAGGACTTTAAATATAATTAGCTGTTACTTGAGTAGTTTACGTTCCCGAAAACACACAAGATGGCCGCCACGCACGATAAATTTCGTCAGTAATTTTTCTGAGATTTACATGTTATAAACGACTTCTACAAGCTCTACATGTAATGAAGGGTTTAATAATGTTTCTTTAGTCATGTTTGTTGCTAAAAGTTTATTGCATTTCGCTGCAATACAGATTAAACCGAAAATTTGCGAAGGACTTAAGACGGTACGGTGTACAATAAATGTCCAAATAAGAAAAAAAAAAATCACCATAGCGTCTACTTATTGAGACTAATTAAGTTATTTGAAACTTTCAAGCCGATAGTAAAAATCCGAACGAGGCTATTTCAAACTTATCTCTTAGAGAAAAAAAAAATCTCTTTCTCGGACTTTGTAGATCCAAGATCACAAAAAAAGGAAAGGGAACGATTCTTCGATGAAAAGCGGATAAAAACGATTTAAGGTCAAGTGTTTTGTTTACGATGAAACATGACACAAAAAGTCACGTGCCCCATTTCTAGGTATTAGACAGTTTTACAAGGAAACTGAAACTCGTAGGATGGTCCGCAATGAACGATATAACCTTTTAAATTCTTTTCACAACCTTCTTTGTCTCTGGAGCAACTGTATACCAAGATCAGACTGCACGTTTTGTGCAGATCTTTGATTTACCCTGTCCACTGTGCTTAACCATTCTTTTCCTTTTTTTTTGACTTCCATGGGCGCTCGGTATTTTTTTAACTTTTTCCATTTTTCCAAACGATAAAACTTTTGACTGGACCAAATTGAGAACATTTGCAGACGACAAATTAATTGCATCATAAATGGTTATTTCTATGCTTGGCATGGTAGAAAACATTTTGAGAAAAGGAGAAAATGCTGGTTACCAGCATTTTCTCCTTTTTCCACAATGTTCTCTCAATACTGTGATTTGTCGAACTTTTGGGTGCTGTCGTATTTGTTTACTTTGTCCCACGTTCTGATTTCAGATTTTGTTATTGAATCCATTTCTGAAGAAGACTGGAGGGAGTAAGAAGACGACTCTCAAAAGAATACCTTTACAGTCAATCGGTGTATCCTGCGCTCTCCATTATTATCAAACAAGTAGGAAAGATGGTGGTTATATAGTTATTATGTGTCTGTGGGCTCATCAATTAGTTTGAGGTATTACTGAACAAATTGACATGAAATAAATGATCTCTATTACCATATATTACACGCTTGAATTACTGTCCAAACTTAGCTCCGGCTGTAGTCGTCTGCATGCGGAACTATGTGAACGATTTTCAACTCTTTATGCAGCTAACAGATTTATCGTGTGTTTAAAGATACTTAAAATACCTGAAATAAACATGATTATGTTGGTTTAACTTGGTAATACGTGGAGGGTGACATAGATCTAAGATGCACTTTCTGTGCACTCTAATCTTGATCCTTGTCATCTGCAAAAGCTCTTCTATTTTGACAATGGCACAGTAAGGGTCAAACCTGACATTTACCGTTAACAGAATTTTCGTACCGTCCGATTTTACCCGATGATATAAATATTCACTCTTTAATTATTCATTGCATAGAGGTCAATTTCAGGTCAATTTGTTCGAGTAATAAAAGTGAGGACAACATTCTAGAATTCTACAAACTCAAAGCATTAGCAAGAGACAAAGTAAAAAAAAATCGAATGATATGATTTGTCCTTAAAAGTGGAGAAAACACTGTGGGAAATAGAGAGTGTTAGTTATCAGCTTTTTTCTCCTTTCTCAACAATGTTTCCAAAGCCCTTCTTTCGCGAAAAAGTACGCAATCGTCTGATGCAAAGATTAGCACATGAGCAAAATTTTCGTTAGTTTTCCTTTCTTAAAGGTCAAGGCAGTGCCAGTAGTAAAGGAAGGGAGACCGCGGACACACCCCGGCCCTGGGTGTGTCCGCGGTCTCCCTTCCCTGAGTGCCCTACATCACCACCCCTGACAAAAATGTGTCCCTAGTTGCTGTCCCCGAAAGAATTTTTTTTTATTTTGTCCCTAGGCTCTCTTCCCTGAGAGGGATTTAGCATTCAAAATGGCGGCCGTTTGGACAGCAACCGCGGACAAAAATGCCCCAGGCTCTCTTCCCTGAGCGGAATTTTTTGCAAAAAAGGGAAAAGGGGGGGAGTTTTTCCCAGGCTCTCTACCCTGAGAGGGATTTAGCATTCAAAGTGCAGGCCTTATGACTGACAGGCTGGGTAAAAAATGGTCAGATCACTGAGTTGGACTTAGTTTTTTCACCCTATGGATGATTTTTTTCTTTCTAATTGCCTGACCATTGAGTTGGACTTAGTCTTTTTTCTGCATCTCTATGAATGATTTCTCTTTTCTAAAAGGAAATTTATCTTATATCACTGAGTTGGTCTTAGCTTTTTTCCCCTATGAATGATTTTCTCTCTTTCTAAAAGGTTGACCATTGAGTTGGACTTAGTCTTTTTACATCTCTATGAATGATTTTTTCTTTCTAAAAGACTGAGCACTGGGTTGGACTTAGACTTTTTTCTGCATCTCTATGATTGATTTCTCTTTTCTAAAAGGAAATTTATCTTATATCACTGAGTTGATCTTAGCTTTTTTCACCCTATGAATGATTTTCTCTCTTTCTAAATGCCTGGACATTGAGTTGGACTTAGTTTTTACCCTATGAATGATTTTCTCTCTTTCTAAAAGCCTGACCATTGAGTTGGACTTAGACTTTTTTCTTTCTAAATGCTTGATCACTGAGTTGGACTTAGACTTTTTTCTTCACCTATGAATGAATTTTCTTTTCTAAATGTCAGAACATTGAGTTGAACTTAGTCTTTTTTCTGCATCTATGAATGATTCTGACTCTTTGGAATGTCTGAGCACTGAGTTGAACATAGACTTTTTTTTACCCTATGAATGATTTTCTTTCTAAAAGCCTGACCACTGAGTTGGACTTAGTCTTTTTTCTGCATCTATGAATGATTTTTTCTTTCTAAATGTCTGGACATTGAGTTGGACTTAGACTTTTTCTGCAATTATGAATGAATTCTCTTTTCTAAATGTCTAACCATTGAGTTGAACATAGACTTTTTTTACCCTATGAATGATTTTCTCTCTTTCTAAAAGCCTGACCATTGAGTTGGACTTAGACTTTTTTCTTTCTAAATGCTTGATCACTGAGTTGGACTTAGACTTTTTTCTTCACCTATGAATGAATTTTCTTTTCTAAATGTCAGAACATTGAGTTGAACTTAGTCTTTTTTCTGCATCTATGAATGATTCTGACTCTTTGGAATGTCTGAGCACTGAGTTGAACATAGACTTTTTTTTACCCTATGAATGATTTTCTTTCTAAAAGCCTGACCACTGAGTTGGACTTAGTCTTTTTTCTGCATCTATGAATGATTTTTCTCTCTAAAAGGAATTTGTCCCTATATCAGTGAGTTGTACTTAGTTTTTTCACCTATGAATGAATTCTCTTTTCTAATTGCCTAATCATTGAGTTGAACTTAGACTTTTTTACCCTATGAATAATTTCTCTTTCTAAAAGCCTGACCATTGAGTTGGACTTAGTTTTTTCACCCTATGGATGATTTTTCTCTCTAAAAGACTGACCATTGAGTTGGACTTAGACTTTTTTCTGCATCTATGAATGATTTCTCTAAAAGACTGAGCGCTGAGTTGGACTTAGTCTTTTTTCTGCATCTATGGATGATTTTTCTTTTCTAAAAGGAATTTGTCCCTATATCACTGAGTTGGACTTAGACTTTTTTCTACATCTATGAATGAATTCTCTTTTATAAATGCCTAACCATTGAGTTGAACATAGACTTTTTTTTACCCTATGAATGATTTTCTTTCTAAAAGCCTGACCACTGAGTTGGACTTAGTCTTTTTTCTGCATCTATGAATGATTTTTTCTTTTCTAAAAGGAATTTGTCCCTAAATCACTGAGTTGGACTTAGACTTTTTTCTACATCTATGAATGATTCTTACTCTTTGGAGTGTAACTCTTTGGAGTGTAACTCTTTGGAGTGTAACTCTTCTAAAAGAAAGAAGTTTGACAATTTGAAGAAATGACAATTTTGAAGAAAGATAGAACTTTCATGGTAATGGTTAGTCCTGAAAAGGACTGTTGGGTTAGCTCTGAAAAAGAGCTGTGACAATTTGAAGAAATGACAACTTGAAGATAGAACTTTCGTCTGACAGCTTGAAGGTAGAAGTTTCGTCTGATAGCTTGAAGATAGAACTTTCGTCTGGCATCTTGAAGATAGAACTTTCGTGGTAAATGGTTAGCCCTGAAAAGGACTGTTGGGTTAGCTCTGAAAAGAACTGTTGGGTTAGCCCTGAAAAGGGCTGTTTTGTTTTGGAGGCTGTGTTTTTTCCACTTCTAATGACAGCATCCGAAATTCGCTTGACAAATGGGGCATGCTTCAACTCTTTTTCTGATCACCATTGCTCCATTATCGAAAGTAATCTTTCACCCAAATTCGATATCAACCAAAATGATGTCAGGCGTTGTCTTTAAAAATAGTTGAACTAATCTTTCGCCGAGATCTTTGTATGGCTGTGTTATACGTTGTAGTTGGTTTTGTTCCTCCTCCGGGTTTGTAATAAGACATATCCAAGTAAGGTCCAATGTAACTCCAAAATTCATCTGTATTTGCCCAGTGAGGAAAGTAACCTTTTTTATTTTCTTGAAGACCAAATATGGCTGGAAATTTTGCCAAACCAAAGCTCATGAAATTGAAAGAATCGACCAGACGTACACCATTCAGTTCTAACTTCATAATATTGTTTCCATTCATGATCAATTTTGGAAGTTTTAACCCAACTTTGACAATATAGCCAAGAATGAACTGACCGTCATAACCTTTGAAATTATGGGCAATAGCCGTGACTCCTTTATGATGTTTTGAAAAGAGCCACTTGCAAAATTGACTCAAAGTTTCTTCACCTTGAAAAATAACTTCCCTACCCTCTTCAAATTCACTGCATGTAGAATAATGAAAATCAAGTGATTTATCGATACATTCATCACATGCTCTGTGTGCAATACAATAATTCGGGATGTGTACACCTGTGTCTTGTTTGCATTCAAAATCAAAGAAAATAAACTGTGGTTTTTTGACTACAGAAGAACTCGTCTCGTCATCGCTGTCATGGTTCAACTTACTTTGGTAAGGCTGAATATAGCATCGATAAAAAAAGTTAACAATTTTCTTACAGATATGACACCTTTTCTTTCCATTGCAAACATGATTTTTCTTTCTGACAAGATATTGCACACCACATTTTGAACAGAGTTTCACTAATTCACAAATGGATTTCTTTTCTCTACCTTGAACAATTCTGTGATTTTCAAAGCATTCAGCACTAAAAAATCGTCTACTGCAATAACTGCAAACATATTCTTTTGAATCTGATGGACATTTTCCTTTGCGGTAACAACCTTTGCAGATAATTGAACAAGCATGACTTTCCCGGTGAGAGTAACCCACATCACAGAACTCACAATAATATCCACAACAAAAAAACTTTGATAGATTTGATGTAGTCATAATGGTTTTGATGAAACTACAAATGTATGATCTTACTATTGGTTTTCACTTCTGGATGTTCAAATATTTTTTCCACTTTTGAATGCTGTTGATGAACTTTAATGACATAGCCTTTTTCATACAAGAATGCTTGAATTTTTTTGTATTCGTCAATTCCTATAGGTTGTGTTGGTGAAACTCCAGCTTCATTCAACAATTTCTCAGCTTCAGTCTTTTGAAGAGGGCGGTTTGAACGACAAATACGATCCCATTTTCTATTCTATGCCCCGGTGTTTTCACGTTCACTGTAGCAAATTCCCACAACAACGGCTCTTGCAAAACATAGTTGGTCATGATTCCCAATTTGAATAATGGATTTTTTCTTCTGGGTAAAAAACTTTGATTCGAGCATTTCAATCTATTGTTCAGAAATCAAAACGAAAACCTTTGTTGGTACTCTGTGAACTTAAACAACACCGTGTCAACTCAGTGGAAACGCCGTTTAGAGTGACAGGGGCTTAGATCACAATATGTTAGCGTCTGTTGCTATAAATAGACCATTGGGCAGAGGTACACTACGTCAGCGTCTAGTAAAGCTTTTTTATAAATACCTCTATACGCTTAACTAATATAAAAAAGGTGTGAGTTCGAATTTTGAGCGTTGTCAAAAGTAGAAAGCATTTTTTCTTTCGTAGATTTGTACATGTGAAATAGGGTGAATATCCCTGATTTCCTTAACAAAAGAAAGACAGTTCCTTGACACTTTCGTTCATTTATGTCAAGAAAAATAACTTGGAATAATTATTGGTTCACACACTTGTAAAGACCATTTTACGGGAATATTTCCTCACTGCATGTAGATCTAGACCTATATAAGAGAGACTTTTGACTTTTTCTACTTTTAACTTTTTTACTTTGCAATAATCGATAACCGCAGTCAAGAGCCTTGAATAATTCAAAAGTAACCCAAGTTCCGACCAAAGCCCTCTTTTCTTCACCATGGCTACAAATACTTGAACTTTCTTCTGCACATTTCATACAGAGTGGAAACATCATTTTGTTGTTACAGTGAACTGGGAGAACGGGGTGAAACAAAAATCAGTTGGAGACAAAACTTTGCATTTGATTAAGCCCTCATATTGTCGAATATTGTTCATGTCAATATTCTCAGCAGACAAAATTTCTGGCTGACCTACAGGATAGGATTTGTGTTTACAAACATAAGGGTACAGAGAACAGATATCAATGTACTTGATTTCCTTCTTGCTTTTTTTTTCATCAACATCAGGAACGCGATAATAGGCCACGGGAGCTTCGCATTTTTCCTGCGATCTCTTGGCAGTCTGGGAACTTAAACAACACCGTGACAACTCAGTGGAAACGCCGTTTAGTAAGACAAGGGGTTAAATCACAATATGTTAGCGTCTAATGCTATAAATAGACCATTGGGTAGAGGTACACTACGTCAGCGTCTAGTAGTGAAGCGTATTTTTTTATGAATAGCTCTATACGCTGTACTATCAGCTACAGAGTTTTAGATCAAGCGACGCTCGACAAACGATATCGGATGAATGGTGAGAGAACAAATATTTGTTTTACGTGCAACGAAGCAGGACATTGGTCCAGAAATTGTCCAAAAAAGAAAATCAGACAGGAACATTTGTTTTTTTGTCTACGTAAACCCACACAGTCATGACATCGAAATTTCACCATCGTTTTACAACGTTGTCGATCTCCAACATACGAAATTCGTCGGGACACTAAATTCATTCTACAACGAAAATACATGGAAAACAAGTTCACTACAGACTACAATATCACCGGTTGAAAATCAGACCGTAGACATGCAGTCCGACACAACGGATATCACCGATTCAAAAATCTGCAAAATAACAGAACAGGCAGAGAAAAAAATATCTACAAACGATTATCTAAGAAAACAACAAACTTTGGATCTAAAAGAGGAGAAAAAAGCAAAACAACGAAAAGAAGAAAAAACGAGTAACAAAGAACTGTTTCTTTTGCAAATCAACAAAACACAAGAGTAAAAAAAGTATGGTAAAACATTTCCCACACTCTATCAGACATCTGCTTGCACAGTGAGGGCACACAAGAATTCGAACCATTCTGAAACAAATATGATTTTATGTAAAATATCACTGGGTTTTATAGCTTTACAGGAGGATTGAACTAGATGACCCATGACGTCATTTTTCTCCTATGTTTTTCCCGCGTCGGCGTTTCATTAACATTGTGCATTCAAATCGACGGTTATATCGGTGTTTTTTTCACCACTCCCATTTCAATGTCACACAGTACAATCCCGGTGTTTTCGGCCAGGTCCGCACTCTTTAAAAATTTCAATCCTCTGTAAACGTATAAAGATCGGCGTTATTTTCATACATTCACCATTTCTTTGGTTCTCAGCTAACGATCACTTTGGAAGCAGTATCAATATTCAGAAGCAGTTTCAATATGAAGCACAACTTAGATGAAATCAACTTGGACGATTTTTTTCACCAGTGGAAAACAATGGAGACGTTCTTTCATCAGTTATAAATTCGACAATCATCAATCCGCCACCAGAGTTAAATTCGACAACCATCATTCCAGCGACGGTGCTGGACAACATTTATGAAGAGGTAAAGCCGCTAAATTTGAAGCAAGATAGCATGATGACCCGGATCATAGATCAGTTGGAGACTTTAAACAGACATTTGGAGGAAATTAAAACTTTAAGCGCAAGTACTGATCAGCTCAGTAGAAATATCGAGGTACTACGCCAACAGGATCAGTGCATTTCAACAACTCCTGTGAAGATTCCTGTGGAGTTCGACTTTGATAAATCTAATCTTCACAAGTTAGTGGACTCTATCGTAAGTGTTGTGAAGAAAAATCAACCAAAGAAAAACAACCAGAGGAGAAACAACCAAGAAAAACAACAAAGCGGAAATCTGAGGATGATGCTAACCATCTCCACAAGAAACAGCGAGTTGATCAAAAACCAACTACACCAATATTGACAGGCCAGGGTAAATACGGGAAAAACATTGATAATCACGTTGATTTCAAGATCCCAAAAAACCCAAAGACAGAGCGAAAACAACCAAGAAAAAACAACAAAACGGTAGGAATATGAAAACAAATATGAAACTCGTGGTGTTTGCGAATTTGCATTGTAAAAAATTTGTTATATACTGTTTTGAGAATAATTCATTGTAAATAATTCATTGCGAAAAAATAATTCAGTGTGATTTTTTTCATTGTGATTAATTCATTGTGAATAATTCATTGTGAAAAAATATTTCAGTGCGATTTTTTTCATTGTCAAGAAATTGTTTTTTATGCTGTATTGTAAAAATGTTTCCTTGTGATTTTTTTCATTGTCAAGAAATTTTTTATGATGCTTTTGCAAAAAAATGTTTCATTGTGAATTTTTTTCATTGTCAAGAAATTTTTTTCATTGTCAAGAAATTTTTTTATGATGCTTTGCAAAAAAATGTTTCAATGTTTAGTTCTGTTCAGTAAATAAAAGTTCAATAAATAAAAGTTCAAAAACAATAGAGCTCTTAATTCTGTCTTCCCCAAAGACTTGTTCTGTCTACATTTTTTCCCATACAACGGGTCATAACTTTTTTGCTATATTAGCATGAAACGTAGCTTGGAAAAAAATGTATGTGATTTCTGTCAGATCCGAGCTCTTTAAAAAATTTTCAATCCTCAGTAAACGTATAAAGCTCGGCGTTATTTTCATACATTAACCATTTTTTGACTCTCAGTTAACGATCACTTCGAAAGCGGTATCAATATTCGGAAGCAGTATCAATATTCGGAAGCAGTATCAATATGGAGGAGATAAATTATCAACTACGTGAGGTTCTCCAAGAATATCTAAATGCAGGTCAACAGTTATTACAACTAAACACTCATTTCGTAGGAGAGGAGGAACAAAACCAACTACAACGTATAACACAGCCATACAAAGATCTCGGCGAAAGGTTAGTTCAACTATTTTTAAAGACAACGCCTGACATCATTTTGGTTGATATCGAATTTGGGAGAAAGATTACTTTCGATAATGGAGCAATGGTGATCAGAAAAAGAGTTGAAGCATGCCCCATTTGTCAAGCGAATTTCGGATGCTGTCATTAGAAGTGGAAAAAACACAGCCTCCAAAACAAAACAGCCCTTTTCAGGGCTAACCCAACAGTTCTTTTCAGAGCTAACCCAACAGTCCTTTTCAGGGCTAACCATTTACCACGAAAGTTCTATCTTCAAGATGCCAGACGAAAGTTCTATCTTCAAGCTATCAGACGAAACTTCTACCTTCAAGCTGTCAGACGAAAGTTCTATCTTCAAGTTGTCATTTCTTCAAATTGTCACAGCTCTTTTTCAGAGCTAACCCAACAGTCCTTTTCAGGACTAACCATTACCACGAAAGTTCTATCTTTCTTCAAAATTGTCATTTCTTCAAATTGTCAAACTTCTTTCTTTTAGAAGAGTTACACTCCAAAGAGTTACACTCCAAAGAGTAAGAATCATTCATAGATGTAGAAAAAAGTCTAAGTCCAACTCAGTGATTTAGGGACAAATTCCTTTTAGAAAAGAAAAAATCATTCATAGATGCAGAAAAAAGACTAAGTCCAACTCAGTGGTCAGGCTTTTAGAAAGAAAATCATTCATAGGGTAAAAAAAAGTCTATGTTCAACTCAATGGTTAGGCATTTATAAAAGAGAATTCATTCATAGATGTAGAAAAAAGTCTAAGTCCAACTCAGTGATATAGGGACAAATTCCTTTTAGAAAAGAAAAATCATCCATAGATGCAGAAAAAAGACTAAGTCCAACTCAGCGCTCAGTCTTTTAGAGAAATCATTCATAGATGCAGAAAAAAGTCTAAGTCCAACTCAATGGTCAGTCTTTTAGAGAGAAAAATCATCCATAGGGTGAAAAAACTAAGTCCAACTCAATGGTCAGGCTTTTAGAAAGAGAAATTATTCATAGGGTAAAAAAGTCTAAGTTCAACTCAATAATAAGGCAATTAGAAAAGAGAATTCATTCATAGGTGAAAAAACTAAGTACAACTCACTGATATAGGGACAAATTCCTTTTAGAGAGAAAAATCATTCATAGATGCAGAAAAAAGACTAAGTCCAACTCAGTGGTCAGGCTTTTAGAAAGAAAATCATTCATAGGGTAAAAAAAAGTCTATGTTCAACTCAGTGCTCAGACATTCCAAAGAGTCAGAATCATTCATAGATGCAGAAAAAAGACTAAGTTCAACTCAATGTTCTGACATTTAGAAAAGAAAATTCATTCATAGGTGAAGAAAAAAGTCTAAGTCCAACTCAGTGATCAAGCATTTAGAAAGAAAAAAGTCTAAGTCCAACTCAATGGTCAGGCTTTTAGAAAGAGAGAAAATCATTCATAGGGTAAAAAAAGTCTATGTTCAACTCAATGGTTAGACATTTAGAAAAGAGAATTCATTCATAATTGCAGAAAAAGTCTAAGTCCAACTCAATGTCCAGACATTTAGAAAGAAAAAATCATTCATAGATGCAGAAAAAAGACTAAGTCCAACTCAGTGGTCAGGCTTTTAGAAAGAAAATCATTCATAGGGTAAAAAAAAGTCTATGTTCAACTCAGTGCTCAGACATTCCAAAGAGTAAGAATCATTCATAGATGCAGAAAAAAGACTAAGTTCAACTCAATGTTCTGACATTTAGAAAAGAAAATTCATTCATAGGTGAAGAAAAAAGTCTAAGTCCAACTCAGTGATCAAGCATTTAGAAAGAAAAAAGTCTAAGTCCAACTCAATGGTCAGGCTTTTAGAAAGAGAGAAAATCATTCATAGGGTAAAAACTAAGTCCAACTCAATGTCCAGGCATTTAGAAAGAGAGAAAATCATTCATAGGGTGAAAAAAGCTAAGATCAACTCAGTGATATAAGATAAATTTCCTTTTAGAAAAGAGAAATCAATCATAGAGATGCAGAAAAAAGTCTAAGTCCAACCCAGTGCTCAGTCTTTTAGAAAGAAAAAATCATTCATAGAGATGTAAAAAGACTAAGTCCAACTCAATGGTCAACCTTTTAGAAAGAGAGAAAATCATTCATAGGGGAAAAAAGCTAAGACCAACTCAGTGATATAAGATAAATTTCCTTTTAGAAAAGAGAAATCATTCATAGAGATGCAGAAAAAAGACTAAGTCCAACTCAATGGTCAGGCAATTAGAAAGAAAAAAATCATCCATAGGGTGAAAAAACTAAGTCCAACTCAGTGATCTGACCATTTTTTACCCAGCCTGTCAGTCATAAGGCCTGCACTTTGAATGCTAAATCCCTCTCAGGGTAGAGAGCCTGGGAAAAACTCCCCCCCTTTTCCCTTTTTTGCAAAAAATTCCGCTCAGGGAAGAGAGCCTGGGGCATTTTTGTCCGCGGTTGCTGTCCAAACGGCCGCCATTTTGAATGCTAAATCCCTCTCAGGGAAGAGAGCCTAGGGACAAAATAAAAAAAAATTCTTTCGGGGACAGCAACTAGGGACACATTTTTGTCAGGGGTGGTGATGTAGGGCACTCAGGGAAGGGAGACCGCGGACACACCCAGGGCCGGGGTGTGTCCGCGGTCTCCCTTCCTTTACTACTAGTGCCCTTTATTTTTCTGTGTAGAAACCATATTGATACTCGTATTTTCTAACTACAAGTCCTTGTAAGTATATCAAAATCTAACTAGAAGTCCTTGTAAGAATATCAAAGTACATAAGAACAAGTTGGCTTCTTTACAAAAGAAGCCAGGAGAGGTCAGCATCAATGTTTTCAAATAGTTTATTGGCCTTGTAAGTATATCAAAATCTAACTAGAAGTCCTTGCAAGAATATCAAAGTACATAAGAACAAGTTGGCTTCTTTACAAAAGAAGCCATGAGAGGTCAGCATCAATGTTTTCAAATAGTTTATTGGCTTTTAATTTCAATATATTTTGGTGCATGTAAACAAACAAGTCAAAAAGCCGCCGCGTAGAAACCTCATGTGCTTAACATGACGCTCATTTGACCTTCTTGCCGCGGTTTCAAGTCGCATGGTCTTGTCCAGCGGTCTTCTTTCTCTTTTTAACGAAATTCTTCTTATTTTTTCTTCTGCTTAGACTTATTTGCTTAATAAAAAATTACAATTATTTGAGAGGTCATTTGCAGCCATGGCAAATTAATATAACAAATCTTTTCTGAAATTCGTCATATAAAAAATAAACCACGTCTATTTCCTGTTTCGGTTTTTTGATTTCGCTTTATTTACAAAACCATGACGAAACAGACTGTGTATCAGAACAATTTCGCAAGAAAAATGGATTTAGACAGCAAATTCTGTGGCAGTCTGCCTTTTAAACTCACCAGTGTTGGAGAGGTCTGATGACCTCTCCAATAAAAGTATCTTGCTTCATAGGAAATGCGGTGGAATTTAAAGAATCGCAGTTAGCAATTTCTCCATTTGTTTCAATGTTTCAGTACGTATCATTTTATGCATCGGATACTTTCACGATAAAGGTTTAATACGCCCCAAACACTTACATGCCTCTTTTCTAATACGATTGGATACTTTCTAACCAACCACCCACTTGAATTCTATATATCTCAACGTCTCCTCACTGTGCCAGCAGATTCTCTCTGAAATCTTGTTGACAGATTCACAGTTTATCCACTTTAAACAAACACAAGTTAGAGAAAGAAATCACAAGAAAAAGTAAGGTATTCTTATTGTATTTCATTATTTCATTTTATGTTTTAAAAAGATATAATAATAATTATTATTATTCAATAGTTTGATTTGTTTCTCTACCGTCATGCAGCTTACATTTTGAGTTATGTATGAATTCGAACACAGAGTATCGAGGTCACTACAAACGTGTTTGTTTAAAGGATAAGTTCGTGTTTTACAGAAAACAATACAGCAGCAGCTCTGATTGCTCGTATGAATCATCAGAACTGCTGCTTTACCGTTTTCTAAAGCTTACTTTTGCAACAGTTAAATATTCCCAATACGTTTGCATGTGAACAATATAGATTTAGATCAGACTCAGAACAGAGACACCCACGTATTGAGTAATCGTGTATTTGTATAATCCATGTTTTCGAAGTGCGTGAGACCAACATTGCTGAAAAAGGAGAGAATAATGGTTACCAGGATTTCCCCCTTTTCCCACAATGTTTTCAAAAACCTCCCCCATAGTCATTAAAACGCCAGTTATTGTGGGTAAGGGTTAACTTTGACAATGCTGTATATGCTTTTCGATACTTAAATGAACTGTGAAGATGTAAGATCAGACTGTGCAGATTGAATTAATCTATTAGTTTGATTAATAACATGTATTTATTCAGTCAATATTTCACTGTACTTTAGACGGACTGTGTAAGGTATTCGGTTATTCAGTGAACAGTAAAGACGCGGATAACACTACTCACTTAATTAACCAATCTTTTTGAATAATTTCACTAAAGTATTTTCTTTACTTTACACAACTGCACAGATGTAGATCAGACTACTCACAAAGAGTCTACCTATTTATCTAAATACCAGCATATTTGTATCGTAAAAATTTTAATGAATGGTAAATTATTATTATTATTATTATAATTATATGGTAAATTGATAACCGTAAACAATAATGGTCAACTTGAAAAGCTAAAAAAGCAACAGGAATAAGGCTGAAATATCTATGCAGGCTGATCTTGCTCAATTTAAAAAAAAAACGATGAGCCTTGTGGTCAAAGCCTTAAGGTTGATCTTTCCCACACAATTCCCAGTTTTAAAGACCCCAAGAAAGAAGGCTTTTGACACCATTGCCGATAAATGGTAGAAAACATTGTGGTAACAGGAGAAATTGTCTGTTACCTGCATTTTCTCCTTTTTTCACGTAATGTTAACCACCCTTTCTAAGACAAATTTTAACATTTTGGTCATTTTTCGTCTGCAGATGTTTTGCACTTAGACAAGGGTATATCATTGTTATTTGGAGAAGGTTCATGTCCAGTAGATATCTGTGTCGTGAAAACAAGGCTTCACGTGTGAGCCTTCAGTTTATAAATGTATGGGTAACTTATGATTGAAGAATTTATTTACTCACCTTGGGATTCGAATGTTAAAAACGATTACTTTGGAGTCAAGTAAAAACGACAGTTTTGGAGCCAAGTTCACAATCTGAGCCAAGTTCACAATCTAAATCCTACATGTTTGCGAAAAAACATGTTAAATTCTTTCACAGGGTTGCTTTTTTTTATGAAAAAAATATTTATTTATTGTTTTATGATTTATTAATTTATTTGGGGCCTATGAAATTATCCTATCGTTAACCTGCACTATACCAGTCAAAATTAATCTATAACTGGCGAATTGGTGGTACCTTACGTTATGTACCGAATTATATTTGGTATGAACCGATCTCGGAAACGCTGATAAGTGACAAGATTTTAGCCAGTCCAACTTTGTAAATATTAGTTTCATACATCCTTATTCGCGTCACTCTTGAAAACATGGCGATCAGTACAGAAATTGGTCATTGTGTTGTTTATATTGGTATTATTCTTGCAACTTTCCTACCGATATTTATTTGACGAACCTGAAATAGAACAGCTTGAAAAAAAGAGGCATCAATATGTATGAATTTATGATTTCTTCCGAAAAGCAATTTAAACACAGATTTTTCGTTTAAAAGAATTATGAAAATCATCCTAAATATTAGAAAATTGTCCATTGCTCTTTATTTAGATATGTTGTGTGAATGTGGTGAAATTAAAATGAGATTGAAAAACTCAATTTCCCTTTTTTTTTTTTCTTCTTCTTTTTTTTTTTTTTTTTTAATCATGTCCTTTGATGGAAATAACGACAGGCTGGTAAATGAGTATTTCCTTTCTACTTATGGCAGATTTCGTTCGAGCTTTCAAAAGAAAAGAGATAATACAGTTTCACGCTGCAACAACTTCGCAAAACTCTTTCTTCTAATTAAGTTTTAATACTGTTTAGCAGTTTGTGAGTGATGCTTTGAACTGAGTACATTTCAAGGTATAATAAAAAAATAAGTGAAGTTGTAAATTAAAATTTCTCTAGTTTTTACATGCATTGTGATCTTTAATTAGAAATTACAACGGCTATTGTGATTTTTTTCTATGGCATTCACAAATTCAAAAGAAAAAGGTAAACTGGTACAGTTTAAAGTTCAGGTTCAGTTCTTAACAACTTTGTTTTACATCAATTGTAAAAGTAATTAATTACAAGTTATATCCACGACTCTTGATGATTGTTTTATGGAAAACTCAACCAGTACTTGTGTCGTGACGTGGCTAGGTCCAAAGGTTGACCCCGATCATCACGCGTTTGGAACCCGGAACATTTCTTGTGTAGTTTTGTATTCCAACAATTGCGATTCTTCTTTCTTCTGTTTGTTCAAGTTTTCAGGCTAGTGGGTTCGGCTTTGTACTAATACGTATATAAATTTGGATGGTGAAATAAAAACAGACTGCAGATCTGATAGCTGTCATTCTTCATATTCCAATCTGCCACTCGTCCAACTTTACATCACGAGACCATGAAATTGACAAATACCGTGAGTATAGGTTCTTTAACAATTACAAATCAGGGGCCAATATCTCAAAACTTTATGGTTTCGTAAGTTACGGTTAACTTTACGATCATTTTAAGGTGACGTTACGATTTTCTTAAAGTGATCTCTCAAAACCGACCTTAACGGTCTCGTAAAAGAAATGCTATTTACGATCGTAACATTTAAAAGTGACATCATTTCTTGATACTGAATCGATTTCCGACCCCGTGACTGTCTGCGATCACAGACTGAAAATTCCCCGTTGCATAAAATCTCAAAGCAATTGTCATCTGCATCGGCACCGGAAATGCGTGATTTCTGTAAGTTTTTAGCTCATCTGAGCGCGAAGTGCTCAAGGTGAGCCTTTGTGATCGTGCTGTGTCCGTCGTGCATCGTGTCTCGCCTAGGCGCCAACAATTACCCTGTGTGCACTCTAGAGGCCACATTTTCGGTCCAATACTCATGAAACTCGGTCAGAATCTGTCTTTATAATATCTCGGACAAGTCCGAAATTGGGTCATGTCGGCCCAAATAGTAGGTCATCGAGGCAAATCTTAGAAAAACCTTGTGTGCACTGTAGAGGCTACAATCCAGCCAGATACTCACCAAACAGGGTCAAAATGCTTTTTTTTTTTTTGATGATATCTCTGTCAAGATTGAAATTGTGTCATGTCCTGTCAAAAAGTAGGTAACTGGGCCAAATCTAAGAAAAACCTTGTGTCTACTCTAGAGGCCACATTTTCTGCCCAACTCTCATGAAACTTGGTCAGAAAGTTTGTCGTCAGAATGTTTGTTATGATTGTATCTCTAGCAAGATTGAAATTGGGTTGCGTTGGTTCAAAATGTAGGCCGAATCGTAGAAAAACCTTGTGTGCACTATAGGCCACATTTTCAGCCAGATACTCATGAAACAAAGTCAGAATTTTGCCTTGATGATGTCTCGGATAAGAATGAAATTGGGTTATGTGGGGTAAAGAAAGTAGGCCTCTGGGCCAAATCCTAGAAAAAACCTTGTGTGCACTCTCTAGGCCACATTTTTAGTTTGATACTTATGAAACTTGGTCAGAATATTGTACTGATGATATATCTGACAAGATTGAAATTGGTCAAGTCATTTAAAATAGTAGGTCACTGGGGCAAACCTTTAGAAAACCTTTTTTGCACTGTAGAGGCTGCATTTCAGTCTGATACACATGAACTGTCAAAATGGTTTTTCTGATGCTATCTCGGACAATTAAGAAATTTGGTCAAAACAGATTCAAAAGTTGGTTACTGGCTAAATCTCAGTCTAGAGGCTAAATTTTCAGTGTTGCACTCATGAAACATATAGTCACAAAGTTTATCTTGATGATATCTCAGACAAATTTGAAATTTAGTCCCGACAGATCAAGAATTTGGTTACTGGGCCAAATCTTAGAAAAACATTGTGTACAGCCTAGAGGCTACATTTTTAGTCTGATATTCATGAAACATTGTCAAAATGTTTGTCGCTGGTTCGATCCCCGGCTCGATCAATTTCTCTCTAAGACTGATGATAGTCATTGCGACAGGATTCACTCCTCTCTCACCACTGACCATTGTTTTGACGATGGTTATGTGGGAAAGCAGCCAGTGGCTTGGAAAGAGTATTGTGCGGAATACTGGTAAAAGAAACTCGACCGAGGATCAATTGTTACCCTCTGCAATGTTTTTGGTTGAGTGCTCCAAAGAACAAGAGGGCCATTGGACCTAAAGCGCTCACCTGAATGAAGTCACCTAGGATTGCTAAGACTAAAGAGATCCTATTTGTGATGATGTAAAACACATCATTGTAAGTGACCTTCTTTTTAACTGACTTTTCCAACTTGATGGAGATATCATCGAGACAAACATTTAGGTTGGTTGGTTGACATTTACCGCAGTTTTCAACATTATTTCAGTTATATCGCGGTGGCCAGCGCACCTATCTACGCTTTCCTGGAGTTTCTTTTACCAGTACTCCGCACAATACTCTTTCCAAGCCACTGGCTGTTTCCCACATAACCATCGTCGAAACAATGGTCAGCGGTGAGAGAGGAGTGAATCCTGTCGCAATGACTATCATCAGTCTTAGAGAGAAATTGATCGAGCCGGGGATCGAACCAGCGACAAACATTTTGACAATGTTTCATGAATATCAGACTAAAAATGTAGCCTCTAGGCTGCACACAATGTTTTTCTAAGATTTGGCCCAGTGACCAAATTCTTGATCTGTTGTGACTAAATTTCAAATTTGTCTGAGATATCATCAAGATAAACTTTGTGACTATATGTTTCATGAGTGTAATACTGAAATTTTAGCCTCTAGACTGAGATTTAGCCAGTAACCAACTTTTGAATCTGTTTTGACCAAATTTCTTAATTGTCCGAGATAGCATCAGAACAACCATTTTGACAGTTCATGTGTATCAGACTGAAATGCAGCCTCTACAGTGCAAAAAAGGTTTTCTAAGGTTTGCCCCAGTGACCTACTATTTTAAATGACTTGACCAATTTCAATCTTGTCAGATATATCATCAGTACAATATTCTGACCAAGTTTCATAAGTATCAAACTAAAAATGTGGCCTAGAGAGTGCACACGAGGTTTTTTTAAGGATTTGGCCCAGAGGCCTACTTTCTTTACCCCACATAACCCAATTTCATTCTTATCCGAGATATTGTCAAGAGATACGATGACGATGAGTGGGTTTGTTTCTCAGGTGACAATGTCTTACCAGGGAATATGTACAGTTCTGGTGATACATAGAATTTTCCTCAGGCTATCTGGCCTCAATTGATTTGAAACTAAGAACACAAAAGCATCAAAATACTGTCTTGATAGATTATCCGTCGGACGCCAAACGACTGTCTTATACAGTCTATAGAGACAAAGTGCCAAGCTCAAACTTCTGTCTTTGGTTTAACACGGACGGAGTATGAACATTGCTTCAAACTGTCGTTCGTGTCTTGGCTTCAAACACCCTGTCAGTCTTATTCGGCTTCAAACAAGTCCCTGTGAAGCACTTCAAGTCTGTCTGAAGCTGGCCAGGAACGGTGTTGTGCTGAACCGCTGTCGGTCTGTGTTTCAGACCGATCTGTTCAACCCTCACTGCCTAGGCTGGAACTGTGAGACAAGACTTCTCAGCTTCAAACTGCTTGGAACGGGTCCGTTTGAGGCTGGGTCTGTATGGGACGTGTTGAAGCAACTTCCCGAGTCAGCCCAGCGTGCTTGGAATGAGTCTGAACCTCTCTGAAGCTGGGCTGTTTGAAGCGTAGACGAGCGTCGTTTGCTCCTCAGCGTTGTAGATGGGAAGACGAATGCTGAGCCTCTGTCGATCTTGCTCTGTGCTAGTCGATCTGCTCAATCCTGTGTCGCCTATATCCACAGCGTGAAAAGAGTGATTTCTCTGTAATGGGTTATGGAAAAAAATTGCTGTCGCAGTGTATTGTTGCAACAACGCGGAACTCTAATAAGTTTGGCACTATTTATATTCACCAATTATAAGTCGACTGAACGGGGTCAAAATTTTGTGTTTCTTAAAGTGTCATGATTTCTTGATCTGATAATCTACCAAGACTTTAAATGTGAAATTACAATGTACCTATTGCAGAATATAACAAAACAAAAATGCATATTATTTAACACAACATTAACACTAATTGAAATTAAAATCTATGATTTATTCAAAAGAAACAATGTATTCCAAAAATAGTACTAAAGCATCAAATGATCAAAGTACTCCCGGTACTCACAATGATAGTCATTAAACTATATACAACATGTGGTACTGCCTGTACCTTACAGATTATTTCTGACAGATATCATCAAAGCAAAATTCTAACTTTGTTTCATGAGTATCTGGCTGAAAATGTGGCCTATAGTGTCGTAAAGATCCTTTGAGTCCTTTGTTTTAATTCTCTACGCATTGGGTATTATATTTAATCTAACAAGTCCGTATTTCAGTTTTACTTCCTTTATTATTTAATTCTTTATTTCTATTCATCTATTTATTAGCCAAATCGAATTTGCTAACAACAGCTATTCAAAACCCTTTTATTTTTATTTCTTGCTTTGTCTATCTCTAATCTTCTCAAACACTGTTATTTATATGGCTTTAGTGCTCCGTTGACTCCGCTGCATGAAAATCATATGAAACATAAGAATCAGTAGAAACTCAATAGCGCAGCAAAGGAGCAATTTAAACGGAGTAAAACTTTAACTTGTTATAAAACCGGAGTCTTACCGGAGTAGACAAAAATGTACTCTTACTACATAGGGTAACTGAAATTAGCCAAACAGGCGATTTAACATTTGAAAACATTGTGACAAAAGGATAAAAAAAACTCGCAGAAGTCGCGACACTCCCACGTGAGGGAAAAATATCAAATAATAATGAGAAAAAATAAAATAAAAACTTCACAGTAAGTTATTACTTTAAATAACGAAATCAGATTCAAAATTAAAATTGTTAGACATTAGCCTGACAATGATACTTAGTCATTGTAGGTATAATAGTCCTTTTCAATATGAAAAATTTCGATAACTGGTCTATCATTCAAAAATCCAGTCCTTCTGGTCACTGTTAGGGTGTATATTTCAGTTTTAAATGAAAGTTCTGACAGCACGATATCCCTACACGCCTGTTCGTCGTCATCACTTATTACAATGACGTCGTCTGCGTCATTTGTAGACGTTTGAGAGGACATGTTTTCGAGATCTTGGACGTCAGAAATATTGTCACACGCCTGGTCTGACACAGCATCTTGAATTTCATCAATGTTGTCTGTGATATCAACGTTACCTTTTATCTCGCTATCTACGTCCCAAGCACATAATTCCTCGAAGAAATTACTTTCAGGTTCAGTGGAAGCGTCTGTATCCTTATTATTATTATTTTCTGGATTTAATCTCAGCTCCTGATTGCTGAAGCTATTTATTTATATCTAACTGATCTAGAATATTTTCATCGTCACTAATGTCCTCACAAACCGGAATATATTTTGGTCTACAACCTTCCAAATTTTCTGTGTGCGTATGTCTGTTCTCGTTTGTGGTAGGTTGGTACTTCTTCACTTGATAAGATTTGTTTCGAGCGTCGTCACTACAGAGTTTGTGTACATTCTTTAAATGTTCTTTCAGATAATCCCTACGGATAAACTTTATGCCGCACTCCGAAACAGGACAGTAAAAATATTCTTTAATCAGATGCCGTTCTCTGATGTGACGTGTCAAATTTCTTTTGAATTTATAAAACCTACAACAATGATCGCAGTAGAACATCTTACTTAGAATTGGAATAACCTTGACTTAATAGTTCGACGGTTAACTGAAGAATGAAAGCTCCAAACCTTTCGACGTATGTTTCACGTGCATCTCGCCGTAGGAATTTGTTCATTGCTCCGGTCTGCTAAATACACGAGTTCCCCGTGCAATATACACCGGCGGAATGAGGAACTGAAAACTCCGGTACATGATTGTTTTAGAGCTAATCTTCTGACAACTGTTCATTAATTTTTTGTCTAGCTTCAATTGCAGATTTTCTTAAAGGCTGCATGGTTAATTTTTAACCGTTATTAGAAAGTGGTTGGTTAACGTTTTGAACACCGAATCTAAAGTACACTCAATAGGATATAGCAAGATCAGAGGTCTACACAGCATTTTACCAGATAGTAGACGTATTTTTGCCGACCGATGCAGACCGTCACGGCTTCTTAACAATTCCACTATTCTTCCAATTTTCCAACAACCACGTGGTAGACTGTCCTTGATAAGAATTATGTCACCAACTTGACATCGGAACGGAGATTGGATTCTTGTAGAACGGAGAGAACACTGGGTTCGTTCTCGCAGACTTGTCAAATATTCGTCCCGCCATAACTTCCAAAATTGGTTAAGAAGCTTTTGACCTTTTTCCAAAGATTCAATAACACTTTTCCAGTACTTTGTTGTGGAGTGTAATTCTCGTCCATTTGTATATCTAAACTTAGAATTCCAGTTCTTGGGTTTAATGATAAAAAATGCCCGGGCGTGAGCGAAATATTCGAATTCACATCACATCAACATACACTAAAGGTCTCGAATTTACCACTGATTCAACCTCTTTTAGCACTGTTTGGATTTGTACAAGATTCATCATACTCCTACCAACAGATTTTTTCAATGACCTTTTTACGAGTCCCACAAGTCTTTCATAAAAACCACCCATCCAGTGGGCAAATTCTACTATAAATTTCCATTTAATTCCCATATTTGAAACATAAGATTGCACGTCCGCACTATTTATCACACGTCTCCAAACAGTCTCTAAAACTTTACTTGCGGCTTTTAATTGACTAGCATTGTCACTTATGATCTCAATAGATGAACCCCGCTGAGAAACAAACCTTTTAAATCCAAGAATTAATTCTTCTGCACTCATATCTTGTATTAATTCCAAATGAATGGCACGTGTCACCATACATGTATAAAGGCACACCCACACTTTCTTAACTCCATCAGACGTTTTGATGTAGAGTGGACCAAAGTAGTCTAACCCAGCCTTAATGAAAGGAGATGATTCCAACACTCTAGACTGTGGTAACGGAGCTAATGGTGGCATTTTGTAAGGCTCACCCTCATACCGTCTGCACGCTGTACATGAACGGAGTATAGATTTCACTTTTGCTCTACCTTGCGGAATGCAAAAGTTCATTCTTGTCTGTGCAAGTGTTTGAGAAACCCCGCTGTGACAGTTTTGTTTGTGAATTTTTGATATTAACAAATGTGTCAATTTGTCTCCACCCAGAAATAGTATTGGACAACGTGCTCCTTCACTTAAACAAGAGTTTCCCAAGCGTCCTCTACAACGTAAAAGACCAACGTTGTCGACAAAGAGCCCAAGCTGTCTTTATAAATTGGTGGATTTGCCTTTAAGAATGGCTTCTATTTCTTCCGAAAAGTACTTCTGCTGCACATATTTTAAACACATCGTCTGAGCTTCTTGCAGTTCTTGGCTCTTTAATGGACCTTTTTTACATTGAGTCTTTTTTAGACATTGAATGAACCGTATAGCATAAGCAGTCACTCTGAACAACTTGCTAACCGAAGAAAATTCACTTAGGTTCAAAGAAAACGGATGGGCTGGAGCAACCCCACCAAATTTATCAGGATGTTTATTTACGTCAGAAGTATGATTAGTGGTTAGCATTTTTACCTCCTTTTTCATTCGGTGCCGATCATTGTTCATTTGTACTTCAGTCTACATTTCGTTTCCCCTTGTTGCGGTAGTAAAGTTTGGACTATGCCACCATAATTGGTTCTCCTATAAGCTCTGGATATTTGTTTTGCGAGAAGCAATATCAGCCGGATTTTCACCAGATTTTACGTAATCCACGCTGACACTGTTATTCTTTATTTCTAAAATCCTGTTTCTCACGAAAATTTCTAATTTTCTATCGGTGTTTAACCATCCTATCACACATTGTGAATCTGTCCACAATAACGTTTTAGTTATCTTAAGTTTCAATTGTTCTTTCACAAATTGGCGGGATCCAACACCAATTAACACCGCCATTAACTCTAATCTGGGCATTGTCATTCCCTTTAACGGAGCAAGACGTGATTTTGCAAATATCAGATCAACTTTAGCTATTCTGTTACATATCTGACGTAAGTATACACAAGTTGCGTAGGCTTTTGACGATGCGTCACAGAAGCAAAGCAGATCGTAAATTACGGAATTTATGTCCACACCATGAGATATGCACCTCTGAACTTTAAGGCGAGGTAGTTTTTCAAGATCAGCACTTAGCGATGACCATACCGACAAAATGTCACTATCATCTATGTTTTCATCCCAGTCATAATTCCTGCTCCAAATTGTTTGGAGGAGCAATTTTCCACGGAGTAAAACGGGTGTATATAGACCCATGGGATCGAATACCGACGCTATCACCTTTAGTACGTTCCTTTTTGTAATGTTCAATGTATCTATTTTACCCACCAGTTCTTTGATAGACAGTTCCTCAGATTTGTGGTCCCAGATATAACCCAATACATTCATTGTTTCAGGTTTTGCTCTGTCATGAATAGGTATTGATTCATTCATTTTGTCACTGTTTGATAGCCATTCACGTAAGTTCAAGGAAGCATCTTGAAAGATTGATTTAGAACACAATGCCTTCTCAATATCTGCGATGATCGCAATCTTATGAAGACGAAACCTAATTAACAACCCACAAAGGTTGCATAGTATAACTGGTCCCCTATATAGGCATTCATTCAAGCTCTTACTGTCTTTACTGGGTTTTGACGAAGCATCATATACAATTCGAAGTTTGGTGGTTGTCTTATGAGGAGTTATCAACGGATGATGAGGGATGAAATGTTTCATTTCACTTGAAGCTGACTGAGATACCTTTTCTATAACACCATCTTGTAGCTGCTCCTGTATGACGGTATTGTATTCTTCCATCAACCCTGGGTTTCCCTTTAATTTCTTAAGACATGACTTTAGACGTCCAAGAGCCAATTGTTTATTATCGTGAAATCTTGTCTCCACGGCCATGTGGCGTGATACATTCCGTCCTGATAAATCAGTGTGTTCTTGAATTTTTCCATGACAATGTCATCTTCATCTGTTAGTGATGAATCTGTTATTCCTATTGCCTCTATATTCCAAAAGTCTTCAAGGTCGGGCTTTGTTTGGACCACATTGTCAACACCACACAATGTTTCATTCTTGGTCGAATTTGATCCATGGGAAAGAATCAGAAAGTTATTTTCATTCATAGTTTCGTTTGTCTCACTTGTGCGCCCAGTCAATATCCAACCGAATTTAGAACTAAGTAAATATAATCCGGGCTGCAGCTCAAGCCTTTGTGGCAATACTAAGTCTAGGTAGTAATCATTTCCGATTAGAATTTCAACACTTGAACTTTCAGTTTCTGTCGGAATTGTATCTGCCATATCTACACTCTTTAACAAATGTTCAAGACGTCCTAGCGACGACATATCGATATGCTTCCTGATAATACTTCCACTTATAACAGGAACTATGTTAGCTGTCACATTCAAGTATTGGTCATTATTCAATTTTAGAGACAACGTCGTTGAAGCTGTCTTAATTACCTTTGGCTTGTCACTACCAAAAGTAGATAATTTTATTTCTTGTTCACTTTCCTGTTTTAGTCCTAGCCGATTTGCCAATGACTCCGTTATATACGTTCGTTGCGAACCACAATCGAGTAGCAGTCGAGTCTTAAGACAAAAAGCATTTCTCGGATTTTGAATTTCTACAAGTGCAGTTTGCATTAGAACCATATCATTGGATGATACTAAGGAATTTTCTTTAGGAGTCTCTTCAGGTATCTGATCATTCCTTTCAATGAAATTTATATTTGAAGATTCAGGAAAATACTTAGTTCCAAATACCTTTGGACAAAGGCTTCGGTGATGTTTGTTTTCTTTCGCCGCAATGAACGCACGTTTTGTTTCTCTTGCATTCCTTGGCAAAATGTCCTTCACGTAGACATATGAAACAACTTCCTTTTATTTGTTTCTTCCTTTCGATATCAGTCTTAAATTTCCAACATTCATCACTGTAGTGTTTTTCTGTGCAGTATCTACACTGATCAGCGAAGAATCTTGTAGAGACAGGTTTATCCACTTTACTCCGATTTGAGGTCGCAACTAAAGCCTCCGCTGAGCCATATCCTGGATTTAACGGGGGATTCCTTTTTCCTCCTGTAGCCACCTTTTGGTTGGAATTTATCGCGGGAGAAAATTTGTGCCTTTCGTTTATGTTGGGAATAAGATTGATGTGGAATAACTACAGCAGATTCAATGGCAATAACGTAATGTTTCAGCTCATCCAGTAACCAAGCTATCGTCCATGAAGAACCGATATCTTTCTTCATTTCAAGTTGAACCAATACTTTGGTAGGCAATTTAGATTTTATCATAGATACAAATACTGCTTGGTTCACATCATGCTTTAAAACCTCAAGGCTCCTCAAATGTCTTTGAATTTCACTTAAAAACGAGCGCAAACTCTCGGTTGTTTCTTCCGGTCTTGGAGTATTAATCAGATGCGAATAGTGTAAGTCAATAATCTCTTGTTTCCTGCCAAATCTCTCTTTATAGAGTTTTACCGCTACTGCATAGTTAATCATTCGATAATGCTAGACCGGATATTGTTTTCTTGGCTTCTCCGGTCAATTTACTCATCAGGTATGTCAGTTTTTCTAAATCAGACAGTTTTTTGTTGCTGTGGACAGCACAGTCAAACGTGTCCCAAAATTCTGTCCATTTGATTTTGTCACCATCGAATTGTATCATTTCTAATTTAGGTAATTTTACAGTGGATTGATCCTGACGTCCTTTCTCTTGTCTTTCAAAATACTCTTGTTGTAGCTTCATCTGATCCAGGACCATTTTCTGCATTTCACTTTGCAATTGAACTAGATGATCTCCTTTTTCCACATTACTTTGGTCAAACTTTTCCTCGTGTTTTATTTGTTGGTTAAGGATCGAATCCTTGAATTTCTCAAGTTCAATACGGCTACTGATAACCTGCTCACAAAGAATTCCATCTTCATTAAGAATTTCGCTCACTAAATCCTCGTCCGAGTCGTCAATGGCACAACACAATTCTTTAGATTTGTCTTCGAGTTTCTCACGATATACATCCAGTGTCTTTATGCACTTATTAACTTTCATTAGTATTTCTTCTTTAGCATCGAGTTCAATGTCACTGTCTATTAGTGAAGCATATCGTTGTAGTTCATTCTCTAAAACATTCCCGTATCTTGTTCTTACACCTTTGATGTATTTCAAGTCCGCCATGGTTCTAAGAGTTTAAAATTCACAAGTCTGATTCTGTCCCGGAATCCGGCGCCAAACAATGTCGTAAAGATCCTTTGAGTCCTTTGTTTTAATGCTCTACGCATTGGGTATTATATTTAATCTCACAAGTCCGTATTTCAGTTTTACTTCCTTTATTATTTAATTCTTTATTTCTATTCATCTATTTATTAGCCAAATCGAATTTGCTAACAACAGCTATTCAAAACCCTTTTATTCTTATTTCTTGGTTTGTCAATCTCTAACCTTCTCAAACACTGTTATTTATATAGCTTTAGTGCTCCGTTGACTCCGCTGCATGAAAATCACATGAAACATAAGAATCAGTAGAAACTCAATAGCGCAGCAAAGGAGCAATTTAAACGGAGTAAAACTTTAACTTGTTATAAAACCGGAGTCTTACCGGAGTAGACAAAAATGTACTCTTACTGCATATGGTAACTGAAATTAACCAAACAGGCGATTTAACAATTAACATTTGAAAACATTGTGACAAAGGGATAAAAAAAACTCGCACAAGTCGCGACATATAGTGCACACAAGGTTTTTCTACGATTCGGCCTACATTTTGAACCAACGCAACCCGATTTCAATCTTGCTTGATATACAATCATAACAAACATTCTGACGACAAACTGTCTGACCAAGTTTCATGAGAATCGGGCAGAAAATGTGGCCTATAGAGTGCACACAAGGTTTTTCTTAGATTTGGCCCAGTTACCTACTTTTTGACAGGACATGACACAATTTCAATCTTGACAGAGATCTCACCCCCCCCCCCGCCCCCCGCCCGAAAAAAAAAAAAAAAAAAAAAAAAAAAAAAATCATTTTGACCCTGTTTGGTGAGTATCTGGCTGGAATGTAGCCTCTACAGTGCACACAAGGTTTTTTCTAAGATATGCCTCGATGACCTACTATTTGGCCCGACATGACTCAGTTTCCGACTTGTCCGAGATATTATATAGACAAAGATTCTGACCGAGTTTCATGTGTATTGGACCGAAAATGTGGCCTCTAGAGTGCACACAAGGTAATTGTTGGCGCCTAGGCGAGAAATGATGCACGACGGACACAGCACGATCACAAAGGCTCACCTTGAGCACTTCGTGCTCAGATGAGCTAAAAACTTACCGAAATCACGCATTTCCGGTGCCGATGCAGATGACAATTGCTTTGAGATTTTATGGAACGGGGAGTTTTCAGTCTGTGATCGCAGACAGTCACGGGGTCGGAAATCGATTCAGTATCAAGAAATGATGTCACTTTTAAATGTTACGATCGTAAATAGCGCTCTTTTACGAGACCGTTAAGGTCGGTTTTGAGAGATCACTTTAAGAAAATCGTAACGTCACCTTAAAATGATCGTAAAGTTAACCGTAACTTACGAAACCTTAAAGTTTTGAGATATTGGCCCCAGAATGGTAGTAACGATAAAACAGTCCTTCTACAAAAACATATCCTGGAACAAAGAAATTCCGGATCGATAAACAATAATAGAGGGTCATGATGGTCCTAATATCACTCACCTGAACCTTTCGAACAAACATGACCCAATCTAGTCTCTCTCCATTTTCAGTATCCTCTGAGATATCATGGCAGACATTCTGACCAACTTTCATGAGTATTTGCCAGAAAATGTGACCTCTTGAGTGTATACCAGCTTTTCCTGGGTTTTGACCATGTGACCTAATTTTTTACTAGATACAATACGCTTCCCTTGCCATTCAATATATTCTCAAGTTAAACGTTCTGATCACCTTTCATAAGTATTAGACTGAAGATGTGACCTCCAAAGTAGTCACAAACTATTTCAAAAGGTTTGAACCTATGTCGTAGTTTTACCCGACGTTACCTATTTTCAAACTGAAATGTGGTATCATCATGCCAAACATTCTTATATAATTTCATAACTATTGGACCGAAAATATGGCTTTTAAAGTGTAAGCAAAGTTTTTCTGCGTTTTGAACTGGTGACCCAACTTCGACCAGACACAGTCCCTTTACTCACTTGTCCAAGATATCACCAAGATAAACAATCTGATCAACTTTCATATGTATTGGGCAGGAAATGTGAAATTGGTGACCTAGTTTTTTTTTTTTTATCCCACTCACCTATTTTCAATCTTGTTCAAAATATCATCAAGACAAGCATTCTGACTAAGTTTTATGAGTAATGGACTGAAAATGTGACATCAAGAGTGTATATAAGGTTTTCTATGGGTTGACCTGGTGACCTACCTTTTTACCACACCTGACCCATTTTCAAACTCGTCAAAGATATCATCAGGACAAACATTCTGACCATCTTTTATTGGTATGGTACTGAAATTGTTGCCGCAACAGCGTACACAAACCTTTTCAAAGATTTGATGTTGTGACCTAGTTTTTGATCAGATGTGACCTTTTATCAAAGTCGTCTGATATGTTAACAAGTAAAACCTTATGACCAACTTTCATGAGTGCTAGTCTGAAAATTAAGCCTCATGAGCGTACACAAAGTTTTTCAAAGGTTGACCTAGTGATCTAGATTTTGACCCGATGTGACCCGGTTCCAAACCTATCTGAGATATCAAGACAAACATTTTGACCAAGTTTCATTAGTGTCTGACGAAAAAAAAATTTAAAAAAAATGCCACTAGGAAGTACACAAGGTTTTTCTAAGATTTGTCTCAGTGACCTAGTTTTTTACCGAACATGTTTTCAAACAAACATTCAGACCAATTTCCTGCGCATTAGAATAAAACTGTGACCTCTGAGGCATACACAAGCTATTTCAAAGATTTGACTTGTGACCTAGTTTTTGATCCATGGTGATCCATTTTTAGATATCTTCAGAGATTTCATCAAGACAAACATTCTCACCAATTTGCATGGGTATCTGACAAAAAATATGGTCTCTAGAGCGTTCACAAGGTTTTTCTGAGATTTCACCTGGTATCCTAGTCTTTTTACCGGACGTGGCCCATTTAAGGAAACATGCATTGTAGTAAAACAAACGTACATTGCTGCTAAGAAGTTAGAATAACGTAAATAAAAACAGAATGGTAAGCTTTTTCAAAGATTTGACCTTGCGACCTTGTTTTTGACCCGATGTGACCGTTTCTTAAAGTTATCCGAGATATTACAAAAGCAAACATTCTTACAAAGTTAGTATAAGACAGAATATTTGGCCTCAAGAGCTTATACAACATTTTTCCTAGATTTGACAGAGTGACCTATATTTTGACCTGACATGACCCATTTTCAAGCTCGTCCAAGATATGAAGACAAACATTCTGACCAATTTTCATTTGCATTTACGTAAAGATACATTGCATTAACACAAAATTACAATGCTTCTAAAAATTTTAGATTTGATTAATAAAAACGGAACAATAACAATACATATTTTTTGGAAGATAATTTAATCATAATCAAAAATCTCCTATACCTGATATAGTAAAAGAACCTGTAGAAGGCCTGCCGTTTAAATGAATGAAACAATGATCAGCGGTGGGAGAGGACTGAATCCTGTCATAATGACTATCATCAATCCTCGGAAAGAAATTGGCCGAGTCGGGGATCGAATCAGAACGAGACTGCACGTTTTCTAATCTAGTCTAATCTTGATCTACACTCAATGATCCTTCCAAGCCACTGACTGTTTTCTCACATAGACCATGTCCTACGCTAAGAGAAGAACAAATGCAATGCAATAATAATTTCATCAATGATAGTAATAGCCTCATGATTTTTGGCGAGCAGAGCAAACAAAAGGTGTGGATTTAGGATCAGACGGCACGCTTGCTCTGTGTAGCCAGATCTTAGTCTGTACTGTCTGTGTAAGTTGTTTTCAAATTTGACGAGTCTAAAAGCATGTTGTTTTCTATTGACTTTACAAAACTTCCACATTTTAGACCAGTCCAAATTCAAAGTATTACCAGACGACATTATATTTTTGGCTCAAATTATAAGATTCATCCTAAAATGGACTGAATATTGATTACCAATATTTTCTGCATTTCTCACAATGTTTTCAAAAGATGTCTGTCTAGAAGGTCGTCAAGACACGTGATTGTTTTGTAATAATAATGAATAGTAATGAATAGCGTTTTAAGGCCCGTCGACAACTTAGGTCATATTGGGCGCACTTACTTAGTAAACAATAATGCGAGGTGAAAATAACATACATGTGCAACAACATAAGACAAACATGATAAATGAGGAATGGACGAAACACAAAATGATGCCCCTTTTGTCGCCTTTTACGACATGCATGCTGTCACTTTTGTTCCGCCAGATGAAATGGCAGATGTGTCGATCGCGGGACTGCAGTGGTTTATTCTTATACCCCCCGATTAAACCACACGGGGTCCCACAGACCAATTGATTCCCATTCCAAACCCTATTTACATCGAGAAAAAAATACAGGATTTGGAATAAGAACTACCCAGCCTGCTGCAATCCTACGAATTACGAGGAAAGCAGCCGTTTGTCTCTAATTTTAGTCGCCTTCTACGACATGCCATAGAGAAAGGCCGAGGTCCTATTCTATAAATTAAAAAAAAAACCCGGGACCCCACGGGGAGATTGTTTTGTAAATCGTAAAAAAAAGCATATAGGCGTTTGGCTTATTCGAAAGAATTTCTGCTTTCCAACCGTTACTATCGTCGAAAAAATAGATCAGCGTTGAGACAGGAATAATTCATGTCGCAATGACTATAATCAATCCTCGGAAAGAAATTGACTAAGCTGGAATTAGATACTGCAATAGTCCGAATGGTTTATTCATTGCGCGTCATAACTCACTACTGTAGTTTATTGAATGATCAAGCAGGATAGAAAGATTATTTCAATTCTAACACTTTGATCATCAACACCAACTTTTGATCAAAGGAAAACAAGTTCATACTTAGTGAACAAGAGCGGATGCGGTCTAAATTACCTTGAATAAACCATGGCTCTTCTAGTTACTAACCAAAACAATACCCCACTACCCAGTCGGTAAATATAAAAAGAAGCAAAATTTAAATAAAACCTTAGGCATCAAATACAACATAAAAAACCGCTCCGTGTTACTATTATATTTTCTCCCTTTCAAATGAGTCGCAGTCGCTTCGAATGCTCTGAATATCACTTCACCCACTTTCAATCCCATTTCCAGTGCAACGACGACCAATTTTGAACTAACCTTCAACATGAAAAGACTCTTGATTTATATATGTTTACTGGTAACATTTCATATAGTTCCATTGTTGTCAATTTTCATCAAAAATAGTTAATATCTGTAAATCTTTGAATTTTTCCTTCCTGCATGGTCGAGTCGCGGAAAATGACGATTTGCTTAGGTCGAGTGACTTTCACTGATAAAATATCGGAGGGCGGAGACACGGAACAGCCACGAGCGACTTACTTTATATAGAATGACGTCACTTTATATAGGATGACGTCTTTTTTACCATACTTTCGTTGCACTGTGTTTATAGACCCGAATTCACGTGTCATGTTAGAATAAAAGATTCACCACTTGGTAGATGTGAGCATCATCTTTCCGTTTCTTTAATTTAAATTAAGAGTGTATTGAACGAATACCTGAAGACCCAAAACATTTCAAGTATATACACTTTACAGATAACTGCATGCTATCCGAAAAAGTAAGTAAACGGCTGCTTTGACCAACTAGGCTGAGTATCTTGGGCTATTTGTGCCAATAAACAAATTAACAAAACAGATAAAGGGATTTAGAAGGCTGCTATAGGCTATCAGAATTGACCTAGCAGAGCTTGGCGTACCTTTCACATAGGTCGACAAGTTTATTTTAGTAGCCTCTCGCCACTTCGGACATGCTCGCCGTAAATCTACGCAAAGGGAAGCATCATATCCAATACCATAATTTTCGATTAATAGGAAAATACAGCTAGTCACGATGAATTCCGAATTACCTATTCTACCTCTACGTAAAATGATGTACAGTATTGTGTTTTGCATGTACACGTGGCTTTTTTGTTATTGGTCCAGAATGAAATAATAAATTAATGCCCCCTTTTACCATGACATGATATTTCATGAAAAATGATAATAATAATGGTTGTCTGTGGCCTATGAAAACAATATAAATATAAACGGGCAAAAGGACAAACGGGCGGACAACACAAAATTCTTACCCTCAGCCTTCGCCGGGAAATAATAATAAGACTGACTTTTATCAAAGGTTCCCTAAGCCCTGCCAGGTCATTTCTTACAGCCTTCTCCATTCCATATATGTACAGATACAGGGCTTTAGGATTTCGTGATTGTGTTTACGCTGCTATCAGTTCGTCCAATAATTCCGTAAGAGAAGCCAAAAGGAATAAACATGAAAATTATTGAAAATTATATATATTCATATTTTTTTAAACAAAGATATAGTTTGCTCACAAATGCTCACGTAGACTGAAATGATGCTGATTGAGAAAACAGATAAATCGACGAAGCCCTGTTTCAGTTCTGGGGATGTTTTCTAATACAATTATTTAAAGCCCCTGTAAAGTCCAAATATAGGTAATTTTCACCGTTTATAACTCGAAAATATATCGGATTACCCATCACAACACACATATATAAGATCGGAGAAAACTCGAACGTGTCAGTTACTGCATTGGTTGCCGTGAAATACGGGTGCGAAAATGCATGGAGAAGCCTGTTGGTTTCAGGGACGCCATTGATCGAGACAACCTTCGTTATCGTTCGTGTATATTCGAACTAGGCCTTCGAGAACGTCACGTGATACCATTGTATCTCATTAGTGCTACACAGGACTACTGTTTACACTTCCAATAGTATGTCATCGGAGTGTAAGATTGCTTATTTTGAACCTGTTTTCTTATTTAGATGTAGTAAACTCTTCCTGTATTGATGATAAATGAATAAGCGATTATCAGCCTGTGTCGTCGTTTTGTTTACAATGTCGATAAACTTACGTTTTTCAAGCCTAGAATGGGGACTAAACGATCAAGTGAATGAAGGGCTTGTTTCGACGCCTTGAATGATCACGTGGCGTTTACGTGGGGTGATCAGAAAGATCGTGGACCACCTCGTTATTTTGAAAACTACTACACTTAGGATTACACAAATTTGCATAGATGAGCATTAATTATCTGGAAACTGACTCACGCTTTCAAATGTTGTCATATTAAAGTAGGTAAAGTATGACGTCATTTTAATGACGTCATATACTGCATTAGTGGTCCAAAATATCGGACGACGTTTTATTTGAGCCGAGAGTAATCATAAAGTTTTGCGTCAAACTCGGAAAGTATTTATCGGAAATCAAAACCGATTTATAAACAGTTTAAGGGGACTCTGTACTCAAGGAATCTGATATTCGTACATGGATCGGACCGGTTTAGATAAGGGTGCGATATTGTTAAAGATGACCCTAAATCTGGCCGTCCATCAACTTCAGTCACAGACAAAATCATAACGGATGTAGAGCAGCATGTAAAACAAGATCGCCGAGGTGCTGTCAGGAAAATAGCTGACACATTTGACATTTCATATATAAGTACTCAGGAGATTTTGACTGAGAGTCTTGGAATGTCGCATGTTTGCACAATGTGGGTACCTCGGCAACTGACGCCCGAGAAAATGGGGGTTAGGGTCGAAATCTGTTAAGAAATTTCAGAACGCATTAGGGTAAAGGGTTCAAACTTTACTGATCGTATTGTAACATGCGATGAAATATAGATACACTTTACCGACACTGAATCTAAACGACAAAGCAGCGTATTGAAACATCCAACATCGCCTTCCGCTAGTAAAGCCAACCTTTCTAAGTCACTTGGTAAAGTTATCTACATCAAGTATTTCTGTTCTCCTGTTTTTCTTCTAAATCATGTTGTATCTTTACATACTACAGTCAATTCTGAGTTTTATGCCCACATTATTCAAATGAATTTCACGAACACCATACGAAAAACACAGCCAGAAGTCCTGCGGAGTGACGTCAATTTACACCAAGATAACACCCTAGCTCACAAAGCCACACTTGTACTGGAAACTTTGCAAAAACTAAACAAAGAAACACTTGCCAACGCTCCTTATAATTTAGTCCCGACTCCATTTGACCTGTGACTAGTTCCTGTTTTGAAAGATTTTCTATGTGGCATACACTACGAGAGCAGAGAGGAGCTAACGCTCGCTACGACCGGGTCCTTCATAGTAACGTCACGTGACGCACTCCCACACGTGCTTCGCGCGTCGAAATCAAGAATGAATACATGCATAGAACTCAAAGGAGGTTACTTTCAAAAATAGTAAACACTCCAAGTTGTTTTTTATAACAATATTCAGATACCGGCACTGGTCCACGTTCTTTCTGATCACCCCTCGTACGTCACTATAACGTCACTGCGGAGATTTACGACGAAAAATCGGCTAATCGTCGGAGATCATCGATGTAAACAAACAGATAATGCGGCATGGTAGGAACTGTTCTAGTTTCAAAATTCTTTTTTCTGCCATTGACTGGAACTTTTACAAACTGCACCTTTACATATCGTGCAAGTCATAATAATCGCCATATGTTTACATGGTATAAATGAAATTTACTTTTATTTTATAAACAGGCCTTTTTACATTTGGACTTTACTGAGACTTTAATAACAGTCCAATTGAAACGCCGAAAAACGAAAATTTGCTAGTCTACCTATTTTCAAAAAAAAAAAAAAAAAAACATGAGTTTTACAATTTTTGCAATCTAAACTTTTTAACCCTTGGGCTGCTATGTGCGACTCTAGGGATTTTTTTGCGGGCAGTGTAGATCAAGATCAAACTGCACATACTGCACGATTAGGAGATACTACTATTTTTCCCCAAAAACTAATTTTGAAATTTTTGGGATCTTACTATTAGCATAAAGGTGAAAGAATTCATTAGCTTCTCCCTTTGTTCGCAATTGCTCATTTACATATACACTAAAAATGGACTGCCTTAGACAATAGATAGGAAAAAAAGCCAACAACACTATTGGACGCATCGCACTTTGAATGACGCGTATGCACAATAATCTCTTTATCTCTCATTAAAAAAGAAAAACCTCACATTTCCTTTGAAAAGAATTTGGAATCAGCACGTACACACGTGGTCACAGACGACTAGGCATTTAGGTCTCGAAAAAATATCTAACAGATTTCCTGATTCAGCAGAGTAAAGGTAATTGAATTTTGTAATATCTTATTTCATACAACGCAAGCTATTATTTACATATACCAAGCATCTATATACGAGTAAATGTGAACTGAAGTTTATTTAGAATATACACGGAACATCCATTTTCAAAAGACATAAAATCGTTTCAGAGAAAAGATGCCATGAACGGTGTGGACGCCATAGTGCATCTTTTTCTTGCACTGGTAGTTAGCGAACTGAACATTGGTAACCATGCCTTCATCTTGTCTGGATACCCCAACGATCAACAAGTCACTTTAGGGCTTCCTCGTAAGCAATACCGGGCGGCTGTGTACGAACACACTGTGTCAAACCCAAACGTCATGGCCTCGAATCACTCTGAAGCTGTGGAACAAATGATGGTCAATCTGAGAGAATACGAAAACCAGACAAAACTTGCTGCTGAGGAGGTAAGTTTAGTTAAATTTCCATATATAATAAAAAACTGTAATGTAAAGGTTTCGCATCACTTTTTTATTTCATGCTTTCCGGTAGGTTATCGAGAAATATCGGTGAAGTATTTTTCGATATTTCATGGTTACGACCAGTGAAAATACCGATTTTTATATCCTAACTCTTCAATTGAAAACGGAAAAAGTTGTTCCCGCGCACTAGTTACCTAGGTAAAATGCGCGTGCCTCACAACCAGATGGAAATATGACGTAATTTACCATACATTTTTCGCGCTTGACGTAATATTGTAATGCGTTGCTATGCGGAGGGGGTACGCGACGGGGAATAACCGAAAAGACCTGTACTGGATTTTGATTAAGTTCCCCCCAGAAAGGGTTAAAAGCATGAAATAAATAGAATATTTGTTTTTTGCGGTGAAAGATCGAAATTTATTTCATCGAGTGAACATCATCGTGAAAATATTACCGATGATGTTCACGAGATGAAATAAATTTCGATCTTTTAACGCAGAAAACAAATATCCTCTATAAATATAAGACATGTTTAGTGAAAAGCGGGCTTAAAGCATCCGCAAAAAGTATAGACTCAGGTAAGCCTGCGCAGGCTGATCTGGGCCGAAACTTTTCGCCTTTGGTCAATTTTCTATATGTCAAAGGACCGGTGTAGCTCATGATTCAGTATGTTGTTAGACAAACTGTATTTTATAGATCCATGATGATTGCATGACTTGCTTGGTATAATGCATCATGGAGACGCGTAAAGCCCCCTTTTGTCAGAGCACGGCTCATGTTGATATTTTTCTTTTTAATTTAGAAATACATCTTTACTCTTTTTCATCCAGTTCTTTAACCAGTTTTATCCTTATTTTATGAAACTATAATCATTATTGTATCTTTATGCCAAATGCTGCCCCTGGCGGTTGCTAAGTTGCACAGATTACGACGGACAGAAAATGCATTTCATTCTCTGGAGGCAATTCCTAGATATTACAACTACAGTTTCCGGTTTTAAATCGACGACGAATCCCTTGCGTTTCTTTAATCCGATACACTTTATATCGATTTTTTATCTAAGTTTACACAGCTAACTAGATTCTACACACTGTAAAGTTTTAACAGCGTTTGTTTACTCTCTGGCTGTTAAGATGTATCTGTAAAAAAAGTCATTTAGACATTCATTGGAAAATTGATTGTGTATGCTCTAGAGGTCACATTTTCAGTCTAATACTCTTGAAAGTTGGTCAGAATATTTGTCTTGATGATATCTCAAACGAGTTTGAAAATGGGCCATGTCGGGTCAAAAAGTAGGTCACTAGGTCAAATCTTAGAAAAACCTTGTGTACGCTCCAGAAGCCTCATTTTCTGTCCAATACTCTTGAAATTTGGTCAGAATATTTGTGTTGATGATATCTCATACGTGTTTGACAATAAGCCATGTCAGGTCAAAAACTAGGTCACTGGATGAAATCTTAGAAAAACCTTGTGTATGCTCTAGAGGCCACATTTTCAGTCAATACTCTTGAAATTTGGTCAGAATGTTTGTCTTGATGATATCTTAGACTAGTATGAAAATGGGTCATATTGGAAAGAAAATTAGGTCACTAGGTCAAATCTCAGAAAAAACTTTTGTACACACTAGAGGTTACATTTTCAGTCCAATATTTTTCAAACTTGGTCAGAATGTTTGTCTTGATGATATCTTGCATGAGTTTGAAAATGGGTCAGGTGGAATCAAAAACTAGGTCACCAGGTTTAATCCTTGAAAAACCATGTGTACGCTCTAGAGGCCACATTTTCAGTCCAGTAATCTTCAAATTTGCTTAGAATGTTTGTCTTGATAATATCTTAGACTAGTATGAATATGGGTCATGTTGGATAAAAAAACTAGGTCACTATGTCAAACCTCGGAAAAACCTTTTGTACACCCTACAGACCACAGTTTCTTTCAAATAATCATGAAAGTTTGTCAGAATGTTTTAGTGGATAATTTCTACATGTCAAGTTGGCCGCTCAGACAAATTCTGGAAAAAGCTTGTGTGCACTCTAGAGGCCATATTTGTAAGTCCAATACTAATGAGTGTTTGTCAGAATGTTTGTCTTAATATCTCTGAAGAGATTAGAAATGGGTCATGTTTGATCAAAAGGCTCAGGTGAGCGACTTCAGGGCCATCATAGCCCTCTTGTTATTATTATTATTTATGCAAGGACACATGCACTTATCCATTATTTCCTTAACTTTTTCTTATTCGCATAACAATTTTTCCTCTGACTTCTTTCCCACATGAACACCATCAAAACAATATTCTGCGGTCAGAGAAGAGTGAGGAGTGAATCTTGTCAAGATCAATTTAAAAAAAGAATTTTACCTAGCTGAGAAATCGAATCAGCGAGCCCTGGGTTTCAAATGTGTTACAATTATGTGAGAGTTAGGAATTTCCTTTAGACTGTGTAATTTCGTTTCCGATAGAAAAATTAATTTGGATAAAGAACCAGAGCCCCGTTTTGCCTAAGTTTTACGTAAATATAGTGTGGTGACATATTTCTGCCAAAAGATACGAGATAACTATCATGATTATTTTAGAAAACTATTGCGATAAATCAAAGTGTCCTGGAAATTCTATCTTTTCATTTAACTCTTTCCCAAACAATCCCTGGTTTTTACGGGTCAGGAATAGAAGCCTTTTGAAAACATTGTGGGAAAAGGAGAAAATGCTGGTAACCAGCATTTTCTCCTTTTCCCACAATGCTTTCTACCCTATCATATAGAAAAATCATCTTTTTAGCAACTGTTAATTTGTCATCTGCAAAATGCTTTCAATTTGGTCTGGTCCAAGATTTGCCGTTTGGGAAAGGGTTAATCTAGATAAAATTTAAAATTTTGTTCGTAGTTACCTTAGTAAGACGGGGCTGTTTCTCTACCAAAGTCTGAAAATACAACACACGTCTTAAACCCCATGAGAATCGGGACAACAAAGTGACCTGTAGAGCCTGGACTTTGGTAATCATGCTTCTACCCAATGTATCATATAGTGAAAGTTTTGAAGTGGAAAAAAAAAAATAAGATTACAAGGTAAAATCTGGCTAATTGCACAAGACGAACAGACGGACGGATGGAAGGACGGACAGACCGATTGAAAGAAAAATATGTCACACAAGAGACTCCCATAATCAATGCCCAACATGGCTGCCAAGTCTTTTAACAGCTCTCAGGTTCACGTAGTATGCTCCTGAATTAGATCTACGTTGAAATATGAATTTAAGATATAATTGAAAATGTCGGCCATTTTTGTTTTTGTTACGGCCATTTCGAAAATGACGAAATGTAAGGTATCCTTAATCTCAATTTAAGTATATGCTAGATACTTGCTATCCTGAAATCTCGACGTTTGTATCATCAAGTGAGGTATTTCAGAAAGAATCCGCTCGACTATTATCAGTGTTAAAAGATTAGCGAATTTTGTGTTTGTATGTATGAATACGCCTGTAACTCTCTCAGAAAACAATTGGATTTGACTAAGATTTTCGAGAGATTTAGCTAAGCCACATGTGACGATACATTATCCATTTTAACTTAGACACTTAACTGTTCATCAAACAACAAAAGTAGATTCAAAACACATGAAGAAGTCATTGTTGCACACACAGCTGTATGTGAACATACAAGATAAAACAGTTTGATACCTAGTATGCCCACATCTATCACAGCTTTGCTCCATCGGCGCAATGATGTAGCATATCTTTGAAGATAGACCTGAGAAATGTTGGCAAAATCCTTTATGATTTTAGAAATGTATTTTGGACGTTTGAGTTCTCACATGATCCAGTTCATTCAAAGAATTGGCTCAAGATATGGCATGGATGGTTTATCTGAATACTACTATTGTTTGGCTTGTGATCATCTGAACTATTCACAATAATGGAATAGGCGTAACCATTTCTGGTTCCTCATGAATTTATTGATTGATTGTATGGTGTTTATTGCCGTTTTCAACATTATTATCGCGGCGGCCAATGCACCTATCCATGCTTTCCTGGAGTCTCTTTTACAAGTACTCCATACAATTTTCTTCCCAAGCCACTGGCTGCTTTCCCACATGAAAGGCACAGGCTAAGATTAAACATCGGCAATGACCAAACCAACATCTGTCCCGCATGTTGACGAGCCCCACCTAATCCGCTGGGTTTTTCGTAGGAGTGTCCGTAGACAAGACACTTCAGAGCCCTGGCCTAGTACCGGGGAAACCAGGAAACACATGACTATTTGAGCTGATATAACTGAAATAATGTTGAAAGCGGCGTAAGACATCATGCAATCAATCAGTAAATCAATCAATCAATCAACTACATTTTGTGGTTCAGAGTGCATGTCTTTTTTTTTTTTTCAGAATGCCGATATAATCGTGTTCCCAGAATACGGTATATACGGTTTCGTGCGAGAACGAAACCACATGAAACACTACATCGAAGACATTCCGGACCCCAGGTTAGTTCATTGGGTACCATGTGACGAACAAACTCGTTTTCCACAGCCGTTAGATGTTGTCGTTTTTCTTAGCTGTCTCGCTAAGGAAAATTCGCTGTACTTGGTGGCTAATTATGGAGACGCAAAGGCATGTAGTCAAGATGACCCAAATTGTCCTGACGATGGGCAATACCAATACAATACCAATCTTGCTTTCGACCCAAATGGAACACTTATCGCCAAATACCACAAGCAAAACCTGTATTATGAAGATCAATTTAACGAACCAATTGCTCCACAATATGTTTACTTTGATACTGATTTTGGCAGATTTGGCATGTTTACCTGCTTTGACATTCTGTTCCATGAACCGATAATTCCACTCTTGACGACTTACAACATAACGGATATAGCATTTCCAACCGCCTGGATGGATGTCCTGCCATTCTTCTCTGCCATTGGGTACCATTCATCAGTGGCAATGGCGTACAAAGTAAATCTCTTGTCAGCCAATATTCACTTACCGAAATACCGTTTTCAAGGCAGCGTGATATCGACGCCAAACGGTACAAATGCATTTTACTATAGCAAGACATCACCACTTGGCAAACTACTGATAAGCGACGTTGACGTTGTGCAGAGGGATAGCACAGTCACAAAGGATCTGAATTCAAACGAACCAATTCAAATTGATAAATGTGTAGAAAATCAGAAGACGCCAAACAAAGATAAAGAGAAGACGCCAAACCAAATCAAGAAAAAGAGAAGACGCCAAACCAAGAAAAAGAGAAGACGCCAAAACAAGAAAATGAGAAGACGCCAAATCCAGAAAAAGAGAAGACAACAAAACAAAGAAAAAGAGAAGACGCCAAACCAAGAAAATGAGAAGACGCCAAACCAAGAAAATGAGACGACGCCATTGATGTCAGTGATATATAAGGATTGGTATCGAATAGTCCTCCTGAATGAATCGTCCGCAACTTTGAAGGTCTGCCAAAGAGAGCTTTGCTGCATGCTCGATTATGCTACCGACGAACTTAATGACCTCTATGCACTCGGAGTGTTTGATGGAGATCATAGAGGAAGGTACTATCTACAAGTTTGTATTCTACTTAAATGTAATTCAACGGATGTCGCCACATGTGGCAAGTTAACGTTCGATGCCAACACAAAGTTCTCGTTCCTGCAAATGTCTGGAACATTTGGAACGCCCTTCGTCACACCACAGATTATTTTGACTGACAAAGGCTCGCTTCGTCTACCAAGGAAAGATTACATTACATATAAAAAGGGACAGTTACGTGGACGAGACACATCTTTTCCACTTCTGTCAGCAACTTTGTTTGGAAGGTATTACGTGAGGGATTAGGTGCCATAAAGATAAATAAAAGAAATCCAATCCCAATTGGTTTTTTTCCACATTTTACATCTCACACGAATGTTTCTAGAATATTCTGTATCCAGAGTGATAATGAAAACAGGTTACATAACAGGTGTCAAAATTTTCTTCCGCAGCGAGAAGCAAATACAAGCACCTAGAAAGTTACTAAAACATGATATTTCTTTTATTATATACCTACAACTTTCAACGACATAATTTTGCAATTATTGACATTTCACTCATCGTAGATATAGAGTAACATTTTGACTAATCAAATTCCAAATTAATGCATGCTTAGAATTGAAGATCGCTTTGTTCAAATTCTCTGAGAAGGTAGCTGACAGTGTAGATCAAGATCAGAATGCACGTTCTGTGCAGTCTGATCTTGATCTACGCCGTCCGAAAATCCCCCTGACTTAAACGTTGGCGATTAGAAGGTTTGGTGGATGTGCTAAAAAGGTGCAGCAAAGTAAATGAACCAAGTGATATAACTTGACCCTCAACAAGACAGAATGAAAACGATTGAGAAAAAAAGAAGCGAAAGGGAAGAAGTGAAGGCGAAGTAGAACGAATGAAAGCGACACATCCCGCATAGCATCAGCGTGTTTGTTGTTGTTGTTGTTGTTGTTATATGTCATGTACGGTCACTTTTACTGTTAGTTTAACGGTCATTTTAAGTCACTTGGTTTAATCAAATGGTTTAATCAAATAATACACTTAAAAGACAATATAACGTCATGTACAAACACAAACAATCCACAATAACAACGGGGATTTACTGCGAAATTATTGTACATGTATGTAGGAGTGTATAGTTTATCACTTTTAACATTATTCAAGTCTTATTTAAAATTCCTACCTAAAAAAATCCATTTGATATTACCCTTATCAAGTGACCAAAAAATGACCTTTGAACTATACCCGTTCTGTGTTGCTTGTTTTGGGTTGTTTGTAACTGATTGTTGGATTGTTTGGTGTTTAACGCCGTCATCAACATTATTTTAGTTATATCGCGGCGGCCAGTGCACCTATCCATGTTGGAGTTTATTTTGCCAGTACTCCGCACGATATTCTTTCCGAGCCACTGGCTCCTTTTCCTCATAACCATCGTCGAAACAATGGTCAGCGGTGAGAGAGGAATGAATCCTGTCGCAATGACTATCATCAACCCTCGGAAAGAAATTGACCGAGACGGGGTTCCAACCAGCAACCTCCTGTTCTCAAGTCCTGTACGCTACCGACTGAGATACCGGGGCAAGGTTGGACACTGAACAAGGCTTTTTCTCCTTTTCTCCCACTGTTTTCTGTCCTTTCAACGACAGAGTTCATCATTCAACCCTGTAACGCACAATAATGAATTGAACGACTATGAGAAAGCTCTTACAGAGATTGTGGGAAAGCCTTTACGATTAGTATATTCTCCTTCTCCCACAATCTTTTCTAACTTTCTAAAAACAAATTTATTTTTTGAGTCACATTTCTTTGTCGTCTGAAATCTGAACAAGTCGGTAACTGGATTAGCCACATGAAACCCTAAAAACATTAACCTGCTAAATAAGTTATATGAAACTTCCCAGCCAATAGTAAAACACCCAAATATTACAATTTCAAGGTTAGTTGCTGGAGAAGAGTATTTCCTTATCGGACAGTGCAGATCCAAGATCAGACTGCACGTTCTGTGCAGTCTGATCTTGAACTACACTGGCCTCAAAAGAGCTTTGAGTTGCACTTAGCAGCGTCAGGGTTGGCTTGTCGTTTGTACATGCTTTCAGTTTGGACAAGTCTATATTGTCTCGAGTAATCTTTTTTATCAAAGGACAAAATTTTGTAGACGAGAAATGAAACGCGACTCAAAAGACAGAATTTGCCTTTGAAAGGGTAGAAAACATTGTAGACTCAAGAGTCCCTTACACATGGGGAAGTAGCCAGTTGTTTTGAAAGATTGTTTTTGCGAAGTCCTGTTCAAAAACAACGCTGGAAATGCATAGCGCACTGGTTGACATTATACGAGTGAAACAAACTAAGGTAAAAAGAATATACAGAGGGTTTTTGTTTTTTCGGTGAAAGAGTGAACACCGTTGGTAATATTTTCACGAGTTGGGCAGCCATCAGTGAAACTATTACTGATGATGTTCACGAGATTAAAAAAAAAAATCGATCTTTCACCGAAAAAAAAAATTATTTCATGCTTCTAACCCCTTTTTGGGGGACTTACATTAAAATCCAGTACAGTTCTTTTTTGTTAATTCCCCGTGGCGTACCCCCTCTGCATAACAACGCATTACAATATTACGTAAAGCGCGAGAAATGTAGGGTAAATTACGTCATATTGTTGAGTGGCACGCGCATTTTACCTCGGTAACTAGTGCGCAGGAACTACAGTTTCCGCCTTCAATTGAAGTGTTATAAGATGAAATCGGTATTTTCCACTGGTCGTAACCATGAAATATCGAAAAATAGTTCACCTTTATTTCTCGATAAACTACCGGAAAGCATGAAATAATTCGAAATAACTAAGGATGAGAAAAGTTAGGAATAATATTGAGAAGAGCGAAAACAGATTTAATCCGCTATCAACTTATGCAAAGCACGACAAAATTCTGTAATTTTGCTAAATTCAGTACTTGCAGATGTTAAAAAGTCGAATTAAATGTGGCTCAAACGGTTAGACTTAAAAATGTGAGAAAAACATTGTAGGAAAAGGATAAAATGAAATGCTCGTTACCAGCATCTCCTCCTTTTCCGACTATGTTTTAGAGGTAATCTTCCTACGGATTGCTAAAAGACAGAATTGATTGCTAAACGTTTAAAATCTCCTGTTACTCTAGTTTGTATTTTTTTCCATAAATAAATCATAATCAGTCGTTTTCCAAACCATAATTTATGTTTTTTAAAGCGATTAAGTTTCTGATCCATTAATGCTTCATAAGAAGGCCCCAAAAGCTGTCTTGATCTTCATAAGAATATGTCTTCCTACACGAAATAGATTTTTTTTAAAGATAAATTTTTCCATAAATTGATTAAGTTTATAAAAGTTACATGTATATGGAAGTCCAATGTATTGACACTTTTCCACACAACCAAGGGTTTGTATTCGCCAATTATTCTTAACCCATAAACTGCTAAGCGCGACTCACTGACCTTTTCCGGACAGTGTAAATCAAGATCAGACTGCACAGAAGGTGCAGTCTGATCTTTGATCTACACTGTCCGATAAGGAGATATTTTTCTCCAAATGATGTTGAAAATAGCAAACTATGGATCTTTATTATCGGCTTGAAGGTTTCATTTAATATATTCAGTAGATCAAGGCTTTAGAACAGTCTGGTCTTATTCTCAAGGTTTTTTTTTTTAAATTTGAAAGTAATACAACTTCTTAAAGATTTAACGTAACACGACTTCTGATTGGCTAAACAAAATGCTTAAATTTTAAAATCTAAACAAAGACAAAGAGTGTTCTTAAAAATGATTGCTAAATATAGATCCAGAATTTAACGACCCTCAGACAGACAGACAGACAAAGACAGAGACAGAGAGAAAGGGCGAGAGAGAGAGAGAAACTTCCTACACAGATCATTGAACAATCAAAGCGTTGAGACCCTGAAGTGGTATTTGTCAAGGAAGCCATTGTGTGGAATTAATCATTTGAAAGAAAAAGAAAAATATTATTCAAATATTGGCTTGAAAGTCAACCTACTAAGCAAATAATACCTTTTTTGGTTGAAGGGAGAGTACTCATGACAATAAACATTAGGATTATTTGTGTATTGGTGGTCTTCCTTTGATCATTAGGAGTCAGGAGTAACGTCCCTTGACAGTAGGATGCATGATTGATAGAGAGAGAAACCATGTGAATAAATCGAATAAAATTAGTTTGTACCTGAAAACTATGATTTTGAAATATCTTTGGCTGTTAATATTTAATTCCCAACATTACAATCAACTATTTCGATGTACAAATATTCATGCCCAATCAAATGGAGTAGCGCGCAATCATTGGATGAACAAGCCATGGGACGAACTGGTTTTGGAACGAAAAAGCCCAGGACCAAGTGATCGGTAGACAAATTTTGTATCATTGCGCCAACAGAAGGCTATGAGCGAGTGAAGCTATTTTCAATCAAGAATTAGTATTCCACGATCGATGGCCTCACCCAGTGTATTTTAACATGCCATTTCCAATTACATATCTGAGTGCTTCTGAAAAACTCATTTGCCGGAGAAAAATTGAGTTTAATTGGGTTTATTTCCTTCGGCTTTGCACAAAATACGATACATGGTCTTCAAAATTCAATATTGAACTCATTGTGGTATTGTCTTCAACAAATACTACAAAAACAAATATCAATTCTAATCCTGCTAAATAAGATAGATGAAACTTTCCAGCCAACAGTTAAAAGCCCACATATTGCAATTTTAAAGTTTTTATTCGGGGAAATAATTTCCTTATAGGGACAGTGTAGATCCGAGATCAGACTGCACGTTCTGTGTAGTCTGATCTTGATCTACACTGGCCGCAAAAGCGTCTTGAGTCGCGCTTATCAGCCTAAGGGCTAAAGTATTTCATGTAGATTAAAAGAAGAGAAGTACTCACCTAAATCTATGCTGATACACAATTCCACACGTTCCTTTGAGAATTATCTCCCTTGCATGAGTATTTAACAAAACAACAGTAATTGGCAGTATGCACAAAACGACAATGTCTTCACATGAAACATAACACAGAAAAAAAAAAGTTAAAAAAGAAAAATCTTGCACTTAAAAGCTTCACATATTCACAACAGGTCTCTCTTTTTCATAACGACCCGTCTTAACAACAGAATGCACGGGCGCAGGTCTATCTATACACGTGCACAGGTTTTTCCGTAGATAGTAAACCTGCCCACGTGCGAGTTAGACCTACTCATATGCGAGTAAAACCTGTCCACGTGCATTGACGTACTTGAGGCATATGTTTCTATCTACATGATTGATTGATTGTATGGTATTTAGTGCCGTTTTCAACATTACTTCAGTTAAATCGCGGCGACCAAACCTATGTTGGGCTTTAGTTCTGCAGCACGTTGCCCGACAACAATCCCATGTGAGCAGCGTATCCATTGGGAATTGAACAAAGATTTTCTTGATGAAAAAAACCTACCCTCTTAACGCTTTATCAGACGACATAATTTTGGACTTGTCCAATTTAAAAGTATTTACGGACGACTTATGAAAAAAATGCCTCAAGTTATAGGCTTTCTCTTTGAAAGTAATGAAATTATTGTGGGAAAAGGTTAAAATGCTGGTTACCAGAGTTAACCAACGACAACAGTTTCCCGAACTATGTAGAGCCATTCGGGAAGAACGGAACAACATCCCACAGCATCGAATACTAGTACCTTCACAATTCTTGTCAATGAGACGAAGCTGCCAAGTTATGATAAGCCTAGATATCAATCATGTAACTTTTTGATTTGCGGTAAGGAAATTTTTGTATCATTTTCTCTTTGAAAGTTTTAAATAAGTTGAACGAATGTTAAGCATGCAATGGAATTTCACTGAATAACGCTAAAGGTAAATTATATCGAAACGTGTTGTCTTTTTTTGCTTTCCGGCTGATTTTCAACCTACAGCTGGTGTCGCGTTTAAATTAAGCGTACTGAGTGTATTGTACTATGAAGAGAACATAACCGTACACTTATCTTTGACTTAGAGATAATCATGATTATGTCCCTTAGAATTCGTTCGCTAAGTTCAATACGTTAGAACATAGCAATCCTATGCTTTTGTTTACGACCATCTGGAAGAAGATTTTAACCCTAAGGCTGCTAGGCGCGACTCACTGACATTTAGCGGAAAGTGTAGATCAAGATCAGAATGCACAAAATGTGCAGTCTGATATTGGATCTACACTGTCCGATAAGGAAATAAAATTCCACTAAACAAAACTTTGAAATAGCAATATTTGGGTTTTTACTATCGATTCAAAACTTCATTAGATAATGGTTAATACACGGGGGCAGGAGAATTGCTGGTCCAACTTTTTTTTTTTCTTTTCTTACAATAATTTCGACCCTTTTAAAGACAACCTACATTGTTGGACCCGCATCTAATTGACAACAAAAGCTTTAACTTTATGATTTTTTCCATGTCCTCGCAAAGAACATAATGAGCCATGCTCTGTGAAAAGGGGGTTTAATGCATCTGCAAAAAATATCGACACAGGTCAGCCTGCGCAGTCCGCGCAGGCTGACCTGTGTCGAAACTTTTTGTTATCGGTCAATTTTCTATCTATCAAAGGACCATTTCACTTCAGGATTCAACCGGTTCTTAAACGAAATGGATTTTATAAATCCATCATTATGTGATTACTTGCTTGGTATTATGCATCACGGAGATATATTAAAACTTCTTTTCTTAGAGCATGACTCATATCTAAGTGCAGTGGAATAGGTTTATTTATCTGATTAATGGTTCCAAAGTAATTAATACACCAATTAACGTCCATTTCATACGAGGCAAATTCTTTAGAGTCTTTTACCAATGTTTCATAAAGTAAACTTTATGGCGTGCTGGGTAATCCCCCTCATCGTTAAACCCTTTACCACACAATCCTGAGTTTTAAGACCTGTAGGAAGAAGGCTTTTTGAAAACATCGTGGGAAAAGGAGAAAATGCTGGTAACCAGCACTTTCTCCTTTTCCCACAATGTTTTCTAACCTATCAAAGGTAAATCTAATCTATTTAGCTACGCTTAACATTTGGTCTGCAAAAAGATTTAATTTTGTCAACTTTAAATATTTTCTCGTCTGATTTAGAGTTTACCCATGACGCATTGGGAGGTTAGATAAGTTATAAATGAAATGTTCAAGTATTGATTAAATACTAATATTGCATCTTCAACGCTTGTTAGACCTGACAAACTATCGGACATTGTATACCCCAAGATCAGGCCGCAACGTTGTGTGCAGCCTGATCTTGATCTACATTGTCTGCAAAAAACGCGCCTAAGCTTTGCCATGGCATGCAAAGTGTTAACGGTTGTCATAATAGCCTGAATTCCTGGCACGGAAAGCCGACGCTCGCTGTGAGCCGTATCTACTAACCAAGGATATCGAAAGTTGACGTAATAACTAACAGCGACATGGAGGTTTTCAATGATAAATAAGCTCGTGTATGACCCATTAGTTGCTATGCTAGGTACCATTCTGTTAACCCTTAGGCTGCTAAGCTCGACTCACTGACCTTCTGCGGACAGTGTAGATTAAGATCAGACTGCACAGAACGTGCAGTCTGATCTTTGATCCACACTGTCCGATAAAGTGATTTTTTTCTCCAAAAGATAAGGTTGAAATAGCATTATTCGGGTTTGTACTATAGGCATGAAAGTTTCATTTGACTTATTTAGCGGGATAAGGGTTAATCCACAAACAGCTCTAAATACACAGAAGGTGAATAACTTTAACTCATGTCCTGCTAGATAAAAGGAATGAAATTTTAAAGCCGATAGTAAAAACCCAAATATTGCATTTTGAAAGGTATTTTCTGAGGAAAGATATCTCCTTATCGGATAGTGTAGATCCAAGATCAGACTGCACGTTCTGTGCAGTCTGATCTTGATCTACGCTGTCCGCAAAAGGTCGGTGAGTCGCGCTTAGCAGCCTTTGAGTTAACAGTTTTTACTTGTTTTCTTCAAACTTTGATTTCCACGTATTTTGAAGTACGGAGGTCCCTGTTACCTTTCGTACCCAACGTGTTCCATCTTTTTGAGCGTAGCTGTGCAATTTTCAGAAAGAGAGTGCGCAACATAAATTAGTCATGCTCTTTGAGAAGGTTCGTGGGAGTGTCCTTTGGCAAGACACTTCAGAGCCATAGCCTAGTACAGGTGAAACCCAGGAAATACATGAATAGGTGAGCTGTCGCCATGATATTGCTGATATAATGTTGAAAGCGGCGTAAAACACCATTCATTTAATCAGTTAATCAATCTATCCATCCATCCATCCATCCATCCATCCATCCATCCATCCATCAATAAATCAATCAATCAATCAATCAATCAATCAACCAATCAATCAATCAACCAATCAATCAATCTTTTAAAAGGGTTTAAATGCATCTTAATGGTTTGAAACTTTAAGCTACCTGTAAATTTTCTGCTTGCCAAAGAACCATACTAACTCATGATTCAGCCGGTTTTATTGCTCCTCAATTATGATGACTTGCATGGTATAATGAATCACAGAGATGCTTTAAGCCACCTTGAGCCAAATAGTAGTGATACCACGGAGACACCTTACGTATCCGAGGCCCGTATTCACCGACTATACTAAACTGTACTCTTAATCTAATTCTGGATTTAAAAAAGTAACGCAATTTCTGATTGACTGAACCGAATTGGTTTAGCCAATGAGTAATTGCTTTACTCTGAAATTTAGTAAGTTCTTGAGAATAAAACCGAGATTGCTATTGAGAATGGTTGGTGAACATGGACTCTAGCCTCTTTTTGATGCCACCAGTACTAGACTGGGACTCTGTGATAACGTACTCAAGGAGACTCAGTATACAGCTTTCATCACACTCAGGCAGGGTTCGAACTAGAATTTCCTATCACAATTTAAACAGCATAATCTTTAGCCTGTGAAATAAATTGTTTGAAATTTTCTAGCTGATTACACACCGGTTGTGTCATTCTATAGTTACATGTATTTTTATAGGGAAAAACTGTATTCTATACTGTTACGGGAGACCACTCCTTCAAGCACGGCATCATCCCGGTTTAAATACAACACCTAACAACTGCGTTAGGGAGAATTCTCTTTAGCTCAGTGGTTATGGTGTTGGTCTTTCGTCCGGGCGTTCTAGGTTCGAATCCTGCCCGGACCGTTATTTCTGCCATGCATTTGTTTATTCATTTCTTTGTTGCGGACTTTGTTCGTAAGAATACGGTAAAATACGAGGGTCATCTTGGAAGTTCTGATAATGGCATTATCTCCCGCTAGATGGCATTCTACAAATACACGTCTATCTAATTTGGGTATTCTGAGTATACAGAACCGGACTACTTTTCAAAACGACAACCGTTACTTCGAATTTCAAAATAAAATAAACCTTTACTCAATAAAATGCTACCTGGTGCGATTCATTCAGCTATGATCAGCTAGCATGTAACCTATGCACCGGCCATTTATTAAAACAGCCCCCTACAGGTTTGGGTAATAGCTTCGGTGTAAGCCCTACTTTTACCATGTATATGGAATGGGTGATGCGTCATAGCAGACAGGTCGAATCTTCGAAGAATATGACATGCGCAGACGACGCTGAGAATGGGGGTATTTAACTCTGCATATACTTTATCGATTATTATGAAATATACATGTACAGAAATTTTAGGGGCTGGTGCATTTAACAGTTACCATTTTTTCTTGTGCTAACCGTGCTGGTTTGTTACTGCTGCGTTTTGATTGCAAATATGGAGAACGAAGAGCAGAGGGTCTATGTTAAGGTCTACGGCCCCTAACTCTCATATTAAAAAATTTAAAAGACGGAAGCTGCAGAGATTGGCCTAATAGCCTTTACGAAAACGTCGGTGGTACACGATATTTACCGATGAGTTAGTGAGTCTACGGCCCCTAACTCTCATATTAATAGACGGAAGCTGCAGAGATTGGCCTAATAGCCTTTACGAAAACGTCGATGTTTACCGATGAGTTAGGGTCCGTAGACCTTTCAATAAGGTCGTTATAGGCTGTAAGATTGACCTGGCAAGGCGTGGCTAACCTCTGACATAAGTGGACCAGTTTATTTTACATTTCAGTGGCCCCGAGCTAGTTCGAAGTTGTTCGTCATAATCCTATGTAAACACATGCATCATATAACAGTACTTTATTGATCTTTTGCTTTATGGACATGTGAAATGTGTACCCTTTCACCGTCTGAAAACATTTTGAAAAAAATCTCCTATCCATGTTGCTCAATTCTCGCTTTCTTATTTTACCGCAATCTAAACTGCAGTGAACTGTAACAAAGCTCAGCCCTGCCAGGTCAATTCTTACAGCTTTTACTTAATTGTTCAGCACAGGAAATAAAAGCGGATTTGGACAAAGTATATGGAAATGATGCACTGTCATATTGCACTGACCTGTGTGTACAGGTCAAGGGATAGTACTTCGTAGGACTGGAATAGGCAATTTTGAGCAGGTAATATCAGTTTTACTAACCCGCACCCATTACCAGAACTTTCAGAATGGACCTCGTACAGCAAAGATCAGGCTACACGTTTTGGTTCTGCTCAGCCTTGTTCCAGGCGCCAATACTTTCTTAGTCACCTCTTATCGTATTATTCTTACCTTGGTCTTGGCTGCTAAGCACGACTCACTAACCTATGGCGGACAGTGTAAATCAAGATCAGACTGCACAGAACGTGCAGTCTGATCTTAGATCTACACTGTCCGATAAGGCGATATCTTTCCCGAAAAAATACATTTAAAATAGCAAAATTTGGGTTTTTACGATCGGCTTGAAAGTTTCATTTCACTTATTTTAGCAGGACAAGGGATAATAGATTTTTGACGATAATCTGTTAATCTGCTCCGTAATTATTTCAAGCAATGTTTCTTTTATCTACAATATTTTCAGTCTTTTTCCTAAGGTTCGTTAAAATGTGGGGTTATTTTGTAAAGGGCCAAGGGGCTATTCCATTCCAGTTTGATGAAAAAGGATCAACAGAGACATGTTTCCAGGGCGTGACGTATGCACTCCTTGCAGGCGCCAAAGTACACTTCTATATAAACGCTAAGTGTACAATTTATTCTAAACAACTTCCTCTTCTTAAAACAAAGTGATCCCTGTTTTATATCATTCAACACGAGTTTACAAGTTGTTGAGAGAAACGCTTTGAAAAAAAGAAGATGCAAGCGTGGATCAAGCGCTGAGTTAGCAAGTTATCTTAAGCTTCAAAGTGTGGTGAGTATTTATGCTCTAATACGAAGATAAATTAATCTCTATTTCCCAGTAGTTCTTAATTTCCTTCAGAGCTTTGTATTTGAGCCATATTCAGGAGGAAAATGGGATTAAATGCATCTCCATGATCCATTACACAAAACAAGTGATCACATAATTATGGATCCATAAAAATCCATTTTATCTAACAACAGACTACATAATGTGGAAGAATGGTCCTTTGACATGCAGAACATGTACCAAAAGCAAAAAGTTTCGACCAAGGTCAGCCTGACTGAACTGCGCAGGCTGACCTGAGTCGGTACTTTTAGCAGATGCATTAAACCCCCTTTTCACAGAGGATGGTTTATATAAACTTGACCTTATTCGACAGCTGAAATAACAATCTGTCATGACTTAAACAAGCAGACGGTATAGATCAAAGATCAGACTGCACCTTCGGTGCAGTCTGATCTTTGATCTATGCCGTCTGCAAAAGCCACTGTGTGCCATTTCCAATGGTTCATAATTTACCACAGTACTAAATATATTAACGTTTATCTTTCTGAATAAGTGCAATAAAATTTTCAAGCCGATAGTAAGAACCCGAATAATATTATCTTAAACTCATTTTTTTGGAGAAAAAGTATCTCCTTCTCGGACTGTGTAGATCCAAGATCAGACTGCACGTTATGTGCAGACTGATCTGAATCTACACTGTCCGCAAAAAGTCAGTGAGTCGCGCTTAGCAGCTAAAGGGTTAACTTGATTTCTTTGTCTCAGGTCAGCTTGCACGGACTGTGCAGGCTGACCTTAATCGATACTTTTTGAAAATGTACGAAACTCTCTTTTCAAACTGCACGGCTAATATTAACTTCACCTCTTTTGACGGGTGAAATTACAATCTCTCATGACTAAAAAAGCGATCGGTAGACTCTGTGCAATCTGATCTTGGTCAATGATGTTTCTTTTGAGAGAACGGTTAACGTGTTTCCATCAACAAACGGCATTGCAACCTTACACGTAACTGCTTGTTCAGAGAAAATTCTTCTTTTGGCAAGCTGTTTTTACCATATATATTTGAGCTGTGCTCTGGCAAAAGGAGGCTTAATGCATCTCCGTGATGCATGATACCAAGCAACACATCACCTTATTGTGTATCCATAAAGTCCATTTTGTCACACAACCGACCGAATCATAAGGTAGAATTATCCTTTGATATGCGGAAATTTTAAAGATAGCGAAAAGTTTCGGCCCAGGTCAGCCTGGGCGAACTGCGCAGGCTCACCTGGGTCGATACTTTTCGCCAGTGCATTAAGCCCCCTTTTCACAGAGCGTGGCTCAGTTATGTATTAACCCTTCACCTAAACATCCATTCTTTTAACCTCCCTTTTTATTGAATTCATGTTCGCGTCATCATGAATAATTTTTCAGTTATTTTACGATAACAGCTAACCTTTTCATATGTTTCCCAACCGTCACAGAGAGTAAGAATTGAATGATGCTGACATTCAAATGTTCCAGTATTATAGTTGGGCGTTTTTTTTTTACCTCAGCTGACGTGTTTATTGCACCTGTTTATATAACTACCAGAATTGGTCGTTAGTAATTACATGTTTGTTTGATCTCGTTGCCTCACAAGAGATTATCCAGATTCCTGCCCTTTACGTTTATAAACTTCCCGAGAAATGATCCATTTAACGACTCTGACGGGAAACGATGACCTTGTAATGGAGTGAATTATGTTTCTTTTTTGTATGCCGTTCACGCTGCTTTCGACAAATACTTTAATTTTTCTTCGCGAGAGCTCACTTACACATTTGTCAATTTCATCAGTACAAAGTGAGGATTCTCCAATATCAATACTGCCGACATCAGCGTGTCCGACTATTTGCTTCCTGCTGCTTATTGCCGTTTTCAGGATTATTTCCATTAAATCGCTGCGGCCATTGCACCATCTGTGCTTTTCAGGAGTATCTCCAGTACATCGAACAACAATCTGTCCTTGCCGCTGGCTGATTTTATACATAAACATCGTCAAAATAGAGGAATGAATTTTGCGTATGACTTTTATCAATCCTCGGAAGCAATTAGACCGATCACCGAATTGAACTTGCGAATCCTCGGCGTTTCAAGCACCGTGTGTTAACGATAAAGCCGCTGCGATGAATGCAAGGATCGGATCCACATTGCCCTAAATTTAGGGGATGTGGGGTTTATCTAGAATCAGCATTTTAGACTTGTCCAAATTCAAAGCATTTGCAGGTGACAAATCAAAGGTGCCTCAAGTGACAAAACTTGCCTTTAATTAATGAAAAACATTTTGGGAAAAAGGAAAAAAATGCTGCTTACCATCAATTTCCTCTTTTCGCACAATGTTTTCAAACGCTTTCTTTCTAAGTCTCGTTAAATGTGTGGTAAAAGGTTAAGCACTCAGAAGCTTCTGGAAAAACACAGACATTGTAGAGGAAGGATTGAAAGGTAATGTATAGAAAGGCGTATCGGCTATTTGGAATTAGCCTGCGTCCAGCCCTGAATGATAAGCAATGACGCTTATGTAAACACCCAAACGTGACTCGTTAGTTTTTAGGCGTACCGAATTACTGTTCTTTACACGTAAAAACAATATTTTAACCCTTTACTAAACAATCCTGAGTTTTAAGGACCCTGAAAAGAAAGTCTTTGAAAGCCTTGTGGGGAAAAGAAGAAAATATAGATAAGGAATCTTCTTTGAAACCTTACCAGGCTTATTACATCTACAGTTAAGTTTTTCGAAAACATTGTGGGAAAAGGAGAAAATGCTGGTAACCAGCATTTTCTCCTTTTCCCACAATGTTTTCGAAAAACTTAACTGTAGTTCGAAAAACAATGTGGCAAAAGGAGAAAATGCTGGTGACAGCATTTTCTTCTTTTCAAATAAAGTTTTCGAAAAACTTAATTGTAGGTGTAATAAGCTTTGTAAAGGTTGAGAGAGGATTCCATATCTATACCGTTCTTCAACAACAAGAACACACCATCATGTTTATAATAAGTGGCAATCACCTTTACATCTCTTGAAACCTGGCGACGTCTCACTTCTTCATGGCGATACTCGGATTTCGCAAGAACTATGTAGGACTCCGCAGTGGCTTGTACAAGGACACCTGCGTTCGAACCTCTCTCTCTCTCTCTAGCTCTCTCTCCCTCTCTCTCACTCTCTCTACCTCCCCCTCTCTCTTTTTCTGTCTGTCTGTCTGTCTGTCTGTCCGTCCGTCCGTCCGTCCGTCCGTCTCTCTCTCTCTCTCTCTCTCTCTCTCTCTCTCTCTCTACCCCCCTCTCTTTCTGATTACGTAATTTGGGATTGCAAGCTAATCTTTGTATGTATCATCATATTATACAGAGCGGGGAGACTGATCTAATGTTTTCAAAACTTTTAACCCAACCCATTTAATGAATCATGTAAATTTGATATAGCAATCTAAATCCAGTCAGTGTCTTGGCAAAACTTCAGTATCTTTTTTACGTCTTGTAGCGCATTAAATGACTGAGGGTGCTTTTGCAGTTAATGTGGATTAAGATCATACAGCAAGTTTGCAGACAGTGTAATTTAAAGATCAGACTGCATGTTCTATGCAGTCTGATCTTTATCTACACTGTCCGCAATTTTTTCAAATATTCTGGCAAAAAAAAACCCTCTGACATTTCAATGTTTTGGAAATTTTATCTGGTAAGCAAATGACCATTTGAAATGAGCTGTGCTCTGTGAAAATGGGGTTTAATGTATCTCCGTGATTCATGATACAAAGTAAGCCTTCACAAAATTATGGATCCATAAAGTCAAATTTGTCTAACAACCGACTGAATCATGGGGATGACTGGTCCTTTGACATGCAGAAAATTGACTAATAGCAAAAAGTTTTCTTTCCATGTTGGCTTGCACGGACTGCACTGGCAGACATGTGTCGATACTGTTAGCACATGCATTAAACCCCCTTTTCACAGGGTATAGCTCATTTAGTTAAGTGCTCTGAGGCTCAACTCTGTACCATGCAATATAGTTACAGACTCATACTAACTGCCTGCATTTGCAGACGACAAATAAAATGTAGTTCAAAGGATAGGACTTGCCGTTATAACTTTTAACCAAACAATTTCGAGTTCAAACGACCCTGAAAAAGAAGTTTCAAAACATCTTGGGAAAGAAAAAAATTACGTACCGAATTTTTTTTGTAGGTAATTTCAGTGTTGTATATGATTTGGTGGTACATCTAATTTTGTTGTGCATGCAATTTCATATTACAAAGTTATCCGCGGTGAACCAAATTCGTAGTATTTGTGTTTTCGAAGTACATGTAATTTCGTTGTGTAATTAATTCGTGGTACATTTATGTTCGTTGCATGCGTAATTTCGTGGAACGCGTAATTTTGCGGTACATGTCATTTTGTGGATCACATTTATTCGCTATCTGTGTGATTTCTATGAGTTGGCATATCATTCGTGGTCCATTTATTTTCGTTGCATACAGAATTTCGTCATGTACATATTATTTGTGGCGTATATAACTTCGGGTAAACAATATTTTCGTTGATTCTAAAACCTCGCCTTATTGTAGAAATGCGTTGCTCCTATACCACACAATGCAATGCTTTAATGACCCTGAAGACGATCTATTTTACTTCAAACACTTTATTGAAAAAGGAAAAGATGCTGGGAACCAGAATTCTATCCTTTTCTTACAGTATTTTTTACCATTTCACGATAAATAAATCATCTTTAGAGCAAACTCTTATTTGTCGTCTGCAAATCTTTCCCATTTGGACAATTCTATAACTTTGTCGTTTGGTAGAGAGGTTAACGGTGTAGACGTAAAATCATTACAAATGAGCGGCACTCTGCTAAAAGGGGCTTAACTAAAATAAAATTTTTAATTCGATAGTAAAAACACAGATATTGCTGTTTCTAAGTTATGTTTTTGGGAATAACATCTCCTTATCGGACAGTGTAGATCCAAGATCAGACTGCACGTTCTGTGCAGTCTGATCTTGATCTACACTGTCCGCAAAACGTCCTTAAGTCGCGCCTAGCAGCCTTAAGGTTAATACATATTGGTGATGCATGATACCAAGGAAGTCATCACATTTTCATGGATCCATAAAACCCATTTAGTCTAACAGCCGACTGAATCATGAAATAGACTGGTCCTTCGTTATGCAGAAAATTGACCGAAAGCTGCCCCCTTTTTTCACAGAGCATGACTCGTATGTAATTTACCTTCTCTTGACAAAGTATTTAATAATCCACAAGTACTGCAAAAAAAAAAGTTCTCAAATGTTTTCTCAGTTTCCGCCTAATCTTTATTGCACTTACCATAATTATGATAAATTTTGAACTAGTGGGAGATAATTACGATATACGTGGGCACCATGCTTGTCTCACTTTGAAGTGAAGTTCTTATTAATCTCCATTTAGCGAGGCGTTGCATCGTAGATTAATCCCAACTCTGAACCAGCAATCGCCAAACCTCGAGTGATCTGTTAACGCTTATCCTGCTATTTAACTAAAATTAAATTTTCAATTCGATGTTATAAACTCAAATATTGCTATTTCCAAGTTATGTTTTGAGGAATAATATCTCCTTATCGGACGGTGTAGATCAAAGATCAGACTACACGTTCTGTGCAGTCTGATCTTGATCTACACTGTCCGCTAAAGGCCAGTGAGTCGCGCTTAGCAGTGCGTGACATGTAAATTCTTGACACATTGAAAATAGAGTAAAATGCAATATCTTCGACTGGCTGCCTCTGATTCCCTGACGAAGCAGTAGCTTAGCAGTCTTTTTTTCGATCAAATATATCTCCAATGTAGTCCACAAAAAGGTGCAGAAAATGGTTATCAGGAGCGATGAGCTGTTTTGCTATTCCTCTTCAAACACACCAACCCTCAGAAAATCACGGTGAGTCCTGGCCCTTATTGGTGATAGACCATACCTCTTTGACAGGTCACACAAAAATGCATTCATTCGCTGAAGAAGTAACCAAGTCGACTTCAGAAAAACATTTTAGAGCTGCCCTATCATATATCATGATAAAACAGTGTGGCAGAAGTGCTTGATATCTAATTCTCAAACAGGACTACTTTTGGGTACTCCGACTCGGAAGAGTTCCATTCTGGTGTTACACTATAGGCACCAATACGGTACATTTCTTTGCAGGATTTACACCACTTTACCCATCTTAAATTCGTAAGGCTCAGCTTAAAAAAAGAGTACACACGACACAATTTTGTAACGAAATCTTTCGAAATACATTTCCATTGACAAGGTGTTTGTATATTCAATTTTTAACGTGATCTATTTAGACTGTTGGTAATTCTCACATACATATTGAAAGATTTAAATAACTTTACATTCGTTGCTGGTGTCGTTGCTAATCGATTAATATGGGCGCCACCATGTTTTTTAAAATGGAAACTCCTTTGTGTGGACGAGGTTTGATATAGTTACTGAACTGGCCGAGGTGTGACGAGTGCCTGAACGAGATGACCAAAGTCTTAGCTCGTCCAGATACAAAGCATTTGCATATTTGTCTTTGAAAGGATAGAAAATGTTATGGGGAATGGAGAATTTTCTCCTTTTGCCATTTTGTTTTTACCCTTTTATATGGAGGCAAATTCCATTAGTTGTTTGTTGTTTAGTTTGTTACATATATACCTTAACATATCGTCAAACTTCCGTCATTGTTCCGTGTAGTGTATCAAAACAAAAACCATTATTTCCCGCCATGTTTTGAGGCTATGACAGTATTTTAAAAGAATCGCTGAATGTTTCACTGTGGAAGAAAGAATGTTAACTTTGCAATTTGTAGCATCTCGCGTGCAAGTACACGAAATCTGTTTCAGACAAGCATTTGTCGGGCAATTCAAGGGCAATATCCTTCCCAGCAGGATTATCAAGTTATTGAGATTAATTCCGTACAAATCATAATGTTAAAGCAAGATTAGCATTTTCCTTTTTCACGGAATTATTCTCTTTTTATAATTTAAGCTGAATTGTTCATATATTTGAGGATAAAAGGTCTTAACAAGTTAACATAATTTAGAAACTGTGTATGTGATTTACGGTTTTATTACAATCTTTCTTTTTTCTTAATTGTTTATATAGCTTAAACTTTTCTGTGAGAATGTTTTTATTTCGTTAAATCCTAAAAGAACTTAAGACCCCATTAATATTTCAGCAGTAATCAGCATGTTTCAGGACCATTCTTCCCCATTCCACCTGGTGGTTTAGCCGGCTTTTAGATTAAACTTGGTTTATCTTATGCGACAACTTGCTTGGTATTATGCATCACAAAGATGCGTTAAACCCCTTTTTCACAGAGATTGGCCCATTTCCGGAAGAACTGAAAAACTGTCAGTCTTAAGAAAAAAAACAACAACTGACTGCAAGGTAAAGAGCTTCATGTATGGAAACACCGTAAGAAAACAAGGAAGCAAATTGCTTGTTACAAGTACTAACTCTTAATTTTCAAAATGTTTTCAAAATGTAAAACTGTGAAATGTCCTTTTTGAGCCACGTTCCCGAAAAAAGGTGGTTTAATGCATCTCCGTGATGTATTATGCCAGGCATATCATCACGTGAAATAGGATCCATAAAATCCATTTTGTCAAACAACCGACTGATTCATGAGGTAGAATAGTCCTTGAACATGTAGAAAATTTACCAAAAAGCAAAAAGTTTCGATTCATGTCAGCCTGCGCGGACTGCGCAGGCTGACATGAATCGATACTTTTTGCATATGCATTAAGCCCCCTTTTCACAGAGCATGGCTCATTTACATTAAAACTATGTCCAGTGTTGATTGATGTACATGTACTTCAGGTAAACCTCGCTGACTATATATTTCTCTTGACTGTAAATGAAATAGTAGACTTGTGGCTTATACACATTTTGACATTTCACATCAACGTAGTACCGCTAATTGGATCAGTGTTTATGTAGTTTGAGATGCCAACAGTTAACCTTGTATAACCAATGTCGCTTCGTCTAAATATGAAAAACAGTTAAACATATCTCGATGCTAGTGTTCATCTAGTTTTTTTTCCCCAATTCAACTTTATTTTATTAAACTATAACCATTCTTTTATCTTCATGTTAAATGTTGCCCCTAACGGTTGTAAGGGTTAGATAGTTGACAACCGATACAAAATGCATTTCATTTTGTGGAGGCCATCAAGAAATTACTATTGTGACCTTTCTGGTTTTAAATCGAAAATTTCTGATACATGTATTTATCCCTTACACCATATATATCGGTAATCTATCTATATTTACACAACTTAGTATATTCTGAACCATTCTACAGCCTATTAATTTTTACAGCGTCTTTTATCTCTGACTGTAAAGATGTATCTTTAACTCACTCTCACTTTCACTTACACCACCAAACCAAGAAATTCCACTTCTTTTTCAAAGTCAAAAAGTAGATGCCTACTCCAATTGAAGATAAACTGCGTCATAGTCTGGTATAGGGTAGAGGATGGTGTAGATCCAAGATCAGACTACAAGTTCTGTGCAGTCTGATCTTGATCGAAGCTATCCGCTATATCTACCTAAGTCGTCAATGGTATTGTAAGAGTCAATCCAACCTGAACATGTTTTTGTTTTTTAAGAAAAAAAAGCGAGGGCGAAAAAGAAACTAAACATAAGATGAAAGGAAAAGGCTCTTAAATCCGCAGTAGCACACCATTTTGCCTAACGACCATTTGAATCATGGAGTAAACTTGTCCTTGGACATGCAGAAAATTGACTGATAGCAAAAAGTTTCGGTCCAGGTCAGTCTGCGAGGCAGGCTGACATGAATCGATACTTTTTGCTTATGCATTAAGCCCCCTTTTCACAGAGCACGGCTCATTTGAATTTAAATCATACACTTCAAGAATGGTTCTGCACTGTTCTGTTCTGGTTACGTTAAAGGCCCAGTAGAGACCAAAATACCGAAGCAGGTGTACATTTAAATCTAAATCATACCAAGTAAAAGTATGAAAAATATTGTGGCGATGACAGTCTTTTATCGTGTGGTCGGGCCTTATGTTGGTCTGCTGGCAGAAAAAAAGAATTTTAAAATGAGGCAAAAAAAGTAAACAAAAGACACAGCTACCTGTCAGGTTTTAACCTAGTTTTGAAATTAATTTCTCTGTCAGCGACTAACACTTGGACCGACCACACAATGACAGATTGTCATCTTCACAATAATTTCCATACTTTTAAATGGTATGGTATAAATTGAAATGCATAAAAACACCCGCTTTGTTTACATTTGGCCTTTATTGTCACTTTAAAGAAATGCCACACACATTTAGAGAGGGGTGATAGAGTGAATGAGAGTAAGAAAATTAATTGTACAGGCAAATAATCCTTTCTTAAACAGTGTGCTTGAGATTTAGGGCGTTGGTTCCTAGTACATGTAATTTACGTTTAATTTATGGTCCTCCAGAAACACTTTTAAATATAAACACGCACATCTGTACAGATGTACCGGCGTGAGACTTTTGTAATTTCGTATTGTTTAAAACCCTTAAGGCGCCTTTCACAACTATGTTTGCATTTGCGACCAGTGTAGATCAAGATCAGACTGCACAGAACTTGCAGTCTGATCTTTGATCTACACTGTCCGCTTTGCTGAGAAATACAAGACCCTTGTTTGCCTTTGTGACCAGTGTAGATCAAGATCAGACTGCGAAAACGTGCAGTCTGATCTTTAATCTACACTGTCTGTTTTATTGAGACATTCTGGATTCCAACAACTTTGACGTTGCAGTTATTTTGGTCTTATGGCTAGACTGAAAATGTTCGTTGATTTTATGTGGCTCGCTAAGGGTAAATAGTTAGTCATGTTAGGAATTCCTGATATGATGCTTAAAACGGGTAAACCTTTCAAATATTGAGTCTGTAAGAGGCTTTCCGATTTCCCCCCTCCCCCTCCCCGAACTACTAGATTACGATCAGACTGCAACGTGCTAAGGACTCGTAACCTGGAGGCCCTTGGTTCGAGCCTCACTGGAAGCACTGGTTCTTTTCTGGGAGTGTCCTTGGGCAAGACACTTCAGAGTCCTGGTACTTGTGAAACCCAGGACGTTCATAAATATGTGTGCTGTCGCCGTTTTCTAACTGTAATAACACAAAAAAGCGGTATCAATCAAACAATCAAAATCAATCAATCAATCAATCAAACATTCAATCACGCCTAGGCCGATGAGGTCATGTTTCAAATTCCTAACCAGACTGAATCGAACACTTAACCCCAAGATTAAGACTTTTCCCAGGTCGCTATCAGGTCCGCATCATGTCGGTAGGACAGACGGAGAATTCTTTTGTTTGTGTATAAAAGGTGTTTTACAGCGTTTTTAAAAGATTTCCAGTCATATCACGACATCAATCATGTCATTGATTTGTTTCACCAGTACAAGGTAGTTCTGTTGCCTATCTTATCTATCAAACGACAAAATTTTAGACTGGTCCAAATTGAAAATATTTACAAACGACAAAATAAATGTAACTCAAAAGTTGAAATTTGTTTTGAGAAGGGTAGAAAACATTGTGGGAAAAGGAGAAAATGCTGGTTACCAGCATTTTCTCCTTTTCCCACATTGTTTTCAGAAGGCTTCTTTTTCAGGGTCGTTAAAACTCGGGATTGTGTGGTTTAGGGTTATTATAAAATACTGAATTGGAATTCCATAAATTCTTTTTCCTGAGCAGGGCTCTCTTTAGATAATAGTTCATAGTTCAGTCTGATCTTAGATCTACACCATCCTCTACTTGGTTCAAGCTATGACTAAAACGTATCTTCATTTACAGCTGAAATGTATTTTACCAGGTCGAAAAAAAAAAAGACGACTCTTTTCCATTTGCCAGGATGAAAATGAAAGAAAAGATGCAATAGTGAAAGCTCAGATCTATAGGGACTTGTCTGATTTCCGGATCATTTAATTTTGCCTTGGTGCTTTGCATAATTCTAACAATGAGACCGTGGCATCATTTCTCCTCTTTGTGATAAACTACATTGTTGTACATGTCTGTACTGATTTCTTCGCCTGATACCATTATTTATTTCATGCTTTCCGGTAGGATATCGAGAAATAGCGGTGAAAATATTTTTCGACATTCCACGGGTACGACCAGTGAAAATACCGATTTTTATATTCTAGTTACCTAGGTAAAAATGCGCGTGACTCACAACCAGATGGAAATATGACGTCATTTATCTTACATTTCTCGCGCTTGACGTAATATTGTAATGCGTTGCTATGCGGAGGGGGTACGCCACGGGGAATAACTGAAAAGTCTGTACTGGATTTTGATAAAGTTCCTCCCAGGAAGGGTTAAAAGCATGAAATAAATAGAATATTTGTTTTTTTCGGTGAAAGATCGAAATTTATTTCATCTCGTGAACACCATCGGTGCGCCACTCGTGAAAATATTACCGATGGTGTTCACGAGATGAAATAAATTTCGATCTTTCACCGAAAAAAACAAATATCCTCTATCTCTTTAGCTTACAAGAAAACGAAACTCACTACACACGTCAATTAAAGGCATTTTCAGACAAAAAATCAATACTGAAAGCATTTTCAGACAAGAAGTTGAGGGCTGATTCAAAAATTGTGAGCCTCATATGTATAGGCTTGACTTTTGGCGAACATATAGAGGATATTTGTTGTTGTTTTTTTCAGTGAAAGATCGAAATTTATTTCATCGAGTGTGTTACCAGACAAGCGTAACGAGAAAGAAAACCAGCAACAAGCATTTCACAATTAACAATATTTATTAATTAATAAAGACAAAAGAGTACAATAACAATGAAATTTTGACAATTTCTAATCTTAGAACAAGAAATAAAATAAGTCCCTCAAAATTAAGAATTATGTTTAGACAACAAAAAGTATGGAATTTCTAGTTCCTAAAACCTAAATTAACAATAGTTTTAACTTGCAAATAGATATGAGCAACCTGTTTAAAAATTAAGTAATTCCAACTTACAGATCTATATCCCAAGTTAAATCCAACACTTTTCACTAATTCTGTATCCTCAAAGCCACAAGTCTAACTTCAAAATCAAAATCTAGTCACCAAGTAAGTCACTCCTATTTATATCAGCTTGGAAAATTCTATATTAGTCTTTTCTAGAATGATGACAACAAGCTATTTATAGACATGGATTGGTAAACAACTTGTTGACTAACAATCTGTTTCTAAAAATAACCGCAAGGGAAAAACCCATGAATGTTCTTTATATTTCTAGAATACTCTGTACATAGAGTGAATGTGATATGAAAACAGATTACATGTATATCCCGTTTACATAACAAGTGAACATCTTTCACGAGCGGCGCAGCCACGAATGAAAATATTACCGATGGTGTTCACGAGATGAAAACATAAATTTCGATATTTCACCGAAAAGAACAAATATTCTATTTATTAATAGTTCTTTTCGGTTATTCCCCGTGGCTTACCCCCTCCGCATAACAACGCATTACAATATTACGTAAAACGCGTGAAATGTAGGGAAAATTACGTCATATTTCCATCTGGTTGAGTGGCACGCGCATTTTACCTAGGTAACTAGTGCGCTGGAACTACTGTTTCCGCCTTCAATTGAAGAGTTAGAAAATAAAATCGGTATTTTTCAGTGGTCATTACCATGAAATATCGAAAAATATTCCACCGTTATTTCTCGATAAACTACCGGAAAATATGAAATAAATTGCATGATTGTTTCAAGATAACCTCATTCAGTGTCTATACACTTTACCAACGATATTTAAGGGCCCCAATGCCATTTTTAAAGAATTCCTTTTCTTGACCATTCAGAAAACCCATCACTGCAAATATGACGTCATCAACTGACCGAAAATAAAGTAAGTACCGGAAATGGCCTTTTTTCAATTTGGGAAATAGATGAAAGTCTGTTGGAGCGAGATCATACAAATAAGCCACATGACCAAACAATTCAAAGCCATAATCGTTAATGGTAGCCATGGCAATGAGAGATTTGCTCTTTCAGCGACTTTGTCAATTTTGCAGTCACTTGCCTCGTTTACGTTGTAGTGTTTTACCTCTTCGACATAAACTGACCAAATGACACCAGTCTTCAGCTACACAGACTTAAATAGTCATGGAATCGTAGAGCTGAAAAAGAATATCCCTGCCTATTTCCTTCAATACAAGGCTAACAACTTATCAATCGGCTCTCGTTGCCCAAGAAAAGATATATGTCTTTGAAAGGGTAGAAAACATTGAATATGAATATGAAAAATGCTGGTGACCAGAGGTTTCTAAAGCATGAGATCATTCAGGAGAGGGTTTATTTTGACATATATCACATGTACCGGAAATGTTCGTTTGGCTCTTTATCATACGACCAAAATTAGAGCTTTGTCCAAATCTAAAGCATTTACAGACGACAAAATAACAGCTGTTCAAAAACGAAATTTGTCTTTCATAGGATAGAAAACATTCTGGGAAAAGGAGAAAATGCTGGTAACCAGTATTTTCTCTTTTTCCCATAATGTTTTCAACAACTTTCTTTTACGAGATCGTTAGAAGTCGGGATCATGTGGTAAGGACGTAACTTAAATGACAGTGAATGTGTAATCAAAACAAAGAACATGTTTTTGTGGTAAGTTAGGTTCTTACTTCGGTACTGCATGTACTGCATGCCTTCTCTTCAATGAAGTCAAGTAACATTCCTCGAATTCAGTATATAGACTGGTAACCCGTGTTAGGTGCATTTTGCATTGCAATGACTTTGATTCCGTTTTGCACTCCAGAAATATAACAGATCCCCTAGATCTATTTTATCAATCAAGCTGACAAAAAAGCTGGCATGTAAACGAAATATCAAGTATCTTGATCTACAATATGGCTTGCATCACGCGAAAAGGGACATTCGGACATTTGCGTAAAGTGTTGTCTCGGATCAGCCTGCGCAGTACGCGCAGGCTAATCCGAGACGGCACTTTACGACTACGTTAGATTTTGTGCCACAGTAGACTTGTGCAAAGCAGAAAATTACATAAAAACGGAAAGTGTTGTTTCGGATTAGCCTGCGCGGACTGCGCAGGCTGATCTGAAACGACACTTTACGCAAATGTCCAAATGCCCCTTTTCGCGTGTTGCAGGCCATATAGAGTGGCACCATCTAAATCTGTCTTGACATATTTCTATAAATACAATTTCAGCTGAGCCCAAGTAGAGCAGTCGGTAGCGTGAGGGACTTGACACCAGGGGGTCGCAGGATTGAATTCTTAGCTTGGTCAATGTCTTTTCGAGGATTGATGGTAGTCAAATCGACGGGATTCACTCCTCTCTGACCGCTTATCATTGTTTCAATGATTGTTATGTAGGAAAGCAGCCAGTGCTGACCAAACCCTAAGCCAGTGGCTTGGGAAGAATATTTTACGAAGTACTGTCAAAAAGGAACGCCATGAAAGCATGGACAGGTGCACTTGGTTGCCGTTCTATAACTGAAATGATGCTGGAAACAACGTTTAACACCATACAAGAAAATACCATTTCAGTGCTTTTAATGGCTTTTTGTTCTGTACAAACCTGTAAATCCGTAAAACTGCTCAATAAAATCAGTGGCAGACAATGCATCTCATTGATGCATTAAACCAAGCAAAACATTAAATGAATATAGAATCGTTGAATCCATTTTGTCAATCATCTCTCATTATGGTATGGTTTAACTCTCATCATGGTTTGGTTTAACTCTTGTAATGGTCTGGTTTAACTCTCATCATGGTCTAGTTTAACTCTCATCATGGTCTGGTTTAACTCTCATCATGGTCTGGTTTCACTCTCATCATGGTCTAGTTTCTATGGTACCGTGTGAATGTTTAACCCTTATTCTGCTAAATAACTAAAACGAAATTTTCACTTCGATAGTAAAAACCCTAATATTGCTATTTCAAAAATATAATATCTTCTTCGCGGACAGTGTAGATCCAAGATCAGACTGCACGTTCTGTGCAGTCTGATCTTGATCGACACTGTACGCAAAAGGTGAGTGAGTCGCACTTAGCAGTTTAAAGGATAAATCTTTTCCCATGTTTGAAATTTGCTCAAGAATGAAATTTACCCAAGACTGAAATTTGCTCGTGTTTGAAATATACCCATGATTAAAATTTACTCTTGACTGAAATTTACTCACGATTATAATCGATTCATTATTGAAGTTTACGCGTACATGTAACTGAAATTTACTCATGAGTGAAACTGACACATTGTTACAATTTACACATTCCTAAATTAACTCATGACAATAACCATAATCCTGCCAAATAACTTAATGTGAAACTTTCAAGCCGACAGTAGTAATCCAATATTTGCTTTTTCAAAGTTACTTTTTGGAGAAAGATATCTCCTTATCAGAGAGTGATGATCCAAGATCAGATGGCACGTTCTTTGCAGTCTGATCTTGGATCTCTACTGTCCGCAAAAGATCGATGAGTGCGCTTAGCAGCCAAAGGGTTAACTCATAATTGAAATTTACAAAGGACTGAAATTTAGTCATGATTGAAATTTACACGTGATTGAAATTAAATAATGTTTAACATTCACACATGACCGAAATTGATTCATGATTGAAATTGGCTCATGATTAAAATTTACATATAACTGGAATTTACTCTTGATTGAAATTTACTTATGATTGAAAGTTACACGTGATTGAAAGTTACACATGATTGAAATTTATCCATGATTGAAAATCAACCAAGATCGAAATTTACTCATGATTGAAATTTACTCATAATGATTGCACTCATGAACGAAATTTATCGATGTTTGACATTTACCCCGGATTGAAATCGACTCATGATTGAAATTTATTAATGAATTGACTTAACGGACGTTTGAAATTCTTTATGATTGAAATTCACTTTAGAGTGAAATTAACTCAAATATGCAAATCACACATGTTTGAAATTTACATATGACTGAAATTTATACTTGACTGAAATTCATCAGCAAATCCTAACAGTTGGTTTGTGTCAATGAACGTTATAACAATAGAATTAGAAATAACTGATACCGCGGCTAGGTAGCTAGCTCTATGGTCAGCGCATTTGACTCTCAACCTGCTGGTTGCAAGTTTGATACCCGGTTGACGCAAACTTTCTTTTCTGCGATTTTTCGCCTTTTAACTCTGATGCATGTGAAAAAAGAGACTTGGAAAGAAGTTGTGTCAGTGCTGGTGTGAGAAAGCCAGGAAACATGCGTAGGTGCATTGACGCCGTGAAATGACACAAGCTGTTACAACGGCGTTAAGCTCAAAGCAAACAAACAATTGCTTTCTATAGAAAAATGACAAAGTACTATTACAAGTGAAAGTTCTGTCACAAAATTTTATAGGTTGGTCAAAGCAGCCACGTGATATTGATGTTCAACTTTTCGTGGTAGGGGAAAAGGGTGCACATCAAAATGATGCGGTTATGCATGCGCGTTTCATTTCTGATCAAACCGATTGGTCGCCGATTTCCCATCTACAAATAAATGTTACTCTCTCATTATTATGGTATTTAAGCCTTCGATTGTAGAGCGACCTTCTTCCCAGAGATATATCGGAGATGTCAAGGGATTATTTAACCTTTTACTACACAATCCGGATTTTTGAAGGATCCTAAGAAAGAAGCCATTTGAAAACATTGTTCGAAAAGGAGAAAATGCCGGTAACCGGCATTTTCTCCTTTTCCAACATTGTTTTCTACCCTTCCCAAAGCAAATTTCAATTCTTGAGTCATGTTTATTTCGTCGTCTGCAAATGCTTTGAATTTGGACTAGCATAAAATTTTGTCGTTCGATATAGAGTTAAGGATGGTGCTTTCGGTCTTACAACCATTGACCAGCCCCAATGGCTCAGGTAGTAGAGCATGAGACTGTTTAACGTCAAATCTCTGACCACGTCAGGGTTTGGTTTGAATCCCCACGGCTGGCTATGTAAAATAACTAAAGATTCTTTAATATGATACATTAAACCGAGGTCCTGTGTGACGTTGCTATAAACTAAGCACGCTAAAGAACGAGGCTTAACGACGTATATGACAAATGTTCGCGCACATCCTACTGCGCATGTATTTTTTGTCGTGGAAATTGAATCAAAAGTGCACCTATGTATTCTTTGCACATAATGGTAATACTATTGGTGCATTGAAACAAGTAGCACTTTCTTCGGATAGTACTGGTGAAAAGAAAAACATGAATCTTTGAGCTGTCATCGTGAAATAATTAAAATGCTGCTGACACGGCGTTACACACCAAACAAGGAAATAAAGGCAGGAAATTTAAAGCTGTGGACGTATAGCTGTTTCCACTTTGAAAATTATTGTTGGAAAAGGAGAAATCGCTCCTATTGAGTAATTTCTCCTTTTCCCACTATGTCTGCTGAGCTTTTATCCTGTTTTTTCCTTGAAAAAATAACTTCCACGGTGATCTTCAACCTTGTTTTCTGACGAAATAAGCACGGATAGGTACAATTTTTACTTTTTCTTATTGTTTAGAATTATGAATACTATAAGTCTGGAAATTTCAAGAAAACTCTGTCCCTCAGAAAGTATGTATTTATTTAAGATTAACCCTTAATTCTGTCAATTATCTCCCTTTTTAACTCAATGATCCATATATAACATGCATATTTGTACATTTACCATGCTCAAAACCAGGCTTTTATATATTTTTTGTGCAAAGATGTATGAATTTTCGTTAAAATGATGTATATTTGTATATTTTTCCTGTAATTTTCTTGTTTAACTATTTAAGAAAGGCGCTTTAAATCCAATATAAGCTTAAATTTTGAACTGTATATACCTTTTTCAAAGGCAAATTTCTCAGAAACGAGCAGGGTGACCCACATATTTTTTTGACTATAATCTCCTAGAGACATGATAAACTTTGTATGTGCAAAGTTTTAAAGAAATCTGTCCGTTAGAAAAGTTGGTAATATACATCATTAATTTAGGATGGGTTTCGTCCTGTATCCTGCTCTATCCCCTGTAACAAAACTAACAGTCGTCTGGCAGTCTTCTGAGGGCGTCGCCCATATGGGCAACCAGTGGCAACGATATATAAACGAAATCAACCAACCTATCTTATAATCATTCTGAATGTAATTATCCTGTAAACCTCGTTAGCTGTCAGCGACTCTTAGATTACATTTGATTTCGCTTTCAGCGATGGAGATAAAACAGAACGCCATTATTAATTGCGGATTTCAAACTGACAGGTATGCCATTCTCATGTAAAAAAATACGTTTTGCCCAGAGGCAATGAACACGTGACATGCTTTTAAGCGACCAAAAGAATGCTACACGTGTCTTGCTTTTATTGACAGTATGCAGAGCTCCAGATAAGAGGAGTTATGGTATTCTAAATCCATTATTTCTCTCCGAAACCTTATGTTGTGGGTACTCATTAAATGAGACGATTCTAATGAGTACCCACAACATAGGGTTCAGTGGAGAATAATTAATATTTTCAATTTTGAAATCAAAATCATTCCCTCTATCTGGAGTTCTGAATAGGTATTTTTTCTGTGCTTTTTCATTTGAGTTATAACTATTCAGATATCTTGCACTACCTATAATTATCTTTTACCACGCACTCTCTAGTTTTAACAAACTTCACGAAAAGGGTTTTTGAAAACAACGAAGAAAAGGGGAAAAATTAAAGCTCGTAATCAGCATAACGTCCTTTACCCACAATGTTTTCTATCTGCCAAAATACAATTTCAACCATTTGAGTCACATGTTGTTCAATTTTTCTACAATGCTTTGAATTTTGACAAAATTAATCCAGACTTTTGTCCTTGGGTGAAAAGTTGAAAAGTCATTAACAGTTTACCAAATTTTAGATCTTTTTGTCCAAATGAAGGGAAAAAAAGTATCTTTATATATTTAGATACGTTTGAACGCCGTGTAGAACACAAATGTACGGGAACAAATATATTTTTATATATATTTAGTTACGTTTGAACGCCGTGTAGAACACAAATGAAGGGAACAAATGTATTCTTATATATCTAGTTACGTTTGAACGCCGTGTAGAACACAAATGTAAGGGAACAAATGTATTTTTATATATATTTAGTTACGTTTGAACGCCGTGTAGAACACAAATGAAGGGAACAAATGTATTCTTATATATCTAGTTACGTTTGAGCGCCGTGTAGAACACAAATGTAAGGGAACAAATATATTTTTATATATATTTAGTTACGTTTGAAAGCAAATGAAGGGAGAAAATATATTCTAATATATTTAGATACGTTTGAAGGCCGTGTAGAACACAAATGAAGGGAAAAAATATATTCTTATATATTTAGATATGTTTGAACGCCAAATAGAACACAAATGAAGGGAAGAAATATATTCTGATATATTTAGATACGTTTGAAGGCGATGTAGAACACAAATGAAGGGAACAAATTGTATCTTCAACAGTAGTTTTGTGAAATGTGGATTGGTACAAGATAAAAAAAAATGTCATGGCAATACAGCTTCTAAATGTGAGGCTTAATACACAAAGATAAATGATCTTTTATGTGAACTTGTCAAAGCAAAGCATTCCTGTCGAAGTAAACTGTCAAATGTTCTTTCAACGAAAATCAGAAAGATTGCACGACATTCATTTTGCATTTCCTTTGCATACAATAAAGGATTGTACTGACGGCTACGGTGCACAAAACTTCATTCACGATTTGTTTTTATATCAGTGATGAATAAATATTTATGGTGACCCCTACCTCTGCCTCGGGTGTAGACATAACTTTGTTTCATATTGTTTATGGCTTGGAGAAAAAAAAAATTTTTACGTATCACAGCAGAATATCAATTTTGTGAATCACTGTATATGAGTCATGCTCTGAAAAAAGGGGGTTTAATGCATCTCCGTGATGCATAATAAGCAAGTCATCAAGGCAAGACTTTAGCCATCAAGTAATTACGGATTCATGAAATCCATTTTGTCTGACAACGGACTGAAGCATGAACAAATATGGTCCTTGGACACGGCGAAAATTTACAGATAGCAAAACGTTTCGACTCATGTCAGCCTGCGCGGACTGCGCAGGCTGACATGGGTCGATACCTTTCGCAGATGCATAGGAGCCCCTTTTCACAGTGCATGGCTCATATATGTAGTTGATATATCTTGTCTGTACCTCAGTCCATTATTTATTATAAGCCTTTGATGATGACGTTTTAGATTTGTCAAATTGAAATGCATATAGGCAACATATTCAATGTGGCTCAAATAATTTGATTTGTCTGCTAAGGGTTAGCAAATACTATAGGATAATAAGAAAATGCTGGTCACCAACATTTTTTCATTTTCACTCAACATTTTAAAGCTTTTTTCTCAGGGTCATTAAAACTTAGATTTGTGTGGTAAAGGGTTGAAAGTATGAATTTAGTTAGGTCTCCCAGAATTCGTAGGCGTGATTACGACCTACGCTGCATTGCTCCCCTGTGCAAAACTTATAACATATACCCGAGTTATTGTAGTACAAAGTATTAGAGTGTGATTGGCTGTAAAAGCTTAGATTTATCCACTTCTGCTGACACATCTTAACCTTTAGATCGCTGAAATTAACAACGGACATTTTCAGTGAAGAAATAGGGCCAAATAGTTTCAATATCATTGTTGTTTTCGTCGTGAAAGTGTCAGCTGAGCTGACGGTGTAGATTAAATATCAGAATGCACATTAGTACAGTCCTATCTTGATCTACACTGGGCCAAGGTAACTGTATTTGTGAAGGGTACTTTAAGGGTTAAATGCAAATAAAGAGGACAAAAGTAAACGAAGTTCCTTTTAAATATGGAGTGTCAAGACACTGACAGTTTTCACGGAATTTAAACTGTAAATCCTTTTTCCGATGTTGACCTATTTCCTAAAACCCCATACTTCAACGGCATAGTCCAAAATAAGACAGTATTGATTGATCGAATGGAGTTTAACGCCACTCTCAACAATATTTGAATTAAATTAGAGCGACAGCTTACTTATTCATGAGCGTCATGGGTTTTATCAGTTCTAGGCTAGTGCTCTGAAGTGTCTTGCCTAAGAATACTCCCGAGAATAACCCAGGGCCTCGAGTAAGGGTCGAAACTGGGTCTCCCGGTTGCGAGTCCTACACCTTCACAGTTGAACAATGTAGGATCTCGTAGACAGCAGTGACATTTTTCACGTAAAGAAATACCAAAGGACAAAACTATGGACTCGATCAAATTGAAAGCATTTCCAGACGACAAAATTAATATAAGCAAAGTCATGATTTTTATCTTCGATAGGATTTAAAAGACTGTGAAAAAAGGAGAAAATGCTGGTTACTAGCATTTTCTCCTTTTCCCGTAATGTTTTCAAAAGCCTTCACCTTCAGGGTCGATAAAACTAAGGGCCGTGTGTAAAGGGTTAATTAAATCGGGTTTTAAAAAAAACGGAGCTTACATAAGATTTGCAATTTTCCCATACAAGATTTATTCGTACGAATGATTTTGGGAACGTTATCCCTCTCAGAGATCTTAACTTTCTAACTTAGCACGCGCGGAGAATCAAAGCTAATTCCAAACAAAACTTCGTCTGCGTGCTTTATCTTTCGTCAGCAATCCTTTTACCAAACAAGCCCTGGTTTTCACGACCCTCGAAAGAAAAGCTTTTGAAAACCTTGTGGGAAAAGGAGAAAATGCTGGTAACCAGCATTTTCTCCTTTTCCCACAAGGTTTTATATCCTTTTAGAGACAAATTTCATAAATTGAGACACTTTTACTTTGTCGTCTGCAAATGCTTTCAATATGGATTAATTTAATATTTTGTCGATCGGTAAAGAGCTATACGACAGCAATAATTCTCGCCCACATGTATTGTGTGGTCTCATGCTTCAGTTTCACTCTGTTGAATTAAAGGGGGGGGGGTGCTTTCTAGTTTATGCCGTAAATCAAGATTTCTAGTAAAATACTGATAAATACAAACAAATACACATGTATTTTTCTTCGCAAGTCTTTGAGAAACTGGCAGGAAATCTACAAAAAAAAAAGCTATAGAGGCTACGTAGCCCATTGGGGGAAATACCACCTAAAACTATTCTTTTTTTTAATCTTTGTCTGTCTTCTTTACTGATGATTTGCCAGCTATCTGCTGTAACTTATTCAGGGATTTTTTTTTTCAAGTTTGGTGGGATAAGAAAATTCTGAATGGTTCTCTTAAACTCTTCACCAGTCAACAAAAGTCTAGGCTTGTCCAAATTAAAAAGGCTTTGCGGACTAAAATTAAACGTAGTTCATACAAGTTGGCTTCTTTACAAAAGAAGCCAGGAGAGGTCAGCATCATTGTTTTCAAATAGTTTGTTGGCTTTTAATTTCAATATATTTTGGTACATGTAAACAAAGAAGTAAAAAAGCCGCCGCGTAGAAACCTCATATGCTTAACATGACGCTCATTTGACCTTCTTGTCGCGTTTTCAAGTCGCATGATCTTGTCCAGCGGTCTTCTTTCTCTCTTTTTTTTTAACGAAATTCTTCTTATTTTTTCTTCTGCTTAGATTCATTTGCTTAATGAAAAATTACAATTATTTGAAGGTCATTTGCAGCCATGGCAAATTAATATAACAAATATTTTCTGAAATTCGTCACAGAAAAATAAACCACGTCTATTTCCTGTTCCGGTTTTTTGATTTCGCTTTATTTACAAAACCATGACGAAACAGACTGTGTATCAGTACAATTTCGTAAGAAAAATGGATTTAGACAGCAAATTCTGTGGCAGTCTGCCTTTTAAACTCACCACTGTTGGAGAGGTCTGATGACCTCTCCAATGAAGGGACTTGTCCTGGGCGAGTTTAAATCATGTTTTGTTTTCCGGCGTGAGTTATAGGAAGGGCGAACCTTTCCTATGAAGTATTATAATCATACGTCATGAGGCTTATCTGATGACTCGTAATTTAATTCTCTCATTGCTAGAACTTTAAATAAGACTCACGTAATTAGAATTTAAACAGTTAAACAGCTATGAGGGATTGCATTTGAGCAAAAAGTTTAACTCTTAACCACAAAATCCCGAGTTTTAACGACCCGGTAGAAAAAAGACATTTGACTCATCTATCAAAGGACAAAGATTATCGTTTGAAACGCATTTAAATTCTCTATATAATTGCAAGTGCTCTCTTTATGGATGAGTCTAAAATTTTGCTGTCTATTAAAGAGTAAAAGACAGTGTGGGAAAAGGAGCAAATGATAGTTATTAGCGTTTTCTTCTTTTCCCACAATGTCGTTATCTTTAAAGGACAAATATCATAATTTTAGCTGCATTTAATTTCATAACGTTAATTTAAATGCTTCTATTATGAACAAGTCTAATTTTTGTCTTCTGGTTATGAGCGTAGGAAAGCAAACTATCAGTTAATTGATTTATAGAGAGAAAAGTGCAAAAGTGCAAAAGGCTTCACGATTCTGCATAAAAATGAAGATATATAAAAAAAATCCCACCCTGTTTGTTGGCAACTGAGTCACGCTCGTGGAGTTTTCTACGGTGTTGTTTTGTAAAATTTTCCTACTAAGATTGAAGGCAACGCATAGGTGTTTCCTGTACTGTGCGGGTTTTGAAATGTATGAACGTTGATTAAGGCAAGGAACAAAAATGGAATATTTTTCTTTACAAATTGTGGTTCTCATAAAACAGACCAAGACCAAATTGTATCCAAGCGCAGAATGATCTTAGTATTCTCTTTTCGAAAAGGACATGATAGACTAATACGAAAGATATAATTTTACTTTAAACTCTTTATCAAACGAAAAATTTAGCCTTGCCCAAATTGAAATAATTTGCAGACGCCATATTCAGCGTGGCCCAAATCATGGGCTTTGTCTTTGAAAGGGTAGAAAACACCAGCATTTTCTCCTTTTCCCACAATATTTTCAAGGCTTTTTCTTAAGGTTCGTTAAAACACGGGAATTTGTGGTAAAGGGTTAAACAGATGACAAATTTTGACAACCCCCCCCCCCCCTCCCCCATTGAAAGCATTTGAAGCCGACAAATTGTATGTAGTAAAAATAATGGAAAATGTCGCCTATTATCATCATTTTCCTTTTCACGCCGCGTTTTCACATCCTTTTCATCAATGTCGTAAAAGGGTCTGAAATGGTATTATTAGGTATATTAAGAAGTGCATAATAATTAGAAAAAAAGAAGAAACCTGTTCTATACAAAGGGTAATATTAAAGCCCCAGTAAAGTCCAAAAACAGATTTGGGTAGGGTGGGGCAAAACGCCCCAAGGGGTAAAACGCCCCCCGTCGATTTCTTGATCATTCCAGTCTATGTGACATAATGATGACATCACTGTCATTGGATGTCACGCGTAGATTAATGTGAGAGGAGAGATCAAGCTCTGTCATTGGTAAGTAAGAAAAAAAATGAAAGTATTGCTTTTTACACATATCCTTGTTAATTTTTGCCTACTTTTATTTCGCGTTATACTGAAAACGGACGTATACTAGCTTATACACCCTAACTATATCTATAACACATTGTATTGTGGTTTTACTCAAGTACACACAATTTGTAAGCGCCTTTGCTATATTCGGAATATCTCGATTAATAATGAAAAGTTCTTACTGGGGTAAAACGCCCCACTTATTATGGGGCAAAACGCCTACAGGGGGCGTTTTGCCCCATTCCAATGTTTGGTTCTATACTTTCAAATTACATCTTTTTGGGTAATTACATTTACTTTTTTTCCAAATTACATTTGGGTACAATGCCAAATCTGTCTTAAGTGGGCCCACGACGAGTGTACCCCGGGATATATTACATCTGTGTGTCCAAACTGTGAATCTGATGAAGACTGAATTGTGTTATCTAATTTGTCTCCTTGTTTTACAGTTTCATATGAAATGGTTTAGGTTTGAATTTGGTTTACTTTCCCTTTCCCACAATGTTTTCTACCATATTAGTAAAATAAATAAATAAATAAATAAAAGAATAAATGGATTCAATTTGCCAATTGCTTTCAATTTGAACAAGAATGAAATGTCTACTTTCACTTTGATGTTCATTATTAAATAGTTTTTAAACGAACTGGTATTTTATTATGTGTGTATGCCTTATGTCAATGGAATTATGTCTTTACTTTCTGGACATTTTGTTGTCTCGTACACATGTTACAATTTAATGCCGAGCCCCATAGCTCAGTCGGTAGCGTACAGGACTTGGAAACAGGAGGTCGCTGGTTCGATCCCCTGGCTCGGCCAATATTCTTTCCGAGGATTGATGATATTCATTGCAACAGGATTCAATCCTCTCGCACCGCTGTCAATTGTTTCGATGGTTAAGTGGGAAAGCAGCCAGTGGCTTGGGAAGAATATTGTGCGGAGCACTGGTTAAAAGAACTCCAGGAAAGCATGCACTGGCCGCTGAGATATAACTGAAATACTATTGAAAACGGCGTTAAACACTTTACAATCAATCAATCAATCAATACAATTTAAGCGATGTCTATCAAATACATATTATTTTACAACTTTAGTAGTGTCCGTGGTCTAGAGGTAGAGCGTCGGCCTCTTGATAAAAAAGGTCCCGGGTTCGAATCGCATCCGAGGCGGGTATCAACCTTGGGGATTTTTCACTGGCCCACTTACTCGGCGCGAGTACTGGTGCAGTGTCCAGGAAGCGGAATCTAGAGAGATTAATCTAAGTTGTAAAGAACTTGTTTCTCAATAGATGTAAAATAAATAAGTTTAAACTAAGGGGTAAAACGCCCCCCTGGGTGCGTTTTGCCCCATAAACAGGGGCGTCTTGCCCCAAGGGTGGGGCAAGACGCCCCTTTTAAGAAAATAATGTTTTTGTTTTTATAATACAGTTTAGAATAGATAACGACGAAAAACATGTGCCATTATATTCAGTTGACTGAAACGGTTATACAACTGCGGAAAACACCATTCTATCTTCATTCTTTTCCAAAATAATAACAAAAAACCATTTTGGGGGCGTTTTGCCCCACCCTACCCTAATTTTCACCGTTTATAACTCGAAAATATATCGGATAACCCATCACAGCACACATATTTAAAGTCTCAGTAGCGTCCAACTGAATAAACAACCTGTTTATAAAATAAAAGTGAATTTCGTTTTTACCATGTAAAAATATGGCGATTATTATGACTTTCACGAAAAAAGAATTCTGAAACTAGAGAACGTCACGTGATAACATTGCATCTCATTAGTGCTATGACGTAGTACACAGGACTATTGTTTACAATTCCAATATTATATCACCGTAGAGTAAGATTGCTCATTCTGAACCTGTTTTCTTACTTAGATGTAGTAAACTCTTCCTGTATTGTTGATAAATGAATAAGCGACGATCAGCCTGTGTCGTCGTTTCTGTTTACGATGTCGATAAACTTACGTTTTTCAAGTCTAGAATGGGGACTAAACGATCAAGTGAATGAAGGGTTTGTTTCGACGCCTTGAATGATCACGTGGTGTTAACGTCACTATCACGTCACTGCGGACATTTACGACGAAAAGTCGGCTAATCGTCGGTGATCATCGATGTAAACAAACAGATTATGCGGCATGGTAGGATCTGTTCCAGTTTCAAAATCCTTTTTTTTTTTTGCCATTGACTGGAAGTTTTGCGAACTGCACCTTTACATATCGTGAAAGTCATACTAATCGCCATATTTTTACATGGTAAAAATGAAATTTACTTTTATCTTATAAACAGGTTTTTTATTCAGTTGGACTTTACTGTGACTTTAAGTGACTGGGCAGTCCCTTTACGGTGCAATTTTAAAGGCGTGAATTTTTGCTTTTTTTGCATTAATGTTGTAAAGTGAAAATGTAACTTTAACCTCATAGCAAGATGAGCACTGACCTGCAGGTGTCAGCGCCAATCAGGATAAATTTTGTCGTACTGTACTTTGTTACAGATTTATCGGCTCTTGCACACAAGCGATGTCAATGTGATTTTCAGGGAAGAAAAATTTTCTACGGGAAGAACACCGTATAGAGATGTTTGGTATGTTGTTTCAGGCAGTTAACATCATTATTACAGTTTATCCGGGGCGGCCAGTGCACCTATTTATGCTTTACTCGAGTTTCTGTTACCGGTTCCTCGCGCAATATTCTTTCCAAGCCACCGGCTACTTTTCCCTCATAATCATAATTTAAACAGCAATCACCGGTTAGAGAGAGAGAGATAGAGAGAGAGCAATGAACGCTGTCCGAATTATCGTCATAAATCCCGGGAAAGTAGTTGGCCGGACTGGGGAACGTGACGATCGACTCCAAAGTTTCAAGACCTGTTTTAAGTCAATTTTTAACGACTGAGCTAACGGGCTAGGATATTACATAGAGAAGTCTAACGACAGTGAAATCACGGTAATAATACTTGTGGCCAAAGTGATTGTAATTTTGTCGCGAGAAGACCTGGTCATGTCCAGGCAGTTGAGGCTTATATAAATCATTTGCCTCACAAGCCATGTAGACTTTTGCGACAGCAAATTTGGAATTTCCAGGGATTCATTCCTACGAATTACTCGGAGAGATAAAACTGCATTCAATGTCTGCAATAGTGTCAGATGAAATTTCTAGGAAAACTCCCAACTCATCCGAGAAAAAAAAAAATATGATAATTTCGCTTGTAAATACAAGCTATGTTGTCCTCTTGTTAAGACAAGCCAATGCAAAAAGAAGTGAGCCATGCTCTGTGAAAAGGGGGCTTTATGCATCTGCAAAATTATCGAACCGTGTCAGCCTGCGCAGTCCGCGCAGGCCGACACGGGTCGAAACTTTTTGCCATTGGTCAATCTTTTTTTTATCAAAGGATCATTTTAAGTTATGAATCAGTCGGTTGTTCGGCTCAATGAATTTTATCGATCGATAATAATGTGATGGCATGCATGATATATTGCATCACGGAGATGCATTGACTTTTCACTATCATAGCTCAAATCTATTTGTGTTCAGTGGATTATGTCTTCAGCTGTCAAAAGAGGACGAGGACCTAAAGGGTTATATTTGAACCGTTTTTTTTCCAGCCCACCCTGTATGGGGTTTGCCTTAGAGGATATGCGGTAATCACAATTTTATCATATCAATGTCATTCTGATGACGAATGTAACTACAAAGCGTCACTGTGCGGCAGTGCATCATATGTACTTCGCTCCGTCTCTTATTTCATTAAAAATGTCTCAATTGCTCATAAAAAGGGCGTAGCTGATCCAAGAGTAATTGCTCATAAGCCCACACATTTCTTTTATGACATCATAGAATTATAAATCCGTCTTTTCCCATGACACATGTCGCAAAACTCGAAAAAAAAAAAATATATAAGCAAGATAGATGCAACCTTCGTTTAGAGAATGTGTACCAGACATGCTATGCCCCTTGAAAATTGTAAAATGTCGGTCAAATTGTTCGTTACTCTTAATGAAGTCACGATAAAACTGCAGTAAAACATTCCTTTTCAAAGATATAGATCTACAGAAATGAAGAATATTGTTTCGTCGTAAAGTTTTTTACCAGCCGACAGTTTTTAGACTTGTCCATATGGACAGTATTTGCAGAAGAAAGATCAACCCGTAGGCCGGTGAGCAAGACTCACTGACCTTTTGCGGACTGTGTACAATCAAGATCAGACTGCACACATCGTGCAGTCTGATCTTGGATCTACTCTGTCCGATGAGGAGATATTGGTTCCCTACAAAATAATTTTGAAATAGCATTAGATCTATTTTGGGTTTTTATTATAGGCTTGAAACTTTCATTGATGTTATTTAGCAGGTTAAGGGTTGAATGTGACTCAAATTATGTATTTTTTCGTCAGAGGTAAGAGGAATGGATGCCGTTTAAAAAAAGAGAAAATATTGTGGGAAATGGAGATAAATGCTGTCCAGCATTTATCTCCATTACACACAATATTTTCAAAAGCCTTTTTTCCTCAGGGCTGTTGAAACTCGAGATTATCTAGTACATGGGACTACAAAACGCCACCAGTCACCACTGTTCCCGTCTAAGATGATACACATTATTAATGTTTGTATCTTTGATCTTTGATCTAGACTGTCAACTTTCCTAAATCTTTATAGGCATAAGCAAGAGTGAAATTATAATAATTTGGGTTTTGTTTTTCGATTGAAGATCTGTATTGGGTTTATACGATGCTCTACGGGTTAAGGATAGGGCACCCTAATGGGATTCGTGTAACATCGCCTTTCATCGCAGAAAAACATACGGATTCGGCTAAGATTCGGGTAATCCGTAATCCGTTGTCTGCGCATGTCATATTCTTCGAAGATTCGACCTGTCTGCTATGAAGCATCACCCATCCCCGAATACTTGGGAAAAGTAGGGCTTATACCGAAGCTATTAGCCTATTACCCAAGCATGTAAGGGCTGTTTTAATAAATGGCCGATGCATAGGTTATATGCTAGCCGATCACAGCTGAATGAATCGCACCAGGTAGCGTTTTATTGAGTAAAAGTTTATTTCATTTTGAAATTCAAAGTAACGGTTATTGTTTTGAAAAGTAGTCCGGTTCTGTACCCAGAATGCCCATATTAGATAGATCAGTCGGCATACCTCGGGTGATGGCAGCCATCAAATCCCTCGGCTGTATCTGGTGGATTGATATGCACCAGATCGGTACATACCCGGAAATACGCCAGTTTACCGTTCTGAAAATTGTAAGGCTCCTCTTAAAAAAGAAAACTTGAGTTTCAATTTTCTATCGAAACCTTTCTAACTATATTTCAGATGAGCTGACAAACAGTTCGTACAATCAATATTTAACGTGGTTTATCAATTCTGACTGAAGTTTTCACTGACAGATAAACAGATGTAAATAACTTCATCGAGGTTGTTTATGTCGTTGCTAAACGACTGGCGTCATGTATAAGATCACGTGATTCGCAGTTCAAATGGAAACGACCGTTATACGGACGAGGTTAGATGTAGGTACGGAATCGGCCGAGTTGTAACGACTGTAGATAGATGTGTATTTGTAGAATGCCATCTAGTGGGAGATAATGTCCGTAATCGATCGGCCGATAGACGCTGGTTCCCTGCATCGATTACGGATTACTCGAGTCTTAGCCGAATCGGTACAATTTCCGGCGATGAAAGGCGATGAAACACGAATCTCATTAGGGTGCCCATTTGGGTGCCCTATCCTTAAATTCAAATTTAAGACCCTCATGCAAAAAAAAAAAAAGTTCCTTAGCGTTACTTACCTCATTTGAGGTCCCTCGTGGCTCAGTGGTAAAGTGAGGGACTCGTAACCTGGAGGCCCTGGGGTCAAGCTGCACTGGACCCACTGAGCTTTTTCTTGGGAGATTCCTTGGGGTAGACACTTTAGAACCCTGGCCTAGTACTGGTGAAACCTAGGGAATACAGGAATACGTAAGCTGTCGCCGTAATATGACTGAAATAACGTTGAAAGCAGCGTAAGACACTATTTAGTCAATCAATACTTACCTCATTCTAATCTATTGCCAGCGTTTTACTAAATTTGGGACACGTTCATGAGAGATCTTGCCTGAGGGAAGTGTTACAATTATGTCATCTTTGCAACTCTCTTGTTTTTGGAGTTTACATCATTTGAATTGAAGGCAATTACGAAAGTCAAAGATTAGCAAAAAAAAAATGTTTTTTATGTGTATGTATGAATAAACCTTGTAGGCGTAGTCTAATAAAGATACAAATTTATGGTTCTGAACCCTTCACTACACAATCCTGAGTTTTAACGACCCTAGGGCCTTTTGAAAACATCGTGGGAAAAGGAGAAAATGCTGGTCACGAGCATTTTCTCCTTTTCGCACAATGTTTTCTACTTGATCAAAGTTGAATTTCATAATTTGAATCATATGTAATTTGCCGACTTCAAATACTTTGAATTTGGATTCGTTTAAATTTTCGTTGTTAGGTAAAGAGTGCGTCTAACATGCTTTAATTTTTTTCCTAGCCACTGGCGACTTTATAAACCTTTTGAAGGTAGTGTAGATTAAGATCAGACTTCACAGAATGTGCAGTCTGATCCTGATTCAACAACGTCCGCTGACTAATGCAACTCTGTAAGAAAAATCATAGTCGATTTCAGAAAAAGCCTCGAAAAAGTGCTGGACGTATTTGCTTGGTAGCGAAGAGTTAGATGAGTAAAATGCATCCTAAATCTCCCATGGTTTATTTTCAAGATGCTTGTTTAAATGCACTTATCATAATTGGGACAATTTAAATGCATTAAAAATATCTTACTCTTAGCTTGTCGGGAAAATCTTTTGATGGCTTAACCCTGTTCCAACAATCCCGAGTTTTAATGATCATATGAAAGAAGGCTTTTGAAAACATTGTGGGAAAAGGAGAAAATGCTGGTAACCAGCATTTTCTCCTTTTCCCACAACGTTTTCTTCCCATTTATTGACAATATCATCGTTTGAAAAAGCATTTGAATTGTCTTTTACTGATTCCTTCAATATTGGGGGGTTAAAAATTTTGCCACGTGGTTAATGGGCAGTATAGATTAAGATTAGACTGCACTAAACTTGCGATCAAATCATCGCTCAACATTGACCCCCCATTTTGCTATTTAGTCTGGTTAACCATGCTTTCAAGCTTTCATATTTGGACTACCTCTTGACTGAAAATCTTTATTCCATCTATAAGCCTTTATTTTGTGGTGTCCGTGGTTGTGAGGTAGAGTGTCTGCCTCGTAATCACAAGGTCCCGAATTCGATATCCGCAGCGGGTGTCAACTTTGGGATTGTTCATTGGCCCACACATTCGGCGCGAGTACTGGTGTAGTTCCCAGGAAGCAGAATCAAGAGAGATTATTATAAGTTGTTAGAACTTGTTTCTCAATCGATGTAAAATAAATATGTTTAAACTAAACTAACCCTTTATCCAACAATCCCGTTTTATAACAACCGTGAGACTAAACAATTTTGAAATCGTTGTAGGAAAAGTAACCAGCATTTTCTGCTGCTCCCACAATGTTTTCTATCTTTTCAAACGCAAAGCATCCGTCATTTGGGCCATGTTTGATTTTTCATCTGCCAATGCTTTTAATATGGACAAGTATGAAATTTCATAATCTAGTAAAGGGTAATGCAGCATATCAAAGGATAAGATTTTTGTGTGGGCATTTTAAGAGCGCACCTGGGTTCTTTATATACTTACTATGTTTAAGTGCTGAAGGTTTTTTTTTCTCAACATCCTCTGAAATTTTGATCTGCAAACGAATTGTATTGTTCAAAGTGCTAGGCCGCCTTCCATTAACCTGCGTGCGCCTGTAACTTTCGTACGCAGTTTAGGTTGATTGATTGATTTATTGTTTGGTGTTTACCGCCGTTTTCCACAGTTCAGTTATATCGCGGCGGCCAGTGCACCTATCCATGCTTTCCTTGAGTCTCTTTTACCAGTACTCCGCACAATATTCTTTCCAAGCCACTGGCTACTTTCTTATGTAACCATCGTCGAAACAATGATCAGCGGTGAGAGAGGAATGGATCCTGTCGCAATGACTATCATCAATCCTCGGACAGAAATTGGCCGTGCCGGGATCGAATTAGCGACTCCCCTGTTCTTGAGTCCTGTACGCTACCGACTGCGCTACCGGGGCTCGGCACGCAGTTTCGGTAAGCAAGCATTAAGTCTGAAAACAAATAAAATATTTGCCTAACTTTACGCCAGTTCATACATTTGGGTAAATCATGGATCGTATGAGTGTATATACAATCCTAAATAATTTGCGTAAATCTGCTCAGATTAGTGAAATGCAGCCCTGGAGTGCTAGATGTACATATAACCCAGGATTGACACGTTGCATTCCGCGCAGGCTAATCCGAGACGGCACTTTACGACTACATTGGTTTTTGTGCTACAGTAGACTTGCACAAAACAGAAAATTATATAGAAACGGAAAGTTGTTTCGGATTAGCCTGCGGGGATTGCGCAGGCTGATCCGAGACGACACTTTACGCAAATGTCCGAATGTCCCTTTTCGCGTGTTGTAGGCCATATGACGGGTGATTGACACATTGAACGTGTGACAAAAACACCGCTCTCGGAGGAGGGGTGTCCGATTATATGACAGCGCAAGCCCAAAATCAGTGTTCATTCTTGATCTTGATCTATACTATGCACAAAAGATGTCAAGAATCGCCTCTGGCTAGGAACAGCATAGTTTGAATTTTGAGCAACTAATACAATACGCACAGGTATATCCGTTATATGGATTATTGCGTTGCAGTAACTTTACTGAGCCTTGTACATGTATATGAATCGAGCTGCGTCAAAAAAATTGACACGTAAGATCGAAGGTATCGCGAGATGTCAAAAATTTTCCTACGTAGCGAGATGCAAGTATAAGCTCCAGGAAAGTTATTGGCAACATAATACTTGAGCCATGCTCTGGCAAAAGAAGTTTAATGTATCTCCGCGATGCATCGCACCAAACAAGTCGTCACATAATTATAGATACATGAAATCCATTTTGTCTAGCAACCGACTGAATCATGAGGTAAAATGATCCTTTGACATGCAGAAAATTGACCAAAAGCAAAAAGTTTTGACACGTTTGCAGTTTGCACAGGCTGACGTGTGTTGATATATTTTGGAGATGATTAAACCCTTTTTTCACAGAGAATGGCTTATTTCTTTTATACACCGTACGACAAATTTTAGCGACACTAGATCACCGATATTGACAGTTTTATTCGAAAACGGTGTGAAATTAAAACAATTACTCTTGAGTGGATGATAACGATTTCAATGAATGGCGGATGGATACTACAAGACTAACCAATCATATCCGGAACAAAACTGAAAGTAGTCCGCACGCTACTTACGTCATTATACAGTTTTAGATCGTATTTGATCTTCTCAGATAAGGATGTTTTCGTTTTTTTATCTGCTTGCGATACATATATTTCAGCCATAAAATTTGTCGTTATAAATAGAATAATAGATATTACTCACTCTTTGTCACAGAAGGGGACTGAAAAAAATAATAGTAAATAAAGTATCAAAATAAAGGCCCAGTGGCAGCCAAAACTAAACAATGGGGTGTGAAAATGCATTTGAATTCAAATCATACCACTTAAGGATAGGGCACCCTAATGGGATTCATGTTACGTCGCCTTTCATCGCCGAAAAAACGTACGGATTCGACTAAGACTCGGGTAATCCGTAATCGATCGGCCGATAAACGCTGCTTTCCCGCATCGATTACGGATTACCCGAGTCTCTGCCGAATCCGTACGATTTTAGCGGTGAAAAGCGATGTTACACGAATCTTCATTAGGGTGCCCTATCCTTAATAGTATAGATTGTGAAGACGAAAATCTGTTATTGTACGGTCCGTCCAAGCGTCAGTGGCTGGTAGAAAAAATCATTTTTAAACCAGATAAAAAGTAGATAAAAAATAGAGCAACTAGGCAACATTTTTTCTAGTTTTTAAATCCTGTTATTTTGCCAGCGACTTAGATATGGGTCGACCGAACAATAACAGTTTGTCGTATTAATAGTACTTTTCATGCCTTTAAATGGTATAATTTAAATTTAAATGTATTTTAACACCACAATATTTTCTTTTCGCTGACACTGGGCCTTTAAATGTAAAATTTATGATATGAATAATATTTCACTATCTACAGACAATCATTTTTGACATTTACTGAGGGTAAAGTATTAACATTAAATGTTACATCTCTTACAGTTATTCAACCCTTTAGCCGTGCCCTGGTAGCTCAGTCAATAGCGTACAGGACTTGAGAACAGGGTGTCGCTGGTTCGATCTCCGGCTTGGCCAATTTCTTTCCAAGGATTGATGATAACCATTGCGACAGGATTCATTTCTCTCTTACCGCTGATCATTGTTTCGGCGATGGTTATGCGGGAAAGCAGCCAGTGGCTTGAAAAAAGTTATGCGGAGTACTAAAAAAAAAAACCCACGAAAGCATGGATATGTGCACTGGCCGTTGCGATGTAACTGAAATAATGTCGAAAACGGCATTAAACAGCAATCAATCAATCAATCAATCAATCAATTTTCAACCCTTTACCACACAATCCAGTATTTTAACGACCTTGAGGAAAAGCTGGTCCTCTGAAAACATTGTGGGAAAAGGAGAAAATGCTGGTTACCAGCATTTTCTCCTTTCCCCACAATGTTTTCAACCCTTTAAAAAACAAATTCAATTTTTTTTAAGGAAAATTTTACTTCTCGTCTGCAAATGCATTCAATTTTGACAAGCCTAAAATTTTGTCCTCTGGTAAAAGAGTTAAAAACTTCACCAGACAACAAAATTCTAGATTTATCTGAGTAAAAAGTATTTTGGAGACGAGAATTTTGAAAATGTCAAAAAAAAAAAAATGAATTTGAGTGTTTTGGTAGGGTATAAAACATTGTGGGAAAAGAAGAAAAATACTGTTTACCACCATTCCACCGATGTTTTTAAAAATCTTCTTCGTCAGTCGCTAAAACTCGAGATTGTGTAGTCAAAGGAAATTTCATCACTTCATCCTTGCGTTCTGATATGTGCGATAAAAAATTTCTTATAAGAATCACATATATATGCCATTTTCAAAGATTCCCTGGGGATTTTAGGCTTACTGCACGAACAATAGATCTATTTAAGCAGAATCAAGATAACAATAATAGTGATAATATGATAATAATATAAATCATCATCATCATCATCATCATCTTCTTCTTCTTCTTCTTCTTCTTCCTCCTCCTCCTCCTCCTCCCCCTCCTCTTCCACCTCCTCCTCCTTATTCGTCTTCTTTTTCTTGTTCTTTTTCATCATCATCATCATCAAAATTATTATCTACATCATCATGGGCGTGGTCGTGGAGGTCGAAAGGCAACAGGGGGTTTAAAGCATATCCGTAATGCATAATACCAAGGAAGTCATCACATAGTTATGGATACATATAGTCCATTTTGTCTAACAACCGACTGGGTCATAAGAGAGAATTATTCTTGGACATACAGATAATTTAATAGCAAAAGGTTTGACCCGTGTCAGCCTGCGCGGACTGCGCAGGCTGACAGGGTCGATACTTTTTGCAGCTGCAGTACACCCTCTCTTCACAGAGCCTGGGTCAAATATTTACGCGGCACTGGCCATAGGAAAATGCATTGCACAGCTTAAGTAGAGTGCATATAAAACCAAGGAAAGACATACAAAAAGGTGACTTGGACATGGAGCCATGCTAGTTAACACTAGACACATCACATTTTCTAAAGGTTTAACCATTAGGCTGCTAAGCGCGAGTCACATATCGTTTGCGGACGGCATAGATCAGATCAGACTGCACAGAAACTGCAGTCTGATAAGGAGATATCTCTCCTGCAAAAAATACCTGTGAAATAGGAAAATTTGGATTTTCAGTATCGGCTTGAAATTTTATTTCTTTTATTTAGCAGGATAAGGTCAACTTTAAGCTGCTTTGGTAGAATCACTTTTGTAATAAATAACGGATTTTTGTAATAAAATTTTCAACTTCGCTATATTCCTTCAGTATTCACCCATATACTTCAAAATGGATTATATGGATGATTTTAATCCAAAACTTCACAGAAACACCATGAAAGGTGGAAAAAATATCATTTGAAAATTTTATTTCGAAAGGCCGTTTATAACAAAAGTGGTTGGAACAGAGAACAGCATTTGTTATAAAAAAAAAACGGATTTCTGTAATAAAATTTCAACCCTACTGTATTCCCTCATTATTCACTCAAACAGTTCAAAATGTGTACTTTTAACCTAGTTCTTTTCCGGAAATTATCATGAAAGATGAAAAAAATGCATTTGAAAATAAAACGATTCCTTCGACAAAATTTTCAATTTCGCTATATTCCTTCAGTATTCAGCCATGTACTTCAACATGATATATATACATATGGAAAAATCCGTTATTTTACAAAAGTGGTTCTAACACTGCATACAATATTTCTGGCGTAAGCAGCTACGCCTTAAAGACCGTTGCGATTTTATGTTTTTTGATTTACAATGTCTGCCTAAATTCCCCATGCAAAACAGTAAATATATTAAATCATTAAGTCGGCTTTTGCGTCATGCAGCACCTCACTTTGCAAAATCATCATAGAAAAAGAGGAGAACGATCTTATCTAGCAATCTCTCCCTTTGTCGTACTGTTTTCCCTGGTATTGAAATTTAAAGCCATAATTTTTGTATGTTATCCATATTATGCATTAACGTGTTCAAAGATATCTGCTTCATGTTTGTTTCACGTAACCTGGGTTCCAGTCCGTTCATTGTTTCCTTTTCTATCATTCGGACGTTATTTTGTCAAAAAAGGGGTAATAATTACGGAAGTGATAAATCGTTTTGCCACCTATCTGTATAGACTGTCAATGGAGACCGCAATAAGGAGTGAATAAACCATTATTACCGCCTGGACCCAGGCTAGTTTCAAGAGGCTTTTCACCGAAGGAGACCTTTTCATCTGCCACGGTATCTATGCCTACAATGTAGGTTAACCTTTTCAGGGCCGGTGTAATGCAGAGAAATGATCCTCCCCTACAAAATGACCCATGGGTCATTTCACTACGTAGAGGAATGACCCGGGTCATTATTCTACGTAGAGAAATGACCCCAGACCGTAGAGAAAGGACCCCCCTCTAGCTGTAGTAGAATGACCCCCTCATGAAAAGAAAGGACCCCCGTCGAGAAATGACCCCCCTTTTTTCCCCTGTAACATTGTTGTTGCTGCTGATGCTGATACTACTACTACTACTACTACTACTACCATTACTACTACTACTACTACTACCACTACTACTACTCGTACTTCTACTACCCCCTTTTTGCCTTAACATTGTTATTGCTGCTGATGCTGCTGAAGTTTCTACTACTACTACTACTTCTACTACTACAGCTGCTGCTACTGCTACTACTACTTCTACTACTTCTACTACTACTACTACTACTACTTCTACTACTACTACTATACTACATTTCTCTGCATTACACCGGCATAGACGAAAGCAAGGGGTCTTGCACACGGAATAGATCAAAATCAGACTGCACATAATGTACAGTTTGATCATTAGATCTATAACATCCGATTACTTAGTCAAGCATTTGAAATAACTGTCTTTCTGAGTTTCGACTGATTTTGTCTTCAGCCGTCGAAAGAGGTCGAATTGATATTAACCATGCCCTGGCAAAAGGGGGCTTAATACATTTCCGTGATCCATGGTACCAAGCAAGCCATAAAGTACTTATGGTTCAATAATACCCACTTCTTTTGAAAATCGACTGTATCATGAGGTAGACTAGTCCTTGTACATACAGAAATTTGACCAATAGCGAAAAGTTTCGGCCCAGGTCAGCCTGCGCGGACTGCGCTGGCTGACCTGGGTCGATACTTTTCACATTAAGCCCCCATTTCACAGAGCACGGTTCAATTATATTTTGCGCTGAAACAGTTAAGTGGGATCCTTCATTAGCATAATGCATCTACTTATGTGCAACCATGAAATAAAACAAGTGTTTTATTACCTCGTCCATGGGTTTATGCATCTTAAAATAGAAAACTTCTTGTGTCTTTCGCTTACCTTCTTTAATATCATACAATCGTTTTGTGACAGACCTCACGGTAATTATGGCCTTTGCCGCTAACTCGAGCCTAGTGCGTTAACCCTTTACCACACAATGCCGACTTTTAATACACGTGAGGAAAAAAGTTTTTGAAAACATAGTGGGAAAAGGAGAAAATGCTGGTAACCAGCATTTTCTCTTTTCCCCACAATGTTTTCTACCCTATCAAAGGAAAACCCCATCATTTGAGCCACATCAGAATTGTCGTCTGCAAATGCTTTGAATTTCGACACACCTAAAATGTTGTCATCTGGCAAAGTTAAGTAAGGATGAATGAAGAGGAGAATCTTTCTTGTCTCGAACGTAACAAATGTACACGTACCTGACGCAGTAACGATCCATTAGTCTAAATAACCTTCACTCATCACAACTCGGCCGATTCCGTAGCCACATCTAACCTCGTCCGTATTAACGGGCTTCCGTTTTGAAATACTGCCAGTCACATGTTCGTAAACATGGCGTCGCCCTTGCAAATCGATTAGCAACGGCAACAACAGCTACGGTGAGAAGCAATCTGTCGCTGAAAATCCGAGCAGAATTGATCAACCAAGTTAGAAAACAAATGTACAAACTGTTTTTCAACGGAAATGTATTTAGAGAGATTCCGAAAGAAAATTGTGACTAGTGTTTTCTTTCTGTAAGTGGAGTGTTACGAATATAAGAACGGTAAAGTGGTGTATTTCCGGCAAAGAAATGTACCGTGTAGGTGCATATCAAGCTACACGATACAGCCGAGGGACTTGATCAACGGATCACCCGAGCTTTACCGAATGAGTAACTCTATGATAGAAGTTATTCTTTTCAAATTCGTGATTGTTTGTTAAAGGGCTAAATAGACATTGTGTGTGTGTGTGTTTGTGTGTTTTGTTTAAAATGAGTCAGTCTGACTCAAAATCGGGACCCAAAGTTCAAGACTTCAAAGGAAAAAACACTTCGTTATCAAAAAATAAACAGATGATATGCAGCGAAAAGCGGATGCAAAATGTAGACGGGACTCCAAATTACTGTAATCCGTCAGTCAAGTTGACGGTAATTGCTGTAGTACCAGTCATGTTAACTGTCGGACGTGGCGGTAAACACACAGGGGACATTATCGTGGCATTTGAAAAGACTGCACTATTGCGCAATAATGTCCGGAGAATATTCTTAAATAGACCATGCTCTGTGAAAGGGGGTTCAATGCATCTGCAAAAAGTATCGACTCAGGTCAGCCTGCGCAGATTGCGCAGGCTGGCCTGAGTCGATACTTTTTGCTGCTGGTAAATTTTCTGCATGTGTAAGGACCATTCTCACTCATGATATAGTTGGTTATTAAACAAAATGGATTTTAGAAATGCATAATTATATGTCTTGCTGTATGTAATGCATCACGGAAACGCATTAAACTCCTTTATGTGAGAGTATGATTTTTTAAAAACTCTTTCAGTGGCAAAAAAATATATAAACTTGACCTCTTCCGATGATTGAAAATAAAATCCCCTGAAATGCAGACAGATTTTATCTTATAGATTTGACTAAACAAGCACATGTCATACATTCAAGTTCAGACTGCACATTCTGTGAAGTCCTATCTTGTTCTGTGCCAGCTGCAACAGCCCCTGTTTGAGTCTATACCGATAAAAGACCTAGCGTTAAACGTTTTGTCTGAAAACGGCTGTGAGACAGCCTTGAATTGAGCCACGCTCTGGCAAACGACAGCTTAATGCATCTACGTGATGCATTATACCAAGCAAGTTTTTGGATTTTTATGGATCAATAAAATCCATTTTGTCTTACAACTGTTAAAAAATCTTGGGGTATTATCGCCCTTGGCCATGCAGGTATTGACTAAATCCAAAAAGTTTCGATACAGAACTGCGCAGCCTTACCTATGTCGATACTTTTTGCCGATGTATTAAACCCACCTTCTCACAGAGTACGGCTCTTTGTGAAAAACAAATAACAGATATCAATGACGTTCTTAAAGCTTGTCATTACAAGCGGTTGGTCTGTCAGTTATCTACCTTTTTTTTCACCTTTTTTAGTCTAGACCAGTGTGCTACCAACTGGTACGGAAATGCAAGCAGTGTGTTGGTCATTGAGTAAGCCAATAAAACTAGCGACGAGACATATTGACGCAGAAGATATGTCTTTTTTTTTTAAACAAAGAAGTTCTTTCATACTTTGGTTTGTGAGAAAATTGCTCTATTTAGAAAAGATAACAATTTAAATGTGGTTCCATTGATTGAATTTGACTAGCGCTGGTGTGACCTTTCGCCATGATATGACTTAAACGATGTCTATAGCGGTGAAATACCGTGCAAACAACCAATCAGTCAATCAATCAATCAATTAAAGTTGTCTTTGATAGGGTAGAAAACACTGTGGGCAGGGGAGAAAATGCCATGCTAGATACTAGCATTTTCTCCTTTTCCCACAATGTTTTCAACAAATTTGTTCCCCAGGGTCGTTTAAACTGGGTATGGTGTAGTAACAGGGTTAATGGTTCTCATAATTGTTGTATGAGCATAATTATAATTCAGGTTGTGTATCTCATGATGATGAAGGTATATACTTTGGATCGCTTTAGTCATGCCATCGTTAAATAACCAACATTAATTTATCTAATAATTTGTATAACCGATACATGTATCACTTCATACAATCGTTGTCGTAATGATTTATAACGAAAATCTAATTAATAAGGTGATAGTTTATCATGCTGTGTCAGTGTTTGTGTTTTATTGTCAGGGCAAGATTTATAATTAGCCACTTTTAATGGGTATCATAATTATCTCCCTTAAATGAATGAAAATGAGTAGGCCTTGAAAAAGGTTGGGGTACTCGTGTAGGTATATATAATAATCGAATATGTGGAAATGTATGATGGTCTCTTATTGTTAGTGTTTTGTTTTAACGGCAAAACTTACACCAAGTAATTTACATAGAGCTAGCATAATTATCCCTCTATAATGAATATGCAAATGATATAGGACAGGCAAAGTGCAAAGTGTTCTGGTTCTCGTGTTGGTACTATATTATTCAATGGCCTAATATGCATTAAGGTATGTTAAACAACTGTTTAACACGTTATCCCCGGTGTTAACGAGCTTGAGGAGAGAGGCTTTGGCAAACATTGTGGAAAAAGAGGAAAATGTTGATAACTAGTATTTTCTTCTTTTCCCACAATGTTTTCTATCCTTTCAGAGAAAACTTCCCTTCTCTGAGCCAAACTTCAGTTTGTTGTCTGCCAATGGTTTGGATTTGGAAAAATACATTTTTTTATTCGTTAAGTAAAGAGTTCATGAATGTAAATGAGACAGCATGCGCAAAGTGTTCGCATGCTAATGCACGAAAAATGATAACAAATAGAAAATTGCATACATGCTCTTTCACTGGTTATATTTATTGTCAAGACAAGATTTACATTAAGTAATTTCTGTTAATTCATTCTGCCTTTCATCTCAAGTATTCTGTGTTCTGTTCGATTCTGTAAAGCCTTTATCACACAAACCCGAGTTTCAATGACTTCGAGGATTGATTGATTGATTGAATGAATGGTGTTTTACGCTGCTTTCAACATTATTTCAGTCATATCACGGCGACAGCTCACATATTCATGTTTCCTGCGTTTTACCAGTACTAGGCAAGGGCTCTGAAGTGTCTTGCCCAAGGACACAACTACGCAAAACCAAGTGGATCCAGTGCGGTTCGAACCCAGGGCCTCCAGGTTACGAGTACCACATTTTACCACTGAACCACGCAGGACCCCTAACGACTTCGAGGAAAGCGGACATTGAAAACATCGTGGGTGAAGAAGAAAAATGCTGGTAGGCAGCACTTTCTCCTTCACCCACAATGTTTTTTAACGTTCCGCAAACAAATTCCATGTATTAAGCCAAATCTGTCGTCTGCTTGTGTTTTCAGTTTGGATAAGCGGCAAATTTTGTCGTCTTGTTAAAATCTAAACATAAATTAGTCACTCGAGAGCCCATTTTGAGAAAACAGATTTGCTCATATTACTGTTAAATTGCCTGTAACTTTTCAAAACGTTTGAAACTTCAAAAAAGGAATGTTTTTTTTTTGTTCTTTAATCCCAGGGGGTTAACCCGTCCCCCTTAAGGTAGTAGACCCCTAAAACTTCTGGTGCAACATGGAATAAAATTTCGTGTTAGTTGATAAACAAGGATTTATACTGATATAATACTTTTGCGGATTTTTAACCGACCAGAAATTCCTTTGCTGTCTATCTTGAAATTATTTGTTGATACTTTTGTTAGTTTTCTGAAAAGGGAGGTAAGTATTATCTCCCTTTGTAATGAGAATATAGTGGTTTTAGATTTATAAATCATAATTCTAAAAAGGAAAAAAACGAAAAAGTGGCTCGGTTAAAGTAGTACAATAATACCCACTTTTAATCATAGCAAATTTTGTGGGATAATATTATAGTGGAAATAGCTGTTTTCCATCAGGGGTCTGCTACCTTAAGGTAATTTTGCGTCTTCTTAAGAATAATCTTTTTTGTCATTGGGAGAAGAAACCAGGGTCTGTATTTACTATAAACTCTTAGTCTTATTCTTCAAAATTTTCTAAATTTGAAAGAAACACAACTTCTCATTGGCTACACTAATGGTTCTGGATAATAAGACTGACAATGTTCTTTAACAATGGTGGATACGGACCCTGAATTAGTCGTAATTAAATTCTGGTGACAGAACAATAATAAAAATCAATGAGAAAATAAAGTGACAAATGCTAAAAATTGCATATTTTGAGTAAATGGTCTTTTTTTTTTGTCTTTTTGTAGCTTTGTTTCAACTCTTTACCGAATGACAAAATTTAATAATGTTCAGTCCAAATTGAAAGCACCTGCGGACGACAAAATAAATGTGATTGTAATTGAAATTTGTTTTTGAGAAGGGTAGAAAACGTTGTGAGAAAATGCTTTTAACTAGTATTATCTCCTTTTCCCACAATGTTTTTAAATGGCTTTCTCCTCAGATTCGTTAAAAAATCGGATTTGTGTGGTAAAAGGTTAAATATGCTATAAAGTAAATGTGTCGAAAGGCGATTGTAAGGGCGAAATTTTGTCAATTGTGTATTTCTATTTGAGGTCATTGTTACTAACTAGGTCACAGCATTATCTTGTTACGGTGTCATCAAAGCCCACGATGACAATTGACGACTGAAGCATTTAACATCAAATCATCATTAACCCCTCGCTTAATGGGCAAAACTTTAGTTGGTTTAGTTGGCAATGTCAGTCAGGATCAGGCTGCTCTTTGCGGACAGTGTAGATCAAAGATCAGACTGCACAGAACGTGCAGTCTGATCTTATATCTACGCTGTCCGTAATTGTTTCAAACTTCCTTACCAAAATTTCTTTAGTCTTTAATGTTTGACTCTAAACCCATCTTTTAACCCCCTTAAACTCTTTACCAAAGGACAAAATTGTAGCCTTGTCCAAAATGAAAGCATTTGCAGACGACAAAATCCAATTAAATGTTGCTCAACAGATGCAATTTGTTTTTAATAGAATGGAAAGCATTGCAGAAAAAGAAGAAAATGCTGGTAACCAGCATTTTCTCCTTTTTACCCCACAATGTTTTCAGAAGCCATGTTGGTCATGGTCGTTAAAACTCAATCAATCAATCAATCAAAAAACAGAAATTGTTTGAAAGAAAAAGCTAATACTTTGTAAGGCAAAGATCACAAGGACGAGAATGTTTATCTAAATTTCGGGAAAAAGTGAATAAATAAAAAAAGATGCTGCAAAGATATTTTTTTCTCCGATAGCGCTCGAGCACAAGACCTTCAAAATCAAAGACTTGGACTCTAACCACTGAGCTATGAGAACAACAATTAATCCATAGTGTTTAAAATGTATTTGTCTCCCATTATACACTAACTGCTTTACTGTTACTAACGGAATAGGAAATTTTACACTGTTAAAATACAAAGAACCCGGTAACTCCTCGTATTTTCTTCACGTGTTTCTATTTGTGTTGTAATTCTAAAGTCATCTGCACATGAGTGAAAATTGACAATCTTCGTTACCATTTTACAAAAAAGAAAAAAAGTTTCTAAATAAAATCTTGTTTAATGTCCCTTTAAAGCCTCAAAATATTCTCTTTTTTTTTTTCGCATTAAACTCTTTAATCTAACTCTTATTTTTAAACAGCAAATTTTTAGACGACAAATTAATAGTAACTCAAAACATGATATTTTGTCTTTGAGTAAGAAAAATAAAACCTTGTGGGAAAAAGAAAATGCTGGTTACCAGCATTTTCTCCTTTTCCCATAGTGTTTTAAAAAGGCTTCCTCCTCAGAGACGTTTAAAGTCTGGATTTTGTGGTAAGGGGCTAAACTTTTTACTGAATGTTAAACACAGACTGAAGCTTTCCCCATCAAAAACCTTGACCCTTAGGCTGCTAAGCGCGACTCACTGACCTTTGGTGGACAGTGTAGATCAAGATCAGACTGCACAGAACGTGCAGTCTGATCTTGAATCTACACTGTCCGATAAGGAGATATTATTCCCCAACACAAAACTTTGAAATAGCAATATTTGGGTTTCTACAATCGAATTGAAAGTTTCATTTTAGTTATTTAGCAGGATAAGTGTTAGATATCCGTACATCAACTTTGACGCCTCGTGAGCGAAGGATCAATTTTGAAAGAGTATCCCCTTTCTAACAAGTAGTCAGTAATTTTCAACCTTTCAAAGAACTGTGTTGAACAAGAGGCACACTTGAAAAATGTCGTGGTGAGTTGACCGCATTATCTGTGAAAAAAATTAGCTCAAGGCTTATTCGTATGAATCTTAACTCATATGGTTGATTTTCTTTTATTTATCGTCGCCACCGGTGAGCACGCTCCCAGAAGACTGAAAGTTATGTTACGAGAATAGTGCAAGATTCGAGGCGAAATCCATCCTAAGTTACGCCTAGTTCTTTAACGTGCTCGGTGTATAGCACCATCACACTGGACCTCGTTTAAAGGTCTCACCCGAAAGACTATTAGTAATTTTAGATGGCCAGCCTTAGGGCTTAAACCCACACTGTCAAGTGGCTCGAGATTTGACGTTTACAAGTCCTACGCTCTGCCACTTGAGCTTTTCGGGCTTACAATCCTTGCTCTTTTCTTTACCACGGCTTATAGTTTAACCTGTCAGGGTTTTTCGAGGAAGTATCCTTTGGCAAGACACTTCAGAGCTTTAGCCAAGCACAGGCGATACTCAGGTCACACTTAAACACATGAGCTGCCGCTGTGATATGAATGAAATAATGCTGAAAGCGGCGTAAAACACCATTCAATCAATAGCTTTATCCTTATTTCTTTACCAGTCGACAAAAATAAAAGATTTGCCGAAGTTTAACACATTTGCAGACGACAGGGTCTAATTCTTTTCAAACTTTTAAGGCCCAGTAAAGGCCAAAATATCAAAGCAGGTGTCATAATAAATTTAAATGTAAATTATACCATGTAAAAGTATAAAAAGAAAAATACTGTGGACATGACAGTCTGTTATCGTGTGGTTGGGCCATATTCAAGTCGCTGGCAGAAAACAGAATTTTAAAATCAGGCAAAAGAAATAAACAAAAGACACAGCTACCTGGCAGGTTTTAACCTAGTTTTGAAATTAATTTCTCTGTCAGCAACTAACACTTGGACCGACTGTACAATGACAGACTGTCATCTTCACAATAATATCCATACTTTTAAATGGTTCTATATAAATTCAAATGCATTTAAACTTCCGCTCTGTTTACTTTTGGCCTTTATTGTTACTTTTACCAAACAATCCACAGTTTTAACGACTCAGGGGAACATACGCTTTTGAAAACATTAAGGGAAAAGCAAATAATGCTGATAACAAGCATTTTCACCAATGCCAGCATTTTCTGCTAATGTATAGAACAACTTTCATCACCTGGCACATTATCTTAATTTCTCTGCCAATGCTTTTGAATTGGACGAGTCTAAAAGTTCGTCATCTGACAGTGGGTAAAATCCATAGATTGGCTTAAACTAGAGTCGCAGTGATGAGACCTGATTCCAAAAACTTTGTGGACTTTGCGGGTTTATAAAATCATCTCAGTCGGTAGCGTATAGGACTTGAGAACTGAAGGTCGCTGGTTCGATCCCCGGCTCAGCCAATTTTTTTCTAGGATTGATGATAGTCATCGCGACAGGATTCATTCCTCTCACACCGCTGACCATTGTTTCGACGATGGTTATGTAGGAAAGCAGCCAGTGGCTTAAAAAGAATATTGTGCGGAGCACTGGCATGAGGAACTCCAGTAATGCATAGATTGGTGCAATGGCCGCCGCGATATAACTAAAATTATGTTGAAAACGGCGTTAAACACTATACAATCAATCAATAAACTGTCATCTGACAGAGGAGGGTGAAATCCATAGATTGCGCTTAAACTAAAGTCGCAATGCTGAGACATTATTTCCAAAACAGTGTGTAATAAGCGGATTTATAAAATTCATGTTGTCTAACAACCGACTAAATCATGAAATAGAATGGTCCTTTTACATGCAGCTAATTGACTGAAAGCAAAAGTGTCGATTCAGGTCAGCCTGCGCGGACTGCGCAGGCTGACCTGAGTCGACACTTTTTGTAAATGCATTAAACCCCTCTTTTCACAGAACATGGCACATATATGGCACTGTGGGGACTGCACACGCTGGCCTGGGTCAACACTATTTGTAGATGCATCAAACCTGCTTTTCACAGCGCGTGGTTCGTATATATTTGGCAGTGATTTAGTGAAATAAAGTTAGCCACAACATCTTCCCGCCACTAAATGTAAACAACGTAATCTCAAGCCAGGAATGAGAACAAAAATTCAAAGGTAGAATTATCGTCTGCTTCTGGCCGCAGACGTAAAGTTGAGTAATATATTTGTGTGAATGGAGGTGGAAGACCGTATAAAAAGAAAAATCTCCAGCGCGGGGAATTCAGATTAAAGATTTGAACAAAACCCTCCGAGCACTTTTGTACAACTCTAGTCGTTTTTTTAGACAGTTTAGATTAACATTATATTGATCTTTTTGCGGACAGTGTAGATTAAAGATCAGACTGCACAGAACGTGCAGTCTGATCTTGGATATACACTGTCCTTTACACTATAAATTAAAATCTAATCTAGCTAAAAATAGAAGAACACCGTAGAAATTGCGTTGCTTTTTGTCTGTCCTAATTTAGAAAATGCCTTTCATTTATTCAAAGCTGTAAGGTTTTAAAACGTGCGTGGTTTAAGTCTATTGTATTTTCGCCTGTTGTTAGGGTTCTTTGATGTGAATATTCGGAAGACGAAAACACGTGTATTATGGGACGTTATATTGTCAACTGTTTTGTGGTGGTTTTAATTTATGTAATTTTACTATCTGGAATTAATTGCGAGCAGGTAAGTGAGCATTTTTATTGATTATCTGAAATAATGTCCAATGTACACCGACTTTAGAAAAGAGTGAGTCTTGCTCTGTGAAAAGGGGACTTAATGCATCTGCAAAAGGTATCGACCCAGGTCAGCCTGCGCAGTCCGCGCAGGCTGACTTGGGCCGAAACTTTTTGTTATTGGTCAATTTTCTGAATGTCCAAGAACCAGTGTACCTTATGATTCATTCGGTTGTTAGACAAACTGAATTTTGTGGATACATAATACTATGATAAATTGCTTGCTATCATGCAGGACTAAAGTGCATTAAGCCCTCTTTTGACAGAGAATGGTTCAAGTATATTATCAAGTCCAATTATTTCAGGCCAAGTGTTTACAAATTTGTTTGTCTGATGAGCAGTATTGATACCCTTGTGCAGAAGAACAATAGCTTGATATGTAAATGAGTCTTTTAGCAGAGAAAATCTCTCAGTCAAAGATGCATCTATACTCGTTTTTAGCCAGCTTTTAACCCATTTCATCTTTATTCTATCGAACTATAACCATTCTTGTATCTTCATGCCAAATGTTGCCCCTAACGGTTGCATAAGTTATGACCGATAGAATATGCATTTCATTTTCTGGAGGCCATCAAAGAAATCACAGTTGTGACATTTATGGTTTTGCACCGAAGATTTCCAATATATGTATTTATTCTTTACACCATGTATTTCAATAATTTATCAGTAATTTACATAGCTGGCTAAATTCTGAACCATTCTACAGTTTATCAAATTTTAAAAGCGTTTTTTCTCTCTGGCTATAGGGTTGTATCTTTAGATATTTTTCCCAAAATGCATCACGTCCTTCCTTCTATTGCCCTACTTTTGCCTTGTATTTACCCTATTTTTTCCCCGTTTTTTTTCCCTTTCCTAATTCCTTCTCTCTTGAACCCCGATATTGTAAAAATGTTAGCATTGTTAGCGACGTTATAACACTGTGTATATGTGTCACTGACCCACACCGTTATATGGCTTGCAACATGCGAAAAGGGGCATTTGGACATTTGCGTAAATTGTCGTCTCAGATCAGTCGGCGCAGTCCGCGCAGGGTAATCCGAGACGGGACTTTACGACTACATTAGGTTTTGTGCTACAGTAGACGCACAAAACAGAAAATTACATAAAAACGGAAAGTGTCGTTTCCGACTAGCCTGTGCGGATTGCGCAGACTGATCCGAGACGACACTTTACGCAAATGTCCGAATGCCCCTTTTAGCGTGTTGTAGGCCATATATATATGTATGTTTAAATTTTCTTGTTGGTGACCAAAAACTCTGCACTTTAAGTCAATAAAATATTCTGTATCCTGATAATCTTAAATATAAGTAGTGAACATCAGTAGCGCATTGCTGCATTTATAAACAAGAGTACTAAACGTAACTAAATGAAGTGTATGTATATTTTCATTGTGACAAAAAAAGACCTACGCGCGATTTCGAAGTTTCGGTTGAGTTTCTGTTACCAGTACTTCGCATAAAAAATTAGTCCCAAAGCCACTTCTTTCACATCGTGGAAACAATATTCAGCGGTAGGAGAGGAATGAATTCTGTCCCAATTACTATCATCATTCCTCGGGAAGAGAAATTGGCTAAGCTTGGGATTCGAACCAGCGACCCCCTGTTTTCAAGTCCAGTGCGTAAGCGACTAAGAAAAGGAGGCTCGGCCCTCTCTCTTGACTGTGACAATTACAGGCGACATATCCAATGTACGTATAGCCAGCATATAATTTCTGACTTTCAAATGGTGGAAAACATTGTGGAAAAGGGAGAAAATGCTGGTTACCAGCATTTTCTCCTTTTTCCTCAATATTTTTAAAAGACTTCTTTCCCAGGACCGTTGAAAATTTTGGATTCTGTGCTAAAGGGATGAAACGGTATTGTCGTTTGTAGCATGTAATTTGCATGAAGGAGGTGAAGTCTTTATTTTGAAATTCATTCACACGTTTTGAAATTCGACTTCAAAAGAAACATGTTTTGTGTTTATGAATGGACAGACATGGATCTGGCTGAGTGAATTACTGAATCTTTTTTTATTTCGCACCAGTTTGAAAGATCAAAGGAGAGAAAGTAGGTAATGGACAGAGTTTAGAAGACATTGAAGTGGTTTATTGGCCTTTTTCAGGACGTCAAAATTTTAACCCTTAGGCTGCTAAGCGCTACTCCCTGACCTGTTGCAGACATTGTAGATTTAAGATCAGACTGCACAGAACGTGCAGTCTGATCTTGGATCTACATTGATCTACACTGTCCGCAAAAGGTCAGCGAGGTCGCTCTAAGCAGTCTACGGGTTAAAAGTGAAAATGGCTAGAATAGAGAATTAAACTTTCGGAGGACAGACTAATTAATTAAAGTAATAATAATTGTATCAAGTTTTGTCCCTCTACCATTGCCGAACTTTGTTTCAACTTTTTTCATGTGGAAAAGCAGACAGAAATGCAGAAAGGGTTTTGTCTTTGTTATGGTCAATGGAAATCAAGGATTGCATCAATAGTCGCCCTGACTGCCGTAATATAACTTAACCTGTTTACTCCTAAATAAAAGAATTGGTAAATACATGTAGATGAATTTCAGACGACAGTAGAAACCCATACGTTTTGATTTCAAACATTGTTTCGTGGGTTAACCATCACCGCATCGGACAGGGTATAACCAAGATCAGACTGTACGCTCTGTGCAGTCTGATCTTGGATCTTCACTATCCTCAAAGCTTCTAGGGTCGCCATCAATAGCCTATGGATTAGAATAGGCAACGAATTAAACCACAAACCAACCCACTAAACCAAAAAAAAACCATAACCACAACTAAACATCTAAAACAGCATTTATGTCAAATATGTATGCCTTTGACCCAATATTCTGTATTTTAACTATTATCTCGTTGTAACAACAACAACAAAGAAAAGAATCTTAAGAACGCATGAATGCATAAAAATGAACATTTTTCTGTCCTCAGCCCCCCCTTTCCCCCCCCCCCTCCTCCAAACAGTCGTAAGTTTATGTCTGCTTTAAGCCATACTGGCTTATCGCAGCGGAAAGTGTAGATCCAAAATCAGACTGCAGGATTCATGCAGACTGACCTTGATCTGCAAAGACCGACATTGATCAGCAAAAAAAAAACAACTGGCTTTGTTAAAAGGGGATCGAATGTATCTGCAAAAAGTATCGACCCAGGTCAGCCTGCGCATTCCGCGCAGGCTGACCTGTGTCAAAACTTTTTGCTGTTAGTCAATTTTCTGCATGTTCAAGGAACACTCTACCTAATGATTCAGTCCACTGTTCGACAAAATGGATTTTATGGATCCATAATTATGTGATGTGCTTGGTATAATGTGTCACGGACATGCATTGAACCTCCTTTTGTCAGAGCGTGGCCCAATTTAAATCACTGAAAAGGCACTCAAAGAGCACCAAGTAATTTAGTTTGATATTTTCAGTTTGAGGAAAGTCCAAATAGAATTTTCAATATGTTTTAAGTTAGAATGTCTAAGTATAGCAACAATATAGGTCCAAGATCAAATCAGACTCCTTTTGAGCACTCTAATCTTAGTCTCCACTACCTGCAAAGGCAACTATACGGTGAATGAAAAGAGTTCTCTACGAGCGTGGAATAAAATAAATAAATACATGTATCATACATGCTGCTTAAAGTCAGAAAGTCTCGGTTTAGTGGACATTGTAGATCCAAGATTAGACTGCACGAACTGTATAGTCTGATCTTTATCTACATTGTCCGTAAAAATAACTACAGTCGCGCTATATACCCTTCGGGTTAACATTGATTGATTGATTGATTGGTTGATTGATTGTATGGTGTTTAACGCCGTTTTCAACATTATTTCACTTTTATCGCGGCGGCCAATGCACCTATCCATGAGTTTCTTTTACCAGTACTTCGAAAAATATTCTTTCCAAGCCACTGACTGCTGTCCTACATGACCATCGTCGAAACAATGGTCAGCGGTGAGAGAGGAATGAATCCTGTCGCAATGGCTATCATCAATCCACGGAAAGAAATTGGGCGAGCCGGGGATCGATCAAGCGACCCCTCACCCCCACCCCCACCCCCACCCCCGTGCTCAAGTCCTGTATTCTTCCGACTGAGCTGCCGGGACTCGGCTTTGGGCAAAGAATTAATGATTACACGGCATCTTTGTAAAAACGCCTGCTATTTCTATGCGTACTTACATAATGGATGGTTATCTAAATACGATGTGATAAATGTCAAATTCTTGCTCTGTTTTTCTGGTATTAATATATAAGTACAATGTTACATTGAATTAGCATGTTTTTATCATAAATGATACTGATATGAACCATACTCTGTGAAAAGGGGGTTTAATGCATCTGCAAAGAAGTATCGACCCAGGTCAGCCTGCGCAATCCGCGCAGGCTTACCTGGGACGATACTTTTTGCTCATGGTCAATTTTCTGCATGTCAGAGGATCAGTCTACCTCATCATTCAGTCGGTTGTTAGACAAAATTGATTTTATGGATCCATAATTATGTGATGACTTGCTTGGTATAATGAATCACAGAAAATGGCTCATAGTCATGTTTGATCCGGGCTCCACCAAAACTAGGCCACACCTCAAAGGAATCATCAAAGTATAAACTACAGTACAATATGAGTCATGCTCTATGAAAAGGGGCTAAATGCGTCTGCAAAAAAGTATCGACCCAGGTCAGCCTGCGCGCACTGCGCAGCCTGTCCTGAATCGAAGCCTTTTGCTATTTGTCAATTTTCTGTATGAGAAAGGACCATTCTACCTCATGATCCAGTCAGATGTTAGACAAAAATGAAATCTATTTGCATGTGATTACCTGGTTGGTACAATGCATCACGAAGATGCATTAAACCCCCTGTCTACAGAGCATGGCTAATATATATGAGCCATGCTCTGTGAAAAGGGGGCTTAATGTATCTCCAGGATCCATGGTACCAAGCAAGCCATCACATACTTATAGATTCATAATAGCCACCATTTTTAACAACCGACTTAATCCTGAGATAGATTGGGTCCTTGGACATACAGAAAATTGACCAATAGCGAAAAGTATCGGCCCAGGTCAGCCTGCGCGGACTGCGCAGGCTGACCTGGGTCGATACTTTTCGCAGATGCATTAAGCCCCCTTTTCACAGCACGACTCAAACACGTATTTTGTTTGAAATGCTGCGAGACGTAGTGCCCACTTAGGAATGTACTTTACTGGCGACCGGGGATTAATCATAAGGTATCGCCCAACGGCCGACATTTGGTTTTGTCATCATTGTGTTACGATGTTTAGATTTGATTGACATCGTGTTTACAAATATCCAGTTTTTTCATTGTTATCAGTAATATATTCATAAAGGCTAAACGTAAATCCAAGTTTTTTTTTTCGTTTTTTTTTTTTGTAACTTTTGGTGCAATTGAATTAACCTTAAAGGCCCAATAGCGGCGAAAAGTAAACAATGCGGGTGTTGAAATGCGTTTCAATTTAAATCACCCGTTTTAAATGTATGGAAAATATTGTGAAGATGATAATCGGTTATTGTACGGTGGCCCCTAGTGTTAGTCGCTGGGAGAAAAATCTATTCTAATACTAGGTTAAAAGTTGCCAAGTCGCTATATGTTTTGGGGGTTTGCTTGTTACCTGTTTTTAAATTTAAAAAAAAGCACTTGGACCGGCCATACAATGACAGATTGTCAACTTCACAATAAGGTCAATAATTTTAAATGTATGATTTGAACCTACACACATTTTGACACTTAAACGAGTACTTTGTTTACGTGTGGCAGCCACTGGGCCTTTAAACAAACGACAAATATTTAGACTGGCCAAAATTCAAAGCACTTACAGATGACAAATTAAATGTGCTTCAAATGATTTGGTTTGTATCAGAAAGGATAGAAAAACATTGTGGGAAAAGAAGAAAATGCTGGTTACCAGCATTTTCTTCTTTTCCTACAATGTTTTCAAGAGCCCTCTTTCTCAGGGTTGTTATAACTCGGGATTGTGTAGTAAGGGGTAAATAATTCTTTACCAGACGAAAAGATTTTTAGAGTTGTCCAAATTCAAACGGTTAGCAGCCGACAAATTAAACGTACCTTACAAGATGTAATTTGTCTTTAAAAGGGTAGAAGACATTGTGGAAAATGAGAAAATATTGGTTAAAATCGTGTGCGTCTATGAAGCTTGGTGCTCTTTTTCACTTCCGATACATAATTGTCAACTTAAAATCAACAGGTGAAAAATTTCATTTTAAGTATTATTTCAGTTAAATCGCATCATGTCCACCAATCCAATATTTCCTGGACTCTTTCGCCAGTTTTTTGCATGTTTTCTTCTCAAACAACTGGCTGCTTGTTCACATGACCATGATCACGAAACATTGATCAGCAGTAAGAGAGGGCTGAATCATTTTGAAATAACGATCATCAATCCTCGTACAGAAATAGATATAACTGGAGATTCGAAACAGCGACCCTCATGGTTTCAGTCCCTGAACGTTATCGACTAATTGCTTGATTTTACATTTATTTTTCGTCCCCACCGCTTGCCTACATGGGCAACACCCCAGACGACTGTAAAATATTAGGGGGGATATTGCAGATACAGGACGAAACCCATCCTAAGTCAGTCTGGGTCTTTAACGTGCTCAGTGTATAGCACCGTTAAAAGGGACCTAGGTTATGCGTTTCATCCGAAAGACTATTCGTAATGTTAGATAGCCAGCCGTGGGAATCGAACCCACACCCTCAAGTGGCCCGAAACTTGACATGTACAAGTCTTACACTCTATCACTTGAGCTATGCGGGCTGGTCAAGCTACTAATTTTCGGCAGCTCTTCGCCGGATCTAAATGTTATAAAACTCCGTAGATCTGACCGTTGAACTTATTTACGAATTCTCAGTCGAGTCCCGGTAGCTCAGTCGGTAGCGTACAGGACTTGAGAACAGATGGTCGCTGGTTCGATCCCCGGCTCGGCTAATTTCTTTACGAGGATTGGTGATATTCAGTGCGACATCATTTATTCCTCTCCCACCGCTGACCATTGTTTCGACGATGGTTATGTGGAAAAGTAGCCAGTGGCTTGGAAAGAATATTTTTCGAAGTACTGGTAAAAGAACTGACCGCCGCAATATAACTGAAATTATGTTGAAAACGGCGTTAAACACTATACAATCAATCAATAAATATTTACGAATTCTGAGTTACCAAAAAGGGAGGTAACAGCACGACCCGTTCATAGTCAACTATTAAAAGTTCCAGTTTTAGCTGACTAGACGCGACCTCCGGAGGGACTTGACCGATAGACCATGTTTTTTAACTCTTTACCAAACGACAAAATTTTAGACTTGTCCAAATTGAAAGCATTTGCAGACGACAAAATAAACGTTACTCAAAAATTGAAACTTGGCTTTGGAAGAGTAGGAAACATTGTGGGAAAAGGAGAAAATGCTGGTTACCAGCATTTTCTCCTTTTCCCACAATGTTTTCAGAAGGCTTCTTCCTCTGAGTCGTAAAAACCAGGGATTGTTTGGTAAAGGGTTAAAACGAAAATTGAGTGATGCTCTGTGAAAAGGGGCTTAATGCATCTGCAAAAAGTATCGAGTCAGGTCAGCCTGCGCAATTCGTGTAGGCTAACCTAGGTAGAAACTTTTTGTTTTTGGTAAATTTTCTGCATGTCTAAGAACTATTCTATCAAATGATTCAGTCGATTGCTGGACAAAATGGATTTTATAGATCCATGAGAATGAGATTACTTGCTTGCTATCATGCAGATGAATTAAATCCCCTTTGCCAGAGCATGGCTGAAAGTTTGTATATAGAAGGTTTGCCAATTTTTCTAGTAACAAAATAACCTTGGGATGAGTCAAGTTTAAACCCTTTATCAAAGGATCTCATGTTTCCACGACCTTTGGGAATAAGGCTTTTAAAAAACTTTGTGGAAAAAGGAGAAAATACTGGTAACCAGCATATTCTACTTTTCCCACAACGTTTTCTATCATTACAAAGACAAATCCCATCCTTTGAGGAATATTTATCTAGTAGTCTGCATATGCTTTGAACTCGGACAAGTCGAAATTTTCATCGTCTGTTCATGGGTCAAAGGTATTGATTTAGGAGGTATGTGTGCATTTTTTTTAATAAACAGACCTGCATCTAATAACCTACTTTACCTGAAAATTGTTTTTTCTCGTCTCTTCCTCGAACTCTTTGAAGGAGATAACTGCGAACATATTCTTTTGAAGCATGGTTATCCAGCAGGACATACGGTTTGATTTTTTTTTTGTATTTTTTTTTTTATGGGCCGAAGATCCAATCCATTGATGCTTTTTTTTGTACCATTATTTAGCTCAATATTCTTACCAAGAAACCGGCTGCTGCATTATCATGTATCCTCGGAAAGAAATTGGTTGAGCTCGAAATTTGAACCAACGACCCCTCTCGTTTCAATCCCTGTACGTTACCGACTGAGTTCTTACCGGGTTTGGTCACTTAGAGTTTGTATTTTACACACCGAATACGTGTCTAAATTGACTGCTTAAACATACATCTTCACTCGTTTTCATCCAGTTTTTTAACCGTTTTTTTTTTTCTTTATTTTATGAAACTATTATCACTCTTGTATCTTCATGCCAAATATTAGCCCTGATGGTTGCAAGGTTGCAAAGATTACGGCAGATTTGTCCAAAAAAAGGTTAGATAACATCGTGGGAAAAGGAGAAAATGCTGGTTACCAGCATTTTCTCCTTTTCCCGCAATGTTTTCTAAACCCTGCTTTACTTGGGTCGTTAAAACTCGGGATTGTGTTCTAAAGTGATGCGGAGCGGAACAAGGTCGTAAAAACTGGTATTTCTCTATTAACCATTAGGCTGCTAAGCGCGACTCACTGACCTTTTGCGGGCAGTGTAGATCAAGATCAGACTGCACAGAACGTGCAGTCTGCTCTTGGATCTACACTGCCCGATAAGGAGATATATTTCCCCAGAAAATACCTTCCAAAACAGCAATATTTGGGTTTTTACTATCGGCTTGAAAATTTCTTTTCTTTTATTTACCAGGATAAGGGTTAGTGTATTAATGCATGTTTTATCATTTTGGGATTATAAGCTGTTATCTTCTACCTGCAGGAAAGATGATAGTCAATGCGACAGGATTCATTCCTCTCCCATCGCTGACCATTGTTTCGACGATGGTCATGTGGGAAAACAGACAGTGGCTTGGAATGAAAGTTGTGCGGAGTACTGGTAAAAAAGACTCCAGGAAAGCATGGATAGGTGCAGTGGCCGCCGCGACATAAGTAAAATAATGTTAAAAACGGCGTTAACTCTTTGAGCGCCATATAAATAAACTGGACCTCTTTCGCCGGCTCTAAATACAATCCACTGAAACTTACAAAGATTTTGATTGTATAGGTTTGACCAAACAACCGGACGGCATAGATCAAAGATCAGACTGCACGTTCTGTGCAGTCTGATCTTGATCTATGTCGTCCGCAACAGTCACTGTTTTCACCTATGGCGGCGAAAGGGTTAAACACCATACCATCAATGTGTCAATGCATGTTTTACATCATTACGGGCTTATTAGCTGTTATCTTCTACCTGCAGGCTGGGGTTCATCTGATAAGCTCATATGAAGATTACTTTTTCTTTTGGAGTTGGTGGGGGAGGGAGATATTATTATTCGTAGAAATACTTATTTGAGAATTAAGTTTAGTGATAAAATCTTTACAAAAACGATAAAAACCTTTGAGTCGACCAAATTGAAAGCATTTGCAGACGACAAAATAGATAAGGTCTTTGTAATGAAATTTGTCTCTGAAAAGATAAAAAAAAAAAACCCTCTTTTTTCATTCTTTCAAGACCAATATCAAGAAGTAGATAAAAAAAAAAGGATATACAGCTACGTCGAAAAACACCTTTGGTGATAGTCGACGATGTAAAGTAGAAAGGATATGGTTTTACTTGCGTCTGAATTATTTAAAGATACATCTATAGATACTCATTTTCAGCCAGTTTTTAACCCAATTTATCTTTATTTTATCACACTATTATCATCCTTGTATCTTCATGCCAATATTGCCCCTAATGGTTGCAAGGTTGCATAGATTTCTACCGATAGAAAATATATTTCATTTTCTAAAGACCATCAAACAAATCACTTTTGTGACATTTCCGGTTTTAAATAAAATATTTCCGGTATATTTCGTTATCCTTTACATCATATTTTAAATCGATAATTTATCTATATATGTTTACACAGCTTACTAAATTATGAACCACACTAAAGTCTATCAAATTTTAACTTTTTTTTTTTTTCAGGCAGTATCTTTAAATCTTGAAAATATCTGAAAGAAAAAAACTGGGGAAAAAAGACTCTTGAAGAATAAAGAAGTAATGGAAAAAAACCTCAAAATTATCTCCCCTGTTATATGAAAACCAACATAACCGAATTGCAACTGGGTCCATTTGTCTGATTTTCTTTGTTTTTGTCATTGCTTTACTAAGAGATGTTGTGATTATTATACCTTGACATTTGATGTATATGTAATGTCTTCATAATATTTACAAATCAAATTTCCCATCCTATTACCTTCGAAATACTCAGAGTAGAATGACTGTTGTTTTATAAATTTTGAAGGAGATATTTAAACGCGAACATTCCTAAATAGTGCAAAGGATATCAAGGATAAAAACCAAGTAATACCATATAAAGGACTATAAAGTAGTGGAGAGCTATCAGGGGAAGTACCGGGTAACTGTCTTTTGTCTGCCATTAACATTGCACGAGAAATAGGTCAAGAATCACTTCATTGATAATAAAGCAGTATGAAAGCACCTGTATAACTACTCATCCAGAAACAGTTCCCTTACCCTGCTTAATAGGTGAAAGGAAACTTTTAACCCGATAGTTAAAACCCGAACGTTGCCATTTCAAAGGTTTTTTTTTTTTTGGGGGGGGGGGGGAGTGGGGGAAATATAGATCTTGATCTATACTGTCCGCAAAAGGTCAGTAAGTCGTGCTTAGCAGCCTAGGGTTAACTATTTCAACTATACACCAAACACTCCCGTTTTTTAAAGACCCTGTGAAAAAAAAAAGATTTTTCAAAACCTTATGGGAAAAGGAGAAAATGCTGGTAACCAGCATTTTTACCTTTTCCCATTATTTTTATATCCTTTCAAATACAAATTCCATCATTTGAGATATATTTATATGCCATTTTGAACTGCTTTTAGGTAAGACATGTAAAAGAAAATGTCGACTGGTAGCGCTGAAAGGGTAAAGCCCTGTCGGTAATGGAAGAAAAGTACCAAAAAACAAGCAATCTCCCCTTTTCTCACAGTGTTTTTGAAAGTTGTTTTCTCCAGGGACGTTCAAACACGGGAGTGCTTGCTAAAGGATTGATGATTCACTAATGGATTAAACAGATAGGATTATAGACATAAACGTACTCGTGCATGGGTATGATCTTTGTCTATCTCCTTCTTTATGCCTTCTCTGGCTGTGTCGTTGTTTATGTCTGTCTGTATGTGTCTGTCGCTCTCTCTGTCTGTCTGTCTGTCTATCACCCCCCTCTCGCTGTCTCTGTCTCTGTCCTGTTTCATTCTCTATGCAATTCTACACCGAAACTCAAAACTTTACCATTCACCAATATGTGCATACTCGACAGGGAAATAAGACAGTTTCGCTATTAGAAAACTGCAGTGCATTTAAAAACAAAGTTTTTGTAACGTAAATCAAAACTTGACACACAGACGTATAAACAGCGCTATATCTTTCTGAATATTGAAATATGGGTCATACTCTGGCAAAAGGGTGTTTGATGAATCTCCGCAATGCATCATACAAAGCAAGTCTTTGCATTATTAAGAATCCCTAAAATGCATTTTGTCAACAACGGACTGAATCAGAAGGCAGAATGGTCCTATGACATGCAAAAACGTTGAAACTAGCAAAAAATTTCGGCTTATGTCAGTCTGCGCGGACTGCGCAGGCTGACATGAGTCGATACTTTTTGCAGATGCATTAGACCCCCTTGTCACAGAGCATAGCTTATAAGTATTTCCTGTTTCTAGACATGGTTTGTCACTAAATGTGGAACTGAAAAATCTATCCCTTTAAACACAATAATGTGTATTGATTGATTGAACGGTGATTTACGCCACTTTTAACACCATTTCAGTCAAGGTGACGGTTCGCTTATTTATGCAGGTCAAGGGTTTCACCAGTACTAGGCTGGGTCTCCGAAATGTCTTGCCCTAGGACACTCCAACGAAAAATATCAGTGCTTCCCAAACTTTACCACCGAGCCAGGCAGGACCCTGTACGATAATGTAGATCCAGTGAAATCTTGGTCGTTGATATAGTTTTCATCGTCTATTAAAGAGGCCATTATACTCATTTTCAGCCAGTTTTAACTCATTTTGTCTTTATTTTATCAAACTATAGTCATTCCTATATCTTCATGCCAAATATTGCGCCTGACGGTTGCAAGGTTGCTTAGATTACGGTCGATAGAAAATGCATTTTGCTGAGTTGCGGCCTTATATGTAAACAGACTCGTCGTTTCCGGTTTTTGAATCGAAGATTTTCGATATCCGTTATACACTCGGGTAGATTCGTATGATGATCATGCATTCTGTCACGTGACTATATTTGACCTTCGCCCTGCGTCTAATGAGGTAAACAAAGGAAAATGGAGGCTTCTCTGTTGCAGCCTCGATTTTCAGACGGAGGTCGCGGCCTATATGCAAATTACACCGTATCCTACTCTAGGCGGAAACCAACGATAAATTTCCGTGATGCACCGCCATTGTTTACAGCTTCGATCGTCAGCCAGTTTTCTTCTGACCAATGTTCGGTTTCAAATACAAATCTCCGTGTTTCTTTTTTTCAATTACACCATATATGTCAGTAATTTATCCATGTTTACACAAAAGACTGATTTCTGTACCATTCTAAATTGTTTGAAATTTAACAGCGTTTTTGCTCACCGGCTGTAGACGGGCATCTTTAAAATTCATTACCCCACATTCAATTTTCAACGATCTCAAATCGACGTAAAAGTCTCAGGAATAGGAAACAACAAGAATTTACAACAGTCTTTGGAGAATGACTGCTGTGAAATCGTTGTGAAAAAAAAAAGAAAATAAAAGGTCATTGCTTTGAATTAACTGCTACTTTTTTCTTTCACAATGTTTTTAAATGTCATTTTACTTAAGCTGTGTCAAATGGATGTTGCATAGGAGAAAGGATTTGAAGTGTAGTTACATAATAAATGTTTGAATTAAATCTGACAGAGGCATCACGAACAATTTGGCTGAAATGGAAGAATGCAAATTACATAGCAATGTCTGTGTCTGTTCGCCAAAAGCTTTATTACAATGATTTATGACATATTCCCACACTGTAATCTACACATCAGTTTGGCATTAGATAAATAGTTTAAGTTTAAAAAATGGAGACGCCTAGGTCATGAGGACATTTTCAACACATTCACATTGTGACATGATATAAACGGAAGGACGGCCGAAACAGAGACCGGCTGACCTACATAGATTAAACGACCGATCGGCCGACCCACCGACCCACCCACCAACCGATCGGCCGACCGACAAAGATGAACCGACGGACCGACCCATCGAACCACCCACCGAACCACCAACCGGCCGGTCGGCCGACCGACCGACATAGATTAATCGACGGACCGACAGACCGACCCACCCAACGACCCATCGAACTGTCGAACCATCCACCGAACCACCCACCCACCCACCAAACCACCCACCGAACCACCGAACAAACCACCAAACCAACCACCGAACCCCCGACCGACCGACCGACTGACTGACCGACCGACCTACTTTTGGTCCTCAGATCCTCAGTCGCAGACTTTTATAAAAAGAAACATAATGCCGAATTAACTTTATTTTGGAATCCTGCTTTGTAAAGTGATTGAGGCTTTACCAGCCTGACGACAAAGTTTTACATTAAATGGCCTGTAACACGCGAAAAAGGGCATTCGAACATTTGCGTAAAGTGTCGTCTCGGATCAGCCTGCGCAGTCCGCGCAGGCTAATCCGAAACGACACTTTCCGTTTTTACGAGTATGTAATTTTCTGTTTTTCGCAAGTCTACTGTAGCACAAAATCTAATATAGTCGTAAAGTGCCGTCTCGGATTAGCCTCTGATCCGAGACGACACTTTAAGCAAATGTCCGAATGCCTCTTTTCGCGTGTTGCAAGCCATTTAACTTAACTAAAAGTAACTGAAATGTAGCTCAAATGACGGGACTCTTTTTTGGACGAGTAGAAAAAATGATGAGGTAAAAAGAAAAATACTCGGTACTACCATTTTTCTCTTTTTTCACACCCCGGCTCTTGTCACATATCTTTGGACAACGCACCTCAGAGCCGCTGGCGGGTACGGATAATCCCAGGGTTAAATCCATGGGATACATGAATAGGTGAGCTGTCACCGTCAGTATGACTGATCTACTCGTATAGTTGAATGTGGAATAAATCATCATTAAAACTGTAAAACTAAATTGATTGATTGATTGATCGATTGAATGATGGATGGATGGATGGATGGATGGGTTGGTTGGCTGATTGGTTGGTTGGTTGGTTGGTTGATTGATTGATTGTATGGAGTTTAACGCCGTTTTCAACATTATTTCAGTTATATCGCGGCGGCCAGTGCACCTATCCATGCTTTCCTGGAGTTTCTTTTACCAGTACTCCGGGCAATATTGTTTCCAAGCCACTGGCTGCTTTCCCACATAATCATCGTAGAAACAAAGGTCAGCGGCGAGAGAGGAACAAATCCTGTCGCAATGACTATCATCAATTCCTCGGAAAGAAATTGGCCGATCCGGGGATCGAACCAGCGACCTCGTGCTTATAAACCTAAACCAACATAGGTGCAGTGAGATGTTTTTGTCTAAGCATATTAGGTTGTATTTTGTTTCAGTCGTGCTGACCTAAATAACATCATGCTAGTTCTCTTTTTTTCCCTACTTTGACTCTTTGTAAACATTGAATTCAGCCCACGCTTCCGTTAATTACAGTTGAGGTCTTAAGGTCAGACTTTCGTTTTTTTTCTTCATCGTTTCATATTTAATAATGGTCATGCTCTGTGAAAAGGGGAGTTAATGCATCTGCAAAAAGTATCGACTCGGGTCAGCCTGCGCAGACTGCGCAGGCTGACCTGAGCCGAAACTTTTTGCTATTGGTCAATTTTCTGCATGTCAAAGAACAAGTTTACCTCATGTTGCAGTCGGTTATTAGGCAAAATGGATTTTATGGATCTATACTTATGTGATGACTTGCTTGGTATAATCTATTACGGAGATGCATTAATCCACCTTTTCACAGAGCAGTACTGATTATGTTGTTGCACTGAATTCGAGATCAAGTTCATGAGTGTGTTTCTCTTGCTGTTATTTTACGCTGTGCAGTTGTATTTCGGCGGCCAGTGAACATAAGTATGCGTATCTATTAAAAGTATTTTACGCAATATTTTGTGAACACGTACAGTATTATTGATTGATTAATTGATTGATTGATTGTATGGTGTTTAACGCCGTTTTCAACTTTATTTCAGTTATATCGCGGCGGCCAGTGCACCTATCCATGCTTTCCTGGAGTCTCTTTTACCAGTACTCCGCACAATTTTCTTTCCGAGCAACTGGCTGCTTTCCCACATAACCATCGTCGAAACAATGGTCAGCGGTGAGAGAGGAATGAGTCTTGTCGCAATGACTGTTATCAATCCTCGAAAGAAATTGGCCGAGCCAGGGATCGAACCTACGACCTCCTGTTCTCAAGTCCTGCACGCTACCGACTGAGATACCGGGGCTCGGCACGTACAGTATGATTGTTACGACAGATCAGTGTAGAGATTTTTGTCAACAACAGCCGCTAAATGAAGTCGAATTTTTAATTCTTGCTACTATCAAACGTGTGGTTACAATTTCAATTAGTCATCATATGGACATTTATCGCTCTACTCCGTATGTCTAAACAAATTGATCCGTACTCTGTAGAAAAGGAGGTTTAATGCGTCTGCAAACAGTAACGACCAAGGTCAGCCTGGGCAGTCTATTTGCTTTTGGTAAATTCACACGTGTCCAATGACCAGTCTACCTCATAAATCAGTCAGTCTTTAAACAAAGTGGAGTTTATGTATGCATAATTATGTGATGACTTGATTGGTATAATGTATTACTGAAACCCGACAGGTAAGAAGAGTATCAGAAGATTTGTATCAGTGTGTGTACACGAGTGTATTATGATACAAAAATCTCTGAGATGAGTTCCATGAGACAAATCTTATTGTGTGTATCGGCCTTTACACTTCATACATAAAGGAACCAGGGAAAATCATTCATAAAGAGGTAAGGTCTTTTACCCGGCCTTCAATATATCCCCATCTTTTTTCTAAGATTCTTTCTCTCTACGTAAGAATGGTACATACAAAATATGCCCTAAGCAAGGACAAATCTAAATCCTACAGTTCTTATTATCGCTAGTCCAGAGAGTTATCTCTTCTTGAGCACTCTTGTACATAATGGTCATTCGGCATACCTCGGGTAATGGGAGCCATCAAGTCCCTCTGCTGTAACTTGTAGCTTGATTTGCACCTACACGGTACATTTTATCGCCGGAAATACGCCGGTTTACCGTTCTGAAAATAGTAAAGCTCCTCGTAAAAAAGAAACTTGAGGCTCAATTTTCTATCAAAGTCTTTCTAACTATATTTCAGTTGACAAACAGTTCGTACATTCATTTTTTAACGTGGTTTATCAACTGCGATTGAAGTTTTCACCGACAGATAGATAGATGTGAATAACTTCATCGAGGTTGTTTATGTCGTTGCTAAACGACTTACAGTGGCGCCGCCATGTATAAGATCACGTGATTGGCAGTTCAAATGGAAACGACCGTTATACAGAGGAGGTTAGATGTAGGTACGGAATCGGCCGAGCTGTGACGAGTGCATAATGGTAAGAAAATATACAAGTATCGCGAGACAGCGCGTTATTACTGGATCAAACACGGTGCCCATAACGTAGCTAAAACGTTGGCCTGTCAATAACGGGAAAAGAAAATGGGAAATAAAAGCCTAAATATACTTATTAGACACCGTGTCACTTGTATTTAATATGTATCCAATAGTATGGATGGTTCCATTTTCGAATCTTATACAGTTTGATTTCACAATTGTTAGACGTCATTTTTGACATCATTTTGTACGTATTTTTTAGAAGTGTATGGGTCTTATGGATATTACCGCGGGTGCATCTATAGATGGTTTTGCATCTTTTGACGCATAATTCGTGAAATATTGTTATGTGATAAAAAGAATCAGACATTCGTTGGCTTTTGAGATAAAAATTTATTGAACTTGTCAGGAAAAAATGTCGTTAAGCTCGCCAAAGGCTCGCTAGACCCGTTTAATAAAATTTTATCTCAAATGCCAACTCAAGTCAGATACTATATGTCCGTTAAATTTATAGGCTATATACTCGCTGGTGTCTTTGGTCGTACGACTGTTAACTACGAAAAGACTACATGGATCTCGTAGACTGGTTTTTGATGCACACCGTCGATTCTTTTCTGCAGTATACTACTCAAAAATGTGTATAAACTGCAATTTATGAGTGTGTATATATCAATATAATAATGTATGCCATTAGTACTATAGACCGGAGGCCTTTATACTTTGCAGAAAATATTGTCAATGTCTTTGTTTTTTACAGCATAATGAGTCACCAGACTACACTGTAAATTTGTTGGTCACGTGACCTAGAGCGATGACACCTGATGTCATGTCGTTATGGGTAATAACGATAATAACGACCCGACTCCTGACACCGTCAAATATAATAACTCACCACTTTGGACGGCAAGAAATACAACTCACTGAAACTCAGACAGATAGACTTGGCTAAACAAGCCGACGGTATAGATCCAAGATCAGACTGCACGTTTACGTGCAGTCTGATCTTGATCTATGCCGTCCGCTAAAGCCCATCAGACTCGGACAGCTTTTTTAACTTAAAAGCTTGACTAAACAAGCGGACGGTATAGATCCAAGATCAGACTGCACGTTCTGTGCAGTCTAATCTTGATCTATGCCGTCTATAAAAACACATTAAACTCGACCTCCTTCGACCGCTGAAAAAAGCAATCCGCTGAAACTCGAACAGCTTTTTTTTTCTTATTTAAGCCTGACTAAACAAGCGGGGCTATAGGTCCAAGACCGGACCGCACGATCTGTGCAGTCTGATCTTGATCTATGCCGTCTGCAGAAACCTATTGCACTCGACCTCACTCGACAGCTGAAAATAGAATCTACTGAAATGTGGACAGATTTTTATCTTATGGGCTTGATTAAACAAGCGGACGGTATAGATCTAAGAACAGACTGCACGTTGTGTGCAGTCTGATCTTGCTCTGTGCCCTCTGCAAATGGCCGTCGATTTCGCCTATAGCGCTGAAAGGGATTAAATACTCTTAGCATTACTAACTGGGTAATTTTGTAATTAAGCGATGTCATCCTGGTTTTTTATTTTAATGGATGTCTCATTGTACTGCAGTTAGAGAAATGAGAAATGTTAACATTTCTGGCCCATTACTCAATCCTTAAAGCACAAGTAGCGGCCAAAAAGAAAAAAAAAGTGGTGTTGAAATGCAATTTAATATAAATCGTACCTTTTAAAACAATGGAAATTATTGTGAAGATGACAATGTGTTAATTCTAAAAACAGATAAAAAGTAAACAATAGTTTTGAATACCCTGACAGAAAAAGCTTTTTAAAATATTGCGGGAAAAGGAGAAAATATGATAACCAGCATTTTCTCCTTTTCCCACAATATTTTTGACCGTATCAAATACAAGAATCTTCATTTAAACTACATTTAATTTGTCGTCTGCAAATGCTTCGAATTTGGACAAGTCCAAAATTTTGTCGTTTGGTAAAAAGCTAAGAATGTCTGCATTTGTAACAGTGCAGCAGACGCCATAAATCTTCATCAACTTTAGGCAACAGATGGTTTCATCCTTTACGCTGCTAAGCACGATTCACTGACCTTTTGCGGACAATGTAGATCAAGATCAGACTGCACAGAACGTGCAGTCTGATCTTGGATCTACACTGTCCGATACAGATGTTCTTTTAAAAAAACCAGTCTGAAATAGCATTTATTTGAGTTTATACTACCGGCTTGAAAGTTTCATTTCAGTTATTTAGCAGGATTAAGTGTTAACGGTTAAAAGAGCAATAAATCATCATGGCTGTCGATGTGCCATACATGAGCACTCATTCATTAAAGACACGTAATACTTTACAAAAAGTGACCTGAAATTTCTTAGCTATGCTCTGTGAGTAAGAGGTTTAATGCATCTGCAAAAAGTATCGACCCATGTCAGCCTGCACAGTTTGTGCAGGCTGACATTGTTACGGGAGACCACTCCTTCATGCATGGCTTCGTCCCGATTTAAATACAATACCTAACAACTGCGTTAAGGAGATGTCTCTTTAGCTCAGTGGTTATGGTATTGGCCTGTCGTCGGGGCGTTGTAGGGTTCGAATCCTGCCCGGTCCCTATATTTCTGCCATGCATTTATTCATTTGTTTCTTTGTTACGGACTTTGTTCGTAAGAACATGGATCTATAGTTTTTGCTATGAGTCATTTTTTCTGCAGTTTAAAGAACCATTCTACCTCATGATTCAATCAGTTATATAGCAAGTTCTTTAAAAGTATTTGAGTCATTCTCTGTAAAAGGGGCTAAATGCATCTCCAAAAAGTATCGAACCATATCAGTCTGCGCAGTCCGCGCAGGCTGACTTGGGTCGATACTTTTTGCTATTAGTCAATTTTCTGCATGCCAAAGGACCATTCTACTTCATTACAAAGTCGGTTGTTCGACAAAATGGATTTTATAGATCCATGATAATGTGATGACTTGTTTGGTAAAATGCATCAAGGAGATGCTGTTAACCACCCTTTCGTGAGAGCATGGCTCAGTTATTGTGGCGCCGCATGAGCGGCGGCACTATTTTTTTATTTGCTTTTGAAAAGTGCACGTGGAGGTAGCCATATTGTTTACTATCTGGACTGGTTCGGTTCTTTTTTTCAACATACATGTATAAAATACCGTACTTTCATTACCAGATCGAGCCCGTACCAACTTTGTTTCTCTATTCGGACTGATTTTTTGTTTTTTAATATGTAAAATACCGTACTTTCATTGCCAGATCGATAAAAACCAGATCGTATCCCAGATGGTCCAGAGTTTAAATATTTGTCATGTACATGGTATCACCACGTGGACCTCTACGAAGTTTGTTCAAGTGATGCCCTTGGCGTAAAAAAATTAACCTGCTGTAATGTGCCCTATTTCAGAAACAACTGATTTGCGGCTCCATTGATGTTATGCATCAATATTTTCTTGTACATCAATATGTACTTCATTCAAAAGATTTGTACAGTTTGGATCACATTACTCCTGTTATGGCTGGTGGAATTATCTCCCTTTAATAAAAATCTCACAAGTGTGCAATGCTTCTGTAGGTATAGCAGCATGGAAGAAGATTTTCTATTGAAATGTCGGATGCCTTAGTCTTCACTAACTCTTAACCTGCTAGACATTGAAAAAAAAAAAAAACGTATTGTTGATATAAGTAGGTTATTTTGGGGACAAAAATATTTCTTTATCGGACAGTGTGGAACCAAGATCAGACTTCACGTGTATTGCAGTCTAATCTTGATCTGCAATGTTTTGCAAAAGGTCTTTGAATCATGTTTAGCAGCCTTAGGGTTAACTCTTATCCGATCGTTGGCGATCATATATGTATTTTGTTGAGGGTGCAAAGCAGGATCAGACTGCACATACGTGCCGTCTGATCTTGCCGTCTGATCTTGCTTTACACTCTGCTCGGATCTATGAGTAGTCTCGTTCAAATAATGCTTTTTGATTTCATAAAACTTATTTTCTTAATCGTCAACAATTTAACCCTTTACCACACGACAAAAATTTTTGATTAGTCCAAATTCAAGCATTTGCAGGCGACGAAACAAATGACTGTGGATCAAATAATGAACTTTTTCTTTAAAGAGTAGAAGACATTGTGGGTAAAGGATAGAATGCTGGTCACAAGCATTTTTTCCTTTTCCCACAATGTTTTCCAAACGCTTCTTTCTCGGGGACGTTAAAAATCGAGACCCTGTGGCAAAGGGTTAAATCGGCAGGACAAGGGTTAGGTGCCCAAACTTAGTCCTGTGTCGTATTTGTTCTCTTTCTCACGTACTCTTTCTTTAGGTTTGTTGGACGTAACAGTTTTTTCAAGAATAGAGCAAAATGCTTTCTAGAAGCGAAATCTCCTTTTTCAGCAATGTCTGTCGATAGTAAAAGAGATGTTGAAAACTCTGTCCTGCAACGTTTTGTCTATTTTTAAAGAAATGCTTAAAACTTTCACTCAAAAAACTTAGAGAAAAAAAATGTAAATCGGACACAAGATGGAAAAGAGGGACGTAACTGTGATAAAGTTTTATTTTATCTTACGGAGTTACCTATCTTTGATGACGAAAATAGATATGGAGGCGTTTCATTGATGATGTGTACAATTTACATATTTACTTTGCGAGCGCCACTTCGCGGCAGTTGTCGTGGCCGAGTGGTTAAGGCGATGGACTAGAAATCCATTGGGATCTTCCCGCGCAGGTTCGAATCCTGCCGACAACGCATCTTTTTTTTTCCCACATTATTTGGTTAGATTCATTCAATGTTGTAACAAAGGTAGAATAAACTGCACATTTACGTGAATTAACTCTCTCTATATATTTTTTTGACGGTTTCGATCTAGATCAGACTGCATGGAATGTGCATGTATAACATGTTACCATATACAATACACGATATTGTGTTGACCATTTTGGTTAAAATTATCTTTATAATATGAATAACAATGTAATACTATATGCCTTGCAACACGCGAAAAGGGACATTCGGACATTTGCGTAAAGTGTCGTCTGGGATCAGCCCGCGCAGTTCGCGCAGGCTAATCCGAGACGGCACTTTACGACTACATTAGATTTTGTGCTATAGTAGACTTGCGCAAAACAGAAAATTACATAAAAACGGAAAGTGTCGTTTCGGATTAGCCTGCGCGGACTGCGCAGGCTGATCCGAGACGACACTTTACGCAGAAGTCCGAATGTCCCTTTTCGCGTATTGCAGGCCATATTGAATGGAAAAATTATTTCCCAAACTGATTGAGATATGTTTTGCCAAAATTAACTCCTGGCCTGCTAAATAGGATAAATTAAACTATGAAGCCGGTATTATAAACACAAATTTCGCTATTCCAAAGATATTTTTTGGAAAGTGATATCTCCTTATCTGACTATATAGATCCAAGATCAGACTGCACGTTCAGTGCTTGATCTGCACTGTCAGCAAAAAGGTCCTATAGGTGTGCCAAGCAGCCTTAGGCTTCAGAATGTTTCCTTCGTTTCAAATTCCATTGAAACTTTTCAAAATATCTCTTTCTGTTTTTCAATCGCATTCACATGCGTGAATGAGTTAATATTAATTGATTGATAGAATTTTTTACGCCGCTATCAACAAATTTTAAGTCATATTAACGACGTATATGACAAATGTTTGCGCGCATCCTACTGCGCATGTATATTTGTCGTGGATATTGAACCAAAAGTGCACCTGTGTATTTTTCACATAATGGTAATACTATTCGTGCACTGAAATAAGTAGCACTTTCTTCAAGTAGTATTGGTGAAGAGAAAAAAATGGATCCTTGAACTGTCACCGTGAAATAATTAAAATGTTGCTGGCACGGCGTTACACACTAAGCAAGAAAATCAAGGCAGGAAATTTAAAACTGTGGAAGTATAGCTGTTTCCACTTTGAAAATTATTGTTGGAAAAGGAGAAATCGCTCCTATTGAGCAATTTCTCCTTTTCCCACCATGTCTGCTGAGCTTTTATCCTATTTTGTTCCTTGAAAAAGTAACTTCCACAGTGACCTTCAACCTTGTTTTCTGGCGAAATAAGCACGGATAGGTGCCATTTTCATTTTTTCTTATTGTTTAGAATTATAAATACTATAAGTGTGGAAAGTTTAAGAAAAATCTGTCTGTTAGAAAGTATGTATTTTTTTTAAGATTAACCCTTAATTCGATCAAATTATCTCCCTTTTTAACTCAATGTTCTATATATAACATGCATATTTGTACATTTACCATGCTCAAAATCAGACTTTTATATATTTTTGTGCAAAAATATATGAATTTTAATTAAAATGACGTATATTTGTATATTTTTCCTGTAATTTTCCTGTTTAACTGACTATAAAAGAAAGACGCTTTAAATCCAATATATTCTGAATTTTGGAACTGTATATACCTTTTTCAAAGGCAAATTTCTCAGAAACGAGCACGGTGACCCGCATCTTTTTTACTGTAATCTCCTAGAGACATGATGAGCTTTGTATGTGCAAAGTTTTAAAAAAATCTGTCCGTTAGAAAAAATTGTCATATACGTCCTTTAGGCTGCACCTCACATATTCATGTATATCCTGTGTTTCACCAGAACTTAGCAAGGGCTTGCTCATGGACACTCGCACGAAAAACCCACTGCTTCCAGTGGGGGTCAAACCTGTGGCCTCCAGGTTACAAGTCCTTCACTTTACTTCTGAGTCACGCAAGACTAGTTAGTTAGTAAATAGAAGAAACCAATGTTTTAGCGATCCTGAGATAATTCCAGTAAACGGATACTTCGAGCTAATTTGTTGGTTCTGTACGTATTCGAAGTAATGAGGTTTTTCACGGAAAAGTTATAAATAGTTGTTAAAGATCAATAATTGTCATTTTACCACACTCTTTATACGAGTACATAATATTTTACGGCGTAGCTGAATGTGCAACTTTTTTGGTACTGATAACAAACGAATAAATAGAAATTTGAGATTGGTAAAAAATGTAGACATGTTTAATCTAAGGGCTCTTGCCTGTTTGCTGGCAAATTTAGTGCGTCTTTCTTTTTTTTTTAATATTTCTTGTTATTACTTCTTCTTCTTTCCTAAGTTGATAACCACATAGACATTTAACCCATTACAACACCATTCCGAGATTTAAGGACCCTGGGGTAAACAGCATTTGGAAACATTGTGAGAAAAGGAGAAAATGCTGGTAACCAGCATTTCCTCCTTTTCCCACAATGCTTTCTACTCTTTCATTTGAGTCTAGGTTATTTTGTCGTCTGAAAATGATTTCAATTTAGACAAGTCCAAAATTTTGTTGTGTGGAAGAGTTAAACCTTTATTCATCTCACCGAAAAAAATGTGTTTACGCTGAATAAACTAAAATAGAAATTGACGTAAAACAAAATTCAATCATCGATTGAATCTATCAATTTAGTTCGGCCATTGAAAAGGTTAGTTTATGTAGTTCAAAAGTCATTCACCTTTAGGAGTGGACACTGCAATTATTTTTATAATTTCGATAATTTTAAGAAGATTTTAATATTTTTTTTGGCTTGTATAAATATTTACATGTACCACACCTTCAGTAATGTTACATTTGTCACTTGATGTTTGTTTGTGTTACAACGATAGAGAGGGTATATACGGAGAGAGATACGTATATAATTTAGAAGTAAACAGAAAGAGACAGTAAAGGGGAAGAATTAGGGGAGAAAGAGAGAGACAGAGAGACAGAGAGACAGAGAGGAGAAACAGACAGAGAGCGATGAAAAGAGAGGGGAGGAAGATAGATAGATAGATAGAGAGAGAGAGAGAGAGAGAGAGAGAGAGAGAGAGAGAGACAGACAGACAGACAGACAGACAGACAGACAGAGACAGAGACAGAGATATGTTGTGACGGACAGACGACAAATTAACCGACGAACAAAAGGACTGACGAACAAAAAGAATAGATAGGCGGACGGACAGTCAGATAGACAGACATATTTCATAAAATGTCATGGTGCAATGGTGCATTTATTTTGATATTGTTGAATATAATGATCATGTTGACGACGACTATGATGATGATTAAAATGATGATGATGATCATCATCATCATCATCACCATGATCATCATCATCACCATGTTAATGATGAATTATGACTTTTTCTAAAAAAAGTATATTGTACGTCGAAAATAGCCTAAAGGTCACATATTAAAACAATAAAAAAAGTAATAAATTTAAAAGCAAGTAAAAAAAGATAACACTTTATATAGACCAATACTTCAAAGAATAAAAACCGCAGATTTAATCGCCGTCCCAAACACCTGTGTTAAATATGATATATGATCTTGGAAAGAAAAGAGAGCCATGTTCTGTGAAAAGGGACTTAATACATCTGCAAAAAGTATCGATCCCATGTCAGCCTGCGCAGTCCGTGCAGGCTGACATGGGTTGAAACTTTTTGCTTTGTATAAATTTTCTTCATGTCCAAAGACCATTCTACCTTCTGATTTGGCCAGTTGTCAGACAAATGGATTTTATGAATCCATAATTATGTGATGACTTGCTTGGTATGATGCATCATGGCGATCCATTAAACCCCCTTTTGCCAGACTATGGTTTAAATACATCTAACATACTATGAATAAGCGATGGTAGCAAATGTTACTGTAATAAATATACAGATGTCTAGAAATTTTACATCTTTTTTTAATCCTTTACCAAATAAACCTGAGGTGTAAAAGCTTGTTGAAAACATCTTGGGAAAAGGAGAAAATGCCGGTTTTTCCATTTCCGACAATGTTTCCTGTAAGCGGTGGTAGGAAATGCACAGTAATAAATGTACAGGTCTCTTTATATCTTGTTAACATCTCTTTTTAACCTTATACCGAAATAATCCACAAGTAAAAGATTTTAGAAAACATTAATTTTGTGGCAAAAGGAGAAAATGCTTGTAGCCAGCATTTTCTCCTTTTGCCACAAATGTTTTCCATGAGCGATGGTGGCAAATGTCACCGTAAAAAATATACAGATCTCTTAATATCTAATGAACACCTTTTTAAAACTCTTTACCAAACAATCTGAAAACATCGGCGATAAAGAGAAAATGTTGCTTACCAGCATTTTCTCCCTTTGCAACAATGTTTTCTAAAGGCGAAGGAAGCATTGTCACACATAGTAATAACTGTACAGACGTGTAAAAATCTTATATCGTTTTTAAACTCATTATTAAACAATCCTCGGGTAAAAGGGCTTTTGAAAACATCGTGGCAAAAGGAAAAAGTGCTGGTAACCAGCATTTTTTCCCTTCCTTACAGTGTTTTCTATAAGCGAAAGAGGCAAATGTCACTGTAATAAATGTAATCAGCATTTTCTCCTTTTTCCACAAAGTTTTCTGTCCTTTAATAGACAAACCCCATCATTCGAACCACTCTTCATTTGTCGTCGAAGAGTCAATGTAGACGAGTGAAATATATATTTCTTCCTCTGGTTAAAAGTTCATTCTTTATTTGTCGTCTGCTAATGCTATCTATACATATATGAGCCATGCTCTGTGAAAATGGGCCTAACTGCATCTGCGAAAAGTATCGACCCAGTTCAGCCTGCGCAGTCCGCGCAGGCTGACCTGGGCCGAAACTTTTCGCCACTGGTCAATTTTCTGTATGCCCAAGGACGAGTCTATCTGATGACTGTTGGTTGTTGAAAAAGAAAAAGTGGATTTATGGATCTATAAGTATGTGATGGCTTGCTTAGTACCACGGATCACGGAGATGCACTAAGCCCCATTTTGTCAGCGCGTGGCACATATACATGTATATGGACATATCAAAAATTGTATCGTCTTTCTAAAAGATGATTTACGAGGAAACAAATACTATGCCAAACTTGCAACGTAATATACCAAAATTACTGATTTCTTTTTTTTTCAAATTTAATTTCTAGGACGTAAAAATTTCACAACCAATTCACTTCCGCGATTGTGCCCGGTCGGGTAGCTCAGTGGCCAGCGCATCTGACTCGTGACCTGGTGGTTGCAGGTTCGATACCCGGTTGAGACAAACTTTCTTCCCGACGATTTTTCGACTCCCACCTCAGATGCATGTGAGAAAAGTAGTTGGTGACTTTGAAAGAAACGGTTATGTCAGTACTGGTGTGAGAAAGCCAGGAAACACATGTGTAGGTGCACTGACCGCCGTGATATGGCCTAAACTGTTAAAATGAGGTTTAACTTCATTACAAACAAACACAAAAAACCTTCCAGGGAATATGAAATTCGCCATGTACATTTTATTGATTTTCTGTCACAGTTGACTAAACGGATGACAAAGCACGTGCTTGGCGTCAAGGGAGTTTCACGTGCAACATGTGATTATCCGAGGATTGCACTTTTTCTTGGCGAGTTGAGGAAGCTTGACCGTCAGTTTAGCGCATCCATTGTACAGATAAGCCGTGTAGCAGATGCCGAGGTTGACTGTAGAAGACCGGGGATAGGCAATTAGACAGCAGCAAGCTGGCAAGTGTAAGCGACAGGTAGATCGTGCCATTGACTGCGCCCCTTTTACGATTGCCAGATTGTGGAGAAAATTTAATAAAAAAGGTACGTCTAAGTGAACGACTTTAAAATTGTTTTGTTTCGTTTCCATAAGTAACCAGAGAGAACGAACCTGTTTGATTAAATAATAATCATGTAACATATCCTAAAATTACAAAATGGTCGACACTATAGATCATAGATCAGACTACACGATATATGCAGTCAGATCATAACCAACACTGTCGGTTAAAGCGATATATTAAGTTGTGCATAGGGCTGTATAGTTGAAATGTGTATGGGTATTGTGTATTCGGCAAATTCCGGTATTTTTCGTCATCTCCGTATCAATGTACTGTCGGCATTTTCCGTAAAGATCGCGCCTTCGAATCCTACCTCTTTCGTTGGTCTTCGGTGCTTGAAAAATAGTCACTTACCACCTGCACCAAGCAAGTTAGTCTTTTGTTTGCTTTTCTATCGAAGCAACGGGCAGCTATCACACATGAATGAAATTAATTTTGTTCAAATTCGTCGCAAAGAGGAATAAATATTGGTGAAAGCTTTTTTTTTAAAATTAATCTTTGGAAATAATCTTTGCCGAACTTAGCCTCGAACATGCAACTCTTCATGGTGACACAGACCCATTGCAAGGTCATTGTGCTACCGCGACTCGGGATACTTCTTTGCTTCTTGACATTTTACGACAGCTGTATAACTGAAATCCACTTAAATTACTCTCAAATTCTGCCAATTTTGCTGGTTTCTCGATTATTACGTTTCAACTTTTAACTATTTACCACACATTCCTGAGCTAAGGAGGAAGGCTTTTCAAAACATTGTGGGAAAAGGAGAAAATGCTGGTAACCAGCATTTTCTCCTTTTCCCAACAATATTTTCTAACCTGTCATAGACAAATTCCACCGTTTGATCCACATCGTATGATTTGTGGTCTGCAAATGGTTTCGATTTGGTTAAGTAACTAAGTCCGAAATTTTGTCAACTCATAAAGAGCTAAACTGCAATATGATTCAGACGTATACTTTAAATTACAGGAAAGGATAAAGTTATTGCAATTTTTAAAACCGTTTTGCCAGAGAGTAAAGGCGAAATATCAGACATGGTGGATCCAAGATCAGAATACACGCTCTGTGCAGTGCAGTCTGATCTTGATCTACACTGTCAGCAAAAGATTAGTCTGTACCTCTCAGGACAAAAAGAGTTAACTCTTTACCAAACGAAGCAACTTAAAGCTTGTCCATATTGAAAGCATTGGCAGACGACAAATTTTGTATTGCTCAAATGATGGGATTTGTCTTTTAAAGATTTCAAAATATTGTGGAAAGAATAAAGGTCAAGTTTCTCCTTTTCCTACAATGTTTTTAAAGGCGTTTTTTTGCCCAAGATTGTTGAACCGGTTTCTTCTTTAAAGCGTTAACTCTTTACCAAACGCCAAAATGTAGACTTGTCTAACTTAAAAAAATTTTGAAGACGACAATTTAGATGTGACTCAAGTGACGGAACTCAGAACTCAGAACACTTTATTTGTAGCTAAGGCCTCCGGCCCATATTACATGGCATAAAATTTACAAATATATTGTTATCCCCCACTTTTGTTAATATGAAACTGTACTCGATTTTTTTCTTTCCTTTCCCCTTAGTTAGAAAAGAAAAAAAAAAACGTCACACACACACTTGTCTTTGATAGGATAAGAAAACATTGTGGAAAAAGGAGAAAATGCTGGTTACCAGCATTTTGTCCTTTTCCCACAATGTTTTCAAAAGACGTCTAACTTAAGATCGTTATAACTCCGTATTGTGAGGTAAAGGCTTATATTTTGTCTGATTTTTCAAAAAAAAAAAAATGGATTTTAAAATTACCATTGTGTCTGACGTTAAAGCTTTGTTCACAAAGTTTCTAAGTGGATGTAATTTTCCGAATTTAAAGCCATCATTACCCTCGTCATTACGTTGTCAAACTTTTGTTTTCTCCCACAAAATTGTTCCATTATGGACACAAAACAGCTGTCTCATCGCCCTTATTCAACAAAGAAATGTAATAATTTTGAAATTCAATGAAAGAAACGGATCTACAGTGACGAAACGAATAATGGCGATTGGGGTCGGTGATTATTGAATGAATGAATGAATGGATGAATGAATGAGTGGGTGAGTGAGTGAGTGAGTGAGCGAGCGAGCGTGTGAGTGAGTCAGTGATTGAACGTGTGAGTGAATAAGTGAGTGAAGGAATGATTGAATGAATGAATAAATGATATTCAGCGCGACAGGATTTATTCCTCTCTCACAGCTGATCATTGTTTTGATGATGAATATGTGGGCAGTAGCTTGGGAAGAATATTGACCTAAGTGCTGGAAAAAAAAAATTCCGGGAAAGCATGATTTGGTGCAGTCACTGCTGCGAAATTGCTGAAATATTGTTGAAAAGGGCGTTAAACGCCATACAAACAAATGAAGGAATGAAGGAAGACATGAAGAAGTTGAGGAGAGAAGGAAGAAATGGACCAACAAGCGAACTAACGAAAGAACAAACCAACGAACGAATTATTTGATGATTGTTTTTGGGTTTAGGCTCGTCATTATAGTCATCGCAAAATCATTCCAGTATCACAACTGAACATTATGTTGACTTTGTGCTAATCTTGATCCTGCTAAAAAAAGTGAATTGATTGATTGTATGGTGTTTAACGCCGTTTTCAACATTATTTCAGTTATATCGCGGCGGTCAGTGCACCTATCCATGCTTTCCGGGAGTTTCTGTTACCAGTACTCCGCACAATATTCTTTCCAAGCCACTGGCTGATTTCCGACATAACCATCGTCGAAACAACGATCAGCGGTGAGAGAGGAATGAATCCTGTCGCAATGACTATCATCAGTCCTCGGAAAGAAATTGGCCGAGCCGGGAATCGAACTCACGACCCCCTGTTCTCAAGTCCTGTACGCTACCGACTGAGCTACCGAGGCTCAGCCTAAAAAAGTGAAATGAAACTTTCAAACCTATAGTAAAAATCCAAATTTTGCTACTTCAAAGGTATTCTTTTGGGAAAGACATCTCCTTATCGGACAGTGCAGATCAAAGATCAGACTGCACGTTCTGTGCAGTCTGATCTTGATCTACACTTTCCGCAAAAGGTCAGTGAGTCGCGCATAGCAGGCTAAGGGTTAAAAGAATTACAAGGACATCATGCATAAGCCTAAAAGTCCCCGTTTCGTAGTTGAAATACTGTTAAAAATCGGCGCTAAACCACGATGGTAAACTTGTCGATCTTTGGTCTAAATGGGCAAGTTAAAGATGACCCTTAACTTAAAGGGCCTAATTATTTATCGCGGTCAAAGTATTTATACCCATAGACTGCAAAGAGCGACTCAATGCATTGTTGCGGAAAGTGTAGATCCAAGATCCGTGCAGTCTGATCTTGGATCTACATTGTCCGATACGGAGGTCCTGTCTGAAAAGAACGTGAAATCGCACTTAATGGATTTTTTTCCGAAAGCTGGATATTGTCATCTGATTTTTTAGCAGTTTATGTATTGACTTAGTTGAAAGAATGAACATTCAATAGCATTTTTTGAAAGACTAGACAATTGTAAAACAATGAATTCGCTCTACTTTTTCACAATGTAGAAAACTTTGGATTAATTTTGCAATTAGTCTGTTTTCATCTCTTATTTCAACTCGGGTAGATCCAGAATCTAACACAGACGGTTTTTGGAAAAGATTGATTGATTGATTGATTGATTAAGTAATTAATAAATTATTAATGAATTAACTGGCTGGCTGGCTTGCTGGCTGGCTGGCTTATATCGCAGAGGTCAGTGCTCCTATCTACGCTTTATGTTTCTTTCTACCAGTACTCTGCTAAATATTCCTCCAAAGCAACAGGCTGTTTTCCAACATAATCATCGCAGAAACAATTATCAGCAGTGAGACAGGAATAAATCCTATCGCAATGACTACAATAAATCCTTGGAAAGAAATTAGTCTAACCGGGGATTCGAACCAGCTCCGGCAAACCCTGTTTTGTAAGCATTTTAGAAAAGAAAGAAGTTGCTGCGATTTATACCGCTCGCAGCTGCACATTTTTTTTTTGGTGATGTTCTATGCAGAAAAGCGACTTTAGTGTCTTAAAAAGAATGTTGTGCTATGTGTTGGTGAAAAAAAACTCTAATAAAACATGTGAGGGGTGTTCTGGCAAAAGCAGGCTTAATACATCTACGTGATGCATGACACCAAGCAAGTCATCACATATGTATGGATCAATAATAGCTACTTTTCTTTAACAACTGAATTAATGATGATGTAGACTGGGCCTTGGACGTATGGAAAATTGGCCAAAAGCTAAAAGTTTCGGCCCAGGTCAGCCTGCGCAGCATGCGCAGGCTGACCTGGGTCGATACTTTTAGCAGGTTCATTACCCCCTTTTCACAGAGCATGGCAGATGTGTAGATGCCGTTGACGAAGCGAATCGATCAAAACAAGAACTATCTATACGTACTCAGATCTTTTTTTAAGATAATTATGTTCAGATCATAATCTTCCGTAACTAGCCCTGGTTTATACATGTAACTATCCTTACATATTCCACGGCCTTTGATCGGACAAAGTATTTGCGAACGGTTGAGACCAGACCAGGATGTACACAATATACAGAGGGTATTTGTTTATTTCGGTGAAAGATCGAAATTTATCTCATCGAGTGAACATCATCGGTAATATTTATTATACGCTTCTACGCCTTTTTTGTTGGGTTTTTCATCAAAATCCAGCACATTTGTTTTCTGTAATTCCCCGTGGCCTTACCCCTCCCCCCCCCGTTGCACATAGCAACGAAATTATTACGAAAAGCGCGAGAAATGTCGTGTAAATGACGTCATATTTCCCTCTTGTTGAATGGCATGCGCTGTTTACCTAGGTAACTAGTGCGCGGGAACTACTGTTTCTGCCTTCAAGTGACGAGTTAGAAAATAGAATCGGTATTTTTCACGGGTGGTAAACCATGAAATATCGAAAAATACTTCACCGTTATTTATCGATAAACTACCGGAAAGCATGAAATAAAGTCTGATCTCCAATCTATATGTACCTCGTCTGCTACTTGATGCTAAATTGTGACCAAGATTTCTTCACTCGCAATGGAAGTCATTTTGGTTATGAAAAATGTTACTGAACTGTCTTCGTAAGATAATACAATCTGGGTCTGTGTTCACAAACAATTCTTAAGAACATTATTAGTCGAATAATGCAACGCTGACCATTCTTTCGACGATAGTTATGTGGGAAAGCAGCCAGTGGATTAGAAAGAATATTGTGCGGAGTACTGGTAAACGAAACTCTAGGAAAGCATGGATAGATGCACTGACCGCCGTGTTATTACTGAAATAATGTTAAAAAGGGGCGTTAAACACCAGACAATCAATCACTAATAATCCGAGATTTTTTCTAATTTTGAAAGACAACTTCTGATTGGCTAAATCAGGAGTTGTGTTACTTTAAAATTTGTATCTAGACATTTAAATTACATCCCCTGTAACCTCTCTCCTTCTTCTCTCTCTTCTCCTCTCTTTCACTCTCTCTCATTCCCCCCCCTCTCTCTCTCTCTCTCTTTCTCTTTCTGTATCTGTCTTTGAATTTGTAGTCCGCACATGTTTCCAATGTAAACAAATCTAGACTTTTGTCGTTTCAAATGTAACAGGAATATGCCAATACGTTCGTACAAAAATGTTTCACTTTCGATAATTATGCTGTCTGTCTCTATCTTTGTCTCTCTCTGTCTCTTTGTTTCTGTCTGTCTGTCTGTCTTTTCTTCTTCTTCTCCTTGTTCTTCTTCTTTTATACCCCTTTCATCTGTCCCTCCTCCTTTAGTACATGTACGCTACCAGTCCAAATTTTAAAGTTACCAAGATTATTTTATCTCTATCAGCTGTCAGCGAGAGCTACAACTGGCCAGCAACACAGGAATGATTCATCATTATGTCAAAGTCTTTCTATCTTGATGTCAGTGTGCCCAAATGTGCCAACCCTTCGCTCTGAAACTCACACAATGAACACTTCTTGAGACACTATGTACGACCAGGGTCCGTATGTACCAATCAATTCTTAACCGTTACCCTGGTAAATTAAAGAAATGAAACTTTCCAGCCGAAGGTAAAAACCCAAATTTTCCTTTTTTATGGGGTATTTTTAAAGGAAAGATATCTCCTTATCGGACAGTGTAGATCCAAGATCAGACTGCACGTTCTGTGCAGTCTGATCTTGATCTACGCTGTCCGCAAAAGGTCAGTGAGTGGCGCTTAGCAGCCCAAGGGTTGTAACATTCTTTGTCTCATTCTCTTGATTTTTCTAAATTTGAAAGTAACACAACAGACCAAATGGAACAGCCAAAGGGAAATTGTGTTACTTACTAAATTTAGAATAAGACCGTTGGAAACGAATGACATTAATTTCCATAAAAGTTGTGGGGTCTCGCAGCTCAAAGTAAAAAAAAAAATAATGAATCAGTCAAACTCTGGGAAAATGGAGCTTAATACGTCTCCGTTATGCATTAAACCAAGCAAGTCATTACATAGTTATTGATCAATAAAATCCATTTAGTCTAACAAACAACTGAATCGTCAGGTAGACTGGTCCTGTGACATACAGAAAATTAACCGATTGCAAAAAGTTTCGGTCTAGTTCAGCTTGCACGAACAGTGCAGGCTGACGGAGACCCGAGTCGATGCATCTTGAAGTTGTATTAAACTCCCTTTCCACGGAGCATGACACAAATGCAGGTTTAGATTGAACGAAATGTCGTGTAAAATAAGTCACCGCCCCCTAAATTGATTTAATAGTTTATTTTGGCAAAAAAATTATTGAACATTCGGTCGGCTCCACTTTGAAGATTTCAAGTAGATTTTTTTTTATGAATGGAAATCTTAAGGCGATATGTAAGCTTAATAGTATTTCAAATCGATAATTCTGTTTATGACTTTCAACGGGAAGGATTTTGAAAACACTGTGGGAAAAGGAGAAAATGCTGATACCCAGCATTTTCTTCTTTTCCCACCATGTTTTCCATCCTGTCAAAGACAATTCTTATTATTTGAGATATCTTTTATCTTGTCGTCTGCAAATACTTGCGTTATGAACGGGTCAAGGATTGGATTTTTGTCGTCTGATAAAGCGGTAAAAAGAAATCTGAAATATCGGGTTAATAAATCTAGGAAGGTCAATAGCAAAAGTCCCTTTTAACCCTTTACAACACAATCCCAAGTTTTGACGACCCTGAGGTTTGAAAACATTGTGGAAAAGGGAGAAAATGCTGGTAACCAGCATTTTCTCCTTTTCCCACAATGTTTTCTACTTTTTTTCAATAACAATTCTCCCATCATTTGAGTCACGTTTAGTGTCTCATCTCTTTAATGTTGATGAGTCTATTTTTTTTTTTTCGTCAAGTAATGGGTGAAGTTCTTAATCCTGTTAATCTCTCAGATTCTAACTCTTAACCAGACGGCAAAAATTTTAACCCTTTCTTCGGCATAGGCGAAAACAGAGGGGGGGGGGGGTAGGTTTGCGGACGGCATAGAGACAAGATCAGACTGCACAGAACGTGCAGTCTGATTTTGGATCAATTCCGTCCGTTTGTTTACACAAGCTTACAATATGAAATCTTTCTCAGTTTAAGTGGATTATATCTTTTGATATTTTCAGAACGTCCATTATGGTCAAATTCATACGTTACGGGCTGAAAGTGTTATTTTAAAGGACTGTTTAAAATATTGCTTAAATCAGGGCTTTTTTCAGCGAAAGGATAGAGAACATTGTTTGAAAAGGAGGAAAGGCTGATATTAAGGAGGATTTTCTCCCTTTCCTACCATTTTTAAATACTTTACTAAACGAAAACTTTTAGAATTGTCCAACTTGAAGCGATTAGAAGGCGTCGAAAATAAACGAGATGTGCATTAAATGGATAGAAACCATCATGGAAAAAGGAGAAAATGCTGGTAACCAGCATTTTCTCCTTTTTTCCATAATGTTTTCAGAAATCTCATACTTCAGTGGCGTAAAAATACTGGATTTCTTTGTATAGGGTTAATCTTTTAGATCGAGATAACATTGTCGTCTATTGATCCTTTACCATAAAAGTCAGTTTTAACGACCATGAGGAGGAAGCCTTTTGAAAACATTGTGGGAAAAGGAGAAAATGCTGGTGACCAGCATTTTCTCCTTTTCCCACATTTTTTTTTATACCCTATTCAAGGCAAGTAGCGTTATTTGAATAACGCTTAAGTTGGTGTGTGTGAATGCTTTGAATTTCGACAAGTCTATATTTTTTTTTGCGTTTGGTTAAGAGTTAACAATTGAAATCGTTACGAACCTTTGAGTCTGTATGGTTCACTCTTATGCAAATAGATGCTGCGATAATTTCAGATTCTTCATTTAACTATTCAATTTTTGAATAAAAAATGAACGAAAAAAAAAATCTTGCAAAGAGTAAGAAAAACCAAGTGTTGCGATTTAACACTCACCAAACGAAAAATTTCTATACTGGTCCAAATCGAAAGCATTTGCAGGTGACAAAGTAATTGTTGCTCCAAACATGAAAGGGTAGAAAACATTGTGGGAAAAGAGGAAAATGCTGGTTACCAGCATTTTCTTCTTTTCCCACAATGTTTTCAAAAGCCGTTTTTCTCAGGGTTGTTGAAACTCGGGTTTGTTAGGTAAAAGGTTGATTTTTCTTTGTTGCCGAAAAATTATCCATATAGAATCGGACAGTGTAGATCAAAGATCAGAGAGCATGTTCTGTGCAGTCTGATATTGATCTACTCGAGCCGCGGTAGAAAGTATAATTTTAGTTGAAACTGTCTGAAAAAAAAAAGACTTTAATTGTGATTTTTTTTGCTCTAAAAACGTACTACTTTCTTCTTCTAAGTTCTGCTTTCTTTCGCAAAAAGAAAAATTTTTATACGGAATTGGAAGTTTTTTGCAGTCTGATTTTGATCCACACAGTCCGCGAAAGACGGCATAATCTAGGTTAACATTGCCTGCAAAAATGACTTAAATTGCGCATTTCGCCTTAAGACTTACCATGTTCTTGCATTTATCTGTCATCTGGGAAAGTCCCGTTGTTTATTCTTTGACTGGGCAACGGGTTAACCTTCAGGCTGCTATGCGCGACTCAGTGACCTTTTGTTGAAAGTGTAGATCATGATCAGACCGCACAGAATGTGCAGTCTGATCTTGGACCTACACTGTCCGACAGGGAGATGCATGTATCTTTTCCCTAAAAAAGCCTTTTATAATAGCAATATCTTGGTCTGTTCTATCGGGTTGAAAGTTTCATGTAACTAATTTAGCAGGATAACGGGTTAAGATTATCGCAGATAGATTAGGAGAGGTTTTGTTTGACAGTGTTTACTTGTGCTTATGAAAAATTAGAGTAAATACTCTAGTCTAGAGTATTAGCCACTTAACAACCTTTCACTGTAAATAGCGATCTTTTTAGCTTTTGCGGACGGCGTGGATTAAGATCAGACTGCACAGAACGTGCAGTCTGATCTTTGATCTACACCGTCTGCACCCTGATGATAAACTTTGAACAAAATCCTTTTTCAGTTGTAGTGGATACCCACTTTTTTTACATCAAAGAAAGGTGAAATTTATTTGATTTATAGCGAAGGAGCAAGCCAATGTCTTAACCAGCCCTAATAACTCAGGTGGCAGAGCATGAGACTTAAGGTGTACGGCCCCTAACTCATCGGTAAACATCGACGTTTTCGTAAAGGCTATTAATTTTGGCCAATCTCGGCAGCTTTCGTCTTTGAAAATGAGAGGTGGGGCCGTAGACTCACTAACTCATCGGTAAATATCCTGTAACATCGACGTTTTCGTAAAGGCTATTCGGCCAATCTCGGCAGCTTCCGTCTTCTAATATGAGAGGGGGGCCGTAGACCTTAAGAATTTCAAATCTAAGGCCTTTTGATGTCGTGGGTTCGATCCCCACGGTGGGATATCTAAAATTAGAGAAACAATCTTTTGAATGAGACGTAAAATCGAGATCCACCGTTACGCTGCTTTTTCACACAGAGCACGTTAAAGAACCAGGCGTAAATTGGGATGGGTTTCGTTCTGTATATTGCACTGTCCCCCGTAACAAAACTTAGTCTTCTAAGGGCGTCGCCCATATGGGCAACCGGTGATGACGGTTAAGAAACGGAAATCAAGAAACCAATCCAATGTCTTCTTTGTTTCCTATTTCATTTCATAGCTTGCCCAAGGAAACTTTCTCAATGCCATCATCAGTGCTCAAACTTGAATTCCTTGATTAAATCCAACACCATAAACATACGGCGCAAATAGGGGAAACAAAAGAAAAGTCATGGATAATGATCAAGTCAGTGGAAAACTTAGAAATGGTGTATTTCCACTAAGATCGTTACTCCTGCACTGGCCGAGTCCCGGTGCGCAATCGGCAGCCTACTGGACCTGAGACCAAGTGGGTTGCTGGTTCGAATATTCAGCTCGACCAATATTTTTCCGAGGATTGATGATAATCGTTTCGACAGGATTTATTCCGTTCTCACCGCTGATCGTTGTTTCTACGATGGTTTTGTGGGAAAGCAGCCAGTGGCTTGGGAAGAATCTTGTGCGAAGTACTGGTAAAAAGAAATTTCAGGAAATCATAGATAGGTGCACTATCGCAGCGACATAACTGAAATATTGTTGAAAACTGCATCAATCAATCAATCAATTCCTTGGTTGCCAAGGATCAGTTCAGTTGGTTTTGCAGCCAGTGTAGATCCCAGATCAGGTTGCACAATACGTGCAGTCTGATACAGGATCAACACTTGTCTTCTTTCTTGAATTAAAGAAAGGGGAAATGAGGTCAAAGCATTGACTAAGGGAAGGGTCGTAACATATGATACAAAGAAATCGAGGCTTACAAGCGAATAAGTATTTGGGTCCAGTTTATGCCCTGTTTAATCGGAGAAATAAGATACGATATAGGAATACACTGTTACTTTATAATGAATGAGTTAATGAAAAAGGAACACGTGACCTGGTTTTAGTGACAAGATAAAACGTGCGTGAAATTGTTCCAGTGATTCTTTTTGATAAATTAAGAAATTAACCTGTTAGTAAGTTTGATTTAAAAATTTGATGAATAGTGAGGGAAAAGTAGCGAATGTGTTGAAGTAAGTTTTATTATAACCCTTTAGCACACAATCTCAAGTTTTTTTAACTACCCCAAGAAAACAAAAGACTTTTGAAAATATTGTGGGAAAAGGAGAAAATGCTGGTAACCAGCATTTTCTCCTTTTCCCACAATATTTTTAACCCTTCCCAAAATAAATTTCAATTTTTCAGTCACATTTATTTTGTTGTATACAGATACGTTAAATTTGGACCAGTTCTAAATTTTGTTATTTGGTGAAGAGTTGAAAATTCGAAGTGAAGTGAAGGAAAAGTAGTTAATGTGTTGGGAGTATGTTTAATCTTAAATCATGTGGAATAGTCATAGTGAATAGATAAAACTGTGTTAAACTTAATATTTCTACAGAGCGAATAGTGTAGATCTAAGACAAGATTTAACGTTTTTTGAAGTCTGATCTCGACCTGAAGTTTTCGAAATATTGAAAGGAAAAAAAAAATGTTAAGGGATTTAGTCTTTCAACTTCGGTTAGGTTGCAGACGGCGAAGATCAAGATCAGACTGCACGTTTTGTGCAGTCTGATCTTGATCTACACCGTCCGCCAAAGCAACTGAAGTCGTCACGAGCAGTGAAAGCCTTAATTACTTGCATTGGTGTATGTTCAATCGTAAATCCTTAGAGTGGCAAGTACAAGTTTAGTCGCTTGTTCGGGCAGTGTGAATTAAGACCGGATCGCACACAACATGAAGTCTGATCCTGGATCTATAGATACGTCCCATATATGGATAGGTAGTTGTAACCATCATAACTTTAAACTTTCAATAACTGAATGTTTTATGAAAGGCTGACAAGAAACATTTAAGCCTTGCTCTGTGAAAAGGGGGCTTAATGCATTTTCGAAACGTATCGACCCAGTCAGCCTGCGCAGTCCGTGCAGGCTGACGTGGGCCGAAACTTTTTGCTATCTCTAAATTTTCTGCATGTCAAAGGATCATTCTACCTAATGATTCAGTCGGTTGTTTCACAAATTGGATTTTATGTATCCATAATAAGGTGATGTCTTGCTAAGTATAATGCATCACGGAGATGCATTCAGCCCCTTTTTGCCAGAGCAATTAGCATTGTTCAAATCTCTGTATTTGAGCTACGTTTCATTTGTCCTTTACGAATGCTAAATAAATTTGGTAAGAGTTAGTGTTTTTTGGACTCCAGAATTTCTAGGGTCAATATGTATATAAGCCATGCTCTGGCAAAAGGGGGCTTAATGCATCTCCCTTATAGAAGATACTAGCACAAGTCATCACATAATTATGGATCCATATGAGCCACTTTTTTCAATAACCGACTTAATCATGAGGTAGATTGGTCCTTTGACAAAAAGAAAACTGACCAATAGCGAAAAGTTTCGGCCCAGGTCAGCCTGCGCGGACTGCGCAGGCTGACCTGGGTCGATACTTTTCGCAGATGCATTAAAGCCCCTTTTCATAGAGCACGGCTCATATATAAACTGTTTTACCATAGTTTATGGTGTGTTTATACAAATAGAGCAAACTGGTACTTGTCAAATATGACAGCTTCTTCTGTCTTGTCTGCTGTTATTTGCCAGAGCAGCTTTATTTTAAAGATTAATGGTTTATGAACAGTGTTTTCTTCTACTTGTACTTAAAGCCTCAATAGCGACCAAAGGTAAACAATACGGGCGTTAAAACGCGTTTAGATTTAAATCATAACAGTATAGAAAGTATTGTGAAAATCACAATCTGTTATCATACGCTCGTATAGATGGTCTGTCGAGCCTCGGTAGCACTGTTGATAGCGCACAGGACTTAAGAATAGGTTCAAATCTCCAGTTCGGCAAATTTCAGGTCCGCCCAGGTGGCTCAGTGGTTAATGTATCTGACTCGTGACCAGGTAGCTCTAGGTTCGATACCGAGTTGAGGCCGGATTGACGCAAACTCCCTTTCCGGCGATTTTTTGCCTCTTACCTCTGATGCATATGAGAAATTAGTCAGCGACTTTTAAAGAAAGTTGTGTCAGTACTGGTTTGAGATAACCAGGAAACACAAAGAGTCGTGCATGCCAGCAATCAAAAAAGAGAAAGAGAAAAAAAATCGCGTACGAAAAGAAGAATATCGCGAGAGGTCGTATCAATTTCTTGTCACCGATATAATAGACATGACACGTGTCAAAAAAAAACTTATAAATTTCTTGATTGCGAATTGAAATTAAGCCATGCACTATGAAAAGGGGGCTTAATGGATCTTCGTGATGCATTATACCAAGCAAGTCATCATGTATTTCTGGATCCATAAAATCAATCTTGTCTAACAACCAACGAAAATCATGAGGTAGACCGGTCCTTTGACGTGCAGAAAATTTACAAATAGCAAAAAGCTTCGACCAGGTCAGCCTACGCGGGCTGCACAGGCTTACCTGAGTCCATACTTTTTGCAGATGCATTAAACCCTATTTTCACAGAGCATGTCTCAAATAGAGTCGAATGTCAGTGCATAAAAACCTTGCATTTTTACCGTGAAATCTTTGTTAAATGCTTGTTAATATGGTAATTAGATTAGACCCCCCCGGCTTTTATGTGACGGAAAATTGAAAGCATTCCACTCTTAAAATCTTTCCTAAGCAATCCTAAGTTTAAACTTTTGACAACATATCGAAAGGAGGCCTTTGAAACACAATGTGGGAAAAGGAGAAATTGCTAATAATCAGTTTCTTTCCTACAGTATTGCATATCCTTTTGAAGCCAAATATCCTGTATATGAATAATACCTGTATTCAATTTGTCGTCTACAAATGCTGTCAAATTGAATGTGTCAAAACATGTTGATTTTGTCATCTGGTGAGGTAATGACAAGAGGATATAAATATAGATTCTGTCAAAATTGTGATACATGGAAATACGACAAGTTACGACATGTTGCTAAATTAATGACACTCTTCTTTAAAAGTCTTTAGAATACTGTAGAAAAAGAACAAAATGCTGGAAACCAGCAGTTTTATTCTAATACAACTACGCTTCTGTAATTTGGATAAATGTCATCCGCCATGATCATGTGACTTTATGGACCAATCAAATTTTGTATTGGAATTTTCACTTTAATGGCAACTCTGTCATTTCATTAGTTATTCATTCTCTGACGGAATTGCTAGATTGTCTTTTCTAGTAGATCTAAACCGTGGTCGCCATCGATGCTAATCATGAATGTATAAAATCCATTTTGTCCAACACCAGACTGTTTCATGAAGTAAAATGGCCCTTTGACATGCAGAAAATTGACCAATAGCAAAAAACTTTCGACCCAGGTCAGACTGCGCGGTTAGCGCAGGCTGACCTGGGTCGATGCTTTTTGCAGATGTATTAAACCCCATTTTCACAGAGCATGGCTCAAAAATAAAAACATAAATGAAACTTTGATTAAATGGAGGCAGCTTTGAGTCGAAAAGAGGAACACATCTATCAACCTTTCCTTTCGCATGTCAACTTTTCGCTTTTAACACTTCATTAAATATTTCACTAACGTACCGATTGTTTTCCTTTTACCAAAAGTTTACACTATACAATAGATATACGTGGCTAACGTAAAACCTTGGTAGAAATGAAAATAATTTTCTCAATGAAGTGCAAACGTTTTTGAATAAAGGGACAATGACTGTTGGTAGTAAATTTCTCCTTTTCCACGATTGTTTCAAAGGTCTACAATTAAGGAGCTAAAACTATGTTTTTGTGTTAATGTATTAACTTCATAAGCGTCAAAAAAAAAAATCTCGACCTCTCTGGACAGCTTAAAAATACCATATCAAGTTAAGTTCAGAATGAGTTTTTTTTAATCTTACAGTCTTGGCGAAACAAGCGGACGGTAGATCAAAGATTAGATTGCACGTTCTGTGCAGTCTGATCTTTGATCTGTACCGTCCGCAAAAGGTCTTGTTTTCACCTATGTCACTAAAAGTATTAATACTAAGTAAAATATTGCAATCATTCTTTCGTTTCACGTAGTGTATGTACATACGCCACGGGTTTAATAATGTTCAATAAATTGTTGCAATAAATTTCGAAATTAATTTTGACTTTTATGAGTGTTAGCAACTCTGTCGAGACTTTTTCTTTCTTTAGTGAGAAGAAACGTGTTTGTGAGTGATTGTGTATTTTCCTTCCTGTAGAATATATATTCTTTCGTGTTCTTTTTTTTTTCGAGGGGGTGGGGGGGGGGCCGAAGGAGGCGGACGGGGCATTGCCTTCTGTTTATAGTCCTTTACTAAGTAGTACCGTGTTTTACGACTCTGTGAAATTTAGAAAAGAAAATTTATGTGGAAAGGAGAAAATGTTTGTAACCAGCATTTCCTCCTTTTCCCACAATGTTTTCTACACTCCTCCCAAAACAAATTTCAAGTTTTGGGACACATAATATTATAATGTGTCGTCTGCAAATGCTTTCGCTTTGGAAAAGTCTAAAATTTCGTTTGGTAATTACCTGAGTAAAAGCGTTGTTTTTTCGTTCAGGCACTTATTCGGAGCAAGCGACTTAAAGCATCCTCGTAGTCAATTTTTCCCTTTGTTGCAATGTTTTCCCTTTGTTGCAATGTTTTCATAAGTGGTCTGCTGCAAGAACCAAAAAAGAAGGTAAGAAAACAAAGTCTGCTGTAAGAATTTTTGAATTGAATCCTGAACGTCAACCACATTGCGCGTTAAAAACCTATGGGGTAGAATTTCACGGATAACAGTGTATTTGAGTGTATGTACCAAATGTCGATGGGTCATTTTTGCGTTAGTGAAGATTGGGGAATCGTTATAATATGGTATTGCGAATTTAAATTGTGAATATTGAAACACTACGAGTAATGTCTACATTAGTCACAATGTTTTCAAAAGTATCCTACTGGTAGACAGTAGATAATATGTTTTAATGGAAAAGTAATCGTCAACCACATTGCGCGTTTAATATTTAACGGAGTGTATTTCAGCCTATGTACCAAGTGTCGATGGGTCATTTTAGTGTTTGTAGAGATTTGGGAATTGTCATAATATAGTACTGTGAGTTAAAATTGTGAAATTTTGAAACGTAAGTGCAATGTCTCCTTTAGTCACAATGTTTTCAAAAGTACAATTATTGTAGAAAGTGCTTTATATGAGCCCTGCTTTGTGTAAAGGGGGCTCAGTGCATCTGCAAAAAATCGACCATGCCAGCCCGCGCAGTCCGCATAGGCAGACACGAGTCGAAACTTTTTGTCAATTGTAAATTTTCTGCTTGTCAAAGGACCATTCTACTCCCATATTCAGTCATTTGTTGGATTTCATGGATCCGTAGTTATGTGATCGACTTGTTTGGTATACTATATCACAGAGATGCATTGAACTGCCTTTTGCAATAGCATGGTTCATATGTTTTAATCGTAAACTTTATGTCAACTACATGGTGAGTTAAAAAGCTATGGGGTAGAATTAAACAGAGTGTATTTGAGTGTATGTACCAAATGTCGATGGGTCATTTTAGTGTTAGTTGCGATTGAGGAATTGTTATAATATAGTATTGTGTGTTTAAAGTGTGAAAATATGGAATAACAAATCGTCGTAAAGGACTAATGAACACGTGGATTTCTTTTTTTGTTGTTTTATTTCGAATATGTTTAACTCAAGTCTGATTTTGTTTATACCTTTTCCGAACAGTCGCGTATTTCAAGACTTGAATTTGAGAGACGACTTTTGGTAATCAGCACTTCCTCCTCTGGCTTTTTACCTTCTCAAAGCAAAATTCTAGCCACATTGAATTCGTCGTCTGCACATGTTTCCAATATCAACAAATCTAGACTGTTGTCGTTTTAAATGTAACATGAATTCGCCAATACATCCGTACAAAAATGTTTCACTTTCGATATACTCTCTCTCTCTTTCTCCCCCCCCCCCCCCTCTCTCTCTCTCTCTCTCTCTCTCTCTCTCTCTCTCTCTCTCTCTCTCTCTCTCTCTCTCTCTCTCTCTCCTTGTGCAAGACACTTCACAGCCCCGGCTTTGTACTGGTTAAATCTAGAAAACACGTGGATAAGTAAGCTGCCACGGTTATATTTTTCAAACAATGTTGAACGCGGCGTGAAACTCCTAACATTTTAATCGTCAATTACGGCTGAAATTTATTCATTTTTATAGTTTTTTATCGAAACGGGGAAAGTACATGTCACCGTCGATCACTTTGCGGTTTAGAAAAAAATACACCGTTTACCGAAAATCCTGCTAAATTGACATCCGTGTGAACCTCTTCCTCTTAAAACAAATTTGCAGCGGATGATTTTGAAAGTTATTATGTAAATTACTGATAATCAAATTGAATTAAGTTTTTAATTATGACTAAATGTAGAAACATTGTAATGAAAGGAAAAAAATGCTTGCAACGAGAAATTTTTCCTTTTTGGCACAATGTTCTCAAAAAGGAGCCCCACATCAATACGGCAAAAGTCGTTCGCAGATCACAATTTGTTTGCCTTTGAGGTAAGAGCGATTGCATTTACATTTGTTTGGTTTTTGTGGACAGTGTAGATCAAGATCAGACTGCACAGAACACTGTCCGATAAGGTGAATCTTTTTGGCGAAAAGAGTTTTTTTTTTTTTCATTAAATGCAATATACTTTTATACTTTTGGCTGGAAATTTTCATGTAATGAACTCTTCACATTCCCGAATGTTAACAACCCTGAAAAAGAAGTCATTTCAAAACATTGCTTGAAAAGGAGACAATGCTGGAAACCAGCATTGTCTCCTTTTTCCACAAGTTTGTCTTATCTTTTAGGGGTCATATCCTATTATTTCATCACATTTATTTTTTACGTCTGCAAATACTTTCAATTTTGACGTTTTTAGAGGTCCATCGTTTGGTAAAGAGTTGATGTAGAAGTGCAAGAGGTTACCTTTATCAGCCAGTAGCAATCTTAATCTGCTCGGGAGTTTTGCCTACACTTCCGTGATTTCATTTATCATTTTATTTTTTATTCCATTTTATTTTTTGTTTAATAACCATTTCAACAGTATTTCAAGCTTATCGCGGCGAACTTTTCACTCACTTTTATATTCCTGGTGTTCTGATATGAATTCCGAGCCCCAGTAGCTCGGTCGGTAGCTCACATGACTTGAGAACATGGTGTTGTTGGTTCGATCCCTGTCTTGGCCAATAATTCCTTTCCGAGGATTGATGACAGTCATTGCGACAGGATTCATTCCTCTCTCGCTGCTGACCATTGTTTCGACGATGGTTCTGAAGGAAAGCAGCCAGTGGCTTGGAAAGAATGTTTTGCAGAATACTGGGTAAAGAAACTCTAGGAAAGCATAGATAGGTGCACTGGCCGCCTAGATATAACTGAAATAAGGTTAAGAACAGTGTTAAATACCATACAATCTGATATAAATTAAAACGTAAGAGGGGTTAAGAAGCAAGAGATCTCAATGCGATAATTTCTACTGGGAAAGATGGATTAGTGTAAATTTGACAGTACTTTATAAAGCCCAGCATTTTAGCAACCAGAGAATTCGCATAAGTGTCTGAAGGGTTTGTAAATCTATTGTATAGTACATGTATGAGAAAAATGAACCATGCTGTGTGAAAAGGGGGTTTAATGTATCTGCAAAAAGTATCGACCAGTGTCAGCCAGCGCAGTCCGCGCAGGCTGACATTGGTCGAAACTTTTTTATCTTTGTAAATTGTATGCATGTTCAAGGGTAGTGATCTACACTTTCCGCAAAAGGTCTTTGGGTCGCTCTTAGTAGCCTAAGGATTAAAAAAGAAAAAACTTTTCGAACGCCCCTCGTACACTACGGAGCCCTCTAGGTGTCATGCTCTACACATTTTTTATTTCGAAATAACGAAATCCTAAATCGTTCCAACGAAATACTATTTCGAGAAAATGAAATACTAAATCTTTAAAACGAAATGCTATTTCGAGAAAACGAAATGCTATTTCGAGAAAACGAAATGGGTATGTTCGGAACACTTGGTTGTCATCGTCCGCCATGGCCATGTGAGATCATCTCACATGGCCTTGGCGGATGATGACAACCAAGTGTTCCGAACATACCCATTTCGTTTTCTCGAAATAGGCATTTCGTTTTAACGATTTAGTATTTCGTTTTCTCGAAATAGTATTTCGTTGGAACGATTTAGAATTTCGTTATTTCGAAATAAAAAATGTGTACAGCATGACACCTACCGGGCTCCGTAGTACACCGGTATTGTACATAAACTTCATTTATATTGAGTAAGATACTGCTTAACTACAATAACAGTATGGGTGAACACGAATTCAAGCTGCGAGATTGCACAAGTTTCAAAACGCCCTACAAAGGGCATATTACTGGTCCCTTTTCCAGATCAATCGTTAGTCTTTATAATTTTAACCGTTTACCGGAGCTAAAAATTATAGACATTCCTAAATTTTGAGAATTTGCAGATGAAAATTTTGAAACAGAAAAATGAAACGTTCTATTTGTAAAATGGATTAAAAGAAAAAACGTTGTGGGAAATAGAGAAAATTTTGGTAACCAGCATCTTACCTAAAACACTTTTAAAGGCTTTTTTCCTTAGTGTCGTTTAAACTTGGGAATGCTTGGTAAGGGGTTGATCAACATTTTCTTCTTTTCCCATAATGTTTCTACCCTTACGAAAACAAATCCTGTCTTACAAGCCATATTCACGAACAGATCTATTCAATTGTAGCAAGTCTCAATTATTGTCTCAATTTTTGTTGTTTTGTAAAGTGTTAACATGAGGTAAATCTGGAATTATTATTTCACCTGTGAATATACTGTTGTCTAAATTATTCATGATTTGTGTCATGTCTTCAACGTAGCCGAGCACCATTAGCGCAGTCGGTTGCGTACAGGAACAGGGGCGTCGTTGGTTCGAAAGCGTGGATAGGTGTACTGGCTGCCATGATATTACTGAAATAATGAAGAAAACGGCGCTAATTTGACACCATACAATCAATTAATCAATCTTTGAAGCAACAATTCTATATACCTTTCCGTATGAGTTCTTTATCAAAGGACGAAATTTTAAACGTGTCCAAATTAAAAGCAGTCCCAGATTGCTAATTGAAATGTGCCTGAAATAATGAGGATAGTGCTGAAAAGAAGAGGAAACATTGTTGAAAAAAGGAGAATTTCAGCATTTACTCTTTTTCCTATAACGTTTTAAAGAATAACGTCTTCGTACGGGTCGTTAATACACAGAATTATTCGTTAAAGGATCAAGTCAGCAAAATGCAGCCATTCTGATCTGTTCTGTTCTCTTGAACCGCTTTCATCGCTGAAAAAAAGTGATTTTTTTTTAAGGATATTAAAGATTAAAACAAAACTTCTGTAAAACAAGAGCTTGCTTGGCCGTAGGTAGAATGACATAGAGGACGGTGTAGATCAAGATCAGACTGCACGTTCTGTGCAGTCTGATCTTGATCTACGCCGTCCGCAAAAACTTCTCATTAGACCTACATTACGTTGATGACTGTCCGAAACGATAAGATTTTTCTAACGAAAAGAACTTAGGAATCGTATAATATGAGATTTGTTTTCTATCTGTTGAAAATTTCCATTTTGATTTTGTATTTTTGAAGTTTAGGAGTTGATACAGGGACATGAGTGGCAGACAATTTTTGTCGCAATGTTTTGCTTTCAAATAAGACATTTTACAGTATTACTCTGAAACGTGATATTAAGTTATATGTCGATCACTGTATGAGAAATTTTTGAATACGTGTGTTAAAGGAATAAACGTTTGATATTTGACATAAAAATGAAGACTAAACCTGATTAAAAGTGACATTTTGGATATAAAGCCTGTTTATCTGGATCTATAATGTGTGTGGCAAGTCGGTGTATTGTCGCGCTGACCTGGATTCTCATTGTAAGTAGAAACGTTTATACCATTTTTAAACTTTTGTGTAAGCAAGCATATTGTATTGAAGGCCTAGTAGCGGCCAAAAATTAAACAATGCAGGTGCCAAAATGCATTTAAATTTAAATTATGGTTGCCAGCATTGTCTCGTTTACCTACGAAGTTTTCGAAAGCCTTTTTGTAATATAAAATATATAAATAGCAAGAAGCACGCCCCATCTTTAAACTTGAAGTACTCTTAAGTACAACTTACCGTAGTCATTAAGATTTATATATATACAGACGCTGGAAGAGAGAGTGCCGTTTCATTTGCTTTCACTAGTTTTCGAAATTCGTATAAGTTCATTATTATAACCCACCTTAACCTAGGATCCAATACTTATTTTAAATGGCTTTAAATTTAAAGACTTTTTGCCTGAAGATATAATATTTCAAGATATATTATCCCGAAAGTAGGAATGACGGGACCAAAAACTGTTTTCATATCGCGGATCCATAGACTCGAAGATGCAATACATTTCGTGCTAATCTGTCCATGTTTCTGCTACCTGAGATGGATACGATTTTGTAATCGAGCTATGCTCTGGCAAATGAGAGTTTAATACACCTCCGTGATCCATTATACCGAGCACTTCATCATACAATTATGGATCCATAAAAACCTATTTTTATGGATCCAAGCGACTGAGTCACGAGGCAGATTCTTCCTTTGCCGTGCAGAAAATGAATTAATAGCAAAATGTTTCGGCCGAGGTCAGCCTGCGCGGTATGCCCAGGCTGACCTGGGTCGATACGTTTTGCAGATGCATTAAACCCCCTTTTCACAGAACATGGCTCAATTAGTCTAACATCGAACAGGAAATCTTCTGATTATTGATCTATTTGTCTGCTTTTTTTTTTCACGAAGGAAGTATCAGCGAGAAAAAAATAATCTAATTTTGAAATGAGTTTTGCGTTTCTAAGTAATAGTCGATCATTTGAATCGATACATCTATCAAACCGTCATTTCGGTTTTACCACTGAAAACACAAGTGAACCATGCTCTGTGAAAAGGTGATTAAATGCATCTGCTAAAAGTATCAACAGAGGTATCAAAAATAATCTGCTAAAATACATCTGCTAAAAGTATCAACACAGGTCAGCCTGCGCAGTCCGCGCAGGCTGACCTGGGCTGAAACTTTTTGGTATCAGCCAATTTTCTGTATGGCCAAGTACCCTTCTACCTCAGGATTGAGTTGGTTGTCAGGCAAAATGGATTTTGTGGATCCATAATCATATGATGATTTGTTTAGTAAGATTTTAATAGCATTTAGCTCAATATCTAATTTCTATATCTTTGAAAGGAAAGAAAACATTGTGGGAAAAGAAGAAAATGCTGGTTAACCAGTATTTTCTTCTTTTCCCACAACGTTTTCAAAAGGCTTCTTCCTGAAAAACGATAAAGGGTGAAAGACATGAAAGATATAAAAGAGCCATGCTCTGGCAAAAGGGAGCTTAACACATCTTTGTGATGCATGACACTATACGAGTCATCAAATAGTCATTTTTTCTAACAACTGACCAGATTATGAGGTAGAATGGTCCTTGGACAAGGAAGAAAATTACAAGTAGCTAATCTTTTCGACTCGGGCTGATATAGGTCGATACGTTTTGCAGATGCATTAAGCCCCCTTTTCACAGAGCGTGATTAATAACTAAGTTTCAATATTCTAAACAGAAACGTTGAATTGACAATAAAAGTTAGACAAATATTGATGCCTTTATATGTCTTACGTGAATAATAATCTATATGTGTAGGCGGAAGTTGTTTTGTCTTTTTTTAGACTGTAATTAATCATATTTCATCATTATTCGTACTCGAACTATTTCGCCCTCAAATTAACCCCGAGAATAACAAAAATAGATTAACAAAAATTGAAGTTTCTTGTCCGCGAAAAATACAAATAATAGCAGCTGCTATTTCAAGGCTACTTTTTGGACAGACTGGTGGGGGAGGGGTAGGTAGGGTGTCAGTCTGTCACGTGAAAGATAACGGGTTCGAATCTTGTGATGAACTGGGTCAACTGTTGGAGATAGGACCATCATGACACGAGTACCGGAAGCGAAGCTACCATAGAGAGTGATTAATACAAGTTTTCTAATGTGTTCGACACACAATCGATATGCATAGTAGAAAGCGTAGATCAAGATCAGGCTGCACGTTTTGTGCAATTTGGTCTTGATATACACTGGCCCAATATGCAACTATAGTTGTGAAAGACAATTTAAGGGCCAACAGATGCTATATTTATTTCGACGACAGCCATATTCCATATCATGTCTGCGGGTTTTATTGATATTATATCAGGCTGCTAAGCGTGACTCACTGACCTTTTGCGGACAGCGTAGATCAAGATCAGACTGCACAGAACGTGCAGTCTGATCTTGGATCTACACTGTCCGATAAGGAGATATCTTTCCTCCAAAAATTCTTTTTAAAAAGCAATATTATGGTTTTTACTTTCGGCTTGAAAATTTGATTTCTTTTATTTGGCAGGATAAGGGTAAAAGTAGAAACACGGCTGTACTCCGTCCTGGATCGACACAGTCCAGGGGCCATACTATACGGTGATAAACTCTATTATTGAACATAGATACAAACTCGACCTCTTTCGTCGGCTGAAAATGCAATCCATTGAAAAAGATGGAAACAAGCGGACGATATAGATTCAAGATCAGACTGCACAACGTGCAGTCTGATCTTGATCTATGCCGTCCGCCAAAGCTCCTGATTTCGTCTGTGGCACAAACAGATTTACATTGAGACAACATTTCAGATGTTAGAATGAATGCACCTATTTAGAGTTAAACCGTTCCGAAGTACTTCGCTTTGCCGGATACTTTTCGTTAAAAATGGCTGGAGCAACACCTGCAACTTTGAAAACTAAGTTTCAAACAGTAAGAACGGGTTTAGGGTAATGCTGACGGCAGGGCTCATAATTTTGTCATTTTTTTTTAAAAGATAAAGCAAATATCTTAACCTCCACTTATGGCCATACTTTCATTTTTTATTGCATTTCAATTTTTTATGATATCGTAGAGGGTATCTCCAATATCAAGGCGTTTGAAACAAAATATGACATTTGCAAATAAAATGTGTAATAAAATTCCGATTCAACACTTACCGGAGAATATGATACACTGTTTTTTTTTGCCTTCATACAAGTAATTCAAATGTGGTAGCTGTTGGAATCTCAAATAAATATAGCGTCCACCAGAGCCGCGTCCACCAGGTCGCTCTATCTTTTTATTGAAAGCAACCGTACATTTAATACGATTGCAAAGAAAAATATATCTAGTCCTTGTTCTGCAAGAAATTTTAATTTACGGCACAAACACTGTATAGACCACTTTAACAACGTAGATCAAGACCGGAATTCGCTGAACGAGCCGTCTGATCTTGTATCTGAGTCATGTTCTGGTGAAAGGGAGTTTTACGCATCTCTGTAATGCATGATAGCTACCAAGTCATCAAATTGTAATGGATCCATAAAAATCCTTTATATATTCATTATATTTCAACAAACTAAAATCATGAGGTACGCTGGTCCTTTGACATGCAGAACATTTACTAAATGCAAAATGACCGCGTAGACTGACATGGCCGATACTTTTTTGCAAATGCATTAAGGTCTATGGCCCCTAACTCTCTTATTTAAAAGACGGAAGCTGCCGGGATTGGACAAATAGCCTTTACGAAAACGTCGATGTTACACGATATTTACAGGTGAGTTAGTGAGTCTACGGCCCCTTACTCTCATATTAAAAGACGGAAGCTGCCGAGATTGGCCGAATAGCGCCGATATTTACCGATGAACTAGGGGTCGTAATCCTTAAGCACTCTTTTCACAAAGCATGACCGATTTTTTATGAGATATATTGACCAAAACAACCTTCAAGTTAAGAAAAAAAGGTCTTCAACTCCTGACTTAGAATATCGGCGTCATTTAATTAGAATTCAACGTGTAAAATTTGCATTGAAACACTGTACTAGAGAGTATAATGCTTTCTTGACCCTGAGGAAGAAGGTTTTTGAAAACCTTGTGGGAAAAGGAGAAAATGCTGGTAACCAGCATTTTCTTCTTTTTCCACAAGGTTTTCTCGCTTTTTAAAGACAGAAGGCATCTTTCGTGCCATATGTATTTTGTTTAAATGCAAATGGTTTCACTATTGACGGGTCTAAAATTTTTTCTCCAGTTTAAGATTTAAATTCAAATTCAAATAATTTTACTCCTAACAGTAAAAGTTACTTTATGTGTTGTGAATGGTTTAATTCATTTTACGTCGATTGTGAGACAATATTCTCTTTTCAATTATTCCTTGGTGATTTCTCCTTGGAAACTGTAACCGGCCACAGGGACTCGCACCGTAATGTGGGTGGTTAAAAAAGATTGACCCCACCTTTCAAAACGGGACAACGGGATTCCTACTCGAAACCTGTAATGTGATTGATTCTATGGTGTTTATTTCATTACCAAACGACAAAGTTTTCGACCTGTCAAAATTGAAAGCTGTTACAGACGACAAAACAAATATGACTCAGAAATCGAACTTTATATTTGAAAGGTTATAAAACTTTGCGGGAAAAGGAGAAAATGCTAGTTACCAGCATTTTCTCTTTCTCCCACAATGTTTTCAAAATGTTTCTTCCTCAGGTTTGTTAATAGTCGTGGTAGTGCAGTAAAGGGTCAACGCCGTTTTCAACACAATTTTAGTTACTTGGCGGCGTCCAGTGCACCTCTCCATGCTTTCCTGAAATTTCTGCCACCAGTACTTCGCACAATATTCTTTCCAAGCCATTAGCTGCTTTCCCACATAGTCATCGTGGAAACAACAATCAACGATGAAAGAGGAATGAGTCCTGTTGCGATGACAACCATCAATACTAGGAGAGGAATTGGATTAAGGATTGGAAGGATTTTTTAAGGATTGGAACCAGCAACCCCGTGTTCTCAAGTCCTGTGCTCTACCGACTGCGCTGCCTGGACTTGGACCGGAATTTAATATGAGGGAAAGCACTTCAAAGCAGCCATTTTATTAGGAAAGTCTCGGCGCCTGTTATGTGTGGGACTTATTACGCTATGCCCCTAGCGTATAGTGTCACTCGGAATGCAAGGGGTTAAAACTTTAATGGCAGATGTGACTGATCATAACTTTAGTTATTACAATTTAAATACACAATCAAAATACATCGAGAAGAGGAGAAAACTTTTACAAATCCATTTTCAATTGAGGTCTATTTTTTTTTTAAGTTATGACTTATGGGGTGGAAAGTCAGCAATGGCTATTGTACATGCCAGAAGTATTAACATTAAGTGCGACTCAGGGACTTTTTGCGGACAGTGTAGATTAAGATCAGACTGCACATAACGTGCAGGCTGATCTTGGATCTATACTGTCCGATAATTACAATTTTGAAATACCACCATTTGGGTTTTTACTATCAGTTTGAAAGTTTCGTTTAACATATTTATCAGTTTAAAGGTTGATATGTTTTACTCGTGGCCTGCAAAAGAAAGGAAAAAAAAACTTGTACTAGTAAACAAAAATTCGAGGAAAGCATCACATGACTAGGTGCACTGGTCGCCGCGATATACCTGAAATAATGTTGAAAACGGCGTTAAACACTATACAAACAGACGATTGAAATAATTTTCTCTCTCTTTCTTGCCGGCTGGACAGCTAAGTGGTGAACGTATCTGAATCGTGACCTAGTAGTTGAGGGTTCGATAACCGGTTGAGGCAAACTTCCTTTCTGGCGATTTTTCGCCTCTCACCTCTAATGCATGTGATAAAAGTAGTCAGTGACTTGGATAGAAAGTTGTGTCAGTACTGGTGTGAGAAAGCCAGGAAACACATGCGTAGGTGCACTGACCGCCGTGATATGACCTAAGCTGTTAAAAAAATTCCAGTACAAACAAAGAAATAAACGAATCTCTCTATCTCTCGAAAAGAAAAAAAACAGGCAACTTTTTAGCGTTAATACACATAATACAGTTAAAGGAGAAAAATCATTGCTCATCAATTTTCCACTTCTCCGGATTTCGTTCGAGGCATTTCGAACTCATTTGACCAGTGGAGTGTCGATTGATATCTATATGTACAGTCTATATGTCTGCACATACCAGACAGCTTAACTCATAGGCTGCTAAGCGCGACTCACTGACCTTTTGCGGTCAATGTAGATCAAAATCAGACTGCATAGAACGTGCAGTCTGATCTTGGATCTACACTGTCCGATAAGGAGATATTATTCCCAAAAGAATAACTTTGAAACAGTAATATTTGGGTTTTTAGCAGGATGACGGTTTATCCGTTTTCAAACAGGTTAATAGGATTTTTTTACCATTGAAAATAATTAGAGCTCATTCTTCTAAGCGCAACTCACTGCACTTTTGAGGTCATTGTAAATCAAAATTAGAGAGCACCAAACCTGCAGTCTCTTCTTGGATCTGTGCTGTCCGACACGTTCACATTTTGTTCGTCGAAAAAATAAAATCATCGAATTGGCATTTTTTTCTTATCTTTCTTATTTTTTATCATTGTTTGGGCCGAGCCCGTTAATGCAGTCGGAAACGTACAGGAATTGAGACCAAGGTGTCGCTGGTTGGAATCCCAAGCATTGCCTATACCCCTCCGAGGATTGATGATAGGTATTGCGACAGTATTCATTCCTCTCTCATCGCTTATCATTTTTCGACGATGGCTAAGTGGAAAAGCAGCCAGTGGCCTGGGAAGAATATTTACGAAATACTGGTAAAAGAAATTACAGGAACGCATGGATAGGTGCACTGGCCGCCGCGATATAACTGAGCTAATGTTGAAAACCTCGTTAAACGACGTAAGAAAAATTAAACAAAATCATTTGTAGAAAATTTTCATTTCAATTAATTTTGCAGTTTCGGAATAATGGATCCTGTATTAAAATTTCATTTAATTGATCATAAATGTACCTGAGCATAAAACTCTAGTTTTATGAGCATGGGCCTGAGACAAAAGATGACCCATGCTCTGTGAAAAAGATTATATAGTGCAACCGCAAAAAGTTTCTACCTAGGTCAGCCTGCGCGGACTGCGCAGGCTGACCTGGTTCGAAACTTTTTGCTAATGGTAAAGATTCTACTTTATGACTCCGTCGAATTGAGATAAAAATGGATCCAGATGATGCGATGACATATTTGGTATATAGTGCATTTTGAACACGCATTTAACCCCCATTTCCCAGAGCGCCGTTTTTAGATATATTATAAGATAACTGTGTCTGTAGATGCTTATGATAAACTATTTGACAGTGTCTCGGTGGTCGGGGGTCAGGGCGAAAACAAAAGGTCGCCAGGGCCATTCAGGGAAGTATTTTTGCATCTGCCTGAAAGGTCAAAGTTCATTTTATCATCAAGATTTAAACACTTAACTCTTTATAACACATACCCGAATTGTTGTAACGACCCGGATCAATTTCGAAACACTGTGGAAGAAGGAGAAAATGTTGGTGACCAGCACTTTTTTCCTCTTTCCACAATGCTTTCTACTATTGCTAGGTGCTATTGCTCTACCCACATTTAATTTGTTATCTGCATATGCTTTCAATTTTGACAATTCTGAAAAGGAGTATGTGGCAACGAGTAAAACCAATGAACACGACTTCATTGCATTTACGGACAGTGTAGTTCCAAGATCAGACTGAGCAGGGCCTGCAGTCTGATCTTGGACCTGCACTACCGAAATTTTGTGAGATATTTGGACAAAAACAGATTCGTGTTCGTGACTTTTCTATTGATTGAATTTATTTTTATGTTCATTTCATTTATGTAGCAGTGCAGGGGTTGATACCAAATTTAGAACCAATAAATGTACAATGTGTTAAATTGAGTTTTTGACGAATGCATATTCCATGCAGTCTGATCTTAGTCTACACCAGGGCGGATTCTTTCAATAAAAAGCAGAAAAGGCCTCTTCTCGATTATTTTGAAACTATTTCGCTCCAAAACATGTGGTATACAGGACAAATAATTAGAAGAGAAGTGTGAGCGATTGAGACAGCGAATTGAAAAAATCAAGATCTGACTGCCGTGGTTTTACGTTATTTACAATCTGATCTTGATCAACGGCGGTCGCAGAAGATTCCCATGTTCACACGTTTAATCTATGCGAATGATCCTAGTAAAAAAAAACACAGCAAAAAAAAGTTTTTTGAATAATTTTGAAACTGTTTCGCTTCAATACATGTGATTTCTGTTCTCGTTAAAAAATCTTTGATATTGCACATGTTTATACACGGCGAAAAAAAAAAATCCCTATTGTACCAAGTACAAACCTTTATTATACATGAAACAGCGATATCGCACATTTATCCTCGTGTTAAACTGTATTTTTTTTTTCAACAACATGATTAACAAAGTACGTGACCCATACCATGTGAAAAGAGGACTTAATGCATCTGCAAAAAGCATCGACATCATGTCAGCCTGCGCAGACGGCACAGGCTGACATGAGTCGAAACTTTTTACTATTCACCAATTATCGGCAGGTCTAAGGACACTTCTACCTCAGGATTCAATCTTTTGTTAGACAAGATGTTTTTTTTTTATCCATTATTATGTGATGACTCACTTGGTATGATGCATTGCGGAGATCCATTAAGCCCCATTTTGCTAGAACGTCGCTCGCGTGTATTAGTAATTTTGCAACATTTTCCATGTCATTAAACTCGATTAATCTGCGTCTTTTGTTCATTGATACGTTTACATGCACCACCTAACTCTCTTAAAATTACACATTCCCACGTTGTTATGATCTTTAACAAGAAGACTTTTGAAAACATTGTGGGATAAAGGAGAAAATGCTGGTAACCAGCATTTTCTCCTTTATCCCACAATGTTTTCTATCCTTCCAATAATAATTTTTCAATGTTTTGTCAAATTTATTTTATCGTCTGCAATGCAAATGTTTTCAATTTGGAGAGGTCTAAAGTTTTGTCGTTTGGTGAAGAGTTAAAACTTAAAAGACCTATTTTCGCACAAAGACGAGTTTTGGTTCCCATAAAGTGATGTTTTTTTTAAAACACTGTGTCATAGAGCAAATGACAAGTAAATATGTGCCATGCTTTGTGAAGAGGGAGTTTACTACATCTGGAAAGAGTATGGACCAAGGTCAGCCAGTGCAGTCCGCGAAGGCTGATCTTCGTCCAAACTTTTTGTCTTCGGTAAATTTTCTGCACGTTCAAAGACCATTTTGTCTCATGATTCATGGCGTTGTTAGACAAAATTGGTTTTATGGATCTATAATCATGTGATGACTTGCCTTGTATAATGCATCCCGGAAATGCATAAAACCCCTTTTTGCCAATGAATTACTCAAAAAGAAAAGTTTTTTTTTCCATTTGCGTCAGTGGCGACGTCGTCAAAATTTAGAAGAACAACAACATCAAACATATTTCAGACAGCTACGCCTTAGATGTAAGGTAAGCAACAATGATACTACAGTAATGTTGCTTCAGTAATCTCTCTTTCAACCAGTTTACCCTATAACTGCATGATCAGAGGCAACGTAATTGACTTTCTTGCATACAGAAAAATTAAATTATAAAGCGCTGGGACCAATTTAAATAATGGTCTTTTGCGGACATTGCAAGACAAGGTCAGACTGCACAGAACAAGTAGTCAGATCTTGGGTCTCCACTTCCCTCTGCCTTGTTACAAATTTTGACCAGTACCTTGATTTCGAGTGTTTTTCTTGAAAAGACTGTTTTCATGAATTCAGCGCTTTAAAGGTAAATGTATGTGAACGGGAATTCGGAGTTTGAGGGCATACTTTTGACCACTGACTGTACATGTGTCGGCTGCTCAGTTGATTGAACTTGCATTTTTTTGCCAATCCTGTTTAATTGTACCTTATGATTTCTTATTATTCCAAAAATCGATAATAACGCAAATTATATGATAAAGCTGTATTTATATACATAATTTAAATCACGCCATAAAGAGTATTTAAAGAACAATTTTGTTAATTATAGGGTATTTTAACAGCATATGCCGTGATTAATACGACCCGTGGGTCCCATTTTTTGTCTGCATGTGTGCATGAACTGGTATCATTAATATGCGAAAATGGGCTCCATATGCCTACCAATAACAGACAAAAAACTTTCTATGAATTAAAAAGAAAAACATGCCCTTCGCATAAACATATTCAGTAGAACCTGTCATAGTGCCTCCACCCCCTCTATTAAGCAAGTGAACTGTACTAAGTAAAAATATTTTGCTTTCGTCAGAGGCAGCAGTAGTATTGAAATGTACCCGTATTAAACCATATGCTGCGAAGCGCGACTCAAAGACCTTTTGCGGACAGTGTAGATCCAAGATCAGACTGCACAGAACGTGCAGTCTGATCTTGGATCTACAATGTCAGATAAAAAGATATTTCTCCAGAAATACATGTAACTTTGAAATAGCAAAATTTGAGGGTTGTTTTTTTACTATTGGCTTGAAGGTTTCAGTTCACCTACTTAGCATGTTATGGGTTGAGAAAACACCTGTCTCAAACAAGCACTTTTTTGAATGTCCCTTGGGTACTTGCCTCAAACAGATTCGACTATATTTGTATGCAGTTTGAACTATATGTATTAAAGAAAATTGATTTTCACAATAATTGCAAATGGGCTTATTGGCCGATTTAAAAAAAATGTTATGGCTGAAACCAATAGAAATGATTCATAATCAACAAATTGATACAATGTCCATTTCTTTTCAAAAGAAGCATGTAGAGTGGCCTATACTCGTAAAAAATACGAACTACATGAATGTCGGGGCAAAAGGGAGTTTGGTGCCTCTTCGTAACACATCATACCGAGCAAGACATTACATACTTATGGATCTATAAAAGCCATTTTGTCTAACACTCGACTGGATTATGAGGTAGTATGGTCCTTGGACATGGAAGATTTACAAACAGAAAAAAGCTTCGATCCATGTCAGCCTGCGCGGACCATGCAGGCTGACATGGATCGATACTTTTTGCAGGTGCATTAAATTCCCTTTCGACAGGACATGACTCAAATCATTTTCTCATTCATTTTACGGACAAAAAATATCAGAAATTAAGACCCCGAGTTCGTGTAAAGGCGGTATTAATCTTTTTAATAGCTTGTCAATTTAATTCGAATCTATAACAATTTCACGCGAAAAGGCTGTATACATGCTTAACACTTCGGACGCCAAATACGGAAAATGTGCATTTTTTTCGTCAGCTAAAAGCGACTGGGGTTTTCAAAATTCGAGGTTTTACTTGCTTAAAACATTTCACAAACATCGGACAGTGTAGATCCAAGATCAGACGGCACGTTGTGTGCAGTTTGATCTTGATCTACACTGTCCGCAAAAACAGTACAAAATGCCAACGACGCTGACAGAAGTTAATATGAATTTAAAACACCTGCAAAACAATATAATTGGCTGTTTGACTTGCAACTGAGCAGAAATTCGGGAAGGGTATTTATGAAGGGATAAACATAAATTTTAGACTGTAAAACTACAAGATCGGACTCTATGATCTTAGCAGTCTGGTCTTTATCTATACTGGCCACATAAGCTAGTAAAAATGATGGTGAGGTAGAAAGGGTTAATTTTGCTTGAAAGATAAGGTATCCTTATATGGTCACTTGAACTGTTACTGAAGTATAGTGCAGGAAAGGTATTTTATATGGGTAAGCAAAGATATCAAACAACGTACACAGAAAATCATTCTGCTCCTTCTGTGCAATGTTATCCCGATCTACTCTGTCCATAACAGCCGTTAATCAAAGGACTCAAAGTCCTGAGAAGTGGATTTGTGGAACAGTATTAGGCTATAGAGATAATGGTGTAATGAAAAATAAAATTTTCATCACATAATACATGTTTATGAAATTAATTAGCGGAGTAAGCAAAGGCAAAGAAAGTCGAAGTTGTTCTGCCAAGCAGGCTAGCTGTGATTTTCATTGCTTACTCATGAGTCTACTATAGTAGTTTGATCTAGTGACCTGATATGGCCTGCAAAACGCGAAAAGGGGCATTCGGACATTTGCGTATAGTGTCGTCTCGGATCAGCCTGCGCAGTCCGTGCAGGCTAATCCAAGACGGCACTTTACGTCAACATTAGATTTTGTCCTACAGTAGACTTGCGCAAAACAGAAAATAACCTAAGAACGGAAAGTGTCGTCTCGGATCAGCCTGCGCGGACTGCGTAGGCTGATCCGGGACGACGCTTTACGCAAATGTCCGAATGCCCCTTTACGCGTATCGCAGGCCATATGCAAGCGCATAATCCTGGCGCCGTTTTCTGCTGGTGTTAGAGTTAGGACTGTACGTAAATGTGTTTGACTGTATATGCGGAAGTAAGAAAAGCAAGTTTGAGGTGTATCATGCAGAACTGAAAGTAGAATGAATAGAGAGCAAACGCGTATGACAGTATTTGGTTCCGGTGACGCCACACTCCTCACAACTCGGCCGATTCCGTACCTACATCTAACCTAGTCCGTATCAAGGAGATTTCCATTTTGAAATACTGCCAGTCACATGTTCTTAAACATGGCGGTGCCCATGTGACCAATCGGCAACGACAACAACAGCCACGGTGATAAGCAACCTATCGCTGAAAAATGCCAACGTAACTGATAGACCGAGTTAGATGATAAATGAACATATTGTTTGTCATCGGAAATGTTATTAGAAAGATTCCCACGGAAAATTGTGAGTAGTGTTTGCTTTCTAAGTGTAGTATTACAGTTTTAAGAGCGTTGAAGTGGTGTACTTCCGGCAAAGAAATGTACCGTGTAGGTGCATATCAAGCTATGTGATACAGCCGAGGGACTTGATTAACGGATCATCCAAGGTTTGCCGAATGGGTCAGGCCATTCACATTAAGCGGATTTACTATAAATGCCATTGGCGTCTATACGGTTAGGTTGGGGGTTTATCACCTGTAACATAATATAGGTTGTTTGAATTGCAATTGAACCATAATACCAAATTGGTGTTGTACACGGATACACCTATGGTATACCCAGAGCCCATTTATTTGAGGAGTGGGGCACGGTTGACCCCGAGACGTCACCACCGTTGATCCGAACTATATCGTAAACCACAATGTGGGCGAACACAACTTTTCTGGTACAGATCAGTATAAATTTTCCCTTATCCTGCTGAATAAAAGAAATGAAAATTTCAAGCCGATAGTAAAAACCCAAAATCCTGCTGTTTGAAAGGTATTTTTGGAGGACAGATATCTCCTTGTCGGACAGTGTAGATTCAAGATCAGACTGCACGTTCTGTGCAGTCTGATCTTGATCTACGCTTTCCCCAAAAGGTCAGTGAGTCGCGCTTAGCAGCCTTAGGGTTAAAAAAAAACAAAGATGTGTCCAGAGATGATAATCACTTCTTCATTATTTTTCACCATTTATATGTTTTAAGGCCATTTGCGATTAATATTAAGAAGCTTGTTTTGCAGCATGACAGATATACATTGAGCAAGACCCTGTCAAAAAGGTGTTTAATGCATCTGCTAAAATTATCGACCTAGGTCAGCCTGCGCAGTCCGTACAGACTGACATGGGTCGAAAGTTTTTGCTTTTGATCAATTGTCTACATGCCAAAGGACCATTCTATCTCTAGATCCAGTCAGTTGTTAGACTAAATGGATGCTAGAGCTTGGCTCAATTATAAAAAAAAATATAATTTCAATAAAGTAGCCTTAGATAGACCCAAGATCAAACGACAGACTGTGAGACGTCTAATCTTGATCGACAGCGATCGCTAAACAACTCTAATCGTGTGAAAGAGCTTGAGAAATTGAGCATTTTCATTTCCTTTGATACAAAAAAGTAAACCTTTTTTTTAACCCTTTACTAAGCAATCCCGACTTAAACGACCCTGGAAAAAGAAGGCCTTTGAAAACATACTGGGGAAAGGAGAAAATGCTGAAAACCATCATTTTCTTCATTTCTCTTTTTTTTTTCAATCTTTAACTAGTCTAAAATTTTGTCGTTTGGTAAAGAATTATGTGTGTGTTTGAACATAAAAACTCAATGAATTGAAGATAGCGACAAAAATAATTGACAGTCAATAGCTGTTTACAGAGATTTGTTTATGATACAGTTCGTGTCATTAATGGTTATTTCTCGTGATTTATTTTTTTTTCTTATTCATCATTTATACACTGAGCGCATCACCAGGTGCCTTTTTCCGGACAGTGTAGATCAAGATCAGACTGCACAGAACGTGCAGTCTGATCTTGGATCTACACTGCCGGATGATTTGTGTGTTGTTTTGGCCAAAATTAGTATTGAAGTGGTAACTTCATCAGTTTTTCTTCGACTAAAAAAAAATCTAATGGATGTAGCAGTTAAAGATTTCCTTGCTCTTTACCAAACGACATTTTTTTGTGGACTAGACCAAACGGAGAGCATTTGCAGACACCAAATCAGATGTTGCTAAGATGATGATTTGTATCTTTTACAGGGTAGAAAACATTTTTGAAAAAGGACAAAATTCTGTTTACCAGCATTTACTCCTTTTTCCCGCAATGTTTTCAAAAGTAATTTCTAACAGAGTTCTTCAAAACTCGGAATTGGGTACCAAAGTGTTGATATGGTTTCCACGCCCCCCCCCCCCCACTTGTAGGCAGCATTGAAAAACATTGTGGAAAGAGGACCTTTTTTTTTTTTCTAATTATCTAGTTATTGCTCGTTTTCCAACAGTGTTGTATTCCAGTGAAAAGGAAAAAAGATTTTTAAAATATACATGTATTAATTCTATAAGTTATAATGAGTATTTGAGTTTATTTGAAAAATGCCTATGCAAAATAACTTTTTGTAAAACGACAAAATCTTAGCCTTGTCCAGATTGAAAACATTTGCAGACGACAATTTAAATGTTACTCAGAACTTGAGAGTTGCGTCTCTAAGAGTAGAAAACATTGCGGGAAAAGGAGAAAATGCTGGCTACCAGCATTTTCTCCTTTTCCAACAATGTTTTCAAAAGCATTCTTTCCTCAAGGTCGTTAAAACTCGGGATTGTGTGGTAAAGAGTTAAAGGTTGAATTTAAACGCTAGAGTTCAGGGTCGATAATTAATCATAAATTACCACTACCGTGTTTAGAATTAAATAATTTACACGCCTATAACGTTACTTTGGTTTGTTATTTTCATCCTATCTTTAGTCCAGTGTAAAACCACGGAATACTTTGTTCTAGTTGGGATGACTTTTTGTTGGGCAGTCTTAATCAAGTTCGACTTAAGATATACATGGTTCATTGGGTTAGGATATCTTAGCTAAGGGAATCTACGAAATTACAATTTACCATCAATACTGCTTTTACCAAGTCTGACGAACATGAAAAATTGAAACAAAGGCATAGCTCAAATACAAAACCTCCGGCTGGGATTCGAACCCATGCGGAAAAGATCATCGTTTATTGCGGCACAAAAGACCAATACATGACCACTGAGCTAAAGAGAATTCTCCCCAACGCAGTTGCTATATAGGAATTGATTTTATACGGGAAGGAACTATGCGGTAAGGAAGGAGTGATCTCCCGTAACACATCCCTTCTTAGGTCATCATTGTTATGACAGAAAGCCTTATTAGGCAGTAAGTCTATCATTTAGACAACATATGGCTCAATGGCGAATCCCGGACGAGCCCACATCTTGAGAACATGAAAGTTCACAACAATTGCATAGGTCAAATACAAACCGCCCCGGCCGGGATTAAAACCCGTACGGTAAAGATCCTCGTTTGTCAAGGCACAAAAAGCCAATACACTAACCACTGAGCTAAGGAGAATTCTCCCGAACGCAGCTGTCAGGTATTTATTTTATACGGAAAGAAGCTATGCTGTAAGGAAGGAGTGGTCTCCCGTAACACTAAGCAATTCCATTCTTACGACTCGGAGAGAAGGCTTATGAAATCATATTAAGAAAAAGGGAAAATGCTGGTAACCAGCAATGCTTTGTACCTTGTTGAGATCCCATGGATCATTGGAAACAATTTCAATTTTTTTTTTACTTATATTTTGGAAGAAAAAGTTGTTTAGGAGAGAGCTAAGTGTTGTACGTGCCAAACTGCAGACAGCATATTGTACAAATATGGCAAACGATGGATGGATGGATGGATGGATGGATATGGGAGACAAGGGAGAATCAAAGAGTAGTGGAAAACACTGAATTTCTATGTAAAATTTTCGTTCTTAATTTAATGGATACAGCCTTGTATGAAATCTTGAAGCAGCTGAATGGAACGGTAATTTAGATTGTTCTATGGCATAAATCAACGAATGTGAAGGTAAAGTGTTTAAACTATCAAATTACAGAAGCCGTGCACAGTGAAAAGGGAATTTAATGCATTGGAAAAAAGTATCGACCCAGGTCAGCCTGCGCAGTCCGCGCAGGCTGACCTGGGTCGAAACTTTTTGCTTTCGGTCGCATGTTAAAGGACCAATGTTTCACATGATTCAGTCGGCTTTTACACCTAATGGATTTTATGGAGCCATAATTGTGTGTTGACTTGCTTTGTATCATGTATCACAGAGATGTACCTCATGATACAGTCTGTTGTTATATAATATGGGTTTTATGGATCCGTAATTATGTGAGGACCTGCTAGGTATGATGCATCTCGGAGATGCATTTAATTTAACCTCCTTTTACGAGAGCATGACTCATTTACAATTTTCATTCTCAATTTAATCAACACAGCCTTGTATTAAACCTTGAAGCAGCTGTGGAACGGTAATTTAAATTGTTCTATGACGTAAATCAACGAATGTGAAGGCAAAATGTTACACTATCAAATTATATACAACCATTAAAATGTCAACATTTGCTCTAATTGGGTATTTATAGAGTCAAATGACAATTTGTATTGTTCGAAAACAAAATTGAACCGGTACACAGTTGGAGATAAAAAAGTTTTATTTTCGAATGAAACATTGAGAGGGCTCACGTACATAGATATTGTAAATGCAGAGCCCGGATGCTCAGTCGGACTCGCACAGGGGTTGAAACCATAGGCAGCAGTTTCGAACGGTGGACTGACGTTTTGACTGTCAACATTTTAGCCAGGACGTTTGGCCAGGACGTTTATGCCAGCTGAAAGTACAAAGTAGGACGTTTTGGCCATATGTCGGTTTAAAACGGAACAGTGCAATAAATCAACATTCTACGATCTTAAGCATAAGGTTTTAGAAACAGAAAAGCACAGAAAGTTCATTGGTTGCATTCCTCTACTTAAAGATAACATTTGATCAAAACGTGTACGAAATAAGAAAATAAAAGCATATCATTACAGGATAACAATTTTTTATCTGATACTTTATAATTATTATCATATCAAAATTGATTCGTTTCCAATACATTATAATGTTCCAAGGATGTTTTAATCTGACAATATAGAAATGATCGTGAGAAAAAGTGAAAACGCTTGTTACGAGTCATTTTTTTCAGATTTTCAACAACGTCTACCAGTGTCTTCAGCTGCAGATGAAAAATATAAATTGCACATGCTAAGAAAACTATTGATATTTTTAAAATTTCTTGCAATGATATGCTTTTATTTCTTTTCCTGAAATTGTGTACTTAAAAGCATAGAAAGCTGATTTATTGCATTTTTTTCTCTTGAAATAACGTTTGATCAATGCGTCCTATTTCGTACGTTCAGCTGGCAAAACCGTCATGGCGAAAACGCCCTTCTTTCGTTTCGAGTTGCCCATAACGACCGATTTCTTTTCGATGATAGTCAATGCAACAGGTTGTGTGAAAGCACCCAGTGCCTTGAGAAGAATATTGAGTGAAGAACTGGTAAAAAGAAACTCTAGGAAAGCAACGATAGGTGTACCGGCCACCGCGATATAGATGAATTAATATGTGATTCGCATTTAAATTTCATTATAGTCAATCAAATATTGTAAATGTTGATAGAATTCCGTGTGCTCTTGGCATTTCGCTGAAAACGTTGATTTCGGGTGTTCCTTATGTTTTTCGTATTTCAGCGTGTATTTATCCGCCCCGGTTATAATGTTATGGTGGTATATACAGTTTGTTTACAAGAGGTCTCTTATGGGTTAGTTCTGGCAGGCCGTTTCACCTCATTACAAGCTTGATAACATGTAAATGTTTTGTTACATGGGCCGTGCTCCTTGAAAAGGGGGCTGAATGCATCTGCAAAAAGTATCAACCCATGTCAGCCTGCGCAGTCCGCGCAGGCTGACATGGGTCGAAACTTTTTGCTATTATTAGATATTCTACATGTCCAAGGACGATTCTGCCTCCAGATTTAGTCACTTGTTAGACTAAAGGAATATTATGGATCCATAGTTATGTGATGGCTCGCTTACTATAATGCATCAGGGAAGTGCATTAAACACCCTTTTGACATACCATGGCTCAACCAACTGTTGGTGCTAGACACTATTAAGCCTAAGCCTGTGAGATGTGAAATCATCATCATCATCATCATCATCATCGTCGTCGTCGTTGTCGTCATAATCATCATCGTCGTCGTTATTAACTATATCAGTAGAAACAGCAACAGCAGTAGTAGCAGCAGTTGTAAAACCATACATATTATCGTGCGCGGCTTGATTAAATCATTCTAGTCTTGTGCTGTAGAATGGTCCATGTGAATTGGTAGCAATTTTGTGGGTTTTCTTTACTAGTAAGAGTTTCTATATCTATTCCACGTGGTTTACTTAATAATTCCTTTGTTAACAAACGATTTGTCCTTTTGGCACAATGCTTGAGAAGCCACAAGACCCGAGACACAAAAGTTTTCTGCAGGTGATAGTGAGTTAGGAACCGGTCTAAAATCAATGGGTAGTTCAGGACTGAACACTGAAATTCATTGAACATTGAACACTGTTACTTTGAAATATGAGCTGTACTCTGTGAAAAGGGGGTTTACTGCGCTGGCTGGCTCTTGTCGAAACGTTTTTGCTACTGGTCAATTTTCTACATGTCAAGGGACCAGTTTCATGATTTAATTTGTTTTGTTAGACCAAAAAAGATTTTATGGAACCATAAGTATGTGATGACTTGCTAGGTATAATGGATCACGATGATTCATTGAAACTCCTTTTTCAAAGGCGCCGCTCTTTGCTTTTTTTTTTGTACATTTCGCGCGCCCATCGATTTACTCGACACATAAAAGAATCGTTTTCCATATGGCCTGCAACACGCGAAAAGGGGCATTCGGACATTTGCGTAAAGTGTCGTCTTGGATCAGCCTGTGCAGTCCGTGCAGGCTAATCCAAAACGACAATTTCCGTTTTTATGCAATTTTCTGTTTTGCGCATGTCTACTGAAGGACAGAATCTAATGTAGCCGTAAAGTGCCGTCTCAGATTAGCCTGCGCGGACTGCGCAGGCTGATCTGAGACGGCACTTTACGCTAATGTCCGAATGCCCCTTTTCGCGTGTTGCAAGCCATATAATGAGAATAGTAAGGACCTAATAGCCCAGAAAGAAATATCAAAATACTGTATTTTCGATAAAATTACCTATCATGACCTCGAACCGTCACGGTTTTAACCCTTTGGCTGCTCAGCGCGACTCACTGACCTTTAGCGGACAGTGTAGATCAAGATCAGACTGCACAGAACGTGCAGTCTGATCTTGGATCTGCACTGTCCGATATGGAGATAGTTATCTTCCCAAAAATGTTTTTGAAATAGAAATATTTGGGTTTTACTACTGGCATGAAAACTTCATTTGACTTATTTAGTAGGATACGGCTTAAGCTCTTTTCAATTAATGGTCAAATGGTGTTTTGGATTGTGTTGTTGTTGGTTTTGTTTTTCTCAAGTTTGTGTCCCTCCAAAACTCCCATTTTTTTTTTTTTTCTTTTTTCATACCTTAAAATAAAAATGATGATGATGATGATGATGATAATGACGATGAAGACGACGATGACCATGATGATGATGATGATGATGATGACGACGAAGACGACCATGAAGATGACAGTGATGATGAGGAGGATTAGAATGATGATTAGGATGATGTAGGCCTATCTCCTTCAATCAACCTGTAGGGATCCTGCGTGGCTCAGTGGTAAAGTGTAGGACTCGTAACCCGGAGGTCTTGGGTTCAAGCCACACTGGAAGCACTGCGTATTTTGTGTTAGAGTTCTTGATAAAGATGATTCAGAGCCTTGCCTTTTCCTGGTGAAACCCAGGACATACTTGAATATGTGAACTGTCACCGTGATATTACTGGAATAATGTTGAAAACGGTGTAAAACACTAATGAATGATCGAATGAATGAATGATCGAATGAATGAATGAAAGAAGGAAGGAAGGAAGGAAGGAAGGAAGGAAGGATGGAAGGAATCATTCATTCAATCAATCAATCAATCAACCAACCAACCAACCAACCAACCAACCAATCTGTATTTTATACCACACACGGATCGATACATGACCTCTATTTACTTAAATCATTCGCCTGCATGAAGCAAGACTAGACGTAACAGCTTTAGTGGATTGTTATCTTTTTCACAGGTCACTTGGATACCCCCACATGCTCTCGCCACATGAAATGTTGAATTTATGCATAGTTAGAATAGTTTACCTGCCACATTAAAGATAAAACATGTCAAAAGTAATGAAAATTCAGTGAAAAAGTTAGAGTGACCCAACAAGAAGAAATTATATCGTGTTATAACCATTCTGAATATTTTGACCAAGCTTTGACATAAAGGGGTTTAATGTATCTCATTATATCAAACAAGTTGTCCCATGATTACGGATCCATAAAATCCACTTTGTCTGAAAACTGGTTGAATCCTGAGGTATAATGGTCCTTAAACATGCAGGAAATTTACCCTAAGCATAAAGTTTTGACCCACGTCGGCCTGCGCGGACTACGCAGGCTGACTGGATCTATACTTCTTGCAGGTGTGCAGGCTGACAAGGGTCGGTACGTTTGGCAAATAAATATCACGAAATAATCATTATATTTACATCCCAAGAAAAAGACCTAGGAGTGCCATCTTTTCATGTGGCAGGGTGAAAAATGAACCATCAGAATTATATAAAACATCTGTTCATCAAACAAAAAAGAATGGGGAAACAAATACTGCTATGTCATACTTTATACCAACAAAAACAGAAAACAAAGTCCTGGTTATAAATGTATCCAATTACCACGGGGCAAGTTACTCTTACAGAGAGTTATTCATTAGTTTTTTCGACCAGCGTTTTTATTCCAATTTCTTACTTTTCTTTTTTCATGGCTTTAGTTCAGAAGACAAACGCTATCATCTTCAATTTGCTCTCAATATAGGTAATATACTGTCACATTTTGTATGGAATGCATAAGAACCCATAAAAGTTACATGTAGCCCTATCATGTATTATCTACGAAAATCAATAAATAAGCCATGTTTAACTACAGATGTAGTTAGGGATGTTTTTTTTTTATTTTCGTAGACTAGAAGCTGATGATGAAACACTAACAAAATTCATCACAAAATTATCATCTACATATTCATCATCTACGTAATTATCATCTACAAAAATGTTATGTGCAAAACTTGTCATCTACAAAAACGTCATTTACGAAACTTTTCATCTACAAAAACGTCATCTACAAATTCTATCATCTACAACAACGTCATCTAAAAAACTCATTCTTCTTGACAAAAACGTCGTCTAAAAAACTCATTTTTTGCAAAAACGTCATCTACGAAACTTATCATCTACAAAAACGTCATCTGCAACACTTATCATCTACAAAAACATCATCAGAAAAACTTGTCATCTACAAAAACGTCATCTACAAAAATTATCATCTATAAAAACGTCATCTAAAAAACTTATCATCTACAAAAACGTCATCTACAACCCTTATTATCTAAAAAAACGTCATCTACAAATCTCATTCTTTACAAAAACGTCATCTACAAATCTTATCATCAACAAAATCTTCATCTACTAAAAGTCATTTTTTTCAAAGTGATAGCTATAAAAAAGCGTCATCCACAGCAATCATCAACGAATAGATTATCAGCTACATTTACAGCATATACAAAGCTATCAACAAAGTTATCACCCACAACATTATCACCTACAAAAACGTCATCCACGAAAAAGAATAACAATCACCTGCATAATCATCATCTACGAAAACGTCATCTATAAAATGTACATCATATACAAAAATATCATTTACAAAATCGTCATCTCAAGAAAGAAATCGTCTACAAAATAGTCACATACAAAAACCATCATCTACAAAATTATCATCTGCACGAACGTCATCTTCAAAAGCACCTTCATCAACATCTACAAAGCCAACATCATTTACTTCCTCCTACGCCTCCTTATCATCATCACTATCATCATCAGCGTCATAAAAATCATCATCATCATCATCATCTTCGTTGAAAGTAATAGCTGTAGTGCCCATGGAAAAAAGGCCCAAAGTAGTTATTTCGGTAATTGTGTAAAAATTATTAAGGTTAACGAGCAGGCCCGTGAAATATGCCCGACCGAAGACAACACTATTAATTTACGTTAATGTACCGAAAATGCTAATTTAGGTGAAAAAGGATCGTGAATTTGCAAAATTCCTCACCTTTACTATGTAAGGTATTACCGTTATTACTTTTTGCATAAAAAGTAGACCTAGATCAAAATTCACAAAACTTGCCCTCTGATCTTAATCTAAACTTTACAATTGTATTAGTATTTTGACCGAAATAATTCAGTGTTTGCGTCAAGCGGATTTTCTTTTTCTTACCGAAAAAAATTTGTCGTATTCTTTTTACGGTGATGAAATGTTTAAACTTGCACCAGTTGACAAAATTCAGACAGGTCTAAAAAGAATTCGGCTCATTTTTTAGATTTACCTTTGGAAGGTTAGGAAAACATTGTGGAAAAAGGAGAATATGCTGATTACCGGTACTTAGTATATTTTCCTTTTCCATTCTGCTTTCAAAAGGCTCCTTTAATGTTGAAATTGGCTGTCAAAGGTAAGAAAACATTGTTGAAAAGAAGAGAATGCTGGAAACCAACATTTTTTCCTTTTCCCACAATGTTTTCGAAAGGCTTATTCCTTAGAGTCGTTAAAACTCGGGATCGTTTAGTAAAGGGTACAAAAACTTTCTGATATGTATACAATTCCATTTATTTACATTAATTAGACCTTAGACTGTCACTACCATACTTTGATGTTCTCTGCCGGTTGAAATTGTCTGTCACAGGTAAGAAAACATTGTGGAAAAAGGAGAAAATGCTGCAAACCAACATTTTCTCCTTTCCCCACAATGTTTTTAAAGGTGTCTTCCTGACGATCGTTAAAACTCTTGCTTGTTTGGTAAAGGGTTTGAAAGAATTTCTGATATGTATACAATTCCATTTATTTACATTAAATAGACTTTATAGTGTCACTGCCATACTTTGATGTTCTCTGTCTGCCTTTTCTTTGCATTTTTACGTGGGAATGCCCTTGGACAAGTCAACGTTAGGATCAGTGTCATAGCGGCCATTTCTTCTTTTCCTGCAATGATTAGCATAAACTCATTCGGCGCCAATCATATAAAATCCACCTCTTTCATTATCGGAATTTTTTTCCTATTCTCAATGTTTTCAAAAGGTTTCGCTAATTTTGAAATTGCCTGTGAAAGGTAAGAAAACATTGTGGGAAAAGTAAAAATCAAAGCGTTGAGAACACTGAAGTGGTATTTGTCAGGGAAGCCATTGTGTGGAATTAATAATTTGAAAGAAAAGAAGAAATATTATTCAAGTATTGGCTTAAAACCAACGAAGCAAAAAATACTTTTTTCGTTGAAGGGAGAGTACTCACGACAAAGTTAGGATTATTTGTGTATTGGTGGTCTCCCATTGATCATTAGGAGGAGTCAGGAGTAACGTCCCTTGACAATAGGATGCATGATGGATAGAGAGAGAAACCATGTGAATATATCAAAAAAAAAATTAAGTTTGTAACTGAAAACTATGATTTCGAAATCTATTTGGCCGTTAACATTTAATTCCCAACATTAAAATCAATTATTTCGATATATAAATATTCATGTCCAATCAAATGGAGTAGCGCGCAATCATGGGACGAACAAGCCATGGGACGAACTGGTTTTGGAACGAAAAAGCCCAGGACCAAGCGATCAGTAGACAAATTTTGTATATATCATTGCGCCAATAGAAGGATATGGGCGAGTGAAGCTATTTTCAATCAAGAATTAATATTTTCACGATCGATGGCCTCACCCAGTGTATTTTAACATGCCATTTCCAATTACATATCTGAGTGCTACCGAAAAACTCATTTGTCTGAGAAAAATTGAGTTTAATTGGATTTATTTCCTTCGGCTTTGCACAAAATACGATTGTCGATACATGGTCTTCAAAATTCAATATTGAACTCATAGTGGTATTGTCTTCGACAAATACCACAAAAATGCTAGTTACCAGCATTTTTCTCCTTCCCTCAAAATGTTTTCCAAAGACTTCTTTCTCGTTAAAGGTGTGTTGCTTTATTAAGATAATGCCCTAGTTCACGTGTTCGTCATTGCCATGGCTGTCATTAACGATTGTGGCTTTAAGCTGATTAATTGATATCTACTTGTTCCGTCAGACTTTCATTTATTTCCAAAATTGAAAATACCATTTCCGGTACCTACTTCCGGTTAGATACCGACGTCATACATGCGGTGGAGGACTCTCTAAACAGTCAAGTAAAGGACTTCTTTAAAGTGGCATTAAGGCGCTTAAATATTGCTTGCAAAAGAGTATAGATACCGTAAGGGATTACGTTGAAAAATAATGCAGTATGTCGGTAAAAAGTCAAACCCACTCGTCACAACTCGGCCGATTCCGTATCTACGTCTAACCTCGTCCGTATCATGGGGGTTTCCATTTTCAAATACTGCAAGTCATATGATCTTGAATATGGCGGTGCCCCGTAAATCGATTAGTAACGGCAACAACGGTCACAGATATAAGCAACCTATCTCTGAAAAATGCCAACGTAATTGATGGAACGAGTTAAAAATTTAGTGTAAAAACTGTTTGTCATGGAAAATGTATTTAGAATCATTCCCACAGAAAATTGTAAATAGTGTTTGCTTTCTAAGTGAAATGTCTTTCGAATTTAAGAACGTTAAAGCGGTGTACTTCCGCCGAAGAAATGTACCGTGTAAGTGCATATCAAGCTGCCTGATACATCCGAGGGAGTTGATCAACGGATCGCCCGAGGTTTGCCAAATGAAGTCAAACCCTTACATAAAAGGCTCACTACTTATAAATCAGGCCACGTAAATAATAAGATTTAAAACAGCTGTGTTTGTTAGAACCACTTTCGTGATAAGTCAAATTGTATATTTCTTTAAATTATCGAGGCATTCGTAGATGTAATTCCAATTGGGTTCCAGTGCCCTTAAAATTAGCTTTTCAATTGATTTAAAATTAGGAAAATAATTTTGAAAACTGGTTACAATTTGGCAATTAAATGTATAAATAGATTTTAACACACCTGGGACTCCGTAAGAAGTGTTGTCGTTCTTTTTTAATAGTTTACCATACACTCCCGACTTTAAACGACCCTTAGAGAGAAGGCTTTTGAAAACACTGTGGGAAAAAGAGAAAATGCTGGTAACTAGCATTTCTCCTTTTCCTACCATGTTTTATACCCTATCTAAAACAGAAATGATTATTTTTGCAACATTTGATTTGTCGTCTGCAAATGCTGTCAATTTGGTCATGTACAAAATTTTGTCGTATGGTAAAAACGGTAACGGCTCACATATTTATATCCTGGGTTTCATCAATACTAGGCTAGGGCTCTGAAGTGTCTTGCCCAAGGACACTCCAACGAGAATCCCAAGGCTTCTCGTGAGGCTCGAGCCTTGGGCCTCCAGGTTACATGAGTCCTACACTTTACCACTGAGCCATGCAGAACGGAAAGAATGTAAGAAGTTATCGTTGCGAAAAAGGATATGCTTACATCTGGATTAATTTTTATCAAATATTTGTATACATGTGTATCTAGATGAAGGGACACGGATTATCCTTTGATAGGAAAGACTCTAAGGCTTTAAAGCTTTAATCTAAGCTAATATTTCAACAAACTGTCACAAATGTGTGAGGGTCAGTTTAGATATAGGTGATAGCCGCCATACTTAATTACATAGGTCACGCATACAACAGCTATTGTAGTTTTTTTTTTTTGTTTAATAATTTGAATCTCCAAATTTTGATTTTTATAACAGTAAATCTTTCAACGCCAAATATATATTCACTTGACGTCTTTTGGAGACTTAAAATACAGTCCGTTGAAACTTAGTCGGATTCTTAGGAATTTTCGGGATTTGAAAGTAACACAGTTTCTGATTGGCTAAACAGAATGAGCTAACGGGATCAATTGGCAAAGGGTTAATTAATACTATGGTACTAAAACTTCCTATCATAATGATTAATTGAAATATGTAACATTGATAGGTGAGCTAATTTGTTACATGATTTATGTCTTGTCTTTAAGAGATTTTACCGCTTTGATACCATATTAGATTATAAATTGAGGCAATTAATACATAGAGGATATTTGTATTTTTCCGTGAAAGATCGCAATTTATTTTATCGAGTGAACACCTTCGGTAATATTTTCACGAGTGGCACAGCCACGAGTGAAATATTAACGGTAATGTTCACGAGATGAAATAAATTTCGATCTTTCACCGAAAAAAACAAATATTCTATTTATTTCATGCTTTAACCCGTTCTGGGGGGATCTTAATCAAAATCCAGTACACTTCTTTTCGGTTATTCCCCGTGGCGTACCCCTTCCGCATAGCAACTCATTACAATATTACGTCAGGCGCGAGAAATGTAAGGTAAATTACGTCATATTTCCATCTGGTTGTGAGGCACACACATTTTACCTAGGTAACTAGTGCGCGGGAACAACTGTTTTCGCCTTCAATTGAAGAGTTAGAATATAAAAATCGGTATTTTCACTGGTCGTAACCATGAAATATCGAAAATATTTCACCGATATTTCTCGATAACCTACCGGAAAGCATGAAATAAATTTTTATATTTTAGTATATTGGACGGAAAAATCTCTGTCCACCGCTTGCTCCCGCCTAGTTCCGTTTATTATTCATGATACTAGCGCTTACTAACGGAGTATGTCGAGAAAAGCTGGTCGTGCCACTTCCATACGGAATATACCGAATGCTTTTGACGAAGAATTTCGGATTTAACCGATATGAATTTATCTCAAGACACCTGAATCGAATTTGATTTCTGTTCACCGCTTGCTCTCGGCTAATTCCGTTTATTATTGACCATACAAGCGCTTACTTACAGAATATGCCGAGAAAAGTCGGTCATGACGCTTCCGTACGGAATATACCGAAGGTAGTTGACGAAGAATTTCGGATTTAACCGATTCGAATTTTTCTCAAGACACCTGGATGGAAATTCGGATTTAACCGATTTGAATTGATCTCAAGACACCTGGTTGGAATTTAATATCTGTTCTCCGTTTGTCACACCATATTCCGTTTATTACCAATTTGTCAAACAGGCGCTTACTTACGGAGTATGCCGAGAAAAGTCGGTCATGACGCTTTCATACGGAATATACCGAATAGACATGGCGAATAATGCCGGATTTAACCGATTTACACCATCAATCGAAGCAGTCAATCTCGACAGTTTATCATTAATCTTAAAACAATATATTGTTTGATAATCATTTTGCTGTTAGAGACCTGGTTGACTCTTTTTTTTTTAACCCGTATTCTGCTAAATAAATGAAATGAAACTTTTAACTTTTAAGCCTATAGTAAAAACTCAAATATTGCTAATTAAAAGATATTTGTTGGGCAAAATCATGTCCTTTTGCGGACAGCGTAGATCAAAGATCAGACTGCACGTCCTGTGCAGTCTGATCTTGATCTACACTGTCCGCAAAAGGTTAGTGAGTCCCGCTTAGCAGCTATGAGTTAATCTCGGAATTTTTTTAAATGTTAGGATTATGTTAAAATAATCCTTTGCGTCCTTGTTCTCGTTTTCTACTCTTTCGTTTTCCTCCCCCTCTTCCCGGTGATCGGCATTTTATCATTTTCCCACATTTTTTTTTCATTCAATATTCCTCTTCATAGTGCTTAACCCTTCACCAAACAACCCCAACTCTTAACGACCCTGAAAAAGAAGGCTTTAAAAAGGTTTTGGAAAACGAGAAAACACGGTTTACCAGTATTTTTTCCCCTTTTCCAACAGTGTTTTTTTTTTACCCTATGAGAGACAGAAATCATCAATATGATTTGAGCTCCATTTATTTTGTCGTCTGCGAATGCTATCAATTTGGTCGAGTCCGAAATCTGTCGTTTGGAAAAGAGTTGAAACATGTTAAAGAATTAAACTTACACTAAGTGTGCATAGGTCACAACACAAACCCTCTACCACACAATCCTGAGTTTTAAGCGACATTGAGGAACGGGGCCTTTTGAAAAACATTGTGGGAAAAGGAGAAAATGCTGGTAACCAGCATTTTCTTCTTTTCCCACAATGTTTTCCTGTCCTTTCATAAACGAATCCCACCATTTCAGCAACATTTGATTCATCGTCTGCTTCTGCTTAAAATTTGGGAAAGTCCAAAATTATGTCGTTTAATATAAAAGTCAAGTGACCTACATCTATAGTTTTTTTTTGGTCTGTTTTTCAACGCAATGTCTTTTTTACGTTTTTTATTAGTTTACTAAAGCATTCTTTACATTTTCGCCAGTTGTTCAAACAAGGGGTGTTTCCGATATTTGAGCGATATTTGAGAATGGAACAAAGAAGGAATTTCTACTATTAAAATGGGACAAAGGGCTTCACCCGATACTGGATTTATCAGGGTTGATTCTTTTGAAATCATTGATAGTTATTTTTTATTTAGAAGGTTTACATATCCTGTAAACTTTTCAATCTAGATGGATGGATAGATGGATGGATGGATGGATGGATGGATGGTGGACAGACAGAGGAACGGATTGGAGTTTTCCAACATTATTTTCTGAATTTGAAAGTAACACAAGTCTGTCAGTCCGTCCGTCCATCCGTCTGTCCATCCGTCCATCCGTCAGTCCGTCCGTCAATCCGTCAAGGTTTTCGTTTCCGTGCTCTGACTCAGACGCCATTTTACCTAGGAACCCGAAACTTAATACAAGTATTGCTTATGACCCATGAAGGTGCCGTATTGTTTTTGGGTCACATGGGTAATAGGTAAAGGTTCCATGTGAACTTTGTTTGAAAATCGTGTCCGTGTTCTTACTATAGAGCTGTTTGACCTAGAAACCTGAAAATTAGTACAAGTGTTTCTGATGACCCAAGGAGGTGCCCTATTATTTTTGGGTCACATGGATCAAAGGTCAAGGTCACAGGTGAACTTTGTTTTGAAAAACATTTCCGTTCTCTGATTGGGCTGCTTCAGTGACAAGATGCTGGGTGGGGGGTATTTGTCCGCTTTGCGACAGTTCTAGTTTATGTTTGGTTCAGTTTTTGAATAACCCACTTTAAGGGCAAAAATCTGTAAAGTTCTGTTTGAAAATAAAAAAAAAAAGCGACAGAAGACTGTATCTACAAATGTTAACAATTTCTCAACCAGAGAAAAGCTCTCTTCCGTTGAATTCTGACTGCAATTATTGCTTTTATGGTTTCCAACAAAGGCTTATTGTATTTTCAAATAAAGGGTTTTTAAAAATCTAAATTACCTTCAATATTCTGATCAATTAACGGGGAGGTGTTAATTGTCAACGACAATAAATTTCGTATTTGTAATTTCTTCAATTTTCACAATCGGGTTACTGAAATACATGAGGCATACTCTGTAAAAAGGGGGTTTAATGCATCTGCAAAAAGTTCTGACTTAGGTCAGCCTGCGCGGACTTTTTGTTATAGATACATTTTCTGCATGTCCAAGGACCATTCTACCTTATGATTCAGCTAGTTGTTGGACAAAATGGATATCCTGGATCCATAACTATATAATGACTTGTTTTAAATAATGTATCATGGAGATGCATAACCCCCTCCCTTTTGCCTGGGCATGTGTCATATTTAACTCCTTACAAAACGACATAATTTTTGATTCGTCCAAAATAAAAAAAAATCGCAAATGTTAGCCCAAAAGATGAGATTTGTCTTTGAAAGGGTAGAAAACATATAGAGAAAAAGATGAAATTTCTTGTTTGAACTAAATTCTCCTTTTCCAACAACGTTTTCAAATTTCATTCACAGGGCGGTTACGGTATCGGTTGGGAAAAAGTTAGCTCTAGAATGTATTGACCTCTTGTCGGAGGTTTAAAAACGCAATATGTCTGTAAATAAGTTACTTTTAGGTCATGATACAGAACTAATTAGTGGATGGTGTAGATCAGACTGCACGTTCTGTGCAGGCTGATCTTGATCTACACCGTCCGCGAAAGCTACTTACGTCAACCACAGTGGTTTAAGAATTAATAGAAAGAATGGAAATTTTTATGCGGCATGCATAACGAAATTTATGTTCGCCGTATGTTGGCTACCGCTATGCCGCTGTGCCACCGTAGGTCTAGTTGTCGATGTGCCGTGCTAGTAATTCTGGGTACTGGACGTTCGAATGTCTACTTAGCCAAACATCAGCAAAAGGATCCGTGTTGACCATCGCCATAGGATTTATTCATCTTTTATCGATGAGCATTTATTTATACTGGAAAGAGAGCAGCGGCTTTGATGAAGTGAAGTGTATACAACCATCTAAAAGAAATCACAAGAATTCATGAATGGGTGAAATGGTCAACATGATATCACTGAAATATAAGTGAAAACGATGTTAAATACTTACCAGCCAAATCAAGTAGAGAAAACACACGCAGTTGATGCAAACGGTGCTAAATGTTTGATGGTATATCAAGTATCGTTTGTACGCAATTTTTCATATGTACGGACACGCGATAAGAAACCGCAGAACAAACATTATACTATTGTGCGGAGTCGAAATCAGTACGAGACTATACTCTTCCACTGCCAAGTAAATGTATTCGAGCTTTTTTCTATGTATGGAAGCAGATTTTGATCGCATTCGAGAATAATTTTTTGCCATGATATAATACCTAGGTGCGGATGGCGTAGATCAAGATCAGAATGCACGTTTTGTGCAGTCTGATCTTGATGTACGCCGTCCGAAATAGCTTGTTAAGTGGCAATTGGTAGTGAAAGGGTTATATATTGTTAGGCTATTAACAATGTCTAAAAACTACAAAAAAAAAATATTAAAAACAGCAGATTAATATCAAGTAATACTGCAAAAATTTTGACCTAATTTAGAATGGAACAACAAAAATGTGTGACAGATATCTAATCCATGACGCAGATGCTCAACTCTGTTGAGGGTCTGTCTTGCTTAAAGTCCCAATAGCTGCCAAAGGTAGATAAAGCGGGTGTTAAAATGCATTTCAGTTTGAATCATACCTATTGAAAGTATGGAAATTATAGTGAAAATGACAGTCTGATATCGTACGGTCGTTCCATTTGTTAGTTGCTGGCAGAAAAATAAATTTTAAACTCAGGTAAAGAGTAAACACAAGATAGAGTGACCTAGCAACTTTTGACCTACTTTTAAAATTCATTTTTATGCCATTGACTAACACTTAAAACAACCACTGAATAACAGATTGTCACTTTCACAATAATTTCTATTTTTTTAGATGGTACGATTCAAATTTAAATGCATTTTAACACCGCCTCGTTTACTTTTGGCAGCTATTGGCGCTTTCATGAGATAGATTTTGTAACCAAGGTTACCAGCTTCATTCCCCACTTGCAGAGCTGGTCATATAGGATTGACCTTGAGCAAGGCATTGCATAACTCCAGCCTAGTGCTGATTGAACCCCGTTAAGGACATAAATAAGTGAACTATCACCGTGATTAGTCTGGCATAAGAACTATATCACTGTGGCTCCCCTGCATTCTGACACAAATGTTATGTCAGTTGAATACATAAACAAGAACGGCTGTTTAACAAGATCCCACCTGTTTTATTTCCTAACTCTAGAAATACATGAGCCATGCTCTGGCAATATGGGGTTTAATGCATCTTCGTAGTGCAATATACCTAGCAAGTCATCACATAATTCTGGATCCATATAATCCATTTTGTCCAACAGCCACCTGAATTATGAGGTAGAATGGTCCTTGTACTAATTTTCAGTAGCAAAACGTTTCGATACAGGTCAGCCCGACTGGATTGCAATGGCTATGTTGGGTCCATACTTTTTGCAGACGCATTAAATACCTTTTTCACAGAGTATGGCTTATATGGCTTGCAACACGCGAAAAGGGGCATTCGGACATTTGCGTAAAGTGTCGTCTTGGATCAGCCTGCGCATTCCGCGCAGGCCAATCCGAGACGGCACTTTACGTCTACATTAGATATTGTGCTACAGTAGACTTGCGCAAAACAGAAAATTACATAAAAACGTAAAGTGTCGTTTCGGATTAGCCTGCGCGGACTGCGCAGGCTGATCCGAGACGACACTTTACGCAGATGTCCGAATGCCCTTTTTCGCGTGTTGCAAGCCATATAGTACAATCGTTTCAGTTCTTGAAGTTTACCACTATTGCAAACATTGTCCGAAAAGGAGTTACTGCAGCATAATATGCAGTCTGGGCCCGAATTCACCAACTATTCTTAATTCCATTCCTAGTCGGTTATTTTTTCAGATTTGATTTAGAAACTAACGCAAAATGTTTCGATTATTTAGCAGTCGAATAGTTTATGTTTTGATACAGCAGCTGATGGTTACATCAAATCAACATCTGTCTTTTCAGAATTCCCTCCCTGCCCCCGCCCCACCTGTTAGCTCGGTAGGAGCAGGGTTTTAAACCTATGGATCGCCTATTGCTCTCTTACCGCTGATCATTGTTCCGATGATGTTTATGTGGGTCGCTGGTTCGAATCCCCAGATCGGCCAAGTTCTTTCCGAGGATAGATGACATTCATTTCTCTCTCACCGCTGATCACTGTCTTGATGATGTTTATGTAAGAACGTAGCAAGTGGCTTGGGAAGAATACTACGCGGTGTATTGTGATAGGAAACTCCAGGAAAGCATGGATAGGTACACTGACTGCCGCGGTATAACTGAAACAATGTTGCAGACGGAGTTAAACGAAGAGTTCGGCAGGTTAACGGTTGATTTGAATCAACATCATTTTTTCTCATGCCCACCCCACCCCGCCCGACTTTATAAATCCACAGTTTATGTTATTAAGTGTATGCGATTTAATTTCCGATAAAGGAAATAAATTCCCTATTAAAAAATCAAATCGAACAATTTAGGCAGTTTACGACTTTACATATTTACACTTTTGCCCTTTTTTTTTTTAGTTATCTTTTGTTAAACTCTTTACCAAATGATAAAAGTTTGGAACAGTCCAAATTGAAAGTATTTGCAGACGACATAACATATAATTAATGTAACTCAAAATCTGAAATTCATACTTGGAAGGGTAAATGACATTGTGGTCGTTAGCATTTTCTGCTTTTTCCGCAATGTTACCGAAAGTTCTTCAGTGTTGCTTAAGTCGAGGTCATCTGGTAATGACTTTACCCTTGAAGTGCCATAGCTGAAAACGTGGGCTTTTTGTGGACGACATAGATCAAGATCAGAATGCACAGAATGTGCGGTCTGATCTTTGATCTATCTCGCCAGTTGTTTTAACCAAGCCTATTGGATGAAAATTTTTCTGGCTTAACCCTTTACCACACAACAAAATTTTAGACATGTACAAGTGGAAAGCATTTCGTAGATGACAAATTCAGTGTGACTCATATTATTAGATTTTGTCTTGACAGAGTAGAAAAACATTGTGGGAAAGGGAGAAAATACCGGTTATTCTAGCATTCTCTCCTTTTCCCATAATGTTTTCAAAAGCCTTCTTTTTCAGGGTAGTTAAAACTCGGGAATCTATGGTAAAGGGTTGGGAAAAAAAATGAATTGGATATTCAGCCGTCGAAAGATGAAACATTGTGACAGAAGGATTCATAGTCTGAATTAAGCTGTATTATGAATATCGTTATATCATTTGGCTTCTTACTCTAGGCTTTTGCTAATCTCCACTTTGTATGGGGTCTAGCGTAGCACAATGGACACCCCGGGTTCGAGCCTCACTGAATCCACTGGGTTTTTCGCGGGATCATCCTTAGGCAAGACGCGTCAAAGGTCTAGCCTAGTACTGGTGGAACCCAGGAAAACACAAATCAATCAATCGATCAATCAATCAATCAATCAATCAATCTCCCCTCTGTTGTTAAATATACGTACGTTATATGGGACTTTTGCTAAGAGAGAATAAATTGATCGAACGGACAGCTTATTATAAATGAGCCGTGCGCTGGCAAAAGGGGGCTTACTGCATCTCCATGATGCATTGTACCAAGCAAGTCATCATATAATTATGGATCTATAAAATCCATTTTGTCTAACAACCGGCGGAATCATGAGGTAGACAGGTCCTTTGACATGCATAAACTTGATCAAAACCAAAATGTTTCGGCCCAGGTCAGCCTGCGCGAACTGCGCAGGCTGACCTTGGCCGAAACATTTTGCAGATATATTAAGCCCCCTGTTTACAGAGCATGGTTAAAGTATCATTTAGTTACAGGGAAGGCCTGACCACAAGGCTTAATTAAAGGTATAACACAAGGAACACAGTAACATAGCCGTTCGATTAAGCATTAAATATGATTGAATGAAATTTAGCGAGACGGGAGTCTGCAGTCGGCCAATTCATTGAACACCTTTATAACAAATTTTTTTTTTTCTAACCACAAATAACAAATATGGGATTTTAAACTGAAGTTATTGTCGTTAACAAAAACTGGTATTTGTTGTTAAATCAAACGTGAAATGAAATACGTGTATTTTTTTGCCAAATACCCCTTTCGTAAAATAACGAAAAGATTATGTTTGTATGGTGATTAACGCCGTTTTCAACATTATTTCAGTTATATATCACGGCGGCCAGTGCACCTATCCATGCATTCCTTGGGTTTCTACCATCCGCTTTATCATAGACAGCCCGCCCGGGTGGCTCAGTGGTGAGCGTGTCGGACTCATGACCTGGTGTTTGTGAGTTCGATACCCGGTTAAGGCGAACTTTCTTTCCGGCGTATTTTCGCCTCTCACCTCTGCTGAAGCATGTGAGAAAAGTAGTCGGTGGCTTTGGAAAGAAAGTTGTGTTAGTACTGGTCTGAGAAAGCCAGGAAACACATGTGCGTCACCGACCGCCATGATATGACCTCAGCTGTTAAAGTGGCGTTAAACCCCAATACAACCAACAACATTTATCATAGACAGGCGCGCTAAATGACCAAAGCTGTCGATGCTCCATAAAGCAACATTCATTCATTCATTCATTCATTCATTCATTCATTCTACCAGTGCTTCGAACAATATTCTTCAAAAACCAATGGTTCGATACCCGGTTGCGGCGAACTTTCTTTCCGGCGTTTTTTCGCCGCTCAACTCTGATGCATGTGAGAAAAGTAGTCAGTGGCTTTGAAAAGAAAGTTGTGTCAGTACTGATGTGAAAAAGCCAGAAACACATGGTTGCGTCACTGACCGCCATGATATGATCTAAAGCTGTTACAATGGCGTTTAAGTCCAATACAAATAAACAAATCAAAAGCCAGTGGCTGCTTTCCCACTTAACGACGACCAGCGATGATAGAGGATTGAATCTTTTCGCAATGAAGACTACTTTTGAAAACACTGTGGAAAAAGAAGCATTTTACTAGTAACAGTCTCCCTTGCTTAAATGTTTCGCCTTTACCCTGTGTCCTGCTAAATAAATAAAACTTTGAAGTCGATAGTAAAAACCCGATTGATGATATTTAAAATTAATTTTTATTGGAGAAAAATAACTTCTTATCGAAAAGTGTAGATCCAAGATCAGACTGCACATTCTGTGCAGTCTGATCTTGATCTACACTGTTCGCAAAAGGTCATTGAGTCGCGCTTAGCAGCCTGAAGGTTACTGTCGCTTGCATGTGTCATTGTACACATACCTTGAAATACATGTAGTTTGTAGTTTTAGGTTAATAAAGCTATTATCAGTAACCAGATCTGATTCTACATGACCAATTTCTAGTTTTATCACCTAAATTTATGAACTTTGGGGTGGGTGGGGGTAGACATTAATACACGAGCAATAATGTTTCATTAGTGAGGCGTCTGGCCACAGTTTATAGCCGTTAAGATTTTAAGCGCAACTCTTTGAAACAGCGATTTTTCGGACAGCGCAGAACAAGATCAGAATGTGCAGTCTGATCTTGGATCTACACTGTCCGATACGGGGAAAGATCTATACCAAGAACAGACTTTAAGTAGCTTAATGGTTAAAGGCCAAATAACGGCCAAAAGAAACAATACCTTTTAAAAGTATCGAAAACTATTGTAAAGATGACAACCTGTTTATATGCGGTCGGTTCAAGTGCTAGTCGCTGGCAGGAAAATGCATTTAAAGGAAAATCATACCATATTACAAAAAATGGAAATCATTTCGAAGATGACAGTCTTTTTTTTTTCAAGATCGGTCAAAGTATTATTAGCTGGCAGAAAAATGAATTTCAAAATCAGGTAATAAGTAAATAAAAGAAAGAGCGACCTGGCAACTTTTAATCTACTTTTGAACTTCATTTTTTCTGCCAGCGACTAACACTTCGACAGACTGTACAGTCACAGATTGTCATCTTTAAAATAATTTCCATACTTTTGAAATGTATGATTAAAAGAAAAATACATTTTAACACCGATATTATTTACACTTGGCCGCTATTGTGCCTTTAAATGAATACAAAATCAAGTCGAAAATGATCTGAATTGACTTATTTTACATTCTTTCTAGCGGGAAATGACCTTTTCTTTGATAAAGGACCATTGAACCCGCAGGATGCGAACATCTAACTGATTACTTCCCCCCCCCCCACACACACACACTAAAAATAAACAACAACAGAAGACAACTTTGAAAAACATCATTGCGAAAAATTGATACAAAAAGGACCGCTATCTGGCAATAGGGGGTTTAATGCTTCTCTGTGATGCATTACTTATACCAAGGAAGCCATGATGATAATTATGCATCCATGAAATCTATTTTATCTTAGAACCGGCTGAATCATGAGGTTCACTGGTCCTTGGACAGTCTTAAAATTTACCAAAAGCAAAAAGGATCCATCCAGGCTTGGATCAAAACTTTTTTTTTCTTTTTTCAAATGCATTAAACCCTCTTTTCACAGAGCATGGCTTATATGTTTTTTTTTTAATTTTTCATAGATAAATTATAATCATTAGCCCAATAATCATTTAGCTCTCTCTTCAATTTTTTTTTTGCTTCTCTTAACAAAAGACAATCGATTACTTAGACATTTTAAGCATGTTACAAAAATCTAGATATACGATTTACAGAAAATAGTTATTATTCGTGCAATTCCATCAAAGTGAAAGCGGCCGTGAAGTTTCCACTTAATCTTTGATGTTTTCGTTGGAGCAGGTCCTCCCTCATTTTTGACCCGGGGGTGGGGATATGGGGTTAAGATTACCACCATTCCCCCGCCCCATCCGCCTTGTTTTTGCACTATTTGTATTCTCTTCAAAACGTTTGGGAATTGAATACTGCAGTTGGAAAGCGGTGTGTGGTCACATGTGACTCGTCTCAACCCCAGAGGGCCTATAACAACTATTGTTTCCTTTGTAGCCAATTGTATATCAAGATCAAACTGCACAAAACGTGCGTTATGATCTTTGATTTACACATTCCGCTTTGCATGCTGGAAAAGCGGAGCCTTAAATTTACACTTAGTTGGGTCTTTCTACTACACTGAAATGTACATTGGGTATATTTAGCGTTCTAAGGGCCAAAAATAGATTAATCTTACAATAACACAACAAATACATCTTAGCCAGAAGAGCAAATATTCATCATTATCTTCCGCTAGATGGCATTCTACAAATACACATCTATCTAATATGGGCATGCTGGGTGCAGAAGCGGACTAATTTTTCAAAACGACAACCGTTACTTTGAATTTCAAAATAAAATAAACGTTTACTCATTAAAACGCTACCTTGGTGCGATTCATTCAGCTATGATCAGCTAGCATGTAACCTATGCACCGGCCATTTATCAAAACAGCCCCTACATGCTTGGGTAATAGGCTAATAGCTTCGCTGGAAGCCCTACTTTTCCCGAATATTCGGGGGATGGGTGATGCGTCATAGCAGACAGGTCGAATCTTCGAAGAATATGACATGCGCAGACAACGAATATTCACTTATCTTATGATTGCGGTACTAACCCGGACAAGAGGTTTCATGCACGTCATAGTTGATAATCTTATCAATAACTGTCTGAAGAGTACACTTCATTTAACTCTATGGTCTCTCGGTGCAAAAGACAGTATAGAACGTTTTATTTTGATAAAATAGATTAAGATCGGACTCCAGTCAGTCTGGACTTGTCTTAACACTGTTTGATAAAGTGTAATCATGGCACCGTCCACGACGAGAGGTTCTTATGCGTGATACTCGCGTGTTAATGAAATCATCTGTTCAAAGAGGGATTCACCAAACTGGTTTTAGTCTGTCGAGGCAAAGTCAATTTAAAGACCCTATAGCGGCCAAAAAGTCAATACAGGTATTAAATTGCATTTAAATTAAAACTATATCGTTTAAAAGTATGGAAAATACTGTGAAGATGATAATCTGTTGAAGTGTAGTTGGTATACGTGTTAGTCGCCGGCAGAAAAAATGTATTTTAGAATCAGGCAAAAAGTAAATAAAAGATAGAGTGACCTGGCAGCTTTTAAGCTAGTTTTGAAACTGATTTTTCCGACGCGACTAACACTTGGGCCCACCGTACAATAAACATTTGTCATCTTCAAAATGATTTCCATACTTTTAAATGGTATGATTAAATTTAAATGTATTTTAAGACTCGCTTTGTTTACTTTTGGCAGCTATTGTTAGGTAAAGATACATTTACGTGTATCTTATGTCGTACAATATATGTTAGCTATGGTCTGTGAAAAGGGAGTTGTATGCATTTGCGAAAAGTATCGACCCAGGTCAGCCTGCGCAGTCCGCGCAGGCTGACCTAGGCCGAAACCTTTTCGCTATTGGTCAATTTTCTCTATGCCTAGAGACCAGTTTACCTCATGATTAAGTCTGTTGTTAAAAGAAGCGGCTATTATGGATCCATAAGTATTTCATGGCTTGCTTGGAACCATAGAGCACGGAGATGCATTATGCCTCCTTTTGTCAGAACATGTATCATGTATACGGTGACTGAGACATAAAGGTGAATTGTCATTACGTAAATCAACTTTAAAAAGATAAACTACGACACTTGTGACCTTTCAGCTGATCTTGTCATGTTTTAAAAGATTTTAAGTACTGATTATTATGTACATTGTTAACTATAAGTGCATATTTTTCTGCGTCGAAATACAGTTGCACCGATTCACGGTAGCTCGTTTGTAACATGTACAATTGTAATGAGTGTACGTAACTTACTGATCTAACGGGCTTGGTGCGTCGAATTGATTATCTGTAACTCTTTGATTGATTGATTGATTGATTGATTGATCGCCGCTTTCAACATTATTTGAGTCATATCACGGTGACAGCTCATATATTCACGTATTTCCTGGGTTACAACAGTACTAAGCTAGGGCTCTGAAGTATCATGCCCAAGGACACTCCCACGAAAAGCCCAGTGGGTCCGATGAGGCTCGATCCCGGGATCTCCAAGTCACAAGTCCTAAATTTTGCCACTAAGCCACGCTGGAACCACCCCCCTTCCCGTAAATCTCGGACATTGTTTGTTAAACACCCATTAGCGGCCAAATGTGAAGAATGCGGGTGTAAAGATGCCTTTAGATTTGAGCGGTGCTTTGGCAAAAGGGGGCTTAATGCATCTCCGTTATACATGATACTAACCCAAGTCATCACATAATTATGGATCCATAGGAGCCACTTTTTTCAATAACCAACTTAATCATGAGGTAGATTGGTCCATTGACAAACAGAAAAGTGACAAATAGCGGAAAGTTTCGGCCCAGGTCAGCCTGCGCGGACTGCGCAGGCTGACCTGGGTCGATACTTTTCGCAGGTGCATTAACCCCCCTTTTCACAGAGCATGGCTCATTTAAATAGTACCATTTAGAAGTATGGGAATTATTGTGAAGATGACAGTCTAACCAAGTGTTAGTCGTTGATAGAGAAATGAATTTTAAGACTAGGTTAAAAGTTGCCAGGTCGCTCTATTTTTCGTTTACTTTTTACCTGATCATAAAAAATCATTTTTTTTCTGCGAGCGAGTTACACTAAGACCGACCGCACAATAGCGGAATGTTCTTTTCACAACATTTTCCATACTTTTAAAAGCTATTTAAATTGAAATGCATTTTAACGCCAGCATTGTTTTTTTCTGGCCGCTACTGGGCATTCAAGCCACGGTTCTGAACGTACAACCCCCTAGCTTAATAGCAGTATTAACAATTAGCTACCGGAGCCGGCAATGGATTTGTTTACTGTACGCTCATCTTAGCCGAGCCTCGGTAGCTCAGCCCGTAGCGTTGACAAGACTTGAGAACAGTGGGTTGCTGGTTCGATCCACGGCTCGGCCAAATTCTTTCCAAAGACTGATAATAGTTACTGCGACAGGATTCATTCCTCTCTCACCGCTGACCATTGTTTCGACGATGGTAACGTGGGAAAACAGCCAGTGGCTTGGAAAGAATACTATTCGGAGTACGGGTAGAAGAAACTCCAGGAAAGGATGAATAGGTGCACTTGCCGCCGCGATATAACTGAACTAACGTTGGAAACGGCGTTAAACAACCAATCAATCAATGTACGCTCATATCATTTACAATATTACGCAAATAACTTTTACACATCACTCATTTAGAACAGTTTTATTTAAATAGTTCAATTTATTACCATCGTCATCGGCGAGATCAAACGAATTACCAGCAGTAAATCTTTGTTTAAAATAAAACTCAGATTAACTTTTAAACTTTCAAACACTAAACTCTCCAGTTGCTTTTGCGGACAGTGTAGATCAAGATCAGACTGCACAGAACGTGCAGTCTGATCTTGATGTACAATGTCCGCTACTTGTGACATTTTCTGACCAAACCAACATTGAAACATCAATGATACGGCTGCTTTTTCCTCGATGAACCGGCCCATTTCATTTATTCATGCTCTAAGGGTCAATTAACTCCTATGACTTATTCTAAGTATTCTAATTAAGTCTTTCGCGGGCAATTTAATGAAATAGATCTTTTTCGAGGTCTTTATGTGGATTTCGACTGTATTTGTAGATGATGTTAGTCAAAGTTTAGCATCGAATAGTGGACGGTGTAGATTCAAGATCAGACTGCACGTTTTTTACAGTTCGGTCTTCGCTTTCCGCAAAAGATATTTTAGTCTCCATCAGCAAATGTATGAGTTTAATGAAAACCAGTGTTCAAGTCAGTAGAATAGACCAAAACTATTGCAAAATAATTTGCCTTTTAGCCATATCTTGGGAGACACTGTAAATCCGTGATCTCTATAGCAAGCAGATTTTAAGCGTCGCTAATGTGGTTGCCTAACACAGGTTGGACTGTTGTGGGAAATGTTTTGGGTCATGCTCTATGAAAAGGGCGTTTAATGCATTTAAGAGAACTATCGACTCATATCAGCCTGCGCAGTTCGTGGAGGCTGACATAGGTCGATAGTTTTCGCTATCATCCATTTTCTGAATGTCCAAGGCCCATTCTACCTCATGATTCAGTCGGTTGTTTGACACAATGAATTTTATGGAACCATAATTATGTAATGACCTGCTTGGTATAATACATTACGGAGATGCATTAAGCCCCATTTTTCCAAAGTATGGGTCATTTCTTTTTACCCCGAGCTATAACGTAGAATATCTAATAAGTTTTACACTCTGGACATTTTTTGAAAATGTGATAAATATGATTGTTGAATTTGTTTGAATGGCCAACATTACTTTGAGGATACATTTATACTAGTTTTCAGGCAGTTTTTAAACCATTTCATCTTTATTTTATGAAACTACAATGATTCTTGTAACTTCATGCCAAATGTTGCACCTGATGGCTACAAGATAGCACAGATTACGACTGATAGAAGAAACACTATCATATTTTGGAGGCCTTCCAAACAATCGCGGCTATTGTCGTTTCCGTTTTCAAATGAGGACAAATCCCTTCTGCTTTTCCACCCTTTACACCATATATACTAATAATTTATCTATGTCTACAGAGCTGAGCCATTCTACACACTTTCAAGTTTAACCCTTATCCTGCTACATAAATTAAATGAAACTTTCTTGCCTATAATAAAAACCCGAATAATGTTACTTCAAACTTTTTATTTGGAGAAAAAATATCTCCTTATCGGACAGTGTAGATCGAAGATCAGACTGCACATTCTGTGCAGTCTGATCTTGATCTATACTGTCCGCAAAGGTCAGTTTTTTTCTCTCTCTCTAGTTATAAGAATATGTCATTAAAATTGCATGTATGTCTTTCCAGAGCTTCAAAAGCTCTGGACCAAGTCTCTGCAATGCCACACACAAAAAGAACAAACAACAAAAGAAGCTTTACAAATCAAACAATGAATCGTACAGTCTCGCACTTTACTCTTTTATTTCAGATACCTGTGAATGTGACAGACGCCGAATGGTCAAGTTGGAGCGATTTTGGGGAATGTTCGAGACCCTGCGGTGGCGGACTGTCCAACAGAACCCGGTCATGTCTGGGCGCAACACACACGTGTAAAGGTTCCGGAATACGATATAAGATCTGTAACCAACAGGTAAATCTGCGGCCACATGGCGGTATAACGTTCATAGGCAACGCTGAAGCACAGTAACTGGCCATAACTTCACTGTATGATAGTATGAGCTTATTCAAAGGCCCAGTAGCCGCCAAAAGTTAACATTTCGTGTGTTGAAATGCATTCAAATTTATATCATACATCTAAAATTTGGAAATTAGTGTGAAGATGACTTTATTTGTTTAAAATGATTGATTGATTGATTGATTAAATGATTGATTGATCTCAACATTATTTCAGTCATATCACGGCGGCAGCTCACGTATTCATGTATCTCTCAGGTTTCACCAGTACTTGGCTCTCGGATGTCTTGCCCAACGACTGCCCCAAGAAAAGCCCAGTAGATCGAATGAGGCTCGAACCCTTGGCCTGTAAGTCAGGGGCTCTACACTTTAACACTGAGCCATGCAGGACCTCTGGTTTAAAATGATGTGTATAGACTACTGATGATCTTGTCATAGATGCAAAATGACTACTTTTTTTTTTCTCTTATACTCAGGGCTGTCCACCGAAAAATGAATCTCTGCGAGATCTGCAATGCAGCTCCTTCAATGGGGTGTCGATCAAGGATAATTACTATCACTGGATCCTGCACTACAGTGCGCAGGACCCTTGCGTGCTGTTTTGTAAGGCCATTGAGTCGGGAGCCATCCTGAAAATGCAGCCAGTAGTGTGGAACGGAACAGTTTGTGGGTCCAAAGGGCGCGGCGTTTGCATCAAAGGAAAATGCAGGGTAAATTTTGTTGGAGTTTACATTAAATTGATTTAAAAATTAATTTAAATTGTTGTCCAATCTATTTGAGCCGTACTTTGTGAAAAGGGGGCTTAATTCATCTGTAAAAAGGTATCAACCCATGTCAGCCTGCGAAGTCCGCACAGGCTGATATGGGTCGAAACCTTTTGTTATCGGTGAACTTTCTGCATGTCCAAGTTCCGCTCTTCCTCCAGATTCAGTTAATCGTTAGACAAAATGGATTTAATGGACCCTAATTATGTGACGACTTGCTTGGTATTATGCATCACGGAGATGCAGAACATTGACCAACAGCAAAAAGTATCGACCCAGGTCAGCCTGTGCAGACTGCGCAGGCTGACCTGGGTCGATACTTTTCTGCAGATGCATTAAGCCCTCTCTGCCAGAGCATGGCTCATTCATCTTTACCACTGCCAATGATAAAAGTGGCTATTTATTTTGACAAAGTAGAAAGGGTTTATTTTTATGGATGTGGTATAATTTTATTTTTCTGTTATTCACGACTCAGTGCCAGTCATATATTCAAGCCCACTATCTATTCTCATATTTAAGATTTTAGCACAGAGTTGATATGGAAACTGTAATATGAAGAGCATAATTTCAATGATGTTTCGTGCGATGGTTTTAGCCCATGACGTGAGATGATAACAACAACAACAATGATAACAGATAGTAGTGTTACGAGCCAAGCGTAACGAGAAAGAAAACCAGCAACAAGCCTTTAACAATTAACAATATTTATTAATGAATAAAGACAAAACAGTACAACAAGAGTTAAGTTTGAATGAAATTTTGTCAATTCTTAATCTTAGAACAAGAAATAGAATAAGTCCCTCAAAATTAAGAACTAAGTTTAGACTACAAAAAGTATGAAATTTCTGGTTCCTAAAACCTAAATTAACAATAGTTTTAACTTGCAGATAGATATGAGCAACCTGTTTAATAAAAAGATAATTCCAACTTACGGATGTATATTCCAAATTAAATCCAACACTTTGCACTAATTCTGTATCCTCCAAGCCACAAGTCTAAGTTCAAAATCCAAAAATCACCAAGTAGGTCATTCCTATTTATATCAGCTTGGAAAATTGTAGATTAGTCTTTTCTAGAAAGATGACATCATGGATTGGTAAACAGCTTGTTTACTAACAACCTGTTTCTAAAAATAACCACAATGGAAAAACCAATAAATGTTCCTCATGTTTCTAGAATATTCTGAAAACATGTCACTGTATATCCTATCTACATAACAGTAGTAGTAGTAGTAGCGGCTGATGTTGTTGTAGTAGTATCGTTATTGTCATCATTTTTCTCTAACAGAAAGTTGGATGTGATGACGTCATAGGCTCCAGCAAAGAGACCGATGCGTGCGGTATCTGCGGTGGAGATGGGCGATCATGTGACGGATCACGTGGCGGAGGATCGTCCAATAAAGGGAATCATCAGAAAAAGGAATACGAGTGGGATATTAGATGGAACGCTTGTTCGAAATCCTGTGGTGTAAGTATTTTGATACGAAGTACGACTGTAATTTGGATAGATTAGTGAGAAAAGCGATTACTGATTTGGTGTTATGAATGAATAAATGAGTGTGAGTGTGTGAGTGAGTGAGTAAGTGAGTGAGTGAGTGAGTGAGTGGATGGATGGATGAAGGAAGGAAGGAAGGATCTTGTTGAACATCTATATTGAATCGTTATTTTTTTTTTGGATGAAAAAAAAAAAACCACAATAATATTGCACCATTGATAAATTACTGTTTGAGACAAATCTGATGACTGCTTTCCTCCTTTTTAATTCACCTGAAGAGAACTTGTTAAAATCTGCATTCAGATACTGTATAAGTTATCTCCCTTTATACGTCCCTTGCAGTATGCAAATAAGCTCAACAGGAGCAGAGTGCTGTTGTATTTTGATGTTTATAACAACTGAGGTTGAGGGGAAGTTTTCCTACGATGAGTGCCTAAGTTATTTTCCCCAATTCAGTGCTGTAGCTCAAAAAAGCTATTGTTTTCGACAGATCGGAGTCTAGAGCTCAACAGGTGTTCTAGAAGTTTGTCATTAGAGCGCCTAATGTCGTATTTATTTTTTCATTTCTTCTTAGAGAGGCGTTCAGTCTTCCTACGTAGCTTGTATTCTGTCTGACACGGGTCAGGAAGTGGACGAATCCTACTGTGCTCCAGGTTCAAGGCTCGAGTCTCCGCCTAACAGACATTGTGAGAATGCAGTATCTTGTAAATTTAGGTGAGGTAGTGTGAAGTCATTGTTAAAAACGCTCTTGAACATTAAAACTTATCTTTTTATTAATGAGCCTGATGCCACAAGAACATAACCCTAACCTTCCATGTATTAGACATTTTGTTTAGTTTAAGTTATCTTTTAGAAAACTAAAACAAAAGGTGTTCTTAATATTATAACCAATTATTTGTGGAAACATTTGCTTGTTACTTATTTGTTTGTTTGTCTTTATGGTGTTTAAAACCGATTTTAACATTATTTCAGTTATTTCGCGGCGGCCATTGCACTTATTCATACTTTGCACTGTTAACTTTGTACAATATTCTTCCGAAGCCACTGGCTGCTATCCTACGTATTTATCGTCGAAACAGCAATCAACGGTGAAAGAGGACTGAATGCTATCGCAATGGCTATCATCAATTCTCAGAAAGAAATTGGCCCAGCTAGGGATTCGAACCAGTGATCCACCTGGGATCAATTTCTGTAGGCTATCGACTGAGCTTCCGGTTTCGGCGGTTGTTACTAAGCCTAAATGCATGAAGGCATGTCTTAAAAGGAGAAATTGCTCGGAACGAGCAATTTCTTGTTTTGCTACTTGTTTTCAGAAGTGGTCTGCACCAGGAATGAGCTCCTTTAAGGGTAGCAAATTGGTTGTATACTAATAATTTTCAATGACATTATTTTAGCACTGCATGCAGAATCTCTGTTGAGGAGCAGAGCACATTTTTCCGCTTTCTCTTCCTTTGTACTACGGCTGTCTTTAGCCAGACTAATATCAAATTTGTCATTGTCAGTCTGCACGTTTTAGGCAACGATTCTTTTGACCATCATGGCCTTTAAACAGTTTTATCTATGTAAAAAAAAAACAGACACTCTAAACCCGCTGAGCACGAAATTAAACGAAATAAGAGACATTCTGTCTTTCAAGCAGATCCAAAATCTTACAATATTTACAAGCTCCTTTCACCAGCAAGCTCCTTCCACCAGCATATTTCGTCATATCCGATATCGTTTCCACAAGATCAGACTGTAGGCCCTGCAGTATTATCATGCTGTATGCCTTCCGGACCAAAAAAGCTGAAAATGTTATCGGTGCTGACAGGGTTAATTTTAAAGTTCATTTAGTATTATAGGGGATACCCTTACATGGAAATATGCTGTGAAAGCGATTATCGACAATTTAGATTACATCATAGATAATGAAATAATCATTATAATGCGATCAATTCTAATGTGACTTAGTGTAACGACCCGACATAGGTGTCTTTTTTCAGTGCAAGGTCTTCTATCCTTAATGCTTTCACTTCCGTTGATGATTTGAATTTTAAATGAGTTTTTTTTACGCTGGTTTAGAAATTATTTAACCCTTTATCACACAATTCCAAGTTTTAACATGCCTGAGAAAAAAGCTTTTTGAAAATATAGTGGGAAAAGGAGAAAATACTGGTAACCAGCATTTTCTGCTTTTGCTGTAATATTTCTACCCTTTCAGAAACATAGCACATAATGTAAGCCACATTTGATTTTTCGTCAGCAAATGGTTTCATTTTGGACAAGTCTAAAATTTTGTTGTATGTTAAAGGATTTAAAATTTCGGGGTTATCGGCGAAAACAAGGCCCTTTGCAGACGACGTAGAACACGATCAGACTGCACAGAACGTGCAGTCTGACCTTGGATCTATACCATCCGCTTGTTTAGTGAAACCCTAAACCCTTAGGCTGCTAAGCGCGACTCACTGGCCTTTTGCGGACAATGTAGATCAAGATCAGACTGCACAGAACGTGCAGTCTGATCTTGGATCTACACTGTCCGATCAGGAGATAGCTTTTTCCCCAAAACTACATTTGAAATGGTTAAATTTGGATTTTTTGAATCGGCTTAAAAATTTCATTTCACTTACTTAGCAGGATAAGGTTTAAGATAGAAATCTTTCAGAGTTTCAGTGGATTCTAATTTCAACCGTCGAAAGAGGTCGAGGCTATAATTGGTGCTAAAAGAATTAAAATCACGGCCCATACTTCCCAACAATTCTTAGTATTTTTCTTAAAAAATTCAAAGTAATGCGATTTCTGATTGGATAAACGAAACGGTTAGATTGGATAAACCGAATGGTTAGATAAGATAAACCAAATGGTTAGATTAGATAAACGAAATGGTTAGATTGGATAAACCGAATGGTTAGATAAGATAAACCAAATGGTTAGATTAGATAAACGAAATGGTTAGATTGGATAAACCGAATGGTTAGATTGGATAAATCGAATGGTTAGATAGGTGAAACCAAATAGTTAGATTGGATAAACCATATTGTTAAATTGGCTTAACTAAGTAGTCTAGTCGATCAGAAATTGCCTTACTTTCTAAATCTGGAATAAGACTAAGACTGCAGTTGAAAATGGTTGGTGAATACGGACCCAGGTTACGGCCACAGCTTACTGCAATCGAATGGAACCCAGATATAATGCAGCCAACCAGAATCGAACCCAGTTCTTATGGACTAGAAATAAAACGCCGTAATTTTTTTACCTTGTGACAAATTTCTTGACTTGTTCATCTTGAACGCGTTTACAAATTGTATTTCATCTGTGAATCATTAAAATGAGATTGTGCTTTTAAAGGGAGAAGAAAAACACGTTGTGGGAAAAGCAGAAAGAACTGGTAACCGGCATTCTACAAAGTTTTAAAAGCCCTTTTTCCCAGGGTCGTTAAAACAAAGGGTTTTTTTTTTTAAATAAAGTGTAAAAGAATATAGTAAATTTTATAAAGTCATAATTATGTGACTTTTTTGAGCATATCATTTACTTAGATTTTTATAGCAAAAAGAACGACAGAAATAACAAGACTATTCATCTTAACTTTTTTCGCGGGCGTACTTGATTGCAGATGTAAATACCAAACGGTTTACTCAAGTTGCCACTCGGTTCAAGGAATGAAACTGTACTAATTTTTCTTTTTTTATATGAGATATGAGCCATGCTCCGGTAAAAGGGTGCTTATTACATCTCCGTGATCGCAAGCAAGCCATCACATATTTATGGATCCATAATAGCCCCTTATTTTAAAAACCGATTTAATCAGGAGGTGGACTGGTCGTTGTATTTTCGTAAAATTGACCGATAGCGAAAAGTTTCGGCCAGGGTCAGCCTGCGCAATCCGCGCAGGCTGACCTGGGTCGATACTTTTCGCAGATGCATTAAGCCCCCTTTTCACAGAGCATGGCTCGTATAAATATTTGGATGAAATTTCACCCCGACAATTTGTTTTGCACTAAGTGATACTTTCGTTACCCATTTGCTTGCAGTCGACATTTTTATAGTCTTGCACGCAAGCGCTTGTTTTGTGACAGTCTTCGCCATCTATATACACGTAATGTATCACATTATATTAACCATCCTCTGGCAAATTGGGGTTTAATGCATCTCCATGATGCAGTATATCAAGCAAATTATCATATAAGTATGGATCCATAAAATCCATTTTGTCTAACTACCAGCTGAATTCTGCGGTAGACTGGTCGTTGAACATGGAAAAATTGACCAATAACAAGAATTTTCGCCCCAGTCCGTGCAGGCTGACCTGGGTCGTCGCTTTTTGCAGATGCATTAAGCCTCATTTTCACAGTGCATGGCTCATGTAATGTGATGACAAAGTTTGTCACAATTCAATCGAAAGTGTCTTGCAACAGTCATCGTGACTTAGATTCTTTCCTCTTTAACCGATTAACATTTTTAAATCTCCAACCTACGAAGTAGAGGGGGTATACTGGTTTCACCTCGTCTGTCTATTTGTCCATCCGCCCATCCATCCGTCGCTAGACTCTATCGTTTCCGTGCTATAAATTAAAAGCCGTTTGACCTAGGACGCTGAAACTTTATACAAGCGTTGCTCGTGACCCAAGAGGGTTACCTATTGTTTTCGAGTCACATGGGTCAAAGGTCAATGTCACAAGTGAACTTTGTTTGAAAATCGTTTCCGAGCTCTAACTCAATAGGTGATTGATCTAGAACCCTGAAATTTTATACAAGTGTTACTCGTGACCCAAGGAGGTGCCCATAGTTCTTGGGTCACATGGGTCACACTGAATACAATTTCTGTTCTCTGATTGTGCTGCTTCAGTGACAAGGTGCTGTTTAGGGTATTTGTCCGCTTTCCGCTTTGCGACAGTTCTTGTTATTTTTTCGACTATTTTTGTGGGAGAACTGCCAGTGGCTTTGAAAATTTCTACTCATTACTCTGCTTAAGTGAACCCAAAGAAATAATGAGCAGTTACACAAAAAAAGAAATGGTGCTTTTGAAAATGGTGTCTAACCAAACAATCCTGTATTTTAACGAACTTGAGAAAGGAAGATAGATTGAAAGAAAATGTGGGAAAGGGAGAAAATGCCGGTAACCAGTTTTTTCTCCTTTTCCCACAATGTTTTCTGTGATTTTAATGACAAACCCAGTAATTTGAGACACCTTTAACTGAACGTCTGTAAATTGCTCTCAAGGCAGGCCAAGCTAAAATTCGGTCGTCTCTCGATAATATAACCAGGTTAACCCTAAGGCTGCTAAGCACGACTCACGGACCTTTTGCGCACAGTGTAGATCAAGATCAGAGTGCACAGAACGTGCAGTCTGATCTTGGATCTACAATGTCCGAAATGGAGATATTTTTCTAAAAAAAAAAATAAGTTTGAAATAACATCATTCGTGTTTTTAGTACCGGCTTGAAAGTTTTATTTAACGCATTTAGCAGAATAAAGGTTTAAAAATATTCTTTATATGTAGACTACATGGAATGTATAATTTAGGTGGCACGTGTTCAAGTGGGGATCCTGCAGTCGGACGTGTGGTCAAGGGTTTAAATACCGCCGTGTGGTCTGTGTGAAAGAAGAACGGTCCGGGAACAGGAAGAGGGTTAGTGACCGGAAGTGTAGTGAGGTCAAACCGGCCATAAAAGACCCATGTTACCTTAGTGATTGTCCCGAGTGGTTGACTGGACCTTGGTCAACAGTAAGTATTGACTGATTATTTTGCGTTTAACACTTTTTTTTTTAACATTTTCAAGTTGTATCACTGTTGCCAGTGCACCTATCCATGCTTCCTTGATGTTCTTTTTATAAGTACTTCACACAATAGTCTTCCAAAGCCACTGGCTATGCCACATAAGCGTCGTTGAAACAGTGGTTAGCGATGAGAAAGGAATGAATCCTGTCGCAGTGACGTCAAAAGTTAATGATTAAGTTATAGATTTACTCTTTATAAGACAACCTCTTGTTCCAACAATGGAAAGCTTTCGAAGACATTGTGAGACAAAGAAAAAAAAATGCTGGTAACTGTATTAAATAACTTGTCATGCTACAAGAACGATAACACAATATATACGAAAAAATGCCTACCACGAGTCGCATCCCTTTGTTATCAGCCAGTTCACAGCCACCTTGCCTGTACAGTAAATCTCTCTGAGTTTCTGTGGATTTAATTCTTAGCCGTCGAAAGTGGTCAGGTTTATGACCCGTGCCCTTTGAAAAGGTGGTTAAATGCATTTGCAAAAAGTATCGACCCAGGTCAGCCTGCGCAGTTCGCGCAAGCTGACCTGAGTCGAAACATTTTTGCTGTTGTAAACTTTCTGCATGTCAAAGGACCAGTGCACCTTATGATTCAGTCAATTGTTTTTATATTATTAACTTGATGGAACCAGAATTATGTGATTACTCGCTTGATAAAATACATCACGGAGATTTATTAAATCCCCTATTGCCGAAGCATGGCTCAATATTTGACGCTAAAAGAGTGCGTTGGTTCTTTTGTTGTATATCTCCTGAAATAATGGGTAGTGAAAACCTATAACCTGACTGCACGTTATGTGCCATTGATCAACACTGTTTGCAAAAGCAGCTACTTCCTTGCAGACGAAGCCTTCGGTAAACCATCTGGGAAAAGGGATGATAGTTTCTAAAAAGTAGTTGTTCATTTGTTACAATAATGTCTGCGAAAGGGTTTTGTTCACATGTGCGCCCTTACACTTCTCCAATACTATTTTTTTGTTTCTTCATAAATGTAGTTACAGGTAGCTGTAATTTTTTTTTTTTTTTTGTTATTTTGAAATTTTAGAAGTAAATCAGCCATGCTCTGTGAAAAGGGTTTTAATAAATCTGCAAAAGATATCGACCCGTGTCATCCTGCGCAGTCCGCGCAGGCTGACCTGGGTCGATACTTTTTGCTATGGGTCAATCTTGCGCTTGTCTAAGGACCAGTCTACCTCATGAATCAATCGATTGTTAGACATAATAGATTTTATGGGTCCCAAACTATGTTATGACTTGCTTAGAATTATGCATCAAGAGAATGCATCAAACCCCGATTGTCAGAGCATGGCTCAAATAGATATGAGCAATGCTCTGACAAAAGGGGACTTAATGCATCTCCGTGATCCATGGTATCAAGCAAGCCATCGCATACTTATGGATCCATGATATCCACGTTTTTAACAACCAACTTTATCATGAGATAGACTGGTCCTTTGGCATACATAAAATTTACCAATAGCGAAAAGTTTCGGTCCAGGTCAGCCTGCGCGGACTACGCAGGCTGATCTGTATCGATACTTTTCGCAGATGCATCAAGCCCCCTTTTCACAGAGTATGGCTCATATGTGTATTATTAACTATTGATATGTTTCATGTATTTAGCGCTGTAAAGTTAATGTCACGTATTTTGATTTCTTTTTAGATTTAATTAAGGAGCATCTAACCTTCAACTAGGAGTAAACAATATTTAACCCCTTACCAGACAGTCAGGAGTTTGAACGAGTTTGAGTAAAGGTGTTTTTTTTTTTTTTTTGAAAACATAGTGGGAAAAGGAGAAATGCTGGTTACTAGCGTTTTCTCCTTTCCTTCTCTTCAAAGACAATTTTTACCAATGGAGCCTCGTTCAATTTGTTGTCTGCCAATGCTTTTGATTGAGAATGCTTTTTGTTGTTTGGTAAAAGGTTTAAAAAATTGGTCGTTGTGAAAAAGAGTTATTAATTATTTGGTTTAATTTGATTTTTTCCCGCAGTGTTCAGCATCTTGTGGGATCGGAAAGCAGAAGCGAAAAGTCGTCTGCAGAGCCGCTGCCATGGAAACATGCAACAGTCACAGCAAGCCGGCGGAAATGCAGGAATGTTTCTCCGGAAAGCCGTGCCCAGTCGAGGGGGAAATTATTTTACAAAAAGACGGTAATTCTTTTTTTTTCCAATTTCCGACAAACGATTTAGACAATTAAGGCTTGTTGTAACTCTAATTTAACTTTTAAAGCGCTGAACTCGGCTTAAGCTTAATTTAGCGGGCAGTGTAGATTAAGATCAGACTGCACAGAACGTGCAGTCTGATCTTGGATCTACACTGTCCGCTGCTTCGTTAAATTTTCTGGTTAGAATGACCTTAGAAAAGCAATGTTTCGGCTATTTTTCCTTATCAAAAGGGCCATCTCCTTAATTCAGCGTTCTAAGGAGATTTAAGAATGTTGAACTTTAACTTAGAAGCTTGAATTGTAATCTGAAAAAGCTTAAACAACTATTGAATTTTTACTTTATCGTATTCTCTCCCTTTTTTCAGTGTAATACACTCATAACGAATTTTCTTATAGTACACGCATTTGAGATCAGCATTGTGTGATGTCAAAAGTGACGTCATTAATGCTACTTCCGCAGAAATGAATCGGGGTTACCTAGGACTCTGAAACTTTATACAAGTGTTGCTCATGACCAAAGGAGTGCACCTTTGTTCTTTGTCACATTTGGTTAACTTTATTTGAAATTCGTTTCCGTGCTCTAACTGAATAGCTGTTTAACCTAGGACCCTGAAAATTTATACAACTGTTGCTCATGACCCAAGGAGGTGCCCTATCGCCTTTAGGTCACATGGGTCAAAAGTCGAGGACACTTGTGATCTTTGTTTTGAAAATCATATTCTGTTCTCTGATTTTACTACATCAGTGACATTGTGCTGGTTGGAAATATTTGTCTGCTTTGCGACAGTTCTAGGTTTTTGTTTTTTCGTGGAGGTATGAACACACATTGTTATATAAATAGGATATACATGTAACCTGTTTTCATTATCACTTTCACTCTATATACAGAGTATTCTAGAAACATAAAGAACATTCATTGGTTTTTCCATTGTGGTTATTTTTAGAAACAGGTTGTTAGTAAACAAGTTGTTTACCAATCCATGTTGTCATTTTTCTAGAAAAGACTAATCTAGAATTTTCTAAGCTGTTATAAATAGGAGTGACTTACTTGGTGATTTTGGATTTTGAAGTTAGACTTGTGGCTTTGAGGATACAGAATTAGTGAAAAGTGTTGGATTTAACTTGGGATATAGAACTGTGAGTTGGAATTACTAAATTTTTAAAGAGGTTGCTCATATCTATCTGCAAGTTAAAACTATTGTTAATTTAGGTTTTAGGAACCAGAAATTCCATACTTTTTGTAGTCTAAACGTAATTCTTAATTTTGAGGGACTTATTCTATTTCTTGTTCTAAGATTAAAACTTGTCAAAATTTCATTCAAACTTAACTCTTATTGTACTCTTTTGTCTTTATTCATCAATAAATATTGTTAACTGTGAAAGGCTTGTTCCTGGTTTTCTTTCTCGTTACGCTTGTCTCGTAACAACATAAAAAAAAATCAATTTTTTGTCTGAAACGAATTCGTTAAACCAATGAGACAGTGTGTTACATCATAATTTCTAACTAGAATTAGATAGCAATATACATTGGTTGGTTGATTGATTGTTTGATTGATGGATGAATGAATGATGTTTTAGGCCGCTTTCAATATTATTCCATTCATATCACGGCGACAGCTCACCTATTCATGTATTTCCTGGGTTCCACCAGTGCTAGGCTAGGACGCTGAATTGTCTAGTCCAGGGACACTCCCACGAAAAGCTCAGTAAATCTAGTTAGGCTTAAACCCTGGGCCTCAAGATCACGAATCCTACACTTTACCACTGAGCCACGCAGGACCCCTATTTACATTGGTTGGTGAGTGCAGCCCCCGGATACATTAAACTTATCGAAATTACGTAATGCGTAATACGTTTTTTTTTTTTAATATTTGGAAAAGTACAAAAACGTTATTTTCCTTTTTCCTGGAGCTAAATTCCGGAAGCAATTTCTTAGTTCATCTCCTTGACAGACAAAAATCTGCAGCAGACGACTTCCAAAACATCCTCGTAAAGATATGGATGATTAATAAGAATTAAGATATAATACAAAAATACACGCGAAAACATTGTAATGTTGCAGACATATCAGCATCTTCTCATTGTTAGAGAATCCGGACTTTTAACGACACTTAGAAAGAGAACTTTTGAAAATATTGTGGAAAAAGGAGAAAATGAAGGTTATTAATATATATAACAATACTTGCGAACGCATTATAAATTTGCGGTCATACTGACCCCCTTACCAACAACACAATCTCAACTTTTAACGACCCTTCGGGGAAGAAAAATTAAAACGTTGTAGGAAAAAAAGGAGAAAGTGCTTTTTTCTCCCCATCCCAAAACAAATTTCAAATTTTGAGTCAAATTTATTTTGTCGTCTGCAAATGCATTGAATTTTGACTGGTGCAAAATTTTGTCGTTTGGTAAAGAGTTAGTCTTTACGAGACGGCAAAATTTCAGACTTGACCAAATTGAAGGCATTTGAGACAAACGTTGCTCCAATGCTGGGGTTCTAATTCGATGCTGTTGAAAACATTATGGGAAAAGGAAAAAACGCTGGTTACCAGCGTTTTCTCCTTTTACCACAATGTTTTCCAAAGGCTTTTTCCTCAGGGTCATGAAAAATCGAGGTTTTGTAGTAGTGGGTTAAAAAGTGCCAGCTGAGAGACAGAATCAAAGGGCTGACAGTAGTGAAAGTGGATTTTGGTACAATATTTAGCATTGATAATATGGGATGAAAAATAAGCTTTTCATTATAAGTAAAGTATGTTTATAACATTATTTGCCCAACAAGCTGGAGCAAGAACAGTAGGGTCCGTATTCATCAACCAATTTTTAAGAAAATACCAAGTCTTGCCATTTATTTATTTATTTTCATCTATTTATTTAGTTTTATGTTTATTTATTTATTTATTGAAAAAAATTGAAAGTGACATGGTTTAGCCAATTTGAAGTTGTGTTACTTTCAAAATCCATAATAAGACTAAGAATGTTCCTAAAAATTGCTTGTGAATAAGTACCCACAGAGTTTGTCGGCCTGCCCAGCTGGCTAACTGTAATTCCATTGCTTATGAGGGTGAGTAGTATTTTGGTCCAGTGGACTCAAGGCCCATCGCATCAATCTCGCGCGATGTTTTGTTGGTATGGGATGTAGAATTGTATACAAGTGTGTGGTATATAAGTGCGAGGTGGGAACTATAGTGAAGGTTATGTATAATTACTACCGTAAAGCTGAAAGCAGAATGCGTGGAACACATGCGTATATGCCAGTGTTTGGTTCCAGTTAAAACGGCATCACTAAGCCTATATTAAACAATCTCCTCATTGTAACCCATAGAACGCTTTTCAAATTTAATGGACTTTTTTTTTTTTTAGTGCGGAAAAAAACTGAATTTGTGAAATTTTACAGAATATCTTACAAAAAAGCGAGCAATGTAGATCCAAGATAAGACGACACGTTCTGCATCTAAGCTGTCCGCTACAGGCAGCTTAATCTGAATCTACCTCACCAGCAAAATCAGCTATATATGTGTTAATTTACATTTTTTTTTTACATAATATATCTTTCAGATTCTTCTCTGAAATCCTACGACTCATTTGATGACGCCATGTTACAAGATCTGCTAAATCAACCAAGGTAAGCAAACAAGTGGACCAAAAAATACTCATTTTTACAGGTAACTGTTCAAGTACCGTATTTTACACCCCGCTGATAGAAGCTTGGAAATCATCGTTGAAGAAGAAGTTTGTTGTCCATACGAGCAATAGCTTAATATTGTTTTCCATACTGTTTAACTCTTTCACTTCAAAATATATAAACACAAAATCGTTTGTACGTTGAGCATGCAATCTGATGAAACTTAATAAGTTTTTTATAGCATAGGCTTGGTTTGATCATACATATAAAGTGGGTCTGGAACATGCCAAGAGGTAGCCGGCCAACATTATGTCTAGAAAGATAATTCAAGATAAGTATAGCAGTATATGGCCTGGAATTGGACTTCTATGTTGCAATGTACTCACACGAAGCAAGTACCTGTCTTAATTACACTATCACAATTTGAGTGTCCCATCAGCTGGTTGCTTAACGCATGTTGGATTGTAAATGATTATTTTTGTCTTTCAGGTTTAACTTGTCAAGCTGGGGACCATGCACAGTATCCTGTGGAACTGGGTACCAGTTAAGGGACGTGACTTGTTTACTTGGGGACAATGTCGTGCCAATAACACGGTGTCTAGGTAAGCTATGATGAGGCATTTGGCTGAATTGATGATGATGTTGATGATTGCTTTTAATGCCACAAAAGTGGGTTATATATGACTGAAACCATTCATGAGAGGAGGAGAATGCAGATCAAGATCAGACTGCTAACATGTGACTTACCTTGATTTATACTGTCAGCGAGTACATTCGTGGTCGCGTCCGGAAAGATAAATATTAACATTTCTAACGGCTTTAGCGGTAGTTATTTCACGATTTATTTGTAAATCTGTAATCAACTCGACGAATGAATGTCATGCTGAACATTTTTACACATAACTTCCCTTGTTTTCAGTTTACTATACCCGTTAAAAGTTTTCTTACCTTACACACGTTTGAGATTAGCATTTTGTTTTGTCATATTTGACGTCAATTATATTTCCTTTAGAGAAGTGAATCGATTTTTATTCACGGAAATTAACATGTGTGCATTTACGGTTTTGCATATTTTGAACTAAAACTCGAGATTTCGCAATTTGAGAAAAAGAACCCGACATTTGTTAGCTTTTGAGACAAAACTTTGTTAGACATTTCTTCAAAAAAGGCATGAAGCTCACGAGAGGCCTGCTCAATATTTTTTTGTAGATTCGTTGAATGAAATTTTATCTCAAATGCAAAGTTATCTCAGGCCCTATGTGTATCCCTTTTCTGTATGTTCTCATGGACAAAGGCAACACGTCAAATAAAATTGCCATCAGTTAAACAGTTTACCTGTATCTCTTTCGCTGCCAACTAAATGGAGCCGACTTTTCTCGAGGTCTATAAGTATTTTTTTCGTGTCAAGTGAACTGCGAAAGCTATTCATTGGAACATTGGCACTGAGAGAGTTATGCACTGACTTAACAGTGCAACTGCAGTAAAAAAGCTAACACAGGCATAGTGAATAATGTTACTTTATTCGGTAACGAGAAGTGATACATGTACCTACCTTCCGACTGTCATGCTTGAAAATAATGCTACCTTACAATAGTCATGCTTGAAAATATTGCAGCCTTACGACAATGATGTTTGAAAATATGCTGAATACACCTGTCTTCTCACATTTTATCTAGGACAAAGACCTCACAGCAAACGGGAGTGCCATCAACCGAAATGTCCGTCAGAGTCCTTAACAACGGAGTCCTTTTTTGTCTGGCAACACGACCAGTTCGAGGCCTGTAGTAAAACATGCGGCAGAGGTAATTTATCATTCCCTTACATAAATACGCAGCATTACATTGTGTTAACTTAGACTCGCATTCATCTTTTCAAAGAATAAATCCTTATCGCATTCATCTTTTCAAAGAATAAATCCTTACATACCGGTATTTCGGATTGTATACCTATTTGTTGTCAAAAGAATTAATGTCCAAGATTCTTCAAGTGGCCTCTTGATTTTATTTTGTCTGTTGAACTGCCTGGTGAATTATTTCCTTTCACTTTGCACAAGAATCTTTTTTATTACCGAATTTTGTTGATAGTTTCCTGGCTGTAGCCATGATATCGGTAATTCCAAGAGTTGACATTAGTCGTTAATTCGAATTTCAGTGCGGCTAATATTCTTTCCGAGAAATGATAAGGAACATTGCAATATGATACATTCAATCTCTGTCTCACTTCGTCGGTCTGGCTGTCTGGCCGTCTGTCTGACCGCCCGCCCGCTTGTCCGACTGCCTGTTTGTTACAAGTTTTCCCTTTACGTTTCTGGCTCTGTCGCTTTCTTCATCTTTTCGTCTCAGTCAGTCTATCTGTCTGTCCGTCCGTCTGTCCGTCTCTCTGTCTCTGATTCTCGTCTCTCTCTCTCTTTCTCTCTCTGTGTTTCAATTCTTTCTCTTTCTCTCCGTCACGCTCTCTCTCTCTCTATCTCTGTCACTCTCTCTCTCTTTCTCTCTCTGTCTCTCTCAACCGCTGTTTGTCTGTCTCTCTCTTTCTCTCTCTGTCACCGTCGCTGTCAGTCATTTTCAGTCTCTCTCTCTCTCTCACATTTATATTTCTAAGGTCTACATATATAAGAAGAGTACAAAATGTTGAAGGACCTTCCGAGTACAGAAATGTACTTAGAGAGATAATTTCACCTTAAAGACGGAAATGCCTGGAGCACTTTCGTGTAGTTCCATTTTGCACAATATTCATTAATCCCTTTACCCAACAATCTCGAACTTTAACAACACAGAACAGACCTTATGAAAACATTGCGAGAAAAGAAAAAATGCTGGAAACCTAGTTTAGCGACACTCACAAAGAAGCCTTTTGAAAAGATTGCGGGAAAGGAAAAAAATGCTGGCTACCAGCATTTTCTCCTTTTTCCCACGATGCTTTCTATCCTTTCAAAGACAGTCATCATTATTTCAGTCACATTTAATTTGTTGTCTACAAATGCTTTTAATTTTGACAAGTCTATTTATATATTTTTTTTAATTTGGTAAAGAGTTAACCCTTTACCAAAAGACCGAATGTTGGACTCGTCTGAATTGGAAGCACTTGCAGACGACAAATTAAATGTGGCTCCAGACTTTTGGATTCGTCAGTCAAATGAAAGAAAACATTATGGAAAAAGAAGAAAATGCTGGTTACCAGCATTTTCTCCTTTTTCCACAACGTTTTCTATAGCCCTGTCCGTCAAGGTCGTTAAATCTCAGTGTTTTGTGGTAAAATGTTAAATTCTTAACAGAGGAAAAACATTTTAAGAGACTTCAGTTCTGAAACCATTTACAAATGACAAATTAAATATGTCTAAAGTTATTCAATTTGCCTTAAAAAGGTAGAAAAGATGTTGCTATAAAGATATTAGCCATGCTCTGCTAAAAGGGGGCTTGATACATTTGCGAAAAGTATCGACCCAGGCCAGCCTGCGCAGTCCGCACAGGCTGACCTGGGCCAAAACTTTTCGCTATCGGTCAATTTTCTGTATGTCCAAGGACCAGTCCATCTTATGATTTGTTTGATTTTTCAAAAAGGTGGCTATTATGGATTCATAATCATGTTATAACTTGATTGGTAATAATCCATCACGGAGATGCTTTAAGCCTCCTTTTGCCAGAGCATGACTCAATAATGCTACCAGCGTTTTCTTCATTTGCCATTATGTTTTTTAAAAGTTCTTTTCCTCGGGGTCGTAAAAATATGAGATTTTTCCTTAATTAACCCCTTGTCCCTTTTTTTAACCGAGCCGTGTGTAAAGGGCGTTTGAAACTGTTGTGGGAAAAGGAGGAAATGCCGGTGACCAGCATTTTCTCCTTTATCCACAATGTTTTCTACCTTTTCAATAAAAAAAATCCACATTGTAAGTCGTATCTAATTTGTGTTTTGCAGCAGCTTTGAATTTGGACAAGTTTAAATATTTATCCGTTGTTTAGGAGTTATACTTCTACCACACAGTTCCGACCTACAACGACCCTGAGAAAAAAAAAAGAAACTTTTGAAAACATCGTTGGAAAAGGGGAAAATGATGGTAACCAGCATTTTTTTCCATTTTCCATAATGTTTTCTAACCTTTTTGGAAGAAAAATTCCATTGTTTGATTCTTGCCTAATGTGTTGTCTGCAACGGCTTTCAATTTGAACAAGTCTAAAAATTTTTCGTCTTTCAGAGAGTTAAGTGTAAAATTGCAGAGCATTAGTGTAAATGTAGGGGACAATATACCTTAACTTTCTTGCCATCATCAAATCTTTAGATAAAAAACATGTCATCTTTTGATTTTATTTTAAAAAGAAGGTTTGCCTTAAGCGAATGAAAAGGAAACAATCTGCAAATACATCTTAAAGTGGGAGGGAACATTGCAAATGCGACCGGTACCATAAAAAGACCCTGCCAGGAAAGCTTTAAAAAAAAAAGAAATCCGAAAATCATAAAATGCTGGATACCAGCTGGTAGCAGGTTTAGACAAGTCTAAAATGTTGTCGTTCATGAAAAGGTGACCCTTTACTAAACGATTACGTATTTTGATGACCTTGAATACGGTTTTGAAAACATTGCCTTGTCCATGGCAAGCTTCACACTGCACATGTTCGCAAATCATACCAAAAACCGATGTATATTCACATAACAATGCTAGCTTTGATTGGTCGAAATAAGGCAAGTTCACCAATCAGATTGCTTGGAATTGGAAGAAGAGGAAATAATATCCAATGAGGTTCGTTGGTACAGTCGCACCGAGATTTGAATCTGGAACAAGTGCATGTAAGCAGGCTCTGATGCATTCGAATTATGCTATTCTCGGAAACCCTATCGGCCTTGTTATTGAAATAATTGCCGACAAGCTTGCAAATGATGTATCATTATCTGAAGAAGATATTTTCGCTGCCGTAAATAGTAAATGATTTGAGCCATGCTATGTGAAAAGGAGGTTTAATACATTTGCGAAAAGTATCGGCTCAGGTCAGCCTGCGCGGACTGCGCAGGCTGACCTGAGTCGAAACTTTTTGCTTTTGGTAAAGTTTCTGCATGTCAAAAGACCGTTTTACCTCAGGATTCATTTGGTTGTTAGACAAACTGGGTTTTATTGATCAGTGATAATGCCATGGCTTGCTTGGTATAATGGATTACAGAGATGCATTTAGTCCTCTTTTGCCAATGCCTGGATCATATCTATTTTTGTCAGTTTTGTAATAGATGATAGATGATCTTTAATAGTCTTTGCTGATATGGGAGAACTTCATGCGTATTGTTGGCTGTGATGATAGAATTCAGGGTCCATATTTAACAATTATTCTGAAGTAATTTCTTAGTCTTATTTTCCAGAAATTTATAAATTTGAATGTAACACAACTTCTGATTAGCTTAACCATTTTGATTAGCCTATCAGAAGTTGTGTTAATTTCTCATTTGGAAAATCTTTAGAACATTATAGATAAATACTCACACTATACACGTTCTGAGATCCGGTTGCGCAGTCGGTAGCGTACAGGACTTCATTGCTTCGAATTCCCGGCTCGGCCAGTTTCTTTCCGAGGATTGATCAAAGTCATTGCAACAGGATTCATTCGTTGCTCACCGCTTATCATCGTTTCGAAGATGGTTACATGTATACAGGGAGGCAGTAAGTGGCCTGGGAAGAATAATGTGCGAAGTGCTGGCAAAAGAAACTCTAGGAAAGCATGGATAGGTGCACTGGCGTGAAACACGATAAAATTAACTTTACCCTTTGCTGATGGGGGAGAACTTCATGCGTTTTAGTTTGCAGTGAGGTTGAAATTCTTATTGCCGTTGTTTTCGTATGTATTGTATGAAAACCATCCTTGTTATTGTATAGGTTTTGCTTGACTCGGACTTGGAAAATAAAGCTTTGGATTTGTCTAAATAAAAGATCCCCTGACCGAAATAATAAGTTCATGCTCTGTGAAAAAAAAGGGTGCTTAAATCATTTGCTGGAAACCTTTACCCATGTCAGCCTGTGCGGATTGCAGGTTGGAATCTTTTTGCTAGTTGTAAATTTTCTGCATGTCTAAGAATCATTCTAACTCATCATTTAGTCGGTTGTTCGGCATAATTGATTTTTATGGATCCGTAATTATATGATGGCTTGCTTTGGTATAATGTATCACCGAGATACCTTCAGCCTTTATCACACAATCTCGACTTTTAACGACCCTGAGAAAGAAAGCTTGTGAAAACATTGGATTTCTGGTTCTTCATTCAATACATGTAATAGGTTCACTTAATTTGGGCTCAATGGCTAAATTAAAGACTCACTAAATGTACATATAGAGTTAAGCATACGTAGGAGTAAGACAACAGTTCTGACACCCATTCCACAGGTCGGCGATTCCACTGCGCTCGTGGCGATCATGCTGCTTCTCCAAAATCTTCCGAATCGCCGCAGAAGCGCTGACATGTGCAACATCTTGGAGCTTAAGCGTTTCCAACACGTTTATAATACGCTTCAATCACGATCTCGCTGCGCTGGTCACGATCCTGTCACGTCGTTGTTGCGCTTCTACGGCGCTTAAGGTATTCCCAAGACGCTTCTACTACGCTTCCACTACGGGATTTCAGGCTTACTACGTTGCTGCTACGATCTTGCTACGACCTGTGCGCAGGAGCTGCGCTTCTTTTGCTCGTCTGGAACGTTTCTATACAGAATCGGCGATTTTAATGCGTTTGCAGCAGCTGACCATCGGTTTTCGAAGAAAATGGATCGAATTGCTGCAGTAGCTGTGCTCCAGCTTGCGGCTATGAACAATAGGTTGATAGTGTTGGGTGTTGCTTTTATTACGACGGGCTGCACTTTCGCTACGTTATTCGCGCTGCGGCTACGATTCTACCGCGTTCACGAATTTCTTGCTACGCTTTTACTAAGCTTTTGTGGCGCTTCGAGCCCACGGCGATCCCGCTACGTAAATTTTAAGCAAGGTCAAAACAAGCGTCGTGAAGTGGCGATCATGAAGCTTTCGATACGCTTCTATCACGATCAAGGCGTTTCTACTGCACTGTTGCCGTTTCCCCTACGATTCACGGCGTTTTGACTAAAATTTCGAAGCGTAGCACGATCGCGGCCAAGTAGAATGGAGGAAATTCCGGACCAGTGCTTCGGTGCCGTTTTGGTAATTGATAATAAGCACGGAATAAAGTCAAGCTTTCACGTAACAATTTTGTTTCATCCCTCTAGCTGAACTTTTTACACTGACATAATTACTTCCTTAACTCTTTACCAAACGACAAATTTTGGTCTTGCCTAAATTGAAAGCATTTGCAGACGACAAATTAAATGTGGTTCAAATGGTGATGTTTATCTTTGAAAGGGTGAAAGAAAAATTGTTGGAAAAGGAGAAAATGCTGGTTACCAGCATTTTCTCCTATTCCAACAATGTTTCCAAAGGGCTTCTTCCTCGGGGTCGTTAAAACTCGGGATTTTTTGGTAAAAGGTTAAAATATCATTACACTTGAATATCTGGACTTCCTTTCACTAAACTGCGTACGCACGAAATTTGCGTACGCATTCAAGGTTAGTCTGAAAACAAGTTTCAGTAAACTGCATAACTTTACGACTTGGGGAGAAATTGGCATAACTTTACACCAGTTCATACCTTTTGGTAAAGCAGTGATCGTATGTGTGTATATACGATCTCAAATAATTTGTGTAAATCTACACAGTAAAGTGAAAGGCAGCCCATGGCCCGTATTCACCAACCATTCTTTGTCTCATTCTCCAGAATCGTCTAAATTTGAAAGTAACACAACTTCTGATTGGCTAAAACATATAGCGTTTAGACATTTCTGGTTTTTCATTTAAAACACTTAAAACTTACTTTGCGCTCGACGGGAAGAAGAATCACTAAACACACCTGGAATTAAGCGGCTCCAAGAGAGCGACAGCAGTTCCGTACAAATACGTCGGTTTCTTTTTTTTTGTCTATGGAAGTGAACAAGGAATGAAGCCAAACTTTCTTTCACGTAACAATTTTGTTTCATCCCTCTAGCTGAACTTTTTACACTGCCATGATTACTTCCTTAACTCTTTACCAAACGACAAATTTTGGTCTTGCCTAAATTGAAAGCATTTGCAGACGACAAACTGAATGTGGTTTAATTGGTGATACATGTATTTATCTTTAAAAGGGTGAAAGAAATATTGTTGGAAAATGAGAAAGTTCTGGTTACCAGCATTTTCTCCTTTTCCCACAATGTTTCCAAAGGGGCTCTTCCTCGGGGCCGTTAAGTATTCGGGATTGTGCAGTAAAGGGTTAAAAATTCAGCCAAATTACATGTGAGGAAGGAAATTTTACAAAAATTCCCAATGTTTTGTCTCCAAATGTCAACATGTACAATTTTTTTTTTTTACATTTATATAAGCGATGATTTTCGAGGCCTTTGGTACAGTGACCTTTTTCGAGGTCGAGCGAGTGCTTGAAGTTTGTGAGCACCCGAGGCACCTTTTACTGAACTGCGTAGATTTACGCATTTTTGGGGGGGATTGAATATACACACATACCCAAAGATATGAAGTGGCGCAAAATTATGCAAATATTCACTGAAATTGTAAAGTTATGCAGTTCAGTGAAACTTGTTTTTAGACTTAATGCTTGCTTACAAATACTGCGTTCGAAAATTTCGTGCGTACGCAGTTTAGTGAAAGGTACCCCTGACCTGTACTTGTTTATCTCAAGATGTAAACACCATTTCGGCAAACTATTTATTTCTCAGCCAGAATTAATCGGTCTTGACCAATAGTAACAGAAAAAGTTTTTAATTGCCTTTGGCACTATTTTGGTCCATTCTTTCTGTGCGAAATATATTAAACTGACCTTATTCGAAGGCTATAAATGCTATCAACTAAGACTGGGATAAGTTTTCTTATCATATAGGCTTGACTAACAAGCGGACGGTATAGATCCAAGATATGTGCAGTCTGATCTTGATCTATGCCGTCCGCAAAAGCACCTGTTTTTGTCAACGGCACTGGAAAATCACGCTCTTTTCTTGCAGGTATACAGAGAAGCATACTGTTTTGTGTTGACATTCGAAATAACCGTACAGTACTGGACTCGAATTGTGACATGCTGATACAACCCGAGCGAATAACAAAACATTGCAATTCCATTAACTGTCCGCCTAGGTAAGTCTGTATGGATTTAGACCACGGTTCCGATAAATCAGCCAATCGGGGCTCTGAATTTAGATTATAAATAGCTATACAAAACTTTATCATTCTACGTGGTCTAAGTCGGATACACAAAGCTCGTGGGTTGTCTTTTACTGGTACCCTTTGTATCTCCCGTACCTGTCTGACAGATAAAAGAAAAAGACGAAATGGAGATTTTTTTGTGATATTTCTTAAAAAATGAATTGTTGATACGAAGATCGATAAAGGCTGTTGGTTAAGAGATTGTCTATTTGATATAGACAACACCTATTCTTGTCTATCCTCTACATAGATGATAATTGTTTTTTTCCTTAAAAAAAATGAAACTTCACTTAGTCATGTCCAAAATCGATAAAATCAGTCTTCGTGGTAACGAATTAAATTAAAATCTCTTGGTCCTCCATCAAAAGGAACCAATTTCCTTATCTTCAAATGCTAAAAACTGGTACGAGTTAATTTTTTACCCTTTACCACACGACAAAATTTACACTTTTCTAAATTGAAAGCATTTGTAGCTGACGTGGTAAATGTAGAAGTTGTCTATGAAAGGTCGGGAAACATTGTGGGAAAAGGAGAAAATGCTGGTCACCATCATTTTCTCCTTTTCCCACTATTTTTTCAAAAGCTTTCTTTCTCAGGTGCGTTAAGATTCAAGATTGTGTGGTTGATGGTTAATCAGTCTTCCAAAGTGTATATCCATGGGAAAAAAAGTTGCTCTCTCGACAAAATTTATGTGATATTATCAATATTTTTGACCCAACATCAAACCAGCTAAAGTATACAATTACACTGCACAGAGATGCAAAACTGCTTGGGCATTAAAATTACAGCAGTTAAATTTATCAGGTTGTCCATAGTCTACATAGATTTTTGTTTCTATTATAAGAAGAATAGAGTGTGAGAATCAATGAATAGTAATAAGAAATATGCAATAGATAGCATTTGAAGACAATTATCTTATCTCTTTCAAATCTGATGGCGACTGTAAATATCCTTCGCGGTCGGCGTCGAAAAAAAAATGGAATGGTATCTAGTTGTCAGTGGTTAAAGGAAGATATAGGGGATATTTGTCTTTTTTGGTGAAAGATCGAAATTTATTTCATCGAGTGAACATTATCGGTATTTTTTTCAGGTGATGAAATAAATTTCGATCTTTCACCAAAAAAAACAAACACCAAATATTTTATTTATTTCATGCCTCTAACCCCTTTTTTGTTGGGACTTTAATCAAAATCCAGTACGGTTGTTTTCGGCAATTTCCAGTGGCGTACCCCTCCACACATTAGAACGCATTGCGATATTACGTAAAGCGCGAATAATGTAGGGTAAATGCGCATAAATTACGTGATGTTCCCGTCTGGTTGAATGGCATGCACTGGTTACCTAGGTAACTATTGCGCAGTAACCACTGTTTCTGCTTTCAGTTGAAGAGTTACGGAGACATTTACGGTTAATTTTTACTGGTCGGAACCATGAATTGTCAAACCTAATAATCCACCATTATTTTCCGATAAGCTACTGAAAAGCATGAAATAAATGTTGAATATTACCAACAAGCCTTAAGGCAGGTTACGGAACGTTATGGCTCCCATTTTGTATATCTTCAGCTCGCTTAGTAGCTATGTATGTGATTATATCTCTTGCAATTGATGTATTTGTTGTGGCTGTGGTTTTTTTTCTCATTTACACTTTGAAACAGTTTAGTTTTGTGAAAATTGTTAAGAGTTATGTTTGCAGTATGTGCTTTATTAGTATCAGTATTTAACTTATTCATGTGCATTTAGCTTTGACCGTTTACAGAACAATCTCAAGAATAATGCTTTTAAAAAAAATCAATCTTTTTTAATCTTTCAGAAAGGAAATCCATTATTTGAGACAAATTTCCGTTGATGTTTGTAAGTGCTTCGAACTTGAATAATCGCAAAATTTTGTCGTTTATCAAAGATTTAACAAATCATTTCAGGTGGAAGGTTGGAGAGTACGAAGAATGCTCTCTGCCATGTGGAGGCGGGCGCCAGTCACGTGACGTGGACTGCGTGATGACAACATCATATGGCGGAGTACAAAAAGTGCCAGAATACCGCTGCCCTGATCCCATACCATTTTCAGAAAGGTCATGTAACACACAGTTTTGTCAAGCCGAGTGGAATACAGGATCATGGGGCGAGGTTGGTTGTCTTTCGTTTTTAGGCTCGGGTGTTTCCAAAAAAGAAAAACAAAGGTATTGTCATTGACCTGTCGTCGTACTTGTTGTTTGTATTGTCATAGACGTTTTCATGTAAAAAGATGACAATTGCTCATATCTTTGTTTTTTCTGAAGATATTGCAGCAAACTTGGAGTAATTCTTAGCTGTTAAGGGGGTAAACAGTTGTTAAAAAGGGGAGGTAACACTGAAGTGTTTATGACATGGTTAATTTTTTTTTCAATTTAGGTTTTTAATTTAAAAGGCAGTTGCAGTCGATCGTCGGCATCCGTATGCGATGTCGTTGTTTTAACCATTGTATACAGATGTTCAGATATAAATAATAGGCGCCATTCTTAAACAAACAGTAATTTGGTAATACAAAGAATGTTTCTTCCTGTGTAAAATTAGGATATCGGTTGCAAAAATGTAATTTTGTGCTTTCATGGTAAAGAACAATACCAATTGAAAACTCATGTTTTAAGGATGGCACCCCAATAGATAATATTGTCCGATAAATTGAATACAGATATGATTCGCATTTAAGTTTAACTCTCTCAGAGTCAAATGTATAAATTTATCCTCGTTTTGAGGCTGGAAAAAAATCCACTAAAACCATGAAAGATTTGTTGTATCTTATAGCTTTCACTGAAAAAGCGGACCTTGTCTTTATTCTAAGAATGTGCTAGCATAGCGCACAGTAAAGATCATTTAAGATCAGAGTTGATCTATGCAGCTCAGTATTCACCAACCATTCTTAAGAATGTAATAAGTCTTATGCAGAAGAATTTTCTAGATTTGAAAGGAACACAACTTCTGATTGGCTAAACCAAATGTTTAGCCAATCAGTAGTTGTATTTCTTTCAAATCTAGAATATTTGTGAGATTTAGATAAAGAATATTCCTAAGAAGGGTTGGTAAATACGGACCCTGTTTTTTCTCCTTGTGCTGTAGCCGTTTGGTTTAGCTATTTAGAAGTTGTAGTTCTTTCAAATCTAGAAAATTCTTGGGAAATAGACACAGAATATTCTTGGGAATGGTTGGTGTATACGGATCTTGTTTTGGCTGAAACTGTTAAACTTTCATTCTTCTCATCCTTCTACTCTAACTTTTCTTTATCTCTCAGTGTTCTGTGACATGCGGATTGGGGACAGAATCCAGGGCAGTATACTGTGTCAAACTGATGGGTTTCGGACTGCAGGTGAACGTGTCAATGACAGAATGTCTCGGACCCAGACCTTCAGCCGTTAGAGAATGTGACTTCGGCGACTGTTACAAATTGCAGCATTTACCGGAAATTACAGAAAAGAACGGTACATTCATACAGATAAAACGCACGAAACGGATAGACATATATGTTGGAGAACTGGCGACCATCCTGCCGAACCAGCCAGTAAAAATTAAATGTCCGGTTAAGAACTTTCAGAGAAAGCTTATATTCTGGACAAAAGATCGAAGACTTATACCGCAAGTGGGTCGCGTGCGCGTGTCATCAAATGGCGCCCTACGTATAGCACGTGCAAATCCCAAAATAGACGGTGGCGTGTATACGTGTATAGTTGGCATGTTAAAAGCCAATGTAGAAATAAACTTCCATTCAAAAAAGGAAGCCAAAAAGAAAGCAGTGAATATTTTAGAATCCATTCTGAAAGAAAACTTATTGAATGAGGAATTTAATAAAAATCGACCTCAGGCTGATGAACAGCGAAATGTTGTCAGTGTAGAAAAACAAATGAAGTTACTTACAAGTAATTCACCAAAATCTAATAGCATAATTGACTATTCAAGTTTCACAACGTCTGACTGGACTTCTTGTTCTGCTACTTGCGGGTACGGGACCCAGTCACGGTTTGTGACGTGTAATCACGTGACAGAACGATATATCCGGTTACTGCCAGAAGAAGAATGCCTCAAAAAGGGCATGAAGAAGCCTACCTCAGTCCAGAAATGTGTTGTTCAAGAAGAGTGTCCAAGATGGTCAGTTGAGGAATGGTCAACGGTAAGTAGATAGGCCAGACAGCCAATAAGAATATCCGATGGTAACTCGTTACCTACAGAAATAAATATGTAAAACACAACTCTTAAAATAAACTCTAGACAGAGGATAATCTACATTAATTTAGGTTGTCCAATCTGACTTTAGAAAGCACTAAGTGGACACTTAAGGATGTGCTTGCTTAAGATTCTTGCTTGCTTAACAGAGGTACATTTGAACATACTTGCCTTCTCTTGGAACTCAATTTGTGCTGATTTGATACAGATTTAGTGCTTAGTGGAAGCGACAGGATTCATTCCTCTCTCACGTTGCTCCTTGTTTCGACAATGGTTATTGGGCGAATCAGCCAGTGGCTTTGGAAGAAAATTTTGCGGAGTTCTGTAAAAATAAACCTCAGGAATGCATGTAAATGTGCACAGGGCGCCGCGATAAAAGTATAGTAATGTTGGAAACGGTGTCAATCAAAATGCAATCATACAATCAATGAAAACCGAATTGTTTTATTCGAACCCCCTGTAAGCCATAGCGTTAATATCATATCATATTGCAAATCAGCAATTCTTTGTATATGAAAAAAAGGGTGTGAAACAATGATTACTTACTTCAGTTGCTGGCCAAAACGCGAGTATTGACTGCTTTAATTCATTTTCACAGTGTTCATCCGATAGCTGTGTCGAAGATGGTTACGCTGAAGAAATCAGGCGGTTGTACTGTAAATATCAAAATGGCACCAACACCAAGTATAGTCATTGTGATCTGTCTGTACAGCCAGAGTACAGGAGAAAATGTGAACATTCCGAATGTCAGGCGGTTTGGAAGACATCCAAATGGAGCGAGGTTGGTATTTATGATGCTTTACTCTATGTAGACAATATACAAATGAGCCCAGCACTGTAAAACTTGAGTTTAATGGTTCTGCAAAAATTATCGACTCAGTCCAGCCTGCGCATTCAGTGCAGGCTGACCTGGGTCGTAACTTTTAGCATTTGGTAAATTTTCTGAATGTCAAAAGACTAGTCTACATCAGGATTCACCCGATTGTTAGACGAAATGGATATCTTCTACGATTTATCAAAATATATGTCAATAAAAATTTGTTATTATATAGCATGTGAGTCACTTTTTATAGGCTTTTGCAATTCCATTGGTCTATCATAAAATACTGAACTCTTCTTGCTTGATCATCGGACACCATTACTAAAAATAGCAAAGTTGCGCATCGCCTCTATCATATACGATATAAGTTCTACGCATTTTTATGCTCTTTTTAGAAACGGTGTCCGATGATTGAGTAATGAAAAAGTCGGTGTTTCTTGACGAACGATTGGAACTGTAGTAGTCTATGTTCCTATGTTGTGTGATATGCCTAATTAAGTCTCTGGAAAAAATCATTTGAAACTTTTGACAGTAATCTTCTTCAGTTGATTATCTCATAAAGTTTCATATTTAATATCGGTATGATAACAACCATCTTTCAGTCTCATCGGTATGATAACAACCATCTTTCAGTCTCATCGGTATGATAACAACTCTCTTTCTGTCTCGTTGATATGATAACAACTCTTTTTCAGTCTCATCGGTATGGTAACAAGTCTCAGTGTCATTATTTATTTTTTCCAGTGTTATCCTAAATGCGGTAAGAAAGGTTTCAAATCGCGGACCTTGTCTTGTATTTGGGTACCCAGTAAAAAGCCAGCATTCGACAAGTGTGAATATAAACTTCGACCATCTGTCTCAAAGTCATGTAAACCAACATCTTGTAATCTAGGTAAGTAGCTGTCTCTATTTGATCATATACTTAAACCTTATCCTGCTAAATAAATGAAATGAAACTTTCAAACTGAATGTAAAAACCCAAATTTTGCTATTACATGCATTTTTGGAGAAAAGATATCTCGTTATCGGACAGTGTAGATCAAGATCAGACTGCACGTTCTGTGCAGTCTGATCTTGATCTGCACTGTCCGCAAAAGGTCCTTGAGTCGCGATTAGCAGCTTAAAGGTTAAAATATGAACGGCGATTTGGAGTATTAATAAACATTTCTCAAAAAGAAAAAAAAAAGTTTCGTGTGAAAATTTTTAACTATGCTCCTTTAAAGTACTTAAAGCAATAAATTTGTAATAACATTTCAAAATTTTAGGAGATCTTTACTATTTTTGAACAAGGCAATATTGAAAATGTTTGCATTGTCAATTCATGAATAAATCATATGAGGCATGCTCTGTGAAAAGTGGGTTTAATGCATCTGCAAAATGTATCGACCTAGGTCAGCCTGCGCAACCTGCGCAGTGCGCGCAGGCTGCCCTGGGTCGAAACTTTTTTGCACTGCGTAAATTTTCCGCATGTCCAATGATTATTTTACATACGATTGATTTGGTTGTTAGACAAAATGGATTTTATAGATCCATAATTATGTGATAACTTTCTTGGTTTTACTGCATTTCGATTACGTAATAAGCTCCTTTTTTTTCAGAGCATAGCTCATATATTTATTTGTTTTCTTTGTCAGCCCGCTGCGAGGATTCGTCTGAGTATTGCAGTCTAGCAGGCCATCTTAGAATGTGCCGATACTTAAGGTTTCGACGCCGATGTTGCGCAACGTGCAGAAGAGCAAACTTTTTTCTTCGGAGACTGTGATGAGACTCTTACGAGACTCCGATGAGACTTCAATGAATTCATTACCTTCTGAAACAGATTTTGTAGCAGGCGACTTTGAATGAAAAATATCCTTGTCGAATATATATGGAGAGTCAATAGGGGTCAAGGTTTTATACTTGATCACGAGTGAAAAAATTGTGTCAAAAAGAAGAAATGGCTCATTTTGAGCGATAAAGTCTTTTACCGCGATGTTTTCAAAAGGGTTTTTTGTTGCAGTACGAAAAGCGTCGTCTACTTGGAGGGAAATGGACCTAACATTTGATGAAACGCCAGTGTTAATATTGCCATAAGGAAATTTGTTCAGTGAATGCAGCTATCCTCGATAGACAGACACAAATGTGCCATGCTCTTTGAAAAGCGGCTATCATGCATCTCCCAAAAAGGTTTCGACCCTTGTCAGCTTGCCCTGTCTGCGAAGGCTGACCAGGTCCGAAACCGTATACAATTTTGTCACCTTTTTGAATGTCCAGTCTACCTCTTGATCCAGCCGGTTGTTAGACAAAATGAAATTTATGGATCCATAATATGTTCTGGCTTGCTTGGTATAATGCATAGCCCGTATTCAACCAACCATTCTTTATTACATTTACAGTCAAAAGCTAGACTTTTAAAAAAGTAACACTATTTCTGATAAGCTAATCCGTTTGGTTTTGTCAAATAGAAATTTCATACTTTTACCAAACATTTTAAAGGTCATTCAAATTCAGCTTTGGGGTATTATTGCGGACACTGTAGATCGAGATCTAACTGCACCATCTGATCTTAGATACATAGATTTCACTTCTTTGTAACATATTCTAGCCAAAACAGCCTTGGAAGGCATTATTTTGACTTTTTTGCCGGATTAGAAATGTTGATTTTATTAGTTAAGCATTCTGTGTTTGAAACTGATCAAGAATCAAACATGCATTTCCCGTCACTCGTGAAAATATTGCGTTTTCAAAGCTGTTTTTGGCAGATAAAAGATCACATTATTGGATACTGTAGATTAGACTTAACGTTCTGTACAAATCTGATACTGACCTACACTGTCCCTAAATGCGTAGTGAGTTTGGCTCAGTATCATTTGGCAGGATAAAGTTTATATACGTGCAAAAAATTAATTAAGCACATTTTACCTTCTGCCAGACCACAAAATTTTAAACTAGTCCAAACAAAAAGCCTTTGCAGACGGCATATGAACATTTCTCATATGTTTTTTCTTGAAAAGTTTCTGTTATTTTCTCCTGTTACCAAATTGTTGTCAGACGTCTTCCAAAGCCTTCAAAAACTAAATTTCAAACCAGTCGTCTGCAAATACCTCCAATTTCGACCAGAATAATTTTTTTTTTCTGTCTGGCAAGGAGCTGCCAAACAAATTTCTTTATTTCTTTTATATTTTCGATGTCAAAATATACAAGCTCATTGCAAATTATTGTCAAAGTGATTTATGCCATAGCTAAGACTTATAACATAAATGGCTCATATATAAAATTTGAGTGCGTAAGTACCACTTCTGATTGATAAAAGCATTTGGTAAGTCAATCAGATATTGTGTTAATGCGTGGCTAAACCATTTTGTATAACCAATGAGGAAGTATGTTATCTTTTTCCTACATTTATATCTAAATGCAACGTTTTATGGTCTGAAAATACAAATGGATGTAAATCGATTTTGTTTATTGATAAAAGTGCCATAAAGCTTCCAAAACTTTTGGCAAAAAATAACTTATGGAAAAAAAAAGTCTGTTTTAATTTTCTGTCTATGATCATTGAAATGTCGTTCATTAGAAAGTTTCATGTACCAAAAAATAACCTTGACCAAAAAAACATAAAATTAAAAAAAAGAACAAGAAAGTGAACTTAAACACGAAACAATGCTTAGAACTCGTATGCGCAGCGATATGAAGTGACCAACGAAATAAAATGTCTTACAAATTTTTGTGTATCGCGAAATTACGTACACAACGAATAAACATGTGTTGCGAAATAAAAAGTACCATGAAATTACATACACAACGAATTTAAATGTTCAACGAATTCATGGTTGGAGCGAATTTATAATTGTCGTGAAATTATATTCACGTCGAATTCTTACCTACAGCGAACAAAGGCGTTGCTTGAAATTACATAACCGACAAATTTTCGTGTTTCACAGGAATGCTCTCTAGTCAAATGCAACAGCAGTGGTTCTTGTCGCTGGGAAACTGTCTAGTGTCATGGAATATCATTTATAGTTATGCATGTGGAACACAAAAATAGGGCATTGTGCAGAGATACAAGTGTTCAGTGAAACGTGGCAAAATTATCAATTGGCTGGTACTCACAAGTGGGACATTGACAGGGCCAGGTCTGATGATACTTCCTGTTGTGTTGCATTTGTTTTGCGTTTCCTCCAGATTCGAAATTATATTCAAAAAACAGTTTGTGTTGGAAGTGTGGGCCAGTTTATCTTTCACGTGCGCGGCCAGGCAGACGCCAGCAAGCCCGGGCTTCAACATTAACAATCAAAACATCAAAAAAAAAAAAAAGAAACGCTCTTTCTCAATCAGAAGAAGTGACCAGATCACCTCAATTCGAAAGCAGCTTTTGCCAGAGAATAGAAACTACATAGCGGACAATGTAGATCAAAGATCAAACTACACGTTCTGTACAGTCTAATCTTGGTCGACACTGGTCGCAAAATACAGTCTGGTCTTAATTTACGTTGTCTCCGAGATGACAACGCTATGCTTGGCTCTTTAAAATGCTAACATCTATTTACCTAGATGAAAACCGATAAAAGAAAGACATATAAGAGAGCGAAAGAGGGGAAAAAATAGAATATACTTTGCATCCTCTTTACTGCCGAGCCCCGGTAGCTCAGTCGGTAGCGTACAGGACTTGAAAATAAGACATCGCTGGTTGTATCACCGGTTCGACCAATTTCTTCCCGAGGATTGATGATAGTCATTGCGACAGGGTTCATTCCCCTCTCACTGCTGACCATTGTTTCGACGATGGTTATGTGGGAAAGCAGCCAGTGGCTTGGAAAGAATATTGTGAGGAGTACTGGTAAAAGAAACTCTAGAAAAGAATGGATAAGTGAATTGGCCGCTGAGATATAACTGAAATGATGTTGAAAACGGCGTTAAACACCATAATATATAATAATCAATCAATTTCCCTTTACTACATTTCTGGCTACGCACCTGTCTTTAATGTGTTGCGCCCTCAAAATCTTTCCTTATAGTGGTTGTGTTTCCTTATAGTGGTCGTAATTTAAAAAAAAGATAAAAAAGCTTATCTGTTAAATGCTTATTTGTAATTATGTCACAAAGAACTTACCGTAAAATTTATCGAATGGCGTCCTTTCTTACGATATAAATGTGATGATAGTCATTATGTCTCCCCCCGTCAGGGTCGGGAGACATATTGTTTTTCCCCGTGCGCCCGTCTGTGTGTCTGTCTGTCTGTCTGTCCGTCACAAATCGTGTCCGCTCTAGAACTCGAAAACCTTGTAAGATATTTTGATAAGACTTCACACATTTGTAAAATACCATGAGACGAAGTGTCATGCACAAGAACCATAACTCTGGCTTATAAATTTTTTAGTTATTTCTCTTCGATTATTTTCCTTACTCATTTTACGTACAATTTTGTGTCCGCTCTATAACTCGAAAACCGTTAGAGATATCTTGATAAAGCTTCATACATTTGTAAAGCACAATGAGATGATGTGTCATGCACAAGAACCATAACTCTGGCTTGTATATTTTTTGAGTTATTTCCCTTTGATCATTTTCCATACAATAAAGTGGCCGCTCTATAACTTGAAAATCGTTTGAGATATTTTGATGAAATTTACTTCATTTCTGAACCACAATGAGACGATGTGTCATGCAAAGGAAACATAACTGGTTTGTATACTTTTTGAGTTATTTCCCTTGATTAATTTCCTTACTCATTTTACGTACAATTTCGTGTCTGCTCTATAACTCGAAAACCGTTAGAGATATCTTGATAAAGCTTCATACATTTGTAAAGCACAATGAGATGATGTGTCATGCACAAGAACCATAACTCTGGCTTGTATATTTTTGAGTTATTTCCCTTTGATCATTTTTCATACAATTAAGTGGCGGCTCTATAATTTGAAAACCGTTTGAAATATTTTGATGAAACTTCATCCATTTCTGAACCACAATGAGACGATGTGTCATGCACAAGAAACATAACTGGTTTGTATATTTTTTGAGTTATTTCCCTTTGATCGTTTTCCATACAATTTCGTGTCCGCTTTATAAGTTAAAAACCATTAGAGATATTTTGATGAAACTTCATACAATGAGATGCACAGAACCATAACTCTGGTTTGTATATTATTTCAGTTATTTCCCTTCGATTATTTTACTTTACATCAGATACTCATTTAGTTCGACTGATTAACTAACATTAACCTTCACCGCTTTCACCGTGAGTTTGCATGGGCTCCTCACGCAACCGTGGAATCTGAACCACTGAAACTTGTATGAACTCGCTTATCTAGGGTCACTCGGTCATGCAAGCGTGAATTCCATTAGTAATAGCCATCAGACATGCTTACGTAAGGTAAAAGGATCAGTGCATTCAGTGGAGATTTAGGTGTAACAAAAAAAACCTGAGCTCTTGCCAGCCAAGATGACGGTTCAAGGTCTGTTCTTAGCTAAGAATCCACGCCTACTAGTAACACAAGAAACATCTGGGAATATTACAGCTTTATATCTTTAACATACGGAGAACAGTGCGTTTCCGTAAATCTAGGAAATTAAACGTTGATTAAGCCGATGTGCGATATGCAACACTGTTTTAAACCAGCGGGAGGGAAACATTCCGATTATGGCCATATCATAGCATTCTAACAGTTGATTGAACGTACCTCCTGTCCTAGAGTACAATCTGAATGTTGACTTGACAACAAAGGTAGCAGTTACAAGAAAGTAACGCTTAATCCAGCACATACTACTGGAAACAAGGCAATTTTGATCAAAGGAACATCAAAATTCAAAAGAATGAATATAACAGGAGATTTTGAGATTTAGGATCACGCCTTCAATAGGAACATGAGAAAAGTTTACACACGACTACATACGAACGATACAACAAGTTGTTTATGAATGAATAATCATGGTGGGAAGAGACACTATGATTCGGTGCATTGAACGGCATATACACATATCGGAGTATCGTATTTAAAGCCAAAGTGAGAAATAAACAGGCAGAAAAACTCTGTAGGAGTGGAAATAATGTTCTAGAAGGACCATTAGATGCAAATGTTTTAATGCATCACAAAAGTAATTACAGCCAGATATGCACACAGAATTGATTGCATCACGTTTGAATGCCAAACTTCTTTTATAAGGTTCTAGATATTCTAAACCAGAACCAGCGGCTTGTGATGCATTTCTATTCACATGGTATAGTAAAAGTGTATTACATATTCACTCCATTCAATTCATTTCTACGGATTCCGTTGGAAATTGAGGGAGAACATTTGAAACTCTTCACACCAATTCGGCAAATAGAAATCTGGGAGAAATGTTATTAACTTTATCATGGATTATTAATCCTTCTGACACCAAAAAGGGGGAGACATCTGGGTTTTTTTTTTTGTAGAAAAACAAGTTCTAGTTTCGATAGGGTTCATTCGTATCTCACCGCTGGCCACTGACGATGGTTATATGAGAAGACAGCCAGTGGCTTGGAAAGAATATTGTGCGGAGTACTGGTAAAAGAAACTCCAGGAAAGCATAGATAGGTGCACTGGCTGCCGCGATATACTGAAATAATGTGGAAAACAGAGTTAAACAGCATACAATCAATCAATCAATATAAACGATTTTACATCTACTATTTTTCACACACCGGCTCCTTTGCTTGGACCAGGTCTATCTTTTTCAGAACGACCGGTCTTAACAATAGAATGGACGAACGCAGGTCTATCTTTGCACGTGCACAGGTTTTTCTGTAGATAGAAAACCTGCCCCCGTGCGGGAAAGACCTGCTCCCGTGCGAGAAAGACCTGTCCACGTGCATTGACGGACATTGATTTTTTTTCTTCAGGAATTTGTTAAATGATAGGAAGAATCTTGCAAACATGTTTCTGAAAAGACAGATTTTAACATGATTTTTATTGGTGATCAACTAAGCATTTTTTAATACTTTTTTTAAAGCGATCATTAAAAAATCTATCCCATCCTATTTGTGCTGTCACATGTAGGCCAACATTTAAATCATTGTCGGAAAAGTGCATTTTCCTTAAGTTCTGCTATTACATAATTCATTCATACCCTAAAACCAACTCATTTTTAGCTCACCTGAGCACAAAGTGCTCAAGGTGAGCTTTTGTGATCGTGCTGTGTCCGGCGTCCGTTGTCAACTTTTACCTTGTGTACACTCTAAAGGCCACATTTTCAGCCTGATACTCATGAAACTTGGTCAGGATATTTGTCTTGATATGGCTCATGTCAGGTCAAAAACTAGATCACTAGGTCAAATCTTAGAAAAGCCTTGTGTATGCTCTAGAGGCCACAATTTCAGTCCGATACTCATGAAACTTGGTCAGGATGTTTGTCTTGATAATATCTCGGAGGAATTGGGAAATGGGTCATGTCTGGTCAAAAAGTAGGTCACTAGGTCAAATCTTAGAAAAACCCTGTGTACACTGTAGAGGCCACATTTTCAGTCAGATACTCATGAAACTTAATCAGGATGTTTTTCATGATGATATCTCGAACGAGTTCGAAAATAGGTCATGTCTGGTCAGAAACTAGGTCACTAGGTCAAATCTTAGAAAAGCCTTGTGCATGCTCTAGAGGCCACATTTTCAGTCCGATACTCGTGAAATTTGGTCAGGATGTTTATCTTTATTATATCTCGGATGAGTCAAAAACTAGGTCTCTAGGTCAAATCATAGAAAAACCTTGTGTACGCTCTAGAGGCTACATTTGCGTCAAATGCCCTTGAAAGTTGGTCAGAGTATTTGCCTTGATGATATCTAGGACAAGTTTGAAAATGGGTCATGTCAAATAAAAAACTAGGTCACTAGGTCAAATCTTAGAAAAACCTTGTGTACACTCTAGAGGCCACGTTTTCAGCCTGATACTCTTAAAACTTGGTCAGGGTGTTTGTCTTGATAATATCTTGGACGAGCTTGAAAATGTGTCACATCGGGGTAAAAACTAGGTCACTAGATCAAATCATTGAAAAACCTTGTACACAATCTAGAGGCCAGTTTCAGTCTGATACTCATAAAAATTAGTCAGAATGTTTGTGTTGATGATATCTTGGACAAGTCTGAAAATGGGTCACATTGGTCAAGAACAAGGTCACTAGGTCAAATCTTACAAAAACATTGTGTACCGTTTAGAGGCCACATTTTTAATCCAATACTCTTGAAAGTTGGTCAGACTATTTGTTTTGATGATAGCTTTGATGAGTTTGAAAGTGGGTTACATCGGGCCAAAAAGGAGGTCACTAAGTCAAACTTTGAAAAACCTTGTGTGCGCTCCAGAGGCTGTATTTGCAGTCCGATAATTTTGAAACTTGGTCAGAATGTTTGTCTTGATGATATCTCGGATGAGTTTGAAAAAGGGTCATATGTGGTCAAAAACTTGGTCACTAGGTTAAGTATTAGATAAATCTTATGTACACTCTACAGGCCATAAGTCCAATACTAATGAAAGTTTGTCAGAATGTTTGTCATTATATCCTGGAGGGGATTAGAAATGGGTCATGTATGGTCAAAAGGCTCAGGTGAGCGACTTCAGGGCCATCATGGCCTTCTTGTTAGTATTGTTCTAGTTTTCATCTGTGTGATATAGCAGGCGAGAAAAAAATCATGACCGACACATGTACTAAAACATGTCTGCAATATTATTGTATTCCGGCCATGCACGCTATTTCCTATGTAACCAGTTGTTGGTTTGTCCGTGTTAGCACAGTTTATCGTATGGAGCGAAAAAACCATCGTGTTTTTTCTTAGTGTGAAAGCAAAGATAGTATAGTTAGGAGCACTCTCCTTCTTGGACTGACCAAGGACAGCTAGCCTCAAGAAATCAAACGAAAAGAAAATTGAGCGACCCCATCACCCCACTGGATAGTCGAATGATTAGAATCGCTCTGAGACCAGCTGTCCTAAGCTCGATTCCATGTCAGGTCGGCCACTATGGAGTGCTGTATCACACGACACGTTTTCCTAGCCCTGATCTAGTTTGTTAAACATGTATTGTAGCACGACCCCTGGTTACAGTAGCTGCTGTGATATAACTGCGTACCATTGATCACTGACCCAAGGGTCCTTCGTGGCTCAGTGGTAAAGTGTAGGAACGTTTCCTGGAGGCCCTGGGCTTGACCCTCACTGGATCTGCTGATTTTTTAGTGGAAGTCTTTGGGCAAGACACTACAGAGCCCTAGACTAGTACTGGTGAAACCCGGGAAATAAATGAACATGTGAGCTGTCGCCGTGATATGACTAAAATAATGTTGAAAGCGGTGTAAAAAACATTCAATCAATAAAGCAATGATCACTGACCTACGGCCGTATATACTGAATGAATTAATGCAAACGGCCAGTGGACAGCACTGAATTCACTTGTCTACCATCAGCAAGCCTACTACTAATAAAATAAAGGTCTGTGTTCTTGAGACGCCAATTTCAAGCCACGATTCATTAATGATCAAGTGAGAAAATAAAATTAATAACTGAATAAAAATACCAAAAAGTTGTTTGCCATAAAACACGTTATACGCTTCTTTTTTCATCGAACAGGTCCATACTTTTCGACATGATGGGTAAGTCGCCGACTCAATACTGATGGTAGCCGGTGTTTAAGTCGGATATCGACTTCGTACATCGGTCTTTCCGTATAAGAACGACCTGGGCACGAGCTTCACGTAACACCCGAAAGCGCGATATCTATACATACATGTTACTATCATCTGTTGTTACAAGGCACAAGCTGCTCGGACGACATGAGATCTGTAAAATAAACTCTCCAGTCTCGTGCAAGTTACATGTTTACCTTGTTTGACTACACGTGTTTCATTCATAAATTGGATCAATTAATAACAATCTTTAGTATTACTAGAACAAATTGACATGAAATGAATGACCTCTATTACCATATATTACACGCTTGAATTACTGTTTAAGCTTAGCTTCGGCTAATGCCATCTGCATGCGGAAATATGTGAACGATTTTTGACTCTTTATGCGGCTAATAGCTAATTGTGTCTCTAAAAAATACTTAAAATACCTGAAAGAAAACCCCATGAATTTGTAGGTTTAAATTGGTAATACGTGGCGGGTGACATAGATCTAAGACGCACTTTCTGTGCAGTCTGATCTTGATCCATGTCATCCGCAAAAGCTTCTTATTGTGACTATGGTACTGTAAGGGTCAAACCCGACATTTACCGTCAACAGAATTTCCGTACTGTCCGATTATACCCGATGATATAAATATTCATTTTAAATTATTCTTTGCATAGAGGTCAATTTCAGGTCAATTTGTTCGAGTAATACAAAGTGAAAAAATAAGGCTTGGATTTAACCTAAACATTGGACAATATATACTAAACCCATGCAGCTTGTTGTCATTCCGCTGTAATTGTGGCTTACTTGGATATTAACACCAAAGCTGCTAAGCGCAACTCACCAACCTTTTGCAGCCAGGGAAGATCAAGATCAGACTGCAAAGAACGTGCAGTCTGATCTTGAATCTATACTGTCCGATAAGGAGGTATTATTCCCAAAACATAACTTTGACATAATAGAGATATTTGGGTTTTTAGTATCGAATTGAAAATTTCACTTGAGTTTTTTAACAGGATATGGGTTAAAAGTCTGCTGATTTTACACGTGATACATGTTGGATATACTGCACGTGTCAGATTTACTGGACGTGTCGGATATACTGGACGTGTTGGATATACCGGACGTGTAGGATATACTGGACATATTAGATATACTGAACGTGTCGGATATACTGGACGTGTTGGATATATTGGACGTGTGAGATATACTGGATGTGTTGGATATATTGGACGAGTGGGATATACTGGACGTATTGGATATTCTGGACGTGTCGTATATACTGGACGTGTTGGATATACTGGAACTGTGTTTACACCAAGTTTACTGGATTAATCCTTATACTGCTAAATAAATTAAATGAAACTTTCAAGCCAAAATAAAACCCAAAATATTGCTGTTTTCAACGTATTTTTTAGAGAAAAAATATCCTCTTATCGGACAGTGTAGATTAAAGATCAGACTGCACGTTCTATGCAGTCTGATCTTCATTTACACTGTCTGCAAAAGGTAAGTGAGTTGCGCTAAGCAGCCTTAGTGTTAAAAAAAGGACCTGAGGGGAAAACTTGGAAACCGGAAATACTGAAAACCCTGTTTAGTCAGGTAAGTAGATATAACACATTATTGCATAAAATGTGCCTTTCCAGGCCGTTATAAGCATGTATTAACGCGTAAAACCGGGCGTTAACGGGAGAAAACGTGTATTAATCAGTAAATTCACGCGCCGTTAACGCCCATCTTTGTACTATCAATATCCTCGATCAGGGCCTACCTTGTAAACAACGTTTGTCCTTGTCAGAACTCCCCTAGACTCCGACCAAAAAACTGTAGGAACTTGTACCATATTAGATCCTCTTTATGGCTTGTCTTTGATGATATTAGTACACCACAAACAAAATTTTGCACAGAATCTCAGTCGAATCGAGATCTGAACAAAAAATCACTCGTGAAATGCACTCTACACCAGCTACATCCCACCCACTTTTTAGCATGATCGGCAATTCTTTCGCTTGATATAGATCTATCCCTTGGACGTCTTTCGGTTACAGAAATTCATATCCATTCATTTATCCTTGTTAAAATCGATCCAGACTTGTGCAAGTTTATCCCACAAAAGTCAACTTTGTATTAAATATCATTCGAAGTGAATCTACATCGAGAGAATCAAAACTGACATGTAGGACTAACGGCCCTTCACTGTTCGTAACAAAAACTTTTTCGCCGACTTCCGGTTTTTACCAATTTATGTCCAGTACATTTGAAGTTCACTTATTTGCATTTCTATGGAAATATTTTTGCTATTGTTGCAAATTATTGCTTAAAGACTTTTCCTTCATGAAATAATAGCATTGATTCACGTTTTTTTCGGTCGTTAACATTCGCAGAGGCCCTCAAAATACTTTAACACCCTCGTGCTTCGCACTCAGGCGTTAAACCATTTTTCAGGCCTCTGCGAATGTTAACGACCTCAAAAACGTGAATTAACCCTGTATTGTGTAGTCAATCGATAAACTGTTAATCCCGATCTCTGGCATCTTTAGTGGAGTGTGTAGATCGAGATCGGCATATACCTCCGCGACGTCCAATCGTAATCTGCACAAAACTCAGATTACTTGACAATCCGAGAGAGAGAGACAGACCATGCAGTCTGATCTTGATGTACACTGTCTGCAAATACGTATTGGGTTGCACTTAGCAGCAAAAAGCTTGAAAGAGATTTTCGTCTTTTAACTCTGCAGTTTAAAAACCATTCAATTACTTTTTCCCTCTTTATTTTGAAATCCTTCTGAATCGTGTTCTGATACGGTCGTTCAGATGAGATTATTCCTTTCACATTTTTGCCAAACGGCACCATTTTAACACTTAACCTGCCAAATAACTTAAATCAGGGATCGTATATATAAGATCCCTTCTTAAATCAAACTTTTAAGTCGATAGTAAACACCTAAATGTTGCTATTTCAAAGGTATTTTTTAGGAAATAATGTCTACTGATCGGACAGTGTAGATCAAAAATCAGATTGCACCTTCTGTGCTGTCTGATCTCAGTCTACACTGTCTGCAAAAGGTCAGTGAGTCGAGCTTAGCAGTGCAAGGGTTAAGATTCGAGCGCATTTAAACAAAACATACAGACGAAAATTTTAAAGTAGTTTATACAATAAGATTTGTCTATGAAAAGTGAAAAAACATTGAGGAAAAAAGAGAAAATGTCGGTTACAAGTATTTTCTGTCTTTCCCTCAATATTTCATCAGAGCCTTTCCTCAGGGTTGTTAAGTCACGAGTTTCTTTGGAAATGAGGGAGCTTACAAGCTCAAATCAGACATGCATAGAAGTTTAACAACTGACAACAAGACGGCAATATTTACTGAAACGGTAAATATGAGCCATGCTGTGGCGAAGGGGGGTTTAACGCATCTCCGTGATGCATGTTATCAAGCAAGCCATCAAATGATCATTGAATGCATTTTGTCCAACAACTGACTGAATCATGAGGTAAACTGGTCCTTTGATATACAGAAAATTGACCAATAGTGAAAAGTTTCGGCCCAGGTCAGCCTGTGCGGACTCCACAGGCTGATGTGGATCGATACTTTTCGCAAATGCATTAAGCACACGGCTTATAATATATTTTCTAATGATTTTATTAAAAAAAAAAAAAACACTTGGGGAAAAGATCAATTGTTTATCGCAATCAGTAGCTCCTTTTTCCACAATAATTGCACACATTTATCACTTTAAAAAGTCTGAACAAGGTCATTTTTGAAATGAGGATAAAAACAAGATTTTTTTCAGTTTAACAATAACGCGGAAAACAACGCCTCATTAACTTTTCAGTGCCGAAGATATTAACTCGAAATCTTAAGACAGGTTCCAAAAATATAAACTCAACCTCTTTCGAAGGCTAAAAATATTATCAACTGAAACTGAAAAAGACTTTTTTTATCTTCTTGGCTTGACTGTACAAACGGACGGTATAGATTCAAGATCATACTGCACGTTCTGTGCAGTCTGATCTTGACCTATACCGGCCGCATTTGGTCCCATGTTTTCGCCTAATGAAGCTGTGACATGCGCAGTGCGATTTATCACCAATAACTATGCAGCGCGAAGCCGCGTAAATATCGCGATTGTAGAACATTGGATTTGGACGGAAAACACGACAGGTTTTAAACATCTAATGTCACTTTTACATTAATCCCTAATTCTTTACGAAACGACATTATGGACTGGACCAAATTGAGACCACATGCATACAAAAAATTAAATGTAGCTCAAATGATGATTTCTGTCTTTGATTGCGTAGAAAACGTTGTCGGAAAAGGCGAAAATGCTAATAACCAGCATTTTCTCCTTTTTCCACAATGTTTTCAAAGGCTTATGATTTAGGGTCGCTTAAAATCGGGGTTGTAATGTAAGTGTTTAATGCTGCGTAAACCTAGATTTTGACCTCATTTTTTTTAAAATGAAACTTGATGGTTGATTGGAAAAACCAGTAAGGTGAGACCGCTTCGAAAATATAAATCTCAAAAATACCCTACCACCACTGAGATATGAACATGCGACAGTCAACACTATATGAACCAAGAAAAGAGGGGCTTAATGCATCTTCAAACAGTGTCGAATCATGTCAGCCTGTGCAATCGACGCAGACTGACATGGGTTGAAACTATTTGCTATTGGTAGATTTTCTGCATGTCAAAGGACCATTCTACCTTCAACTCTAGTCGATTGTTAGACTAAATAGATTTCACGAATCAATAATGTGATGACATGCTTGGTAAAATGCATCAGGGAGACACATTACGCCCCGTTTGCCAGAGCCTGGCTCATACGTATAGTGACTCTACCGACTGATTTATCCTCATATAAGACTATCTAGCAGGTTTAATTTGACTTTTTACGAGACATCCGTTCTTTTTCCTGTATATCTGACTTTGTTTCTCATTAACTCTTCCAGCGCCAAATAAGTAAAATCGCCCTCTTTCGATGGCTATAAATACAATCCATTGAAACTTACAAAGATTTTGATTGTATAGGCTTGACTAAACAAGCGGACGGTATAGATCAAAGATCAGACTGCACGTTCTGTGCAGTCTGATCTTGATCTATGCCGTCCGCAAAAGTCCCTGTTTTCGCCTCTGGCACTAAAAGGGTTAAAATAGCAACTGAAGGTAAATTAGATATAGCGGTTATTTAACCTTTATTCTGCTAAGTAACTAAAATGAAATTTTCATTTCGGTAGTGAAAACCCAAACATTGCTCTTTCAAAACTATGTTTTTTAGGAATAATATCTCCATATCGGACTGTGTAGATCCAAGATCAGACTGCATGTTCTGTGCAGTCTGATCTTGATCTACACTGTCCGCTAAAGGTCTTAGAGTCGCGTTTAACAGTCTAAGGGTTAGTACAATGTACACAAATAGATTGTAAAAGATTGAAAAAAAATCGACTATTAACCCCATGTGCAATCGAAAGTTTTGTAAATGAGCATCCATTCAAATCATCAATACTGTAAATATATTGGATGTGTTGGTGAATATTTATAAACTTGTGTGTCTCTCTGTTTTATGGTTTCTACCTAATTTGAACAAATCATTTGGAAAAATAATTGGATTTACACATACTCATTGCTACGACATTATTAGCTGTACGGTCAGGTGGCAGGGGACTTGAAAACTTGTTCACGACTGTGGCAAATCATGTCGCCCCAAGCCGATTCCAATGTGTATTCAGCGAAATTTCCCCGTTTACATGTAAATAGGCCTACTCACGAATTGAGTACACTGACGACGTAGAATTTCCCTTCTGAGTGCCCCAATTCAATGAAAACCGACGTCACTGAGAACTGACATCACTGAAATCTTGGTAAAACGTGCAGTTTGGTGCATAAACTTGTCACTGCGATTGACATTCAACGTATTTTTACTTAAACTTGGATTCAAACAACTTCAAGGTAAGTAAATTAAAGTAAGTATGCATTTTAATGATATGTTGGCAAAAGTAAACAAGCATTAGTTGCCTCAAACGACCATCCTTTTAACGTTACAATGTATGAGTTTCGACCCTTCACAATTTGCCTACCTGACGAAGGGATGGTTCGTTTTAACCCGGTGTATTTTTTAAGAATGACAATAAACGATAATATATGTAACTACATTCATTTATTTTCAAAAATAATCCATTCTTTCTGCTTCAATTACAAGGTCCATCAACGGAAACTATACTGAGGTCCATTAAAAACGCCTCATCGAAAAAGTGCGATAGCTTCGTACATACCTAGAATATATAATGTCACTTTTTGCCTACCATAGAATTTTCACTTCTCTAATCTACTGAAGCATGAAATTTCTTGCCAGTCTATTATGTTTGTTTCAACCATGACTCATGGCACCGTTTTGCCGTACGCCCCATGCATTTTCCCCACGTGGTTATGTCGGTCAAAATTACGCATGTGTAAACAGTAATTGATTTACAATTAAGTAGTCCAGGCAATATTTTGAAAACATCAATTTCGAAAATGTTAAGACAAAACAATGAATAAAGAGCACGCATTTTGGGCATGCTTGAAAGCGGTCTTTCTCAAAGTGACGTTGCAAGACACTTTAACGTTGCAAGATCAACAATAGGGTGTCTTGTTCGACGGATAAACGAAACAGAGAGCTTGTCTGATAGACCCCGACCTGGTGCTCCGCGTGTGACGTCTGTACGACAAGACAATTTCATCCGTCAACGTCACTTGCGAAACCATTTTGTCACAGCGCAATCCACAACGGCGATGGTTATAGGGAATCGTGGAAGACATGTAAGTCGGAATACAGTAAGGCGACGTCTTCGGGAGCGTAGAATATTGTGCAGGCGGCCGTACCGCGGTGATGTGCTAACTGACCACCACCGTCGGGAACGTCGGCAGTGGGCTCAAAACAACATCGGAAGACGTTGGCGTGATGTGGTCTTCAGTGACGAATCCTGTTTTAACCTCTCTTGTGCCGACGGACGAGTCCGCGTTTACCGTCGACGTAATGAACGGTACACCCAAAGTTTTGTTCTGGAACACAACCGTTTTCGTGGTGGTGGTGGTATAATGATTTAGGCAGCAATAAACCACACATTTAGAACTGACCTAGCGGTTATTAATGGTAATTTAAATGCCAGACGGTATGTAAACCAAGTTCTGCGTCCTGTGGTCGTTCCCATGTTTCAGCAACGCCGTAGCCTTACATTTCAACATGACAATGCGCGCCCCCACACGGCCAGATTTACCAGAAACTTTCTCATGGCCAATAATATTGCCGTGCTGCCATGGCCTGCTAACTCTCCCGATTGTAACCTGATCGAACACATGTGGGACATCCTCGGACGTCGTTTACGTCGACGTAACCCACAGCCGCAAAACGTCCAAGAATTGACAAATGCTCTTCGTGAAGAGTGGGCTCGCGTTCCACGCTATCTCCTGCGTAATCTGTGTGGGTCCATGGGACGGCGACTGCCGGCACTGATAGCAAGTCAAGGAGGCCATACACGGTATTGATGAATTTTAGGGGGTGAGTTTGTTGAAATTACTGTTAAATTTGTGTAATGTTTAGCTAAACGTTTGTGTCGTGTAATATGTGTAGAAATATTGACAAAGTCCATTTCTAAAATACAAAACCATGCATTCGATATTAAATTCATGAAATATGACGCGACAGAGAGAGATGAGGCGTTTCTAATGGGCGTCAGTATATTTTCACGGTGCCAGCCCTACTATTTTCATATATGTCCTGGGTTTCACCCGTACGTGGACTGTGCAGGCTGACATGAATCGATACTTTTTTGCATTGAACCACCTTTTTCACAGACCTTTACACATACTTATTTCTTTAAGCAGGACCTATTTTAAGACCTTCCTTTGACAGGACACCTTTTTTTGTAAAGTCGAAAAGCAACAAATAAATTCAGTAGCAAAACCAAGAGACTAGTGGACATTTTTTTTTATCTGTCACAGATATAAGATCTTACAGATGTTTTTTTTTCCAGCTCAGATATACTGGCTTTTGTTTCAAAAGTCAACATCTTCTTTAACAACTGATCCCTCAGCAACGGTTTATTTAACCCTTTCAACGCCAAATATATTAACTCGATCTCTTTCGACGGCTAAAAATACAATCCACTGAAACTCAGAGATATTTTTTTTATTTGTCAGGCTTGTCTAAACGAGCAGACGGTGTAGATCCAAAATCAGACTGCACAGAACGTGCAGTCTGATCTTGATCTATACCGTCCGCAAAAGCCTGTATATTCGCCTGTGGCGCTGGAAGGGTTAGATCAAAAACCGTCATCTGGGACGAAATATGATATTCGACAGAAACGCTCATGATATCTTTCTGCACGTTCATCGGTAATAAATCACTTTCAGCATGTCAAAGATTTTTTTGGCTCATTATTTGTTTCAGAGAGCGGGCGAAGAGGCGAATTTGATAACTCTCCGATCTTTGCGAAACCGATATGCTTGTTTCAATCGTGTGTTTCAACAGTAATTCAGTCCTGTCAGAACCATAGGCATTAAGCGTTTTACTTGGACGTCAATTTTTGTGTTATTTGTGTTCGCTTCTCACCTCTGCTGCATGTGAGAAAAGTAGTCAGTGACTTGGAAAGAAAGTTGTGCCAGTACTGATGTGAGAAAGCCAAGAAACACATGCATAGGTGCACTGAAACTCTATAAAATCATTCATACGGTTTAACGTGCCTTTTAACTATGTTTCAGCCTTTTTCAGCGCCATAAACATTAATTGTTATACTTTGAGTTCAACTTTTTCTATGGTCCTACTTTAATGAATGTTTCTTCAATTAATGGGACAGCCAACTGCTTTGCTAAAACGCTAAAATGAAAGTATATTTTCAAAATCAAATAAATTATTTCGCTTTTTGATCAAGGGTATTATGAGACTAGACTGTGAAAGAATTAAGGTCGGAAACAAGAAGAATTCGTGAATTTTGTTAGCATTCCCTTCACTGTTTTTAGTCCGTTAGTAACGGTATAAACCTTTACCAAGAATAATAACATGATTTTTCAGGCACGCGTGTACAAACTGAAGACAAACGCTATAACGTTACAAAGTGCCTCGAAGAATTCCAAAAGAGCTGAAAACACTATTTTACAACTGGCTTACTAGTAATGAAAAAGTTGGGAAAAAAAGTACCAATCATTTTGAGTAAAATGTCTGAAGTAATTAAGCAAACTCAGCAATATACATGTATGAGCCGTGCTCTGTGAAAAGGGGTCCTAATGAATCTACAAAAAAGTATTGCCGCATGTCAGCCTGCGCACTCAGCGCAGGCTGACATGGGTTTAAACTTTTTTGTTACTTGTAAATTTTATGCATGCCAAAGGACCAGTCTACCTCATGATTCAGTCGGTTATCAGACTTAATGGATATTACGGATTCATGATTATTTGATGACTTGCTTAGTATAATGCATCACAGAAATACATTAAACCTCCATTTGCCAGAGTATGACTGATAAATATAACCAGCTTTAAACTAATACTTTTAATGTCTTTCCTGATTTGATAGGGATCATTAGACACCCACATCCACCGCATCATTAGCTCTGGATAAATGTTATTAGTTACTGAGAGATTAAAAAACAAAATTAGCTGTTGAAGAATCTAGCATCCTACCTTGACATCCATTACAAGATAAAGTAAAGTTCACTCAACCTGTAATGTCTGTACTTGATTCTTTTTAGCTCATAACCAGTCGACAAAATTTTGAACTTGTCCAAATTCAAAGCATTTTCAGATTACGCATCTGCAAAAAATTTCAACCCATGTCAGCCTGCGCAGTCCGCGCAGGCTGACATGAATCGAAACTTTTTGCTCTACATTATATAGATTTTTCTACCCCAGGATTCAGTCAATCATCAGACTTAAGGATAGGGCACCCTAATGGGATTCTTGTAACACCGCCTTCCATCGCCGAAAAAACGTACGGATTCGGCTAAGACTCGGGTAATTCGTAATCGATCGACCGATACACGCTGGTTCCCTGCATCGATTACGGATTACCCGAGTCTTAGCCGAAGCCGTACGATTTTAAGCGATGAAAAGCGATGTTACACGAATCCCATTAGGGTGCCCTATCCTTAATGTAAATGTATGTTACGGATCCATAATTATCTAATGCTTTTTTTTTTTGTATAATACATCACGGCGATGCACTAAAACTTCTTGTGGCAGAGCATAGTTGACATACATAACCCTCTTTAAATTGGTTTTAATACCTTTGTTGATTTCGATATAGATCATTAGGCACCATCAGACATGGCTTCATTAGGTAGGGATAATTGTTATTAGTTACTTAAAGATTAACTAACAAGATTATTTGTCTGTTGAAGAATCTAACGTTTTATCTTGACATCCATTAAAAGATAAAGTAAAGTTCACTCGACCTTTAATGTCTGTACTTGATTCCTTATAAAGGTATTCAGAATAATTGTATGATTTCATGAAGTATTAAAGATTATGTGCTCACTTAGCAGAATAATCTGTGTTTGTGAAAGGGAGTGTATCTGGAATTATAATAATGAGCTATGCTCTGTGAAAAGGGGGTTTAATGCATCTACAAATAGTATGGACCCAGGTCAGCTTACTCGAACTTCTACGTAGACTGGGCAGGCTGATATAGATCCATACTTTTAGCTTTTGGTGAATTTTCTGCATGTCCAAGGGCCATTCTACCTCAGAATACAGTTGTTTGTTACACAAAAAGGACTTCATTGATCCAAAATCATGTAACGATTTTTTTTAGTATAATACATCACGGAGATGCACAAAACCCCCTTTTGCCAAATACTAGTAATAACTTCAATTTAATTTTAAAGATTATGGTAGTGAAAGTGGTTGAAACGCTCGTCCTGCGACCGTGGTTTTCAACCCGCTAATACAACCAATTCTCGTTGCATGATTTTGATATTTTGAGCATGCAGTTGATAATCACTTATAAATTGAATCATCAGTGCCTTTGAGAATGGAGTGAATGTTGGGGACCATATTTCTTTCTCATAGACAACCATAGGGAGATGAATCTTGAAATTTTAAGTTAAAATATTTTAATTCCTCATAAATACAAAGTATTTACACAGTATGTCCTGTGAAAAAAAGGGGTTTAATGCATCTGCAGGAGGCATCGACCATTATTATACTGCAAAGAAATTTCTGGCGATCTGATTGGATAATATGCTCCGTACATGTATTGCTGCATACTTGCAAAATGCGGTTTCCCTTTCCGGAGCCCCGTATACGAAACTTATGCACTTCAACGCAAAATCCAAGATGGCGGTGTCGATTATACGAGTCGCTTACGAGACAACTACACCATTATCAGATCTATTACTAGTTTCCCTTGCTGGCTGTTATTAAAGATGAAAGAACGGATTTTTATTTTTAAGATAAATAAATATTTTTAAATATATTATCGTTGTTGTCATTCTAAAACAAATACATGGGGTTAAAACGAACCATCCTTTCGTCGTGTGAACAAACCATGAAGTGTCAAAGGTCATACATTGAAACGTTAAAAAATAGCTAATGGTCGTTTGAAGCAGCTGTTGCCATTTACTTCTGCCAACAAATCATAAAATGAATGGTTACTTACCTTAAAGTAGCTTAACTTCATGTTTAAATAGAAATACGTTGAATCAACTACGCAGTGACTCTAAATAAACCAAACTTCACGTTTTACCAAGGTTTCAGTGACGTCAGTTTTTAGTGACGTCAGTTTTCAGTGTTTTGGGGCACTCAGAAGAGACATTCTATTTCGTCAGTGAACACAATTCGTGAGACCAGAAAACAGGAAAAATTGCGCTGAGTACACCTTGGAATGGTACCAAAACTTAGCAGTACAATAGAATCGTTGTACGGTCAGGTGGCAGTGGACTTGGAAACTTGTTCAGGACTGTTGCCAGCCGTGAACAAGTTTCCAAGTCCGCTGACCGTACAACTAATTATGTCAGTCTGCGCAGTCTGTGGAGACTGACCTTGGTCGAAACTTGTTATTTGTATATTTTCTGCGTGTCAAGGGACTAGTATACATACACCTCATGACCTCATGATTCAGTCGGTTGTTAGACGAATAGATTTTATGTAATCATAATTATTGATGACTTGTGTGGTATCATGCATCAAGCAGATGCATTAAACCCCCGCTTTAGCCCGAGGACTGTTCAAATACAAAAATATGACACCCTAAATTAATGAAATGGCGATTCTTAATCAGGGAAAAGATCCAAAGCATTGCAATTTTAAGGTTATTTTTGTCAGAACATTTCACAACATTGTGGCTCCAAGATCACCGGCACATTCTGTGGAATCTGCATCGTCAAGGAGTTTGATTTTGTTTGTAAAGACTATTAACTTGTTTACCATGCAGTCACGAAGTTTTTTTTACGATCCTGGAGAAAAAAAAAAAAAAGCCTTTTGAAAACATCGTGGAAAAATGAGAAAATATTGATCACCAGCGTTTTCTCCTTTTCCCCCCACAATGTTTTCTATCCTTCAATTTTTTGAGTCACATTTATTTTGTCGTCTTTGTAAATGCTTTTAATCCCTAGGCTGCCAAGCGCGACAGAAGGACCTTTTGCAGACATTGTAGATCAAGATCAGACTGCACGTTCTGTGCAGTCTGATCTTGGGTCTACACAGTCCGACAAGAAGATATCTTTCCAAAAAAATACAAAATTTGGGTTTTTAACTATCGGCTTGAAATTTTCATTTCACTTATTTAGCAGGATAAGGGTTGATTTGGACTAATCTAAAGTAATGTCGTTTGGTTATGAGTTAAAGTTGTGCTTTGCGCCTTAACCCTTATCCTGCTAAATAACTAAAATGAAATTTTCAATTCGATCGTAAAAACCCAAATAAAATTCTTTCAAAGTGATGTTTTGGGGAATAATATCTCCTTACCGGACGGTGTAGATCCAAGATCAGACTGCACCTTCTGTGCAGTCTGATCTTGATCTACACTATCCGCAAAGGGTCAGTGAGTCGCCCTTAGCAGCCTGAGAGGTTAGGGTAACATTCGAAATCGACAATTCTGTATGACTTAGAGAATATTTGTCGCTCCCGGAAAAGTCTGGCATGAGCCGACAATCCCCGATTGCGTGCAAATAAGCATGTGTCACTTGTAGGCTTGGAAGTTTACGACAAAATCTGCGCCAATATTCATCTAATTCAGATATTTTAACATAGGACAATTACAGTAGCATGTCCATTTTTTTTGCCCAATGTGCATTGAAAGGATGCGTGTTAAGTCCAAATTAATTTCTTTGTCTGTATTTTGCTTTTGGCCCATTCCTGTGAATAGGAAACTAGTTAACGCAACGAATCAGCGTACAAGAAAAAAAGCACTGGTATCTTTCAAATAACGACGTGATCACCATATTGGCGAATTTCTTTCCGAGGATTAAATTTGATGATAGTTATTGCAACAGTATTCATTCCTCTCTCACTGTATATGATTGTTCCGACGATGATTTTTATACTTTATGGTCGACAAGGTTTTACTAGATAAATGTACTTGTCTTATTTTTAAGTTTCTGGAAGTACATTACGAAGCTCTGTCATGCTCATTGACCTGTAATGGAGGCATTGCATACCTTTGTTATATAAAGCTTCGGGATTTGCAAGGTCACCCCATGCATATGGTTCATAGAGCTTTGTGATCTACATTGTACACGCCCTTTTGATTTTACCAAAAACAAAAAGTATCGATCCAGGTCAGCCTGCGCAGACTGCGTAGGTTGACCTGGTTCGATGTTTCCTGCAGATAAACTAAAACCCCTTTTCAAAGATTACGGCTCATTTGTAATTGTATGGGTGGTACCAGTTTCGTATTTGTAACTACAAAGATACCCGACATCCATGGTCCATAATCGGCAAGATGACTGCATCCCTAAATCTCCTAAATCTTTGTGATCAACAAAGGTATAGCATGTCTGTACTTCGTAGTTTTGTGAATATGTCAGAAACATTACCTGATGAGATAATAATTTATCTCATAATCACCCTTGTTTTCAGTGTAACACAGTTATTACGAATTGTGTTACCTTGCATACGTTTGAGGGGAGCAAATGGTTCTGCATTTTGTCAACAGTAGCTGACCCAGATTTTTTTGTGAAACTGACCGTCAAATTTGTTTTCGTGACAAACTTACGATTTTTATCATCTTTAGATGCAAATTCTACAAAAGTTTCCTTGGAACTATTTTTCGTCCGTAACGTACCTGTCAAAGAAGTGAATGTTTCATTACATATTTACTTGTAGGCCTATGATTTTACACATCGTGAAATTTAATTCTTGAGTCACGATTATTCGATAAAAACATATCTAAAATTCGTTGGCTTTTGAGGTAAAATATTATTAAACTCATCCACACAAAAAGAATGATATCATGCTCGCTGAAGGCACGGCTTAACAACATACTTTGTAGACTCATTCAATAATTTTTATCTCGGATGCCAACTTATGTCAGATCCTTTTAAGTCAGCGTCGGTTATTTCGTGGCGTTTGGCTTTTCTTAGAGAAATTTAAAATCGAAGACAGGCGACAGGAAAATCTATGAATCCACGTTGCCTCGTGAAAATGTTGTTCCTTTATTAAGTACTTGTTTGTGTATGGGATATCCTTTACAATACACACCCTAGTTTTAATGACCCTGAAGAAGAAAACTTTTGAAAACATTGTGGGAAAAGAAGAAAATGCTGGTAACCAGCATTTTCTTCATTTCCCGCAATATTTTTGACCTGTCATTGACAAGTTCAATAATTTTACCTAAAAGTAAAAAAAGTCGTCTGCTAATGCTTTCAGTGTCGACAAGTCCATTTTCTTTTTTCGAATGGTAAAGAGTTTACGAAGTTTTCAGAAAATGAAACTAAAATAATTAAACCGTCTTTATTATACTGCAAAGAAATTTCTCGTGATCTGATTGGATAATATGCCCCGAACATATATATCATGTACACTGGCAAAACCAACGTAAAAGCAGTTTCCCTTTCTGGAGCCCCGTATACATGACTACACTTTCAACACAAAATCCAAAATGGCCGCGTCGATCAAGATTAACATCAAAATTATGCACCAAACTGCACGTTTTTCCAAGGTTTCCGTGACGTCAGTTCCAAGTGACGTCAGTTTTCATTGAATTGGGGCACTCAGAAGGGAAATTCTACATGTAAATTTCGCTTAACACACGTTGGAATGGTAAAACTTTGCAGTATAATAAATTAGTTGTACGGTCAGGTGGCAGGGGGGCTCGGGACGACATGATTCACCACAGCCGTGAACAAGTTTCCAAGTCCCCTGCCACCTGACCGTACAACTAATAAAGTAAACAGTAGACATTTAAACAGATGCATAAATAAGTATCAAGTAATGTCTACCGGAAACCCTCGTAATCTCGCCCAACCCATCCAATATACTGTTTGGTACGACCTTTGACTTTTTGCATGAAATGAACAGACAGAAATCAGTACTGCACGGTTGTGATGTCTGATCCTTGATGCACATTTTAATACACAACTAACGCCTTAGCAGATGAACAATTGTTAACATATCCAAACTGTCAGCATTTGCAAATGACAAGTAAGACATAGTTCAACCAATGGAACTTGCCTTTGAAAGGAAAACACGTTGTGGGACATGGAGAAAAAGTTGGTTACCAGCATTTTCTCCTTTATCCACAATGTTTTAAAAAGCTTTTTTACCTTTTGAGGCTTAGACATACCTGATTTTGTTATCTGCATACATTTCAGTTCTGTTGTTTATGTTACAACAGAATGGAAAACAGGGATTAGGCAAATGTGTCTGTTCTATTTCTGGGGCATCCTGCACTTTTCATACTTGAAATAGCAGGGACAACTTAAATGACCCAGGCTCTGGCAAAAGGGTGTAGAATGCATCTCGATGATGCATGATACCAAGCAAGTCATCACATGATTATGGATCCATAGAATTTATTTTGTATAACAACCGACTGAATCGTGAGGTTCACTGGACCTTTGACATGCGAAAAATTGACCGATCGCGAAAAGTTTCGAACTAGGTCAACTTGCCCGGGCTGCGCAGCATGACCTGGCACGATACGTTTTGCAAATGCATTAAGCTTCTTTGCACAAAACATCGCTCAAATGTAGTTTGTAGACAGTGTAGATTTATATTAGGCGGCACAAAGCTTGCAGTCTGATCTTAGATCAACACATGCTATGTCGTGCAAGAATATAATGTCAAAAAGGACTTAAAACCTAAATATTTTGGATTGTCAACTAAGCTTGACACGATCTAATTAATTAGAGCCGTGCTCTGTGAAAAGGGGGTTGAATGCATCTACAAAGAGTACAGACCCAAATCAGCCTACAGACTGCTCAGGCTGACCTAGGTCGATCCATAATTATGTATTGACTTTTTTAGTGTAATACATCATGGAAATGCTTTAAAAACCCTGTTGCCAGAGCATGGCTCATATATTTAGCACTTGCCGGGTTAAAGTATTAGTGTTGTAAAATTGGTCAAAAGCCCTAAATGGGAAATATCTCATACTTCATGATAAAGGAAACATTACGATGGCAGATTGTAGGGATTTAGTGTCCATTTTTGTGACATATTTTAAGAACCTTGATCTACTCGTATACAAGTTAAAAACTCTAGATTTCGGACATACCGTAATTCGGATATATTGGTAATTTTTTTGCCAGAATACAAAAAGTTTGGATTCTCCAAATTGCAAGTATTTGCTGACTTCAAATTAAGGGCTTTGTGGCAAAAGAGGGTTTAATGCATCTCCGTGAATGTATTATACCATGCAAATCATCGCATAATTATGGATCCGTAAAATCCATGTTGTCTAACAACTCACTGTATCATGAGGTTGACTGCTCCTTTGGGTATGCAAAGTTTCAAAGGGTAAATGCAAAGAAAGCTAAACAGTAGCATTTACGTTGGCATGCACGCGCATTGGGGCTCCGTGCTTATGAAAGTTTAGTTCGAACTCACCTGGGGTCAAGCTCAGTTATAAAGTTATATTGCTCTGGATAGTGTAAAAATAGAACTTGATTGCCAAAAAAAATGCTCGAAAGGGTTAACTCTTTCAGTACAAGATAAATACTGCTAAAAAATATTAAAGGAACACATGTCCTCGATTTTGATCACAAGACAAACCTTTCAGTACAGGACAATACAAATAGTTTTCTACTCATAAGTTCATTAAGTCTTAACGCTATAAAATCTAAAAAAGGCAAAACGATTTGGTTTGCACAAAAGATGTATGGGCTTTGCCTATAAAAGCGTCTTTTTGATATGCCACACATGCTTTTAAGAGAACCGGAGGTGTCATTTTTTATTCTTGTCTTCTTCTTTCATATGATTTGACAAATAAAATCAACCAAAGATTGGAAAAATGTGAGTTGTTTAGCGAAATAACAAGGAAAGCAAATTTCTTGATTTTCTTTTTTAAGTGGCTTATCAGCTTTCAAAATTAAACAAACAAGAAAAGTATTGAGCCATTTTGTCTGGTAAGAATATAAGTTGATGGTTTTCAGAGCACAAAGACCGAGTGTTTAGCAAAACGAAAGATTTGAATTTCGGTATTACGGAGCCCGGTAGGTGTCATGCTTTACACATTTTTTATTTCGAAATAACGAAATTCTAAATCGTTAAAACGAAATGCTATTTCGAGAAAACGAAATGGGTATGATGATCTCACATGGCCATGGCGGACGATGACAACCAAGTGTTCCGAACATATCCATTTCGTTTTCTCGAAATAGCATTTCGTTTTCTCGAAATAGCATTTCGTTTTAACGATTTAGTATTTCGCTTTCTCGAAATAGTATTTCGTTTGAACGATTTAGGATTTCGTTATTTCGAAATAAAAAATGTGTAGAGCATGACACCTACAGGGCTGCGTACGGTATTTGTGCGTTCCTTTAATTCTCATGAGCAATGTATAAACTCGACCTGTTTCTACTGAAAATACAACCAAATGAACCAGACAGGTTTGGTGGTATTAGACTGACTAAACAAGCAAAGGGCTTAGATCCAAGATCAGACTGCACGTTTTGTACAGTCTGATCCCGATCTGTGCTCTCCGCAAAAGTTCCTGTTTTCGTCTATGGCTCTGAGAGGGTCGAAAGAAGATTCCACTGAGGGTCTATTAAGTTACAATTAAAATAACTTTTGCATTTCGTATTCGGATTGAGATTGCTATCTCAAATGCCAACTCATGTCAGATTCTATATATGAGCTGTGCTTCAGCAAAAGGAGGCTTAATTCATCTCTGTGATGCATTGTACCTAGTAAGACACTACCTAGTTATAGATCCATTATATTTTTGTCAAACAACCGACTGAATCATGATGTAGAATCATCCTTTGACATGCAGAAAATTTAAAGATAGCGAAAAGTTTCGGCCAATGTCAGCCTGCGCGAACTGCGCAGGCTGACGTGGGTCGATACTTTTCGCAAATGCATTAAGCTCCCTTTTCACGGAGCATGGCTCATCTGTTGAACTGTTTGACTCCCAATTATTGAGAGATTCTGACATGAAAGTCCGTTGCATTTGACCAATAGTTTTCCCTCTACTTAATCAAAATGAGTTTGACCATTCTTCGGAAAAGATGGTGATGAATTTCCACTTGAGTTGGCAGTATGGTTGTCACGTCAGCATCTAATGAGGGACAATGACCTTAAATTATTTCCAACCTTTTAGGACTAAATACTGTCTTCCCTGTAGGATGCTGCGTGTCACAGTGCTAAAGTGTCGGACTCGAAACTTGGTGGCTCGTGATTCGAGCTTCACAGGAAGCACTGGGTCCCTTCATTAGAGTTCAAACTAACGGGAATCGAAAAGTAAAAGTTCTTTCTTCGCTAGGGTGGCAGATCGTGTGATATTATTCTTCTGCATAGCCAGTGTATATAATACTTTGAAACCTAAGAAGATATGAATATGTGAACCGTCACCTAATTTAAAGGCCTAGTAGCGGCCAAAAGTAAACAATACTGATGTTAAAATGCATTTCAATTTAAATTATACCAATAAAAAGTATGGAAATTATTGTGAAAATGACAATCTGCTGTTGTACGGTCGGTTTAAGTGTTAGACGATTGCAGGAAAATTTATTTTCAGCCAGGCAAAAAGTAAACTTGAGAAAGAGTGACCTGGCATTTTTTTCACCAAGTTATAAAAATAATTTCTCTGCCAGCGACAAACACTTGGACCGACCGTCGTTGAAAGTTTGTCTTCTTCACAATAATTTCTATTAAACGATATGATTTAAATTAGAATGCATTTAACACCTGCTTTGTTTACTTTTGGCAGCTATTGTAACTTTAACGCCTACATTGTTTACTTATGGGCGCCACAGGACCTTTCACTGAAATAATGCCACCATCGGCAAATCACGCTATATTATAACAAGCTATGCTGAAACATTGTGTCCAATACGAATTTGAAACGGCATCTTTTTAGATGTCTTTTCTTGACTGAAAATTTGATTTCCCCTTTATTTTGCGCTCTAAAAATTGATTGGCGATACCATGTCATACATTAAACAATTTCTTATCGTTAACATTTATACGACAGTTTTAATTCAGTTAAAACTATTGTATAATTAGCGCAATTAAAATTATTTTCTGTTCTGTATAAGATAAAAAAAAAAGTGATCTATACTGAAAATATACTCTGTTAAAACGGCGTTAAACTCCAAAACAGACAAAAGGAAATGAGCCATGCTCTGGCAAAACGGGTCTTAATGCATCTCCGTGATATGAAATACGAGGCAAGTCATCACATAATTGTGAATCCACAAGGGCCATTTTTTTTAAACAACCGACTATATCACGAGGTAGACTGGTCTTTTGATATACAGAAACTTGACCAATAGCGAAAAGTGTCGGCCCAGGTCAGCCTGCGCGAACTGCGCAGGCTGACCTGGGTCGATACTTTTCGCAGAGGCATTAAGCCCCCTTTTCACATAGCATGGCTCAAATAATTATACTCATCCCAGGCTAAACTTAGTTAATCGTTATCCTGCCAAGAAAAGTGAAGTGATACTTTTAAGCCGATAGTAAAACCCAAATTTTCCTATTTCAAAGGCATTTTGGGGGGAAATTATGTTCTTATCGGACGGTGTAGATCAAAGATAAGACTGCACGTTCTGTGCAGTCTGATCTTGATATACATTGTCCGCAAAAGGTCAGCGAGTCGCGCTTAGCAGCCTAAAGGCTAACTAATGTACCGAGACTGCTCTTTTTTCTTTTGATGATGTGAATTCCCAGATCGTTTATCTTCCCCTACCCCCTCCCGATGTATGACGGGGACCAGTTTAGTGAATTCCGAAGCTAGTCCCTGTTGTACATTTATAGATATTTTTCGCATCTCACCTATGATGTATGTGAAAAGAGAAATTTGTATCAGTACTGGTGTGAGAAAGCAAGGAAACACATGCGTAGATGCACTTACCGTCGTGATGTGACATAATCTGTTAAAACGGCGTTAAACTTCAAATAAACAAACGAACATACACAGATATATACACTTTGCTGTATCAGGGGAGGCAACCGATCTAGTGAATTCCTCAGCCACTGTGGTACTTTGATTTTATGTAACCATTTTGTTACGAGAGGCCACTCCTTCATGCATGGCTTCGTCCCGATTTAAATACATTACCTAACATCTGCGTTGGGGAGATATCTCTAGCGCAGTGGTTATGGTATTGGACCTTCGTCCGGGCGTTCTAGGGTTCGAATCCTGCCCGGTCCCTTTATTTCTGCCATGCATTTGTTCATTTGTTTCTTTGTTACGTTCGTAAGAGTTTGCGTGAAAGATCGTGAAAAAATATACCAATAACCAAATCGCACTTCTGAACAGTTTTTAGGGATGGAGTGGAACTCTAAGCCCCGTTGTTTATTGCTAAAACGTGTTGCTTTTGATATCACATCCTGTACCTTTAGGGACCTTTCGTGATAAACTCTCTTACACCTATAGTTAGTTCTGTGCCAGACCACAGAAACCTTTATACCTGTCCATGTTTCAAGCATTTGCATGTGACACGCTAAATTTGACTTGACTCTAAGGCTGCTTAGCACGACTCAATTACCTTTTGTGAACAGTGTAGATCAAGATCAGATAGCACAGAACGCGCAGTCTGATCTTGGATCTATACTTTCTGATAAGGAAATATTTTCCCCAAAAAATATCTTTGAAAAAGCAAAATTTGGGATTTATTATCGGCTTGAAAGTTTTATACCACTTATTTAGCATGTTAAAGAATAATTGGCAGAAGCTGTCCATGAAAGGGTTAGAAAACAATGTAGGAAAAGGAGAAAATTATGGTTACCAGCAATATCTCCTTTTCTTATAATGTTTTCTTAAGCATAGTTTCACATTTTTGGAAATACATTGGCTTGTTTGGTAAAGGCTTAATGCAGGAAAGAGACTGATATAATCAGACAAGTTTTAGGTCTACCGTCAGCTAAAATGAACTGTAGATTATGATTAAGGGACTTTTTTCTCAGATTTTCTTTTTAGAAAAAAAAAAGACATTATTTACCTCATTGAATAAAAGCACCCTCATTTTTTATCGCCGCCCATTAAGGGCAGCTCAGTCTTAAAGTTTACGGTAGAATTCGCTATTCTGATAATTGTATTAACTTTTTTTTTAACTTTAAAGCAAAACTGGGGGAATTTTGTAGTAAAACTTACAAGCCATTCTCTGTGAAACGAAGGCTTAATGCATCTGCAAAAGGTATCGATGTTTTGGCCACATTGTAGCATCTGGTAGCGCTCTGTGTAGGTCAAAAATCTTAATTAAGCAAGTCTAACTTTCTGCCAGACCACAAAATTTCAAACTAGTTTTAACACACAGCCTTTGTAGACGACATATGAACATATCTCAAATATTTGTTCTTGAAAAGTTTACGTTATTTTCTCCTATTACCGCAATGTTATCAGACGCCTTCGAAAGCCTTCAAAAGATAAATCTCATATCAGTCGTCTGCAAATGCTTTCAATTTCGACCAGAATAAAATTTTATTGCCTGGAAAGGAGTTACCAAACAGGCACCTTTATTTCTTTTTTTTTTTTTTTTTCGATGTTGCGAATTAAGAGTGATTTTCGCCAGACTTGGAACATGAATGGCTCAAAAAAAGTCTGAGTGCATAATCAACAGACATTGTAAATTTCATTATAATTCTCAAAAAGTGTAAATTTAAAAGAAAGACAACTTCTGACTGATAAAGGCATTTGGTAAGTCAAACAGATATTGTGTTTATGCGCGGCTAAATCATTTGGTATAGCCATTTAGCAAGTGGATTTATATTATTTCTTTCCTACTTTTATGTCTGAATGCAACGTTTTATGGACAGTAGAAACAAATGGATGTCAATTTTGTTTATTTATATAGGATTCATGACCTGGAGGACCCGGCTTCCAGCTGCACTGGATCCATTGGGTTTTTGGTGGAAGTGTCCTTTGACAAACACTTCAGAGCCCAGGCCTAACACTGGTGAAAACCAGGAAACACATGAGCATGTCAGCTGTCACCCTTACGTTACTGAAATAAAGTTGAAAGTGGCGTAAAACACAGTTCAATCAATCAATGCTTATTGATAAAAGTACCATAAAGCTTAAGAAGCCTTTAGCATAGAATGACCCTTATTTCAAATAGATTATCAGTTTTGAGTTTTGTCATTGATCAATGAAATATCTTTCATAAAAAGGTAGCATAAATCAAAACTGAATACCCACGGAATTTTCTAATCATGAAATGTATATACCAAATCGAAATAGTAAGAAATGCGAAATAAGATGTTGCGCCAAATCACATGCTCAACGAAACGTTATGTACAACGAAAAATAAACAACAGCGAAGTTTTATGTTAATCGAAGCAAATTGTTTCTCGAATTTGCTGTTCAGAGAAATGTAATGTTAAATGAAATACATGTAGATACCAAAACGAATGCTTTGTGTCACGAAATTAAGTGTTGCGCAATATTTTTTGTTTCCCGAAATTTTATGTATCACAAAATACCTATCGCAGTAAAAAAAATTTATGCAACGCAAAAAAAGATGTTTCGCAAAATTACATGCCCAGCGAAATTTTGTTTACCACGAAATATATATTAATATATTTTATCAAATTTTATTTTTCCAAATTTACTGATAACTATGCTTATTGAATACATTTATAATTTATTCTGTTCATTCTCCTTTTCAAAAAACACATATATTTACACAGGTTACCAGCTTAAGTCTCTGCTGGTGTGTGATAATGCCTTTTGGTTCTCTTTCTTTGCATATTAGGCAACATGCGTGATGGTTAGAACATTGAACATTTCATTGGTTCCATTAATGGCACTTTGCAGAAATTCTGACGAATGATTAAACACACTTTAAATTTCTCGTACGGAAGGGTTTTCCTGACCAGTCTGGATACAGATTTCTCAATTTAAATAACGAACTCAAAAATGGGCGACATATAACGTCATGTATACTTCTTTTTAAACAGTTCTTAATTCCAACACGATTTTAACTGTTTGTACAGTCCGAGAGTAACGGAAAAAGTAGGGTCAGACTACACAGACTCATCTTGGTCTACCCTTTCTGATAGCATATCGGTAGTTATTCTTTTTATACCCCCAGAATTCGCCACTCTAACATCTCGGTTTGAAACAATCGGTGATGAATTGCCGGATGACAGGTCTATTTCCGCTCGGATAACAATCAAACGGATCAAAGTTTTATATCACCAGTGTAACTCCGAGACCAAGTTATTTAAGCTTGTGAGTGAACTCACTGCTTTTGTTTGTTTAACGCCATTTTAACAGCTTAGGTCATATCATGGCGGTCAGTGACGCACCCATGTATTTCCTGGCTTTCTCATACCAGTACTTACACAACTTTCTTTCCAAAGCCACTGACTACTTTTCTCACATGCATCAGACGTGAGAGGCAAAAAATCGCCGGAAAAAAAGTTCACCGCAACCCGGTATCGAACCCGCAACCTCCAGGTCACGAGTCAGATACGCTAACCACTGAGCTACCCGGCCGGGTGTCTCACTGCTTTTAACAAAACAGCCACTCAGTCATATCTAAAGCAATATGGCTTGCAACACGCGAAAAGGGACATTCGGACAGTTGCGTAAAGTGTCATCTCGGATCAACCTGCGCAGTCCGCGCAGGCTAATCCGAAACGACACTTTCCGTTTTTATGTCATTTTCTGTTTTGCGCAAGTCTACTGTGGCACAAAATCTAATGTAGTCGTAAAGTGCCGTCTCGGATTAGCCTGCGCGGACTGCGCAGGCTGATCCGAGACGACACTTTACGCAAATGTCCGAATGCCCCTTTTTGCGTGTTGCAAGCCATAAGAACAATGTTCTGTGGAAAGAGGCTTTGATGCATCTCCGTGATGCATTATACCAAGCAAGTCATCGCATAGTTATGGAATCTAAAATATCCATTTAGTCTGGCAAGTGACTGAATTTGGAGGTAGAACGGTCCTTGGGTATGTATATAATTTACAAATCGCAAAAAAAACTCTCTAAAATGACGAATTTATTTTCAGATAAAGTAGTGAGCCTTATTTATCACATAACTGCCCTTATTTCTGTGAAATATAGATTTTACAAATTTTATTATCTTACACACTTTTGAGATGAACAAATAGTGCTGTATTTAAAGGTGGTCCTTCAAATTTTGGGACGAAAATTTTACAAAAATACAAAAAAAATTATCCCAAAGCCTTTTAATTTTCATTCATAAAACCCCAGTAGTCGAAAACCATCCGACAACAAGAAAAATTAGAGATTTACTACGGCCCAGGTCGACACCGACGGGAAACACGGTCTATTTTTACATGAGCAACTCGCTCATTTACATACTGGAAATACACAGACGAAGCTTCAAACATAGCGTCCGAAGAAGACATCATGGAAAATAATTACATTTTTGTTATGTTATGGAATTTAAGCGTCATTAGTCACGTGCTAGTCACTTGACATTCCCACAATGCTTTTTTGATTTCTGGCGCGAAATCTAAAACGGCCTTAAGAGGCTACGTAGCCTTTTAAGGGAACACCATACTTTTTTTTGTAATTTTATGATTCTTCATTATTGATGATTTGTTTTGTTTTTTCAAATAAGTTTCAGTGATATATATATTTTTTATTTTGGTGAGATGTGATAAATCTAAATACCCACCTTTAAGTACGAGGGTCATTCGAAAAGTAATGCAACCTGTTGAATAACTTCTAAAGCAGTATATCAATTATTTTGAAACTTTACATGTAGATACTTCAATCTATATGCAGTTAGTATGTGACGTCACATCATCATGACGTCATTTAGAGTAGCGCCAGATGACGTCATTTTACATCAATAACAGCGTCATGGCCGCGGTTACGTCTCAAGATCAGCGTAGCTACATAAAAATTGAATGTCAGCGTAATAAAACAGCAAAGGAGATATTTGCCGCACTACAAGAAGTTTGCGGCACATCTGCTCTATCGTATTGCAAGGTTACACGATGGGTCAATGAATTCAAATCGGGTAGGGAGAGCGCTGAAGATGCCTGCCGTGTGGGTCGACCAATGACAGTTACTGATGACTATAATACTGAACAAGTGAAAAAACTGTTGAAGGATGATAGGAGAATTACTTGCAAAGAAATGGCACAGGAGTTAGAAATCAGTGTAGGGTCAGTTCATTTCATTCTTCGAAATCGTTTGAAAATGCGTAAGGTTAGTGCTCGGTGGCTACCGCATCGTTTGATGCCAGAACAAGCAGAACGTCGTTTAACCATAGCCACCCAACTCCTTTCTCGTTATGATTCGGAACGGAAGGACAAGACTTTTTAGAAAGAATTGTTGCCATCGACGAAACTTGGGTAAGATCCTACGAACCGGAAATGAGGAGACAATCGACCGAGTGGCAGACACCTAGCTCCCCGAGACCGACAAAGTACAGACGGACTCAGTCTAAACTTAAGATGTTAATGATCTTCGCGTACGATAGACATGGAATTCTGACAAGTCACAGGGTGGAAAGTGGTAAGACTATAAACGGGAAGTACTATGAAGAGTACCTTAAAAAAACACTAATGCAAGCGATCCGTAGGAAAAGACGTGGATTCTTGGCAGCCGGTCCAATAATTTTACATGATAACGCTACACCTCATGGCGCCGTCAACGTAACGTCTTTGCTAGGGCGCTATGAGTGGGAAATATTGGAACACCCGCCTTATTCCCCGGATATAAGTCCATGTGACTTTGACTTATTTCCAAAGATAAAAGAGGGCATGAGAGGTATTCGTTATAGTGACCTAGACGAGCTTGAAGTTGCCGTGGCCGAGTTGCCTAGCAACTGGAATAGATGACCTCCCGAAGCGATGGCAGTCCGTCATAGACCGTAAGGGATATTACTTCGACGGAATGTAGTAGGGTAATTATCATTATATATTTCTTTCGAAAGTTATTTTATAGGTTGCATTACTTTTTGAATGACCCTCGTAATTGTCGAAATTCTAAAATCAAATGCCTCATTTTTAAACATGACTGACCTAGATTTCTCAGTAAACTTAACTGTTAAAGTTGATGATCGTGCCAAAGCTGTGAATTTCAAAATCTTTAAATTCAAAGCAAAATCAGTATTTGCAAGTTTCTTTGGAGCTATTTTTCATCCGTGATGTACACACCTGTCAAATAAGCGAACCGGCTTCGTGTAAATTTCAATTCACATGTTCATATAGGACTATACTTTAATAGATCATGATATATAATTCTTTAGATAATTATAGTCATGTGTAAAAAGAAACTGAGATTCGTTGGCTTTTGAAATAAAGTTTTATTGAAGTCGTCAAAAGATATTATTGAGCTCGCTAGAGGCGCACTTAACTTTAGCCACTAATGAGAATTCTCCCTAACGCAGCCCCCATCTTACGAACATGAAAGTTCGCAACAAATACATAGCTCAAATACAAACCGCACCTGGAGGGATTCGAACTCGTGCGGAAAAGATCCTCGTTTATCGAAGTTTAAACTTAACCACTGAGCTTAAAAGAGAATTCTTCCCAACGCAGTTGTTAGGTAGTGATTTTATTCGGGAAGAAGCTATGCAGTAAGGGAGGAGTGATCTCCCGTAACATGTTTCATAAAGGTTTATCTTAAATGCCATCTCATGTCAGATCCTATATATCTGAAATGGGGGAGAGAAAATGACGAAGAAAAAACCTGAACGCATTCTGAATTCGTAATCTGTTCTTCGCGTTCAAAATTAATTTGTAATTTCTCTACAAATTTCCCGTTATTTAACTAAATCATTTCTCGCTGGTGAATTGCCTACTTAGGAAGTCGCTAATGATTGAAATTAGATATAGGATTTTTAATCCTGTGCCAAAAAATCCCTGGGATGGAGGATTTTGAAAACATTGCGGAAAAAGGAGAAAATGCTGGTTACCAGCATTTTCTCCTTTTCTCACAATGTTTTCTAACTGTTCAAAGACAATTTCGATCATATTAGCCATATTAAATTTGTCGTCTGCAAATGCTTTCAATTTGGACAAGTCTAAAATTGTGTCATAAGGAGTAAAGAGGAACGAGGTAATTATAGCTTCGTCACATGACGCCTCGATGATGTTTTTTTTTTTCGTGAGTGTGTGAAATCAGAGATTTTTTTTCTTACCCTGTCGAATTTATATCGTTAACTGTCACAAAGTTTTTTTTCTTAAATATTTTTTTGATATTCAACAGGGCTTTTATGCCGGAAACCGGTTATTTAGAAGTAGAGATGGAATAGCAAGATCAAGTATATCTAGTCTGATCTTGATCTACATCTTTTTCCAAAACTCTGTTGTCACGAACGGTAGAATAAGGGGATTATTAAATTTTGCCTACACATAATAATGTTGTCTAAAATAATCTCAATTTCTTTAAACTACGAACCCTTTATTACAAGACCCAGTGTCCTTTTCCCACAATGTTTTCTACCCTTTCCACCCATAACATTTTCAGTTTTTGTTTCGCATTTATTTTGTCGTCTGCAAATGCTTCTAATTTTGGACAAGTCTAAAATTGTGTCCATTGTTAAAGCCTAATAGTGTTAGGTGTTGACCTTTGAGCGTGAAAAAGAAAAATGGCTTTAAGGATAGGGCACCCTAATGGGATTCGTGTAACATCGCCTTTCATCGCCAAATCGTACGGATTCGGCTAAGACTCGGGTAATCCGTAATCGATGTGGGAAGAAAGCGTGTATCTGCCGATCGATTACAAATTACGGTACCAGAATCTTACCCAAATTCGTACGTTTTTTTCGGCGATGAAAGGCGATGTTACAAGAATCCCATTAGGGTGCCCTATCCTTAAATCAAGATATAACAACCAAATAATTACAATTTTACGGTTGCACCTGTCAAGAATATCTCAGTAAAAAGAACAGTGTAGATCAAAGATCAGACTACACGTTTTGTGCAGTCTGACCGTCATCTACACTGGCCGCAAAGACAATAATAGTTATAAAAGGCTCTTTAGCGTGGCACCAGAATTTGTTTCGCATGTTTGCATGTTTTTGAAAAAATCTGAACAAAACTGTCATTTTTATTCAAATTTACGGTTTTTTTTTTTTTTAAATTCTTTCAGCTCCAAATAAATAAACTCGGCCTCTTGCGACTGCTATAAATACAGCCCGTTGAAACTTACATAGATTTTGATTGTATAGGCTTGACTACACAAGCGGACGGTATAGATCAAAGATCAGACTGCACGTTCTGTGCAGTCTGATCTTGATCTATGCCGTCCGCAAAAGTCACAGTGTTCACCTATGGTGCCGAAAGGGTTAATGTTGCTATTGTTGATGTTGTTGTTGCTTTCCCACAGTGGAAGAAAATAATGAAATGCTAATTATGTCCCTTATTAGATAAAAAAAAAACTCAAGGTAACTAAATTGCAACTAGGTCTTTCTATTCCATTTCTTTTATATTTATTATCGCTTTGTTCAGGACCAATGAAGTGGTAGAGAGGAATCAAGGGAAGTAACTGTCTACTGTGTCTTCCATTAAGAGTAAATGATCACGTCCTTAAGTTTTCCTCACAAGATATCGACATTCAGCACCCCCCCCTCCTCGCCCCCCCCCCGCCCCGAGATGAGATTTATTGTTCAAAATTCTTCTTCAGTTCTGCTTCCAGGGTAAGTGTTGCGTCAATTTTACCTCGGTTAACTATTTAAGGCAGAAACTAATGTTAGTACGTTAACCACACGTGCCTGACCCCGAGTTCCATATCGTCTCTGAAATTGAAAATCAAATTTCCTCCTACACTTATCTGAAATCAGCGTTATTTGATTGTTGAGAATTAAAGATTTTGATTAACACTTCAAGAATTTTACCATTTGCCTAACATTATCATGTTTTCACGACCGTGAGAAAGGGAATTCATAAGAATATTATTGTAAAAGGAGCATTTTCTTCTTTTCAAAACTAAGTTCATCTCTTTAAAAAGCAACTTTCATTTGAGCTGAATTTAAATTAACGTTTTCAAATGCTTTAGGTGTGGGCAGGTCTAAAATTTTGTCGACTGGGCCATTTTTTTACCCTTGACCGAATGAGTGCTTTCAAAAACGGTCTGGAATTGAAATAGCTAGGCACTTCTTCCATCTGCCTAAATACAGATGCTTTAATTACTATTTCCATTAAAGGCCCAAATAGCTGCCAAAAGTAAACAATGTGGATGCTGAAATGCATTTAAATATAAACAATATCATTTAAAAGTTTGGAAAGTATTGTGCTTTTGCCAATCTGTTATTGCAAGGTTGATCCAAGTGTTAGTCGCTGGCAGAAAAGTGACTTTAATAATTTAAATGGTGCCAGGTCGTCCTAACTTCATTTTTAATTGGTTTTAAAATTCATTTTTTTTTTTGTGCCAGCGTCTAACACTTGGACCGACCGCTCAAAAACAGATTGTCATCTTTACAATAATTTCTATTCTTCAGAATGGTATGATTTACATTTAAATGCATTGTAGCACCTACATTGTTTACCTTCGGTAACTATTGGGCCTTTTACAGGATCTTGTTGCATGATACAGGTTTGACTTGATGTGCACCAATTTTTTTTTTCAAAAGCAATATCATCATGAAACAGCGGCCAGGGCAACTATACGTTCGATCTGCACTGTCTTCAACCCTTTACTACACAATTCCGAGTTTAACGAACCTGGGAAAGAAGCCTATAGAAGACAAGCGACTTACTTCTTAAGTAGAATGATCCTTAGACCTTCAGAAAATAGACCAAAAGCAAAAACGTTTCGATTCAAGTCAGCCTGCGCAGACTGCGCAGGCTGACTTAAACACCCACTTCAAAAAGCATGACCCATATTTATTTCCTTACGTGCAAATATGAAAATGTATCTATAAACGCAATAAAGATGATAATATGAACAAGCCAAGCCCGAAGATGAATAAGTTTAATTGGTTACGATAAAAACTGCTTAGCTACAGGAGAAATAGTAATTCATATTCCACGACACGTTCCACAGATCATGGCCGACCTATCATTGATGCGGAGTAATTGGGAGGTTATCGGAGTGTAGTGACATTGTCACTTCGAGGTCCTCAGAATAGAATACATCATAAAAAGAAGAGGTGTCGAATTATGAAAAGCCTCCGACAAAAAAAAAAAATCCTTCTGATAAAAAATCCATTTTACACCACTAATACGCCTTTTGCTACACGGTAACTGGACAGAAATGGTGTCTGCGGAAGTACAGGTAGACGTATTTATAGACAGCCTGATTGCAGTGTACCCCTCCTTGGACCGGTTTTCCAATTATTTATCCCTTATCCTGCCACATAAGTTAAATAATACTTTTAAACCGATAGTAAAAACCCAAAAAATTAAATTTTAAACTTATTTTTCTGCGAAAAATATCTCCTGATCGGACAGTGTAGATCAAGATCAGACTGCAGTCTGATGTTGAATCTACACTGTCCGCAAAAGGTTAGTGAGCGTGCTTAGCAGCTTAAGGGTTAAGTTTTTATATCAATTGTATCACCTGAAAAACTAGTCAATACATTACAAAAGATATAAGGCAAAAATAACTGAGGAGTTTTATTCCTTCATTTAAACTTTATCCTCTTTTTTTTTTTTATTTTCTTTTGCAAAGTGGATCAAAATTAGACCCTGCATGATCTAGATCGACACGTACGGTATTTTGTGAAGGCTATCACCCAAAAAATTCATCACATTTCGAAATACGAGATATTTGCTGACTGAAAATTTATGTACCATTCATTTGGTGTCCCATTGCTTGATAAGAAAAAACCCGGTACAAATCAACAAATGATATCAAATAATTAATGTGACTTAATGATTGTTTGAAATCAATAGATTGACTTTCACGTTTTAATCTTTGACAAAGAAAAGTGGAACTTTGCACGACAACAGACAAACGAGTTGCTATAATTCGAGAAACAGAATGAAACCAAATTTTGGAATTGGCTCCAAATATTTTCAAAACTGGTTTTGAGCCATGCTCTGTGAAAAGATGGTTAAATGGATGTGCAAAAGGTATCGGACTAGGTCAGCCTGTGCAGTCCGCGCAGGCTGACCTGGTCCGATACCTTTGGCTATGATTCGATTTTCTGCATGTCAAAGGACCATTCTGCCTCGTGATTTAGTTGGTTCTTCGACAAAGTAGATTTTATGGATCTATAATTATGTGATGACTTGCTTGATATAATGCATCAATGAGATGCATTAAACCGCCATTTGCCAAAGTGTTCTGTCAGAAATTATGTAAAGAACTTCGACTTAGTCCAGTTTCGAACTTTATTTCTTATGCTTCACAAAGAGACCTGCGAGATCGGCCATCTGTTTCAAGATTCGCAAAGTATGGTCCGTCCGCAATAGTTTTGTTTCTGTTTCTTAAACCCTTATCCTGCTAAAAACAATAAATGAAACTTTCAAGCCGATATTAAAAACCAAGATTTTGCTTTTTTAAAGGTATTCTTTGCAGATAAATATCTCCTAATCGGACAGTGTAGATAAAAGATCAGACTGCACGTTCTGTGCAGTCTGATCTTGATCTACACTGTCCGCAACAGGTCAGTGAGTCGCCCTTAGCCTTAAAACTCCGCATGGTTAATTGGCCGGACCAAATCGACGTGTCGATCTAAAATCAGCCTGATTAAGTCAGCCCACGAGACTGAATCCTAATTTCCTGCCGTGTATCAAGTGACCTTTACATTCAGACAATAATCCAGATTAGAGTTTTACTTTGGAGCATAGATTTCGCGTCATTTGTGACAGTAGAGTTTATGCAATCATCATCATCATGGACGTCGTCGTCAACAACAATAACAATAATGGTAACAATGAAACCTTTATCATCCACTGTATGGCATTTTTCAAATACTGACCTACATGTATCTGATTTAGACATTCTGGGTACAGAATAGGATTACTTTTCAAGATGGCCAAATCGATGCATCGAATTTCAAAGTAAAATAAACGTTTATCCAAAATAACGGTAACAGGCACGATTCATAAATCTTTTAAGCCTATGTGTTCCTTTGCTTCGTCTATCAGCTGACGATCTTTCACTTCGGATAGTGATTCTGTCAATCTTTGTAGAATATGACATGCGCAGACAACGCAATTAAAGAAAAACTAACATCAAAAGCAACAACAACGGTGGTAGTAAACAGTTTTAGACGGAAATATTCAAATTGCACTGTGCCATTATTTTAACTCCAAGGCTATTTAAGAACGGCTACTTGCGCGTTTAGATCAGTGTAGATTAAGATTAGACTACACAGAACTTTAAATGTGATCCCGGATTTACACTTTCCGATACTTTATTACATGTACTTTTGTCTTTGTGAAAAAATAAAAGGATCGAAATGTTTGGGCTTTTTACCAGGGGCTGGATTCTGCTACCTAATTTAATCAGCGGTTTAACCTTAACTACAACACAAGCCGATACTTTTAACGACCCTGAGAAAGAAGCCTTTTGAAAAGGCTGTGGTAACCAGCATTTTCTCCATTTCCCATAATGCTTTCTACCCTTTCACAGACAAATTCCAATTTCGCTCCACGTTTTATTTGTCGTCTGCAAATGCTTCACATATGCATAAGTCGAATTTTTTGTAGTTTGCTAGAGTTAATTGGGATAATGGAGGGAAAATTGGTTTTAATTGAAATTTTGACGAGCAAAACAACTCTGGGATTGGCAAGGTTATACAGCAGGAAAATTGTCTTCAAGTCAAAGCCTGAAATATTAGAAACTTAACCTTTTTTGTACCATGGGTGGGGATGGCAAAATCTGCAGGCTTCATTTGGGCCAAAACAAGGATTATGTCACTAACGACAGCTTCGCGAAAAATAAAAGGCATGTACTTAATATATTTTGGATAATATGCATAGGTTGTGGTTTGATTAATGTTTCGAAACATGACATTACTATGTAGCTAATTCCATGGCTTAAGGTATTGCCATCCTAACACTGCACTTTTAGTACAGGTATTTAATTAGTATAGGGTGTTAGAGTATTGTATTAGGCATAAAGGTGTGAAATATGAAAGAATTTGACCAAATCACTTTTGAAAGAATTCAGATTCTGTTACCCTACCCCCAGCCTTTCAAAATTCCAAAATGGCCGCCACTACCCAAATCGTAAAATATTTTTTTTCTCAACAAAGAATGATGAAAATTATCTATCTTCATATTTTTATTATCACCAATATGTTTGTCCTTACAAATATATGTAATGAAATAGCCATTGCAAGTATATGTATAAGATATTGCCAGGTTAACATGTGCACCCTACAGGTTTAAACGCTCATTTTTTCCAATGTTTGCAAAGAAAAGGTGTGAAGGAGTAGCTGTTTTGAGTTCAAATAATAAATGCAAGACTTAAAACTTATATAAAAATTTTGCTTGACACTATTATGATGAAATAAAATGAAAGAAAATAACTTTTACAGGCCAAATTGGAAAATACATGACATTAACGACAACTACTAGTGAAATTTCGGTCAACTGATTTCTCAGATGATTGGCTAGTCAAAGTCTTAAACTTTATGAATTAAACACTATCATTAAATTTAACTCTAATCAAACATAAAAAGAGGATATTTGTTTTTTCGGTGAAAGATCGAAATTTATTTCATCTCGTGAACACCATCGGTAATATTTTCACTCGTGGAGCAGCCACATCTTTTCGGTGAAAGATCGAAATTTATTTCATCTCGTGAACACCATCGGTAATATTTTCACTCGTGGAGCAGCCACGAGTGAAAATATTACCGATGGTGTTCACGAGATGAAATAAATTTCGATCTTTCACCGAAAAAAACAAATATTCTATTTATTTTATGCTTTTAACCCTTTCTGGGAGGAACTTTATCAAAAATCCAGTAGTCTTTTCAGTTATTCCCCGTGGCGCACTCCCTCCGCATAGCAACGCATTACAATATTACGTCAAGCGCGAGAAATGTAAGGTAAATGACGTCATATTTCCATCTGGTTGTGAGTCACGCGCATTTTACCTAGGTAACTAGAATATAAAAATCAGTATTTTCACTGGTCGTACCCGTGGAATATCGAAAAATATTTTCACCGCTATTTCTCGATATCCTACCGGAAAGCATCAAATAATGTATAATATCCTAAGCAGGAAAATGTAAAATACTAACTACTTTGTTAGGTTTTATCGAGGTTTTCAGTCTTTTAACCCTTTACCAAGCGACAAATTTTAGACTCCATACTGAAAGCGCCTGCAGATGAAAATCAAAATAGATAAAAACAATCGACCTTCTGAAACAACAACACCCTTTTGAGTACAGTGCACAAAACATATAAATCATGTTGTTAAAGAGAGATTGCTAGTCAAAGAGGGCTAGTTTAACTCTTCACCGAACAACAAAAATGTAGACTTGTCCAAATCAAAAGCATTTGCAGACGACAATTCAAATTTGGCTCAAATGATGGAATATGGCTGCGATAAGGTAGAAAATATTGAAGGATAAGGAGAAAATGATTGTTACAGTCATTTTCTCCTTTTCCCACAATGTTTTCAAAAGACACCTTTCTCAGGGTTGTTAAAACTGCGGATTGTGTGGTAAAGGGTTATGGAGGTTGCACTGAAAATTTTTGACACTTATTTTCCATTTTCACAGTGACTTGTTAGTTTTGGAACAACTGTTTCTAGACTTTTTATGACACTTGTAACTTTTGGTTGCCCTTGACTATTTTTCATTTGAAAAACATTTCTCTCAAAAATAGTCTTTAACCCTTTACCAAACAATCCCTTGTTTTCACGCCCCTGAAGAAAAGGCCTTTTGAAAACATTTTGGAAAAGGAGAAAATGCTGGTAACCAGCAATTTCTCCTTTTCCCACCATGTTTTCTACCGTGTCAAATAATTACGCTTTATTTGAATTACTTTCAGGTTTGTTGCCTGCAGATGCTCTCAATTTGGAAGAGTCTAAAATTTGTTGTGTGGGAAAGGGTTAAATGAAAATGATTTCTTCCTGAACTTGCGATACTATCCGCAATACCACTACACAAATTCATCAGTTAGCTGACAATTTATAAGTGCTGATGTAAGCACAACAAAATCAGACCTTCGCCCAATATGAGCCACTATTATAGCATCTCCCAATATGAGCCACTATTATAGCATCTCCCAATATGAGCCACTATTATAGCATCTCCCAATATGAGCCACTATTATAGCATCTCCCAATATGAGCCACTATTATAGCATCTCCCAATATGAGCCACTATTATAGCATTCCGATAAGATCTTAACCCTTTACCTCAAAATTCCGACTTTTAATGACCCTGAGAAAGAAAGCTGCTGAAATCATTGTGGGAAAAGGAGAAAAATGCTGGTAACCAACACTTTTTTCTTTTCCCACTATGTTTTCTGCACTTTCAAAGAAAAATCTTAACAATTAATATACCTTGATATTGTCATATGCAAATTCTTTCAATTTGGATGAGTCTGAAATTTTGTTGTTTGGTAAAGAATTAACCAGTTAAGAAATTCATTCAAAGCTTGTTTGATCCAAAAACTTTTCACAGGAATGCTGTCTGACTTATTCCGCACACAGATCTTTGTTATACTTTCCAATGATGATGTTACTGGACCTCTGGTGTTTCTTCACCATTAAATGTTAACCTGATTGCACCTCTTGTCCTGGTAGTTATATGTGTCAGCTGATGTCCTCTGACTGAAAGATTGATATTAATTTATTACACTTTGGCAGGGGACAAAGTTAAAGACTTGTCCAAATCTAGAGCATTTGCAGACAACAAGATTAATCAGGCTCAAATGATTTTTCCATAGGAAGGGTAGAAAATATTGTGGAAAAAGAAGAAATGCTTGTTACCAGCATTCTCTCCTTTGAAGTAATTTTCCTTCTCAGTATCAGTTTCACTTGGGATTGTAATTGAGTAGATTTGGACATCTAGAATGGAATTAGAATAACTGAGGAATAAGTGAAATTCATGGTATCATGTGATTTCACAAAAGTTTTTCACAACTTCAATCGATGATAAGTGTATCTACAAAGTCTAATACAATGGAAAAAAAAAAAAAAAACTGTATTTCATAGCAAAAAATACTTATTTTGTACACAACCAGATATTGACACACAGGCTGATTGGGTAAATCATAGAAAACATATTTGCTAGGCGTATATTTATCTTTCTGATGAAAATAGGCATTAGGCCAGAAAGAAGAATAAGAAAAAACTTATTTTAGCTGTGGCAACATTATTCCTGGTAATCAAAGTTTTGCCTCTCATCTCTGTGAGAAAGGAATCAGTGGCCTAGACAAAAATATCTTATGGTATGGACAACAGACGGAAAAAGATGTGTTCTAATCTTGAACTATAGGCCCTTGAGGGCCTGAAATTGCTCTACTGGCAGTGATTTTGGTTTTTTTTGCTATCATGCATTATGAATTCATAATTAAGAAAGGAATAAAACAAAAAACAAAAAAAATAAGGGGAGATGTTCTTGCAACTAGGCTCGAACCCACTAAGACAGTGCACGTATAAGTAGGCATGGTGAATTGAACAATGTAGTGAAAAAAATTGAAGTACAATTTCTCAATACCAATTGTTTGGAATCCAGCCAAATTTGATAGGTTTCAGTACACATTGTATTAAACAATCCTAGTAAATTTTAAAAAAGAATGCGACTTAAAATGTGGACTTTGTTGAGTAAACAATACTAAGTCATCAAATGTCTGCTTTTCCTAAACTGATTGCAAGATTTTCTTCAATTTTAATCAATCCCTTGATGAACAAAATAATTGCAAATTTCAAAAGAATTGGATCAAAAACGCAGATTTCATTGCCTAAAATAGAAATGGAAATTTTCAACTTTAAACGGCTACTTTTTCCATACTGATTGTCAGATTTTTTTTTCAAAATCAATATACTACAAGCTGTTGATGATGCAAAGCAACTGTGCAAGTTTAATTAAAAAATAACCACAGATGCAGACTTTATCGTGTAAACAAGAAATGGAAATTTTCAACTTCAAATGGCTACTTTTCCCATACTTATAGTCAGATTTTTTTTTCAAAATCAATAGGGTTCAGGCTATTGATGTGATAAACAAACTGCAAGTTCCACAAAAATCTGACCACAAATGCAGACTTAACGACGTTTCGTTGGATTGTCAGTGCGCAACATTTTTGCGCATGTCTCTTCGCTTCTCTGTTTTCTAGCGCGTAACTTTGTCTGATTATAGTACTATTATTGGACTACTGATTTTTGCTGCAAGACGTGGAGAAAGTAGTGGTAGATACATTTTTTTTAAAAGATCAGTTTATGAAGGTGTAAATCATTCCTAAACAGCGAAAACGGAACATGTACATTTGTCGGACATTACTTATCCGGATAGTTAGTTTAGTGTGGCAAAAAGAGAAAATTACAAGTATTTTCTCCTTTTCAGCGTTTTCTAACCCTCTTTCCTGGGTATTGATAGAAATCAGGATCGTTTGCTTCATTTTGTTATAAGGTTCGTAAGTAATATATGCTTTTGAGTAATTCTGGACAGTTCCACTTGTATTGTTCTTCCATTCTCCCATCTTTTAAAATATACCACATATACCTTTCCTAAATGAATTAAATTGTAACTTTAAAATTGAAAGAAGCTGCAGACGACAAATTAAACAAGGTTTAAATGAGATTAAAAGAACCGTTTGTGCAGAAAAGGTTGTGGGGAAAGGAACAATTGCTTGTAATGAACAATTACCCCTTTTACCAAAATGTTTTCCAAAGCCGTCCCATACCAATGTTAAATCTAGACTATATCAAGGAAAGGGGTGACAGAGTACAATCTTTATTGTGAAAAAAACATGATTTAGTGCTGGAAACAATACATCTTACTAAGTAATTTGAAATCTTGGGTGTTTTGGGTCACTTTCTTTGTTCCAAGGGAGGTAATTGAGTTCGAATATTGGGAAAAGTAGCCTGGCAACCTATCTTTTTTTATTTTTTGATAAAGGATATAATCATGTGTATTTCTGAGAAAAATGAGAAAAATCTTTGCGCTAGATTTTTTTGAGGGTCAAATAATATCCTGATTTTCTATGATAAAATAAGCAATTTTGTGGGCTAAGGGTTTTATTGAAACATAGATAGCGTATCATTAATTTGAAATATCTGTTAATTTCTCATCAAAGTCAGAGGATCCATTGTTTCACTATGAATTTAAAACACAGAGAACATGATTTGACTGAAATTACAGATTTTAATCACAAAATTCTGACGTATGCTGCAATAATTGGGTATTTGTGTAATTTGAAAAAAGGGTTATGTTCTTCGTGGGCTCAGAACTTTTTGGTTCATCTGGCAACGTCTGATTATCTCTTCGCATATTGAAAGAACATACTTTGAAGTGTTTCTGTGTCAAATTTCACGAAATTCTCTGCGCTAGAAATAACTCACTGAAACGCCTTTAATCGCATAAACAAGAAATGAAAATTTTCAACTTCAAATGGCTACTTTTCCCATATTGATTGTCAGATTTTTTTTCAAAATTGATAGGGTTCAAGCAATTAATGAGAGAAACAAACTGTGCAAGTTTCATGAAAGTCCAACAGAAAATGCAGACTTAGACCCGTAAACAAGAAAAAGACTTACTGACGGACAGACAGACTGACGATGAAAACCACACTATGACATGATCTCTGCTGGCTTTCAGTCAGTAGAGCTAAAATAAATGTCCCCATAACAGAACATTTTTCGGAAATTTGACCTTGATATTGGTTCTTGTCAGTTGACCTTGACCTTGATATAACCAAATGCATATCCATGACATACTAAATATGCTCAGTTCCATAAATAAATGTGCGCTTAATTTTCTTTTATTTCTCGTCGCATGTTTTACTGAAGACCAACAAATTTGGTATCATACTTTAGTTTAGAGTCTGTAGAAAATGCCAGGCTAATCAGATTTTGACTAACAGAAAGTTTAAGTTAGGTTTTTGCAGTTTAAATGAAGGTGGTACTAAAATCAAAGTTGCAAAACTACTCAAAAATTAAGGTAACATTAAAGTTAGGTTCTGGCCACCGCTCTCGTTCAGGAATGGAATAACATTCCTGATGCAATGATTTTACGTTATGTAAGGTCTATGCGACGTCGAATAATTGCCTGTATCGACAGCAGAGGTGGCCATACAAGATATTGATTGAAAAATTACAAGAACTTTAAGAAAAACCTAACTTTAATGTTACCTTAGTCTTTGAGTACTTTTACAACTTTGGTTTTAGTAATTGAAGTGTTACTCTCTTGCACTTGATTAGGCAGTTAATTTCGAGCGCAGACTCATGTAACTAAGGATACAGAATTATCTAGTGGATATAGAGGATATTTGTTTTTTTCGGTGAAAGATCGAAATTTATTTCATCGAGTGAACACCATTGGTAATATTTTCACGAGTGGCGCAGCCACAAGTGAAAATATTACCGATGGTGTTCATATTCTATTTTATTTCATGCTTTTAACCCTTTCTTGGAGAAGCTTTATCAAAATCCAATACAGTTCTTTTCAATTATTCACCGTGGCGTACCCCTCGCGCATAGCAAGGCATTACAATATTACGTCAAGCGCGAGAAATGTATGGTAAATGACGTCATATTTCCATCTGGTTGTGAGTCGCGCGCAATTTACATAGCTAACTAGAATATAAAAATCAGTATTTTCACTGGTCGTACCCGTGGAATATCGAAAAATATTTTCACTGCTATTTCTCGATATCCTACCGGGAAGCATGAAATAAATGTAATTATTTAACGGGTAACGTATATGCATTGTCTATTAATTGATATAGATCTAGTATAAACAGCCTCAAAGTACATAAAATAGTTTTGATATGCATCCCCCCAAAAAATTATGTTCATTGCCCCCCAAATTCAGAAATCATGGGGGGCATATCGCCCCAAATTGCCGATTTCTAGATTCATCCCTGCAATGTATTTTTATCTTAAATACTGTGACCAAACATGGAATTGCAAGCACATCCTTAGAATTTTAATTTCTCTTTTTTTTTATATAATTATAGCATTTCTTATAGTACTTTTCTTGTAACCTGGCCAGTTTAGTTTGTATTAATAGAAAAAAAGCTAGTCATGCTTGTATAAGAGAGATATTTCACTATGAGTTAAACTGAAATAATATCTTTTTTGATATGTATTCAATGCTGTTTTCCGAATAGCTTGTCAAGCGTAGCAACAAAGATAGTATAGCATGTTACTACGGTGGGCGTGTCAAACCCATGTTTGCAGAAAGGCCAATTATGCTCTGAAATTAGATATTACAGAAAGATAGAGCAGATTAATAGGTCAGGCTACAATTTATTTATGTTTAAATGATAAATACGTAAAGATATATATACGGAATATTATGTTGTAGTAACTTTCCTGGTTTTTGTAATTATTTCTAGCAGCGTGAGAAAATTTAATATCGTGTGAGACCGAAGGTCGGGCCCGATGTCACAATTTTCTTACTCCGCAAGAAGTAAATACAACACCAGGAAAGTTACTACAACAAAGTATTCCTTCTATTATATACCTATAACTTTTCAACGACAACATTTTGCAGTTATTGACATTTTATTTTATATGTTTTTATGAATGGCGGATTAATATTTCAGCGTAACATTTTGACCAATCAAACCGCAAAATTTAAGAAAATTTACCAAAAACAAAAAGTTTTGACACAGGGGTCAGCCTGTGCGGACTGCACTGGCTGACCTGTGTTAATGCTTTTTGCAGATGCATTTAACCCCCTTTTTTCAGATCAGAGCTCAAAACTTCAAAGCTTCTAGTAATATTTCCTGAATACCCTGTGGTAACTCAGACATGGTAGATCCACAATTCAACTGTATGTTCTGTGCAGGCTGATGTTCATCTATACTATTTTCAAGGCAAGTGTCTCGGCCCATTTGCATTTAAAGATATAAACTTTCAAGACTGTACAGAACACATTAGCCATGCTCTGTGAAAATTGAGTTTAATGCATCTGCAAAAAAGTATCAACCCAGGACAGCCCGCACAGCGGGCTAACATTTGTTGAAACATTTTGCTATTGGACAATTTTCGGCATGTTAAAGGATCAGTCTTCCTCATGATTCAGTCGATTGTTAGACAAAATGAATTTTATTGATCAATAATTATATGATGAATGTTTGGTACAATGCATCACGGATGCGTATTATAGCCCCATTTGCCAGAGGCAGTCCTTTCTTTGCTTCACAGTATGAGAAACTCCTAGAAGATGCTACAACGGAGGTGAGATACTATACACCGTCTGAGAGAGGTGCTCACCGCGGAATGTCAGACCTTGCAGAGATTTTATCACAGAAATCTGAGGCCCAGTTTGAACAGTTATTAAACAGAAAAATCCATTGTTGCCAAAGAGGACTTCAGTAAAGCATTTTGGTGTGAAATTTGCTGTGCGACCAGCAACTGTATTTGTGACGCAATCTTTCTCTCTTGCACTGTGATCCAATCAAGCCTTAATCTTATTTATCGATTTCAATGTAAGACCAAAGGTCTTTGAAGCTCAATTAGTCTGTCATGGAACATTGAAATTTTCATTTGTAGATAAAACGCTACCGTTACTATAAATGGAACATCGGCACATTGTATTCATATCATATATAGTAGCGTTATATACGATACAGAGGTGAAGCACTAATGTGCTATCTTTATTAACAGTGATAGACAATCAACAAATGCAATTTTGATGTTCTCTGAGACAAATTGAGATTCAAAAGACTGTTGTTTCACCTTGCAGAACTAATAATTTGCTCAGTTGGAGAAGGTGATACAGACAAACTAACTCTTCCAAAAAGCAGAGTTCAATCCTTTAGCAAAGTATCCGTAGTTTCAATGACCCTGAGTAAGAAGCTATTGAAAGCATTGTAGGCACAGAAGAGCATTTTCTTCTTTTTCAACATTTTTTGGCATTTGCAAATACTTTGAATTTGGATAGTCTTAAAATTTTGTTGTTTGGTAAGGACTAAAAGAAATGTTGGTATCAAAGTTATCCAGAGCTTGGTAACAGCTTTTAATCCAGTCCCACTCAATCAGGACTTTTAGTCTTTTAACGGCGCTTTAGAAGAAGGCTTTTGAAAATTTTTCAAAAAGGAAAAAAATGCTCGGAACCAGCATCTTTTCAGCTCACCTGAGTATGAAGTGCTCAGGTGAGCTTTAATCTTCGTGTTATGTCCAGTGTCTGTTGTGCGTCATCAGTCGTGCATCGTGAAGGCATAAACACTTATTTTGTGTGCACTCTAGAGACTACTTTTTTTGTCAGATGCTCACGAAATTTGGTCGGAATGTTTGTCTTGATAAAATCTTGGACAAATTTGAAATTGGGTCGGTGTTGGGTAAAATTGTAGGTCACTGTGCTACATCTTAGAAAAACCTTTTGTACACTCTTGAGACCACATTTTCAGCCTGGTACCCATAAAACTTGGTGAAAATGTTTGTCTAGATAATGTCTTGAACATGTTTGAAAATGGGTCATGTTGAGTGAAAAAGTAGGTCACATGGTTAAATCTGAAAAAAATCTTTTGTGCACTCTAGAGGCCACTTTTTGGCTAGATACATATGAAACTAGGCCAGATTGTTTGTCTTGATGATATCTTAGAGAAGTTCGAAAATGGATCAAAATATAGGTCAATGGACTAGTTCTTGGAAAAAAATTGTATGCACAGAGGAGGCCACATTTTCAGTCTTGTAGTCGAGAAGATTGACTAGAGTGTTTTACTTGGTGATATCTGGGACAAGTTTGAAACTGGGTTATGTTGGATCAATAAGATGGTCAAAGGGTCAAATCTTAGTAAAACCTTTTTTGCCCCCAAGAGGCTACATTTTCGGCAAGATACTTATGAAATTATGTCAGAATATTTGTCTTGGTGATATCTTGGACAATTATAAAAATGGGTCATGTGGGACCAAAAAGTAGATAACTTGCCCAAATCTTAGAAAAACCTTGTATGCACTCTAGAGGCCACATTTTCAGCTCGATACTTGAAACTAGGTCAGAATGCTTGTCTTGATGATATCTGGTAAAAGTCTGAAATTGAATCACATCAGGTCAAAAAGTAGGTCACTGAGCCAAATCTTAGAAAAACCTTGAGTACACTCTAGAGGTCACATATTCAGCCAGATACTCATGAAACTTGGTCAGAATGTTTGTCTTGATGATATCTTGGACAAGTTCGAAACTGGGTCACACCGGGTCAAAAAGTAGGTCACTTACACTCTTTTGTACTACATCATTAAAACCAGGATCTCTTCAGCATTATTAACCATAGATGACTGTACTCAAGTGAGCGCTTTAGGGCCAATGGCCTCCTTATTTCCTTTTCCACAATGTTCGCTTCCCTTTCAAAGAGAGAACTAATAATATTAGCAAAATTTGATTTGTCGTCTGAAAATGCTTTCACTTGCTCCTGTCAAAAATTTTGTTGCTGGATAAAAAGTCTGAACAGATGGCCTGACTTTGACATAAAAATGACATAAAAGGACTGTAGAATTTGCAGTGTCTGATGTTATAAAATTTACTATGCCATCTTTTTGTCATAACTTGTTATCTTACATAAACTTTCCTGTCTTATATAAAAGCACATATATTTTGAGACTGCTTTTTTAGACTGTTCGACATTTCATAATTTCTATCATAGAATTCAGTCAGAATTTTTTAAACAGAAGACTTCATTATTGCCAGAAAGGATTTTAGAAAAGCATTTTGGTCTTAGATTAACTCTGAGGCCAGCAACGAAATTTGCGAATCAGTCTTTCTCAGTGATCTTCTCAAGCTTCTTATCTTAATTATTAATTATTGTTTTCAGTGTTAAAGCTTGCAATCAACTGAAAGATCACTTGAAACTTTCAGGACTGCTTTCTTTTTAGGAGTAGTCAGAACCGATTGTTCATCATGTTTCTTTCAGTACTCAGAGTGATTAGCTTGACTTGCAACACATTTGCAAACAGTGTAGATGAAATATCAGACTGCACAGACCATGCAGCCTGATCTGTGATCCGATTAACTGGTAGTTTGTCAGATGTTCTTCTCAAATGATCGCCAATGATGATAACCACTTTTACTACGATCATATCTTGTATTGCTGGAATTACATTTTTGTGGGGCATATGTTAAACTATATACAAACAAACACATTTTAGATTTATCCATATGGAAAGGATTTGCAGATCATAAATAGAAGATGTTGATAAAGCTGAAAAAATGGGGAAAAAGAGAACATACTGGTTACCGGCATTTTCTCCTTTTCTTTTTTTAAATGATTTTAGAAACTTTCTTAATCAGGGTCATTAAAACTTGGGATTGTGTGGATAAGGGATAAAAGATGAAGCTTCTTCTGGAAACCAATTAATAACTATGTTTACATGAACTGCTGTTTCCAGTTGTATCATTTTACCAAAAAATATTAGCTCAAAAGATTCTCACTTCTCCCCCTAGTTCACTGAATTTAAACTTTTTTCGGTGCATCTAACACTTTTTTTTTTCTCAGAAAGTCGTATATACATTTGGTTACACTGAGACGTATTAACATGCGAGCCATACTCTGTGAAAAGGAGGCTTGATGCATTTGCGAAAAGTATCGACCAATGTCGACCGAAACTTTTCGCTTTCTTCCAACTTTTTACATGTCTAAGGACCATTCTACCTTATGATTAAGTCGGTTTTTTACTCAATGGATTTTTTTTATGGACCTATAATTATTAAATGACTCGCTCGGTACAATGCACCACGGAGATGCATTAAGCGCGCTTTTGGCAGAGTATGGCTCATTTATTGAATATTCTTCTGCATTCAATCAGCATTACAGTCTGCTAGAATCATTTAAGCCATGCTCTTTGAAAAGGGGACTTAATGCATCTGCAAAAAGTGTCCATCCAGTTCAGTCTGTGCAGTCACCATTTTTCAATTTCCTGCATGGTAAAGGGCTATTCTACCTCTTGATTCAATTGCTTATAAAACAAAATCGATTTTGTGGATCCATAATTACAGAATGACTGGTATGGTGTAATACACCACGGAAATGCGTTAAATCGACCTAGAAACCACTTTCCAAGTTTTCTAAGCCGGTGGATCGATTTTGCAAAATATATTTAGCTCCACCAGCCAAGGGCCAGCTAGCTAATGTCATAGGCCTGCGTCCGTCATGCGTCCGTCCGTGCATATATGGCTTGCAACACGCGAAAAGGGGCATTCGGACATTTGCGTAAAGTGTCGTCTCGGATCAGCCTGCGCAGTCCGCGCAGGCTAATCCAAAACAACACTTTCCATTTTTATGTAATTTTCTGTTTTGCGCAAGCCTACTGTAGCACAAAATCTAATGTAGTCGTAAAGTGCCGTCTCGGATTAGCCTGCGCGGACTGCGCAGGCTGATCCAAGACGACACTTTACGCAAATGTCCGAATGCCCCTTCTCGCGTGCTGCAAGCCATATGTGTGCTTGTTGTGCCTTAACTTTTATTTCAAACAAATTCTAACAAAAGCTCTGGTTGTCGTGGCAATAAACTGAAAAATACTAAAAAATCTTTGAAGATATTCTTGTCCGAATTCATTAGGCCTAGGACTGCCAAATTTGGTATGTAACTTCATTTTGTGAACCTGTGTGTTTGTATTGGATTTGTATTGGAGTTTGACGCTATTTTAACAGCTTAGGTCATATCATGGCGGTCAGTGACGCACCCATGTATTTCCTGGCTTTCTCACACCAGTACTGACACAACTTTCTTTCCAAAGCCACTGACTACTTTTCTCATATGCATTAGAGGTGAGAAGTAAAGAATCGCCAGAAAGAAAGTTCGCCGCAACTGGTAATCGAACCTACAACCTACAGGTCACAAGTCAGATACCCTAACCTGCCGGGCTGCGAACCTGTATCAGAATTTCTCAATTTATAGCCCTGGGGTCAAAGTTGGTCCGGCCCCCAGGGTTACATGTTTTACATTGGTTTATATAGTGAAAACTTTAAAATTCTTCCTGTTCCAAGCCATACGGCATAGGACTACCGAATTTGGCATGTAACTTTATCTAGTGAACTCCCATAAAGGTTGTTAAGTTATTACTGAAAATATTTTACTTCAAACTCGGAGAAGTTTTTAACTATCAAAAGAGGAACCCATACAACAAGGGTAGGTAACCATTAAAGTGTTTTTAAAACAGTTGTGCCCCTTTTTGGACTTAAAATTTTCACTGAAATCGAGCAACTGCGGCTGAGCACCCACATGCGGTAGCCTTGTTATTCATGGTTTCTCGAAGTGCGTTTTAAACGAGTTGTGATTTGAACCGGCGACTACTGCATTACTTAAACATGCGATGCCACCGAGTTCTCGGGCTCAGTCCAAGGAAACACGAAACAAAGCAATAATTAGTAAACGATAATTTCTCAGGAAAAGAAAGAAAACACTGTGGCACAGGGAGAAACATTTTCATCATCAACAACAGTTACAAGAAATATACTTACTATGCACAGGCACATTGAACCAGCCGCCAGAATCTAGACTTGCTCAAATTGCAGACACCAGTTTCAGCATGGCCTGAAAAATACGATTTGACCTTGAAAGGGTAGAAAACGATGTGGAAAAGGAAGAAAATGCAGGTCAACGCCATTCTCTTCCTTTTCCCAAAAAATCCTCTTCTTCAGGGTTATAAAACTTAAGTTTGAAAGGGATGACTCTGAACCAGATGACAAAAATCAAGACTTGTTCAAATTCAAAGCATTTGCAAGTTTAATTCAGCTCATGTGATAAGATTTGTCTTTGACAGGAATAAAACATTGTGGAAAAAGGAGAAAATGCTGGATAGACAATGATTTCAAGAGCCTTCTCTGTAACGGTTATTTAACTCTATGTTTACCAAATGACACGATCTAAAGTGCTCAAAATTGTAAGCGTTTGCAGACAAGAAATTAGATGAGTCTCAAGTGATTGAATTTATTTTTTGAAAAGTAGAAACATTGTCGGGAAAGGAAAAATGCTAGTTGACAGCATATTTTACTTTCCCCGCAATGTTTTCAAAAGGCTTCTTCCTTAAGAGTCGTTAAAACTAGGGATTGTGTAAAAAAGAGTTAAGGATGCGTTGTTTTGATAAGTAGACAAATTAAGTTTGTATTCTCAAGTGGTAATTAATTATACTGGGAACGGGCTGTTTTTTTTTTATTCGAGTCGTGCTCTAGCAAAATAGAGCTTAATGCATCTCCGTGAAGCATTATATACCTGGAAAGTCATCACCTTATCAAGAATCTGCAAAATTCATTGTGTTTAACAATCGACTGAATCGTGAGGTAGACAGATCCTTTGACATGTAGAAAATTGACAAACAACAAAAAGTTTCGGCTTTGGGCAGCCTCTTCCAGATGCATTAAACCCCATTTTCACAGAACATGGCTTATATATAGGTCTTCACTGAGTTTTCAATATTAAGATTTAAACTGGTTACATCGACAATGCAGTAATTTTCCTTGCCGGTGATTTTTTTATCCGTTTGTCTAATAAGCTAAGTTTGTCCTTGAATGCAGGTCTATCTCTTTCTTGTTTTCTGATGATGTAATGAGCTGCACGAATTGAAATTTAAACAATGTCATAAAACAGCTACTGCATCTTTAACCCAGCATCACCCACCATCAATTTTAAGCTTAGATTTTAGTCTTTTTTCAGTTTTTCAAGACTACCAAACACTTAACTCGGTCGCCGTGGATAGGCTACAGCTCCCACTATTTGGTAGGCGGATTAAACCACAAGTATTCAACCTAACTGCAGTTTTTTGTGTGATCAAGTCCTTAGAGAGATTACTTTGTTTATCTCATCATAGAAAACTTTAATGGCAGTGTGGGTTTCTGTTACCAGGCCTCCTCTGTTGTTGTGGAGATGTGGCTGGATTACGCGAAGATCATACGAAATTGAATCGGCATGTAACTAGTGTCACATTTTATATATTGGTTTTATGTTTTCGCAACTTCATACCTTCTAAAAGTATAGACATTATCGTAAGTTAGATAACGTGTGCAGTACAATTGGTCAAAGTTCAAATGGCTGGAAGAAAGGTTTATTGTAAAACTAAAACTCAAATTTCCATCTTTTGTTCAAGTTTTACAATACAACTTTCTGCCAGCGACGGGAACACATTACCAGACTTATTTTCCATTTCGAAAAGCCTGCCTTAAAAAACATTGAGACAAAAATGTAGTGCTTGGAAAGAACAGCTTTTGATCTCGCCAGATTTTTTTATTGTGTTGATTTATCAATATCCGTATTTGGCAAAAATATCCTCAAACTTGCCTGTTACAATTTTGTTTAATTTTTTACCAACAACAATATTTTTAACTGGTCCATATTGAAAAACAGTTGCAGACAACAGAATAAGACCGAAATGATTGGCTTTGAAAGGGTAGAAAACGTTGTGGAAAAGGAGAAAATGCTGGTAAAACTAACTGCTAAGCGCGACTCACTGACCTTTTGCGGATAGTGTAGATCAAGATTAGACTGCACAGAACGTACAAGCTGAATGACAGAAATAGAGTTTATTTCATCAGCTTGTGGTTAATATGGGGAAATATTTGCCTCAAAAGGGAAAGGTCCGCGAAAATAACTCGTGCCGTAAGGCACGAGTTATTTTCGCGGACCTTTCCCTTTTGAGGCAAATATTTCCCCATATTAACCACAAGCTGATGAAATAAATTATATATCATATTTTCTCTGATTATTTTGTCAACGAATGCCACTTTTAAAACTTAAAAACTTAAAAAACTTAAAAAAGTAGTTCCAGATTTTCGGCAGGAGGAAAATATTCAATGTGACGGGGAAATAATTCCCCCCAGCTTAAATTACGACATTTCTTTACCCATAACATTTCTAAAAATAGACACATGAAATATAATATAAGATTTTTAATTACTTTACATGGATAACTGACTGACTGCATTAACACATAAATACAAGTGTTTACGTTTATCCTTCAAAATAACTAAAATGAAAATTGCTAACCGATAGTAAAAACCCAAATATTGCTGCTTTTTGGGGAATAGTATCTCCTTACAGGACAGTGTAGATTCAAGATCAGACTGCACATTCTGTGCAGTCTGATCTTGATCTACGCCTTCCGCTAAAGATCGGTGAGTCGCGCTTAGCAGCCTTACGGTTAACACTTTCATAGAATGAAAAGTTTGACAGCAGTAGACAAAAGGAGATTACTTTTATTGCAATGTTTTCTGGATCACTTACTCTTTCATTACCAAATACTATTCCATAAACCCGACCACTTTCGACGGCTGATTGTGCAATCCTCCGAAAATTAGAACGATTTTTATCTAATGGACTTTACTGAACAAGTAGATATTAAAAATCCAGGATCAGACTGAAAATCCTGTCCAGTCTGATCGTGACCTATACCGTCATTAAAGCCCGTTTTCCATCTGTGCCGCTGGAAAGGTTAAAATACTGAATTTGCTCCAGATCTTGTCTCGTTTTTGCTTCCTATGTAATTTATTATAAGTCTAAAACTAGTTGGGGATGTGGGTAGTACAGATAACTGTCCCCAAAGGCCTCTGGGTACAGAGACGATCAAGACAAAAACAGTTGAAATCTCTGCACTGATTTTGGGCGCAAGTTTGAACTCTCATAATTTCACAAGTAGAGCACAAAACCAGGATTTGAACATACCTGTTACTTGCATATTCAATAATCCTTCGTTTGAAATACAAATATTCTAAACTTAAACGCTGAATATAAGAGAAAACAATTTATTTCATTTGTTACTCGAGTTATTTACGTTCCCGAAACCACACAAAATGGCCGCTATACAGGATAGACTTCGTCAGTTTTTTTTTTACATGTTATATGCAACTTCTACAAGCTCTTTAAGTAATGAAAGGTTTGAAAATTTGTCTTTGGTCATGTTTGTTACTAAAAGTTAATTGAATTTCGCTACAATTCAGATTAAATCGACGAAACAAAAAGTCAATATAGCGCTCTATCTTTGTTACCGGAAAATTTACGATGGACTTTAGACGGTAGCAGTAATCGTATATATAGTACGCTGCACAATAAATGTCCAAATATGAAAAAAATCACCGTGGCGTCTCATTGTTGAGACTGAAGGGGTGAATAACTTTCTAAGACTAAAACCAACATATAGGAGGGGAGTATTGCTTAACGTTTTAACTCTTTACCAAACGACAGGATATTTTACTTGTCCAAATTAAATGCTTTTTGCTTTTTTAGACGACAAAATTTGTCTCAAAGATCAAAATTTGGTTTTGAAAGTGTTTTAAACAGTACAGGAAAGAGAGATGATGTTACAAGATTTTTTTCTTTTCCTGCATTGTTTTTAAAAGCTTTCCATCACGGGTTTGTTAAAATTCGGAAATGTATGGTAGAGGGGTTTAAGCAAAAGAAATGACCGATTGGCTAAAAACAGTTTTCAAATGATTCAAGGAAAGAATATATTTTACTTGACTCATTACACGAACTCTTTGTTCAGCCCATTATACGTACACAAAACAAAACTAAAGTGGTGCTTGACGCTCTAAGGGTTCATCTAAATGTATTTTGTTCGTTCAAAAAACTTCATGCTTAAACCTTAAATGACATGGTTGGTGTATATTCAGGGGTATTACAGGGAGACGGTGTTTTACATAGGTATGTTATTTTTTCCCGAATCGTTCCTTTTTCTTTACGCATACTTTAAAATTAGGTATTTTGTAATTGTTTGCTTCAATTGTTGTTGTTGTTGTTGTTGTATAATATTCTTAGTTTTGATGCACTTTTTACTTTTTATATTTTGTTTTAATCTGTACGAACTCTCCCTATGTTATTCGAATTGATTTTCATTAATGGTCTTAAAAATCATGTACTCAACAATCGAGTGTTCTCAGAACGCCGAGAAGGAGGCTTTCCAAACCTTAGTTTGAAAATAAGAGACACATGCTATGAGAAAAAGAGACTTAATGCATCTGCAAAGAAAAATCGACCCAAATCTGCTTGCACAGTCCGCGCCAGCTGACATGGGTCGAAACTTTTTGCTACTATTGATCAGTTTTCTGCATTTTAAAGTACTAGTATACTTAAGGTATTACCATCCTAACGCTTCTAGCGCAAGATGGAATAAAATTTCTTATTAGCTGATAGATAAGGATTTATACTGATATAATATTTTTGCACATTTCTAACCGACCAGAAATTCCTTTGATGTCTATCTTGAAATTATTTGTTGATACTTATGTTAGTTTCCTGAAAAGAGAGGTAATTATTATTTCCCTTTGTGATGAGAATATAGTGGTTTCAGATTTATAAATGATAGTTTTAAGAAGGAAAAAAAGGAAAAAGTGGCTCGGTTAAAGTAGTACAATAATTCTTTTAATGATAGCATTTTTTTAGGATAACATTATAGTGGAAATAGCTGCTTTGCATTAATGTATCAGTCGGTTGATAGCCTAGATCTTACTAATCCATAATTATACAATGCGGCCCGGTACAGTGCATCACGGAGATATGTTAAACTAATCAGTGTTTTGCTAACCCCGACGGTGTTTTCTATCCTTTCGAAGACAAATCCCATTTTCATAGTTACATTTACTGTATTCTGCAAATATTTTCAATTTGAACGTAGCTATTACTTTATCGTCTGATACTGAGTTAAACTTAGATATTCGACGGAAAATTAACGTGTTGACGGTGCCGAACTAAGATCAGACTTCACGCTGTATACAGCGGGATTTACATCGACCAGGTCTTTGTAGTATGTATGAGCAGATTAAACTTTTCTTTCAGACATCAAGACGATATCAAGACGAAAGTAAAGAACAGGATGAACTATTCTTGGACTCTTTTCTTCCTTATAATTTCTCACTTGTATTTACATGCTCCTAGTGCACATGTAGAAAAGACGAAACGTAAAAGGGAAAAAGAAAAATGTGAACCATGCTTCCAAAATCTGTGTTGCTGTCTCAAAGAAAAAGCGTTCTGCGAGGGGTATGGCAAGAGACTGGATTACATACCGAAACTGCCCCCGAATATAAGAGAATTAAGATTTTATGACAACTTTCTCGCCGAACTCTCGAAAGAGACTTTTGCAAATATCAGTCTATTAAACCTCACCTTTTTAGTAATTCTTAACAATGGAATACTCAATACCACAGAGGACGCATTTGCCGACCTGTCAAAGCTTGAATACCTCGATATTAGTGGTAATTTCAACATAAACAAATTTGAACTTTCTCTGAGCTTCAAGAGTCTTACAAAGATAAACCTTAAACATTTGCATCTGGAAAACATCGGATTAAAAACGATGATACCGGAAAGATTTTTCAAAGGTCTGGACGCTTCAAGTATCAGTTATCTCTTTCTGAATAAGAATGGGCTTACATATGTGAACATGAGCGATTTTCAGTACCTGCCAAATCTGACATATTTGGGACTAAGCGACAATGCGATAAAAGAATTTACTGTGGATATTGGCCATCCAACACTAAGTGTCTTGTTTTTGTCAGAGAATAAATTTGGCCGAAAACCTCCTTCATTTTGTTCAGCCAAAGGTAGCGTATTTCCGAGTTTAAAAAGCCTGTTTCTCGACCAAAATTTTATTTCCGAAATAGTACCTCAAGCGTGGAAATGCCTTTCTAACTTGACAAAGCTGAGTATATTTGGAAACCCAATACGGTATATCCAAAATAACACTATTGCTGACCTGACTTCGTTGAGAGAGTTTTGGGTAGATCGAATGTATGGATATCAAGAAGATGATATAGAAATAGATAAACTGGCTTTTAACAGTACAAGTCTTCAAAAATTAAACTTTAATAATATTGTGTTTAAGAAAAAGCATGTGCAGAACAATATTTTTGCGGCCTGTGAGCAAATCATCTATCTGTCTATCAGCAACAACCACCTCTGGTATCTAAGTGAGGATGAAATTACTAGGCTTCTTTCTCCTTTGACACAATTAAAGGAACTAGTCATGGCGAACACCAAGTTACAGTCAATACCAAAAACTCTACTCAGTCACTTCCCCAAACTACGACAATTTAGTGTGAATGACAATGCTATTAAAGAGCTTGGTGAGTCTCTCAGTGGACCTAAAAATTTGACAAGGTTAGATATCCGAAACAACTACCTGGGAATTCTAAATCCAGAATCGTTCCCTCTGTCTGTGAGAAAAACACTTCTATTACTAAACTTGGCAGGAAATCCTTTCGACTGTAGCTGTGAGAACCTATGGTTTCGAAATTGGATTGATGATGACGGAAAAGCAAAAGGCACAAATATTTCTCTTTTATTTTGGCCGGATGTATACATTTGTATTACGCCAAATTCATGGAAAGGAAAATTGCTAAAAACATTTCGGCCAACAGAAGCATCTTGTCGCTTACTATTTAACCTCTATACGTCCCTTGGATCTATCGGAGTAATACTTTTCATGCTTTTAGTTTCTATACCGATCTGCATTAAATACAGGTGGCATATACTGTATATGTGGTACAAACTGACAAAGACCAGAAAAGACGAAGAAAGAAGACCTCCGCTGGACAACGAATGCAATGGACTTCCAACACAGCCCTATACATACGTCATATACCATGACAGTGACAGGGACTTTGTGCATCAAACTCTTCGTACCATCGTTGAAGAGGACTTCGGTTTTAAACTTTATATATGGCACAGAAATGCTGCTCATGGTTCTAAAGCGAACGTCATGTTTGATGCGATAGACTCAAGTTCTCACGTTCTGGCCATCATTTCAAGCACTTTTGTCACCGATGGCTGGTGTGAATTTCAGTTGGATGTTGGACTTGGAAAGAAGAATGAAAGTAGAAAAGACTGTTTAACCTTACTTCTTTTGGAGAACTTGGATCGGAGTTTAGTTCGAAGATCGTGGTGTGTGACCCTGGTAAAGAATGCAACGATCCATTGGTGCTCTGATCCGGAGTCGATTCAGTCGAGAGTGTGCCTCGATCAGTTAAGATCTCGTTTACCAAGCAGTGTATGAAAAAAATAATTTTTCGAAAAAGACACGATGTTTTTCGCGCCACCGAAGGATCGAGATTTTACTTAGATTCATTGGTGTTTAAAACAATAAAAGAAACCCTTAAAAACTTTCATTGCATATAAAGAAAAGGTAGTCTTATTCATATTTCGGTAAATGACCACGCGGCCTGAGTTTCCATCGCTCATACGCCAGAACATTGCCCTTGAAATTGAATTATGTTTGTTTATGCAGACTTGAAATGAAAGCCTGCGTTATGCACAGTGTTAATTAGTATTTGGTAATAAAGATTTAATTTGTAAAATAGCACACATTTAATCAAATACAGAAGGAATTTGTACTTACTTACTAGTAGAGGAAAAAGGAGAGTGCTAAAAAACCCTGAAATTTCTTAACCCCGTCCTATTTCTTAACCCCATCCTATTTCTTAACCCCGTCCTAGTTTCTTAACCCCGTCCTATTTCTTAACCCCGTCCTAGTTTCTTAACCCCGTCCTATTTCTTAACCCCGTCCTAGTTTCTTAACCCCGTCCTATTTCTTAACCCCGTCCTAGTTTCTTAACCCCGTCCTATTTCTTAACCCCGTCCTAGTTTCTTAACCCCGTCCTAGTTTCTTAACCCCGTCCTATTTCTTAACCCCGTCCTATTTCTTAACCCCGTCCTAGTTTCTTAACCCCGTCCTAGTTTCTTAACCCCGCCATATTTCTTAACCCCGTCCTAGTTTCTTAACCCCGTCCTAGTTTCTTAACCCCGTCCTAGTTTCTTAACCCCGCCATATTTCTTAACCCCCTAAAAAATAACTTTTTCCCTGGCCGGGGGCGCTTCGCAACGATTCATATTTTTTAGTCCATATAGCTATATGAGCAAAATCCCATCTAGGTCTTTATCTTAGCGTGCCCCCAAGCTAACGTATCGATATTATTCTCTAGGATATAGCGTTTATCATCGTTACCGCTCAAAGCGATTTTATTTACCTCTTCAGTATACAACTCGTGCTTATGGCTCCTAATAACTACCATTTTCCTTAATTGCGTCTTATTTTCGAACAAACACTCTTTATAATGATCATGTTTGATAAATGCTTCTATAACACCCTCCTTAATACCTTTACATTTTTTAGTTCTTACATTACCCTTAAAATTCTCATCACACATTTTATAAGAGTATAGCTTAGATCTGAGGCCTACAAACTCCTCTATAATCTTACCACTTGTCTCATCTTTAAAGATACCTACAACTTTCTTATTTAATCCTGTGGGAATACCTAAAGGATGATCAGGTGGCGTAGAAAAGTTTAAAATATATCTTCAATATTATTAGGAAGATATATTTTATATATCCAATTCTATTACAAACATGATTGCTCCTTTAACTGCATTAGCCATATTTACTTTTGAATAAACACCTAAAACATCACCTGCGCGAAGTTTTATCGGATCTGTTAATAACGACTCTAAATCAGATGGGAATGAAAATGGTAGGACTTCTTTTCCATCTATAGCAACTTGAAAATTAAGTTTATTTAAAGTATATTCTCGTTTATTTACTGTTCCGCCATAGGAATAAATAAATGAATTATAAAATTCCGATTTTATTTTTATTATTTTACCACCTAACGGCATTGTAAAACTTTCATTACCATCATAAAATTTAATTTTTTCACCATCAGTAAGGTTGCCTTTATAATTACACCATATGATTATATGTTGTTTAGAAAAATACCCTCTTTCATCTATGAGTTTTATAGTTTCTTTTATTTTTTCATCTATTTTTCTCTTAAAAAGTGTTTCAACCTCATCTTTTAGTTTTTTAGACAAATAGTCATCTATTAGTCTTACTTTTACGGATAAATCATCTAACAACCCCGAGTTGGTGTCAACATAATCCTTAGTTGCCACATCTTGAGAATTTACCGGATTACTAACCCTCGTTAATGTATTACCATTCATGTTTATAGAACCAGTAACAACAGTTGTTCCATCTTTGCGTAAAAAATTATTATTCACATAAGCGAGTGACACACCATCATCGCTTGTACCATCATCTTCCATTCTTCCAAATTTGTTAACAGGCATTTTTTATATTACTAAAAAAGTTTATAAGTCTAATTCTATCAAAATAGATATATAAGCGTGTGTTACATCACGGTTAGTTGATCTTGAAATAAAGTTTACGATGTCGCATTGCTTTACCTCCAACGCCCTTGGAAAAACCGTACAGCTACAGATTTCGTCCGCTTTTTTAATAATAGAGTAATCAACCTGTTCTAATCCGTTTACCGCTATATTAACTTTTACCTCTTCTGGTACATTACGATCCCTTTTAACGATCGTTAAACTTCCTCTTATAATTCTACCTGGCGCACTCATGCAGTAACCCCCTAAACCATGTTTTTTACCTGAATTACCATTACCAAAAGAGAACTCATAATTACCATCTCCAATTGGTCCCTGTTCTTCAGCCCACACAGTTATAATAGGTTTAGGGCCTATGAGAGAAGGAAGGGATACTTTTCTATCCACGTAGGATTTTGTCGCTAAATCTCTCTCTTCTACCGGGGCCGCAGCGTTTTTTATAGAAAAACCTTGAAGATCTATGTTAGTCACCGCCATGAAACTCCAATCTGGATTTTTTATAATAGCTCCACCATTATCAACATAATTTTTATTGACAGCAGAGTCACGGGATACAGGATTTGGTAACCCAGTAATCGAGTGGCCATTCATATCTATTCCACCAACAGCTGAATAGGATCCATCTTGTTTTTTTGTCAAAGCTTTTTCACCTACAGTGGCCGCCTCAACGGTGGTATCTACGTAAAACTTATTAGAGGCTTGATCGTGTCTCGTAGGGATTCCGAGATTGTTAATTACTCGTCCTCCCATTGATATTGCGTCTTCTGCCTCATACCACCTTCCGTCTTTATAAACGAAGGCTCGATCAACATTATCCACATATTTTTTAGTAGCAGCTTCACTCGGTTCTGTTGGCTCCTTAACGTTTTTTATCGGATTAAAACCCATGTTTAAATAACCATTTTTAACATGGAATCCACCGTTTTCATCTAACAACCCCGAGTTGGTGTCAACATAATCCTTAGTTGCCACATCTTGAGAATTTACCGGATTACTAACCCTCGTTAATGTATTACCATTCATGTTTATAGAACCAGTAACAACAGTTGTTCCATCTTTGCGTAAAAAATTATTATTCACGTAAGCGAGTGACACACCATCATCGCTTGTACCATCATCTTCCATTCTTCCAAATTTGTTAACAGGCATTTTTTTATATTACTAAAAAAGTTTATTTAAAACATTTTGAAACCCGTTACCCATGGATAACTCTTTTAGAATGTACAAACATAAATGACCGCAAAATACTTGTCCCGCTCCTTGTAATTGATCAGTATTGTACTGTATTGGGCTTTTTAAATACTCTCGAATTTCAATAGGGGGTTGTATGCCATAACTGTCAAAATAAATTTTAGTTTTACCATTTTTATACCAAGCAACCCAATGTGTACCAGGTCCACCACTTTTATCAAAGTTTACTATACCACATTCTTTTTTACTCGGTTTTCTCGGTAATGTATCTAGTAAAAAAACTCCTCTAAAAGAAGGAATCTTTAATCTTTTAACCGCATCTTCCAATTCGAAATTGCTGAACGGTTTATTCGGTAAAATTACATTTTCGATCGAAATATTTTCCATTTTTTAATAGTTCAAATATTTGTAATGTCTTTATTGTCAACCCACGAATTAAATTCATCGGAATAACCTTTCCACTTTACGAGAGATTTCTTTTTTCCTTTTTTAATAACCTTTTCTATTTTATACAACTCTTGACTGGTTTTCTGCAATTCGGGCTCATAAAAGGTACCTTGTATTTCTTCTCCATTAAGATCCTTAATTTTATATGTTACGGGTGATGTAAGTTTTACTTCAGAAACTGTAAAAACCTCCTCAGTCCATCTTGTTGTATAACCTTTCTCAAAAGTCTTTTTCTTTTTACTTATCCTTACTTTGTCTCCAACGGAAAACTTAGGATTTATATCTTTTATCTCAAGAGGGTAAAGATTTCTCCAAACTCTCGTTTCATTTTCTTTTTTACTCGCGTCTACCGGAGTCATCTTAATGGATGAATGCCTCGTGTTATTATATTCTTTAACTAAATCCGGTAGCACATTGATGTAAACGTTTGTGGAGTTAGCGGAAAAATACTTCCACATCTTTTCTTTCATCGTTCTAATCCATCTCTCAACAACGCTAGATTTTTCATTTTCGGTAGAATATAATTCAACTAAGTCTTTTACATCTTTGTTATAAAACTCTTTACCCTTATCCACCCACATTTTTTCAGGGAATCTCTCCTTAAAAATACTCTTCAATGCTACAGCGACAGATTTCCCCGTTTTGTCTTTTAATGGTATCAACCATCCGTATTTAGAAAAGATGTCAATGACAGCGAGAAGGTATTTAAAACCACGATTAAACTTAGAAAACGCTTGCATGTCTACTAAATCAGCGGCCCATATCTTATCTATACCGTTTACTATAACTCTCCTTTTCCTAAATTTTCTCCTTACGGGTTTATGTAATTCTTCCGCTAAAATTTCGAAGTTTTTTAAATTCCCATTCCAAATTTCATCTTCGTTCCAATGAGTTTACTTACCAAACCTCTTTCCATTTTTTTCTCTAATACTAGGATTGTAAATCCCCTCCAACTCCGTTAACATATTCTTATCACACACCGCATTTCTTGTAGCAGTGTCATCATGCTTAAGATAGCAAACATCGTGATTATAAGCGGCTTTATCAACGCGGTTTATTGGTTTACTCCATGCCTTCGGTGTTAAATCTGGATTGAGTCTTTTCTTTAATTTAGTGCCAGGCCCTGTAAAGTTGTGTCCTGGTAGATGCATTTCAACAGGTAAATTATTTATAAATTTGTTTAAGATGCTACTCCCGGTGGTTTTTTTTTTTATAAACTGAGTTTTAGTTATTCCACAAACCATACATTTTCCCTGCATCATATTTCTTCCATTTTTAGAAACAGAATATTTTATATTATTCGTATCTGTACGTTTTTTACATTTAACGCAATACATTTTATATTTAAAAAATAAAATATTTAAATAAAATGGAATGATGTAGCATCAAAGAGATTTAATCACACCCTTTTACCGAGAAGTATTAGGGGTTTAATTATAGGCAAATCAGGGTGCGGCAAAACTACATTATTGTTAAACCTTTTACTTAGACCAGGTTGGCTTGATTACGATGATTTGAGCGTTTTCGGAAAAAGCCTTTTTCAACCAGAATACCGAATACTAAGAAAGGCTTTTGAAGAAAAACTACCAAAAGAATGCATCTTAAGATTGTTTAACATGCGTGATGACATACAAGAACTAAACATTGCACCAACGGCTTTAGTTGCAGAATGGATTAAAACGATTAAAAACAAATCGGATATAAATTCTAACTTCTTCGAAAATGCTAGTGAAGTACCCGATCCGAGAGAGTTAAACTCGGAAAATAAAAATTTAATGATTTTTGATGATTTACTTTTAGAAAGACAAAATAAATGTGAGTGTTACTACATTCGAGGAAGGCATAGTAATGTTGACTGTTTTTACCTCTCACAGAATTATTTTAGACTACCGAGACAAACTATTAGAGAAAATGCTAATTTTATTTGTCTTTTCCCACAAGACTTAAAAAACATTAATCATATTTATAACGATCATGTAGGTGAAGATATGCCTAAGGACGAGTTTAGAAAATTTTGTCAAAAGGCATGGGAAAAACCACACGGTTTTGCTATCATTGACTTAACGAGTAAAAAGCATGATGGGAAGTATAGAAACGGTTTGGATAATTTTTACATACCAAGGTCGGTTTAAAAAATATTTTCGCTTTTTTAAAAAAATGGATATAGATCTTTTAAAAAAGATTGTAAAAAATACGGAACACAAAACATCGTTTCAAATTATAGTAAGCGATAACAAGACGCGTTTTAGAACGAGGTGTAATCCTCCAATTCAACTGAAAAAGGACAAAGTATACGAAATAGCTTTAGTAAACCTCGAAACTTACTACTCTTTTCCAAACATTGATGAAACGAACAACACACTCGTTTATTCTCCAGACAATGGTACCTCATGGATTAAAATAAAAATACCCGTAGGAAGTTATGACCTCGTTGACATTAATGATACAATTCGTAAGGAAATGAGAAAAAAGGGTCATTATGATAGAGTTAATGAAGAGTATTATATTAACTTTTCTGCAAACTCTAATACCCTAAAGTCTGTTCTTACTCTTGACGATGGTTATCAAGTAGATTTTAATCAACCGGGATCCCTCGCTAAAGTATTAGGATTTACTCAAGCTAAATACACGCAAGGATTTCACGAGTCAGAGAATGTAGTGAACATACTTAGCATAAATAGTTTGCTCGTTAACATAGATATTATTTCGGGAAGTTACGTTAATGGTTCAACAAAAAACACTATTTACTCTTTTTTCCCAGATGTTGCACCTGGATATAAGATAATAGAGTCACCAGTTAATTTAGTATACTTGCCAATAACGTTAGGTGAAATACATAACCTAGAGGTAAATATTACGGATCAGGATGGTAATTTACTAAATCTTAGAGGCGAGAATTTAACGATTAGGTTTCATATTAGAGAAGCGAGATAAATAAAAAATAATTGTATATAAAATGACGAGTTACACTAATGTTAAAGTAAATATATCGGAAGGGCAAAAGGAAAAGCTTCAACATGCTGTTAAAGCTGGTTGCTCAGCAACAAGTATTCGTTTAGGTCATGAAGATTTACGTGGTAATGATGTTTTAGCGATTACCGATTCGCAAGCTAAGAAAATAGCTAAAGCCTATGAGGAGGGTAGGGGTATAACTATTAGAATGTCTTCGAAACAACTTAAACATAACACAAAAATAGAAGGAGGTTTTCTCGGAATGTTAGCTGGGTTAGCTGCTAGAGCTTTGCCGATGATTGCAAAAACCGTTTTACCTGCTTTAGGTGTTGGTGCTCTTTCTGGATTACCTCAAACAGGTGTGCAAAAAGCGATGGGGTCGGGTCTTTACCTTAAAAAAGGAGGATGTATGTGTCAGGTGGAAACTGATGGGTCTGGATTATACTTAAAACCATACAAAGGTAAAGGATTATCTCACGTTGGTGATGGGTTGTATCTAAAGCAAGGAGGAAAATTGTATGATGGAAGAGGACTTTTACTCGGACCTAATAGTCCATTCGCTAATATCCCTATCTTAGGAGCTATACTATAATGGGACCCAACTTGTTTGGGATAAATATTATTTTCACCAAAATAAAAATGGACATACATAAACTTGGTATAAAACCTAATATTACTACTCAACATAAAACTATATTTTGGAAACCTCATTTACAAGGAGTAAGATTTCCACCCTTAAAGCATGATCCTCTAAAATGGAAAATATACTCGCAAGTAACTATCAAGATTCCTCCTCGTGATGGCATGAGACTTTCGCTAGGATTTGGTTATATAACTATACGAGGAGTTGTAGTGATATCTGTTAGTAATAAATGGAAAGATAGTTTAACCATTCTTAATGGAACACATCTTGATAGTGAGGTTGATGATATCTTAGTTTACATTTATAATTTCTCGCAAAAACCTATCGATATACCTGAGGGGGAGTTATTCTGTTATCTAAAATATTTGGCATAAAAAAATTATTTTATTAATAAAATGGCAGATACAGATCAAAAACATCATAATAAAATATATCCCCCGCTACCCAAAGAACGAAGTACCGCAAGCGCTCCACCTATTGAGATGCATGCAATTCGAGATGACCAAGGTCATTCCTATCGTTTACAAAAAATATCAGAAGTACAAAAGTTTCTCGAAAATGAAATTCGAGAAAGAGAAGCTCTAGCCAAAAAGTATTTTCGTGCCTCTAGAATAGTAGACAACGTTGATACCGTCCTGATAACTGTAACAATGGCTGCTGGTGCTGGTGGTATAGGTTTGCTTTCTACCATTGTAGCTATTCCAGCTGTAGTAGCATTAGAAGCAACAGCTTTGGGAACCGGTCTTATTTCATTGGTAGGTAAGTACGTTGTTAGAAATAGTAGAAGCAAAGGAGAAAAGCATCAAAAGATTAGAATGTTAGCTGATGCTAAGTTAGATACCGTTTCAACGTATATATCCAAAGCTTTGACTGACAATTATATCTCCGATGATGAATTCAAACTAATCATGGAAGAATTAGATAAATATAAAAGCATGAAGGAAGAGATACGTACCAAGATCAAAAAGAAGATTTCCTCAGAAAACGAAGAATCTTTGATAGAAAAAGGAAGACAAGAAGCGCGTGAGTCCTTTCGGAAGCTCGTTGAAAAGAATCATGGAGGTCCCCTTGCCTATTAGAAGAATTATAAAGAATAGACCAAGACTCGGTTTGCCAGAAATTAGGTGTAAGTGTATTTGCGAAATAGGTGATACCTCAGACATGTAATATATAAGAGAATGTATAACACTCTTATATATTATCCCAAAAACTACGTTAAAAACTACGTTAAAAACTACGTTAAAAAACTATTTTACTAATTTAAAAAAAATGTCTTTTCCAAAAATCGCTGATCCGGCAAAAAGGGACTTAATTGTAAAAGAGTATCTCGAAACGAGAAAGAATATTCGGGATAATCTAATAGCGGAGAAAACGGGTGAACAGCAACTTCAAACCGATCTTTCAAAGTTTTTTAAACCTATAACGGAAACACAAAAAGCTACAGCGAGGGAGATTACTGAGGAACTTAGACCTATTAAAGGGGGTATTGAACACTTGCCGAAAGCTATTATGTTTCCAGCCTTTCCTTCTATCACAGCTTATGATAAACCAACAAAAGAAGGAGATCCTATACTTCTTGGGGAAATAGCGGAAGGCTATTTAAGAAAGTTTACTACTAAGGATCAAGCTGATAAAACGTACGGAATATATGATAGAAATGGCTCGTTTTATATCGGTAACAAACAAATTGTTATTCGAGACAACGATATTATTGTGGAAAATGTGAAATACACCGGCACCCCCGGTCTATGGGAGTTAATCGTATCTAAAAATCCTGATGTTAATATTTTTAACAAGAATGATTATGATAATTACGCGAAGTTGATGATAAAAACCGGCTCCATTTTTCGTGACAACGACCAAGGAAGTACTTATCCTAAATCTTCTAAAGGTAAAAAATGGAACTATATACTTAGACATATTTGGGATAATAAAGATTTTTATGGAGGCAGTGGTATCATTGTTATCCCATCTGACCCTAACGCATTAATAGAAAGACTAGACCTGTTGATGGCAAGTAAAGAAGCAGGTAACACAGGTTTAATAAACGAATTAGTAGGCATTTGTGACGAATTAAAAAGACAAGGTGTTTTAAATTCAAACGCTTATAAAAATTTAATGTCTATACTATAAAAATTTAATGTCTATACTATAAAAAGATGATCATCCCTAAAAAACACGGATTTAAAAAAAGGTATTCATACGGTGGTTCCGGAATCTTTGATAGCGTTGCTAACTTTTTAGTGAGGCTTTTTACTAGTAGCGCGGCTAAACGAATTGCGTCTTCTGCCGTTGATGTAGGAAAGAGTGTGGCTAAGGAAGGTGCAAAGAAAGCTTTAGAGGTTGGAAAAAGCGCGGCTGTAGAAGCGGGAAAAAAATTAGTTACGAAAGCGTTGACACCAAAATCGAAGAAAATTTTACAAAAATATAACACAACACTAAAACCCGATGATACTCCTAAAACGCAAAACATTAGTACATTAATAGATGGAAGTGCCATTGCTATTCAAGACTTAGTTAAAAAATTAAACAGTGGAGCAGGCATTAAAACGGTATAAAATTAATTTAAGAAATTATATTTATTATATAAAAAGAGAATGTTAAAATTTAATCGTGTAGATTATAAAAAATACAATACTAGTTCTATTACTATAGTAGGTGCATCTTTATCCCTAAAAGACTGTGAAATCCTAGAAATTAATAAAACGAAATACGGTTATAAAAAAGCTGTTGTGAAGTTATCTCCCGAAAAAGTAATCAAGATGAAAGAGATTGAGGAAAAGGTGAATGAATATTTACAAAAGTGTGGAATACCCCAAATAACGATTGTATATGATAATAGAGTTTATCCTAAAACTAAAATGGAAACCGCGAGAAACATTAAACTCGAAGGTGTGTTTGTTAATAATGAAAATAAGTCTTTCCCCAAGCTTTGGTTAGAACAATTATAATTTTTTTATTTTATTTAAAATTATAATTGTTATTATAAAATGGACATTTTAAGAATTACCGAACCAATTTTAAAAGATGATAGTATTGCTGAGTATGAACACCATGAGTATGAACCAATCACCGGTACACACCTCAACAACTCAGGAGGAGATATTAGAATTAACATTGAGACCCAAGATATTTTTACTCATCCTAGTGAGAGTTATTTACTTATTGTAGGTGAATTAGTAAGAAGTGATAATAATTTACCTTACGATGCTAACACTATTTCTTTAACAAACAATGGTCTCATGTATCTTTTTAAAAATATTAAGTATCAACTTTCGGGTATGGAGATTGAATCCCTATTGAATCCTGGCCATGCTACTACAATGCTTGGTTTGTTAAAATATCCGGATGATTTTTCTAAATCACAAGGGTTAAATCAATGTTGGTATAAGGATACAACAGATGCAGCAGCTGCTGGAAACAATGGTTTTATTGTAAGAAGAAATTATATTATTAATGATCCTCTTCCAAGAGGTACCTTTAGTTTTAGAGTTCCATTAAAACATATATTTGGTTTTTGCGATGATTATGATAAGATATTGTACGGGATGAAGCAAACTCTCACATTAACGAGAAATGATGATAATGATGCAATTTTTAGAGACAATGCCGCTCCCAATGATGGTAGAATTAATTTACTTAGAATATCTTGGTTTATGCCACACGTGCTACCCGCAGATGGAGAGAAGATGGAACTTTATAAAATTATCGAGAAAAAAGAAAAAATACCGGTTGGATATAGAATGAGGCAGTGCGACTCTATCGCGGTTCCTCAGTCAACATCATTTACCTGGAGACTTTCAGTCAAATCATCACCCGAAGTGCCACGTTTTATTATTGTTGGCTTTCAGACTGGTAAAAGTGGTGATCAAGAGCAAAATCCAGCCATATTTGATCATAGAAACGTTAAAAATATTTATGTTACGCTAAATTCTACTAGATATCCTGCTGTTGACTATAATCTTTCATTCACTGCGAACCAATTTAGTAGAGTGTATGGTGACGCTTCTCTATTTAGATCTAAGTTTTATAACATGGATGAAATGGTGTCAAACCCTAACATTACTCCCTCAGATTATAAAACCCTTTATCCTTTGTTTTTGTTTGACGTTTCCAAACAGAGTGAGAGATTAAAATACTCAGTAACTGATATCCAAATCAAAGCATTTTTTACTACAAATGTGCTTGCAAACACAGAGGCATATGCTGTTATTATTAGTGATAGGCTAATTAACTTCCAGTCTGATGGAAATAAAATGAGTGTAGTGTATTAAGTTAAATAATTATTTTCTATATATAAAAAATGATAAAGATTAGTGATTTAAAAAAAATTCTTAAAGAAAATAACATAAATTTTTATGGATACTGGGATAAAAAGCGGTTAGTTGAGTTGGTGAAAGAACATGAGTTGTTACCAGAGGAGCCACCTAAAAAAGAAAAAAGCAAAGACCCTAAGTTTGATAGATTAAAGACTATTAAGCATAATGCTAAAAAAGTTAGTTTAGAGGATGTTGAAACTAACGAAATAAAAACCTTTCCATCGATTTATAAGGCGGGTAAATTTATAGATCGAAGTCCGCAAACGATTGAGCATTGGAACGGGAGAACTTGGAATAATAAATATAATATTAACATTCATTAATTTTATTATGACAATGACGAATTCATAATAAAATTAAATTTAATTTAAGATTTTTTATTTTTTTATATAAAAAATGGAAGACGTTAATTATAATATATATACCGTAAGCGGTTTAAAAAATTTGGCAAGGTCTAGAGGAATCCGAGGATTTTCTAGGCTTAGAAGAGCCGAATTAATTGATCTTATAAGTAGTTCTCCACCTCCCGGTCTTGCTAATCAATTCCGAGGATTCACAGTAAAAGACTTAAAACGAGAAGCTAAGTCTATAGGAATCAGGAGATACTCTAGACTCAGAAGAGCCGAATTAATTAACCGTATACTTAACCGCTCCATTAATCAGGAAGCACCGATATTAGACTATAGTATCGATAATGGCGGAGCGCCGATATTACAACCATCACCTTACACCCCACCACCTCAGACACCAACTCCACCTTCAGCCTCAATTGAGGAGTTGATAAATTATTTAGATAGTATTAAAGAAATTCCAAGAAATATATCACCTAGGATAAAAGCTTTAAAAGAAAAAATAGATAAGATATATAAAGATAAAGAAGAAATAAGTATTACAGAAAGATCATCGGCACTAAGAGGATTTACTAAAGAATATCTTATAGAACTTATAAGTGAATATACACCCAAGGATTTCCTTGATTTAGCGAAAGACGAAGTAACCGATATTATGAGAAATAACCGCAAAACAAAAGTTAAACTTATTATGAATTGTATGATGAAACACTCTATTACCAACGAATTTAAAGACATGAATTTCCATTCTGGTTATCCAATCGCTAATTTAGATTGGGATGATGTGGATGAAATATATGATGAAATGGGGGATGAAATATTAATTGCTATAGCGGAGAAGGAAATGAAAACAGATTATTGGAGAGTCGTTTACGTAATCGATTTAAGATTATACACAGTAGCATATAATCCAATAAGAGGTAATTCTTGGTTTCCAACTCCCCCTAAGATAGCGAATACAAAAAGCGTTATTAACCCAAAGAACATGGATGATGATATGTGTTTTGCGTATTGTATTGTTATAGCTTTAAACCCAACATTTAAACATCCTGGAAGAACTGAAAGACTAAAGCCATTATTAAGCGCTATTAATATGGAAGGGATCGATTACCCCGTTTCCCTTCAGGATAGAATTAAATTTGAAACCCAAAATCCATCAATATCGGTATCAATTTACGGATATAATAATTTCACCGGTTTTTACCCGCTTAGTGTAAGTAAGGAAGTTTATAAAAGAGACCATCATGTTAATCTTTTGCTTCTCGAGAAGGATGGCAAAAAGCATTATTGTTTAATTAAAGACATGAGTAAATTGTTATCTAAACAAATATCTAATCATAACGGTAAAATTTATATTTGTGAAAGATATTTAAATCATTTTCAAAAAGAAGAAACTTTAAATAAACATTTAGAGTATTGCAACGAAAAAGATGCTTGTAGAATAGACTTGCCTAAAAAGGGTACCACAATATCTTTTCAGAATTTTTATAAACAGCAGAGACATCCTTTCGTGATTTATGCGGATATGGAGTCTACGTTAGAAAAGAAAAACGAAAATAAAGGTAACACTACGAGGGTAATTAATGCGCATAACATTTCGGGATATTGTTTTTACGTTAAATCGCTTTACGAAAATGTTTACCCTTCGAGGGTTTTCTAATATTCCGGTGAAAATGCGGCTAAGAAATTTGTAGAGGATTTAGAAAATGTTATAAGAGAAATAGATAGGGTACCAACGAGGGAAATGATTTTTAAAGTTGAGGATAAAAGAAAGTTAGATAGAGCAGAAAATTGTTGGATATGTAATGAACCGTTTTCGGAATGTAAAAGAAAGACAAATAAAGGGGAAATTGTTCAGATTGTAAAGAACCACTTAAAAAATGTAATGGCATGAAAAAAGTGAGAGACCATTGTCATTTTACCGGAAAGTTTAGAGGGGCTGCGCATAGTGCATGTAATTTAAAATATATAAGACCTACTTTTACTCCCGTATTCTTTCATAATTTAAGTAAGTATGATGTTCATTTATTTATAAAAGATTTAATGAATACCCCTGGTGAGATGAATTGTATACCAACAAACAAGGAAACGTATATAAGCGTGTCTAAAAATGTGCCGATAGAATACACCTTTAAAGGGACGAAGAAAATTAAAACGCATGAAATTAGATTCCTCGATAGTTTAAAATTTCTAAGTGATAGTTTAGACAAATTAGCTAGCAACCTAACTAAGGAAGAAAAGACTAATCTCGCGAAATATTTCGAGGAGGAAAAGTTCGATTTGGTCTCACAAAAGGGTATATTCCCGTACGAATGGTTTGATAACCTTAGTAAATTAGAGGAAACGAAGTTACCCGAGCGAAGAGCATTTTACTCGAAGCTTAAATGCAGTGGAATTAGTAAGGAGGATTATCAACACGCTAAAAATGTTTGGAAAACATTCGACATGAAAACTTTTAAAGATTATCACGATTTATATAATAAGACTGGCGTTTTATTGTTGGCGGATGTCTTCGAAAATTTCAGGAATGTTTGCTTCGATAATTATGGGTTAGACCCATCTTGGTTTTATACAGCGCCAGGATTAGCTTGGGAGGCGATGTTAAAAACTACTAAGGTAAAACTAGAATTATTATCAGACCCTGATATGATTTTATTTATCGAAAACGGAATAAGAGGCGGTATCTCAACCATTTTTAAACGATATGCGAAAGCGAATAATAAATATATGGGTGAGAAATATAACCCGAGTGAGCCATCGAAATTTATTACTTATTTGGATGCAATTAATCTCTATGGTTGGGCAATGTCTCAAAAACTTCCTACCGGTAATTTTAAATGGATGGATGATTTAGAAAATTGGTGGGATCAACCATGTATATTAGAAGTTGATTTAGAATATCCTAAGGAATTACACGACCAGCATAATGATTTCCCATTAGCCCCTGAAAGATTAAAAACTAACAAAGTCGAAAAACTTATACCCAATTTATACGATAAAAATAAATATATACTACATCGAGAAAATTTAAAGTTATATTTAAGTTTAGGTCTAAAGCTTAAAAAGATTCATAGAGGGTTAACTTTTGATGAGAGTGAATGGTTAAAACCTTATATCGATAAAAATACTGACCTAAGAGCGAAAGGCAAAACCAAGTTTGAAAAGGATTTCTTTAAACTTATGAATAATTCCGTATTTGGTAAGACTATGGAAAATATTAGGAATAGAGTAGATATAAAATTAGTTAGTACCAGGGAAAAAGCGGAAAAATTAGCCGCTAAACCAAATTATTACGATATATCTATCCTCGATGAAAATTTATGTATAATTCAAATGAAAAAACAACGTTTATATTTTGATAAACCTATTTACGTAGGGATGTGTATTTTAGATTTAAGTAAGACATTGATGTATAACTTTTATTATAATTATATTAAAGATAAATACGATGAAAAAGCTAAACTTCTTTTCACTGATACAGATAGCTTAATGTATGAAATAGAAACAGAAGATTTTTATAAAGATATTAGTGGTGATGTTAAAGATCGTTTTGATACGAGCGATTATCCGGCTGATCATCCTTTAGGTATTCCCACAGGATTAAATAAGAAAGTTGTAGGTATGTTTAAAGATGAGACAAGTGGTAAGATTATTGAGGAGTTTGTAGGCCTCAGATCTAAGCTATACTCTTATAAAATGTGTGATGAGAATTTTAAGGGTAATGTAAGAACTAAAAAATGTAAAGGTATTAAGGAGGGTGTTATAGAAGCATTTATCAAACATGATCATTATAAAGAGTGTTTGTTCGAAAATAAGACGCAATTAAGGAAAATGGTAGTTATCAGGAGCCATAAGCACGAGTTGTATACTGAAGAGGTAAATAAAATCGCTTTGAGCGGTAACGCTGATAAACGCTATATCCTAGAGAATAATATCGATACGTTAGCTTGGGGGCACGCTAAGATAAAGACCTAGATGGGATTTTGCTCATATAGCTATATGGACTAAAAAATATGAATCGTTGCGAAGCGCCCCCGGCCAGGGAAAAAGTGATTTTTTAGGGGGTTAAGAAATATGGCGGGGTTAAGAAACTAGGACGGGGTAAAGAAACTAGGCCGGGGTTAAGAAACTAGGACGGGGTTAAGAAATATGGCGGGGTTAAGAAACTAGGACGGGGTTAAGAAACTAGGACGGGGTTAAGAAACTAGGACGGGGTTAAGAAATAGGACGGGGTTAAGAAATAGGATGGGGTTAAGAAATAGGACGGGGTTAAGAAACTAGGACGGGGTTAAGAAACTAGGACGGGGTTAAGAAATAGGACGGGGTTAAGAAACTAGGACGGGGTTAAGAAATAGGACGGGGTTAAGAAATAGGACGGGGTTAAGAAATTTAAGGGTTTTTTAGCACTCTCCTTTTTCCTCTACTCTTACTAGTGCTAGAGTGGTAGAAATATGGCTTGCCAAGGCTTGTAGTGGAGACAGCTTCATCCAGATTGGGTCCTGGGCCTGTATTCTACCACCCTATCGGGTCTAACAATAAATGTCTCCCGTATTGCTAGTAAACATGCTCCCTTTATTGTATGTCTCTATTCCCCCCCCCCCCTCTCTCTCTCTCTCTCTCTCTCTCTCTCTCTCTCGGAACAATAAAAAGATAAATAAATGAAAATAAAAAGTGCGATAGCCATTGACGATTCCATGTATACTAGCCCTCACCAGGCTTTCTGGTTTACAAAATAACTCCCTAATCCATTATCCTAGAAGCTTCTTTTCCTTTTTGACCCACAAAACAAATGAGGGGCGTTCCGGGAAAAACGAGTCCTACCCTTTACCACACAGCAATACTACAGATATGTCCTAAGTATAAGTATTTGCAGGCCACAACTGAAATGTGATTAGAATGATAGAGTTTGTCTTTGAAATGATGGAAATCATAGAGCTAAAAGAAGAAAATGCCGGTTACCAGCATTTTATGCTTTTCTCACATTGTTTTCAAAAGCCATCTTCACCAGGATCACTAAACGGTGTATTTTTTTTTTTTTTTTAAAGATTGATGCATCTCCGGATTGCAGTATTACGGCGCTCTAGAGCCTAAACAATTACACTTGCTAATTTCCTTGCATGCCCCTGTGAGGATCAAAGCTGAACTCCTTGGTTACCAATATAACTCCAGGAACTATTTAGCCATTACGAAAAGACACTTACCTAGATCTAAGACAAGGGAAAACAATAAGAATTCACAAAAAAATACCAGACAAAAAATGTGGGATACACTATCAGTAAAAATTTTTGTTGTTTGTACGGCGTTTAACATCGTTTTCAATACAATCCCATTTTTACTGTAGCGGCCAGTGCACCTATCCATTCTCTGCTGGGGGGTGGGGGGGAGGTATTGGTAATTCACGCAGTAGTCCTCCCAAGCCACTGGTTGCTTTCCAAAATTACAATCTCGAAACAACAATCACCGAAAGCATTTATATATGGCATGACTTTGTTCAATGTGGCTCAAGGGTGTAATTTTCTATGGAATTACAGAACATATTGTGGGAAAAGTAGAAAAATCTGGTAACCGGCATATTTTCCACAATAAATTTAATGTTTTTTTCTTATGGTCATCAAATCATGGGATTGTTTGGTAAAGGATGAAAATTAAGAAAGCCAATTAAACATTGATGCGATTGGAAAGATAAAATTATTGGCGTTTAGGTGTGTATGAGCCTTTTTTACGTATTTCAAAAATATCTTAGAGACAAGAATATCTAGACATGCGTTCCAAATTTCCTTTGCTCGTAGATCAGTTGCGCACATATGTTTTTTACCTAATGGTTTCCAGAAGACAATTTTAAACGAGCCGTAATTCCAACCGCAACCACTGCTCTACTTGCATATGTGATGGCATCGTGCTCTTAGTGCTTAGCCTATAGGAAGAACAGACAAGACTCATAAATGGTCAGTCTTACAGGAAAAAGTTCACGAATTTCTGGGACAACCCTCGTAAATGGTGTGATTTAAATTCAAATGCATTTAAACACCCGCTTTGTTTACATTTGGCCTTCATTGTTACTTCTGATACGTGACAGACAACGTGACAGGCAACCGATGATTTCTGTCTTTGATATGGAAGAAAACATAGTAGGAAAAGGAGAAAATGCTATTTGTTAAAAGCCTTCTGGCACATTATGGTTGTTAACACACAGGAGTGTTTGGTTAAGTGTTAATCAAGCCTCATGGAGGCTAGCTGTATAACATTGTTGTAAAACCGAGGACTTACCTGTCTAACTATCTCCAATAGTTATCAACAAATAACCTCTACCCAACGTCTTGGCTTCGCGATCTTCGTTAGTCGGAAATACGTCCTTTTAGTTCTGCTGTCGTTCTATGTCTGACGGTTTGAGTCGCGTGATGTTTTCACAGCGAACCCGCCAAACCAATCAACCAATCAGCGCCGCTCTTTCCATAGTTACCAAAACATATATACCTGCAGGGTAGTGGATAGTTTACCACATTCCCCCCTGTTTTATAGGTCCCCCTATGTGGGTCAGTTAGCCTCCTGCACCCCAGGGTAAGCTGTTTTGGATCAAGGCCTTTGGATGAACTTGGCCCAGTTATCATCTAGGTCCTATCAGGTAAATGGCCAGTTTTATTCTGCGCCATTCAGGGTTTAAGAGGTTGTCCGAGTCGGCTTCATCATCGCTCCAGTCTTCGTGGCTCATTTTACACCCAATGCAGTCTGGTTGGTTTCATTTGCCCATTTGAATTATGCGACAAACGTTTCAAGAAGCCCATTTTGGACATGCGGCTACTTCTTCTATGACATGATCAACATACACGGCCATGTAATTCGAGTCCATTTTGAACTCCGTAGCTCAAGACTGTCGATATGGGTACCGCTTTAACTTGGGCGACGAGCTCTGCAACGTCCCCTACATAAGCTGGAGTGTAATTCTTAACTCCTTCTGTGGCACCCAGGTACGGCGAGTCCGTCTCCACCAGAATACGGTGCAAGAAAATGTTTCTTAGCGCCTCCCTTTGGTCGGCTTTAAAAGTAGCCACCTTTCCAGAAAAGCTAAAATAAGCGTTAGGGAAGGCGTCGATCCACTTCTTGGCCATACTCCAATCGCCCTGAAATGTGTGGAGATGGATCCTCTGGTATCTTGAGCAATACCACAGGAAGAGGTCCAGACAACGTTGGTTTGGCTTGGTCCCTTTATAGTCATCTTGGATCCTCTGATATTGACTATGAGCACCAACCCCGTTTTGCCAAATTTCAAAATCCTCTCCAAGGCGTCTACCTGCCCGTTCCGAGTGTCAATCGGCGTAGAAAAGTCTAACCCTATCTCACTTATACCTACAACTCTGCTGTCATGAATTACCTTTTCAAATTTGACCCATTTCTCTGGCGTCATTAGGTGTACCTTTTTATGGTGTACACCGACAGCAACTCTCCATATAGGGTTAGCGGGGAAGCTTACCTCTAGAAGGTTCTCCGGATCACAGTAGATTACTACCCCTCCAATAACTTTGACAGGATTCCGGGGTGCCGGTTCCACAGTCAGCTCTATAGCTTCTTCGACAGACAGCTCCTTTACCCGACTTTCGACTTAAGAAAGCCTGTCCAGGTGGAAATGGCTATCAAATGCGTCATAAGAAACCTTGGAAGAACTACTATCCGTGGTACTCACTGTCTTCAGTTTCTTGAAACTTCCTTTCTGCGCAGGCAAATTCGTCGCCTGAGCATAGGACAAGTCTTGCACTCCCGTTTTAGGCGACAAATTGTCCCTTTCTGGCGAATTCTGTCTTGTTATAGGCGACACATTGTCCCTTTCTGGTTCAGTCCTAGGAATGGGTACTGGAGACTTCGGTTGCCTGTCACGTATCCGATTTTTCCTAGGGCTTCTCTGGGGCTTGGGCGGCTCAGCTCCTTCAACACCCAAAAGTCTTCTCTCAGCTTCCGAGTCAATTTCCGAATCCTGGGCTGATCCATGTGACTCCTCGGCTGGTTCTTTCCGTGGAATCATTTCCACAGCAGCAGGCTGTCCCTCCTTTTGCACAGGCATAGACGGTTCCGGATTGCTGTCCATTTCCATTGGCTCAGCGGATCCCCCCTTTTCCTTAGGCAGGAATTGCTACGGTTGCTCGCTTCTCTCCCCTGTTGATTCTGCGAGGTCCTCTCCATTGTACCTCCTGAACCTTTCTTGCCAACCTTTAGAAAGTTGATTCAGCAAGAAACACATCACTCTCCAATGTAAGAGTGCAGCGGGAGTCCTGATGGGTCGTAGACTGTATGATTCTGTGTCCCAGCCTCCATGACGAGCCAGTGCATCCATAGCGTTCAACTGGTCCCCTGTAACGTCTGCCCCTCGAGCGTCCCAGGTATTGTTCACGTACTCAACCAAGTTGAACACTGTGCATTCTGCCCCAAGAATCATTCTTGCCAGTTTGCGAATGCAATCTGCCCTTCGCCTGGTAATGTCGGTGTTGTCAGTTTCTCTTCCTCCACCGGAAACTCTACAACACTCAGGGAGATGGTAGTAGGCGTGCCATTTAATCTTGTGAGCTCTGTGTTGGCACCCTTTAATAAAGCAAGGTCTTTTCCCCTTTACTTCCTCCTTCTCCTCTTTTGTTTTCTTAGTATCCCTCCTTTTCTCCTTTGGATGGGAATTTTTCTTGGCTGGCACTTCATGACTGTCGGGTCCAGACACCTTCCTCTTTGTGGTGTGTTTCCCCGGCCCTCTGGTGACAGTCACACGGAGATCCTCGCCTTTGCTGTCCTGCCTAGGCTTATTGTGGCCAGACTTCTGCCATTCTGATCTCCGTTCGTGAGAAGAGGTCCGTTTCTTTTTCGGCATCTCAACAAACTTATGTGGCCTGATTTCCACATCAGATTCTGCCGACCCTTTTTGTTTTCCCTCTGAAAACCGGTGAACGGTCACATTTTTTCTGATGTCTTTTGCAATCAAAGTCTGCTCATATTCTTGATGAGTCTTTTTTCTGGGTGCTTGGATATTCTTCCTTGGATGGTGATGGGGGAGCTCCCTCAGAATCCAGGAATCTGGGAAGAGTACCCTCGCTTCCCTTTCTGCCCTTTCGACCCATTTCCACTCATCAAGTTGGACAGCTAGCCGGCATTGTGCAGTTAATATTCCTGCCACTTCTCCGACTGGAATACTCATATTCGCCCCCATTACATGCATTATCTCTCTCGGGTCGACCAACTTCCCTCGATTAGCATCTGCTATGACCCTTTCAGCAGGCGTCATTGAGGGTTCAGCAGCTTCAGCAACCCGACTTCTTCTTGGGCTCTGTTCTTCACTGCTTGATCTTCTGCTAGCCATTCTGAAAAATAAAGAAAAATAACATTATTTTTCTATTCCAGTTTTAAGGCACCGGGCTAACCGTACACTTTGGGCACGAATATTTGTCTATGAGTATCCTTTCCTGGGGAATCACATTCACACATTTCCCATGGAACCACTCATTACAAATGTTACATGCAATCATGAAGTTCTCATCATCTGGCTTACAGCATAAAGAATACACTTCTGCGTTTGTGCTACTGTTGCCTAACCCCCCGGTCTCACAGACCCCGATTTAATCCCGATTTCGAAAATTTCAAAATCGGCGCGAAATCGGCTAGCTTCGGGAGAGTCGTAGTGCCTCCTGACTCAAATCGGCATCAATTCGGGATCAAAAATAAATCGGGACAAAAATTTCAACATGCGCAAATTTTTCTCCCGATTTCGAAAATCGTGCCGAAATCGGCGCACCTCGGTGTACCTCGTACTAAGTCGTCGTTGTTCGTAGTAAGCAAATCGGCGTTATTCGGCGACAGAATCGGTCCTATTTCAGCGTACCTACCTCGGCGATGAACCCCGAATAACGCCGATGCACTACGAGTAACTCACGATTCTCGCCGATGAACTACGACGAGATACGCGACTAGCATCCCGAGCTACACCGACCTACACCGAATAACTACGAACTGCTAAGATATCATCTCGTAGTACTACGAAGTACCTCGAATTCCGAGGAGTATAAAAAGGCGAATCAACTTTGAAAACAATTCATTCAGTTCCAAACCTTTGAACGAGACGCTTCCCTATACTTCGATACAATGGGACCAAAAAGGGGGCGTTCGAAGAAAAAGCAGTCAGCTACAACAGATATGCCTCCTCCATCGAGCACCCAAGCTCCACCATTAAGCACAGAGAACCAATTTGACCCTGATGTTATGCCGGATCAGCCAGTTGTCCTGCAAAATGAGTTTGAGGATGACGTCGACACTCAGCCCCCTGTCATTAAGAAAAAGAAGCCGTTCAAACACGGCGACCTGACAGAGGATGAAAAGGACACGATCCTCGAATTTCTCAGATCTAATCCGATCATCTACAATAAACAACTGTCAGGTTACAGAGATACTGAGAAGAAGAGTGAGCTATGGAGACGGCTTGCGTTTGATCTCGGTCGCACCATAGAAGAAGTAACCACGTTTTACCAAACAGCACGCACGGCTTTAAGTCGTTGCAAGAGGAAATTTAAATCTGGTATGTCTTCTGATGCCTTCTCGGTGACTGATAGGGGATACTGGGACAGAATGCAGTTTCTCCTCCCCTTTATCTACGAGGTGAAAAGCCGCACTGTCGTCAGCTTTAATGCAGCAACAGCTAGACCAGAAGAACCACCTTGTCCGGCACCAATCCGACCACTACCAGAGCTTCCTGAAGCCGACCAGTCTGATATAGACTCCAATATAGCCTCCGTGTCAACAGCTGGGTCCACTGAAATGACGTCCCTAGCAAAAACTGTAGGATCTGACAAGTCAGTCATCGGTGAGTATGCCTTTTTTAGTGCACGATAAGTTAACTTTCAGACTATAATTACTATTATAATTATTTGCACGAGTTGAAAACTTTGCGAATTATTCGGTGTTAGACACTTCGCATGCGGTAAACTTTGCGAATTCTAAATTATACACTGTAATATGGAATGTTATAGCAGGTAAAATACGTGCGCAGAAAATCAAAATCCAGACTATAAAATTTATCACATTCTGTTTAGATGATAATGTTAGTTTCATCAAGTTTTTTTATAGACTGATATGCGAATAGCTCTTTCAGCCATCTTTATTAGTAGCCAATAGATCTTTAATAGTATTTTGTGCTGAAATATATCATGATTAAATTATCAAATAACATTATTAACATCTATTTTTGGACTCTCGATAGTTTGATTTGACACAAGGTTATCGTTATATGTTTATTTTTCAGAGTCTGTCCTAGTGGATTTTATTAAGTCCAAGCAAGCCAACATATCATCTTTCGCGTTGTACATGGATGAGAGGTTGCAGGCTCTTGATCCCAATTTCCGTAGAAAAGCACAGAGGCGATTGAGTGAAGTGCTGGACCATGTCGAGATGCAGCAGGAACAATCCCGATCATTGCCACCCTTCTCAGACCCTGGGCCTCAGCGTTGGCATCAGCAGGAAGGTGAACCACAGCCTGGTCCATCCTGGATGTCACAGGGAAATCATAGCTCTTGGCAAGGCTGGCAGCCACCTCAATCCCAATGGAAAAAACCAACAGGAAATCCACCAAACGTATGGGCGTCACAGAGCTCACAATGGGTCGAGTCGCAGTACCCAGCATTTAGAAACCAGTCGGATGTTGCTAGTAAAGATGTTCCCACTGAGGGTGGACAAACTAGTCTTTCTAGACAAACATCTGCTACGGCTACTGATTCCGGTGAGAATTACACCATTCTTCAAATAGGGGAAAACGAAAGCGCAGAGCAACAGGACTCCTCATGGCGTATGGGTGACAAAACTTTCAGAAAGTTCATAGATGGACTTGCAGATGCCAACCAATCTTCTCCTAACTAAAGGAATAACAATCCTCTAAATGTTTGACGTTGCTTTCTTGTTCATTCAATTGTACTCTTAAGTTTGAGCGTGCTCTTAAAACACTTAGTGTTCACCTATTAGTGAAATTGTGTTAAAAAACATTATAAAACGCTAGATGTTCATTTTCATGTTGAAGTCAAAATAGATCTATAAGACAAATAAAAACTGTTTAAAGTCAATTCCGTTTTTATCTGAGTTTTACTTGAACAGATTCGATAAAGTATGTCGCTCGCTTAATTGACGGATCATCTCTGTCAATTAAAAATCGATTGACCAATCAAATAATTCATTTAGATCGGAAGTGCAATGTTGATCTCCGACTTTATTTCAAACATTTTCGTTGGTGGGTGACTTAAATGCCGAAATTACAGCTTATTCAAACTGTTGTTACGATGTTTAGGTCTTCTACCAACGATTTGCTTTTTTGTTTTATGTCCCCGACCATATGTTTTGCAAAATGATGTCATTTGATGTCTCAGACAAACTGCATTGTCGGAATGGAATGGGTGTGGCAGCGATCCGTCAATTAATGTTATATGTCGCATGGCCCCAAATTAAAAGCGGAAGTCTAATGTACTCTCTTTCTGCAGGCGTTTGCTCTCAAATGCTTGAAAATATCATCTCACGCGAGATTCGAACATAAAAGCTAGCCTCCTATAAAATCACATAGCGAAAATATTCAGTCTTCGTCAGAAATCGCAATCCGCGCAACCTAACTAGAATCTATCCTTTTCGCAGATTGAGAATAACCCTTTTTCGTTTAGGGTTACATTTCCTAACACAACTTTTTTTTACCTTTTTAACTTGTTCAAATGTCACTCAAAATTTTCATCGTATTGCGACTTCTGTAATTTCAGGATCGCCGCTGTCAATAAAAAATTCGATCGACCAATCAAATCATTCATTTAGACCGGAAGTGAACTGTTGACCTCCGACATTCATATCAATTTTTTTCGTTGGTGGGCGACTTACATGTCTTAAGAAAGCTTATTCAAGCTGTAGTTACGACATTAAGGTCACCAACCAACGATTCGTCTTTTGTTTTATGTCCCCAACCATGTATTTCGCAAACTAATATCGTTTCAGTTCTCCGTCATATTGCCTTGTCGGAATTGAGTGAGTGTGGCCAGCGATCCGTCAATTGGCTTTGGACTCTGATGTGAATTCTGATTTATGGTACACAGTGAAGACGAATTAGTATCACAGGTACTTACGTTTTAATTCTTAACTCGAAAGTTTACAACTTTAAAAATAATTACATAGCAAAATTTATAAGCTAGTCTAATTAGATTTTGTCGTCCCAACTTGAATATATTTTTACACTGTCATCTTAACGTATTAAGAATTTGAAAACTCGAATCAAATGTTGTCGAATTAGTCTTTACTGTTGCGGTAATTTTCCAGGTCCACAAAAGTAATATTTAAGATAGTCTCTTTGCTGCTTAGCAATGTTATGTCCATACTGCCTATTCCGGGGCTGGGATACAGCTTGAATGTCGTGCAATCTTCCAGGGTTATTTAGCTCTACATCAGGGGTAGTAGCTTGTTGATGGGGTAGTCGAATTCGGAAAAGGTTATGCAGAACACACATTGCCTCAACCAAATCCCTGACCCGATCAGGTTGCTGTTCCATGGTGCGATGCAATATTCGGAACCGATTTGCGAGCATTCCAAAGGCTTGTTCAACACCGATCCGCCCCCTGGAAATCCTGTAGTTTGTCAAACGCTCACGATCGTCCAGACCACGCCTTGAGTATGGCTTCATTAAATACGTCCTTAGTGCGAAGGCGTCATCTCCAAGGAGGAAGTATGGTATCGGCTCTCCATTTGGGTCATTTGGTAGCGGCTCCGGATCCGGTAGACCAATGGTGTTATCTTCTAAGCCCTTGCTCAGCTCACTGTCATTATAAATCTGAGCATCTGACATATGTCCAACACCACCAAGTTCTATCCAAATGAACTTGTAGTCAGCGTCGACAAGGGCAAGGAGAGGAATTGAGAAGAATCCTTTGTAATTATGATATACACTGCCACTGTTTTTGGGTTTTCTGATGGCAATGTGCTTCCCATCTAAAGCGCCAACTGCATGAGGTACCTGCCAGCGATCGGCAAACATGTCTGCAATTTGCTTCCAGTCAGCTGGACAGACAGGAAGCTTGAAAGTCTCGTCTTTGTACGCCTCTACAATAGCCCTGCAAACCTCTGGGATAAGGTTTGTGATGGTCGTCTTACCACAACGAAAGTTGTAAGACAGCGACGGATAACTATCACCAGTAGCAAGATGGCGTAATGTTATAGCCACCTTGAGACCCGGTGGAAGAGGATCTCGCCAGTTTGTCTTCTTTCGTTCAATGATCGGGGTGATCTTCTCGACGATTTCGTTGAAAAGCTCCAATGGCATTCGCAAGTAGTTCATCAATGATTGGTGGTCATGGGCAGGGTAGTTCACGCTGCAATAGCTGATGAAATTGTCCAGTGTTTTGCCTCCTCTCGTTGGTAAGCCAAGGCCGCACCCACCATCGCCTTTGTTTCTTATGCTTAGGCTGTATCTGGCGTTGTTCATACTCAAGCTCTTCAAGACTCTGTTCAGCTGGAGCATTTTCCCTTTCCTTAAGTTGAACATAGAGGTAACACAAGATTGCAATTATAACGTCGTCTGTTGTTGTTGGCATGTTGTCACTCTAATATCCATATGATAACTGAGTTTTTTTGCTGTTAAATCACGGAATTTATATACTCAGTGTACGAAATCGGGGCATAATCCTGAAAAAAGATTTGAAACTCGTAGTCGATCCGGATCTGTCGGCGTATGTCGCAGTAAATCTTTGTGCATCGTAGTCCATCGTAGTAAGAAATCGGGAGAGTCCGTCTAGATCGTACTGTTTCGTAGTAACTCGGCTCCTAAACTCGGGGTACTTCGGAACAAAATCGGGGCAAAAGCGTAGTAAATCGTATCGCATCGTAGTTTTTCGCAGCCCGTCGGGAACACACCGCATGTATGTCTAAAAATACGCCCCGTCCAAGGATGATCGGAGAAAAACAGCTCGAATTCGTGGTAAATCGGAGAAAATGCGTTCTCCCGAAGCACTACGATTATTCTGGAAATCGGGGTCTGTGAGACCGGGGGGTAACCAAGATGGTCTCTCCTTATCTTTACATAATTTTAACCTATCGTGATTGGTTGTGAATATTTTATTCCTGAACTGTACACGATAGTGGTACGGTGACAATTTTTCAATTATCTTTCCTGGTCCTTTCCATGGCGGTAGCAGTTTTTTACATTCCCCTTTATGGAAGCAATATCAAGCATGTATACTAGGTCTCCCTCATTGAACTGATGTTCACGCACTTTATGGTCATAGTCGCGTTTCATCCTTTTCTGTGTCTCCCTTAAATTATCTCTAGCGATTTCATGAGCAGACACTAAGGATTGTACCAAATTGTAAAAGTAGTCCTCTTTTGATGGGAACCTTTTTTCTTGCTTTACTGGTAACATAAGCTCTGCTGGCTGATTAATTTCCCTGCCTAGCATTAGCTTATTTGGTGTAAAACCAGTACTGCGATTTACAGTTGATCTCATAGCGCTCGCTATCTGAGGAATGTACCTATCCTACGGATTTTGGGTTTTCCCAACAAAGCATCTAACAGAATCCAACAAAGTCCTATTAAACATTTCTACCTGGCCATTGGCAGAAGGTCTATAAGGTGTAGTTTTAGACTTGTGAATTCGTAAGACCTTACATATGTATCCAGTTTGAATATGTCCTCATTATTAGGGAGCGACAATACTGGTGCAGAAGATAGAGCAACCTTTATCTTCTCAAATGCCTCTTGCTGTTCTGCTTCCCACTTAAAGGCTTTCTTTCCTGTAATAGCATACAACGGAACAGCTAAAGACGCATTATCTTTAATAAAATGTCTATGATAGTTCACCAGGCCTAAAAACTGTTCCACTTGACGCATGTTTTTTGGGATAGGCCAGTCTTGAACCGCCTTTACATGATCATCTTTCATATGTATTCCTTGGCTAGATACCCATCTCCCCAAGAATTCAAATTCTTTCTGGAAAAGTATGCATTTAGAAGGCTTCAGTTTCAAAGCATATTTTCTGAACCTTTCAAGAACCGATCTGACATTAAGAAGATGATCTTCAAACTTCTTCCCAAGAACTATTATGTCGTCAAGGAAAGCTAGTACAGAATCCCATGTGATCTGCCAATATGCTGAGTTTGCATCTAGCTTTGAAAACCAAGTATTCCCCGCCAATGTGTCTAAACATTCATCTATCAGTGGCAGTGGGTATACGTCCTTGACAGTGAGAGCATTTAAGTCTCTATAGTCAACACACCATCTTACATTACCCATCCCTTTTTCTAACTAAGACGGGCGCTGATGCCCATTCTGAAGCAGATGGTTGTATTACGCCAGCCTTTTCCATCTTGTCTAAGTGAGCTTTTTCGTCACTTGCAAAACTTACAGGTGTCCTTCTCATTCTTTGTTTAAAGGGCTTTGCATCACCTTTGTCTATTTTGTGCTCAATTTCAGTGAAATTACCTAGATCAAACTCATTTTTTTGGCAAACACATCTTGAAATTCACACAAAAGTTGTTTAAGGTTTGGTTGCTCTGGATCAGACAGGTTTGCAATAGATTTTTCCCACATTTTTTCCAAATGTTCTGGAATTTGTACGGGAAAAGATTCCGCATTTTGTTTAACTTCATGACCGGAATCAACAACAGAACTTATTACTTCTGCATTTCCCAGTTCTGTAGCCTTTTTAAGCCTCTTATTCCTGTCTGTTGGATTCACCACACAAACTTTTGGCTTTCTCCCGTCTTTATATGTTATTCTTGGGATTAATAGACCGGGAATATCCTTTGGTTCAAACATAAATTCGTTTGTCAATGACTCTGACAGTTTACATTCCACCAATCGGACCGAGTTAGGTGGAACTACAACTGACTTGGCGACAAAAACTCTTGACACCTGAGTTCCACCTTCTTTATGACCAATATTCATCGGTACTCTCTCCCCTCCTATTAGAAGGCAAGACTCTGCAGTATTTATATTGATCTTTCTTCCATGTATAAGATCAAATCCCAGCAACACTTCGTCTTGTATTGGAGCGACATATATGTCCTCTTTAAATATTTTGTTGCCTAACTGCACAGTTTAAGTTCCGATTATATAACCTTTCATGGTCATATCTCGCCCTGCTGTATGCAGTACTGCATGCTTTTTAATTGGTGGCTTCTTTGACAATCTATCGTAAACTTTGTCGGAGATAATAGTAACCTCAGCGGCAGAGTCTACAACCGCCCTAACCGGGATCGATTGAACCTTACAAGTAACTGTAAAAGTTATACAAGAGCTAAGTCTGCATACCACAACCTCCTCATTATTGCCAACTTTTACATCACATGCGTTTGAACCTTGCAGGGACAGTTCCTCAAATTGTTTTACACACACGTTAACAACTTCGCCGTATGTTTCAGCCTCTTGAACTGGATTCTGTTGTTGAACCGTCAGAATTCTCTGAAAAAGAAACCGGCTCTTTCACTCTGAGTCCAGTATTCAGTTTATCGGGTTCATTTATTAGGCCCTGTCCTGACTGGGTTGAAGGTCGGCCTCCTCTTCAACCCTTGTTCGTTTAAATCTTCCTCTTCTGAGTCTACTTCGAGGAAGTTCACTTTTTTAGTAGCTTTAGGACAATCCCTTTTGAAATGCCCCTATTCTTTGCACGTAAAGCATATAAAGTCACTCGGGTCCCTTCTAGGCGACCTTGACCTAGTACCTGCCATAACTGTGCTAGCTACTTTATTAAATGCAGCAGTCAATTTATCAATTGACTTTTGCATTTCGTCCATCCTATCCTCCATTACTGAAACCCTTTTTTCTGAGTCGACCTTGTCGCTTTAAAGTGGTTTTTGGGGATTGGACTTATTTGTATTGACCTTTCTTAGGCTCAGTTCCAAGTCCGACTCTTAAGTTTCAAACTGGTAATCATCTGAAACTGTTTGTCTTACTTGGTGGGTCCTGGACCTACCATGCATGAGCATAGTCGTATGTCTATACCACAAGAACATTTTCATCGAATCGTCCAGAGTGTATGGTCTAGAATTCAGTGCATAATGGCCTGCATCCTTGTCGTTGCATCCTTGACAGAATTTCAAGACCAATTCTCTTTCACTTAGAGGCTCGGGCATTCCAGCAAAAGCCTGGGATCCCACAAGAGCTACCCTATCTACCCATTCTTGAACTGACTCATCAGCTCTTTGGCGCAGATTGCTGAACTCTATTATGAAGGATTCTGGCAAGTCCGACATGCCAAATCTCTTCTTCAGTTGTTCCACAACACCAAAATATTCAAGGTGTGGATTCCTCTCAACTAGCATAGCGAAATATTCACTAGCTTTTCTCTGTAAACAATAGCACAGGTTGTATTTTCTTTGTGTTCCTGTCCATTGCTGTTCATCCGAATAAAATGTAAATTTCGTGAAGAACGCATTCCATGAACCAGTACCATCAAAGAAAATATTTCGTGGTACACCAGATGAAGGAGTATAACGTTGATACTCTCGTTCAGGCCAATTCGGTTTGCGCCAGTTATCTGGTACCTGGGGAAAACTTTCAAACATACCCCGCGACGGAACTTTAGGTGAAGTCTCCGTCTGATATACCCTTTGCCTGGGCGGCGTGCGCACATCACTCATGTAACTTTGCCCCCATGAGCTCGCAGTGTCACTTCGCCCCAATCTATTCGGACTTCCACTCTCACTCCCTCTACCACTACAAGAACTTGACTTACCTGGGGTCAATCTTTCATATGGAGTGAAGTCTATCTCGTCCATCATTTCTCTTGTGACCTTGAGATAAGGGATTTTTGTAAAAATATCAGGGGTGATATTTTGTTCTGCTTTTCTTATGTCAAGAATTCTCTCTGCAGTTCTTTCCCCAATTCCTTTGATTTGCATCAAGTCCTCCAGTTCACAAAAATTAATGGGAACTTTCTCCACTTTGGGTTGTATGGTTAGCTCGGTGTACAATACAAATTAATATGCGTGTAAACACCATGTAAATAATTTGCATGCAGAGCTAATACAAAGTTGTCCGCTTTTAGAGTAAGTCAGACATAACCCCCAGTTCGCTTATAAATGAGGTCAAACTAAACACAATTTGTTACAAAATGCTTTCAATCCATAAAGATATGGATATAATTTGAATACACAGCCTAAGAATAGCGCCGTTTGCAAAAATAACAAACTTGTGTTTTCAGTGCTGTCAGTGCTTTAAATTCAAATTATCCGTCAATGAGAAGCACGGATAGAATTCAGACGAGAAAATCCACTTTACACCAGCCGGATTTTAAGGATATAATTCAGTCTATTGTCCGCTTTTAAGTCGGACTAATTCTTTTTCTCAACTCTTGTCTCCTCTCCTTTCCTGAAATAGGGCAGACACGTGTCGCGGAATTTGAAAATTCAGGGCAGGGGACAAATTCAAAATTCACAAAATTGAGAAAAAGAAGGTTCCACAACAGGTTCTGTATTTATTTGGTTGCTGAATTGAAGCAACTGTTGAAATATTGTGGAAGATGGAGAAAAAACTGTCACTGTCAATGTCGTAAATAAAACCCCGAAGGCCTATAAATACAACGAAAACAGTAACAAAATTTATTGAAAACGTTGAATTTCCTCACTACCACAAGTGAAAAAATGCAACGGAGCCCATAAAGAATTTGACCTTGGATTTCTACACGACGTCCGAAAAGCAATCTGGCTACCTCGCCACCCAGCAATTCCAGTCGCTTCAATCCAACACATATACGGGCAATTCAACCGCAAATGCGTTTCGAATTGCTCGCAGCGCCACTGTTGTAAAACCGAGGACTTACCTGTCAAACTATCTCAAATAGTTATCAACAAATAACCTCTACCCAACGTCTTGGCTTCGCGATCTTCGTTAGTCGGAAATACGTCCTTTTAGTTCCGCTGTCGTTCTATGTCTGACGGTTTGAGTCGCGTGATGTTTTCACAGCGAACCCGCCAAACCAATCAACCAATCATCGCCGCTCTTTCCATAATTACCAAAACATACATACCTGCAGGGTAGTGGATAGTTTACCACAACATGCTTACCCACCAGTTTAGTGTTGGCAGCAAAACACAGCATTCCAGTCTTTATCAAAAATGTTGACTGTTTCTGTAGGGCACTTTGGAGCGCTGATGGCCCATATTCCCTCCTCTGTAGTCTTCTCTTAACTCTGTGACTTCCGGTGATAGTAAAGTGTCAATGTGAGTTTATTTTGGGATGCAAATTAACATACCTAAAATCAGTGTTCTCACATCTGACAGTGTCACAGATTCCTTTCAAGTCCCTTTCATAATTCCCCAACAAAATTGAACTCGGATAGAGAGATAGGCTACATCTCATACTAACACGATCGAAAGTTTTTTCTTGCTTCCAACTGTCACGACTTACTGTCTTTGGAATCTGCGTGTAATAATAATTCCCCCATCTTTTTATGCACTCATATCCAATCCAGTATAAAGAAATATCGGCTTAAGTGGGATCTTCACTGATACCCAATCCAAAAACTCTTGTTTCCTTTCACTTTTGCTGACTCAAAACGGCCGGAACTGTCACGGGATGCCATTTTGGAATGCTGGTTCGGCGTTTCACTTATGCTTTGAAAATTAACGCGAGGAACCAGATTCTTGTTTCCGTTATACTTCCGATACTGCCGAAATAACTATGAATTCTTAAGGAAAATGGCGAGATCGGACGGAAAGTATCAAGATCGCAGAGAGCGTGTTAGGAAGGCCCCACCTTAAGACTGAAAATTTTCAGACTAAGTTAAAAGTTGCCAGGTTGCTCTAACTTTGGTTTACTTTTTACCTGGTTTTAAAATTCATTTTTTTGCCAGCGACTGATACTTTTCCGACCGTAAAATTTAAGGTTCTTGTCTTCACTATAGTTTCCATACTTTTAAATGGCATTATTTAGATTTGAATGCATAGTACCACCCGCATTGTTTACTTTGGGCTTCTAGTGGGACTTTAAGAATGGTTTGTGAATACGGAACAAGACGAATTCTCGTAGTACATGTGTGTTATTGATCACGTGACATTTCCGTCAGTCTTGCCGAAATCTAAAAATACCTTTAGAGCCTACGTACCATTAGGGAAACACCGCTGAAAGTATGTTTTTTTCTTAGTCTGTACTCTTTACTGATTATTTGCCAGTTGTCACCTATCTTGATTCGGTAATCAGCCATTTTTGGATTTTGGTGAGATTATGAAAACCTGAAAAGCTCTCTTTAATACTTCACCACACAATCCCAAGTTTTAACGACCGTTATGAAAAGGCCTTTTGAAACCATTGTAGGAAAAGGAGAAAATGCTGGTAACCAGCATTTTCTCCTTTTCCCACAAAGTTTTCTAACCTTCCAAACGTTAATTTAAATTTTTGAAACACAATTATTTTGTGGCCTGCAAAACCTTTCGATTTGGGCAAGTTTAAATTTTTGTCATTTTGTAAAGAAACAAGGATCAACAGGTGCTTTGTAGTTACCGAGATTTCAGTGCAACAAAGTAACAAATATCTTATTTTTTCTATACGAGTGTATTCGTGACGAATTTATTAAAGCATCTCATACCCCTGACATTCTAAATCTCGAGAATTACTGTCCAGATGAAGTGGTAGCACGTAACAATATTAATGAAAGTTGCACAAAAAGCATTGTACCGCGCGGTAAACACGGTTATGTACTAATTGATGGATTTAGCGGCTCACGCAAAGTTCTATACTGAACAGGGAAAGGTCGCCACAACGGTTGACAATGCTTTTTTCGACAAATCACCATTCTAGAGCGACTGCTCTAAAAACGACTCTATATTTTTTTCTTAGTTTGCCATCCCTGCTTCGTATCTTCGGAATCGAATTAGTTCTACTTTGCGTTGTATTTGTCGTATATTGTGCCCATACTGTATTGTGTGAAACGCGGGTGAAATAAAGAGACGCCATGTTATGTTTATGACAAAGCTCTGTTAGTTTGTTTGGTGGTTCACCGCGTGTTAACAGGATTTTAAATAATTATATCATGGCGACCAGTTTATGCTTTGAATTTCTTTATCATTAGCAGACACAACACTTGCAACAGAATTTCCGGCTGCTTGCCTACGTGGACGAGGTCAAAGCAATTACTGGGGTCGGACAGACATGCAACCTGTCGCTATGATATTCATCGACCTCGGAAAGAGTATTTTCGAGCTTGGGCCTATAGCAAGCAAGCAATCAAAAATGAGTTAAAATTCGTCAATTTGTAGATGTGAGCTTCCAATTTCCATTGCCTTCATTCAAAGTAAGAGTGCATTGATTGTACATAAATACCCAATTGATTTCAAGTATATAGATTTTATAGATAACTGCACAGGACGTGCGGTCTGATCTTGGATCTGCACTGTGCGATAAGGAGATATTATTCCCCAAAACAAAACTTTGAAATAGCAATATTTGGACTTTTACTATCGAATTGAAAATTCAATTTTAGTTATCTGGCAGGATAAGGGTTAACACATATGTCTAAAAATGCTGTTTGTAAAGGGTCAAGGGACCTATACATGTTGCATTTGTATATATACTGAACCAAAAAAGAAACTTCCCCTGTGTTTAAGTGCAGATATACACAAATATGAAAATCAGGATTAAACTAGATTTATATGCATTGAAAGAGTATTTTGTTGCGACTTTGTGTGAAAAAATTATTGCTGAGGGTTTATCCAAAAGTAGTGAAATGGTAGTTAAAATGCGGAAGGGGTCGCTCACCAAAATCACAAATTGATACCGGGTATGACCACCTTCAGCATGAAGGACTGCCTTGCATCGTTGGCGCATAGAACGGATAAGTGTATTGATTTCGGCTTGTGGAATGTTGTTCCATTCCTGAATTAAGGCTTGTCTTAGCTAAATGACGTTTGACGGTGGAATAGGGCGACATCTAACACGCTGGTCCAAATTATCCCAAAGGTGTTCAATGGGATTCAGATCAGGGCTTTTGGCAGGCCAGTCATTAATAAATGCAATGTTATTCGCCCTGAGGAAATTCACATTGTCCCTAGCTGTATGGCTTGTGGCATTACCATGCTGAAAAAGAGTGATATTGGCATTATTTTGAAACAGTGGGATAACGTGCCTCGCAAGAATTTCATCTCGGTAGCGTTGGGCATTCAAATTCCCTTCGATAACGACGAGATTAGTGCGAAAGCCATGTGCAATGCCCGCCCAGACCAAGACAGAACCCCCACCCCCAAAACGATCTCGTTCAAGTACGCAACAGTCGGCATAACGTTCGTTTCTCCTACGGTATACTCGAACCCTGCCATCACCTCGATGAATGGAAAACCTCGACTCGTCAGAGAAAAGAACGCTATTCCATTGTTGTCTAAGCCAGCGTTGGTGTGTACATGCCCAATTAACACGATTTACGCGGTGACGTCGCGTCAAAACAAAACCAACGTATGGACGACGTGCACGTATCCCACCCTCGCGCAAGCGATTGCGCACAGTTTGGGCAGATATACGGTTGTTATGTGTACCAGGGGTGTTAGCAGCAGTGGCTGTGGCAGTTTGGAAGCGATTGCGCAGGTGGGTGTTCCGAATATAGCGGTCTTGGCCGCGCGTCGGACGTCCACTAGGTGGTCGATCTTCCGTACGCCCTGTTGCTTGAAAACGTTGCCTAAGGTGTCGAATAGCACGAGTAGAACATCCAATATTCATAGCAACAGCATTCATCGTCATACCAGCATTAAGCATGCCAATGGCACGTTCGCGTAAATTTTGCGGAATTCTAGGCATATCAAAAATAAAGAAAACTAAAAAGAATTTTTTTTTTTTTCAACGTCTTTTTCTTATTGACATGAAAGTCTATAAAATTAGACTGAAAGGTTTCAAAAAATATACACGAATTATACTGGTCCATGCATGCACGTGAAAATCGCTTTCACCGGGTTTCTTCTGCAAAATGCTTTCAATCGAGTTAAAATTTGTTTTATCGGACACATAATCGTTCGCCCGAATATATGTAGGTCATCTGACATTTTGATTTTTTTTTTTTTTTAATAACATTGCATTTGCACTTAAACACAGGGGAAGTTTCTTTTTTGGTTCAGTATATATGTATTTTGGGCCAGAGGCCTATAATATGAATAAAATGTTGAGTTGAGTTGAGTTGTAACTGCATGTTATAGATAAATCCCAAAAAAGTACTAAACGGCTGCTGCATTGACCAACTAGGTCAAGTAGCAAGGACTATTTGTGCCAATAAAGAAACTAACAAAACAAATAAAGGGATTTAGAAGGCCGGTAAAGGCTGTATATATGAATGAATTGATGAATGTTGTTCTATGGCGCATCGACAGCTCTGGTCATTTGGCATGTGGTATAGGCTGTAAGAATTGGCCTGGCAGAGTGGAGCTATGTTACAGTTTAATACATTTTAGATTGAGGTAAAATACGAAATTCGGAAATCAACGTGAGTATTCATATGAAATGCAATAGAAAGAACACAAGAATTGAACAAAACAGAAAAGAAACAGCTTTTTTCATAATGTTTTCAGACGGTAAAAGAGTATTCACTTCACGCGTCTATTAAGGAAAGGATCGATGAAGTACTGTTATGATGCATGCGTTTACATAGATTTACGACGAACAATTCAGAACAGACCCAAGACCACTAAAATGAGAAACAAGTAATTTCGTAGAAATGATATCCCCCGCCAAAAAATACGTTTTTTTTTTTATAGAAACATATACATAATATAAGATGTATTGTGTTTTGCATGTACAGGTATTTTTTTTTTTTATTGGTCCATAATGAAGTTATAAATTAAGCCCCCCTTTTACCACGACTGGCTATCATGAAATAAAAACAAATAATCGTTGTCTGTTGCTTATGATAAACAATATAAATATGAAGTTTCATAAAATTCTGTCCACTAGTCAAAGAGATATTGGTCCATAGTGTAAATACATGTATACATCAATCTCCCCTTTTCCATGACACGACATTAAATCAAAAAAGCAAAAAATGTATATCAGCGGACTATCATAAGAAACACATGTATAAAGTTTCATTAATTTTTGTCAAGGATCTTAGAAGATATTTGTCCAGATGGACGGACAGACGGACCAACGGACAAACGGACGGACAACGCAAAAACTTTTTCCCTCCGCCTTTGGCGGGAGATAATAAACTGGTCGATATATATCAAAGGTTAGCCACGCCCTGCCAGGTCAATTCTTACAGCCTATATTATGGCCTAACTTTTTACGCATATATTTAAGAGATAAGGCTTTAGGATTTCGTAATTGTGTTTACGCTGCTATCAGTTCGTCAAATCTTTGTCTTCCGTGAGATAAGGCAAAAGGAAGAAACATGAAATTATAAAAGAAAATCACACGTGTTCATGTTTTTTAACAAAGACAATGCTTGCCCGCGTACGTTCACGTGGTTTGAAAAGATGCAACGCAGATACACTTGTTCATAGGAACAACAGATTAACGGACGACTGTTTCATATTTGGGAACGTTTTCCAGTAGATCTGACACAATTATTTAAGAACAGTCCAATTGAAACGCGGAAAAACGAAAACTTGCTGCCCATTTTGAATAAAGCATGATCGTTATACTTTTTGCACTCTTAAAATTTTAACCCTTAGGTTGCTATGCGCGACCCAGGGACTTTTTGCGGACAATGTAGATCAAGATCAGACGGCACAGAACGTGCCGTCTGATCTTGAATCCACACAGTCCGTTTAGGAGATATTTTTTTCAGCCAAAAATAATTTTGAAATAACAACATTCGTGATTTTACTATCGACTTGAGTTTCATTTAACTTATATAGCGGGTTAATGGTTAAAGAATTCATTAGCTTTTTCTTTTGTTCGTAATTGCTCATATACATTAAACTCCCTCAGAAAATGGATAGGAAAATAAGCCTACAACACATTTCGACGCAACGCACTTTGAATGACACGTTAGTACCATAATCTCTTATCAAATTAACAGTCACATCTCCTTATAAAAGGAATTTAGAACCAGCAAGTACACAAACGGTCGGAGACAACTAGGAATTCAGGCCTCGAAAAATACCTGATAGATTTTTTGATTCAGCTGAGTAAAGGGTAATTAGATTTTGCAATATCTTATTTGATACAACACTAGACATTATGTAAATAATTATACTAAGCATAATATGTAAATGTACATCGAAGTTAATTTAGAATCTATAAGGGACTTCCATTTTCCAAAGACATAAACTCGTTTCAGAGAAAAGACGCCATGAACCGTGTAGACACCATAGTTCATCTGTTTCTTGCGATGGTAGTTAGCGAACTGAACCTTGGTAACCATGCTTTCTTCTTGTCTGGATACCCTAATGATCAACAAGTCACTATAGGGCTTCCTCATAAACAATACCGGGCGGCTGTGTTCGAACACGCTGTGTCAAACCCAAGTGTCATGGCGTCGAATCACTCTGAAGCAGTGCAACAGATGATGTTCAATCTTAGAGAATATAAAAAACAGACAAAAATTGCTGCTAAGCAGGTAAGTTCAGGTAAATTTCCAGATACAAAGTGCAATACAAGCTGTACATTTAAACAAGAGGGCCCTCGTGTCACTGAAGTCGCTCACCTAAGCCTTTTGACTATATTTGCCTCATTTCAAATCTCTTCCGAGATATAATGACAACATTCTAAAAAACTTTCATTGGTGTTGGACTGAAAACCTGGCCTCTAGAGTGTTCACAAGCTTCTTTTATAATTTGTCTCAGTGACATACTTTTAAGCTCAACATTGCTTAATGTTAAACTTGTAGAAATTATCCAAACAAACATTCTGACCACGTTTCATGAGTATTTGACAGAAAATGTGGCCTCTAAAGTGTACACCAGGTTTGTCCAAAATTAGACTTAGTGACCTAATTTTTTATCCATCACGACCCATTTTCAAATCGTTTAAGATATTATCAAGACAAACATCCTGATCAAGTCTCAAGACTATCGGGATGAAAATGTGGCCTCTAGAGCGTACACAAGGTATTTTAAAGATTTAACCTGGAGACCTAGTTTTTGACCCGATATCACCCATTTTAAAAATCACCCGAGAAATCTTCAAGACAAATTCTCTGACAAACTTTCATTGGTATTGGAGTGAAAATATGGCCTCTAGCGTGTACATAAGGTTTTTCTAAGAATTGACCTAGTGACCTAGTTTTTGACTTGAAATGACCCATTTTCTAAGTTGTCCAAGAAATTATCAAGACAGGCATTCTGATACAGTTTCATGTGTATCGGTCTAACAATGTGGTCTCTAGAGCGTACACAAGGTAAAAGTTGACGGCTGACGACGCACGCCGGACACAGCACGATCACAAAAGTTCACCTTGAGCACGTCGTACTCAGGTGAGCTAAAAAGCAACACTAGTAAGTTAAAAAAAATACCGAAAGATATGATATAATTTACCTTTTATGTAATTCTTTGTTATTCCATTGACTAATGCACAACGTTTCTTTGAAATAAAATAACATATTCAAACAGAAGTGATACAAAAGGTTCCTTACCACCAATTAAAAAGTCACATGATTAATATCTAGAATGGCAACACCTTGCATTTGGCAAAACTGGCCAGCTTCCTTCGTCTAATTGACAAGAATTGTGAGGTTATTCCATGCTGCGGGATTGTGTCCGAGTCTTCGAGAAGAACTCTGTAAAGTTCTAGAAATGTTATATGGGGTTAACTCTGGTTTTGCACACTTGTTTTCGAAGCATCCTAAAGATGACAGTCCCATCAGTTCAAGATCAGGTGATAAGACTTTCCAGTCAAAAGCATTTACATTTTTTTTTAAGTAAGTGGATTATTCCTGGACATGACTCTGCGAGAAACAGTGCGACTCATGGAAGGGCAAAGACAAGATTATCATGGCCCGGCAGACAATACCGTTATAGAGTTCTCAATTCAACTTTGTCTTTTCTCGGATCTAGAATTCGAGCATCAAAACCCGAGGCTCGTTGTAGAGATTGGCGGTTTACAGAATTGGCATTATAGTCTGATGTTTGCTTTACCAAGCATTAGCAGTTAGATGGTTGTTCAGGTCATTTTTGAACAAGCATAATCCGATTGATAAATATACAGCTCGTATTTTCTTTTTTAATAAATTACAAATGCGAGAGTGGCCATACTAATCTGGTGCCGATATTAATCATGTGACTTTCGGATTTGTGGCAAGAAACTTTTTGTTTTTAACGAAAGTTTGTGCACCAGTCAATGGAACAACAATGAATTACATAAAGGGTAAGACATATCAAAACTGTCCAAATTTTCAGTGATCCAGTTCATCAAACATATTGCTAAAGATATGACCTGGACGGTATGTCTGAATATTACCATTGTTTGGTCATCTGGGCATTTCATTATCCTTGAATAGACGTAATTATCCCAGGTTCCTCATAAAACGAGCAGACTTAGGTTAAAGGACTTCATTTTGATAGAATCCTAAATGGTGAAACATCGGCTTTGACCAAACCAACAGCTGTTCCGCATATCATTGTGTTTTTCTGAATATGCGGATAGATCTACATTGCAAAATAATCTTGTACAATATCATTTCATTTACATCTATCAGTATCTGTCGCATTCTGTGTTGTTCATCTGTTCATGTTCAACTTGCTACACTATCGCATTCCAAGATATTGAACAATGAATGATGATTTTAATGTTCAAGTAAGCGCAAAAACAAAACTTAAGTGAAAAAATGTAAAAAAAAAACGTCATTTCAACTTTGAAATCTGCACACTTAATAATATATTGTTAAGTGTATAATACGTGTGTTTTTTAACAATGTCGATCTGTGAGTTTTCTTGTGTTCGACAAATGAACCATTCTCTGGTAAAAAGGGTTTAATGTATCTTAGTGATGAATCATACCGAGCAAAACATGGCATAATTAAGGATGCATAAAAATCTGCTGTGTCTAACAATTGACTGAATCACGAACTGCGTAGGCTGACCTGGGTCGATACCTTTCGCAGATGCATTAAAGCCTCTTTTCACAGAGCATGATTTAAATATTTAAGGCCTGTAAAAATATTCAAATATATACAACTTTGAGTGATGAACTACAAATATATATCTTTGTCTTTTCTTTTCAGAACGCTGATATAATCGTGTTCCCAGAATACGGTATATACGGTTTAGTGCGAGAACGAAACTCCATGCGACAATATATCGAAGACATTCCGGACCCTAGGTTAGTTCAATGGGTACCATGTGATGAACAAACTCATTTTCAACAGCCATTAGATGTTGTCGTTTTCCTCAGCTGTCTCGCTAAGGAAAACTCGCTATACCTGGTGGCTAATTATGGAGACGCAAAGGCATGTAGTCAAGATGACCCAAACTGTCCTAGCGATGGGCAATACCAATACAATACCGATCTTGCCTTCGATCCAAATGGAAAACTTATCGCCAAATACCATAAGCAAAACCTTTTTTATGAAAATCAATTTAACGAACCAATTGTACCAGAATATGTTTACTTTGATACTGAATTTGGCAGATTTGGCATGTTGACCTGCTTTGACATTCTATTCCATGAACCGATGATTCCACTCTTGACGACTTACAACATAACGGATATAGCATTTCCAACTGCCTGGATGGATGTCATGCCATTCTACTCAGCCATTGGGTACCATTCATCTGTAGCAATGGCGTATAAAGTAAATCTCTTGTCAGCCAATATTCACTTACCGCACTTACGTTTTCAAGGCAGCGGGATATCGACGCCAAACGGTACAAATGCATTTTACTATGACCGAACATCACCACTCGGCGAATTACTGATAAGCGATGTTGACGTCGTAGAGCGGGATAGGACAGTCGCAAAGGATCTAAACTCAAAAGAAACCTATCTAACTGATAGGAATCAAGAAAATGAGGAGAAGCCATTGATGTCAGTAATATTTAAGGATTGGTATCATATAGTTCTGCTGAATGAGTCGTCAGCAACTTTGAAGATCTGCCAAAGAGAGCTTTGCTGCATGCTCGATTATGCTATTGACGGACTTAATGACCTCTATGCACTCGGAGTATTTGATGGGAAACATATTGAGGAAGGAAAATACTATCTACAAATTTGTGTTCTATTTAAATGTGAGTCGACGGATGTCGCCACATGTGGCAATACAACGTTCGACGCAAATACTAAGTTCTCATTCCTGCAAATGTCTGGAACATTTGGAACGCCTTTTGTCACACCACAAATTATTTTGACTGACAAGGGTTCGCTTCGTCTACCAAGGAAAGAATACATTACGTATGAAAAGGGTCAGTTATGTGGACGAGACTCGTCGTATCCGCTTTTGTCAGCGTCTTTATTTGGAAGGTATTACGAGAGGGATTAGATGACATAAAGCTAAATAAAAGAAATCCAATCCCAATTCAAAGTTTTTTTTTTTATTTGCGCATACGAAAGACACCAAATTTTGTACTATTTGTATAATTATCAAAGTAAAATGCTGACAGATGTATTATTTGGACCATGCATCGTATGAACTTGCTCATTCGTGAACAGTATTTCGGGAGTATTACCAAAGATAGAGCTCCTGTGTTCTATATACATATAGAACAGCCGCTGGCCAGAAGATAATACCTGGTCTAAATCAGATAGAAAGTCTCCTGCTGTGATATATCTAAAATTTTACATTTGCTGATGTTTGTGTAAATTTGTCATATAACATGGTACAATGTTTTTTCTTCATTGCATTGTAGCCAAGTTTAATTTTGTTAATTACTGGTATGAAACCCAGTCTTGTTTTAGTTTATGTACTTGTGTGAAACCTACATTATTACATTTTAGTGATGACTACACACCAAGTACTTACGTGCTCATTGATACAGTACATCAATTTCATGCAGTACACGAACTCCATGTGGACCATAGGTAAACCTTTTTAAACTTTAGTACATTTGGTCATTCAAGGTTAGACTATAAGGAAGATATGGCATACACTTTAAAATCGAAGACAAAAAATGGTTTATTGATTTGGTTAAACAGCACAGTGTTTGAAGCGCGTGGAGAATTGATGTGAAGTGTGTGCTGTACGCAATTCCATAAACTGATATATGCTTACAATACATTTATGACCTAAAGACTGAATTTCTTTCCTTCCTCACACTAAATACTGCTACCACCACGTCCTCGTGCTAAGTACCAAACTGACTAGCCCTAACCCTGTATGATAGACTGATATTTATTTATGAAGTAAGTTTTATCACTGCTACTTCACCAGAGTGAAAATGACACTTTTACTTGAAATTCAGAACTACTTTTTGCACTTTTTGTGGTATCTGTCGAAGACAATGCCACTATGAGTTCAATATTGAGTTTTGAAGGCCATATATCATATTTTGTGCAAAACCGAAGGAAATAAACCCAAATTCAACTCAATTTTTCTCAGACAAATGAGTTTTTCGATAACACTCAGATATGTAATTGGCAATGGCGTATTGAAATAAACTGGATTAGGCCATCGATCGTGGAAATAATTCTTTTTGGTTGAAAATAGCTTCACCTGCTCATAACCTTCTATTGGCGCAATGATATAGACAAAATTTGTCTATCTACCGCTTGGCTCCGGGCTTGTTCGTTCCAAAACCAGTTCGTCCCTGGGCTTGTCGTCCCATGATTGCGCGCTACTCAATTTGATTGTGCATAAATATTTACAGATATAATGTTGAGAATTAAATCTTGACGACCAGATATCTAAAAAACAGTTTTCAGGTACAAACTTAATTTTATTCGATATATTTACATGGTTTCTCTCTCTACCCATCATGCATCCTAGCGTCAAGGGACAACTCCTGACTCCTCCTGAATGATCAAAGGTACTCTCCTTTCAACGAAAAAAGGTATTAATTCGCGTAGTAGGTTGACTTTCAAGCCAATTTTTGAGTAATATTTCTCTTTTTTTTTTATCAAACTATTAATTCCACACACTGGCTTCCTTGACAAATGCCACACCAGTGTTTTCAACGCTTTGATTTACCCATAGCAGTTGTACATAGAAGTAGATTTCGATTGCCACATAGTATGAGGGTGATCTACATCGTTTATTATCTCTATACAAACCCCATGTTGTAGGTTCTTACTAATAAATACAAACAATTGATTGATTGTATGGTGTTTCAAATAAGGCCGGTTTCAACTATATTTCAGTTAGACGGCGGCGGCCAGTGCAACTATCCATGCGTTCTTTGAGTTTTTATAGCCTCAATATTCTTCCTACGCCACTGGCTGCTTTACCACATAACCATCGTCGAAACAATGACAAGCGGTGAAAAAGAAACCAATCCTTTTGCAATGACAATCATCAGTCCTTGGAAAGAAGTCGAGCTTGGGATTCTTACCGGAGACCACTGTTCTCAAGTCTTGTACGCTACTTACTGCGCTACTGGGGCTCGGCAAGTACAAAGAAGACGTAAGATTGACACTGGAAGGAAAACGCACGCGCAAAACACTCAACTAAAACCTAAAAAGCGTTTATTTCGTGGGTGAATCGTGATACATGACACAATGTGACAATTACTCATTCTGTGCTAACTAAATAAATTCGAGTTTATTTTATCAAATCTGAAAAGGGATTTCTTTTAGAATTGAAGATCACTTTGATGAAACTGTAGTAGTAGCGGACGGTGTAGATCAAGATCAGACCACACGTTCTGTGCAGTCTGATCTTGATCTACGCCGTCCGAAAATCCCCCTGAATTAGACCTTGGCGATGAGAAGGTTTAGGGATGTGCTAAAAAGGTGCAATAAAGAAAATGAATCAACTGATATAAATAGAACTTCAACAAGACTGAAGGAAAACGACTGAGACCGAATGAAGCGAAAGGGAAGAATTGAAGGCGTAATGAAACGAATAAAAGCGACACATCCCGCGTGGTGAGTTTAGCTTGTTGTTGTTGCTGCTTATATTATCGCATTGATTTGGTAATTAGTTCATGTTCGGTTACTATTACTACAAATAATACATCTGTGTTTTGATAATTTTGAGCAATGTTCTGAGAAAAGGGGGCTTAATGCATCTGCAAAAAGTATCGATCCAGGTCGGTCTGCACAGATGGGTCCAAACTATTTGCTATCGGTAAATATGCTGCTGGTCAAAGGACCACTCAACCTCGTGATTCAGTCGGTTGTTAGACAAAATTTATTTAATGAATCCATAATTATGTGACGACTTATTTGGTATCATGCATCACAGAGATGCATTAAGCCCTCTTGTCAGAGCATGGCTTGTTTAAAAATGTGCAATGAGAGAGGCCAAGCTCAGTCAGTTACGTGCTTAGCTTGAAACCAGGAAATCGCTGGTTCAAATTCCCAGCTCCGCCAATTTCTTTCTGAGAATTAATGCTTTTCACTGGGGCAGGATCCAAATCTATCTCAACACGTAACGCTTTTTCGACGATAGTTATTCGGGAAGGCAGCCAGTGGCTTTCGAAGAATATTGAGCGAAATACTGTAATATGAAACTCCAGGAAAGAATAGATATTAGCATAGACTGTATATTGATATCTAAGATTTTTTTCCTGTTTGCATGGATCATTGGTTGGCATCATCCTCCGTGCGTTTGTCCGTACGTGAATGTGACATGGGAGCAGACGTGTGTGTGGATGGGTGCGCGTGCGTGTGTGTGGTTAAGGTGGATGAGTGTGTAGGTGTGGAAGTGTGCGTGTGTAAATGGACTGTTGCATAGTTTGTCGATAGGATTGTAACTGCTGTTTGTATAGTCTATAACTCTGTTTTTAGAAAGGTCCGATCCTCTTTGAAATTTGATTTATGTGTCATAGTGAAAAACGGTTGTATTTGAAGGAGACTTGAATATACAATAAACTAGATAGGTGACCTTGCTGATGTGATACGAGTGAAATAATGTTGGAAACGGAGTTAAACACTCGATACCCGGGTGTCAATTTCGGCAATGTTCATTGGCCCACACATTCGGCGCGAGTACTGGTATAGTTCCCAGGAAGCAGAATGGAGAACGATTATAAGTTGTAAGAACTTGTTTCTCATTTGATGTAAAATAAATGTTTAAACTTGGCCGATAGTAAAAAACCCAAATATTGTAATTTCAAAGTTATTTTTCGGAGAAAAATATATCCTTATCGGACAGTGTAGATCCAAGATCAGACTGCACGTTCTGTGCAGTCTGATCTTGATCTACACTGGCCGCTAAAGCGCCTCAATTCGCACTTAGCAGCCCAAGGGTTGATCTGTCGTTCGCACATGCTTTCAAGTCAATTTGGACAAGTCTAAATTGTCTCGAGAAATCTTTCTTTACCAAACGACAAAATCTTCGACTTGTCAAATTTTTAAAGCATTTTCAGATGACAAATGAATTGTGACTCAAAAGATAGAATTTGTCTTTGAAAGGATAGAAAACATTGTTGGAAAATGATAAAATGCTGATTACCAGTATTTTCTCCTTTTTCCCAAAAAGGTTTTCAAACACGTTTTTCTCTCCCCAGTATTAAAACACGCGATACCAACATTTTATCCTTTTGCGTACAATGCTTTCAAAGGCGTTTTTTCCACAAGATTGATAAAACATGGAATTGTATGCTAAAGGGTTAAATATATTCCAAATTTAGAGTGCCGTAGACATTAAATTATTATTTCAGATGCATCTCTGTAATAAACGCGAAAATGATTGCATGGTGCAGACGTTTCCTGCGGAATGATCCGTAAGATAAACACTTATCATCATCAATTTAAATAAAGCAGGGGATCTGCGCTGTAGCTCTGCACAATGAAAATAATACTGACTGGCATATACGTGATTGGTGTTATCAGAAAATTCTCAGTTGCAATATGGGAAAAAAATTAATACTAAAAAATTACTGACCGTATTATTTTGTATTGTATGGTTATATTTCTTTCTTGGCCTTACTCTTTAAAAACAACTTAGCCATGCTTTGTGTAAAGGAGGTTAAATACATCAGCAAAAAGTATCAAACCAGGTCAGCCTGCGCAGTCTGCGCAGGCTGACCTGGGTGGAAACTTTTTTGCTATTGGTCAATTTTCTGCTTGTCAAAGGACGATACTACCTCGTGATCCAGTTTTTTCTTAGAAAAATGGATTTTATGGACCCATGATTAGGTGATGAATTGATTGGTATCAGGTATGACGCTGATACAATAAGCCCCCTTTTGTCAGTGAATGGTTCAATTATCATTTTAGAATATCGTAGATTCATTTAACGCATAATGTCTCAGCCCCGTTCATGTAACCGATGACCGATCTTGGTAACGTAGAGTGTTTTTAATCCTGGGGATGTGAGTTAGAATCCCAGCTGAATCAAGCTCTCTTCGAGGTTCGGTGATAGTCCATTCTTCTCTCACAGCTGAACATTGTTTTAAGTCGGAAAGAAGCCCGTGACTTGAAAAAAAAAGAGTAATGTACGAAATAACGGTATAAGATTGACGTATGAAAAGGCGCTGTGGCCGCCATATTTAGATCAATTAATTTTGGTTAATTGATTGTTTAATTAAATGATGTTTCACACCGCTTTCAACACCGCTTTTTCATGCATGTCCTGGGTTTCACCAGTACTAGGCTAGAGCTCTTATCATCACGAAAGGGAAAAAAACCCAATGTTTGATTGAGAATCGATTTCGGAACCGTCGGATTTCGAATCTTATACCTTGCCTTTATACCACGCAGGTGAGCCCGAAATAATGATGGGAATGGCTTTAAATACCACATGAATTCAAAGCGCTAACGCACTGAAGGCAGCGGATTTCTTTTCTGGTTCTGAATACATGCTACTAATTGGTGTGTTCTATGATTTCTTTCCTGGTAAACTGATATAAATCAAAACGGAAAGTTCTCCAGAGAACTCTTACCTTTGAGATTAGGGTGCGACTTTACCAGGGTCCGAGTTCTCCAGCAACGAGGTATGTTATTGTATAAATGTGCCAGATAGTGGACAGGTGTTAAAACCCGGTAAGGTTTTTTGTTTTATTTAAGCTGAAAATCTGTTCTATCTTAAAAAGAAGACTGAAATATGATGTTTTATTTTTTTCATAGAACATGCATTATCAAGTTGAACTGCTTTATTTGAATAGCATTGGCAGAACTATTTTGTTAGTGCACGAAACTGGTTTTGTTTACACGCGTATCCAAGCAAAACCTGCCGGAAGCAAAAATCTGACCTAGATAAAGATAGTAGGCTTCAAAAACAAGTATATACATGCACGCGTGATGTGGGAACTAGGACAGCGGGGTAAACCCGCTGCCAAAAAATTAGTCTGTATCCTGAGTTTCTATACCACTGATTTTCGGTGCATGATGCGTAGGCCAAGACCGGTCTACAAGTTCCTGCAGTCTGATTTTAATTGTCTCTTTTTTTTTTCTAATATAGATTTATAAGCTATACAGATCAGATTTATTATCGATGGATGGGCTGTTACCAGTTTTGATTATTCTAACAAATGCAAGTTTAACTTTTCGAGCGCTAAATATATCTCTCAGCTCTGAACGGTTTTTTCGACGATGTTTAGACGGAAAAGCAGCCAAGGGTCTTCGAAAAAAATATTATTTCGGAGAAACCCGGGAGGGCATAGTTAGGTGCACTTGCTGCTATGATATGGAGAGTATGGATAGGTGCACTTGCTGCAATGATATGGAGAGCATTGGTAGGTGCACTGGCTGCTGTGATATGGAGGGCATGGGTAGATGCACTGGCTGCTATGATTTACTAGTTGCTATGATATGGAGGGCATGGGTAGATGCGCTGGCTACTATGATATTGAGGGCATGGGTAAGTGCACCGGCTGCTATGATATGGAGAGCATTGGTTGGAGCACCGGCTGCTATGATATGGAGGGCATGGGTAGGTGCACTGGCTGCTATGATATGGAGGGCATGGGTAGGTGCACTGGCTGCTATGATATGATGGAAACAAAGTAAGATAAACCCAACAATACGAAAAAACTAAGGATGGGACTGAAAATCGCAAAGACAGATTCAATCTGCAATTAAACTCACTCCAGTCGCGACAAAATTATTGAATTCGTCTTAATTCAAAGCAGTTGCAGATATAAAAACGTCAATTTATATGTGGCTCAAACGAATAGACTTGTGCTTAAAAATATGAGAAAAACATTGTGGGAAAAGGAGAAAATGCTGGTTACCAGCATTTTCTCCTTTCCCCTCAATGTTTTTAAGGGTATTCTTCCTATGGATTGCTAAAAGAAGGACTTGTTTTGTCTGGTAAAGGTGTAAAATCTATAACCATAGCCTGTATTTTTTTTCCAAAAATAAATCATAATCAGTCGTTTTCCGAACCATATATTGTTTAAAGCGATTAAGTTTCTAGGCCATTAATATTTCATAAGAAATCCCTAAAGCTGTCTTGATCTTCATATAAATGTGTCTTCCTACACGAAAGATTTTTTTTTTTGATAGAATTTTCCATAAATTGATTTAAGACAATTACACGTATAACACTTCGACTCTATTCCACACACAATCAAAATTCTGTATTCACCAATCATTCTTAAGAACATTCTTAGTCTTTTTCTCGAGAATTTTTTCTTTTTTTTATTTGAAAGTAAATACAAATTCTTTCAAAAATGAAAGTAACGCAACTTCTGATTGGCTTAACAAAACGATTAAGCCAATTGGAAGCTGTGTTTCTTTTTAAATCTAAAATAAGATCAAGAGTGTTCTTAACAATGATTGGTGAATACGGATGCAGACCTTTAACGACACTGAGAACAACGTTTTTGAAAACTTTGTTTGATAAGGAGGAACTACTGATTTCCAGCATTTTCTCATTTTTCCACAATGTTTTCCAGCCTTCCATGGAAAAAGTGTATGCTTTGGTTCGTCGTCTGCAAAACGGTTTTCAATTTGATTATGATTGTATGGTGTTTAACGCCGTTTTCAACATTATTTCAGTTATATCGCGGCGGCCAGTGCACCTATCCATGCTTTCCTGGAGTCTCTTTTACCAGTACTCCGCACATTTTTCTTTCCAAGCCACTGGCTGCTTTCCCACATAATCATCGTCGAAACAATGGTCAGCGGTGGGAGAGGAATGGATCCTGTCGCAATGACTATCATCAATCCTCGGAAAGAAATTGGCCGAGCCAGGGGTCGTAGCCAGGGATCGAACCCTGGACCCCGTGTTCTCAAGTCCTGCACGCTACCGACTGAGCTACCGGGGCTCGGCTCAATTTGAACGAGACTGATTTTTTTCTTCGTGTGTTAAAAACTTACACATTTGCATACACAAAACAGTTTATTATCATTATCATTATTATTTTATCATTATTATTATTATTATTGTTTTGTTCTTGTTGTTGTTGTTTTTATTATGTTTATAATTATTCTGTTTATTATTATTTGGAAACTGCAATGGATCAAAATACTTTCAAATAATGTACTTCAAAATACTTCCGTTTCACTTTACGTTGGAAAGGAACATTGTAAAAAAGACATTTTCAGTATTATTATTGCTTGAAAGATTGTTTTAATGTTTTATCTTCCGAAAATAAAGTTATTATAATTATTATTATTAATATCTTTTTTTTTAAAGAAGAAAAAGCTTCAAGGAAACATATCTTCATGAAAATGAATTCCACTCTTTACTAGACAACAAAGATTCGGACTTGTCAAAATTGAAAGCGTTTTGCAGACGTCAAAATATAAAATGTGTGTAATCATCTTAGCCTTGTCCAAATTGAAAGCATTTGCAGATGACACGTAAAATGATACTAAAAATGATCGGATTTGTGAGTGTAAGCACGGAAAACATTGTGGGAAAAGGAGAAAATGCTGGTTACCAGCATTTTCTCCATTTCCCACGATGTTTTCATAAGACTCACTTCTCGGGGTCTGTAAAACTAGGGATTGTGTGGTAAAGGGTTGAATTGTCTACTGTTTCAAAGACAAATCCTATTCGGCATACCTCGGGTGATGGGAGCCATCAAGTCCCCCAGCCTAATCTGGTACCTTGATATGCACCTACACGCTACATTTCATCGCCGGAAATACGCCGATTTACCGTTCTGAAAATTGTAAGGCTCCTCTTAAAAAAGAAATTTCGAGTCTCAATTTTCGATCGAAATCTTTCTGACTATATTTCAGTTGATAAACACTTCATACATTCATTTTTTAACGTGGTTTATCAGTTTCGATTGAAGTTTTCACCGACAGGTAGATAAATGTGAACAACTTCATCGAGGTTGTTTATGTCGTTGCTAGACGACTTACATTTGGGGCCTCCATGTATAAGATCACGTGATTGGCAGTTCAAATGGAAACGACCGTTTTACAGACGAGGTTAGATGTAGGTAGGGAATCGGCCGAGTTGTGACGAGTGAGACAAATCCCATCATTTGAGCCTCATTTAATTTGTCGTCTGAAATCGCTTTCAATTCGGACAGTTCCAAGTTTATCGTTTAGTAAAGAACTAAGGCCTGCCGCCCCTAACTCTCATATTAAAAGACGGAAGCTGCCGAGATTGGCCGAATAGCCTTTACGAAAACGTCGATGTTATACGAAAATTACCGATGAGTTAGTGAGTCTACGGGCCCTAACTCTCATATTAAAAGACGGAAGCTGCCGAGATTAGTCGAATAGCCTTTACGAAAACGTCGATGTTTCCCGATGGGCTTGGGGCCGTAGACCTTAAGTCTCTGCCATCTTTAATATCTATTAATTGTGTTTCAACTATTTTCCTTAAAAATGAAACTTTTTCGCTGGCTATTTAATTAACCCCGTAGCTAATAGAAATTACAATGTACAGATAAATTACAAACAAGAAATTATCTTTAGAAAAAAAGGAAAGACAGACTGCGTGAGGGATACCAAAAAATATACCAGTATGGATAAAGAAGTCCACATTTTTGACCAATCACAAATTACTATTCGAATATATCAATACCAAGGGGCACTCGTCACAACTCGGCCGATTCCGTACCTACATCTAACCTCGTCTGTATAACGGTCGTTTCCATTTGAACTGCCAATCACGTGATCTCATACATGGCGGCGCCACTGTCAGCCGTTTAGCAACGACATAAACAACCTCGATGAAGTTATTCACATCTATCTGTCTGGCGGTGAAAACTTCAATCGCAATTGATAAACCATGTTAAAAAATGAATCTACGAACTGTTTATCAACTGAAATATAGTTAGAAAGACTTTGATAGAAAATTGAGACTCAAGTTTTCCTTTCTACGAGGAGCCTTACAATTTTCAGAACGGTAAACCGGCGTATTTCCGGCGATGAAATGTACCGTGTAGGTGCATATCAAGCTACCAGATACAGCCGAGGGATTTGATGGCTCCCATCACCCGAGGTATGCCGAATGTACCAAGGGGGTCAACAATCAGCACATTCAGCTACGCCGATAAAAAGAAATTGGATATTCGTCCTATTTTTAACATGTACTGTGAAAGTGTAAATTTTTGCGACGTGGAAAAGTTTGCACTTTCGCGAATTTGAAAAATTCGCAAACTTTTCTGTTCGCGTATTTTATTACGAGTATATCAACAAACAACAAGTTTCTTGAAATCGCAAACATTTCCGTTCGCAAAATATCCGTAATCAGTAATTCGCATTTTTTTTCGACTCGCGTATATATCCACGTATACGAGTATTCTCTGTCCATTTCTTGGCTGAGAAGTCATCTTTGGTGGGATATATAAGCTATCTTTCCTTTTTCTGTTTAAAAAAAAAAGAAATTAAACTTATCAAACGAAATCCGATTCCGAGTTAGCTGTAAGTGTTAAATTAATAGCTTGTAAAGAAATGCTCCTTTTTTTTTTCCTCTTTCTAAGTTGATAAACAGGCGTTGTCATGGTTTTTCTTTCAAACATGATCTCATTCTAGTATTACAAGCTTTAGATTTTCCAATGTGAAATTTTATGGTAGTTAGCAGATGTTCTGTTGTAATGGTGTGTGTGTTTTTTCAGACGTCAATTCGTACAAAAACGACGCAAATTTGATATACGATTTTATTTTTGAACCCTATATTTCCTGATCTCTTTATCAGACGAGAGGGTTTCAGACTTGTCTGTTTTGAAACATTTGCCGACGACAGATGAAATGTGGCTCGAAAAACACAATTTTTCTTTTTAAGGCTAAAATACATTATGTGAATGGAGAATACTGTATTTTAAAAACCAGGTCTAAAGTAAACAAAAGAAAGAGCTATCTAGCAACTTTGACCTAGTTTTAAAATTCATTTCACTTAGGCCGACCGTGCAATAACAGATTGTTCTCTTCACAATAATTTCCATGCCTTTAAATGATTTGATTTTTTATTTGGATACATTTTAATACTCGAGTTGTTTACTTTAGGCCGCCAATGGGCCTTTTAATCAGAGGGTCGTATCATAACTACAATTCGATTGTTAATCCAGTGGGTTGTATCATGACTTGTAGTTGGATGTTGAATCATAGGATCGTATCCTAACTGATTGTCTTTTGTTGAATCGGAAGATTGGATCTTTGCTGATGACCGGCTGTTTCATCAGTGATCTGTATCATAATTGTTGGTAAGTTTTTAAACCAGTGGTTTGTATCATAACTCTTGGTCGGTCTTTACATCAGTAGGTTGTATCATAACTGACTTTCATTTCTTTAATCAGTGGATTGGATCATAATTAAGTGTCAACTGTTCAATAAGTGGTCGTAGCATAACTGTTGGTCAGTTGTTAAATCTGTGGGTTGTATCACAACTGATAGTCGGTCGTTAAATCAGTGGGTTGTATCATAACTAAAGGTCGGTTGTTAAATTTGTGGATTATATCATAACTATTGTTCGGTTGTTAAATCAGTGGGTTGTATCATAAGTAATGGTTGGTTATTAAATCAGTGAGTAGTTTCATACATGTAGGTCGATTCTTAAATCAGCGGGTTGTATCATAACTAATAGTCGGTTGTTAAATTAGCGGGTTGTATCATACTTTTTTTCGGTTGTTAAATCAGTGGGTTATATCACACCTGATATTCTGATATTAAATCTGCGTTGTGTATCATTTTTTATTGTAGGTTGTTAAATCAGTGAGTTAGGTCGTGACTAATTGTCGGTTGTTAAATCAATGGGTTAAATAATAACTGATGGTCGGGTTTTTTTTTTTTTTTTTTTTTAATCAGTGAGATATATAATACTTAATGATCGGTTGTGAAATCAGCGGGTTGTATAATTACTTAGTGTAGGTTGTTAAATCAGTGGGTAATACCATATATAATGCTTGGTTGTTCATTCCGTGTGTTATATCATAACTAATGGTTGGTTCTTAAATCAGCCGGTTGTATCATAACTAATGCTAGGTATTGAAATCAGTGGGTTGTATCTTAATTGATTGTCGGTTGTTCAGTCAATGGGTTATATCATAACTATTAGTCGGTTGTTGAATCAGTGGGTTGTGTCAGAACTACTGGTCGGTTGTGAAATCAGAAGGTTGTATCATAACTAATGTTTGATTGTTCATTCAGTGGGTTGTATCATAACTAATGGTCGGTTCTTAAATCAGTGGGTTGTATCATAACTGCTGGTTGGTTATTTAATCAGTGGGTTGTATCATAACTACTGGTCGGTTGTTAAATCTGTGGGTTGTATCATAACTGCTGGTTGGTTATTTAATCAGTGGGTTGTATCATAACTACTGATCGGTTGTTAAATCTGTGGGTTGTGTCATAACTGTCGGTTGAAATTTAAATCAGTGGGTTGTATCATAACTATTGGTCGGTTGTTAAATCAGTGGGTTGTATCATAACTGCTGGTTGGTTATTTAATCAGTGGGTTGTATCATAACTACTGATCGGTTGTTAAATCTGTGGGTTGTGTCATAACTGTCGGTTGAAATTTAAATCAGTGGGTTGTATCATAACTAATGGTCGGTTGTTAAATCAGTGGGCTGTATCATATCTTATGGGCGGTTGTTAAATCAGTGGGTTGTATCATAACTAATGTTTGATTCTTATATCTGTGGGTTATATCATAATTGGTCGGTTCTTAAATCAGTGGGCTGTATCATAACTTACGGTCGGTTATTAAATCAGTGGGTTGTATCATAACTATTGGTCGGTTGTTAAATCAGTGGGCTGTCTCGTATCTTATGGGCGGTTGTTAAATTAGTGGATTGTATCATAACTAATGTTTGATTCTTATATCTGTGGGTTATATCATAATTGGTCGGTTCTAATATCAGTGGGCTGTATCATAACTTATGGTCGGTTATTAAATCAGTGGGTTGTATCATAACTATTGGTCGGTTGTTGAATCAGTGGGCTGTATCATATCTTATGGGCGGTTGTTAAATCAGTGGGTTGTATCATAACTAATGTTTGATTCTTATATCTGTGGGTTATATCATAACTAATGGTCGGTTGTTAATTTAGTGGGTTGTATCATAATTAATAGTCGGTTGTTAAATCTGTGGGTTGTATCATAACTTATGGTCGATTGTCAAATCGCTGGGTTGTATCATAACTTTCGGTCGGTTGTTAAATCGGTGGATTGTATCATAACTTTTGGTCGGTTGTTAAATGAGTGGGTTGTATTATAACTAATGTTTGATTGTTATATCCGTGGTTTATATCATAACTAATGGTCGGTTGTTAATTCAGTGGGTTTTATCATAACTAATGGTTGGTTGTTAAATCTGTGGGTTGGTTCACAAGTGATTGTCGACTCACTGTTCTTTTCTTGATAGTTAAGATTAAGATCAGATTGCTTGGTACCCCTGAGACCTTTCTGGTGAAAAGAACTTTGTTATTGCAATAGTATGGGTGGGCATATTTACTGACTGTGAGCAAAATGGGGTTAAATGCATCTCCTTGATGCATTATATCGAGCAAGTCATCACATAATCATGGATGCATGAAATTTACTTTGTCTTCAAACCAGTGTGGAATCATGTGGTCCACTGGTCGTTGGAAAAGAAGAAAGTTTACCAGAAGCAAAAAGTATCGAGTCACCTCAGCCTGAAAGGACTGCGCACACTGACGTGCGTCGATACTATTTGCAAATGCATTCAACCTGTCCCCTTTTTGTCTAAGAGAATGACTCTTCTATTTAGGATTTTAAGGGATGTTCTCCTTTTTCCAGGATGTTTTCAAATGCCCTTCTAATCAGGATCGTAAAGGAACGGACTGTTAGGTTAATGGTTAACAGCAGATGGATTAGTTTAATTCTTAAAGAACTTCCTAAATTTGAAAGCAACGTAAAGTCTTATTGGCTCAACCAAATAATTTTGCTAATCAAAGATTCTGTTACTTTTTAAGTCTAGACATAGACTGAAAATGCAATCTAAAGTGGTTTGGAACCACGGTCCCAAATGTCTCTATACATGAACAGCGCTCTGTGAAAACGGCGTTTATTGCATATTCCTGATCCATTAAGGATTACGACCCCTAACTCATCGGTAAATATCGTGTAACATCGACGTTTTCGTAAAGGCTTCTCAGTTAATCTCGGCAGCTTCCGTCTTGTAATATGAGAGTTAGGGACCGTACACTCACTAAGTCATCGGTAAATATCGTGTAACATCGACGTTTTCGTAAAGGCTATTCGGCCATTCTTGGCAGCTTCCGTCTTTCAATATGAGATTTAGGGGCCGTAGACTCTCTAACTCATCGATAAATATCGTGTAACATCGACGTTTTCGTAAAGGCTATTCAGCCATTCTCGGCAGCTTCCGTCTTCAAAATGAGATTTAGGGGCCGTAGCCTCACTACCTCATCGGTAAATATCGTGTAACATCGACATTTTCATAAAGGCTGTTCGGCCAATCCCGGCATCTTCCGTCTTTTAATACACGAGTTCGGGGGTCGTAGATCTTAAACCAAACAAGACATCACAGGATCATAAATCCATATAATCAGTTTTGCTTTACAACCAACTAAAGCATGACGTAAAATGGTGCTATGACACGCAAAATTTCGACAAATATCAAAAGTTTCGATCCATGTCAGCCTGTGGGGACTGCGCAGGCTGATATTGGTCGATACTTTTTGCAGATTCTTTAAACACCCTTTTCACAGAGCATAGTCCACATGGAGCAAAGGTTAAAGAAGAAACTGCTGTGTTGTTTTATTTCGATCAGAAAAAAAAAATCTCAAATTTGCAATTCTTTCCATTTTTCGTGAGGATACAATGTAACAAAATATCGGGCAGTGTTGATCCAAGATCAGACTGCACGTTCTGTGCAGTCTGATTAAGATTTTGGATCTAAACAGACCGCAAAACCATTAAAACTCGTGCTCAGCTGTAAACCCTTTACCACACGATCCTGAGCCTTAACGACTCTGAAGGAGGAGAATTATGAAAACATTGTGGGAAAAGGAGAAAATGCTGGTCACCAGCATTTTCTCCTTTTCCCACAATATTTTCTTTTTTTATCAGAGACAATTTTCGCCGTTTTAGGCGCAATGGATTTGTCGTCTGCACATGCTTTCAATTTGGACCAGTGTAATTTTTTTGTCGTTTGGTAAGTGAGGGTTAAAGTGTTAAATGAAAAATGGCAATCGAACATCAATGTAATTACTTTTGCGCAGTGAAGTGTGGAGTAATTTCCTTCCTCTTTCTAACACGTGAATGTCGATTTGCAATCCATGGTGGGCTGGCTAATGTAGACCAAAATTAACCCATTTGAGGCTCTAAATAGATAGAAATGGTGGTTTAGGTAGAGGACACAAACGAGGCAAATATGGTCATTACGGAGCGGTTAGGTAAATCTTTCCATAATAATGGCAGGTATTAATCTGGAGTAGACTGCAATGTCCGTGAAGTCTGATCCTGAACCATGCTCTTTGCATAAGCATTTTTGTTCTTTATTGCTCGAAATCTCACGACACTGAGTCAGTAGCATATAGAACTTGAGAACGAGAGGGTGGGGGTGGGATCGCTGATTCGAATCCGAAGCTTGATCAGTTTCTTTCAAAATTTGTTGACAGTCATAACGACAAGATTCATTCCTCTCTCAGCGTTGATCATTGTTTCGATGATGGTCATGTGGCAAGGCAGTGAATGAGTTGGGAAGGATATTGTGCTGAGTACTGGTAAAAGAAATTCAAGGAATGCATGGATAATAGCACTGGTTCCTGCGGTAAAACTTAAATATTGTTGCAAACGACGTCAAACTATATACAATCAATCAATCAATCAATCAATCAATCAATCCGTCCATCCATCCAACCATCCATCCATCCATTTATCCATCCATCCATCCATCCATCCATCAATCATCTATCCAATCCATCTATCCATCCATCCATCCATCAATCAATGAATCAATTATTCAATTATCCATCCATCCAACAATCTAACAATCAATCAATCAATCAATCAATCAATCAATCAGTCAATCGCTATCAGAGTGCTGAATTAATGAAACAGGTGACAGTGGTGTAGGGGATAAAGTTTTAGCCCCTTACATCGATGATTTAGGGGTCGAATCCCTTAAGAAGTAGGGCCAACCTTTAGTTGTACTGGTTGAGGTTTCCAGGACGCAATCACCGACATTGACTGATATGAGATATAAGATTTTGTTTCACAACCTATGTAAAATAAATGAGTCATGCTGCGTATAAATGGGGTTTAATGCGTCAGCAAAAAGGAAGCAAATATGAATAGATGAAATGTCTCAGTGATATCTCTGAAATACTCCAGAGAGCGGCATTAAATCGCCATTAAAAGAAACTAACAAACACGCAAACACTAAAGCAAAGTGTACTTTAAGAATACAAGCTGTATAATGCTTTCATGCAATGCAAATGGACTCTCCGTTTCAAAAGAAACGGGACTTAAATAGGATATCAGAATCCATTTGACATTTGTGCCATGCTCTGTGGAAAGGGGGTTTAATGTATCTACAAAAAGTATCGACCCAGGTCAGCCTGCGCAGTCCGCGCAGGCTGACCTGCTTCGATACTTTTTGCAATTTGTCAATTTTCTTCATGTCCAAGGACCATTCTTACTCTTTATTTACTTGGTTGTTAGACAAAATGAATTTTGTGGATCTAAAACTATATGATGACTTGCTTGGTATAATGCATCATGGAGATGTATTAAGATCCTTTCTGCAAGAGAATAGCTCATTTATGTTTCCTGTAATAGCTTGGTGGAGCGACTGATCAATTTTTGTAACCAACTTGCAAGATCACGGAACGTTTTGTAGATTTTCGAAATAATTGAGTGTACTCCGTGGCATGTGTTGACGAATGTAGACAAAGTGTGTCGCCGAAAGCTATTTGTTCGTTCGTCTTCGAACACGCAAAGATAGCTTTGAACTTACGTCGGTATTTCTCACTAAAAACGCAGTATATAATAGGATTGCCAGCAGAGTTTAGATAGGCTAACACCGTCACGCCAACTAGAAATGCCCAGTTCTCCTGGAACGGCGATCGTGAAAATGTATTATAAATGAGCAAAATCTGGTGCGGTAAATAGCTTAGAAAGTACAACAGTACACTGACCACCAGCATTTTTATGACACCACGGCGGGCCAGAATGGTATCCGAACATTTAACGGAGTTTGAGTTTCCGGGACTCTGTCTCACTGTTTGCCCGTGTAGTTCTTTGATTCCGACGAATAAGTGTTTTCCAATGATCACGTAACAGACTATTTGTATACACAAGGGAAAAAAATAGAACAGCACCGACTCGGTGTATTTGAAAGCAACAAAGTATTTGTAATGGTCGCCTGGGAAAAGAAGCACGCAGAATTTGAAGTTTAATCCTGTTTCGTTGAATGCTGTTAGAGAGTTGAAGAGAAATGTAGGCATGCCAAATGCTAGTGCCAATATCCATACCGCAATGATGACGAACAGTGTGCGGCGTCTAGTACACAGCAAATGAGCTTTGATTGGGAACACAATGGCGATATATCTGAAAAATACAATACAATACATCGATTAGTTGTAAAATATGTGCTTGTATTTTTTAACAATGTTTGCCATGTGGCACACGGCATGTGAGCTTTAGTTGGGAATACAATGGCGATATATCTGAAAACATGCAAAACAATACAACGGGTTAGCTTTAGTGTATATCTGCTCCTATTTCTTCCTCAACGTTTGCCGTGTGGTACACAGAAAGTGAGCTTTGATTGGGAATACAGTGGCAATGTATCTGAAACATTCCATCAACGGTTAGTTTTCATGTATGGGCATGTATTTCTTCATCAACGTTTGACGTGTGGTACACAGCAAGTGAGCTTTTTTGGGGGAATACAAAAAATTTCCAAAAAACATAAAACATAATACATTTATCAGTTGTAAAGTACATGTATGTGCTAAATTTACTTTATCAACGTGCGACTTGGGGCACACAGCAAGTGAGCTTTGATAGGGAATGCAGTGGCGATATACATGTATACAATACTATTGTTTGCTTTCATGTATGTGCTGGTATTATTTGATCACTGTTCGACTTGTGGCACACAGCAAGTGAGCTTTGGGATAACAATAACAATAACATTTCCGTGATGCACTATACCAAGCAAGTCAGCACATAATTATGGATCTACAAAATCCATTTTGTCAGACATCAGACTGAACCATGAGATAGAATGGTTCTTGGACATACAGAAAAGTGACCAATAACAAAAAGTTTCGACCTATGTCAGCCTGCGCGGAGAGCGCAGGCTGACATGGGTCAATACTTTTTGTATATGCATTTAACCCGATTTTCACATAGCATGGCACAAATGTATCTCAAATATATCTAAAGATATACTGGACAATAGTTCACAACATATGAGCTTTGAATAGGATTATAATGACGATGTATCTGAAAACAAACAAGATAATGATACAGGTTAACTCTTATCCTGCTAAATAACTAAAATAAAATATTTAATTCGATAGAAAAATCTTAAATATTGCTATTTCAAAGTTATGTTTTTTGGGAATAATATCTTCTTATAGAACAGTGTAGATCAAAGATCAGACTGCACGTTCTGTGCAGTCTGATCTTGATCAGCACTGTCCGCAAAAGGTCATTGAGTCGCGCTTAGCAGCTTAAGGGTTAATTTCATATCTTTACCAAACAAACAAATCAAAGACTAGTCCAAATTGAAGGCATTTGAAAACGACAAATAATATTGGCTCAAATTATGGAATCTGTCTTTGAAAACATGATGGGAAAGGAGAAAGTTTTGGTATCCAGATTTTTCTCTTTTTTTTTTTTCTAGAATGTTTTTCATATTTCGTGAATAACGATTGGCATCTGGTATGGTGATATATTCCAAGGTACATGTTTCATGAATGATATCCAACGCCTGGTACACAACAAATGAGCTTTTACTTAGAATGCAATGGAGATATATCTAAAAACAATAGATTCAAAGGTCTTAAAGTATATATTCGTATTTTTTGAACAATGTTCAACGTCTTGTACACAGCCAGTGAGCTTTGATTGGGAATACAATGGAAATTTATCTAAACTTAAACAATACAATACAGTGTTTAGTTTTAAATATACACCTTTACTAGTTTTCATCAAGTTTTTTTAACCAATTTATCTTTGTTTTAAGAAAGTGTAATGATTCATATATCTTCATGCCAAATGTTGCCCCTGACGGTTGCAAGGTTGCACAGATTACAATGAATAGAAAATGCATTTCATTCTCTGGAGGCTATCAAAGACAAAACTGTGGTTGTTTCCTGTTTAAATCGAAGAGAAATCCATTGAGTTTATTTATACCATACACCTTATATCGATTTTTTAAATCTATGTTTACACAGCTGACCAGATTCTACTCACTTTCAAGTTTTAAAAGCGTTTGTTTACTCTCTAGCTGTGAAATGTATCTGTAAGGTATATATGTCCTGAACAGTGTTTCAACGGTATAACATTTACTGATAATGAAATGATTATCGTCCAAGAGCTATACTCGTTATTTGTCGAACACCGCAATGATCTAATTTACTTATGGCACACTCTTTTTTTCAACGTATTTTACGTTATAGATCATTATATGTAAGAAAACACATTTTCCACTCCTTTACTCTGGGGAAATTAGCCGATGTACCAACATTACAAATTGGCCTTACTTCGTTTGTGTTTGACGCTATCTTCATTTCTGGCCTGTAGCAGTTTTCTAGTTGTTTTCGTTTACCAATCTAGACAAAAAATCATGCGAATAAGTCAGAACTACACAGGAAAGTTTAGGGCATTGCAAACATGAGCTGTAAAATTTGATCAGATATTTTTTAACTGGTCTTCTATTTTTTTGTAATTGCATTATTGGCTGAATCGATACAACAAATAATTTTTTGATCGACAATCTTTCATGATTATTGTTTCAACGATCAATCTATTTGGTATTAATCTGTCATTTTTTTTCGAATTTTCTATTAAATTTGGCTTGCAACGCGCGAAACGGGGCATTCGGACATTTACATAAAGTCTCGTCTAGGATCAGCCTGCGCAGTCCGCGCAGGCTAATCCGAGGCGGCACTTTACATCTACATTAGATTTTGTGGTACAGTAGACTTGCGCAAAACAGAAAATTACATAAAAACGGAAAGTGTTGTTTCGGATAAACCTGCGCGGACTGCGCAGGCTCATCCGAGACGACACTTTACGCAAATGTCCGAATGCCCCTTTTCGCGTGTTGGAAGCCATTTCTGGCTCATACAACTCCAAGGCAGTGTCCGTTCAAATTGATAAACTTTTTTATCTGCAGTTACCGTCACGGGCAGCATCTGATCCAAGCTGTCGATGTACAGCAAACCAACATAGAAGCCATGCTCTGTGAAAAGGTTTAATTCATCTGCAAAAAAAGGATTGACCCATGTCAGCCTGTGGAGTCTGCACAGGCTGACATAAATCGAAACTTTTTGTTATTGGTCAATTTTCTGTATGTCCAAGGACCATTTCATCTCATGATTTAGTCTGTTGTTAGACAAAATGGATTTTATGGGTACATAGTTATATGATGATATCAGGCATCATTGAGATGCATACCCCCACTCCCTTTTCCCAGAGCATGGTTCATTAATTGATAGATGCAGTTAGTCATCCTTTCACACGTGTGTTAGATAAGAAAATTTGTCAGGAATATATTATACTGAAAACAGAGGAACATAAAACGATTATATGATTTCATTGGAAACGGGAAGATATGTGATAGAATATTATCATACTGCAAAGAAATTTCTCGCGATCTGATTGGATAATATGCCCCGTACATACAAGTCGTGTACACTGGCAAAATCCACGTAAAAACAGTTACCCTTTTGGGAGCCCCATATACATGAAGTTCTACACTTTCAACACTGCATCGAAAATGGCGACGTCGACCTATACGAGCCGCCCACAAGACAAACATACTTTAAATAGCCTGCACCATATTATTTATAGTTTCCCTTGATGGTTGTCATTAAAGCGTAAAGAATGAATTATTTTTGAAAATTATATAGGTACACATATTATCGTTTCTTGTCATTCTAAAGCAAATACATGGGGTCAAAACGTGCCATCCCTTCGTCAGGTAAGTAAACTGTTAAGTGTCGAAACTCATTCATTGTAATGTTAAAAGGATAACCAAATTGTCGTTTGTGGTAACTAATGGTCTTTTACTTTTTGACAACAAATCATTGAAATGCATAGTTACTTACCATGAAATTGTTTAAATCCATGTTTAAATAAAAATATGACGAATGTCTATCGCAGTGACATCATCAGGTCCATCCGCCAAACTGCACGTTTTACCAAGGTTTTAGTGACGTCATTTCTCAGTGACGTCAGTTTTTAGCTCGCCTGAGCACATAGTGCTCAGGGTGAGCTGTTGTGATCGGTCAATGTCCGTCTGTCCGTCCGTCCGTAAACAATTACTAAAATATCTTCTCCTCTGAAACCGCCAATCAGATTTCAACGAAACTTCACAGAAATGATCCTTAGGTGATGCACTTTCAGAATACATCAAAAATTTGAATTCCATGAAGAACTCTGGTTGCCATGGCAACCGAAAGAAAAAACTTTAAAAATCTTCTTGTCCCAAACTGTAAGGGCTAGAGCTTTCATATATGGCGTGTAGCATCATCTAGTGGCCCTCTACCAAAATACTTCAAATTATGGCCCTAGTGTGGAAATTGGCCCTATGTTGTGGGTTCTCGGATTTCACATAGAGATAAAGAAGGAAATCTTTAAAAATCTTCTTGTCCGAAACCGTAAGGGCTAGAGCTTTCATATATGGCATGTAGCATCATCTAGTGACCCTCTACCAAAATACTTCAAATTATGGCCCTGGTGTTAAAATTTGGCCCTATGTTGTGGGTTCTCGGATTTCACATAGAGATAAAGAAGGAAATCTTTAAAAATCTTCTTGTCCCAAACCGTAAGGGCTAGAGCTTTCATATTTGGCATGTAGCATCATCTAGTGACCCTCTACCAAAATACTTCAAATTATAGCCCTTGTGTTGAAAATGGCCCTATGTTGTGGGTTCTCGGATTTCACAAGACGACTGTAATAAGTACTAACAACATAGGATTTACCTCAGCATAAAGGCTTTAATCCATGGGGCATTCAATTCCAGCTAGTCTTATATATTTCAACAGAGACATTGGAATTCCTATCGCTTAATAAAAGTGTTGGCTTAATAAACGTAGTCGCTTAGCTAAGCAAGATCAACTGTATTGCCCTTTGACAAATTGGAATTCATGAACAACTCTGGTTTCCATGTCAACTGCTGAAAAAAAAATCAACCCAAACACAAAGCCTACAACTTAATTGGCAACAGTAGCACTCTACCAAAGTACATCGAATTGTGACCTTAGGAAAAAAAAATAAGTGCTTTGTTGTTGGATCCCAGTTTCCACATCCAAATAAAAGATCTTTTAAAATCTTCTTTCATCCAAACATTAACCCTAGAGCTTTCATATTCAGCATGGACTGGTGGATAGTTATGCTCCCGTAAGGGCGAGCATATAGTCGCCACTTCGTCTGCCTGTCTGTCCGTCCGAAGCGATTTCTCAACAACCACTTGACGGCTCTTGTTTGCTAATAGCATTTACCAAATTTCTTCCTTGGAATCACAAAAAGTCCTTTGTAGTCACAATGTGGGATCAAATATGTAAAGAGTGTATTCTTGGAATCCTCCTGTTCCATATTGTATGGCCCACAACATACATTTGGCATGTGATTCTGCCTGAAAACCCATTATCAGCTCACCTGAGCATAACATACTCATGGTTAGCTTTTCTGTATCCTTGAATATGCGTCGCCAAAATTCCACTGTTTATTATATACCTATCGGAATTCCAGCATAATCTTGATCCATCGCCCAGAATGTTTGTAAGGTTGTGAACATGAACATGAACACACTCAGCAACCACAATTCTGGCTCAGTCATACTCAAAATTTCCCTGGATGTTCATAATGACCTAAGGACAAATCTGATCAAAATGGGGACAAGCTAAAAGCATCAAAATAGGGGATCTTGATGACAATTCCATTGTTTACACTCGAGGGCCTATAATTTCGGCTCTATCATTTTCTTACCTGCTCTGATTGTTGGTATTGTCATATGGATGAATCATTTTCAAAACTAAAACATTCCAGCAAAGAGGCAAGTGGCCATAACAATGACAGCTGAGTTGCATTTCAGGTGAGCGATTTAGGACCATCACGGTCCTCTTGTCATTGAATTTGGGCACTCAGAAGGGAAATTCTTTGTAATCAGCGAATTCAATTCGTGAGAACATAAATTAGAGAAATTTCGCTCAATACACATTGGAACGGTAAAACTTTGCAATATAAAAAATTCATAGTACGGTGAGGTGGCCGGGGACTTGGAAACTCGTCCACGGGAGCGGCGAATCATTTCGCAAACTCGCCTTCGGCTCGGGGCGACATGATTTGCCACAGCCGTGAACAAGTTTCCAAGTCCCCTGTCACCTGACCTTACAACTAATAGTATCATACGTTTTTTACAAGTTCACTTGGAAAGCACAGATATATCGATACCTCATATATCTTTAAGACGAAGACTTTCTTTCGAATGTGTTCTTGCACAAACCAGTTTGAATAATACTTACTTTATTGCAATTCATGAAAAAAAATATCATGTCAGTTTTATTATACTGCAAAGAAATTTCTCGTGATCTGATTGGATAATATGCCCCGAACATATATACCATGTACACTGTCAAAACCAACGTAAAAGCAGTTTCCCTTTCGGGAACCCCGTATACATGACTACACTTTCAACACAACATCCAAAATGGCGGCGTCGATCAAGATTAACATCAAGATTATGCGCTAAGCTGCACGTTTTAGCACGTTTTACCAAGGTTTCAGTGACGTCAGTTCCCAGTGACGTCAGTTTTCATTGAATTGGGCCACTCAGAAGGGAAATCCTACTTCGTCAGCGTACTCAATTTCTGAGACCAAAAAACAGGTAAAATTCGCTTAACACACGTTGTAATGGTAAAACTTTGTAGTATAATAAATTCGTTGTGCGGTCAGGTGAATCATGTCGCCCCGAGCCGAAGGCGAGGTGGCAACATGATTCACCACAGCCGTGAACAAGTTTCCAAGTCCCCTGCCACCTGACCGTACAACTACTAATGTCACTGCGAGTCGTGTCGTAATATGCTATGCCATGCTCATGATGCTATGCTGTATCATCGTGTCGTGCAACGTCATTGTGTCGTGTCGTGTCATGTCACGTTACGTTATCAGTTGTACGGTCAGATGGCAGGAGACTTGGAAACTTGTTCACGGCTGTGTTGAATCATGTCCTCATACCTCAAGTTTGCAAACCCCCTGCCACTTTATCTTACAACTAATTTATTATACTGCAAAGTCTTACAATTACAACGTGTATTCAGCGAAGTTTCACTGTTTTATGGTCTTACCAATTAAGTACGCTGATGAAATTGAATTTCCCTTCTGAGTACCTCAATTCAATGAAAATGGACGTCACTGAGACCTGGCGTCATTGAAAATCTGGTAAAACTTGAAGTTTGGTGCATGAACTTGATGATGTTATTGCGATAGACTTCGACGTATTTTTATTTGAAAATGGATTTAAACAACTTCAAGGCAAGTAACTATGCATTCTAATGATTTGTTGGCAAAAGTAAACGATCATTAGTTGTCTTAAACGACCGTTAGGTTATACTTTTAACGTTACAATGTATGAGTTTTGACACTTCACAGTTTTGCTTACCCGACGAAGGGATGGCTCGTTTTAACCCCGTGTATTTGTCAATCTCTGTCTTAGAATGACAACAAATGATAAATACATGTAACTATTTTCATATATTTTCAAACATAATCCATTCTTTCCGTTTTAATGACAACCATCAAAGGAAACTAGTACTAATATGGAGCATGTATATTTGTCTTGTTGGCGGCTGGTATCGATCGACGCCGCCATTTTTCATGTTATGTTCAAAGTGTGGTTGTGTATATGGGGCTCCCGAAAGGAAAGCTGCTTTTACGTGGATTTTGCCAGTGTACTTGAATATATGATCCGGGTATATTATCCAATCAGATCACGAAAAATTTCTTTGCAGTATGATAATATGTTATGTTAAAAAAAAAAAAGGTGTACGTTCTTGAGCCTCACAACTCTCAATCGATTTCGATTTTTTTGGTACAAGGAGCCTAAAAATAAATCCCTATCAAGCGTGTTAATATCACATTTCACTTTAACCAATCGGGTAGATGGAATTTACGCGATGTTGGGCTTTTTATAGTACACAAGGGACATTGTGATCACTTAGATTTAAAAGGTATGTCTTTGTGTATTTTGTAAATAAACCATGTATCGTTTGATCAATTATTTAAGCTCAAACATTGAAAAGTTCTCGGGGGAAGGATGCTAAACAAATGAATTAGCAGGTAGCATTCTATTTCTTGAATGAGCAGTATTAAATGTGACTTCTTTATCAATGAAATAATTCTATTCGTCAATGGTTATAAAGGGAAAGCAAAATTCGACAAATAAATGAATTATTATTTTTATTATTATACAAGATTGGTTTCTGCAATATTCACTTATTCATTCGTCTAAATGATTTCTTTATTCTTTTTCCTATGAATTAGAGAAACATATATATCTTCTGTAAAAAAGACGCTAATGAAATTACCATTCTTTAGTATACAGTATACATAACCAACCATTTTGCTACGATAGGTTTCTCAACAAAGCGGTTGCAATGTACACACGTATGGACTAACCACCATGTTTACTAAAGCTTTATGCTTCAGGAATGCCTTTCAGTAAACTGCGCACACAGTTTAGGTAATCAAGCATCATGTCTATAAACAAGTTTCACCGAACTGCATATCTGTACGATTTAAGTAAATATTTGCATAACTTAACGCCGGCTCATACTTTTGGGTATAGCAGAGATCGTATGTGTGTATATACAATCTCAAATAATTTTCGTAAATCTACGCAGTTTAGTAAAACATGGCCGTAGTCCCTATCACAACCATTCTTAAAAACATTTTAGTATTATTCTCCATATTTTCTTAATCTACAAATAACACAACTTCTGATTAGTTAAACCAAATAGGTCAGCCAATCAGAAGTTAAGTTTTTTTCGAATTGAAAAATTCTTGAAAATACGACGAAGAATGTTCGTAAGAATTCTTAGTGAATACGGACCCTAGGTAGTAAAAACATTGGATTGTATGGTAAAGGTTCATAAGAAGTGTTAGATATAAATAAGAATGATGACCGGTTGGGCTAAGCACGTACATTTCTCTTCAGTAATCGGATCAACGCCAGTTTACGAGGGGAACTGTTCGTAACTTTACACTTACTCCATTCTTTAAGGGAAAACTTGGCCCCGTTTTACTAAGGTAGTTACGAACAAAATTTGCGTAAGTTTTGTAACTATAGTATAGTGGCATATTTCTGCCACGAGATACGAGATAACTGTCATGATTATTTTAGAAAACTATTGTGATAAATCAAAGTTTCCTGGAAATTTTATCTTTTCATTTTATCTAGATAAAATTTCCAGGAAACTTTGATTTATCGCAACAGTTTTCTAAAATAATCATGATAGTTATCTCGTGTCTCGTGGCAGAAATATGCCACTATACTATAGTTACGTAAAACTTACGAAAATTTTGTTCGTTACTACCTTAGTGAAACGGGGCTCTGCTGGTGTACAGCAATAAACCTGCCGTTGTGGTCACCTCAATTAACCGTTATCTTTAGTAATAAGTGAAATGAACCTTTCAAGCCGATAGTACAAACCCGAATAATGCTATTTAAAATTCTTTTTTTCGGGGGGGGGGGGATGTCGCCTTATCGGACAGTGTAGATCCAAGATCAGACTGCACGTTCTGTGCAGTCTGATCTTGATCTACACTATCCGCAAAAGATCAGTGAGTCGCGATTAGCAGCCTAAGAGTTAATCGAACAAACTGTATTATGCAAGCATGTTTTGAGTTTCAATAAAAGATAAACTGAGTCGTCCTCTGTGCAAAGGGGGATTAATGTACCTGCAAAAAGTTTCGACTCATGTCAGCCTGCGCTAGCCTACTACTGGTTAAACCCAGGAAACATGAATATGTGAGCTGTCGCCGTGATATGATTGAGATAATGTTGAAAGCGACGTAAAACACCATTCAATCGATCAAGCTGTCACTTGTGTGTGTTTAACATATTCTGTTTCCGAAACTTCTCTTTTAAAATTTTGGATTAATTTGATGCCTAATTGAAAAAAAAAAAAAATGTGCACGTTTCTGTTATCTCTCTTAAAAATACGTGATTTCCCCCATTTTGACATCGCTGAAGTTTAAATTCCGTCAAATATAATCCCGAGGGGTAAGGCATTCCCGGTTTAAGAAAAATATGTTAGACATCACTTCGTATAACTAAACGGATAGCATCTGACACTTACTCTCTGTGATTGCAAAATAAAAGTTTTTTACATAGCATCGGCTCTATGAACATGACAATTTACAGCATCCCTACTTAACCGTGGCTTTTCTTTCAAATCTTCAATAACTAGAGTTTTAGATCGATAAACATCAACTCTGTCGACCTATAGAACAAAAAATTACATAACAATCTGAAAATGAATATTAACACTTTACTACACAATCCATATAGATGAAGGCTTTTGAAAACGTTTTTGGGAAAAGTAGAAAATGTCCAGACAAATCATTTAGCATCACTACGGTTTCAGACAAAGTTCAGCTTTAGTCTTGCTGAAAAAAAAAGAGCCAACAGAATCAGTTTTGTTTTTCATGATCCAGTTGCTAATATCTTTAGATTTTAACTGCTGATGCCCTGTCACATATCAGTTTTAAGCCGATTGCAATTGTTATTCGACCATCTCGCTGAAATATGATTTTGTTAAAATGCCATGGACATTAAGTGTGGATGGTTTTGTTTTTGTATGACTTCCAATTTAAAGCTGCGTTTTCTCTCCTGGGTTTCCAAGTTTTAGCAATTTTCCCAGCACACTTCGGACATACATAAATATTATGATATAACTCTTGATCAACTTTTACTACACGATCCAAAGGTTTAACGAATGATTTTGAAAGAAGGCTGTTGAAACATGGTTGGAAAAGAAGAAAGTGCTTGAAGCCAGCATTTTCTTCTTTTTCTACATTGTTTTCTATCCTGTCAGTGACGATGTCGATCATTTCAATCACTGTAATTTGTCGTCTAAAAACACCTTCGAAATGGGCAAGTCTTTAACTTTGCCCTTCGTTTAGATTGTAACATGTAAATTGTAAATACACTCGGCAAAACTTCTAATCGGTGACTTTTTGTTGCTATTCCAAGTTTCACCAGGTAAATGATAGGTCAATAAAAGCACTTTACAACATACTATCGGATTTTAGTTATGGTACTGTAGAGAAAAGATTCTTGATTCTGCAGTTGGAAGGTAAATCAATTCGAAAAAGGAAAACACTTTGGTTGCGCTTGGGTGGTGTATATCAGCCTTAATAGACGAAAAAGAAAAGTATAAATCACTGAAAAGAATAATAATAATAATAAAATAAAATAAATAACATAAAAGATACAATAAAATATGTTTAAAAGTATGCAAATTATTGTGAAGATAGCAATTTGTCATTTGAGCGTCGGTCCTAATGTTAGTAACTGGCAGAAAAGATAATTTTACAGCTACATAAAGAAGTTGCCAAGCCGCTTCATCTTTTGATAACTTTTTACTTTGTTTTAATGTTTTTGCCAGCAAGTAACACTTGGACCAACCGTGCAATAACAGATTGTCATCTTCACATTTATTTCCATAGACATGTACTTTTAAATGGTTTGATTTATATTTTGACGCATTTTAAAACTAAAGTTGTAATTTGCGTGGTCGCTTATTACAGGTCATTTACATAGAAATTTCGCCTGGACGAATTGCATGTAGTCGTTTACAGCAGGGGGTCGTTTAATGTAGGTGATCGTCGGTGCAGGTTCGACTGGACTTTTAAATGGTATGATTTATATTTTAACGGATTTTAACACTCGCAACGTCAGAAAAGATGCGAATCTGTGACCAAAACTCCTTTCATCCGAACTGCAATCGTACTTTTATTACAAAAAAAAAACCAAATGGTGACATAATAGATATAACCCTTGTATCTCAAAGTCAGTAAAATTGAGAATATTTGTCGTCTAACAAAAAGGGAAAAAAATATATCTTCCTTTCATTTGTGTTTGTCCCTCAAATTATCAAAGGTACGAGATCTGTTTACAGATTCTGAGCAGTCCGATTTTGATCTACTTTGTTCGTAAAAGCCGTTTGAATTTAACTTTTACCATAAAGTTCGGTTTCTTAAAGATATAGAGAAACGGGTTTTGAAAACATTGCTGAAAAAGGAGAAACTACTGGAAACCAGTATTTTCTCCTTTTACCACAATGTTTTCCATTCTATCAAAAACAGTGGTCTACATAGTTCAGTGTAAAGTGTAGGACTCGCAGTCTGGAGGTTCGAGTCTAGCTGGAAACATGTAGCTTCTCGTGAGAGTGTCTTTGGGTAAGATACCTGAGAGCCCCAACCTAGTACCGGAGAAACACAGGACATACATGAAATGGTGAGCTGTTGACGTGATATAACTGAAATAATGATGAAAGCGATTTAAAAAGGCATTGAAAAAAAATATCAAGAACAAGTTTTATCATACTGGCTATTTTTAATTTGTCGTCTGCAAATGTTTTCATTTTGGACCAGTCTATCATTATTGTCGTTTGGTGAAGTGTTAACCTTTGACACGTTAAGAGATATCAATACCACATACCACCCTTTTAAGAGTTGATAAAATTAGATCAATGAGCATTAGGGTAACCAAACGGAGGTCTGTAATCTGTAAGCAGCTTTTTTTTTCCATTGCACGTACGTGCGGTCGTGGAGTAATTAAATACAATTCCCATAGGATGGTCTTATTCATGTACTTGTGTCGGTATAAAGCTTACATAGCAGACGCCAGAGTCCCTTTTTTATGTCGATGTATGAGCCTCTTCCCCCACCCCTTTTATGTGGGTTTGTGCATCCCCACACACTGTATGTGAGTATGTGTGTTCCATGCCTGTCTCACCTGATCAGAATTAAGCAAGATTGTAACCTCAAAATTTCAGCATATGATGAATATATAAGTCATGCCATGTGAAATTGGGGTTTAATGCTTCTACAAAAGGTACCAACCCATTTGCCGCTTTTCTTGCTTGTTTTTAGAAATGAATAGTATATGTATATAAATTATGGCAATAAAATATGTTTAGATTAATCTGCAAAAGGTAATAACCCACGTCAGCCTGTGAGGTTCTTATAGCTATTTTTAAAACTTTCTGCACGTACAAGGACTTTTCTACCTCATGATTCCGTCGGTTGTCAGGCAAAATTTATAGTTATGTGATGACTTACTTGGTAAAATACATCACGCTCATGCATAAAACCCCCGTTTGCCAGAGCGTGACTCATATCTGACCATATTTGAATGTTACATTGTATATGAGCCATGCTCTGGCAAAAGGGGGCTTAATGTATCTCCGTTATACATGATACTAGCCCAAGTCATCACATAATTAAGGATCCATAGGAGCCTTTTTTTTTTAATAACCGACTTAATCATGAGGTAGATTGGTCCTTTGACAAACAGAAAATTGACCAATAGCGAAAAGTTTCGACCCAGGTCAGCCTGCGCGATACTTTTCCCAGATGCATTAAGCCCCCTTTTCACAGAGCACGGCTCATTTAATACCTCTTTCACCACTAAACATTGTTTCGGCGATTGCCTTGTTGTTATTGTTGTTGTTGTTGTTTAAGCAGCTATTGGCTTCGGAAAAATAATATGCGAAGTACTGACAACAGAAACTCCAGACGAGCATAGTGCACGAGTTAAACCGGCTGCCGCTTTAGAACTAGAATTATATTGCAAACGGCGTTAAACCCTATTTATTCATACGTTTACAAGGTTGCATACTTAGGCTCGAGATCGGCAATGCCTCGCTCAAGGTCACTCCAAGTTTACCAGCCCCTCCAGCAATAGTTGATCACGGGATTTTCTAATAACTAGTCAAGCGCCTTAATCCTTTAACAAACGACACGGTCTTTGACGTGTCCAAACTGAAAGCATTTTCACACGACAAATTAAGTGTAGCTACAACGAAGGAATTTGTTGTGGAAAGAGTAGAAAATATTTAGGGAAAAAGGGAGAAAATAATAGTTACTAGCATTTTCTCATTTTCCACACTTTCTAAAAGGTATGTTTCTTCCAAGATTTCGTTTAAACGTGGTATTGTGAGAAAAAAGGTACCCTCTTTCATCGCCAAATGATTATAGTAATTGGCATGCAACACGCAAAAGGGGGCATTCGGACATTTGCGTAAGGTGCCGTCTCGGATTAGCCTGCGCAGTCCGCGCAGGCTAATGTGAGCCGGCGCTTTACAACTACATTAGATTTTGTCGTACAGTAGACTTTCGCAAAACAGAAAATTACATAAAAACGGAAAGTGTCGTTTCGGATTAGTCTGAGCGGACTGCACAGACTGATCCGGAACGACACTTTACGCAAATGTCCGAATGCCCCTTTTCGCGTGTTTCAGTTTATTATAATCTCGACGCTCTTTCGATGACTGGGTACATTGAGTACACTGAAACTCAGACAAACATATTTTATTGCCTTGACTAAACAAGCTGACGGTATAGATCAAAGATCAGACTGCACGTTCTGTGCAATTTTATCTTGATCTATGGTGTCTGCAAAAGCCTCATGTTTTCGTCCATGACTCAGACAGGCTAAACCCTTTACCACACGAGAAAATTTTGGATTGGTCCAAATTGACAGTATTTGCAGGAAACATTTTAACAATTACGACCCCTAACTCATCGGTAAATATCGTGTAACATCGACGTTTTCGTAAAGGCTATTCGCCCAATTTCGGCAGCTTCCGTCTTTTAATATGAGAGTTAGGGGCCGTAGACTCACTAACTCATCGGTAAATATCGTGTTACATCGACGTTTTCGTAAAGGCCATTGGGCCAATCTCGGCAGCTTCCGTCTTTTAATATGAGAGTAAAGGGCCGTAGAACTTAAATGTTTAAATGATGGAGTTTGTCTTTGATATCGTAGAAAACATTATGGGGAAAGGAACAAATGCTGGTTACCAGCATTTTCTCCTTCAAAAGCCTTATTCTTCATGGTCGTTAAACCACGGGATTGTGTGGTAAGGGGTTGACTGGGGTGCCGCCGAGAACCAAATGAGCGTTTTACAAGCGATCCAGTGATTTAATTGTTGTTTATTCGAATATGCCGAGGAATAAGAAAAATAACATCGAATTAAGCTTACCAGAGCTACGTACAAACCCATATATTTCTGAGAAAATTCAAAAAAATCGCCGAATATTTCTGTTGTCAAGCCTCATGGAATGTTTCATGTGAATAGGTACTAAATACTCCAAATTACTGACCATCTCCGCTGAGGACCTCACCCCGTGACGTTGATGGCCCATTACTGATGTTATTATACAGTTGATTATACAGTTTTCCACAGTACAAGAAGTCAGTAAATTGAAGATGGAAACATGACCTTGTGGACGGTAGACTTTATACTAAACGATAAAATTCAAAGATGCATTTATACTCGTTTTCAGCCAGTGTTTAGCCCATTTCATCTCTATTTCATCAAACTATAATCATCCTAGTACCTTCATGCCCCAGGTTGTCCTTGACGGTTGCAAGATAACGACCGGAGGCCAGTAAAGAAATTTATTGTTGTGACTTTCCCAATTTTGAATTTAAGATTTTCAGTATATGTATTTATCCCTTACACCATGTGTATCGGCAATTAATCTATGTTTCCACAACTAATTTCTCAACCATTCTGCAATCTATCAAATTTTAACACCTTTTTTTTGCCTCTCTGGCCGTAAGGACGTATCTTTGAAGGGACCTTAAACAAGATTTTTTTTTTTCCAGAAAATGTTAACAAAGACTGCCAATTTTCAACCACTTGCAAAGATACTTTGAAATTAGAACACATATAGAAATACGCGAAGAAAAAAAGAAAGAATTATAGAGAGATTTTTTTATCTACATTTTTGCTATAAACTATTCAAATCCCGATAGTAACAGTTTAACTCTTATTGAAAAACAGAGATTTGTACACATTATCTCAACAAATTAATGGTAAGACTGTATAAACCCTTTATCACACAATCCCATATTTTTAACACTCTGAAAAAGTAAGCTTTTAAAAACAGAGTGGGAAAATAAAAATATACTGGTTACCAGAATGGTTTCCCATAATGTTTTCAAAAGCCGTCTGTACAAGCTCGTTGAAATTCAGGATTGTTTAGTAAGGGCTTATCAGTTTCCTACAGTACACGAAATCAAAAGATATGATGACGGAGCTTTGGCTTGTAGATAGGACTGTTATGAACGAGTGATGAAGAACACTATTCTTAAAAAGCTGAACGAAATTTGTTAGAAATATGAGTTCTTTTTATTTATTCATTCACTTATTTATTTTTTTTATGTTATTTCAGGGGATCAAATTAAAAGCAGATCCGAAAACACAGTGATCAAATCATAACGTTATTTGTTTGATCAATTACAAAATGAAAAAGCAGCATTTATTGCAATGTCAACTGTACAGTTTTCGGTAAAAAAAAAGCACTCTATATCAATATTTTAAGCGCAACAATATAATGTGGAATCATCCTCGCATGCAATTGATCATTTTGATAAATTCTCTGCACTGGTGATTTGATTTTTTCCCTCGGTCTCGAATTATCGAGGATCTTTTTTTTTCTATCACTGAATCTCTATCTTTACAATTTCATAAACTTGTGTAAAATTATTGAGCTATGCTCTGGCATAAGGGGGCTTAATGCATTTCCATGATTCGTTATATCAAGCAAGACATGACATAATTCTGGATCAATTATATATCCCTTTTTCTTTGACAAATAATTGAATTCTGAGATAGAATGATCATTGTACATACAGAAAGTAAACCAAAAGCAAAAAGTTTCGGCTCCGGCTGACCTGCGTCGATACTTTTTTTTTTTTCCCAGGTGTATTAAGCCCCCTTTTCACAGAGCCTGGATCAAATACAAGATTCTTATCTAGATCAGCAACCAATTTTTCATTTTGCCATTTACCTTGGTTGTAAGCACGTTTTTTTTTTAAGTCCATATTTTGTTGATTCAAAATGATAATTGAACAGACTGTCGTTTACGATCCATGCATTGATCATTGATTATTTTGGTTTCACTCTTTACAAAACGACATGCTTTTAGACTGGTCCAAGCTGAAAATATTTTCTTACGAGAAAATGAGTTTGGCTAAAATGATGGAATTTGTCTTTTGAAGAGTAGAAAATATAGTGAGTATAGTGAGAAAAAAAGATAATTGCTGTTTTCTAGCATTCGCTCCTTTACCTCCAATATTTTGAAAGGTAGAAAACAGATGACAAATCAAATATGGAACAATTGAGGGATTTTTTTTTTTTTTTTTTTTTTTAGGGTAGAAAACAATGTGGTAAAAGGAGAAAATGCTGGTTATTAGTCATGTATCAAATAATGTATATATTTGCATGATCTATTGCTGTTTTTCCATTGTAAGACAAGCATTTTTATGATATCGTCATCTGAAGATTTGTACCAATAAGTAGTAAGGCCTCGTGGAAAAAAAAATTGAATTTCGAAAAAATGCAAACGAAGATCAGAAAGCACAGAAGTGCTGACTGATTTAAGTCTTTTCTCCTACAAAACGCGGTACATTGGAAATGGGTTGAAACATTACCGGTATAAATTTTTGCAGTATAATTGAAAGGTAATTCCTCCGCGGCTCAGTGGCGTTGAACTTGCAAGAAAAAAAGTTCTAGTGCGATCTTCGCCGGCAGTGCTGATTATATGGGAGTTTCCATGGACAAGGCACTGTAGGGCCTCAACCTGGCATCTAGGAGACTTAGGAATAACACGTACAAATGAGTTGTTGCCTTAGCTCTAAGCCAGATAATTTCTTTTTAGACTTGCCCAAATTAGAGGCTTATGCAGGCGACAAATTACCAGTGGTTTACATGAAGGTATTTGATTGTAATACTTGTGGAAAAGGGAGAAAATGCTGGTTAACTCTTAACCACACAATCCCGACTTTTAACGACCCTGAGAAAGAAGCCCTTTGAAAACATTGTAGGAAAAGGAGAAAATGCTGGTAACCAGCATTTTCTCCTTTTCCCACAATGTTTTCTACCCTTCCCAAAACAAATTTCAATTTTTGAGCCATATTTATTTTGTCGTCTGCAAGTGCTTTCAATTTGGACAAGTCTAAATTTTTGTCGTTTTGTAAAGAGTTAAGAGCATTTCATTCTTTTCCCACTATGTTTTCAGTAGATTCATTCATCGGGGTTGTTTGCTAAAAGGGTAATAACTGGTTAAAAAAAAAAACTTCTACGTAAAAAAAAGTTTAAAACATACATTTGAGCCATGCTTTGGCAAAAGGGTGTTTAGTGTATCTTCGTGATACATTATACCAAGTAAGTCATAATAATTGGCTTGCAACATGCGAAAAGAGGCATTCGGACATTTCCATAAAATGTCCGAATGCCTCTTTTCGTAGTCCACGCAGGCTAATCCGAAACGATACTTTCCGTTTTCATGTAATTTTCTGTTTTGCGCAAGTCTACTGTAGCACAAAATCTAATGTAGTCGTAAAGTGCCGTCTCGGATTAGCCTGCGCGGATTGCGCAGGCTGATCCGAGGCGGACACTTTACGCAAGTGTCCGAATGCCCCTTTTTACGTGATGCAAGCCATATTATTATGGATCCATCAGTTATTTCATCTTACAACCGACTGAATCATACGATAGAAAGGTCCTTTGACAGGCAGAAAATGGATTCAAATGGCAACATGTGTCGATTCCGCGCAGGCTGACTCTGATCGATACTCCTTGCAGATGCATCAAGCCCCCTTTTCACAGAGCAAGGCCCGGTTTCACGAAAAAATTTAAGTCTCTTATTTTACACAAATCTACTAATGGTCCCAGGTTCTGACTTGAGTTCATTATTTGTGATGCAGTTACAATAACAGACTGTAGTAACATTATAAAATCCTGATTGGACACTATGTTTTAGACTCAACTAAGCAAAATAAATGGACTTAACTTAATTAACAGACTTAAGTCCATTATTTTGCTGAGTTGATTCTGAAACATTGTGTCAACTTTGGATTTGAGAATCTTACACAGGTCTGTTTAATGTTAGTGAAATGCATCTAGAATAACAAACCTAACTGAAGTCGGAAAATAAGTCTGTTTACAGATTTGAGTAAAATAAGAGACTTGAGTTTTTTCTGTAAAACCGGGCCCAGAGCCCATTTTTTTTTAAAAAAAGAAGGAAAAAAAATCATTATACCTTTCTATACATAGCGCCAACAGCGTCATGACGGAAGCATAAAGCGCAGTAACCAACACGCATCTTTGTATCTTACATAACTCCTGTCCTAGAAGCCAACCTTGGCTTATCATGAACTGGACGATTTCCGGAATCCCGAACAACATAATAGACAAATCGGCTATAGCTAAATTTACTATCAACATATTCGTCATGGATAGACGCATTTTAGAGTCACTAAACACGATATATATGACCAAAACATTTCCCGTAATTCCAATCGTCCCTATGAGTATAAACATCGCGGAAAATGTCACAATTTCTTCAGCAGTTACGTTTTCTAATTTGGTATTTGAACTAAAATTATCAATTACACTTCGGTTTTTAACATCTGCGTAAAATGTATAATTTTCCATTTTTTCTCCCAACGTAGTTCTTTGTTGTGTGTGTGTGTTTTTTTTTTAACTATCTTTTTTTAATTTAATTCTAGGGATTTATTCCAGGAAAAAGCTCACGTTAAATAATATAGTAACTCCGATGAATTGACAGGCTTGTTCTAAAACGAGGCTTACTTTCAGCGTAAAAGTTTATTACATCTAGCGCCCGAGTGAGCCGGGTTCTGCCTTATGTAGTTACGCTGTTCCCATTCAGTCGATAATAGCCTTATATCTGTCGCTAATAATGCCGTATTTTATAGACCCTGGTGAGAAAAATCTTTTGAAAAACGTTGTTGGAAAAAGAGAAAATGCTGGTGACCAGCATTTTCTCCTTATCCTACAATGTTTTCAAAATTCTTATTTCTCAGGGTTATTAAAACTCAATCAGTCTACAATAGCCTTATATTTGTGGCGAATTGTGCCCGTGTTTTAACGACCCTGACGAGAAAAAGTCTTTTTCAAAAACATTGCGGAAAAAGGAGAAATGTTGGTTACCAGCATTTTCTCCTTTTTCTCGAAATGTCTTCTACCCTTTCACATACATATCCCATCATTAAAGCCTAATTTAACCCTTTACTTGATGAAAAAAAAGTTTGGACTCTTCGTCATTAAAAGAACTGGCAGACAACAAAGTGAATGCGGATTAAATGATACGTTTTTACTTTCAAAGGAAAGAAAACATTTTTGAAAAAGGAGAAAATGCTGGTTACAAGCATTTTTCTCCTTTTCCCATCGTGTTTTCGAAAGGCTTCTCCCTCAGGAAGAAAACTCGGGATTGTGTCGTAAAGGATTAGTATGTATTTCAGTTATATCGCGGCGCACCTATTGTTACGGGAGACCACTCCTTCATGCATGGCTTCGTCCCGATTTAAATACAATACCTAACAGCTGCGTTAGGGAGATAGCTCTTTAGCTCAGTGGTTAAGATACTGGTCTTTTAAACCTAGAGGAGATGTGGCCGTCATGGGTTCGAATCCCGCTAGAAGCGGTTTGTACTGCCATGCATTTGTTTATTTGTTACGGACTTTGTTCGTAAGACTATCCATGCTCTCCTGGAGTTTATTTTACCAGTACTCCGCACAATATTCTTTCGAGGCCAGTGCCTGCTTTCGCACATAAACATCGTCGAAACAATGGTCAGCAGTGAGAGAGAAATAAATTCTGCCGCAATGACTATCATCAGTCCTTGGAAAGGAATTGGAATTGAATTGGCCGAGCCAGGGATCGATCCACCAACCTCCTGTTCTCAAGTCCAGTACGCTACCGACTGAGCTACCGGGACTAGGCATTAATCTGTCGTCTACGAACATTTTCAGGTCTAAAATGTTGTTGTCCGGTTAACAGTAATGTCAAATCAGTAAAATGGATACATAATTCACCTTAGGATTAACTGCGCTTACTACGGGCAAATCGTAAGTTCAAACTACGTTCATTACTACGTTGAACTACGGTTAACTACGCGTAACTACTTCCAACTACGACGTTGTGACCCTACTGTGACCGTAGTTTGAACGTAGTTGACCGTAATTGACCCTACTTCACCGTAGTGTATTTAATACGTTCAACTACGGCCATCCACGGTCATTCCCCACTACGGTCAACTACGTAAGGTGTGACCACGGCTTAAAACGTTGTAGTTGTGCCTGCTAATTACGGGTAAGCTACAGTCATTGTACTTTAACCGTTGTCACATCTTACGTAGTCGACCGTAGTGGGGAATTACCGTAGTTGGCTGTAGTTGAACGTATTAAATACACTACGGTGAAGTAGGGTCAATTACGGTTAACTACGGTCAACTACGTTCAAACTATGGTCACAGTAGGGTCACAACGTCGTAGTTAACCGTAACAAATTTTTGAACATGTTCAAAAATAACATGTTCAAAAATTATGCGCTGACTACGGGCAAATAATAAGTTCAAACTACGTTCATTACTACGTTGAACTACGGTTATCTACGTGTAACTACGTTCAACTACGGCCAGCTACGGTCATTTACCACAACGGTCAACTACGTAAGGTGTGACCACGGCTTGTTCCATACAAAAAGGCATTTGTGCACAAGAAATAAAATGCAATTCTAATGGAATATGTCTTGAGAAGGTAGAAAACATTGTGGGAAATGGAAAAAATGATGGTTACTAGCATTTTCTCCTTTTCCCACAGTGTTTTAAAAAGTCTCTTTCCGTATGTCTGTTAAAAGTAGGGATTGTGTAGTAAAGTAAAAATACAGGAAATTGATCAGAACATGTATATTTCAGGCATTTTTCAACATATTTGTCTGATTTGGTAACTCAATGCAATCTTGCTTGGCTCTTTCAATGCTAATTGCGACTTGAATTTTACGAGCAGTAATTGTCAAGATCAGACTGACCGTTCTAGTTAATGCTATGTTATGGCCAAAATATTCAATAGCTGAGAAAATCTACTTTTGATCTCGAAAAAAGGTAGAATCCAAGTAAAAAACAAACAAGAACCGTATCGATATCGTAAGATCAAGAGGCAATAATACTCAAAACGATCAACCTCCCATTTTGCCACAATGTTTAAAAAAAAAAACAGTCTGACGCAAGTCGAAAAAAAATTTATCATAAGTGCTAATGTGTTAAGTCTTTACCAGACGACAAAACTTTGGACAAATTGAAAGCAACTGAAAACGATAATTCAAATGTAGCTCAAATGATTATTTCTGTCTTTGATAGGGTAGAAAACATTTTTAGGACAAGGAGAAAATTATAGTTATTAGCATTTTCTCATTTTCCGACAATGTTTTCTAAAGCCTTTTATTTCAGGTCGTTAACACTCAGGATTGCGTGGTGACGATTCAAAATGATAAACCATTGAAACTAAATTTTCTTGGAAAAAAAGCGATACATTTTTTTTTCTCTTAATATTTTAGCGACGCTTTGTCAAAAGAGGATTTACTGCTTTTACGTGATGCACCATACGAAGCAAGTCATGACATAATTATGATTTCATAAAATCTATTAAATGTCAATCAATCGACTGAATCCGCATGTAGAATGGTCCTTGCACATGCAGAAAATTTACAAAATAGCACAAAAAAAAAAAGTTTCGACCCATGTCAGCCTGCGCGGAATGCGCAGGCTGACATGGGTCGATACTTTTTTTTTTTTTTTGGCAGATGCATTAAACCCCTTTTCACAGAGAAGGGTCATTTGTAAAGGCTTTGACCTGTTTTTAATAACAGTCTGACGCAAGTGGAAAACGTACTCGGTGGGTGTTATTGTATTAATGTGATACAACAACAAAATCAAATTTCTTGGAATTAACCCTTGTACTGCTAAGCGCGACTCACCGACCTTTTGCGGACAGTGTAGATCAAGATCAGACTGCACAGAACGTGCAGTCTGATCTTGGATCTACACGGTCCGATTAGGAGATATTATTCCCCAAAACTTGACTTTGAAAGAGCATTATCTGGGTTTTTACTATCGAATTAAAAAAGTCATTTTAGTTATTTGGTTGGATCAGGGTTAACACAAGCAAAGCACTATTTTTTTCTCTCTCTTTATGTCTGTAGCGGCTTTGACATGTGATCAATGAATTGCCTTAAACCTTTTTAGTTTTTTCTTCCTTTCAAGAATTTTAATGAGAATGTCTGGAAATGAAGGAAAACCTGTCGTGGTGTCTTTCGCCTGTTTGTTTCTTTTTTTGCTTGCCAGAGGACAAAACATGTTTCCTCTGTCTACGTTTAATTTTTTTGTTTGCGGAAAATAGCTCATTTACACTGATAAATAGAGCCTGAGTAGATGGTGTCATGGATTGGGAAAGTTTATCTGGCAAGGCGTAAACATTTTTGTTACATAACCTCCCTTGTTTTCAGTGTAATATACCCATTACGAATTTTCTATACACGTTTGATATCACAATTGTGTGATGTCATTTTTGACATCATTTTGTACGTATTTGATATAAGTAAATGGATTGTATGGGTATTACCTTGGGTGCTTCTATAGATGGTTTTGCATCTTCTGATCTATAAATTGTGAAATATCGTTATGTGATAAATAAAATCTGACATGAGTTGGCGTTTGAGATAAAATTCTATTAAACTTGTCAAGGAGAAATGTTATTAAGCTCGCCAAAGGCTCGCTTAATAACATTTTCCCTAGACTCGTTTAATAGAATTTTATCTCAAACGCCAACTCATGTCAGATCCTATGTATCCGGTGAACCGAAGGTTTAGACTCCACGTTTTAGCATCATGTCATATAGTTTTTGTACGGTCAGGTAGCAGGGGACTTGGAAATTTGTTCACGGCTGTGGCGAATCATGTCGCCACCTCGCCTTCGGCTCGGGGCGACATGATCAGCCACAGCCGTGAACAAGTTTCCAAGTCCCCTGCAACCTGACCGTACAATGAATTTATTACACTGCAAAGTTTTATCATTCCAATGTGTATTCTGCGAAATTTCCCCATTTTATGTTCTCACAAACTGAGTACGCTCACGACACAGAATGTCCCTTCTGAGTGCCCCAATTCAATGAAAACTGACGTCACTGAGAACTGACGTCACTGAAACCTTGGTAGAACGAGCAGTTTGTGCATAAACTTGATTATGTCACTGCGATAGACATTCGACGTATTCTTATCCAAACATGGATTTAAACAACTTCAAGATAAGTAACTATGCATTTTAATGATTTTTTGGCAAAAGTATATGTGGTTGCCTCAAACGACCATTGGGTTATCCTTTTAACGTTATATGATGTATGAGTTTCGGCACCTCACAGTTTGCTTACCTAACGAAGCCGTCGTCGAAGGAATGGCTCGTTTTAACCCCGTGTATTTGTTTTAGAATGACAACAAATGATAATATATGTAACTATATTCATTTATTTTCAAAAATAACCCATTCTTTCCGTTTTAATGACAACTATCAAGGGAAACTAGTAATTACATAGTGCATGCTACTCGGTATGTTTGTCTTGTGGGCGGCTCGTATCGGTCGACGCCGCCATTTCGGATGTTGTGTTGAAAGTGTAGTCATGTATACGGGGCACCCAAAAGGGAAAGCGCTTTCACATGGAATTCGCCAGTGCACATGACTTGTATGTGCGGGGCATATTATCCAATCGGATCGCGAGAAATTTCTTTGCAGTATAATAAGACGGGCTGTACATAGCGCTCAAGAATGTTACCTAAGTGGTAATTCTGCTGTCAAACTGGCCAATCGTTAATGCGCAATAAAATTCCATAAACTGTCACCAATCCAAAGTTCCAGGAAAAGTATATCATTATCATATAATGCGCGGGAACTTTGTTTTTTCCATCTATACAATAGTAATTGTATTGAAACAAGCAACAACTTTTTAGCCACATTAGGGGGAAAGCAGGAGTGCAGCTCTCCAACCGTTTTGATTTGCATTCCTAGTATTATGCTAATTTTTAGTCATGAAATTTGTGGATGGCTACAACGGACCGTTTCAGCCGTTAAAAATTGTGCTACTTTGAATTTTAGAACTTTTTTAGACTTAGGAAAAAAGGAATTATTCAGTGAAGATAGGCCTAGCAGGGGAGTACACTCTGTCGTCAGTACAGTGAAATATTGCCAGTGTGACTTCATAGAGTAGGACCATCCCACATAGCTCAGGTGGTCGAGCTCTTGACTTTTAAATATCAAGTCTTGGGTCTCTTGAGGGTGTGGGTTCCATTCCCACGGCTGGCCACCTAATATTACTGAGAGTCTCTCGGTTAAACAGAGGTCCTGTGTGACGGTGCTATAAACCGAGCACGTTAAAGTACCAGGCGTAACTCATGATGGGTTTCGTCCTGTATCTTACACTATCCCCCGTAATAAAACTAACAGTCTTCAGGGGGCGTCGCCCGTATGGGCAACCGGTGGCGACGATAAATAAACGCAAATTCAATCGTAGAAGCAGGAGAGGAATGGGGTAAAAATATATGTTGTATAACTGTGAAACGTCTTCAGTCAAGTGAAGTATATGAAATGGATTAGTGGAGCTGTAAGCAGCACGCATCGTTTTAAAAGAGTTAAGGCCCGTCTACACAAGCAAATATTTGTTTGCAAACACCATCAAACACCATGTTTGCTGATATTTGCAAAACAAAAGTTTGGTAGTGTAGACCAGTCAGCAAACACAAGCAAACACCACCAAACTGTTTGGTGATGTTTGGGCATGTTCATTTTCGTTTGCTCTGTTTGCTTGTGTTTGGTGGTGTCTAAGAATATTGACCAGTCAGAAGCTGTCTTTTTCATTTTTTTTCTTTTTATCATGTGATGGATGCATTAGATGATCTCCAAACATCACCAAACATTGTTTGCCATTGTTTGTTGTCGTGTAGACTTCCTTCGGACAAACTTCACAAAACAAAAGTTTGCCGGTGTTGGCAAACACATGTTTCCTATTGTCTATCTTAATCATCACCCCTTTTAATCCCACGACCGCATCAAACATTACACAGACAGGTATACATTATTCATTAATGCACCTAATACACAATTTGATATAGATGATCAATGCTCTGGCAAAACGGGGCTAAATGCGTCTCCGTGATGCATGGCACCAAGCAAGTCATCACATAATTATGGATCCATAAAATCCATTTTGTGTAACAACTGACTGAATTATGAGATACGCTGGCCCTTTGACATGCAGAAAATTGACCAATAGCAAATGGTTTTGGCCCCCCTCCGAATAAGAATGCATTATAATATTACGCAAAGCTCGAGAAATGTAGGGTAAATGCTCGTAAATTACCCCATATTTCCCTCTGGGTAAATTTCACGCGCTCTTTACCTAGGTAACTAGTGCGCGGGAACTACTGTTTCCGCCTTCAATTGAAGATTTAGAAAATATGAAATCGGTATTTTCCACTGGTCGTAACCATGAATATCAAACCATAATCCACCATTATTTCCCAATAAACTACAGAAAAGCATGAAATAAATAAACGTTTATTTTATTCATCGAAAAGACGTTCATTGAGGCGTATGTTTCCGTTGTTTAGGTATATGTATTTATTGCTTATTTGAAAGGCTCAAAAAATTGTTTTTTTACATTTAGTCTGGTGGCTATGCTACACAATAGCCTTCCATTTGAAGGCGGAACATCACTTTGCGATATGAGCTCGTGACAGTCTGTAGTCAGTCATATTTGTAATCATTATTAATAAATTGTCATTTATACTCGTATGTTCAAGGCGTCAAGTCAGTATCTCGCTTCCTGGAGTTTGTACCTATAACAGTTTCATGATACAATGGAACATTGCATTACTAAAACATGTTTACTTGTTGCAATGCAGCCCTTCACTTTCACTTTTTTCGACCGATTCTCTTTACGTCGGTAGTTAAGAAAAAGGTTGAAATAGTGAAACAGACTGAATGCTACCGCTACACAAGGCTCGCTACCCCCGCTTAAAATTCTTTCCTTATTTTGTTTTATTGTGGGGATATATACGTATTTGAGTTTTCATCAGTTCTGCAATGAGATGGTAATACATTGTAACAAAAAGTGACATTCAATTACTAAAGTAGGATCGTGTTTAACTAAGCATCAGTTATACTGCCCACACAAATATGAAGCTCTTTGAATATTAATTGACGATTAAATAAGTACCCTTTTTCTTGACAACAAAACACAACCGCAAGATGAAATTACAAAAAAAAAAAAAATAATAATAATAATAATGGTCTTCCATAGATTGGTGGTAAAGGCACTTTCTTTGTAAGAAGAAAGTCCTGGTTCGATCCCTCTAGCTGTAAACGAATAGGCTGATACCAGTGATACCATGAACAGACATAAAGTTCTGAGTTATCGCCCGTCACACGCCTCCTACTAGGTACCTGATGCTTCTTCCTCCCTCCATATTGATTTGAAACGACAAATCAGGTTTGGTTCAAAGAATGGGATTTGTCTTTGCCATGATAGAAAACATGTTTGAAAATTGGAAAAATGCTGGTCACAAGCATTTTCTCTTTTTTTTCAACTATCCTTTCAAGGCCCTAAGAACGGTCTCAGTTCTATCCTCCAAGATTTTCTAAGTTTGAAAGTAACACTATTTTTGATTGGCAAAACCAAAATGGAAATTTTGGAGAATAAGACAGAACAGAATAAGACTGAGAACGTTCTTAAAAATGCTTGGTGAATACGGACTCAGCTGTTCTTCAGGGTCGTTAAAAATAAGGACAATTTGGTATAGGTTAATCCGACAGTTCGATGTACTTTTATCACAATGAAATAGTTGCTATAGAGTATATTGACATGATATAATTCCCGTAGGAGCATCGCTTTGTTCGACTTGAAAGCCGTATTATATTCGTTACTAATCATGGTCATTTCAGAATTAAGAAGCGTGATTAGAGATTTGACACACGTTGAGCGCCAATGAATAGCATTCCTAATTGGCTAATTTATCATGCTGTGAAACGCGTTCCCGTATTTGGATTGCTTGTTAAATATAAAGCTGATGCTTGACAGACTAGGAAATTCCTGTTGGGTGTATCCCAGTAAGATAGTTTTACCTTTAAGCCTTATCCTATTATAAACTTAATAAAACTTTCAAGCCGATACTAAAAAAAAAAAAAACGAAAATGTTATCTCATACTTTTTTTTTTCTAGAAAAATATCTCCCTATCGGACAGTGTAGATCAAGATCAGACTGCACGTTCTGTGCAGTCTGATCTTGATCTACACTCTGCAAAAGGTCCTTGATTCGCGCTTAGCAGCCTAAGAGTTATATTAATAGTCTAGCGTTGGCTAGTCTATTGCCATCGAGGGTGACCCAGGTTTAAATGCAAAAAAAAAAAACACCAACATTCGACAAATACTGCCCCACAGAAAATAATTCTTTCTGTTAGAAATCGTAATTTTGTTAAATATGACAATATTGACATGAACTACAAAATTTCTACCTCTCCAACTTGAACGATGTCTACTGATAAAGTCAAAGACAGAACAAAACGTCATCGATAAGGTAAAAGATGTTTGCTTAATATAATTTATTATGTAAATTACGTCAGTGACATATGCAAATCAGGTTCATTTTTACTTATCCCAACGCAACCTTTTTTCACCCTCCTGTTTTTTGCGGGTTTGCAGTTTTCGTCTAGCTACTATTTCGTCCACCAGATGATACAGTGGAAAAGCATGGAAAGTTAATCTAAAATGAACTATAGGAAGTATTCAAAAGCCAGATCATAAAACTGATGTTTTTTTTTTTCAATGAAAAATCAGCGGTGGGTAGAGTCACCAGATCGAACCGCATCGGACTTAACCACCGGATTTGACCGTGCCGAACCTGCTTGGACTAGACAAATTGATTATTTTCGCCAGTGGCGACAGACGGTTTAAAAAAAGCTAACTGAACACGTTGATTATGGTCTTAGTTTTCATATATTTTGCTATTAATGTTTTGATGGTAAAATACTGTAGGAGCACTTCTTAATATACTAGACCGAAAACAAAACCACTATGGCCAATCCGCTGCCAAATTAAAAAAAATCAAAATGTTTGGAGTAAGAACGCAATCAAAGAGCATAGTTTCTACACTTAAGGATAGGGCACCCTAATTGGATTCGTGTAACATCGCATTTCATCGTCAAAAAAAAAAACCCCGTATGTATTCGGCTATGACTCGGGTAATCCGTAATCGATCAACCGATAGACGCTTCTTCCCCGCATCGATTACGGATTATCCGAGTCTTAGCCGAATCCGTACGATTTTAGCGATGAAAGTCAATGTTACCCATATCAAGTTAGGGTGCCTTATCCTTAAAGGCGTAAACAACAGACCGTATTCCTGCACCAGATACCAAATGATAATGACTTAAAAATTTCACACTATAGAAATACGTATATAGGCCTGGGACGCCGTTCGCAAAAAAAGGTTCTCTAGACAGAATAAGGAGTGTGTAATCATGTATGACCAACATGTTGACATGTTTACATCAGAAAGGCTGACCGTATCTAATACGATAATGGTCTCCCGCGTCTTATGACTGGAAAAGTAATTAGGACAATGGTAGCTATTGTATAACTGAGTCATGAAAAATTCAGGCACCTTAGACATATTTACAGGATATGATTAAAAGCGTGTTATTCGATCTTGGATCTGGTATTTTGCGACCTATTCTGACCCCTCCACCTCAACCCCCCTTTTTTATTTCCAAAAAAATCAAAGTACTGAAAGTACTAATAGAAGATGATGGTACAAATTTGCTGGCTAGCGAATAGTTTTAACAGTTGACCATTTGTTTAACTCATTACCACACAATCCCGAATTGTAACGACCAAGAGAAAATAGCCTTTTGAAAACCTTGTGGGCAAGGAAGAAAATGTTGTTAACCAGCATTTTGTCCTTTTTCCACAAGGTTTTCTACAATTTAGAGACAATTCCCATCATTTCAGCCACATTCAATAAAATTTTGTTGTCTGCAAATGCTTTCAATTTCGACAGGTCCAAACTTTTATCGTTTGGTAAAGACTTAAATATTAATTCATTTGCTGATTGACGACATTTTTTTTCTAAGATTGAAAGTATTGTTTCATGACCATTGTCCATAAAATTGTAGATATAATAGTTTTGCGTACGGTTTTAAGTGTTGGGAAAAGTGTGTAATGACAGTGGTTTGGGGTATTTTGGGGATGTTCCTCTTACTTTTTTACCCACGATGTAGATTTTGTAAACTAGGCTATGTCAATGCACAGTTTTTCAATGTACATGTTCTTTTCACATGTCAAATGACACAGATGCGTCTGTTTTGATCTATGGGGGACTACTTTTCTTGAAAAAGAGGAAAGATTCGTCTTCACGAGACTTCAGTCGACGGTTTACATAAAAGATGAGACCGGGAAGGTCAGCACCTTCTAAAAAGTCTGGTATCTGATCATGGATCTGACATTTTGTGACACACACAAAATAAGAAATAGCAGTTTGTGGGGGAAGGGGGTGTTAGATGGCCGAATGTACCGACTTGTTCCAATTGTCTTTAAATGCAGAGAGTAGAGCCTAACTTTAGTGCAGACACAGTTTTATTTCATGCTTTCCGGTAGGTTATCGAGAAATATCGGTGAAATGTTTTTCGATATTTCATGGTTACGACCAGTGAAAATACCGATTTTTATATTCTAACTCTTCAATTGAAGGCGAAAACAATTGTTCCCGCGCACTAGTTAGCTAGGTAAAATGCGCTTGCCTCACGACCAGATGGAAATATGACGTAATTTACGTTACATTTCTCGCGCTTGACGTAATATTGTAATGCGTTGCTATGCGGAGGGGGTACTCCACGGGGAATAACCGAAAAAACTGTACTGGATTTTGATTGAGTTCCTCCCCCGCCCCCCCCCCCCCCCCCCGAAACGGTTAAAGGCATGAAACAAAAAGAATATTTGTTTTTTTTCCCCGTGAAAGATCGAAATTTATTTCATCGAGTGAACATCATCGGTAATATTTTCACTCGTGGCGCCACTCGTGAAAATATTACCGATGATGTTCACTCGATGAAATAAATTTCGATCTTTCACCGTAAAAAACAAATATCCTCTATTTATTCATTGTGACAGCCCTCTTTTTAGAATTCATTTCAAGAAATGCAGAAAAACTGTTTGAGCGATGCGCTGGCAAAATGGGGTTTAAGGCATATCTGTGATGCATTATACCAAGCAAGTCGTCACATAATTATCGATCCATAAAATCCAGTTTGTCTTACAGCCGACTGAATCTCGTCGTAAAATAGTCCTTGGACATGCAGAAAATCTACAAATAGCAAAAACATTCTACCCCTGTTAGCCTGCGCAGACTGCACTACATATTCCCCAGCAACCATCGCGGAAACGCGGGTCTGTTTACCGCCCACAAATTTTATCATTACTGTCTGTAACATGTATTTTAATAATAAAAGAAGTTCTGCAACGCCATTTATCTTTTCAGATATTTCTTTTTACTTGTAGTTTGTAACCCGAGTGAAATATTATCTAAAGTTAAGTGAAATTTGTTGTAGCTAACATGTTGCAATTTCTTTGCATAGAAAAATTATGTCTTCAATATTTTCAATGTTTTTAAAAGGTATGTCAAAAATTCATGCGTCACAGAAATAAAGTATTGCTTTTTCATTCGAAATGGCAGAAACATAAGTTCGAAATAAATAACTCAGTTGTCACTTCCGGAATGTCAGTAATTCCACTCAGTTATTGTAATTAAGCTGATACAATGAGTGATTTGTTGCCATGTTATCAATAATGTGACAAAGAGATATAGTTTTCAATTTGTGTCTCGCAATGGTTGGTCGTCATGCAGTGTTTAAGTTACACGAGCTAATGAAGCAATGGAAAATTCATCGTTACACTACGTACGTATTCACCAGCCATTCGTAAGAGCGATCTTTGTCTTATTTTCCTGAATTTTCTACGTTTAAAAGTAACACAACTCCTGATTGGCTAAACCATTTGGTTTAGCCAATCAGGAGTTATGTTACTTTCAAATTTTGAAAACCTTGGAGACTTAGACGAAGGATGTTCTCCAGAATTGTTGGTAAATACGGACCCTGAGATAGAATGTATTTAATCCTTCACCACACGACATAATTATACACTTGTCCAGTTTGAGAGCATTTGCAAAAAAAAAAAAAAAATGAATAGAGGATATTTCTTTTTTTCTGTGAAAGATCGAAATGCATATCATCGAGTGAACATCACCGGTAATATTTTCACGAATGGCATAGCCACGAGTGAAACTATTACCGATGACGTTCACGAGATGAAATGTATTTCGAGCTTCACCAAAAAAGAAAAACAAGTATTCTATTTATGTTATGTTTTCGATAATTCCCCGTGGCGTACCCGACTCACATAAGAACGCATGACAATATTACGAAAAGCGGGAGAAATGTAGGGTAATTGCGCATCACTTACGTCATATTTCCATTTAGTTGAATGGCACGTGTTGTACACTGTTTACACAGTGCGCAGAAACTACTGTTTCCGCCTTCAATAAAAGAGTAACAGAAATATTTACGGCAAATTTCACCGGTTGTCAACCATGAATTATTAAACCTTACAATCCACGGTTATCTCCCAATAAATTACCAAAATGCATGAAATAAAATGTGGTTAAAATGATAGAAATATATCAAAAAGAACATACAACATTGTTGGAAAGTGAGAAAAATGGAAGTATCCAGCATTGTTTTTATCTTATTTCCCTACATTTTCTTTTCAAAATCCTTCTTTCACCAGGGTTGTTAACCCTTAGGCTGCTAAGCGCGACTCACTGACCCTTTGCGGACAGTGTAAATCAAGATCAGACTGCACAGAACGTGCAGTCTGATCTTGGATCTACACTGTCCGATAAGGAGATATTATTCCCCAAAACATAACATTGAAACAGGAATATTTGGGTTTTTACTATCGAATTGAAAATTTAATTTCAGTTCTATAGCAGGATAAGGGTTAAAAACGGGTATGTTTGGTGAAGGGTTAACCCCTTCTGGACATTCACAGCTTTTTATGGCCATACCGAGCAAGATCAGTCAATACTTAAATTTTGAGTCTGTTCTTCAAGCTAGAGCAAGCGCTATTTGATTCTAAATCGTGAATCGAATGTCGTTCACTGGAAGTGGAAGTTTCATCAACGTTCGAGATGAAAACAACGCTGTGTATGTGTGTGTCGGGGGGGGGGGTAATTGAAGCATTTGCTGTTATACAGATGTCTGCTCTGCGCATGAACAACGCAAGTTGAGACTACATAATAAATACATCTGGATATAAAAATAAACGGGGGAATATTGGCCCTACGATTCGGAAAATCAGATCTGCCTATAGACCCAGTAGCGACATTTCAATTTAAAAGTCAATTCAGTTAAGTTGACAATGTGTTATTTTATTTATGTATTTGTATGGTGTTTAACGCCGTTTTCAACATTATTGTAGTTATATCGCGGCGGCCAGCACACCTATCCATGCTTTCCTGTTGTATCTTTTACCAGTACTCCGCACAATTTTCTTTCCACGCCACTGACTGCTTTCCCACATAACCATCATCGAAACAGTGGACAGCGGTGGGAGAGGAATGAATCCTGACGCAATGAGTATCATCTATCCTCTGAAAGAAATTGGCCGAGCCAGGGATCGAACCCACGACCCCCTGTTCTCAAGTCCTGGACGCTACCGACTGAGCTACCGGGACTCGGCATGTATTATTATATGGTCGGTGTAAGAGTTAGACGCCGGTAAAAAAAATGAACAATGAAACGAGGTAAAAAAATGCCAATTTTCTCTATCTTTTGTTTACTTTTTACCGGACTTTAAATTTAATTTTTCTGTCATCGACTAACACTTGGACCGAGCGTACAGTAACAGATTGCTATCTTCACAATAATTTCCATGCTGTTAAATAGTACGGTCGAAATGTAAACACCACATTATTTACTTTTGGCCGCGACTGGACCTTTAACTGACTAAAATGTGCATTTCAACAGTTCAGCTTTCCATTGGTAAAATTTAAAACATAACATTATCCTGGAGATGCAAAGCCAGATTACGATTACGGTAAAAGCTTGTAATAAGCGATTTCCTCCCAACATCCTTTTCTTTTGATTAGATTGCTGTTAACAGTAGGAGGCTTATAGGTTTTTCCCAATTTAATTTTTGAAATATGACTGGAATCCTTCAAAACTGGAGTCACTATTCTTACCCGGATGCCGTGTACATTTAAAGGGTTGGAAGGATATCTTGTTTTTGTCAAAACAAATTATTCAGTTTTTAGAGATACGTGCTATTATGGTAATATATACGCCTGGCGAATGTCTCATTTGTTCATTACAAAATTGGTTGCTATGTTACGTCGTTTCAAAAGTTATTATTCATGATGTGTGAAAAGGAGCTTTAAATGAATTTGCATAAAGTTTTGACCCCTGTCAGCCTGCGCGGACCGCGCAGGCTGACAGGGGTCGATACTTTTTGCTATTGGGAAAGTTTCTGCATGTCCAAGGCCCATTCTACCTAAGAATCCAGTAGGCTGCCAGACAAAGAGGATTTTATGAATCCATAGTTATATGACTTGCTTGGTATAATACATCACAAAGATGCATTAAACCCTTTTGCCAAAAATATTCCCACCGCTGACCATTGCTTCGGCAATGGTTATGTGGGAAAGCAGCCAGTGGCTTGGAAAGAAAGTTGTGTGGAGTACTGGTAAAAGAGACTCCAGGAAAGCATGGATAGGTGCACTGGCCGCCGCGATATAACTGGAATAATGTTGAAAACGGCGTTAAACACCATACAATCAATCAATCAATCAATTTGCAAAAAAAAAAAATAGCTCAGTTACATCAAGACCACAAGTGTACTTACCCATGTGTTTCTACTGTTTCTCTCAGCAGTACCGCTTCTCCATCCAGGCCAATGCCTCTTGTCCCCATTCTAGTAGGCTTTAGCTCACACATCCATGTAGATTTTACCAGCAGTATGATTGATGCTGTACCTTGTCTTTTCCTTGTTACTCTACATGACCAGCCCCACGAGCGGGGTTTGAACCAGAATTACTTGGTTACAAATAGCATGCCTTAACCCATTGGACCAAGGACCCCTATAGGTCGTTTGGTACATCCGACCAAATCAGTGCCAACAACCCGAATATATTTTGTATGAAACAATGAGAAATGGCTCTTGAATATGTCCAAAGGTCAGTAAGATTGTTACGATCAACCGATTTAAAACACGTGGTGCTTTTGTAATGCTGACGTTAATTATCGTTGTGGAAACATGTGACTCCACGCAGTCCGAACGGCCCCGAGCCTGTAGATGTAACAGCGAAGATGTTTAATTGTGTACTCTACAAAAAGGTCGAAATATGAAATTTCACCTAAAGCTAGAGCTCTAAATGTTGTTTATGTCGTCTTGTTTGACAAAACAGATTTGATGTCTGAACATTTCATAAGGACCACAGTTTGGTGATCAATACAACACTGCGTTTCAACTCAAGTAAAACAAGAGCAATGCATGCGTATACCAACGCTCAGCTGCCGTTACTTTAAATGAAAATTCAGTAATGACAGAAATATCTTAAAATGCCGAAGGTTTTGAAATTCCTAAGTAAGAAAGGGGGACATAAATGTGTCAAAAATATTTTGATGGTTACCTGCCCCTGTTGTTTGGGTTCCTCTTTTGATAGTAAACAACTATTCCAAGTTTGAAGTAGATCTCTTCCGTAATGTCGTGGATATTAAAATGTAAAAGTTTTTGCATGACGACGTAGACGAGGATACAGGGCTATGACAATACTTCGACATTTTTTTCGGAAACATTCGAGCTAAACGTCTGTGAAGCAGAAAAGCGAGCCAAGATGAATCAAGTGTTTTAAATTGTAATTCTCTTTAGAGAAACTGTACATGACGACACATGTCATTGAGGAAGATTCTGGCATGTCTATGATTGAATAACCCTTTACCACACAATCCCAAGTTACGACCCTAATAGAGAAGGCCTTGGGATACAGGAGAAAATGCGACATAGAACGAAACCGTGATCTCAGTTTCAAACTGTGGGATGCTTTCTGAGATATGCTGGCCATGAGATGTTTTGGAAATTACAGAAATTTGGTCTTTTTTTGATGTTACCCTTATTTATAATTGGCTTGCAAATTGTTTATCAGATAGAGTCAAATATTGCTTTTCAAATCCACTGTATCTTAGCTGAAGCAAATTACCCTGTGAACTACTGGGATCGGTTCATGATTCCTTATTACTGTTATTAGTGATATTATTGTTACTTAGTAATTTCGATAACCGCTTTAGTTCATTAACTCTTTACCACACGACAAAAAAAATGGACTGGTCTAAATTCAAAGTATTTGCAGACGACAATTTAAATGTAGTTCTCATGACGGAATTTGTCTTCTTCGATAGAGCGGAAAACATTGTTGGAAATGGAGAAAAAAGTGGTTCCCAGCATTTTCTCCTTTTCCAACAATGTTTTCAAAAGGCCTTTTCCTTAGGGTCGTTTAAACTCGGGATTGTGTGGTAAAGAATAAAGACAGTTTAAGGTTGTTGGTTCTTTTTGTTGTTTTGCTTTGTCGATTCCTGATATTGTGGGCACTGAAGTCATATCACGCTAGCATGATAGCATTATAGGTAAGCAATGGCTAGAACATTTTAATCCAAATAAAAGAGAGGTTATCTTACATTGTATGAACACATATGACATTCGATCTAAACCCTTATGGAATAATACTGAAATTTCAGTCTTTAGAAATTGTAAATACGTGGAAGTCTTGATGGACAGTGGCCTTGAAGACGCGGGTAGTACACCTTATAAACTCTTTGTCAAATGTGTTTCCTTGAGAAGGAGGGTAAAAGTTTCTTTTTTTCGTTGCATTTACTCTTGAATACACGTCACCAATTATTGTTTCGGACTGATGTTCCTGTTAAGAGTCCCTCAAAAGATGTCAGACAAAGCTTCTTTCAGATGTATCTGACCTAATTGATCAGCCCCAATAACTCAAGTGGTGGAGCGTAGGACTCGTAAACGTCATCACTTGGACCACTCGAGGGTGTGGGTTCAAGCCCCACGACTGGTCATCTAAAATTACAAATAATCTGTGGATGAGACCTTTAACCGATGTCCTATGTTACGGTGCTATACACCATGTAACAGAACCAGACTTAACTTAGGATAGATTTCGTTCTGTATCCAGCGCAAAGTCTCCTTGGGGTGTCGCCCAGGGCTATCGGTGGTGTTTACAGATAAACAAAAATCAACCAATCAAATTTAATTAATACTAATAACTCCAAACCAGTATTCTCGTCTTGGGTTCTCTAGTTTTAAATAGCTTGATTAAAAATATTTTAATTGAAACACCATTCCTGAATAATTCATCATCTGTCAGCAAGAAACTTTTTTGTACAGTAGGAAAAAACATTTTCCAGTCTCACATGCTCGATTAATAACAGTGATTTGTGCGATTGTCTCTTTAAAAATTGTACCGTTGACAATCCAATATGTTCTTGCCACAGAGCGCTAAACACGCTGAGCACCGTTTCTTGACTCATTAGATGTTATGTACTATGCTCTGTGAAATGGGGGCTTAATGAATCTGCAAAAAGTATCAACCCATGTCAGCCTGCGCAGTCCGCGCAGGCTGACATGGGTCGATACATTTTAGTATTTGTCGATTTTCTGTATGTCCAAAGACCATTATACCTCATAATTCAGTCGGTTTTTGGACAAACTGGATATTGCGAATCCATAACTATGTAATGTCTTGCCTGGTATTATGCATCGTGCCGAGCCCCGGTAGCTCAGTCGGTAGCGTGCAGGACTTGAGAACAGGAGGTCGTGGGTTCGATCCCTGGCTCGGCCAATTTCTTTCCGAGGATTGATGATACTCATTGCGACAGGATTCATTCCTCTACCACCGCTGATCATTGTCTCGACGATGGTTATGTGGGAAAGCAGCCAGTGGCTTGGAAAGAAAATTGTGCGGAGTACTGGTAAGAGAGACTCCAGAAAAGCATGGAAAGGTGCACTGGTCGCCGCAATATAACTGAAATAATGTTGAAAACGGCGTTAAACACCATGCAATCAATCAATCAATCATTTATGCATCACGGAGATGCATTATAACCCCCTTTTGCCAGAGCACGGATCATCTAAAATTAGATTTGCCGTTTCGCAACCATTGATGTTAATAACTACACTGTATACTGTAATATCTTGGGGAAGGTTGCTGCCGAGCAGGATTAAAAAAAAACAACTTATATCCGGAATTAAATTAAATGTGAAATAAAATATCTTAAAACTATACTTTATCAAAATGTAATTCAATAACGCAGATGCGGCACCCAACGCATTTCAAGACAACCAACAAAAACAAAAGAGAAACGCTGACAGTCTTGCGTGATATTAACTCTTTGGCTGCTAAGCGCGACTCACTGACCTTTTGCGGACAGTGTAGATCAAGATCAGACTGCACAGAACGTCCAGTCTGATCGTGGATCTGCACTGTCCGAGAAGGAGATACTATTCCCCAAAATAAGACGTTTAAATAGCAATATTTGGGTTTTTACTATCGAAATAAAAATTTCATTCTAGTTATTTATCAGGATAAGGGTTAACTCTCGGCATGCAAGGGGCAAGATGGCGTGCTTTTTCGGGCATTGTAGACAAGATCAGGTAGCAATGAAAATGCAGTATGATACATGATGTATACTGTTCCATAGTCTGAGAATCATTCTAGACAAAGTTCCTTTAAAATGCCACAAGCGGATTGTTTCTACAGCCTAAGGATATATGTTTCATTTACACAGAAGTATAAAAAATGGATTATACTGATGAATGGGCCATCAGATGAATTATGGATTTACGCTCATGCAACTCTGTCATTGTTTTGTGTTGTCAACTTTACGACATGGAATCATTGGCGTGGGAAAAAGGGGTCAGCGGAAATAAGGGGGTCAGGTCCTAACATGTACATATATGTATATAATTGAAGGGCCTGGTAGCACAGGATTTTTTCGTAACCCAATTTTTTTTTTTTTTATTTTCTTTTGTATTTAAACTTTTTTTCTGAGTGAAAGTGCTCAACGCACTGTAAATTCGTCTACGCATATGGTTTAATTCTAGAACAATTCTACCAGTGACTGAATATGTTCTACACAAATACTGAGTTAGCTCACGATTGTGTAAATATGCTTTTCCTGCCCTTACAGTTGACAGCCATGCAAAACAGCAATACCTTTTTTCTTCGAATGATTTCTCCTAGTTCATTTATACTAATTTACGAAAGGGGTAGGTTTGTCCGTTCAGCAATGAGATAAGTCAACTCCTGCATATAGCGAAATCTGATTCGTGTCCCTTGCACATATCTAAAAGCTAAACATTTGACATGGTAGTACAAAATGTGATCCCTGTACGATTTAGCCATGCCTGAATGTCGGTTTTTCCTTGTAGACTGTATTAAACAGTTAAGGTCTCGGTAAAGTCCAAATGTAAAAAGGCCTGTTTATAAAATAAAAGTAAATTTCATTTTTACCATGTAAAAATATGGCGATTATTATGACTTGCACGATATGTCACGGTAAAGGTGCAGTTTGTAAAAGTTCCAGTCAATGGCAGAAAAAAGAATTTTGAAACTAGAACAGATCCTACCATGCCGCATTATCTGTTTGTTTACATCGATGATCGCCGACGATTAGCCGATTTTTCGTCGTAAATCTCCGCAGTGACGTGATAGTGACGTTAACACCACGTGATCGTTCAAGGCGTCGAAACAAATCCTTCATTCACTTGATCTTTTTGTCCCCATTCTAGGCTTGAAAAACGTGAGTTTATCGACATTGTAAACAAAACGACGACACAGGCTGATAATCGCTTATTCATTTATCATCAATACAGGAAGAGTTTACTACACCTAAATAAGAAAACAGGTTCAGAATAAGCAATCTTACACTCCGATGACATACTATTGGAAGTGTAAACAGTAGTCCTGTGTAGCACTAATGAGATACAATGTTATCACGCGACGTTCTCGAAGGCCTAGTTCGAATATACACGAACGATAACGAAGGTTGTCTCGATCAGTGGCGTCCCTGAAACCGACGGGCTTCTCCATGCATTTTCGCACCCGTATTTCACGGCAACCAGTTCAGTAACTGACACGTTCGAGTTTTCTCCGATCTTATATATGTGTGTTGTGATAGGTTATCCGATATATTTTCGAGTTATAAACGGTAAAAATTATCTGTTTTTGGACTTTACAGGGGCTTTAACAAGTATTAAGCACAGTATTCTTTCCATGCCAATGACTGCTTTCCCACATAACTATCGTCGAAATAATGATCAGTGATGAGAGAAGAGGAACGAACCCTGTCGCGATGACTATCATCAATCCTCGGAAAGAAATTAGGCCTGAGCTGAGCATTCGTGCCAGCGACCCCCTGTTCTCAAGTCCCGTATGCTACCGACAGGGCTCGGCTGGGGTCAAGGATGATTAGAAGTAGATCTAACATTGACCTAAACTTACTTAAGCAAACAAAATAATACCTGTGATTCGATTAGGCGACTAGGATGGGAAGAAGCTGTATAAAAGATGATGTTTGGTGCCATTAACCCATTGTCTTGTTATACGAGTCTTTTGTTGATTTCGAGGAGAGTGCAGATCAAGATCAGACTGCACGTACGTGCAGTCTGATCTTGATCTACACTCTCCGGTTCTATAAGTCGAAGCAGTGATGTTACCGCCTGTAAAATGGCAATGGACTGAGGAAATAGTTGTTTTTGATCGTAAACACACAAACTGCGGCAAAAAGATGCTGACTCTTTACCATACAATCCCGTATTTTAACGACCCTGAGAAAGAAAGTTTTGAAAACATTGTGTGAAAAGGAGAAAATGCTCGTATACAGCATTTTTTTTTTTTGTCCCACAATGTTTTCTGCCATATCAAAGACAAATCCAATTATTTAAGCCACTTTAAAATTGATGACTGCAAGCAAGTGCTTTTAATTTGGACAAGTCTACTTTTTTGTTTCGTGGTTAGGAGTTAACCTGTTTAGCTTAAAAAGATGGAAATAAGCAATTTCTACAAACAGAAATGACACATGTATAGAAATTCTATTGCGTTCTGTATCGGATTATCAAAATATCAATGTAGATACAAGATCAGACTTCTTATTCTCTGCAGCCAGATTTTTATCTGTACTGTCCGCAAACGTTACTAGGATTGCCTTCACTGTCCGCAGGGTTCCAGACGTTCTTTTGCCGGGGAGTCAGTCTCTCCGTAAATGTATGAGCCATGGTCTGTGAAAAGGAGGTTTAGTGCATCGGCAGAAAGTATCCACCCATGTCAGCCTGCGCATTTCGCGCAGGCTGACATGAGTCGATTCTTTTTGTTATTGGTCAATTTCCTACACGTCCAAGGAGCATTCTACCTTAGGATTCAGTCGATCGTTAAACAAAATGGATTTATTGGGTCTTTAATTATGTGATGAATTGCTTTGTATAATACAACTCGGAGATGGATTCAGCACCCTTTTGCCAGAGCATGTCTCTTATATATAAATATATAATCTGAATCCTTATAAGATCGTTGAAGGTCACGGTTACTTTTCACGAGAATTTTCCGAGAAAACAACTGACATTGCGTTTCGATAGCATTAGAGAACGGCTAGAAACTGCGTTTACTTGCTGAGTTTGAAGCTGCCGAATTTCAGTCTTTAGATATATAGGATCAGATCTAAGTTGGCATTTGAGATAGAATTTTAATAAACGAGTCAAGGAAAATGTTATTAAGGGAGCCTTTGGCTTAGAATCATTTTTGTGGACGATCCAAATTATCATCCTTTGCAAATGAACTGTACTTTAATACCTAGGGAAAAAATGGTAACGTATTTACGTGGCATCTTTAAAATTAAAAAGGGGGAATAGCGATACCAACTTCAAACGTGTTTTATCACAGAATTAATTAAGTCAACTCATCACATACCGGTAACCTCCCTTGTTTTCAGTGTAATATACCCATCACGAATTTTCTTATCTTATACACGTTTGATATCACAATTATGTGACGTCATTTTTCGACGTCATTTTGTACGTATTTTATGGAACTGAACGGGTTTTATGGATATTAACGCGTGCATCTTCTAATCTATAATTTGTTAATTAAATATCGTTATGTGATGAAAGAATCTGACATTCGTTGGCGTTTGAGATAAAATTTTATTAAACTCGTCAGGAAAAAAATGTATATTAAGCTCGCCAAATGTTCGCTTAATAACATTTTTCCTAGACTCGCCATTGTTTCGACGATGGTTACGTGGGAAAGCAGCCAGTGGCTTGGAAAGAAAATTGTGCGGAGTACTGGTAAAAAGAGACTCCAGGAAAGCATGGATAGGTGCACTGGCCGCCGCGATATAACTGAAATAATGTTGAAAACGGCGTTATACACCATACAATCAACCAATCAAACCTAGACTCGTTTAAAAGAAAATTATCTCAAACGACAACTCATGCCAGATCCTCCATAGCTTGCAAAGACACTAGTAAATTAGAAAGTCAATTTTTTTCTTTTTTAAAGAAAAAGTTCATGATATTTTATCTACGTGGTACGTAGTTATAAAAGATAATTTTAGATTCAGCTCAGGAATTTCGGAAAGTCATGTAGGGTTGTCAAATGTTCAATAACACGGGTCGATTTTGTTGGATCGTATTCAAATTAGTTTGATGACGTCATATCTTATTTAATGAAAATAGATGGAGTTACCCATTGTAAAAGAAATATACATTCATTTACTCTTTACCAAACGTCAAAATTTTAGTCGTGTCATAACTGAAAGAATTTGCAAAATACAGGCAAAATAGATGTGATTCAAAGATTTAAAGTTATTTTTGAAAGGTTAGAAAACACCGCTTGCCAGCATTTTTTCTCCTTTACCTAGAATATTTTCAAAAGCCATCTTCCCCAGGGTCGTTAAAATTCAGGATTGTTTGTAAAGGGTTAATCTTCAAGATCACATCTTCGTAGTAAATATAGCCGTCCAGTTTCTTCGTGGCTGCAAACAAGAAAAATATATGGCAGTATTGCTTGGCGTTTACAGAAATTTTGACTTACGAGTAAAAAATCTAACTATGCTACTTTAGAGTATTTATAATTTTGGGTCCAATAAATTCAATTTGAAAACACCGATATATGAATTTTCATGGTGATTAATGTCGAGTAAAGTTATGCACCTTTTGGAATGATACGAATACAGAAGGCAAAGTCTACATTGTTATTACAAGTGTCTGCGGCCTGTGGTCTGCTTTGAGAGGTCTTGCAGAAAACTATAGTTCCACATTAAAATAATAACTGCAGCGAACAAATATTAAAATGTAATTTCACAAGTGTCCTGCGGTCTGTGGTTTGCTTTGAGAGGTCTTACAGAATACGATAGTTCCCCACTATAATAATAACAGTTGCTGCAGAGAGAGAATATTGAAATGTAATTTTACAAGTGTTTGCGGTCTGTGGTCTCCTTTGCGAGGTCTTACTGAATACGATAGTTCCCCACTATAATAATAACTGTAGCGAGCAAATATTAAAATGTAATTTCACAAGTGTCTGTGGTCTGTGGTCTGTTTTGCGAGGTCTTGTAGAATACAATAAATACCCAGTATATTAAGGACAACAACAAAGAGCGAATAAGAACATGTTGTTAACCCTTAACCTGCTAAATTAGGTAAGAGAAACTTTCAAGCCGATTTAAAAAAAACCAAATAATGCTTCTTCAAACTTATTTTTTGGAAAAAAATATCTCTTTATTGGACGGTGTACATCCAAGAGCAGACTGCTGCTTATTATTTCATTAATGTCTGTGGTCTGCTTTCTGAGATCTTGTTAAAAACAATCGTTACCCAAGGATAAGAATAACACAGTTAGCGCCTTAGGCGAAGACAATTCTACTAATAGCTTTCGCAGACTGTGTAGATCAAAATCAGACTGCACAGAACGTGCAGTCTGATTTTTCATTTATACCGTCCCGCTTGTTCAGTCAAGCTTTTATGATAACATGTTTCTCGGTTGCAATCGACTGTATAAATTTACAGTCTTGAAGAGAATTGTTTGATAGATGGTCAACAATGTTACGTATTCGTCTACAAGACAAATGTGTCAGTAACTTTAAGCTGCACTTCACGTACAGGCTATCTGTCTCAATTTGCAAGGTCTGGCAGATCACACAGTGTTCGGAATAACAATTATATTACAGTTGTGATTATGTTGGTCAACATTTCTCTCCATACGTCATTCTTCCAATTACTTTGTCTGCGCTTGGAAAACTTGATTTTATTCCCGAAAGGAACGATTGTGTTTGTTTGGTTGTTAACAACATTTTCATCCGTATTTCATTTGTAAAAAAATGACAGATGTACTTGGATCTTACGACAAAGTTGTAAGCATGGGTTTACCTGGATTTTCTTATACCGATATTGTTTCAGTGCCCGTTCCAGATCAGCTTGCACGGATTGCACAGGCTGATCTTGGTCAACACTTCTTGCAGATACATCAAATCCTGGTTTTCACAGAGCCGTGCTCTGGCAAAAGAGGGCTTAATGCATCTCCGTGATGCATGATACCAAGCAAGTCATCACATAATCATGGATCCATATAGTCCAATTTTGTCTAACAACCGACTAAATCATGAGGGAGAATGGTCCTTTGACATACAGAAAATTGACCAACAGCGAAAAATTTCGGCCCAGGTCAGCCTGCGCGGACTGCGCAGGCTGACCTGGGTCGATACTTTTCGCAGATACATTAAGCCCCCTTTTCACAGAGCATGGCGCATATTCATAAGGAGAGAAGGGGTTCACGGCACAAAACATTATCTCTTATACAGCTTCTGTCCATCCCATTCACCTAATCGAATCACAAGCATTATTTTGTTTGGTTAAGTAATCTTGGGTCAGTGTTAGATCTACTTCATTGCGTCCTTGACCCCAACTAGTCTCAGTATTGTCTTACCCGAGCTAAGCAAGCCCCGTCTACATTGCACAACACGTGTAATAAAAGGGTCGTTAGTTTAACTTTTAGCTCGGCCAAAACTCTATTAGCAATGCGGATATGCTTCTAGCGAAAGGGTCGTTGGTTTAGTTGGGCCAAGACCGTATTTGTAAGGCAAATTTCTAGAAAATTTCGGGGTCCAAAGTCAAAGACAAAGAGTAGGGCGACACCCTGAGGACTCTTCTATGATGAAAGCATTTACAGACGACAAAATAAATGTGGCTCAAATAATGGTCTGTGGATCTGAAGGGGAAAAGTGCTGTTGAGAAGGCTTAAATGCTGGTTATGCAGTATTTTCTACGTTTTCAACACTGTGGTAAAAATAAATGTCTTGGTCTTTAAAACACATAATTGTTTGGTAAAGTTAAAAAACCCGGCAAATCTGTTGGTTCTTTAACCAGTAATATAAACTTTAATCAATTCGCGAAAAAAGTCGAAAGGAAAAAAATAAGTTTAAGCAATGCTCTGCGAAAAGGGGTTTAATACATCTGCAAAAAAATAAGGACTCGTGTGAGCTTGCGCAGTCCGTGCAGGCTCACATGGGTCGATACTGGTTGAAATTGGTTAATCTTCTGCTTGTCAAAGGACGATTCTAACTCATGCTTTAATCGGCAGTTAGAGAAAATGGATTTTATAGATCCATAAATATGTGATAAATTGCTTGGTACAAAGGAGCCCGGAGATGCATTAAAGACCCTTTTTGCTAGAGCGTGGCTCAATTTTAAAAACAAAGTCTATTTTTGGTGTTATCAACAATTAAAAGCGCAACAAAGCTGTATACTATCAAACCAGACGTTGATTTGTTTTGCAGACAGCCATAAGGTCTAGATCAGACTGCTCAAAAAGTTCAGTCTGATCTTACATGTAGATCGTGATGTGCGCATAACTAAGTAAATAGGCCAACTGACATCTCATTTGGATAATAAATTGAATCTGGACCTGGCTTCTTAGCTTGAAATTCCATTAACCTTTGACCTTTTGACTTATGTTGTAAATTTTGGACGTTATCATTTTACAGGCTTCTAATCGTGATGCATTAATAGACGGAAAAGAAGAAAGGAGTTCTTCTAAAAGTTAAGAATTTACCGCATTAATTGTATAAAATTATAATTGATACAACATGGAATTGTAATGTTCGACTCATTTAAGAACGAAAAAGGATTTACAAGCGCTGAGTCAGCAGATCTTGGTTTTATAGATAATAGAAACAGTCCTTTCAACAAAAATTAGCGTTTTCAGGGTCCGTATATTCACCAAACATTATCAAGAATATCTTTGCCTTTATATCTGGGATTTGTTTAATTATGAAGTAATACAGCTTCTGATTGGCTAAACCAAATGGTTTAGCCAATCGAAAGTTGTGTTACTTTCAAATTTAGAAAATTCTGGAGAATTATACTACGAATGTTTGGTGAATATCCATGCATATTTAACATGAGTTTGTATTCACCAACCACTCTTAGGAATATTGCTAGTCTAATTATTTTGAATTATTATTTGAAAATGTTACTTTTAAATTTAGAAAATTCTTGAAAATAAGACTAAGGATGTTCTTAAGAATGCTCGGTGAATACTGACCCTAATCTGTATCTACAATGTGTGTAAAAAGCACTCAAGGTCGTGGTCAGCATTACAAGGATAAATTGACCAATCCTGTATTACTAAATTTGGATTGACCTTTACTCTAAGGAGTAGGTCTATCTAATTACAAACTAGACAGGACGTTTAACGTCCGTATTCTGTCGTACATGTAGAATCGCTCGTATACAGAGGAGAATGCTTAAAGATACATCTTTACTCGTTTTCATCCAGTTTTTTTTACCAAATTCATCTTTATTTTATGAAACTATAATCATTCTTGTATCTTCATGACAAATGTTGCCCCTGACAGTTGCAAGGTTGCACAGATTACGACGGATAGAAAATGCATTTCATTCTCTGGAAGCTATCAAAGACACCACTGTGGTTGTTTCCGGTTTTAAATCCCTTCAGTTTCTGTATCCCATACACCTTATATCTATTTTTCATCTATTTTCACTCAGCTGACTAGATTCTACACACTATCAAGCTCCGACGGTGTTTGTTTACTCTTTGCCTGTAAAGATGTATCTTTAATTCGAGCATATTTACGATAGAAGGAACATAAAATTACACGAGTACTATAGTTTGAATGAATTGCTGGAACAGATTTATGTTAAAAAAGAAGTGTGCAAATCAGAAGGAGCAATTAGGAGTATTGATCAAGTCAGGATCAGCTGTACTGGTTTTCGAGAAGAAAACGAAAAGCATTTGAGCTATTCTCTGGCAAAAGGGGGCTTAATACATTTCCTTGATGCATGATACCAGGCAAGTCATCATGTAATATGGATCTTTAAAATACATTTTATCTAAAAACCGACTAAATCATGAGTTAGACTGGTCCTTTGACATACAGTGAAAGTTTACAGGTATCGAAATAGTATCGACCAATGTCAGCCAGCGCGGATTGTAAGGTAGACTGGTCCTTTGACATGCAGAAAATTGACCAATAGCAAAGAAGTTTCGAACCATGTCAGCCTGCCCGGATTGCGCAGGCTGACATGGTCGATACTTTTTGCAGATGCATTAAGCCCCCTTTTCACATAGCTTGGCTCATATGTAATTATGGATACATTATTAGTTGTACGGTCAGGTGGCAGGGGACTTGGAAACTTGTTCACGGAGCGACATGATTCACCACAGCCGTGAACGAGTTTCCAAGTTCCCTGCCACCTGACCGTACAACGAATTTATTATACTGCAAAGTTTTACCATTCCAGCGTGTGTTAAACGAAATTTACTTTTTTTTTTTTTTCAAAAATTGAGTACGCTGACGAAGTAGAATTTCCCTTCTTGGTGCCTCAATTCAGTGTAAACTGACGTCACTGGGAACTGACGTCACTGAAACCTTGGTAAAACGTGCAGTTTGGTGCATAATATTGATGTTAATCTTGATCGACCCCTCCATTTTGGATGTTGTGTTGATAGTGTAGTCATGTCTACGGGGCTCCCGAAAGATGAACTGCTTTTACGTTGGTTTTGCCAGTGTACATGATATATATGTTCGGGGCATATTATCCAATCAGATCACGAGAAATTTCTTTGCAGTATGATAAAATTACATGATGACGTGCTTGGCATAATGCATTTCTGGTACGCCTTTAATCCCCTTTTGCCAGATCATGGCTAAAATGCTTTGAATATGGACAAGTCTAACTTTTGGTCTTCGCCCTTTACCACACGATCTCAACTTTTAACAACCTTGAAAGAGAAGGCTTGTAAAAACATGGTGGGAAAAGGAGCAAATCCTGGTATCCAGCATTTTCTCCATTTCCCGCAATGTGTCTACCCTGTTAAATACAAATTCAATCATCTGAGTGAGATTTGATTTGTCGTCTGCAAATGCTTTCAATTTGGTCGAGTCCAAAATTTTGTAGTTTGGTTAAGAGTTAAGGAAATAAGCGATAATTCGATTATTCAATCCTAAAATCAGAAGGCGTTAACTCTTTCGGCGCCAAATAAATAAACTCGACCTCTTCAGACGGCTCTAAATACAACCCATCGAAACTTACAAAGATTTTGATTGTATAGGCTTGACTACACAAGCGGGTGGTATAGATCCAAGATCAGACTGCACGTTCTGTGCAGTCTGATCTTGATCTCTGCCGTCCGCAAAGGTCACTGTTTTCGCCTATGGCACCGAAAGGGTTAAATTAACAGAAGCCCCTGAAGAGAGATGTTTTTGGTGAAACATTGAGTTTACGGTCGTGCTTAATCATATTATGTTTAATTATCTTGATTTGATATAGAGTTGACAATGGATGTGTAAGATGTTTGTTTTGTATTGTTTAGTATACAAGCCGTGCTTTTACTGAAATATTTTATTGGACAGAACATAACAGAACAGAACAGAAATATTTTTACCATAAAGTCGGTAAACAAATTCAAAATTTTCAGTTTATTTAAAGTCCCATACCCTCTACATTTGTTCTCTTTCTTCTTGTTTCCCCACTTCATTAAAGAAGGTAAAAAAAATCATAAACATTAACAGGAAAAAAAAATCAAAGAAAACACTAGATCTATAAGGAAACTGATAACGCGCAGTCTTTTTTTTAAGGAGAATCCGTAGTAAAAATAGCTCTCACTAAATATAGAAGAAGAGGCAGACAGATGCGCACGTATAATATAAGGTATGTAAAAAATCAAATATGATGTTGACAAACAGCATTAAACCTAGCAATGCAAATATTAGATCTAAGGGTTGAGTGCATATTTTTGTGTTGTTATCGAGAAATAAAATGCAATTGCCTTATTACATGGTAAATAACGCCCGAAGGGCGTTATGTTAAGCCACGTGAAAAGGCCATTGCATTTTATTTCTCGATGACAACACAAAAAGATGCACTCAACCTGTATAATTGCACTCGCTGTTCACTAGAATCAATTTTCGAAAATGATAGAGAGAAAAAAAAAAAAAAAAAACACGGACAAATACGACAGTAAACACAATTTCCTTGGCGAATACTTGGTGGCACGTATGAATACACAATCTATTTTTAGCTTTGCAACATATTTTTCAGTCGAAGAATGCCATTTTGCTGACTTCGAAATCAATACTTTCGATGATTTACAAAAAAAAAAAAATTAAGCCAACTGAATTGTCAACTACATATGCTTTTAATATGTGAAAACTTTTCCAGTGGTAAAAAATTCAAAGTACTGGTGTCATACAGCTTTTATTTTCTTTTAACATGATAGTTATTACAGGCATGTTTAATATTAAGCTTTAAAATTGCATTTTTCCTGTAATTTTTGCATCTTCTTGGATCCTGTTTGTGTTAAATATACTAAAGCTGTAGATACATGTATATATATTTTTTTATGCCAAAGTTGCTGCCATTTTTTGGCGTCGTTGCCGTTGACGTCATGTGACGTTGATGTCATCAGCCTTTAATGATAAACAATATGTCCCTTGATAAAGGTTTGAAATAACCGAAACTAGTCGGGATTAAAATAATTTTTCAAAATGACACTTGGAGTTTGATCTCTTTTTATTCATTTATTTTATAAAAAAAAAAATAGGAATTTCTGATAATGTCCATGAAAAATCTGGTTAACTTTCTAAACTTGAGACTGAGCGGACGATAGGGTCATTCCAGTGACATGTTTGTAGATATTTCGTAAAGAAAAGGTCTACTGTACATACCGTCGGCAGATCTGTTCTCGAGGGGCATCTTCTTGTAGCCGAAATAAGAATATCCGAGTTTTCTTGCAAGCTATGAATTGAATGATGCCACCGTTTATTTAAATGTAAACAACGGTGTCACAGCTGTTAATTTACAAACTGGAATAATGTGACGATAATCCGATCTAAACGATTATGTAAGCTTCCCTGAACAGTCCTGCGAGACACTTTCACAAGTGCAACTAAAATTCACATCCCCAGTTATTTCTTTCTAAGTCGTCTGTTTGATTTGATTAACAATTTTTACTGTAACACGTTCGCTTCTAGATCTGTTCGTCGATTTTTTTGGTCTCCCAGTTCTAGGCTTGTTTTAAATATCACCCCTATTACGCCAACATTTTAAAATTCTTGACACAGTGCATTCACTTCTTCCGATCCTTCCTGCAACATTCCTAGCTTTCACTCCACTTTGTATCAAATCCACGATGAGATTTTTCTGATCAATAGGCAGCAGTTAACCATTTTTTTTTTTTTTAATTTAAATCCTCGCGATAAACAAACTCAGAATAACTTCGTCATGAAACAAGAAATCAACCTCAATTAAGCAAGAATAAATTTTCTGTTTACACAGTGCACTTAACTCAGGGACCTGGGTTTCGTAGAAATCGACCGCTTGACGTATCAAAATGAATGATGTAACTGATGACGTCGACCATACAAATACTTGACTCACTTTTGGCACGTTTTTTTTTTTTATGTTTAGAATGCAAATAAAGATAATAAATATTCATCAATTTGTTCAGTTTCATTCCGGAGGGTTTTTTTTTTAAAGTAAAAGAAATCAATCTTTTAGCATTGGACTGATTTAACGATTGAAATCTTAAAGTAGCACATAAGGAGCTTGCGTGAAATCTAAAAGTAGATAATGCAACAAATTGGAAAAAACCGAAAGTAGTCCCATTGCATTCATCGAAAAATGGTATGACGGTTTTTTCGTCACATGACCCGATTTCGACCCATCAAAAAAACGATTTAGATTATGAGTGCAATCATTTCGGGATAAATATACGTTCTGCGTGCATTGCATTTTTTAAAGATATCTGTGTAGTATGCAAATTATCTCACACCTCATTACCATATTTTGGGTCTTGCCTCGAAATATGAATAAGGGGAATTTTCCATTTAATTAAAGGTTCAGTAAAGTAAACGTAATTCTGTTATCCTTTCCGAATCTAATTTTTAAGACATTCTCGAAATCTGCGAAAGATATGGTTCAAACTTACTCGAGCTATATCACTGGTGTATACTTTTTTGCATATCTCCTTTTTTTATATATATATATATATATATAATTTCAGTAGAATAAATTTGTTTTCATATTCACAATGTTTGGGTAGCGGAATGGGGCGAGGTCTCTTTTGAATACGGCATGAGAAACACGTTACATTTTCAGGTCATTGTTCTAACTCTTAAGCAGTCGGTAAAATTGTCTATTTTGACAGCACTTGCAGACAACATTAAATGTGTGGCTCAATCAGTATAGAATTTGTCTTTAATTGACTATAAAACGTTGTTGAAATAAGAGAAAATGCTAGTTTACTAGGACTTTCTTCAGTTCACATAAAATTTTCAAACGCCTTCAAAATCCGGGTCCATTAAACATGAGACCATTTAGTAAAGATTCAATTGCTAAAAATTCGATTTTTTTTTTTTTGCAGGCTGACCTTGGCATGTCTACAAAAACAACTAAACTTACAATGACGTCAAAAGTTTTAAACCAGAAACCAAGCAAAGCAAGTGAAAACCATTAGCTTAAGGCTTAGATAAGATGGATAAATCTACTATTACGATTCATCAAAATAAATACAACAGTGCCACGAATTACTAATAATAGTCACGTGCCATCTTGGGTTGGTTCAAAAAAGTAATTTAAGACAGGCATTTAAGGAAATGGAATTTGTAATATTATAATACACGCTAGAGACTCGTCGTAACATATTGTCAAAAACTTATGAGCCATGCTCTTGCAAATGGGAATTTGATGCATGTCCGTGATGCAATATAGCCAAGTCTTCACAAAATCATAGATCCATGAAATTGTTTTTAGTCTAACAATTTACTATATCATGAGCTAAAATTATCCTTAAGCATGCATGAAATTTACAAATAACAAAAAGTTTCAACCCATGTCAGCCTGCGCGGATTGCGTAGGCTGACATGGGTCGATACTTTTTGCAGATGCCTTAAACCCCTTCTTCACAGAGCATGGATCAAATGAACAGAATAACAGCAATGGTAGAGAGTAAAGGTCGTTGACAAAAGTTTCTCGGTTAAGGCGGAGGATTTTATCAACTGAGCCGAAGTAAATAATTTCCGGGGCCCCGCTTGATAATCGTCGCCATTAACGACACCTTCCATCTATTCTACTTATCCTGGAACTGTATTGACAACGTAAACACTGTTGTGCAAGTATCTTTCGAGTGATCGAACAGAAAACTTTCGGGAACGCGTGTGTAAGTTGCTTTAACAATTACGAAAATAACCATGCCTCGTAGAAATTAGCTGCCCGGCCGGGTAGCTCAGTGGTTAGTGTATCTGACTCGTAACCTGGTCGTTGCGAGTTCAATACCTGGTTAAGGCAAACTTTCTTTCTGGTATTTATTGTTTCTCAGCTCTGATACATTTGAAAAAGTATCCAATGGCTTGAAAAGAAAGTCGTGTCGGTACTGGTGTGAGAAGGCCAGGAAACACATGCGTAGGTACACTGGCTGCCGTGATATGGCCCAAGCTATTAAAACCGCGTTAAACTTCAGTAATACTCAAAAATAGCTAAAAAATCTTGTCTGTTAAACGGGGGCTTAATGCATCTCCGTGATCCATCATACCAAACAAGTCATCACATAATTATTCATTCATGAAATCCATTTCTCTAACAACGGACTGAATCATGGGGTACCTTGGTCCTGTGACATGCAGAAAATTGACCAAAAGCAGACTGCGCAGGTTGACCTTGGTCGATGCTTTTAACAGATGTATAAGTCTTGATCAGACGCCTCATTTCGACAAACAAAATTGCACACTGTAAAAGTCCATCAACCCTTTATCACACAATCCCGAGTCATAACGACCCTGAAGAAGGAAACTTTTGAAAATGTTGTAGGAAAACTAGAAAATTCTTGTAAACAGCATTTTCTCCTTTTTCCCCAAAATATTTTCTACCCAATCAGAGACAGAAATCATAATTTGAGCTACATTCAATTTGTAGTATGAAAATACTTTTAATTTGGTAGTGTTCAAAATTTTGTCGTATGGTCAATACTTAAAGATACATCCTCACAGCCAGGAAAAAAAAAAAAACTGTTAAAACTTGAAAGGGTGTAGAATGGCTCAGCTGTATAAACACAGATTACCAGTATACATGTGGTGTAAGGGATAGAAAAACACAAGGGATTTGTCCTCATTTAAAACCGGAAACGACAACAGCGGTTGCTTTAAAGGCCTCCAAAACATGAAACGCATTTTCCGTCCGTCGTATTCTGTGCAATCTTGCAGCCATCAGGGGCAACATTGGGCATGAAGATGTAAGAATGATAATAGTTTTATAAAAAAAAAAGGGTGGAATAGGTTAAAAAACTGGTTTAAAACTGCCTGTGAACGAGCATAGGTGTATCTTTAAGAAAGCAGAGCGGAATAGCCATGCTCCCTAATTAGTATGCTTTCCTTGTGTCTTCAGTACGTCACGCTAATCACAGCTTGATTTTGAAAGATGTAAATTACGGGACTCGATTAACGTTATACTGATGGAATTTTGACTATTTGTCGCCTCTGTAATTCCTCGTGGAGTAAACAATAATTATGAGACGTCTACGACACTAGTAAAACAGACCTGGGCAATGTAATCAATTTCAATTACATAATCATTGATGCAATAAATGGAGTATCTTTCTGTGGGGAAATAACATAAGACTGGCGCTCTGAAAAAGGGAGTTTTATGCATTTTCGTGATGCATTATACCAAGCAAGTCATCATATAATTATGGATCCATAGAATTCATTTCGTCTAATAACAGACAGAATCATGAGGTAGATTTCTCCTTTGAAAGGCAGAAAATTGGTCAATAGCAAAAAGTTTCAACCCATGTCAGCCTGCGCGGACTGCGCAGGCTGACATTGGTCGATACTTTTTGCAGATGCATTAAAACTTAAATTTATTTTTCAACGTATCAATACCATCGTATCACGCCTGTAAAAGACCTGTATGATATGCAGTGAAAGGAGGAAAAATTCTTTTTGGCTATAAACCGGGTTAGTAAATAACCATTTTGGATCGAGGAAGAATTCTTTTTGGCTATAAAACGGGTTAGTAAATAACCATTTTGGATCGGTGAATGGATTGATGAAGAGTAGAATGGCGTCAGTTGATCATTAAATTTTACATGTACCTTTGACATATTAACAGTGTTTCTTTCATCATTTAATTTCATCACTTATTCAATATCTTAGCGTCTGCATTTTCAGAGCTACTGTTGGGAAAAATATGTTATAAGATAAAGCTACAAGCACGCATGTAACATGCTCAGTAAAATGTGCTTTAACTCTTCACCAAACGATACGAAACGACAAAATGTTTGGCTTGACCAAATTCAAAGCACTTGCAGACGACATATTAAATGTGGCTAAAATAATGGTATTTGTCTCTGAAAGGATAGAAACCAGCATTTTCCCCTTTTTCCCGCTATGTTTTCAAAAGACTTCTCCCAAAGGGTCGCGAGAACTCAGGATCATCCTATGATAAAGGGTTAAATGATGAAGATACTGCACCTCTCCTGTAAGACTTTATACACAGTCCATTTACGACAGAAAAGTAACTGCATGTAAATTGATTAAGGACGTAAGCCTGCAAGTCCACTAATGGATATAAAAATGGCCTCACAAGAGATGCTCCAGAATTTAACTGTCGCGTCTAGACGGTCATTATTACCTTGATTCTTTATCACACGACAAAAATGTGGACTTGTCCAAATTGAAAGCATTTACTGGCGACAATGTTGCTCAAATGATGAATTTATCTGATAGAGGGGTCCTGCATGGCTCAGTGGTAAAGTGTAGGACTCGTGATCTGGAGGCCCTAGATATGAGCCTCACTGGATCATTTTTTTTTTTTTTTTTTGTGGGAGTGTCCTTGGGCAAAACACTTCAGAGCCCTAGCCTAATGCTGGTAAAACCGAGGAAATACACGTTTATGTGAGCTGTCGCCGTGATATTACTGAAATGATGTTGAGGCAGCGTAAAACATCATTCAGTCAATCAGTCAACATGTATTACTTTATCCATGGCTGAATATTTCGTCCATGTTAGCCTGCGCAAACTTGGCAGGCTGCCTTAGGTCGGTACCTTTTTTGCAGATGCATTAAACCCATTTTACATCGCATGACTCATAAATATAAACCATGCTCTGGTAAAAGGGGGCTTAATGCATCTCTGTGATGTATGATACTAAGCAAATCATGACATAGTTATGGATCCATAAAATCCAGTTTAACAAACGAATGAATCATGAGGTACACTGGTCCTTTGACATGCAGAAAATTGACCAATAGCAAGAAGTTTCGGCTCAGGTCAGCCTGCGCGGACTGCGCAGGCTGACCTGGGTCGATACTTTTTACAGATGCATTAAACCGCTTTTCTAAGGGCGTAGCTTATATATGTATAGCACATGACACACAGATAAAGCATTTAAAGGAGCAAATCGGGTGTCCACCTTAGCCTAATCATACGGATACATTTTGGTAAAAAAATACATTTTGATTTATAAAAAAAAAAAACGGTTTTTCATCACAAAAAATGATTTATTTTGACATAAAGATCGGATTTGTATGGCAGTTTGATTAAATGGAAAATTGAATTTGTAAAGAAATCGTGATTACTCAACGTTTAAGACGGTTGTATGATCGAATAACTTTAATGAAAATGTCACCGCGCGACCAAATTACAAGTTTCAAGAAACTGACAAACCTTGTTTGCTATATAATAGCAATGATTATTTCTACAAATATTGACAACCCTGGTTTTATATAGAATAGCTATGATCACTTTGTAACAGTACAAATTACATAAATGTTAGAAAAAGACAAACCTCAGAATACTATACTCTTAAGTAACAGTTAGCATCCTTCGCTTAGATCATTGAAGAAATAATGTTGATATAATTAATCTTTGAAAAACGTTTGAAGTGCTTGGACTGCAAGATATGTGAGCGGTGCAATGGCAAAACGGAGTTTACAGCATCTCCGTGACGCAATATAGCAAGCAAGTCATCACATGACTATGGATCCATAAAATCCATGCTGTGCTAACAACCGACTGTATCATGAGATAGAATGATTGGTCGTTGGACATCCAGGAAATTTATAAAAATTTTTAATAGCAAAAAGTTTAGACTCATGTCAGCCTGCACGGACTGCGCAGGCTGACATTGGTCGATACTGTTTGCAGTTGCATTAAATCCCCTTTTCACAGAGCACGGCACATCTGTATGTGTGGGTCAGCATATCTAACCAAGAAATCGACAGTTTGGATCAAAGACTATACTGGATTCTAATATGGATCCCGCTAACTAAGCTAACTAGGTTAACTAAGCTCAATCGACATTCGCTTTGACAATAACCGATACGGGTTTACTTTTAGCCGCGCTTAAAGATACATTTATACTTGCTTTCAGCTAGTTTTTAACCCATTTCATCTTTATTTTATCAAACCATAATCGTTGTTGTATCTTAATCCCAAATATTGTCCCTGACGGTTGCAAGGTTGCATGGATAACGATCGATAGAAAATGCATTTTATTTTCTTTGGGGTCATCAAAGAAATCACTGTTGTGACGTTTCCGATTTTAGATCGAAGATTTCCGATATACTAGTATTTATGTATTTATTTATCCTTTAAAGAATGTATAGAGGATAATTTTTTTTCCCAAGATCAAACAAGAAATATCTTTTAAAAAAAACATGAAGAGAAATGATGAAAACAGTTCTGAGAGTATCCTCTTTTAAATTGTTTTGCATATGGTTGAAAGCAGAATTTTCAATAAGATTTTTAAAGAATGAGGAAGCTCTCGTAATGAGCGTTATTGAGCAATACATTAATTCTCTTGTTTAACGTAAAATGAGAGTCGACATTCTGCCATGTTTCGGAATACATGTATATCGTTTGTTCTGTTTTTTATTCATGAATCATGTTTAAATAAAGGTCTTTTTAGACCATACGATGAAATCTTTAAAAAGAAAACAAAGTAGATTTGCATGTTTTTGTACAAAAATGAAGCACCTTTCAAACATCGACTATTTGTCGTTATCAGAAGACGGGGTTTTATCACCCCACTCAATGCTTGATCACACCCACCTACTTTTATTAAGAGTAATTTAGTAGAAACCAAGTTTCTTCGCTAACAACGCAATAAAATCGATTGTTCCCCAAGGTAGGCATAGTTCTTCACGTTTCGAATTAAATCACCAAATTCAAGACAAAACATCTTTTTTCATTGTGACAAGAAACGAAATCATTTGTTTCACAACCCGTTTTCGTGTAAGACAATAGAGCGGTAGCCTGCCGACGCAATTCGTAATCGGTTTTACGCGGGGAAAAACGGGTACCAAATCTCTTACACTAACCAAAATAGAAAACTCGCCAATACTCATTGCAATTAGTTTATCCATATTATGATTTAGATTATGGATGTTTAGCTAGAGTTTAACATCTGCATGGCCAAAAAGTACATCTTTACACAGGTAAATGTGATCATTACGTGATTTTATTATCATGAACACTTTTATCCAATGTCGGTAAATTTTTACTGTGACCTTTACTTTTTTGCGTAGTTTACCTATATTTGGCCAATCACAAAATCTGTTACCATTCATGTCCTCCTAGTACTGAAAGTAGGTCAAAAGTGAGATCATACAGGTACGCCGAAAAATTTGAGCATAGTCGATAATATTTTCACGAGTGGTGCAACGAAGACAAATAGGAAATAAAGTATTTTATTTATTTCATGCTTCTTTTTGTTCGTCAAAATCCAGTATAGTTGTTTTCGGTAAATCCCCGTGGCGTACCCGTTCATATAAGAATGCATTACAATTTAACGTAAAGCCCTAGAAATGTAGGGTAAATGCGCGTAAGTTACGTCATATATTCCTCTGGTTGAATGGCACGCGCTGTTTACTTAGGTAATTAGTGCGCGGGAACTACTGTTTCCACCTTCAATTGACGAGTTAGAAATATGAAATCGGTATTTTTCACTAGATGTAACCATGAAATATCAACCATAGCCCACCATTATTTCTCGATTAACTATTGAAAAGCATGAAATAAATATCATTAAGTTTTGTATGTTTACACAGCTGACAAAATTTTGAACCATTCTGTAGCCTATCACAGCCCCCTTTTTTGCTGTAAGGACGTATCTTTAAAGTTTATCTGATGACAGAGCATGCAAGAAATTAAGAGGTAGAGATGTTGATGGCTTTTGAGGGCCAAGGATTCTTTGTCACATCAACTATAGGCCAAAAATCCTGATTATGTTACATTCATACTTGCACTTTTTATGATTCGTCAAATACAAGCGGTTTACGGTGTGGCAAATGAATGTAATACAATTACTAAACTGATTGAAATGAAACATGCTGATACGCGATAAAGCCTAAGTTAATATAATACCTAATTTACATATCTTTATGATCAGGTTTTGTGGCACCAACATCTGTCAATCTTATTGGAACAGAAAATAGATGCCAGCAAAATAAAAAAAAAACATTTTAGCGTTCAGCATTAAAATATTCAAAATATTGAAAATGCTTTGCGATGAAATATAATGTTATTATGCCCCCCTTCAACGAAGTGGGGGTATATTGCTTTGCACATGTCGGTCGGTCGGTCGGTCGGTCGGTCCGTCGGTCGGTCCGTCCGTCGGTCCGTCGGTCGGTCGGTAGACCTTACCTTGTTCGGATGATAACTAGACACAGAATTGACCTAGGTTCGTCAAATTTGGCACAGACATTTGTCTTGGAGTGTAGATGATCCCTATTGATTCTGAGGTCAATCGGTCAAAGGTCAAGGTCACAGTGACCGTCAACATGTTGATATATAGACCAAACCTTGTCCGGATGATAACTAGACACAGAATTGACCTAGGTTCGTTAAATTTGGCACAGACATGCGTCTGGAGTGTAGATGATCCCTATTGATTTTTAAGGTCAATCGGTCAAAGGTCAAGGTCACAGTGACCGTCAAGATGTTGATATATAGACCAAACCTTGTCCGGACGATAACTAGACACAGAATTGACCTAGGTTCGTCAAAATTGGCACAGACATGCGTCTTGGAGTATAGATGATCTCTATTGATTTTGAGGTCAATCGGTCAAAGGTCAGGGTTACAATGACCGTCAACATGTTGATATATAGACCAAACCTTGTCCGGATGATAACTAGACACAGAATTGACCTAGGTTCGTCAAATTTGGCACAGACATTTGTCTTGGAGTGCAGATGATCCCTATTGATTTTGAGGTCAATCGGTCAAAGGTCAAGGTCACAGTGACCGTCAACATGTTGATATATAGACCAAACATTGTCCGGATGATAACTAGACACAGAATTGACCTAGGTTCGTCAAATTTGGCACAGACATTTGTCTTGGAGTGCAGATGATCCCTATTGATTTTGAGATTAATCCATGAAAGGTCAAGGTCACAGTGGCCTTCAACTTAATGATATATAGACCAAACCTTGTCTAGATGATAACTACACACAGAATTGACATAGATTCTTCAAATTCTGTACAGATATTCATCTTGGAGTGTAAATGATCCCTATCGATTTTGAGATTAATCCATCAAAGGTCAAGGTCACAGTGGCCTTCAACTTAATGATATATAGACCAAACCTTGTCCAGATGATAACTACACACAGAATTGACCTAGGTCCTTCAAATTCTGTACAGATATTCATCTTGGAGTGTAAATGATCCCTAAAGATTATAAGATTAATCCGTGAAAGGTCAAGGTCACAGTGACCACCAGATGATTCAGGGCCCGCGCTGCCTTTCGCCACTTGAGCCATTTGCTCAAAAAAAAAATTAAAGTCTCTCAAAAATTGTGATATGTGGCTCAACTTGTGGCTCCAACATTTTATTCGCGTATTATCGGGGACGTAGTAAGCATGGAAGTCGACTGGAATAAAGCGGAAGTCGAACGCGCGTGCCGAAAAGAAAGTCGATAACAATCTTGTATGTATACACACGGCGGTGTGTATAATTATGCGAACTGTTGACAGATTATAACGTTTAACAATTGAAGTGGGCTATAAATCAAAAAGATGACATCGATATTTCCCAATCAATTCTTTTGATATCAGTTTATGAACTGTGCCACTTCCTGTATCAATGTGGCACTAGGGGGGCATGACTGTTTTACAAACAGACATCTTGCTTAGGGTTGATTCTTAATGTACCAATGCAAGTAATGGAAGACAATAGACAGTTACTTCCCTTGATAGCTCTTCACGACTAACTTGGTTCTGAATAAGGAATTACTTGGTTTTTGTCCTTGATATCCGTTGCAATAGCTAGGAATTTTCAGGTTTTAATATCTCCTTCAAAATTTATGAAACCACAAATTTGATCTATATGATGCATTTCAATGAATAGAGTGTGAAATTCGATTTGCAAATATTATGAAGACCTTATATATACGTGTAAGTCAAATAATAATACTCGGAACGTCTTTTAGTGTTTTAGCAAGGATAAACACAACGGAAATCAAATAAAAGGATCCAGAACTTTGCAGTTTGGTTTTTATCTAACAGGGGAGATAATTTGAATTTCACTTTTTTTTTTCTCCAATTACATTGAAAGTCTTTCAAAGGCAATAACTGAGAATAAACTTTCATTTGCAACATGGCTCTTGCGTGTGACTATTTTTGTTTTTATGAAACAGTGATTATGAGGTAGACTGGTCCTTGGAGATGCAGATAATTGACCAAATTGCAAAAAGTTTCGAGCCAGCGCTAGCTGACATGAGTCGATACTTTTGGCAGATGCATTAAGCTGCTTTTCACAGTACATGACTCATGTGTTTGTGTTTTACTGTTGAAACTTTTATTACTGATAATACCAGCAGTGAGAAACAAGAAGTGTTGAGGAAAAGCAAAAGATTGTAGCCATGGTCTGGCAAAAAGGGGTATAACGAATCTCCGTGCTGCATTATACCAAGCAATTAATCACATAATTATTGATTCATAAAATCCATTTTGTCTGACAACCAAGTGAATCATGAATTAAACTGGTCCTTTGAGCAGCAGAAAAATTGACCTAAAGCAAAAAGTTTCGGCCCAGGTCAGCCTGTGCGGACTGCGCAGGCTTACCTGGGTCGATACTTTTTTTCAGATGCATTAAGCCCTCTTTTCTCATAGGACAGATCATTTATTGTGTCGCTATCAACACATGTATTCACATTAATCTATCCGATAATTCACAACAGCAATAAAATGTTCCGAAGAATAAGATTATTTCTTATTTATACCTCTTTAGTACCATTTTGTTACGCATTTTCTTCTTTAACGACAAAAATGATTTGGTTTCGCAGACTAATCTCGATCGCGGAGATTTCTCCTATCGACACCTAGAAACGATTTCAGCTCCTTAGCAAGGTAAGATTTCATTAGTAGTGTTCTTTTGCTGCCAAATAGATAACTACATTCTTTCCTCTGTGTCCTTTAACCTTTAACATATGGTGTCGCACCAATGTGAGACTGCTTCCGGGTCGTAGTAGTCAAAAGTAGTCCCATGTGAAATTTTGCAGTAGCTTTTTTGTTGCGCTGTTTCGTGGAGCTAAGGGGGCTTAGTGGTATAGTTTATAATTTAAATTTGCTTCAAATTTACGCATTTGGGGACTACTTAGATGTGTTTTTATTGTATATTGAGTGGACTATTTTGTGTCACTGGAGGAACAAAAAATGGGGCCAGGCGTTTTCGAGAGGGTAACTTCTAGGGTGCCCGTTTTTGTTGGGATTTAGCGAAAAACGCAATCGGTTGACATATTGTTTTAAATGCATTTTTTTAATGGACGTACTTTAGACAGCAAGGGACGGAAAACCAAAAGATTTTGCATTATGCGATCTGTGAAGCTTCAAAGATAGTCGATATCACTCTATTTTCAATATGGCCAAAAACCACTGGTGTGACACCATAAGTCGACCAGTATATTTTTCATTGCAATGGCCCCGAGCCAGTTCGGAATTGTTCTTCGTAAGTCTAGGTAAAGGCATGCATCATAACAGTACTTCATCAATCCTTTGCTTTATGGACACATGAAGTGCATTCTCTTTTACCGTCTGAAAACATAGCGAAAACGGGTGCTTCTTATTCATGTTGTTCAATTCTTGCTTATCTATTTCATATGCTGTAAGTGTTGACCTGGCAGCTTGACGTTTGACAGAAGTCGAACAACTTATTTTTAATTTCAGTGGCCTCAAGCCAGTTCGGAGTTGTTCATTGTAGACCTTCGTGGACACATGCATCATTACAGCGCTTTATCGAACATTTTCCTTATGGACTCTTGAAGTGCATGCGGCAACTCACGATGATTTCCGGTTTATCTATTTTACCTCAATCTAAAATGCAGTGTTTAGAAATGTTTACTCTGTTTCAATATTTCGGCTTTTGCCTTCATCAAGAAATTTGACGTGAAATTGATGCCTTCTACATTTTGTGGCTATTTTCACACCACCATTTTGCCATTATCAAGAAATTTGACGTGAAATTGATTCCTTCTACATTTTGTGACTATTTTCACACCACCATTATGGTGTATTATTATTATGTATTATTCATTCCCTGAAGAATATTAAGTGGATTTTATACTCTACTCTTGATTTAGTAAAATGCAGTGAACTGTTACATAGCTCCACCCTGCCAGGCCAATTCTTACAGCCTTTAACAGCTTACGAAAAGGGACGAATTTCGGATAATGACAAATGAAAATCGGAAGGCTGTTTCAGAGATAAGAAGGACTCTACAGCAAACTGCGAATGAGTCCGTGCTAAAATAGAAAGTGTCGAAGCAATCTCGGTAATGTTACAAAATGAATTAATCTTGGTTACCAACAACTGACAAATTTCTATCAGCAACGAAACTATCCTTACGCCCATGCATGAAATATTGTTTGACAGAGTAGTCGCTTCCAAAAAACTGAAGATTAGATTATGATAACTTTGAAAACGTAGATCATAAAGGTAATGATGAAGGAGACGACAACTTGACTTACAAAGCCCGGAAGTTTCTGTAAAAACCAATCGAGTTGGATCAATCCCTAAGCAGCACCATTAGATTTACTTCGATGGCCAAAACGTTTAAATGCAGTGAAACCTTTGACATAGAAGTTGAGCCTTTTCAATGATTCTTGTTTTCCTCCACAATATCCACACGATTTAGTTTGGTCAAAGAAACACAAGATTTGTATGCGAATGCACTGGGGTCGTGAAATTCAAAATTACTGTCAAACACAACAAAACATGCTTTAACAAATGTAGCCAGGTCATGTTTTCTGCTAGTTCAAGTCCTTTGATTTCCTTTCTGGCAGTTTTTTTTTTTTCCATTTCTCCTCTTTGTTGTAACGAGCATTCTTTGCACGTGATCCCTGCTTGAATTCAGAGCGGCAGTAGTTTTCATACCGAGAAGACGTGTCTAAAATTTTGTCAAAAAGTTCTGTGTCTTCGTTGCTGAGCCGGAAAATTCTATCCTTTGTGGTTTGTCTATGTCTCTATCTTACTTATCTTGGTTGCAATAAGTTGACTTTCAGTTAAAAGCGTTTTACGTTCGTTTTATTTGGAATTAATTAGTTTTCGAGTTTCATGACTTTGCGCGTTGTGAAATGGCAGCATTCGTCACTTTGTTAACTATTAATCTTTTTGCAGGTCTCAGGGTCTTCTCTGCAATTGTTATTATAGGGTTAATTCACTTTTTTGAGGTCGTTAACATTCGCAGAGGCCTGAAAAATGCTTTAACGCCCGAGTGCGAAGCGACCGAATGTTGACGACCGAAAAAAAAAAAACGTGAATTAATGCTATTATTGCAAAAAGTAAGGGTATTTTAGCAATAATTTGCAAAGATAGCAAAAACATTTCCATATAAATGCAAATAAGCGAACTTCAAATGTACTGTACCTAAATGGGTCAAAACCGGAAGTCGGCGAAGAAGTTTTTGTTACGAGCAGTGAAGGGCCGTTAATCCTGTATGTCAGTTTTGTTCTCTCGGTGTAAATTCACTTCTAATGGTTTTTAATACAAAGTGGAATTATGTGGGATAAACTTGCACACGTTTGGACGATTACAACTAGGATGAATGAGTGGATATGGATTTCTGTAATTGAAAGACGTCAGAGGGATAAATCTACATCAAGCGAGGGAATATTGCCGATCACGTTAAAAAGTGAGATGTTGCTGGTTTAGAGTACATTTCACGGGTGAATTTTTGTTCAGATCTCGATTAAACTGAGATCCTGTGCAAAATTTTGTTTGTGGTGTACTAATTTCATCAAAGACAAGCCATGAAAAGGATCTAATATGGTACAAGTTCCTACAATTTGATGGTCGGAGTCTAGAGAAAATCTGACAAGAACAAACGTTGTTTACGAGATAGGCCCGAATCGAGGATATTGATAGTACAAAGCCGGACGTTAACGGCGCGTGAATTTACTGATTAATACACGTTTTCTCCCGTTAACGCCCGGTTTCTACCCGTTAATACATGCTTATAACGGCCCGAAAAGGCACATTTTATGCAATAATATTTGCTAATCACCCTTGCATGTTTTAATTACAGCACTAATACAGCACAGCGTATGGTTAGTTGTGTGTGTGTTGCAGACTTGTACTCAATTCCTCAAATTGATGAGTTGCCTTTGTTGTACCATATTATGTAATTTAGGTTTTTATTGTAATATTACTGTTTGTTATGTCACTACGATACTAGAACTGGTGATAAGCAACATGTAGCTTTCTACAGTTTTTACTTTGTATAAGTTAAAAACTGTAGAAGAGCTACCAGCAGATGTGAGCAATGTTTAAGTAGTAATTTGTCTGTAAGATAGCATTTATATCCATGTAATAACTATTTTCCATTTCAGAGATAGGGGAGTTATTGAACACTCTATTTAGTGTAATTTTTTAGCTCACCTGAGCACGAAGTGCTCATGGGGAGCTATTGTGATCGTGCTGTGTCCGGCGTCCGTCGTCCGTCGTGCGTCGTCCGTCGTCAACTTTTCACCTTGTGTACGCTCTAGAGGCCACATTTTCAGTCCAATACTCGTGAAACTTGGTCAGAATGTTTGTCTGAATAAAATCTCGGACGAGTTCGGAAATGGGTCATGTCGGTTAAAAAACTAGGTCACTAGGTCAAATCTTAGAAAAATCTTGTGTACGCTCTAGAGGCCACATTTTCCGTCCAATACTCCTGAAAGTTGGTCAGAATGTTTGCCTTGATGATATCTCGGACGAGTTCGAAAATGGGTCATGTCGGGTCAAAAACTAGGTCAGTAGGTCAAATCTTAGAAAAACCTTGTGTACGCTCTAGAGGCCACATTTTCTGTCCAACACTCCTGAAAGTTGGTCAGAATGTTTGTCTTGATGATATCTTGGACGAGTTCGAAAATGGGCCATGTCGGGTCACAAACTAGGTCACTAGGTCAAATCTCAGAAAAACCTTATGTACGCTCTAGAGGCCACATTTTCAGCCCAACACTCTTGGAAGTTGGTCAGAATGTTTGTCTTGATAATATCTCGGACGAGTTTGAAAATGGGTAATTTCGGGTCTAAAACTAGGTCAGTAGGTCAAATCTTAGAAAAACCTTGTGTACGCTCTGGAGGCCACATTTTCAGTCTACAACTCTTGAAAGTTGGTCAGAATGTTTGTCTGGATGATATCTCGGATGAGTTCAAAAATAGGTTATGTGGGGTCAAAAACTAGGTCATTAGGTCAAATCTTAGAAAAACCTTGTGTACGTTCTAGAGGCCACATTTACAATCCAAAACTCCTGAAAGTTGGTCAGAATGTTTGTCTTGATGATATCTCAGACGACTTTGAAAATGGGTCATGTCGGGTCAAAAACTAGGCCACTAGGTCAAATCTTAGAAAAACCTTGTGTACGCTCTAGAAACCACATTTTCTGTCAAGAACTCTTAAAACTTGGTCAGAATGTTTGTCTTGATAATAGCTCAGGCGAGTTTGATAATGGGTCATGTGGGGTCAAAAACTAAGTCACTAGGTCAAATCTTAGATAAACCTTGTGTATGCTCTGGAGGACACATTTTCAGTCCGATACTCCTGAAACTCAGTCAGAATGTTTGTGTTGATGAGACCTTGAATGAGTTTAAATTTGGGTCATGTGGGGTCAAAAACTAGGTCACTGGGTCAAAAATTGGAAAAACCTTGTGTACGCTCTAGAGGCCACATTTTCAGTCTGATACTCTTTAAACTTGGTCAGAATGTTTGTTTTGGTGATATCTCAAAAGAGTTTGATAATGGGTAATGTCGCGTCAAAAACCAGGTCATTTGGTCAAATCTTAGAAAAACCTTTTGTATGCTCTAGAGGCCACATTTTCAGTCCAATACTCATGAAACTTGGTCGGAGTGTTTGTCTTAGTGATATCTAAAAAGTGTTTAATAATGGGTAATGTCTGACCAAAAACTAGGTCACTAGGCCAAATCTTAGAAAAACCTTGTGTATGCTGTAGAGGCCACATTTTTAGTCCGAAACTCTTAAACATTGGTCAGAATGTTTGTCTTGATAATATCTTGAAAGAGGTCGAAAATGGGTAATGTTGGATCAAAAACTAGGTCACTAGGTCAAATCTTCGAAAACCTTGTTTACTTTCTAGAGGCCTCATTTTTAATGCAATACTCATGATACTTGGTCAGAATGTTGGTCTTGCACCAGTTTGCAAGTGGGTCATTTCGGGTCAATAACTCATGATGAAAATCTTGGTAGAATGTTTGTCATAATATCTCAAAAGAGATTGAAAATGGGTCATGTTTGGTCAAATGACTTAGGTGAGCGATTTCAGGGCCATCATGGCCTTCTTGTTTACAGATACAAACATTTTACAGTTTAAACAGTAAATAGATTGTACCAGTGTTACTTACTAGTTAGGAACCACCAGAGCTGTGGAGGAACTGTATTTTGTACTTCGAATTCTTACCCTAACAGTGATTGTGTGAGTACGTCTACTGAGCTAGTCGAGGAGCCCGCCAAACACTCGTTACACAAACACTTTGCTTTTTTTGGTTTTTGATAGTTGGACTGTTTCTCGTTAATTTTTTAGCTCAGATTAAGATTTTCGTTTTCAGCCTCCATGGATTGCTATCTGTCTGCTTATCGACTATGTTTTCGGGACACGTCAGTTTTCTCGGTTTATCCATTAAGCTTACATAAATCATAGCAATCCGTTGGGATTGAACAATGCGATTGCGCAGTAAAACTATACAGATAGATATGTATTGGCAAAACAAATTATACATACAACATTAAGTTTAAATTGTATAAAGCCGAAATAAAGCGTCTGTGACCCGTTCTGCACTGTAAGCCTTTGGAATTGCTTTTGCAAATCAGTAGATAGCTGCCGGTCTTGCTGTCTTGCTGTGTTATCTTAAATCTATACGCTTGATGATGTTTTGTGACGGTATATAACAAAGGAATAGCTATTTTTTGTTTGTTTTCTATTTCTTGGCTAAATATTTCTGTCTGTCGGGATTTATTTGGTAATCTGAATAATACAGCGTTCTCATAAAGGCTGGTAGATTATGAGATGACGGTATGAAAGAACTTGTTTCTAGTCGTGCTCTGTGAAAGAGGGATTAATGCATCTGTAAAAAGTGTCGACCCAGGTCAGCCTGCGCGGACTGCGCAGGCTGAAATGGGTCGAAACTTTTGCTTTTGTGAATTGTCTGCATGTCAAAGGACCATTTTACATCACGATTCAGTCGGTTGCTAGACAAAATGGATTTTACGGATCCATAATATGTGATGACTTGCTAAGTATAATGCCTCACGGTGATGCATTAAACCTCTTTATGCCAGAGCATGACTCACTTTTTTTTTTACTTTCCCCTATGCACACTGTAGGTTGATTTACTCCATAAATCTGCCATATATATCGTAGCTAGAGGATTCAGGTGCTAGTATATTCGTGAAAGCGCTATGATAAAACGCGAGTGCTTCCGAAATTCAATTCAAAAGGATTGTTCTTGCACTACGTGTAAGTATTTCAACGCCTTTTTTTCAGACCTGGAAATACATTTTACTGCAAATACCTCGTATTTCCATCAGTAAAACTCTTTAAGTTAAAGACGCATTTTAGACCTACCACCGGGACCACGCGTAAACAAAAATTAAAACATCATGTATAAAGTACAATCACCCGAAACCATCTGTACCAACAGAGGCACATTTGATTGTGATGCAGTGTCTAATAAATATTAAGGCTTTCATCGCTTATTTTTCTTTTCCCGTTATGGGTTAGTTAGCGATTTGGATACCTTAATGGCACTGTGTAGGTTCAAATAATATCGCGCTATCTCGCGAGACTTGTTCATTTTCTTACCATATATGCACAAGAGTGCTCAAAGAGATATAACTCTATCGGACTTGCGATAATAAGTATTGTAAAACATGTTTTCTCTTCCAGTTTCAAATCAAATTACAGGTTGTGTAGATGTATGATCAGGATGCATATTCTGTACAGTCTGATACTGTTCTACGCCTTCCTTATGTAAAACTACAAATGTACGTAGGAGCGCTGAATGATAAGTTGTGAGTCTTGTATTGAAGATAAGCAAAGATATCCTTTTCATCTCTACCATTCACTGAATATTTAAGGCTGTGTACCAGAAAACTGGTGTCATTTGGTCAGTTTATGTCGAAGAGGTAGCACTTTAAAGTAAAACAAGGCAAATGACTTTTTCAAAATGGACACAATCGCCGAAAGTGCAAGTCCGTGATTGCCGTGGCTGCCACAAACGATTGTGGCTTTGAATGGACTGAGTATTCACCTTATTCGCCTGATATTGCTTCATTAGACTTTCATCTGTTTTCATAATTGAAAAAGACCAGTTACGGTACGCACTTTCGGTCGTTGTCCGCACATGTCATATTCTTCGAAGATTCGACCTGTCTGCTATGACGCATCACTATCCCATGTACATGTGAAAAGAGGGGCTTATACCGAAGCTATTACCCAAGCCTGTAGGGGCTGTTTTAACAAATGGCCGGTGCATAAGTTACATGCTAGCTGATCATAGCTGAATGAATCGTACCAGATAGCGTTTTATTGAGTAAACATTTATTTTATTTTGAAATTCAAAGTAACGGTTGTCGTTTTGAAAAGTAGTCCGGTTCTGCACACAGAATGCCCAAATCAGATAGATGTGTATTTGAAGAATGCCATGTAGCGGAAGATAATGCACTTTCGGTCAGATGATGATGTCATACATGTAGTAGAGGTTGATTGTATGGTGTTTAACGCCGTTTTCAACATTATTTCAGTTATGTCAAGGCGGCCAGTACACCTATCCATGCTTTCTTGAAGTTTCTTTTACCAGTACTCCGCACAATAATCTTTCCAAGCCACCGGCTGCTTTTCAACATACTGACTATCGTCGAAACAATGAACAGCGGCATGCAGTGGAGGACTTTCTGAACGGTCAAGAAAGGGACTTCTTAAAAAGTGGCATTGATACCGCTAAACATTGCTTGCAAGAGAAAGTGAGGGAGATCTTATTGAAAAACAATACAATATGTTCGCCAAAAGTCAAACCCTTACATATGAGGCTCAGAATTTATCAATCAGGCTTTGTATGCCGCAAAGGGCAATAACATGACTAACATTCCACTGTCAATAAAAAAAGTTTGATGTTCTTTTTCTATATTTTCAATGAATTGTTACAATCCTTGAATGAGTCTCTTTCCCATAAATTCTTCTGTGTTATTTTTTTGTTTGCTATGCTGGGAAATAAGAAACAAAAAAAAAAAATATCTTTAAAAAGGATAGATGTCGTAAATTTGCCAACAGATAGGTTGGGGCCCCTTAGAATAAACATGTCTACATTTTTTACCAATCACAAATTTCTTTTTATTCATTTGTTATCAGTACCAAAAAGTAGGTCAATAGCCAGCACATTCAGCTACGCCGAAAAAAATAAAATAAGATAATCAATAAATGTTTTCTAGCCTATAACCAGAATGTTTGAGTTTGATTCAATGGAAAGATATACAGCTAAAATTTAGTCTCCACAGACCCATTTATTAAGGCAGTAAGTATAACATAGTCAAAAATGCAGTCTTTATGGTTCCAATGATTTACGTTTATGGCATTTAATCCTTGGACTGCTAGGCGCGACTCATTGATCTTTTGCGGACAGTGTAGATTAAGATCAGACTGCACAGAACGTGCAGTCTGATCTTGGATCTACACTGCCCGATACGATGAGTCTTTTACAACAACAAGCGCATTGTAATCGCAATGTTTCGGACTATAATATTGCTGGAAATTTTTATTCTATTCATTTAGCAGTTTAAGCTTTACCCTTTCACAGACAACAACAGTTTTATATCTTTTTTCCGCATCTAAAGATACCAACTCAAGAGACAAATGACCGGACGTTTTCTTGCTGATAGCATAGATCAAGCAGCGGACAATGTGGGAGCAAGATTTGAATGCATGTCCTTTGCAATCCAATCATTGTCTACGCCATACGGCATATTTACCGATGTCCGTATTTGGTATAAAGAGGCTAACTGTAAGGAACTATCGTAAAGTGACAACGGAAGGCAATTTGTTCTTATATTGCAATACGTACATAGTGTTTTATTGCCCCACCACATACATAAAGCCCAAAACCTGGTTGGAAAATGCTTTTTATTGTATGTGTGATATATAACTGGGGTATAGATGTGACATTTTTATCTGTCGTAATGACTGGGGTTTACTTATAACTCGTGTGTAGGTGGACCTTAACAATCGGTAACTAGTACTGCATAATTGTACAATGAAATAACTGTTACGGGATATTTTTGAAATTGCAATACTGTTTTAGGCAGAAGTTGTACAGACAAACATATTAGTAGTAGAAGTAGTAGTTGTTGTTGTTGTGTCAAAATTATTTTTCGCTTCAAATTAAGATGTAGTAATTTCAAACAGGAAAAATTATTTTAAAGAGACGCACCATTGTTTACTGCAAATCTTGGTATGGAGTTTCTGAATAAAAATTTAGGCAAAATCATCAAATTCGTTGACTGCGCATATTTTGAATAAAGGTGTATTTTATTTTGAAATTCACTGCATTGATTGACATCTTTAACAGTAGTCCGGTTCTGTACCCAAAATGCTCAGATAAGAAAGGTCGGTATTTGAAAATGTCGCCTAGCGAGAGGATAGTGCCCAGAATGCTCAAATCGATAGGTCGGTATTTAAGGAAAATGTCACGTAACGGAAGATAATTTATCACATTGCCTCCCTTGTTTTCAGTGTAACATACCCATCACGAATTTGCTTATCTTATACACAGTTAATATCATAGTTGTGTGATGTCATTTTTCCTTCGTACTTCATGGAAGTGGGTGGGTTTTATGGATATTACTGCACGTGCATCTATAGGTGGTTTGCATCTTCCGATCAATAATTTGTGAAATATCGTTATGTGATAAAAAGACTCTGACATTCGTTGGCGTTTGAGATAAAAGTTCATTAAACTCGTCAAAGGTTCGCTTGATAACATTTTCCCTCGACTCATTTAATAAAATTTTATCTCAAATGCCAATTCATGTCAGATCCTATATGTTTTAACTAGCTCTCGGACTGTCTGACATATTGATTTATCTCAGCCTTTCAAATGTTTAAACTTGGAAGTCGGAATTAAAACTTTCATTACTGAGTAAATCGAATATTCCCTTAATTCTGTTTTAAGATAACCATGTATTATTCTGTATTTGGCTAAGATTGTCATGACCGACAATGATTTTTCTGACTGCGACCAATTTATCAAACTGGGTAAGAAATTTATTCTTTATCGATAAGGCCTATCTTTGTTCATATATGATGTCACAATTTAAATTTCCAAGTCTCGCCTTATCTCATGAAGTCTCGAACTGGTCAGAAACCAGACTTGTAGCCATTAGTTGTTATCTGTTGTAGATACGGAGATCAACGGTTTAGATGTGCTTGTACCGAACGAAAGGAAAACCGATATGTTATCTGGGAGAAGGTGTCAATAAAAGGTTGATAAAATCAGTGTTTCAGATCTGTCTGCTGATTGTTAATCGAAGACACCGGTGAAAATACAAGCGTTTATTAGGAAACGGTTGATCAGTCATTCAAAGAACGCGGTGTTTATAATCAAGCGTACATCTTTTAAAGTACTGGGGATTGTTGTTAGATCGTTTGCAGACAGTTTTGAACAAGACCATGGTCTTAATTCAGCAACTATCCTTAATCTCATTTTAAGTCTAGTTCTATATTTAGAAAGTAAATAGAGGATATTTGTTTTTTTCGGTGAAAGATCGAAATTTATTTCATCGAGTGAACACCATCGGTAATATTTTCACGAGTGGCGCAGCCACGAGTGAAAATATTACCGATGGTGTTCACGAGATGAAATAAATTTCGATCTTTCACCGAAAAAAACAAATATTCTATTTATTTCATGCTTTTAACCCTTTCTGGGAGGAGCTTTATCAAAATCCACTACAGTTCTTTTCCGTTATTCCCCGTGGCGTACCCCTCCCGCATAGCAACGCATTACAATATTACGTCAAGCACGAGAAATGTAAGATAAATGACGTCATATTTCCATCTGGTTGTGAGGCACGCGCAATTTACCTAGGCAACAAGAACATGAAAATTGGTATTTTTACTGGTCGTACCAGTGTAATATTTAGAGGTTATTACACGGCTGATGAGGGCCGGAAAGCGATATCGGCCCGCCACCTTGATATCTGCCCCGAGGGCTTTAGCCCGAGGGCAGATTTCGAGGTGGAGGGCCGATATCACTCTCCGACCCTCATCAGCCATGTAATAACCTGTTTATTACAGTCATCGATCATTTGCTCGATTGCTTCGTTTTCTTACATGTTTAAACACTTAAAACAGAGAAATCCTTGTCTTTATACGACACAACTTTTTTTCCGAGGGTAAACGTCACGTTCATGACGTAATCATGCATCATTCATCATCACTATCGAAGCTGCATATACAGTATAAGGACGTTTTAAATAAACAGTTTTTCATACTTATTAATAGTTTAAAAGATGCCAGTATGTGTGTTTTATTAGGCCAAATATTCAATTTAGTATGTAACGTGTTATAAATGACAAACAGGAATAAATAGGATAGATGGTTGGTACTTTGGATTGTGAAACTTAATCAGTCTCGGTTTCCCCGGCTCAACGGATAAAATTCGTGGAAATACTAGCCTATAGACACCACGCCTTGCCTGATAAATTTTCCCAATCTAAGACAACAACAATCTATTCTTTATTCATCGTGTCTTTGCTGGTTTTGCGATTCAGTTATTGTCAGTAGTTCTGAAGAAATGTACTCTAGCGACTGACGGACTGATTCAGCCATTTTTTTTTTTCAAAATGGATGTTTTAAGAACGTAAGTTTACGAGCGAGCGAGTGTTCTGTTGCTATAGATTTAGAACAAATATCTTGTCAACGGGCAGGATATCAGATATCAGCCCGTTGCCCCGTCATATCTGCCCTCGCGTGACACTAATATTACACCATTTTCGGTAGAAAATGTTACTATTATATAGTAACAGAATGTAATAACGAAAAATATTTTCACTGCTATTTCTCGATATCCTACCGGAAAGCATGAAATAACACATTTTCTTATTGGCGAAACCGAATAGGCTAAACTGTTTGGTTTAGCCAGTAACAAGTTGTGCTAAACTCACTTCAGAAAATTCTAAAAACTTAGAATAAGAATGCTCTAAAGAAAAGTTGGTGAAGAAGGACCAAGGCCCACTTCAGTGAAAAAAAAAACTTACGTCTCTCATTTTGCTCAAACCCGCTCACGGACTACATACTGTTTCTGTTTTAATTGAGATCGTTATTTGAAACGCATTTCAATAACGTTAAAAGACTTTAGTTGTCTATGCCGTCCACAAAAGCTAAAATTATTGAATTAAAATAATTTTCCATGAAAGATTCTGCACAAATATAGGGTCCGCACAGGTGACTGCTTTACATTGATGATAGGGTGAACATCATAACACGCAATGTCCGTTGCCATTTTCCTGACGAAAGCGGGGTCCTTCCTGTTTATTTCCTAGAAATTTGTACCAAAAACCTTCACAATTTGTACCGAAAAACCTTCATAATTTGTACCCCAAAACCTTCACATTTTTTACCCCAAAACCTTCACAATTTGTACCCCAAAACCTCCACAATTTGTAACCAAAAACCTTCACAAACAGATTGACTTTGAACCTTTTACCACATGTCCAAACCTGTCTACTCTGAAAGCATTTGCAGACGACAAATGTGATTCAAGTGATGGAATATGTCTTTGAAAATGTAGAGAATATTGTGGGAAAAGGAGACAATGCTGGAAAAGTGGCCCCTACTTGTTGAAGACATTTTATTCGCTTTTCTGTATAAGGGTGGTGCATGTGAGATCAGACGACCTGGGTAATGGATTGTCGGCAGGCAGAAGCAATACGTAGAGTATTTTGTGTAACTTGTACTTCGTATGCGGCCGAGTTCGGATGCTCAATCGGTAACATACAAGCTTGAAACCAAGGTCGTTGTTGGTTCGAATCCCAGGCCGGCCACCGGGAGTTAGAGATAGTCATTGTGACAGGACCCATTCTTTTGTTACCGCTGATCATTGTTTCGAAAATTTTTACGAGGGAAAGTCGCCTGTGGACGCGGAAGAATAGTGCACAGAGTACTGGTACGAACAGTCTACGAACGTCCCGATCAACCCACGAAGTATAAAACGTCGGGTTACATTTCGGACTGTGTGATACGTAACCCTTACCGTGGGCCGACTTGTTAGACGAGTGCTTCATTCAGAATTTCATCCCAGTCATTTCTTAACAAATTTCTATATCTTTAAGCATATATATTACAAACCATTTCATTTCCTATTCTTTTAAACTTGAATTACTGTTTGGACCGTTTGAGCACGGTACGCTAACATCCTTATACCATTTTGGTTCCCTTAGTGTAAGCAACCACTAGTTTAATCAGTTGTGATGGTCAAGCTGGAGGTTTCTTTAGCCATTAAATATGTGTATTCAATGGAAATCTTCACCAATAACACTCCACACCCGTCTGAATTTATGTATTTTTTCAGCTACTTTTTCTCTAAAATTAACTTTCATTGTCAGTAATTTGTAATGATATGATCATGAAATAATGCAGAGTTAAATATACATATGGTAAATATTGTTTGTGTAACATCCTTAGGAGTAGTTCAGGAGACAGTTCAAGAGCAAGCTTTATTTGCAAAGACAGTAAACGTTAAACAATTTTTATTGCAGAAAATCATCGTGCACCATAAGAGGACTGATTGATAAGTTGTCAGTTTCATATGTAAGGTTTTGACACTTGGCGGACATATTTTTTTTTTTTTTTATCATAATCTACTTTAGTATCTATAAGCTAGCGATGTTTAAGGGCTTTAATGCAATTCTTAAAAAAGGTCATTTTCTTGACCGTTCAGAAAGCCATCCACTACATGTATGACGTCAACATGGGACCGAAAGTGGGTACTAGAAATTGCCTCTTTCAATTTTGGAAATAGATGAAAGTCTGATGGAACGAGATCAGGCGAATGAGGCTGTGCCCATAAATTCAAAGCCACAGTTATTAATGGCAACTATGGCAATAACAGACTTGTAAGCAGGGGCATTGTCCTGATGGAACAACACACCTTTACTGCGTTTTCTGCGGCGCTTGTGTTTAATGATGCATACTATATGCCATTGACTGTCTGCCCTTTTCTAGATTGTCAGCATCACAGAAAACCGAGGACATAACCTTTCCAGCTGGTTGAGCGCTCTTTGGCCGACGACGGTGAACCACGGTGCTTTCATTGTTTAAACTGTTTGTTGGCCTCTGGGGTAAAACGATAAATCCACGTTTCATCCATAGTCACAAACGTCTCCAGAAAGTTAGCAGGATTAGCTCGCGAACACAGTCCACCTGGTGTGCTTCTGATCAACTGTCGAAGGTCTTGTCTTGGACCCAGTGGGCTGAGAGCTTTCTCATTACAAGATCTTCTGTTAAATCTCATCCGTACTGACTATATTTATCTCTCTATCTCGCCTTTCAGCCATAACAATATCATGAACTTTATTAACGATTTCTGGGGTTGCAACAGTGACAGACCTTCCAGGATGAGCGTCGTCCTCTTGGCTGTGCATATCACGGATTAACTCGGTCAACCACCTGTCTACTGTGACATATGAAGGGGAATCATTGCCTAGTGTTGCTAGCATATCAGCATATCAGTATGGATATCCGCAGGTGCTAGATCTTTTTCATGCAAAAATTGAATCACTGTTTATTCGGCGATTTTGTCCATTTTGCAAAAGTCATTTGTCTTGTTTACTTTACAGTGCTACCTCTTTGGCATAAAGTGACCAAACGGCACGAGTCTTCGGGTACACAGCCTTAAATAGTCAGGAAGTAGTTGGGCTCAAAAAAGGACATCCCAGCTTAACTCTTTCAATAGCAGGCTCGAAATTTCTCAATCAGCCCTCGTAATAAAGCTTGTCTAGACATAGAAGGTGGTCATTCTAATGAGAAATGTATGTTTCCTTGTGTCTTAAAAAGACATCAAAACATGATTAGGTCCAAAACTGACCATGTTTAGCCTGCCATTGATTGACATTTTTATATAGTTAAATCCCTTGATACACAAAAATATGGGCTTTAATCTGTCAAAAAGGGCAAAAATGGGTTCAAAGCATCTCTGTGATATATGATACCTAGCAAGTCATTTTATAACTATGGATCAGTAAAATCCATTTTGTATAGCAACTGACCTAGTCGTGAGGTACACTAGAATGGTTAATTTTTTTTTTCAAAATAAATTAATATAGTTACATATATTATCGTTTGTTGTCATTCTGAAAACAAATACACGGGATTAAAACGAGCCATCCCTTCGTCAGGTAAGCAAATTATGAAGTGTCGAAACTCATACATTGTAACGGTAAAAGGATAACCTAATGGTCGTTCTAGGCAACTACTGGACGTTTACTTTTGCCAAAAAAATCATTAAAATGCATTGTTACTTACCTAAAGTTGTTTAAATCCATGTTTAAATAAAAACACGTCGAATGTCTATCGCAGTGACATCACCAAGTTCATGCACCAAACTGCACGTTTTTACCAAAGTTTCAGTGACGTCAGTTCTTAGTGACGTCAGTTTTTCTTTTAATTTTGGCACTCAGAATGGAAATAGGCTAATATTTCGTCAGCGTACTGAATTCGTGAGACTATAAAACAGGGAAATTTCGCTGAATACACGTTGGAATGGTAAAACTTTGCAGTGTAATAAATTCGTTGTACACTCAAGTGGAAGACGAGGTTGCGACAAGATTCTTCACAGCCGTGAACAAGTTTCATAGTCCCCTGCCACCTGACCGTACAACTAAAAATGTACTTTAAATATAGATGTACTTTCCATTCAGAACGTGTCCTTGTGGTTGTTATTTTCATTCCCTTACACTATTTTATAATGCCTGTTAGGACAGTGTTATAAATAATCCCTGGTGTAATCTTCATAAATGCTTTAAGAAGCGTTTCACTGGTTAGATCAACAAAACTGGCTATTTATTTTAAGAAATATTCCAGAATTGTGAAATCCCATTCCACAACAATGCGTAACATCCGTTAAATTAAACTCTCTCAGCGCCAAATATATTAAGTTAACCCTTAGGCTGCTAAGCACGACTCACTGACCTTTTGCGGACAGTGTAGATCAAGATCAGACTGCACAGAACGTGCAGTCTGATCTTGGATCTGCACTCTCCGATAAGTAGATATTTCTCTCCAAAACACAAATTTGAAATAGCATCATTTGGGTTGATCGGCTTGAAAGTTTTACTTATTTATAGCAGGATAAGGGCTAACACCATTTCAAACGACTGAAAGTACGACCTACTGAAACCCATAACGATTTTTATGAAATAGCCTTCATTAAAACAAGCGAACGGTATAGATCCAAGATCAGACTGCACGTTCTGTGCAGTCTGATCTTGATCTATGCCGTCCGCAAGAGCTTGGTGTTTTCGCCCATAACGCTGAAAGGGTTAAATCAGGTTGAATGACTTCAATTGGAGCCTTGTACTTTTGACCGTTTATCTAAATAAGGTTAAAGAAGCGCTAAAGATACTAGGACAAGTTATCTAACATAATCATCTAGACACCAAATCCAGGAAAAGTTCAAAAGTTAACCCCTTCACTGCAATAGAAAGAAAAAAAGAACAGCGAATGTGTGTGCCAACGCTCGGCTGCAGTTGCTTTTAGAAATAGATTGAGTTTCAGTGAAAATTCTTGGTTGAAAAAGGGGCATAACTATATCAAAAATAGTTTGATGAATACTTGTCCCTAGTTTACGGGTTCCCCTTTTGAAAGTAGTCCACGTTTGAAGTAATTATCTTCAGTATTGACATAGATATTATAAAATGTCAAAGGTTTTGCACGACGACGCAGATACCGACAGGGCTATGACAATACCTTGACATTTTCTTCAAAAACAGTCTAGATGAATGGCATTTTTTGTTGTTGAAGATCTTGTATAAATCCCTGGTGTTGTAACAATTAGTTTAAACATATTTATTTTACATCGATTGAGAAACAAGTTCTTACAACTTATACTAATCTCTCTCGATTCTGCTTCCTGGGAACTACACCAGTGCTCGCGCCGAATGTGTGGGCCAATGACGAGTCCCAAAGTTAACACCCGCTCCCGGTTCTCGAACTCGGGACCTATCGGTCACGAGACCGACGCTCTACCTCTAAACCACGGACACCACACAACAATTAAACATTATTTACTGACTGGATGATATAAATATGATCTTCTCGCTATCTTATCACTTAGATGGTTAACCTCCGTCCCTTAAACAAAAAAAAGTCTTTAAGCTTTAAAAAGTGTACAACATATTTAGACAACCCATCATAAGTAATCTTAGAAAATATTTGTTCAGAGAAAAACTATGTTCAAAATTTGATAGAAAATATAGAGTATGAAAAAAAATGATCATAATTATGTAGCTACAACGTACTGCTCTTGATCAAACCTATCCGCAAAAGCAAGTTAAGCCGGTTAACCGTATGGAAAGCGGCTGTCCAAAGATCCATAAGGAAGGAGGTCGCTCAGTTAAGCCAGAATGAAATTAACGTATGCCAAACAGTTGCTTTCCAGAACCTTTATTAATTTTATTCATTAATATTTCATTGGTTAAAGTGACAATAAAGCCCAAAAGTAAACAAAGCGGGTGTTTAAATGCATTTACATTTATATCATACCATTTAACAGTATGGAAACTATTGTGAAGATGATAATCTGTCGTTGCACTGTCAGTCCAAGTGTTAGTTTCTGAAAGAGAAATAAATTTCAAAAGTAGGTTAAAACCTGCCAGGTAGCTGTGTCTTTTGTTTACTTTTTGCCTGATTTTAAAATTCTTTTTTCTGCCAGCGACTAACACATGGCTCGACCACACGAGAACAGACTGTCATCTCCACAATATTTTCGATACTTTTAAACGGTATGATTTAAATGTATTATGACACCTGCTTTGATATTTTGGCCTCTACTGGGCCTTTAAAGAAGTTGGTCAAAACCCGTTTGACACAGCTTTCGTCCCAAATGATAAAGAAAAAAAGAAAAGCCGCAATCAGCGCACTTGTTAGAGACTTTTGCTCATGTAAGTTTTGAATTGCTAAATTAATCAACCGAACAGGGCAGTTAGAGTCAGTAAAAAGACACAATAAAAATGCACATTCATGCAAACTGTGACCAAAATATCTGACGATTTCGACCATGTTCTTTTCAGTCTCGATCATCTTCGGTCTGCAATAACATTCAATATGGACCCTGCAAAGGTTTTTAGTTTAATGATTTTGCCGAGAAAAAGTACTAGACAAGGTCAATAAGTGTATACGAGAGGCAAATGCTCGCTGGTACACAAACACGTCAATATATGAGCTATACTCTGGCAAAAGAAGGTTCGTGCATCTCCGTGATGAACTATACCAGGCAAGGTATCACAATATTACATGGATCCATAAATCCATTTTGTTATACCATCTTATTCCTGAAATAGAATGGTGCTGTTACAATGAAAATTGACCAAAAGCAAAAAGTTTCGACACAGGTCAGCCTGTGCGTACTGCGCAGGCTGACCTGAGTCGATACTTTTTGCAGATGCATTAAACCTCCTTTTCACCAGAGCTTGGTTTATGTATGTCTAGACAGTCTACTCATTAGTGTTGCAAGCCTGTTACCAGGACATGATATAAAATTGGTTTCCCAATTATGACGAGATAAATAGAGTCGTCCTTTCACCATATTATCTGTACGCAAAATAGCTCTTGAATCCTGCTTTTTAATTTTTTTAAAGGCAATTGATGGTAAACAAAAGAAGAGGAAGAGAATTAAGAAAGCAGTACCACGTTTCGCCTGTTCCAAATTTTTCAACATCGCGCAATTACGTGTTTTGCGATGTGGACGTTACACCTTGGTTGTTACGTAAGTTTTTGAAAATATATGAACGTCATGACGCTATGAATTCCTCAGGGAATGAATGAAACACCATGAAAAACAACGCTCTATTGTTCGATACTTCGGCTATTACCTTTTTCCAGAGTTCTAAGAGCGTGCATTACTTCAACCATATTGTTTTACAAGCTTCTTGTAAAACAATATGGTTGAAGTAATGCCCGCTTAAAACACGTTTTAGAGGAAAAAGTATTCCGAACTTTTGAAAAAGGCAATAGCCTAGATATAGAACAATACTCACTTAGTGTTGTTTATGGACGTTATTTTGAAGACGTGGTCATAATTATCTGTATAGAGCGAAACAAAATGACATCAATGCCTCCTAGACTTATCAGTTGTCAAGCAAAAGTAAAGATTGTGCGTATGTTTGTGTGTGTCCCATTCACACCATGAAATCTTTATCGAGCAACAATTCTTGATACTACAGTGGCAAAGTTTTGTAAAAACATAAAGCTGAAAAATTCAAAGGAAATATCATAAACAGCTTTTTTTAACTGTATGAAACAAAAACGGTTTGGAAATGGAACAACTGTTTGTAATATTCAAAATTGCTCATATTGCGACACTGGATTTCAAAGTCTGTCCTCTACAAGGATGTTAAAGTTCACGACTAAGTGATAATTGCTTAAATTGGTCTCGAAAGAGAAAAGGAATTAAAACGTTGCACATTTTTTGTTGTGGTTGTTGCTATTGTTGTGACACCAACTAACAGGTAATATTATACTAGCATTTTTCTTTTTTCCACAATGTTTTTCAAAAGCCTTCTTCATCAGGGTCTTTGAAAGTGGTAAAGGGTTAAAAGCTTGCATATTTTTTTAGTTTTTATTGTTGTTACAACAGGTTCTGACAGCCAATTTTTCATCGATTCCCTGGCGAAGTAGCGTACACTTTTTGTGTTTTGTTCTGATTCTTCTTTATGGATATCCAGTGGCTTTTACTCCAAATAACCCTTTATAATCCTAAATTACTTTCCCCATTGGAAAAAACAGTAAACTATTTATTCCAAGTTGTCTCTTTTAGAACACAGCCTTATTCGAGATACTCTTGATTCACGGAGAGAGTGTCAAGGCAGGGGCGTAGCGAAGCGGACACCCGGAAGCCCAGGCTTCAAAACCAACCATAAAAGCATCAGATAAACGAAATGCATCTTCTCAAATAGGAAAATAGACAAAATCATCTCAATTTGAAAACTAACTTTAACAGAGAATGGAAACTATATAGCGGACAATGTAGATCAAAGATGAGACTGCACGTTCTATGCAGCCTGATCATTGATCTACATTGTATGCGAAATACGGTCTGATCTTACCGGTAATTTATCTTGTCTAAAATTTGAAAAAAGTTGTGCTTGACTCTTTAAGGTGGTAACATCTATTTTGATGGAAGCAAAACGCTCAAAGAAAGAAAGAAAGCAAATTAAGAATAATTTGGGCTTCATCTTTAATACATTCCTAGCCATGCACCTGCATAGGGAAAAGTGTTTTTCACGGCATGGAAGATGTTCGTTCCTAATCCATCAAAGTATAAGCATCATATGACATATTCCATTTTATGGCATCCTCTTGTGGCAAACCATATGGAAATAAGCTGGCAAGATAATGTAATATAAGGTCTTTTGTATCGGTTCTGTTTATGAAATAATCTAATCAAGTTGACTAACGCTCACATAACAACTTACGAAGAGCAAATTAACCTTGTATGAAGTTCTACAATGTCATCGACGGATTTATTATGGGACACCCACGTGTGTGCTTGTTCATCTCCACCAGTACCAAAAATAACTGTGGTGTCAATTCTTGACAAAGTAGGTCAAGATCAGACGGGGAGCACCATCTGGTTTCGTTTCATCACTCTTTTTCCTTTCCATCAGTACTCTTTCCCCTTTCTTCCTTGTGTTTTGTATAAAAACAGTTGTTCTTGCCATTGTTAAAAAAAAAAAAAACTGAAATTGTATTGTAAGGGGAGGGCCGATTTTAAGATGGTAGAACTTGTGGTCTAACCACATTTCAACTCATGTGAAATAAAATATATTTAAACTAACAGAACACGCGAATATAGAAATGCAGACACCCCCAATTACCTTGGCTAGCGCTAGCATAAGAATTTTTTAAGCAAATTGAAACAGTGTTGTTATTTTTTACAGTTTCATTTGAAGAATTTATTTTGAGACAGCAATTCTTCTTTTTAGCACAGTCGATGTAAAAAGCCATGCTCTAGCAAAACAGGGCTTAATACAACTCTGTGGTGCCAAGCAAGTCATCACACGATCATGGGTCCATAAAATCATTTTTGTCTCAAAGCAAACTGAATATAGAAGTAAACTCGTCCTTTGAGCTGAAGAAAATTTACCAAAAGCAAAAGGTTTCGATCTAGCTCAGCCCGCGCAGACTGCATAGGCTGACCTCGGTCGAAACTTTTTGCAGATGCATTGATCCCCCTTCTAATTCATGGCTCCCTTATAGTTGCTTCTGTGGACAGAGTAGATCAGGACCAGACTCCACCAAACAGGCAAAAATAGACATGTTGACACGTCCAGTTACCTTACCTAGGGCCAGCATAAGAATTCATTGGAGCAATTAACCTTTTACGAAATTCATAATGTCATCGGAGGTACACCCGCCTGTTCATTTTGTTAATCCCGTCGGTGCAAAAAACAACTGATCCAATTGCTCTGTGAAATTTGCAAAAGGTATCGACCCATGTTAGCCTGTGCAGTCCACAGTCCGTGTAGGTTAACTTTGGTCGAAACGTTTTGTTTTTTTGGTCGATTTTCTGTATGTTCAAGGACCAGTCCACCCCATGACTCAGTCGGTTGTTATGGATCTATAATTATGTGATGACTGGCTTGGTACGATACATCACGGAGATGCAATAAACCTCCATTTGCCAGACCATGGCTCATTTATTTAGAGCAATTTAACCTTTCACAAAGTTCTGAAAATGTCAGAAAATGTCAGAAAATGTCTGAAAATGAGATTCTATTTCGGAAGACCCATTTTAACTTGAAATACCGTCGGTGCCAAAAGCAACTGAAAGGGGGGTTAAAGCCGTTTGCAAAAAAAAAAAAACCCGACCATTTGCTGTTGGTCGATTTTCTGCATGTCCAAAGACCAGCCAAACTCATGATTAAGTCGGTTATAATACAACCATGCACATGGAAATTCATTAAACCACTTTTTTGCTAGAGCAGGGCTCAAATGTATTTACAGAGGTTGTTCTTTGAGAACTTCTTGAAACAAATCTATATGCCAACAGGGTTCGTATTCAATCAACCATTCTCTGTATCATTATTAGTCCAAATCTTTTTTTTTTTTTTGTTTTGAAGTATCACGATTTCTGATTGGCTAAACCGTTTGGTTTGCCAATCAGAAATTGCGTCACTTTTACTAAACATTCTAAAGGGTATTCTAAGTCTAAATCTAGTTTTTTTAACAACGTAACGCGATTTCTGAATGGCTGAATTGAGGATTTTAGAGAATTCTCGAGAGTAAGACTAAGAATGCAATCGATGAATATGGGTCTAGTTTTCTATATACTGTATATAGTTGCAAGCAAAGAACTCGTGCACCGTTAGATGATCTTGATCTTAACTGTCAGCAGAAGACAGACTTACGTTGACCAACACTGACTCCAAAAAAAAATCTAGAGATACATTATTGCTCCCAAAGGTTTATGAAATGTTCAAAATTCAGACTTTCATTGTGCAACCAATGCAAGCAAGTTACACTCACATCGAATTAAAGCCGAGCCCCAGGAGCTCAGTCGATAGCGTGCAGGACCTGAGAACAGGGGGTCGTGGATTCGATCCCTGGCTCGGCCAATTTCTTTCCAAGGATTGATGATAGTCATTGCAGAAGGATTCATTCCTCTCCCACCGCTGACCGTTGTCTCGATGATGGTTATGTGGGAAAGCAGCCAGTTGCTTGGAAAGAAAAATGTGCGGAATACTGGTAAGAGAGACTCCAGAAAAGCATGGAAAGGTGCACTGGCCGCCGCGATATAACTGAAATAATGTTGAAAACGGCGTTAAATACCAAACACCAAACACCAAACCACGTCGAATTAGAGTGTTTCACGAGTAAGGTATTGTACAAATTGCATGCCGATATATATACAAATACAACAAAATTTCACACACAACGAAATTATTTGCACGACAAAATAAAAGGTTGCGCGAAATTCAAGCACAAATATCTCAAACACGGCGAAATTATATGTACCGTAAATGAAAGGTTGTACGAAATTACATCCTCAGCGAATTTTCAAATACCACGAAATTCTAAATACGACAAACTATATGCGCCCCTATATAAGATGTTGCGCGATATTCAGTGCTCTCAAATTTACAAGTACACAAATTTTTAAACTCGACGATATATATACTGAACCAAAAAAGAAACTTCCCCTGTGTTTAAGTGCAGATATACACAAATATGAAAATCAGGATTAAACTAGATTTATATGCATTGAAAGAGTATTTTATTGCGACTTTGTGTGAAAAAAATTATTGCTGAGGGTTTATCCAAAAATAGTGAAATGGTAGTTAAAATGCGGAAGGGGTCGCTCACCAAAATCACAAATTAATACCGGGTATGACCACCTTCAGCATGAAGGACTGCCTGGCATCGTTGGCGCATAGAACGGATAAGTGTATTGATTTCGGCTTGTGGGATGTTGTTCCATTCCTGAATTAAGGCTTGTCTTAGCTGAATGACGTTTGACGGTGGAATAGGGCGACGTCTAACACGCTGGTCCAAATTATCCCAAATGTGTTCAATGGGATTCAGATCAGGGCTTTTGGCAGGCCAGTCATTAATAAATGCAATGTTATTCGCCCTGAGGAAATTCACATTGTCCCTAGCTGTATGGCTTGTGGCATTATCATGCTGAAAAAGAGTGATATTGGCATTATTTTGAAACAGTGGGACAACGTGCCTCGCAAGAATTTCATCTCGGTAGCGTTGGGCATTCAAATTCCCTTCGATAACGACGAGATTAGTGCGAAAGCCATGTGCAATGCCCGCCCAGACCAAGACAGAACCCCCACCCCCAAAACGATCTCGTTCAAGTACGCAACAGTCGGCATAACGTTCATTTCTCCTACGGTATACTCGAACCCTGCCATCACCTCGATGAATGGAAAACCTGGACTCGTCAGAGAAAAGAACGCTATTCCACTGTTGTCTAAGCCAGCGTTGGTGTGTACGTGCCCAATTAACACGATTTACGCGGTGACGTCGCGTCAAAACACAACCAACGTATGGACGACGTGCACGTAACCCACCCTCGCGCAAGCGATTGCGCACAGTTTGGGCAGATATACGGTTGTTATGTGTACCAGGGGTGTTAGCAGCAGTGGCTGTGGCAGTTTGAAAGCGATTGCGCAGGTGGGTGTTCCGAATATAGCAGTCTTGGCAGCGCGTCGTGACGCGAGGACGTCCACTACGTGGTCGACCTTCCGTACGCCCTGTTGCTTGAAAACGTTGCCTAAGGTGTCGAATAACACGAGTAGAACATCCATATTCATAGCAACAGCATTCATCGTCATACCAGCATTAAGCATGCCAATGGCACGTTCGCGTAAATTTTGCGGAATTCTAGGCATATCAAAAATAAAGAAAACTAAAAAGAATTTAATTTTTTTCAACGTCTTTTTCTTATTGACATGAAAGTCTATAAAATTAGACTGAAAGGTCTCAAAAATTATACACGAATTATACTGGTCCGTGCATGCACGTGAAAATCGCTTTCAGCGGGTTTCTTCTGCAAAATGCTTTCAATCGAGTTAAAATTTGTTTTATCGGACACATAATCGTTCGCCCGAATATATGTACGTCATCTGATATTTTAATGTTTGTTAATAACATTGCATTTGCACTTAAACACAGGGGAAGTTTCTTTTTTGGTTCAGTATATATGTACCACAAAATCAAATGTTGCACAAAGTACATTCTCAGCGAATTAACAAGTACAATGAAATCTCACACACGACGAAATTATATGCATCGCAAAATACGATGTTAGCGAAGTTACATGCTTTGGATTTGCAAGTACTAGAGTATTTCACAAATAGCTAAATTATATGTATCATAATCAAAATGTTGCACGGAAATGCATGAAACACCATTTTGCAAGAGCATGGCTAAATTATTGGAGCCAAAAAAACTTGTACTTATTTCTTACAGCTTCATCAAGGACACCCATGTGTTTTAACTTTTTTAACCCCGTTGGTGCCAAAAGCTTTTTCCGATTGCTTTTACAAACACTGTAGATTAGTGGAGTTCGTAAGAGCAAGGAAAGTTGAAGTTGTTATGCCGAGCAGGCTACCCTTAGCTGTTATTTCATTGTACGTGTAGTACTTCGATCGATCAATCTGACGCGGCTGTCAGTTGGTATTACATTTAAGACTGTCTACAAATGTAGTTATATACGGTAGTCACAAATAGCGAGGTAGTGGTAAACTAGCTAAAAATGAAAGTAGAATGAGTAGGCTGCAAGCGTGTATGACAGTACTTGATTCCGATCAGACCGATCACAGTAAGCAAATATTATGTAAATCAACTAAAAGGGGATGATCGTCATCATCATCCAAAAGAAGTACAACTGCTACAAAAATATAGTCAGAAAACGGTATGTTTACTCTATTATAGGACTTTACGACACTAATTGAAGTTATCTCCGCAGTGATTAATGAATTATAGATACCGCTAGAGACAGCGAAGGGACACTCATGATAAATTGATTTACGAGTCAGAGATAAAGACGGGCTTGGTCTTAACTCTTCATCAAACGACAAAATTTTGGACTTGTACAAATCCAAAGCATTTCTGAGGACAAATTAAATTTGGTTTAAATAATGGGTGATGTCTTCGGAAGGGTAGAAAACAATGTGGGAAAAAAGGAGAAAATTTTCTCCTTTTCCCCCACAATGTTTTCAAAAGTCTTCTGCTTGAAAAAAAGAGTCGTTGGAACTTAGGAATGTGTGGTAAAGGGTTAATCTTGGGATTTATGTTTACTGTTCTCACGAAAAACATGACTTTTGCTCGGAAAATATGATAAATGAAGTATTAGTGATATTTATGTTCCATATCTCCATAGCCCGTTTTTACCATATATTCCAAATAACGGTCAAATTGATAGTTCCTTGACAAAGAATGTTTCGATCAATCGGATGGCTAGTCTTTGATTTAAGAGATGCGCCATGCTCTGGCAAGAAGGGGTTTAATGCATTTTCGTGACGCATCATACCAAGCAAGTCATTACATAATCATGGACCCATAAAAGTGGTCATAGTGGCTGTGCTACATGCTACTGGAGAACACCAGTTGTCACACATAGAAAAAATAAAAGTCTTACAGCACTGAATCAACAAACTTGACAGTTTCAGCCTCATCCCCCCCACCCCGCCGAGCCCCGGTAGCTCAGTCGGTAGCGTGCAGGACTTGGAAATTGGGGGTCGTGGGTTCGATCCCTGGTTCGGCCAATTTCTTTCCGAGGACAGGATTAATGATAGTCATTGTGACAGGATTCATACTTCTGTCACCGCTGATCACTGTTTCGACGATGGTTATGTGGGAGAGCAGTCAATGGCTTGGAAAGAATATTGTGCGGAGTACTGGTAAAAGAAACTCAAGAAAAGCACGGATAGGTGTACTGGCCGCCGCGATATAACTGAAATAATGTTGAAAACGGCGTTAAACACCATACAATCAATCAGTCAATCACACACACCCCAAAAAAATGTGCACCCAAGAAACTAACTGAACAGTATTGGGGAACAAGCGAGAATAAAGAACTGGTTTGGCGCAGCAGAATCTCGCCGTTAATGACCCTTACGTACTTTTATCACGTGTTTTGTTCTTATTTCAGCATTTACCAGTCCTCCAATCATTTAGCTTGATGGACGGAACGGAACTGTAAGTTGTACCACAAAGATGAGACATAAAGTAAAACTTAAACTGAGGCTAGCAGTGAAGCTTTCCACTTAAGTATCCGTATAAGAGAGATTATGATATTTACAGTAGCTGGCCTGCAACACGCGAAAAGGGGCAATAGGACATTTAAGTAAAGTGTCGTCCCGGATCAGCCTGCGCAGTCCGCGCAGGCTAATCCGAGACGGCACTTTACAACTAAATTATATTTCACTCTTTACGACTAAATTATATGTTGTCCTACAGTAGACTTGCGCAAAACAGAAAATTTACATAAGAACAGAAAGTGTCGTCTCGGATTAATCTGCGCGGCCTGCACAGGCTGATCCGGGATGACACTTTACGCAAGTGTCCGAATGCCCCTTTTCGCGTGTTGCAGGCCGTATAGCATACATAGACCAAGAGGTTTAGATCTTCTTAAGACATTTCATTTCAATCTTTCTCAAAAAGGTTTTGGGCAATGAAGGTGAAAGTGACTGCGCGTTCTTTGGTAATCTACTGTGCACTGTCCAATCCAAAATCACACCCGGTTCTGAAAGCCTTCGCGCGACTCAGACGTTACTTTTTAACATTTAGCATTGTTTCAAACTTTTTTGCACTCCGACAAGCCATTTGGAAACGGACATCAAATCCAGATATTACGGTAAGTAACATGATCGGTTTAGGAGGTCCATCCATTAGACTTATTTCTGACAAGGGTCACCAAGAGCGACCTCTATAGCTTGTTTCTTGGCGTATTTTATCTATTTCAAAAGATAGATTTCCTTCCGTACAGATTTCCTACACGTTCTGTGCACTATGGTCCTGATCTTTGCCATCCGTAAAGTCGCTGGTTTTTTTTTTTTTGGTAAAAGATCGAAATTAATTTCATCGAGTGAACATCATCGGTAATATTTTCTCGTGTGGCGCAGCCACGAGTGAAAATATTAGCGATGATGTTCACGAGATGAAATAAATTTCGATCTTTCACCGAATAAAAAGATATTCTTTTTATGTCCTGCTTCTGACCTCTTTTTTTGTAGGGACTTTCATCAAAATTCGATACAATTGTTCTCGGTAATCCCCCATGGTGTACCTACCCCCACACAACAATGCATTACAATATAACGTAAAGCGCGAGAAATGTAGGGTAAATGCGCGTAAATTACGTCATATTTCCTTCTGGTTGAATGGCACGCGTTGTTTACCTGGGTAACTAGTGCGCGGGAACAACTGTTTCCGCTTCAACTGAAGGGTTACGGAAACATTTACGGTAATTTTCACTGGTCGTAAGCATGAATTGTCAAACCTCCATTATTTCCCGATAAACTACCGAAAAGCATGAAAAAAAAAATCTATACTCGTTTTCAGACAGTTTTTTAACCAATTTTATCTCTTTTTTTGTAATCATTCTTGTATCTTCATGCCAAATTTTGACCCTGACGGTTGCAAGGTTGTACAGACTGCGACCGATAGAAAATGCATTTCATTTTCTTGAAGCCATCAAAAAAAACATTGTTGTCGTTTCGGGTTTAAGACAAATATCGAGATTTTCTGTATCCCTTACACCATTTATCTATCGATAATCTATGTTTCCAAAGCTAACTAAATTGTGAACCAATCTACACACTATCAAGTTTTAACAGCGGTTTTTCTCTCGGGCTATAAGGATGTATCTTTAAGTTGACAATATGACTGAGACCACAAATAGAAGAACGAAACATGTAGAAAAAAACAGTAGAATACACGAATGTGGAGGCTTACCAATCTTCACTGTCTGAAAAAAATACATTCATTGTTCCGTATGACAGGATAAGTGTTATTTGTGTTTGAGTATAATGAGGTCGGGAAATTCCGACAATCTTCGTGAGATTATCATGCTGACCACTTTCTGCCTATTCTGTAAGTGAATTAATTAAATGGTTTACAAGACACTGATAACAAAGCCTCACCAGAGTGAACTAAGAACTACGAAAGACCAGGTGTGGAATCAAGGACCCCTTCAGTATTAATTCTTTACTCGTCAGCACTGGCTGACGGGATTGTACGAAGGAAGATTTCGTCAAATAACGCTGAGCTTGTCAATCTAACTATAGGGGTCATGATACCATGAATGGACTCCCACGAGAGAATAGTATTAATTAAAGTCTGAGACGATACATACACTGCTATCATAAAATTTGACATATTGGTCATTGTTTTACAATATTAAATTATCCATGCACTGTGAAACAAGGGTTTTATGCATCTGCAAAAAGGATCGAACGACATGGGTGTGAGCATGTTGCTGTTTGTAAATTTTCTGCTTGTCGAAAAGACTAATCAACGTCATGATTCGGTAGGTTGTTAAACAGACAGTTAAACAAAATGGATTGAATGGATCCATAATTATGTGATGAGTCGCTTGGTATAATGCATCACAGAGATTCAATACCAGCCAGCCCCCCCCCCCCCCCCCTTTGCCAGAGGATGGCTCAAGTATTATGCAAAAATCTTTTACAGTAAAACTGTGGTCCATTAAGAACCATATCAGATGACTCGTTTATCCATAAACGGACTTCTTTTCACTTGAGTGGTGCCAGTTCGTTTCACCTTTACTGCAACTCTGCAATTTGACAAGTTGTAGCTATACAAATCGGATGAGTGCCTCACTACATGTCTGTAACGGGTTTTGCTTTACTTGAAAAGGGCAACTCATTCGTAAACTCGATTCGTCTTGATGTTATATTGCAGTATTACAGAGGTACACGCTTAACAAATTGTGACAAAGTCGGATAATTCGTTGGTCCCTCGATAATTTTAAATGGCGCCAATTTAATCATCCGCAATTTCACAGCAATTATTGTCCGGAATTTCTACAGGGATTGGAAATGCTTTGCTACTTGGAATGCTTTCCAACAAACTTAGCTTGCTGAATTTCCTCATCCTACAAGGCAGGTTGCATACCGGTATTTTTAAATACCGTTGATTTACGAAAGCCTGGTACAATGTATTTGTTTGTAAAGAAAATTGTCCAGTAAAACCTAGATTTTCTGAGTTCTTATAACAGAATTAGAAATGAGAGCAGCAATCTAACTGAGTGACCCTCTGCGAAAATGCATATAATGTACCAATGGCAAAAGTATCAATTCGGGTCATCCTCCTCAAACTGGGAAGACTGACATAAGTCAATACTTTTTGAAGATGCATTTTGATTTTGAAGACCAGCTTTTCACAGATCATGATTCATATTTACTGTAGAAGAAGATATAGATGTTCTTTACGTTAGAGCATATCTGTGCAATATCACATAGAAAGTGCAGTCGATAGCGTGCAGGACCTGAGACCAGGGTGTCGATGGTTCAGTTTCCCAGTCCAGCCATTTTTCTTTTTTTGTTAGGGTTAATGATAGCCCCATTGCGACAGGGTTCATTCCCCTCTCTCCGCTGATCAATGTCTCGACGATAGTTTTGTGAGAAACTAGCTAGTAGCTTGAATTTAATATTACTATTCAAATTACTGGTGAAAGAAACTCCAGGAAAGCATGGATAGGTACACTGAATGTTGTGATATAACTGATATCATGTTGAAAACGGTGTTAAACAGCATACATTCAATCAATCAATACCCTTTGCGAATGTGAATGTGGCATGAGATTTTTTCTTTTTATCAAACAGTTGTTGTTGGGTCATTGGTTTTCAGGCCATGTCTTGGTGTAGGCTGTTTTCAGACCGTATCTTTGTGTAGGCCGTTTCCAGGCCGTATCTTGGTATAGGCCGTTTTCAAGCTGTATCTAGGTATGGGCCGTTTTCAGGTTAAAACATAGTGTAGGCCGTATCTAAGGGTAGGCAGTTTTCAGGCTGCATGTTGGTGTAGGCCGTTTTTAGGCCGTATCTTGGTTAGGCTGTTTTTAGGCCGTGTCTTGGTGTAGCCATTTTCCAGGCCGTATCTTGGTGTAGGCCGTTTCAAGGCCATGTCTTGGTGTTGACCGTTTTCAGGCCGTATCTTGGTGTAGGCCGTTTTTAGGCCGTATCTTGGAGTAGGCTGTTTAAGGCAGTATCTTAGTGTAAGCCGTTTCAGGCCGTACCTTAGGGTAGGCCGTTTTCAGGCTTTATGTTGATGTTGGCCGTTTTAGGCCGTATCTAGGTGTACGCCGTTTTTAGGCTGTATCTTGGTGTAGGCCGTTTCAGGCTGTATCATTGTGTAGGCCGTTTTCAGGCTATATCTTGGTGTAGGCCGTTTTTAGGCCGTATCTTGATGTAGGCCATTTCAGGCTGTATCATTGTGTAGGCCGTTTTCAGGCTGTATCTTGGAGTAGGCCGTTTTTAGGCCGTATCTTGGTGTATGCCGTTTTTGGGCTGTCTTGGTGTAGGCCGTTTTTGGGCCGTATTTTGGTGTAGGCCGTGCTTAGGCTACATCTGGAGTGAGCCGATTCAGGCCGTATCAGTGTGAAGGCCGTTTTCAGGCTGTATCTTGGTGTAGGCCGCTTCAGGCCGTATCAATGTGTAGGCCGTTTTCAGGCCGTATCTTAGGGTAGGCCGTTTTCAGGCTGTATCTTTGTGTATGCTGTTTCATTCCATATCTTGAAGGTCGTGTAGGTCGAGTTTAGGCTATATCTTTGTGTGGGCCGATTCAGGCCTTATCGATATCAAGGCCGTTTTCAGGCTGTATCTTGGCCTAGGCCGTTTCGGGCCGTATTAATATGAAGGCCTTTTTCAGGCCGTATCTAAGGTTAACAGTTTTCAGGCTGTATCTTTGTGTAGGCTGTTTCAGGCCGTATCTCGGTGTAGGCCGTTTTCAGGCTGCATCTTTGTGTAGGCCATTTTCAGGCTGTATGTTGGTGTAGGCCGTTTTTAGGCCGTATTTTGTTGTAGGCCGTTTTCAGGCCGTGTAATAGTGTAGGCCGTTTCAGGCCGTATCTTAGGGTAGGCCGTTTTCAGGCTGTATGTGTTGGTGTAGGCCGTTTTAAGGCCGCATCTTGGTCTAGGCCGTTTTTATGCCGCATCTTGGTCTACGCCGTTTACAGGCCGTATTTTGGTGTAGGTCTTTTCAGGCCGTATCATTGTAAAGGCCGTTTTTAACCTTATCTTACTGTAGGCTAGTTCCGGCCGTATTTTGGTGTAGGCCGTTTCCATGCTGCATCTTGGCCTAGGCCGTTTTCAGGCCGTATCTTTGTGTAGTTCGTTTCATTGGCCGTATCATTGAAAAGGTCGTTTTTAGGTCTTATCTTAATGTAGGCCGTTTTCAGGTTATGTCTTGTTGTAGACCGTTTTCAGGCTGTACCTGGTGTAGGCAGTTTTTAGGCCGTATCTTGGTGTAGACCTTTTTCAGTCTGTATCATCAGGTAGGCCATTTTCAGTACGTATCCAGGTATGAGCCGTTTTACAGGCCGCATCTTGGTGTAGGCCGTTTCCAGGCCGACTCTTGGAATAGGTCGTTTTCAGGAAGGATCTTGGTTTAGGCCGTTTTCAGGCCGACTCTTGGTGTAGGCCGTTTTCAGGCCGAATCTTGGTGTAGGCCGTTTTCAGGCACAGTCTTGGTGTGGGCCGTTTTCAGGACGTATCCTTGTTTTGCACGTTTCAGGCCGCATCTGGGTCGTTTTCATGCCGCATCTTGGTCTAGGCCGTTTACAGGCCGTATCTTGGTGTAGGCAGTTTCAGGCTGTATCATTTTATAGGCCGTTTTTAAGCCGTATCTTGATGTAGACCGTTTTCAGGCAAAGTCTTGGTATGGGCCGTTTTCAGGACGTATCTTGGTTTAGGCTGTTTTCAGGCTGCATCTTGGTGTAGGCCGTTTTTTGGCCGTATATTGGCGTAGGCCGTTTTCAGGCATAGTCTTGGTGTTGGCCGTTTTCAGGACGTATCTTGGTTTAGGCCGTTTTCAGGCCGCATCTTGGTGTAGGCCGTTTTCAGGCATAGTCTTGGTGTGAGCCGATATCAGGACGTGTCTTGATTTAGGCCGTTTTCAGGCCGCATCTTCGTGTAGGCCGGTTTTAGGCCGTATCTTGGTGTAGGCCGTTTTCAGGCATACTCTTTGTGTGGGCCGTTTTCTGGACGTATCCTGGTTTTGGCCGTTTTCATACCGCATTTTGGTATAGGCCGTTTTAGGCCGTATCATTGTGTAGGCCGTTTTCAGGCCATGTCTTGTTGTACTCCGTATTCGGATCGTATCTAGGTATAGGCCGTTTTCAGGCCGTATTTTTTGTAGGCCGTTTTCAGGCCGTATAATGGTGTAGGCAATTTCAGGCCGTATCTTAGGGTAGGTCGTTTTCAGGCTGTATATTGGTGTAGGCCTTTTTAAGCTGCATTTTGTTGTAGGCCGTTTTTAGGGCGTTTCTTGGTGTAGGCCGTTTCAGGCTGTATCTAAGGGTAGGCCGTTTTCAGGCCGTATCTTGGTGTAGGCCGTTTAAGCCGTATCATTTTATAGGCCGTTTTTAGGCCGTATCTTGGTGTAGGATATTCCAGGACGTATCTTAGTGTAGGCCGTTTTCAAGCCATGTCTTGTTGTAGACCATTTTCAGGCTGTACTTGGTGTAGGCAGCTTTTAGGCCGTATCTTGGTGTGGGCTGTTTCAGGCCGTATCTTGGTCTGGGCCGTTTTCAATCCGTATCTTGGTGTAGGCTCTTACAGGCCGTATCTTGGTGTAGCCCGTTTTCCGGCCGCATCTTCGTGTAGGCCGTTTTAAGGCTGTATGTGTGTGTAGACCGTTTTTAGGGCGTATCTTGGTGTAGGCTGTTTTCAGGCCGTATCTCGGTGTAGACCGTTTTCAGGCTGTATCTTGGTGTAGGCCGTTTTCAGGACGTATCTTGGCGTAAGCCGTTTTACAGGCCGCATCTTGGTGTAGGCCGTTTTCAGGCCGACTCTTGTTGTAGGCCGTTTTCTGGCCGTATCCTTGTGTAGGCCGTTTTCAAGCTGTATCTTGGTGTAGGCCGTTTTCAGGCCGACTCTTGGGTGTAGCCCGATTTCAGGCCGCATCCTTGTGTAGGCCGTTTTCAGGCTGTATCCTGGTGAAGGCCGTTTTCAGGCTACATCTTGGTTGTGGCTGTTTTCAGGCCGACTCTTCGTGTATGCTGTTTTCAACCGCATCTTGATGTAGGCTGTTTTCAGGCCGTGGTTTGGTGTAGACCGTATCAGGTCGTATCTTTGTGTAGGCCGTTTTCAGGCCATTTCTTTGTGTAGGCCGTTTTCAGGTCGTATCTTGGTGTAGGCCGTTTTCAGGTCATGTTTTGGTGTAGCAAACCCGAAAGTGACGATTTACCTGTGACATGATCTTTTTCTTGACAATTTTCTTCTTAACTTTCTCTCACACCAATTTGTGATCACAAGAGAAAAAAATGTTATCATGCTGACAGAGAGAAATCCTTGTGCTTCGTTAAAAAAGACAAATTACCGTGACATCTTGGCAGAGTTAAGTACGTTTAGGTCACCAACAAAGATCAGTCTGTTTACGCATTAGACATTAAAAAAGGCATTTGAACCATGCTCTGTGAAAAGAGGGTTTTATGCATCTGCAAAAAGTTTTGATCCAGGTCAGCCTGCGCATTCCGCGCAGGCTGACCTGGGTCAAAACTTTTTGCTAATGATCTAATTTCTGCATGTCAAAGAATCCTTCTACCTCATGATTCAGTTGGTTGTTCCACCAAATGGATTTTTTGGATTCATAAACATGCAATGACTTCCTTGGTATTATGCGTCATCGATGATTTCAATTGTTGCTCTTCGCCACGTTGAATAAAGTCGTTGAAAAAGGAGTCATTGCCTGTAACATAAACTGGCTTCTTTTCCCACTTAGTTTTCTATGAGTTTCAGCTAAACTAGTCTAGAGGATCACAACTGTTCGTTAAAGTAACGATAGCTGCCAAAAGTATCTGTTCGTTGAATTAATAATAGCTGCAAAAAGTAAACAAAGCAGGTGTAAAAATTAATTTCAATTTAAATCGTATCATTTAAAGTATGGAAATTATTGTGAAGATGACAATCTGTTATTGTATAGTCGGTGCCAGTGTTAGTCGCTGGTAGAGTAATTAATCTCAAAACTAGGTTAAGACCTGCCAGGTCAGTCTATCTTTTGTTTACATTTTACTTGATTTTGAAATTCATTTTGCTGCCAGCAACTAAGACATGGACCGATTAGACAATAACAGATTGAAATAACTACTTATGATTTAAATTCAAATGCATTTTAACACCTGCTTTGATTTTTTGGTCGCTACTGGGCCTTCAATGGATTAGTTAGTAAAAGGGCGAATCATGTCAACCACATTTTATGTCTCGTTCATAACTGAGCACCATGACATAAATCTAGTTACGTGTATTTCATGCTCTTCCCTAATTTATCGGGAAATAATAGTGAATTTTAAGGTTTGATAATCCATGGTTACGATAAGTGAAATTTACCGTAAATGTTTCCGCAAATTCTTTAATTGAAGACGGAAACAGTAGTTCCCGCGCACTAGTTACCTAGGTCAACAGTGAGTGCCATTCAACCAGAGGGAAATATGACGTAATTTACGAGCATTTACCCTACATTTTTTGCGCTTTACGTAATTTATTGTAATGCGTCCTTATGTGTGGGGAGGGGGGGAGATAAAGCCACGGGGAGTTATCGAAAACAGGTGTACTTGATTTTTTTAATGAAAGTCTCAAAAGTTTTTTTTCCTCGGTGAGAGATCGAAATTTATTTCATCTTGTTAACATCATCTGTAATATTTTCACTCGTGGCGCAGCCAATAGATGCCAATATTACCGATGATGCTCAAATAGCAGAAAAAAAAAATCGGCAGATTTATGTATAGTCGTGCGGTCGTTGATAAAACGCGCAACAGGATCTAAAGTATGTTGGAAACGGAAAACCAAGGGTTTTTTTTCGGACGAAAACAATGGAAAAAACAGACAATCACTGACTTGTACCAGACCACTTTATATCTTTATTGTCGGTCTAGAATTGTTCATTACCATAGGAAAATTGGGACAAACTCTATTATGTTGTTGATTGTGCATTAACACGCAGTTTTGGGTGTTTTTTTTTTCAACCCTTATGCTACCAAGCGAGACTCAATGCGCTTTTGTGGACAGTGCTGATCAAGATCAGACTGCACAGGATGTACAGTATGATCTTGGATCTACACTATTCTAGTGTAGATATTAGCCCTTCTGCTATTGGCTTGATTTTATTTTCTTTTCGGTTTTTCAACTCTTGACCAAACAACAAAATTTTAGACTTCTCCCACAAGGAAGCCCTTGGTTTTTCGAGGGAGTGTCCTTGGGTAAGACACTTCAGAGCCCTAGCCTAGTACTGGTGAAACCCAGGTCATATGTTTGAAAGCAGCATTTAACACCATCCAGTCAATTTAATCAATTCCCACCCCACACACGCAAAAAAAAAATTGGAAGAAAGTCTGGGTCCTTATTCGCCAACCATTCTCAAAAACATTCTTAGTTTGATCCTCGAGAATTTACTAAATTTGAAATAAACACAAGTTTTGATTGGCTGTACCAGGTGGTGTAGCCAATCAGAAGTTGTGTTACTTTCTAATTCCAGAACTAGACTTAAATTGAAATTAAGAATGTTTGGTGAGTACGGTCCCTGGTTTATGCCCCTTTAATATTTATCCTGCTAAATAAGCGAAATGAAATTTTCAAGTCGATAACGTTAGTATAAACCTAAATTTTGCTATTTCAAGGGTTTTTTGGGGGGAATGAACATTTCCTTATCGGACAGTGTAGGTCAAGATCAGACTGCACGTTCTGTGCAGTCTGATCTTGACCTACACTGTCCGCAAAAGGTCCGCGAGTCGGGCTAAGCAGCCTATGAGTTAACAGTTTTACGCGTGACAACTAATACGCTTAAATTTGGCATGAAATGGAGAGAGACAATTATGTCTCACTTGACATCTGACTGGTTCCAGAAAGTTTTCTTTCATTCAATATCCGCAATCTGAAATTCTAATTGCACGTGGAATGTCACAAACCGAGTACTGATTGTCGCTTCACACGCACCGGTTCTTACTTCGAAAAGCTACAAATTCGTGCATAAATAGATCTACTCGATTTTCTCCGTGAAAAACCGTCAACCGTACTTTTCACTTAAGTCTATACCTGACGACAACATGTCAGACTGGTCCAAATTCAAAGCGTTTGCAGACGACAAATTCAAAGTAGCTCAAATGATGGTTACTGACTTATATAGGGTAGAAAACATTATGGGAAAATGAGAAAATGCTGGTTACCAGCATTTTCTCCTTTTCCCACGATGTTTTCAATAGGCTTTTACTTCTGGGTCGTTAAAATTCATGATTGTGTGGTGAAGAGTTAAACCCTTCACAACATAATCCCGAGTTTAAACGACTTTGTATTTAACGGCTTTGAAAACATTGTGGCGAAAAGAAGAAAATGTTGGATAATCAGCATTTTCTCATGTTCCTGAAATGTTTTCTATGTCCTATCAGAGAGCTTAATCTAAAACTTATTCACTGCCAATTTTGAATTTGTCATGTGAAGATGTTTTGAACAGGAAGGAGTCTTAAACTTGTTGTGTGTGAAAAGAATAACCCTTTACTAAACGACAAAATTTTGGACTGGGCTAAATTTAGAGCATTTTCGGACGACAAATGTTGCTAAAATCACGGTTTCTGGTAGGGTAGAAAACATTGCCGAAAATAGGAGAAAATGCTGGTTCCCATCATTTTCTCCTATTCCCGCAATGTTTTCAACAGCCTTCTCTTTCAGGGTCGTAAGATTCGGCATTGTATGGTAAGAGGTTAACAAATCACAAAATTTAAACTTGTCCAAATTGAACGCATGTACAGAAGACAAATAAAATGTGGCTTCAACGAGAAACTTTGTACTGCTCAGGAAGAAAACGTGGGGAAAGGAGAAAATGTTGGTTAACAGCATTTTCTCCTTTTCCAACATTGTTTTCAAAACTCCTGTTCTCAGGATCGTCAAAACACAGTTGTTTAGTAAAGAGTTAAAAACGTACACTTATGTTTGGTTTCGTAATTGTTCCATTTTTGTTCGATTTTTACATAAAAGAGTTTTCATGCTTCTTCTCTAATAGAGTGGGTTGTACTAGTTTGTGAAAGGCCCATTATCGGCTAAAAGCAAACAATTGGGGTGTCAAAATGCAGAGAATTTTTTCATCCATACTATTTAAAAGAATGGATATTATCATGAATGTGACAATTTTTTACAGTACACTCTGTGAAAATTCCAGTTGCTGGCAGAGAAAATAGAACTGCAAAACTAGAATTAAAAGCGCCAACTTTTCTACCAGCGACTGTTCTGTAACACATTTACATACTCTTTATAATATCTACACTCTAAAATGGTATGGATTAAGGACAGGGCACCCTAATGGAATTCGTGTAGCATCGCCTTTCATCGCCGAAAAACGTACGGATTCGGCTAAGACTCGAGTAATCTGTAATCGATGCGGGGAACCAGGGTCTCTCGGCCGATCGTATACGGATTACCGGAGTCTTAGCCGAATTTGTACGTTTTTTTCGGCGATGAAAGGCGATGTTACACGAATCCCATTAGGGTGCCCCATCCTTAAAGCTGTATGCATTTTTTTTTTTTTTTTGATTCCCGAATTGTTTAATTTTGGTCACTAGTGGGCCCTTAACACTTATCCTGCTAAATAACTAAATGAAATTTTTAGCTCGATAGTAAAAAAACCGAAATATTGCTGTATCAAAGTTACATTTTGGGGAATAATATCTCCTTATCGGACAGTGTAGATCCAAGATCAGACTGCACGTTCTGTGCAGTCTGATCTTGATCTACACTGTCCGCAAAAGGTCAGTCAGTCGTGCTGAGCTTTAGGATTAATATTTTCCTGTTTACTTCTGAAATATGCAATTGAGCCTACTCTGTCAAAAGGGGTCTTAATCCATCTCCGTGATGCATCATACTCAAGGAAGTCATCCATAAAGACAAGTTTTGTATACCAATTTACTGGATTTGAACGTAAAATAGTCCCGTGACATGCAGAAAATTGACCAATGTACCCAGCAAAAAGTTTTGACGCAGGTCAGCCTGCTCGGACAGCGCAGGATGACATGGGTCCATGCTTTTTGCAGATACATTACGCCACTTTTTTCACAAAATGAGGTTATGTCAATGGCATCACTTGGAGAAGTGGATGCATTATGACCTTTATTGTCAGTCTGACGATCAAACATTTGAGCATAGTAGAAAAATAAGAACAGCCGGCAAGATGCGCCAATCGTATATAGCTGATTGATTGATTGAATTTGCGTTTATTTATGGTCGCCACCGGTTTCCCATATGAGCGACGCCCCCTGAAGCCTGTTAGTATTGTTACGGGGGATAGTACAGATACAGGACGAAACCAATCCTAAGTTACGCCTGGTTCTTTAACGTGTTCGGTGTATAGCACCGTCACCCGGGACCTCGGTTTAACGTCTCATCCGAAAGACTATTAGTAATTTTAGATGGCCAGCCATGGAAATCGAACCCACACCCTCATGATCATGAGTCCTATGCTCTACCAACTGAGCTATGCGGGCTGGTCCATATAGCTGTAGCTGTAGCACTCGGACAGTATTCACCAACCATTATATAACATTTAGAAGTTTGGTACTATATAAATCTGAGTAACTCCCTTTAACACAAAAAAACACACAAGTTTACATACAACTTTTGAAACCATTTGGCACACTGACTGGCCATTTCTCCTTCAGTCACATTGTTTTCAATTGCATTAATACCTATGGTGGCATATTTCTGGCTCGAGATACGAGGTAGCTATTGCAATAATTCAAGAGAACTATCGTGATAAAACAAATTTTGCTGGAAATATTATCTAGATAATAAAAATTTTCACGATAAAAATATGGCGATAATTCTAACTGTTATCATGTTTTTTTTTTTTGCTTTGGTCCCCATAACTGACATTCACGGTATCTATAATTAGATCCGATTTCGGAACATCTTCGTCTACAACCTTATGAATTCTCGTTTTCCCTGAATGGTTTTAAAGTTGTTCGTAGGAGGCATTTCGAGTAGTCTTTGTGATTTTACAGACTTCTGTTCATTTCGAGTCCTGTCAAAATTTACCAATTAAACTACAATTATTAATGATTCAAAATTGTAATTGCAGCAATCTTGTAAAGTCCAAAACTACCGAGTTCATTCATATGGTGGCATATTTCTGCCGCGAGATACGAGATATCTATCATGATAATTTTACAAAACTATCGTGATAAAACAAAGTTTCCTGGAAATATTATCTAGATAAAAAAAAATTTTTCACGATAAAAATATCGCGATAATTCTACCTGTTATCATGATTTTTTTTGCTTTCGTGCCCATAACTGACATTCACGGTATCTATAATTAGATACGGTTTCGGAACATCTTCGTCTACAACCTTATGAATTCTCCTTTTCCCTGAAGTGTTCGTAGGAGGCATTTTGAGTCGTTTTTGTGATTTTACAGACTTCTGTTCATTTCGAGTTTTGTCAAAATTTACCAATAAGCTACAATTATTAATTATTCGAACTTTTACTTACTGCAATCTTGTGAAGTCAAAAACTACCGAGTTCATTCAAATGATGAATTTTCTATTGATAGATATCGAGCAACGGAAAGAACTATCACGATAATTTTATCTCGAATGTCAGCTTCGTGCATGATTGAGAAATTTTGCGTTGAAATATTAAGTTTATCGTGATATTTTTTCAGGAAACTTTTCAATATCTCAATAAAATTTCCAGGAAACTTTAATTTATCGAGATAGTTTTCTAAAATTATCATGATAGCGATCTCGTATCTCGTGGCAGAAATATGTCTCCATAAAAACCCTTACTTCATGTTGATTTCCCGAGTCCCGGTAGCCCGGTCGGTACTGGGGAACAGGGGTCGTTGGTTCGATCCCCGGTTCGGCCGAATTCTTTCCGAAGATTGATGATAGTCATTGCGATAGGATTCATTCCTCTCTCACCGCTGACCATTGTTTCGACAATGGTTATGTGGGAAAGCAGCCAGTGGCCTGGAAAGAATACTGTGAGGAGTAGTGGTAAAAGAAATTGCAGGAAAAGCATAAATAGGTGCACTAGCCGCCGCGATATAACTGAAATAATGTTGAAAACGGCGCAAAAGTCCATACAATCAATCAAGCAAGCAAGCAAGCAATCAATTAATAATGTTGATTTGCGATAGCTTGAACGCAATTGAGTAACTGATCGAAGGGAGACGACTAAGTCTTAAACTTTAGAAATTATGACATGAAACTTTTCTGGATTGGTCTCCCTTTATAATAGAAAAAATTTGCAGCAAAAGAAACATGACTACGATAGAAACTTGAACACAGCCAGTTCTAAGTAACAAATCTAAGAGGATTCTCTATATGGCCTGCACACGCGAAAAGGGGCATTCTGACATTTGCGTAAAGCGTCGTCCCGGATCAGCCTGCGCAGTCCGCGCAGGCTAATCCGAGACGACACTTTCCGTTCTTGTGTTATTTTCTGTTTTGCGCAAGTCTACTCTAGGGAAAAATCTAATGTAGTCGTAAAGTGCCGTCTCGGATTAGCCTGCGCGGACTGCGCAGGCTGATCCGAGTCGACACTTTACGCAAATGTCCGAATGTCCTTTTTCGCCTGTTGCAAGCCATATTTCAGGAGAGAGAGAGAGACAGAGAGACAGACAGAGAGAGACTTGTCCAAATTGAAAGCAATTGCAGACGACAAACTGTAATGCCACAAAGATCATCGCTGTCTTTGACGGGTTAGAAAAATTTGTTGGAAAAGTGTTAATCCTAACCCTTTTTCTACAATATTTCCGACGAACTTCTTACCATGGCTCATTAAAAGGCGGTATTAAATGTACCTAAAAGGTTAAACATCGGGCAAAACACGGTAGAAGAGGGAGGGGTTAAACGTTTAGAGTTATTTGTTCATATCACCTCTTCATTGCAAAAAAACACTGTTTGCTAGTATTTTCTCCTTTTTCCACAATGTTTGCAAAAGAATTTTTCTCATGGATTGTTTACACATGGGATTTTTGCTAAAGGGTTAAACACTGTGAAACACTGTAAGGTTGGGAGAATTTAGGCGTCTATACTTATCTGTTCATATCAACTCTTCAACGCGAAAAAACATAAATACTCCTCTCAATAGATTTTCCCATAATTCCGTAGAAGAGAGAAGTCAAAACACAAATCTGAAGGTGAAGTAGACCTGCGAAGAATCAAATAAACCAAATGATTGAATGATTTGCAGTAGATTGTACAGTTCTAGCTGAAATTTCATTAAGTGTCGTACTCCCTGGTTCGTTATTTTAATTTTTCATTGTTGCTTTTGCAGGAAATCAGCCTCGAAATGAACCTACCAGAAGGCAGGACAGTGAGGAAAATGTAACGTGACGTCATTAACGTAAATAAAGAATTTAAGCTGGTGACAAAAAGTTATTTTAACGAAAAACGTCATAAGCCTGCCAAAAAATGGATAGCGAGGATGATATGATATACGACGAGGAGGAGGATTCTCCAGACGAAGACAGCAATGACGATGACTACATCGATATGGAAATGGAACCGGAGCCCTCGTCTGCGAAGGGAAATCAAGATCTTGAGGAGTTTCCTTATGAAGTTTTAACGGCTGATAATATAGTCACAGTGATGGTGGAATGTATCAAGGAAGTCAATGCAGTTGTCCAGGTATATTTAACTCTTTACAGAATGACAAAATTTTAAACTGGTTTTAATTGAAGGTATTTTATTGAAGGCGACCAATATTAAGTGTTGTTCAGATGGTGAAATTTGTCTCTCATATGATAGAAATAATTGTAAAATGCTGGATACCAGCATTTTCTTGTTTTCTTACAATGTTTGCAAAAGCCTTTCTCACGGGGGTAGTAAGTCATCATTGTGAGGCAAAGGATTAACTCTTTATAAGACCCTGTGCTCCAACCAGTGAGCTACCCGGATTGCTTGGCATCCAAACTTCTGATTATCATAACACTCCTTCCTATCTGAATTTTTCGAAGCTATCCCACTCCCCCAGTCAGTAAGGATTATTTAGAAAAGGGATTATTATCAAGATATAAACTTGGATAAATAATTTTAGATATTTTCCAAATATGAGTGAGACAAATAAACTCAACAATCAGACTGTGCTGCACTTTTTCTAGCTTGAGGTTTTTGTACCCTTTGGTAACAGGAATTGGGGGTACACAAACAAAGATAAGGGTTCGGATCTAAACTACATAATTTGACTTTAATGTCAGTTTTAATGACAGCCTATTAAAAGATAAACTGTTTCATGCGATATGCACAACAAGTTTTTATAGATACATGTACACAGAACTTATGAGCTCTTCAAACACTTTGTGAACCTTTCCTCAAACCGTGCAAGAATATTTTTGGCAAAATCAATTCTAATGTTTGCTAAAACAAGCAGGTAAGTGGAATACCATGGAATTGGTCCAATTCCTGTACACAATCTATCAAATCGGATTACAGTGTATGACTGGAATTTTTTCCCCCTCTTTCGGTACCTTCGGCGTTTGACTAGCGCCAACTTCAGAAGATAGTTGTCGATCTGCAAACGACCGTGTTAATGCTTTATTTTATTTTACAATCCTAGCAACAAAATTGTTAAAAGACAGCAAACAAATCAAAACACAGCCGCAACATTTTGGACACGAAGAATATAACATGTACATTAAACAATAACCTCAGAACATTCTGGTTTAGTATCTATATATGGAATCGGAAAACCCTATACAAGGGTGAGTGACTAAACATTTCGTTGCAGATTATCCCAGAATTTTCAAAGTTCTATGAATTCCATTGTTTTCAGGGCGAGTTTTTTTATACGTTCTGGTATGTATAACAGAGAAAATCTGTACGTGATTTTTCTATTATATACGTGATTCACGTACATTTATACGTTATTGCACACACTGAACAATGATCCAAAAGTGTGTCTGAAAAGGGAAATGGCCCATAGTTCAGTGTTGTCAAAATAAGCCGATTGGCGATCAAAATCATTGCTTAAAATCGCGTTTGGATCGGTTAGTTTTGGCGTCGATTTTTGTTCATATTCGTGTAAATTCTGTTAGGATACTTGAATTTTTAAGACGTTTTATAATAAATGCAAGTTTATAACGAGAAACCTCCTTAACACGCCGTGTCCTTAAAAATTATTCGGAAAAACCAGTCTAAAAATAAATGCTGCTTGTATCACAATCGCAACGTCTTGTAACCTACCAAATCATTGAGACGCTCTTTAAAATCGAATTGCTTTTTTCAAGCGTCCAGTTGTTACTGGTTTGGCCAATAATTGTCTTGAGTTTTCGCGGCGCGGATTTTTTTAATTTTATTTTTAGAACATATCTCAGCCTGCAGAAAAAAGAAAGAATACACCCGAAGAGCGTCTAGAAACGCAAAGCGTGTATGAAACAAAGTGCCAGGGCCCCTATCAGCAAAATTGGAAGGATGATTTCAAAAGGATACTTTATGACGAATTTTAAATCATCAGGCCCCTTCGTCACTGAATAATTAATACAGTAACTTAAAACTATGTACATGCTATTAAAAAACATGATATACTGTATTTCTACCATTTCTACAGCTGCTCAGTTGTTACTTTTGTCATAAATTTTGGCGTATTAGAGGTGGGAGAAAAATTAAGACTTTAGACCCCTGACCATTTAGACTCCATTTTTTTTCCTAATTAGTGTGACACTCTTGGGACACTCATACCCATATTTCTGTTTTTCAAATCCCTATAATAAATATGTGTCTTACATGCTTGGCAGATGTTTTTAGCGCTTTGTAGGAAAGGTGGCCATTGCACTGCACAGTACTTATACAGTAGTCAGTACTGAATTTCTTGTGACACAGGCCTAAATCTATTTTCTTTTCACATGTATACATACATACTTTGCTGATAGCCCATCTGTATTTAGTCATTTTTGATTATATCACACAAAAAAGTCAAAAATTATCTGGGTCGTATTCGCAGGATTTGCGTGATCTGCATCCAAATTTTTCAAAAGTACAATAGATTTTTGATGTGGAGGAGCTTGATGATGATCTGTTGGCTCATGATGTAGCCATTCTACAAAACAAAGCTTATAAAATGCTGATGAATCTAATTTATTAAAAAAAAAAAAAAAATCAAATGAAATAATAAAAAGTTGATAAATAAAAACTTACTTTTTTGTAATTTCGGAAGGATCCCTGATAATCAGGAGGTTACCACGATAATAAAGTTAGGGATTCCTGCTGGATCCCAAAGAAAAAAAAATTGTGTCGAACCCATGAAAGCCGATGAATTTGCTGAATTTCAGCTTTACAGTGGATTGTCATGACTCAGGTATGTTGTCAGAAATTTAAAGGTTGCTTATTTTTTTTCACAAGCAGATGCAAAAAAATAGGAATAAATTGCACAAATATACAACTCGTTTCAAGGTATATAACCGCACCAATACATTTCTTACCCAGTTAGATCTTGGCGGCAGTAAAGCTTGACCAAGTACATGTATATTGTATAACCTCAAGGGTGATTCTGATTTATTCTTTTCTATTCATACAACGTAGGCATGAGAATGTGCATTTATTTATAACAACAAAGATGAAAGACACTACACACCAGAAATGCAAATTACATGAATGACAAAATTAGAGTCTATAAACAGATAATTTTTAAACAACACTCGATTATAAAAATTCTTTCACTTGTATATCTAATGGCAGTATTTTTCTCTAAAATTCCACTTTTTCCCAGTGCAAAAAGCTTAAGAATATATCACAAATGATGTATCTTATTAAAAAAGTTTAGTATTATTTTCTCCAAAAAGCAAATATAATGTATTTTGGCAAAGACTGAGAAAGAAGAATGAAGGGATTTGCATGCAAGGAGATGGCTTCCAAGGTGTTTAGAATTGCTGAAATTCAATTTCGGCCCCCTTGACCCCAGGCCTGATCTGTTAGAATTCAGTTTTGATCTGTTATTTAAAAACATTTTGACAAAGCTGTAGTTGAGTTCATAGCTATGAAGTTGATGTTGATTATGAAACATCTTACAACTTGTATTAACCAAACAATCTTGTGTTTTCACCACCAGTGTTCCCATTAGCTTTTTATTTCAAGGGTACACTAACCGCTGGAGCTGTAAATCTGGGGGTAAGATTTCATATTAGAGGGTATGACAATAACGATTCCCAACTAGAGGTAAAGCAATCCAAATTGATGATTTGCAGCAAAAAATTTTGTTATATAAAGAAATTTGAGTAAACTTACTGCTTAAAGTCATTAAAAAGCTGAAAAGACAGTCTGAAATGACTCTGATCGGACAATGTCAAAGAGACATTTTGTTGTATCATACCTTTCCGTGTTTTTTGCACCGATCATTTTTTCATGTCCGTTAATTTCTGGATAGGTATTTCCGCATGATTTCACAAAAAATTGTCAATAAGGGTAACAAGTAACTCCAAAACCTGCCATTTTACACAAGATAAGCGGATATTGGCCTTTTTTGTCCATGTATTTTCTTACGTGAGGTCTTGAGTGTAACCAAAATTTGTTACATGAATTTCAATTCTATAAAGTGATTTATGCAATAATTTGAGAGAGTGGGAACTCTGACCACCCTGATGAAGACGCTTTTTGAAAGCATAGGTAACCAGCATTTTCTCCTTTTCCCACATTATCTTTCCAGTTAAAGAACTGAGGTTCAATTGTACTTCTGTCAGATTTGTTGTCTGCAGGTGCTCTCAGTCCGGAAGAGTCTAAAATTTGCTGTTTGGGCACAGTTTCATCTCTCTTGATGATTGCTTCCTGGAAACCTCAACAACTTCAAGTATTTGCTCTGTGACATAAGTAGGTCCAAAGGTTGACCCCTGTCATCACAGGATTCAAACCTAGAACTTCAGATGTGAGAGATCATCATTATACCCCTACACTGTCCTCTTCTTCTTCAAAGTCTCAAGACTTTTTGTAATTTATTGGGACGGTGTCTATGAATCTGGATCTTGGCAGGACACTGCTTAGCTCTCTACTAAACCACAAAATTTGGACTTGACCAAATTGAAATCATTTGCAGACTACAAATAAAATGGGGGTCAAATGGTGGGATAAACTGGTATCCTGTTATAGATCTTCGTATCAACAGCAGGTAACACATGCTTACAAGCCAGGTTTCTACCTGGTTCGAGATTTCATGAGAACCCGAAATCTATGATATTATATATGGATAGAGATAGACCCTATCAATGAAGATTAAATTCTGAAGCAAGTTTGATAAGCTGATCGTGGTAGAAAAATCTTTGCCTATCATGAAAGTCTTAGCCAAAAATAGAATATTGCTCGGATATTTTAGAATTGAAATTAAGGCATTCTATTACAGGCTGTCTGATTGGCGGATTTTGTATATATGAAAACCAATAGCTGCCCTCGTTAAAACAGATGTTGCCTATTGTCTATCAGGCTGTTACGGGAGATACAATGGGTGCCAGTTTAATGATGGGATTAGTCTTTGAAAGGATAGAAAATGTGGTGGGAAAAAGAGAAAATGCTGGTTACTAGCATTTTCTCCTTTCCAAAACATTTGCATAAGACTTTTATCTCGCGCTAGGTTAGACTTGAGATTGTGTGGTAAACGGTTATCCCTTTCCCAAACGGCAAATTTTGGACTAGACCAAATTGAAAGCATTTTGCAGATGACAAATTAACAGTTGGTAAAAAGATGATTTTTCTATATGATAAGGTAGAAAACATTGTGGGAAAAGGAGAAAATGCTGGTTACCAGCATTTTCTCCTTTTCCCACAATGTTTTCAAAAGGCTTCTATTCCTGACCCGTAAAACCAGGGATTGTGTGGTAAACGGTTAAAGAGCTTTTTCTTTTACTTAATTTTATTTACATGTGTAATGAAAATACTGGTTTTTGATATTCTCTTCCTCTCATGTGTTGCTTTATTTACAGATTCCATCTACTATTACAAGGATTCTATTGAACCATTTTAAATGGGACAAGGAAAAGTTAATGGAAAGGTAGGTTATTAGCTCGTCCTTTTCCAAGAAAACATGAAGGTATTGCCGGGGGTTTTCCCTCAGCATTAAAAATTGGGGCTCATTGTGACCTCTTGTCTCTTCAGTTGAGGGTCATTTCTTCAATTTGTTGGGTCAAAATAGATGGGTCTTTTGGTCTTCAAGCATAGATTACAATACATTTCACCTCAAAAACTCAACCAAGTAAAATCTTTAAGCCAGTTCTGACGGAGAGCTCAACTTCCATTTTTGACAGACAATACGAATACATTCTCCTCCAAGTCGCTGCTTGATGTGGCGTGATCAGCAGCTGTAGGAAGCAGACGATTAAAAAAGGGGTGCTACTTTTGACATGGTCGTGACATTTTTTCCGCCTTTATCTTCCGGAAGTCAGCAAAAACAAGCTGTAAAATATAGAGAACCCAAAAAGAACTTTGACTGGGCCCGTATTTACCTGTCCGCTGTACTTTACTGATGCGTGAACCAGTCTTATTCTATAAATAAATTACCAAAAAATCACTTTTATCTAAAATAAAACCTGTAGTTAAAAAAAGAACAGTGTTCGTCTGATACTGAAGCAAGATAAGACTAGGATTTATGACGATTTATTCAATTTCCTAGATGATTCAGATTTTGGAAAGTTGCATGAGTGATGGCGCACTGTTATTTATTTTGAGGGTCATTTGAGTTAAAATAGCATCATTGACGCAGGATTTGTGCGTCGTGGAAAACCCTGATTGTCATAGCCCTGGCATCACCGTTGTGCAAATACTTCGACATTTTATATCTGTTTTATTACTGGAGATATATACTTCAAACTTGGATTAGTCAAAACGGGAATCCATACAATATGCGGAGGTAACTATCAAAGTGTTTTTGACCCTTTTATGCCCTTTTTTATATGCCCGAAGGGTCTTATTATGTTATGGCCCCGGTCGTCCACTGTCTGTCTGTCCGTCCGTCCATTAGCAATTTCTTGGGTGCGCAACTCCGCCTACAGTTTCTATTGGAATAACTTGAAACTTGTGACTCTTTACATTTGGATCTCTCTAGGTGTTCTAGAGTTATTTGCCCTTGATTTCTGTGTTATGAGACAAGCGTAACGAGAAAGAAAACCAGCAACAAGCCTTTAACAATTAACAATATTTATTAATGAATAAAGACAAAAGAGTACTATAAGAGTTAAGTTTGAATGAAATTTTGACAATTTTTAATCTTAGAACAAGAAACAGAATAAGTCCCTCAAAATTAAGAATTATGTTTAGACTACAAAAAGTATGAAATTTCTGGTTCCTAAAACCTAAATTAACAATAGTTTTAACTTGCAAGTAGATATGAGCAACCTGTTTAAGAAATAAATAATTCCAACTTACAGATCTATATTCCAATCGAATAAATCCAACACTTTTCACTAATTCTGTATCCTCAAAGCCACAAGTCTACGTTCAAAATCCAAATCCACCAAGTAAGTCACTCCTATTTGTATCAGCTTGGAAAATTCTAGATTAGTCTTTTCTAGAAAGATGACAACATGGATTGGTAAACAATTGTTTACTAACAACCTGTTTCTAAAAATAACCACAATGGAAAAAACAATGAATGTTCTTTATGTTTCTAGAATACTCTGTATATAGAGTGAAAGTTATTATGAAAACAGGTTACATGTATATCCTATTTATATAACATCTGAAATAACCAATTTCTTGTGCGGCTACTCACTGACAAGTCCCTTCGGGCAGATATGCGCCACTCTGCCAAGCTCTTGTTCTAATTTTAATTTTCACTGAAAATCAAACAACTGCAAGAAAGAGTTTGCACCCACATGCAGTGGTGTTGTTTTAACTATTATCCCTTTCCCACACAATCATGACGTTTAACAACCCTGAAAAAGAAGGCTTTTGAAAACATTTTAGAAAAAGGAGAAAACACTGTTCACAATGTTTTCTATAATTTGTCGACTGTGAATGCTTTCAAGTTGGAAATGTCTGAAATTTTCTCAATATTCATTTTACTTTGTACAAAGCATCATTATCTAGTGATCATTAAATAAGAATGTTCAAATCATTTTACCTAGTAAAGAACTAAAAGTTTCTTGGCCATAGCCTATCAGGACGTGTGCTTTTCCTTTCAGGTTTTATGATGGAGATCAAGACAGTTTATTCAATGAGGCCCATGTGGTCAGTCCATATCACAAGGAAAGACCAAATAAGGTAAAATGTTTCAACTACAGCCAAAATGTTAGTTGTTATATTGAAGTTTACAGCTGCTGGAAGGGGAATTCTTAACCACCTTTATGACTGAGGAGATTAGATACCTGCGTATCATTTTTAAGCTGGCGTAGACAAAGTCCAGGAAGAGCTATTGAATGGTCACATTGGCGTTACAGTGGGCATCCACACTTACGTTAAAGTTAAGATAAAATTAAGCTCACATTTTCCAACCCATTTAATGGATTTGGTTCATATTTGGTATGATGATAGATATAGGTACAAAGTTTTTATAAGCAGTATCAGGGTTTCCGTTTACGACGTAAAAGTATCTATATACGCATGAAAATCAGCTCGGACGCAAAATAAATAAGCTGATCGCGTCCCTGGGACGCAGTCAAAATTGAGTCCAAACGATAATTTAATTAGACTACATCAACACCGAAAACCATTCGAAATACGAAGATTTCAACTCTGCCTGTACAAACTGACCATCGGAATTCCAAAATGTCTATAAATAGAACTTGGTTCGCCAACATGTAAACTCTTACCAATCTCTTTCCTAAGACTGGTTACCCGCGTTACATCTATACTGTCTTTCCCGGCGAACTGAGCGGGACAACAGCTGTTGCTTAGCACTTGTATACTGAAACAGAAGATCGCTTCCCCGGCAGAAAAGAAAAAACATTCTCGATCTTTCCAAGACCAATGGCAGAAAGATCCTGCCTTTAAAGTTTGGTTAATGAAAGACACTGATGATTCAGATTCTTGCATTTGCATGAAGTGTTTAATTTGCAGTGAAACCAAGCAGAAAAATATTTTCACAACAGGTTGTACGGACTTTCAGAGAAGTTCAATCGTATGACATACATTTCGAGCGACGGCCACCGACTTGCTCAGCAAATTAAGTCTGCGAAAGGATCCATAAAGAATTTTTAATTTCTAGTCAGGTTAAACTAGTCATTTATATTACAAGGCTTACTTAGTATCTAAGTTTAGTTCTCTTTTGTGATCTGATCTTCCTTTTTATAAGGTTAACAAGCCAATCCATTTAACTCTTTACGAAACAGTAAAATTTTAGACTTGTCCAAACTGAAAGCATTTGAAGACGACAAAAGAAAAGTGACTCTTACACTGAAATTTGTTTAAAGAAGGGTAGAAAACATTGTAGGACAAGGAGAAAATGCTTGTTACAAGTATTTTCTCCTTTTCCCACACTATTTTCAAAGGCTTTCTTACTCACGGTTATATTGTGGACTGGTAAAGGGTTACATTCCATTAGAGAGACACTCAGGGTAGTATTTCAAAACTGCTGTCCTCTGAAAATGACTATGTGGAAAGGGAGGAAAAAATCTTGTGAAAAGCAAGGTTTTTTCCCATCTTCATTCTATCCTCCAACCAAAGTGGTCTTCATTAAAAAGATGATTTACGGAACAAAAAATGGGACTCAGAAGAAACTCAATCGGACTCAACTTTTTCAGTGGCACTGGGTCCCAGGGACTCAGTAAAATTTTATTCAAACGGAAACACTGAGTATCCCCACCTACACCCATTAACTTACGGTTATGATCATAGAATTTGATATTTTACTTCTAAGATTTTTAAGAGCTCATAATTTCCAAACTGAAGGATGGACCTGGTTCATTTTGGGCGTTATTACAGATACAGGTCCAAAGTATCACTGAACAATAGCCCAATCATGCCTTGTTATTATGCACAGGAGAAACACTGCTAATACCAAGAGCACTGTGCAAAAATAAATTTGTTATTACAGGTACTGTGAAGGAAGATAAGACTGCCTTTTGGTGACAGATTAGGTCAAGATCAGATTTAATGAACATACAGTCTGATCTTAGTGTGCAAATGGCTAGTCTCAGACATAACAAATGTAGAAAGGGTAAAGCTGTATAACACAGTGGCTCATAATTATACAGCTTATTATCAAAGAATCAAGGGGTAAAAGGGAAAATGAAGCCATTTGCAGTTACATTAACCCATTTCTGATCACTTTAAAAAGGAGGCTTTTAAAAACATTGTGGGAAGAGAAGAAAATGCTGGTTACCAACATTATTCCATTTTTCATGATGTTTTCTATCCTTTCAGAGACAAGTTTCATGCTTTAAGTAACATGTAATTTTTTGTCCGCAAATGGGTTAACTCTTTACCAAACAATCCTGACTTTTAACGACCCCAAGGAAGAAGCCTTTTGAAAAAATTGTGGGAAAAGGAGAAAATGCTGGTAACCAGTATTTTCTCCTTTTCCCACAATCTTTTCTACCCCTACCAAAGGCAAATTTCCTCATTTGAGTCAGATTCAAATTGTCGTATGCAAATGCTTTCATTGTGGACAAGTCCACATTTCTCTCGTGTGGTAAAGGGTTAAATTTGGATAAGGCTAGAATTTTGTCGTCGGGTAAAGAGTGAACCAATCCTTGTACAGAATTTGATGAAATTTTGCCCCCCCCCCCCCCAGTCAATTTACAAAATTTTACACTAGTTGATTTCTATTTATTTATTCAGAGATCAACAAGGCAAGCGTCGGCACCTGCATCATCCTCAAATGATGTCATGTGTGAAATCTGCTGTTTTAACAAAGCACCAATGGTAAGTTTGTCAAGATGTCAAGAAACTACTTTATTTTTTTTTTTAATATATATTAAAAAGCCATTGTCTGGAAAAAGGGGGGGGGGGCGGGTTTAATGCATCTCCGTTATGCAAAATACCCTGCAAGTCATCACATAATTATAAATTCATGCTAACCTGGGTCGATACTTTTTGCAGATGCATACAGCCCCCTTTTCACAGAGCCCATAATCATGTGTGTGTACTTGATTAATGTGGCTTATCTCAAGTACATGTATCTTTGGAAAAAGGATAACACATTAAGAACATAACTCTTTACAATACCACAAAATTTTAGACTGGTCCAAATTGAAAGCATTTACAGACGACAAATTGAAGGTGGCCTAAATGACAGATTTTGCCCTTGATAGGGTTGAAAACATTCTGAGAAAAGGAGAAAAGGTTGTCACTAACATTTATCCCTTTTCCCACAACATTTAAATATGTCTTTTTTCTTAAGGTTGTTAGGTGTTATTGTGTGGTAAAGGGCTTGACCCTTTACCACACAATGACGACTTTTGACACCCCTGATATAGAAGGCTTTTGAAAACATTGTGGGAAAAGGAGAAAATGCTGGTAACCAGCATTTTCTCCTTTTCCCACAATGTTTTCTACCCTATCAAAGAAAAATCATTTCATACGATCCACATTGAAACTGTCCTCTGCAAATGCTTTCAATTCAGACAGGTCTAAAATTGGTCGTATGGTAAAGGGTTAAGAAAAAATAAAAATCTATTTTGATTTACTGTAGGAGTTAACTGGGCTCGAATGTGGACACAAATTTTGTGCATTGTGCTGGGCCGACTATCTAACATCTAAAATAGTAGACGAGGGGATGGGACAGACTATATCTTGTGCTGCCTACGGTTGTGATATACTGGTAGATGATGTCACAGTTATGTAAGTTTTGTTTATATTGGAGTGTTTTAACAGCTTAGGTCATATCACAGTGGCCAGTGCACCTACATATGTGTTTCCTGGTTTTCTCACGCCAGTACTGACACAACTGTCTTTCCAAGCCTTTGATTGCTTTTCTCACATGCATCAGAAGTGATAGACAAAAAATAGCCGTAAGGAAAGTTTACTGTAACCGGGTATCAAACCCCCAACCGACAGGTCATGAATCAGATATACAAACCATGGAGCTACCGTGCGAGGTTTGTCATGTAAGTTCAATCATGATTGATTGATTGATTGGTGTTTTATGTCGCTGTCAACATTATTTTAAGTTATGTCATGGTGACAACTCACATAATTATACATGTCCTGGGTTCCACCAGTACTACAGTAGGGTTCTGAACTGTTAAACCCTAGGACAGTCCTAAGAAAAACAGCGCTTCCATCGAGGCTCAAACCAAGGGTTTCCACATTTCCATTCTTACACTTCACCACAGAGCCACACAGGACCTTGCCATACTCTGGGAAAAGAAGGTTTAATGACTCTCTGTGATGCATTATAGATCATCACATAATTAATGATCCATATAAACTGTTTTATGACACTGTTGAACAGCATTTTTTTCCTTTTCCCACAATATTTCTAACCTGTCAAAGACAAGTTCCATCACTTGAGCCATTTCTAATTGTCATTGGCCAATCTTTTCAAAATTGACAAATGTTACAATTTGAGCCATGCTCTGTGAAAAAAGGGCTTAATGCATCTGCGAAAAGTATCAACCCAGGTCAGCGTGCGCAGTCCACGCAGGCTGACCTGGGCCGAAACTTTTCGCCATGGGTCAATTTTCTGTATGTCCAAGGACCATTCTACCTGATAACTATGTCTGTCGTTTATGAAAAGTGGCTTTTATGGATCTTTAATTATGTGATGACTTGTCCGGTATCATGTATCACGGAGATGCATTAATCCCCTTTTTGCTAGAGCATGGCTCATTTGTTTGCTTTATAAAGACTTAACTTTGTACCACACAACTCGAAGTTTTAATGGCCCTGAAGAAGAAGGCTTATGAAAAACATTGTGGAAAGAAGAGATAATGCTGGTAACCAGCATTTTTTTTTTTTTCCTTTTCCCAGAATGCTCTAACCCTTTCAAAGACATAATTATCTCATCGCTTGAGCTGTTTCTAAATTGTTGTTGGCCAATTTTTCCAAATAGACAACACTTGTATTTTGTTGTTTTGTAAAGTGTTACTTATTTTGTTATGTGTGATTTCAGGAGTTTAGTGAAAGATCCCAGAACAAAGTTAAAGTATCAACACCTTATAACTAATAGTTTTGTTGAAGTAAGTTGTCTTACCTTGTTTATCTTAAAAGTTTTATGGGAGTGGGTCATCCTCTAATTTTTATTAGTTTTGTTGTACTGTGTAAACCAGCCAAGCCAGCGTGGCATAGTCAGTAGCTTCAGGACTTGAAAACAGGGGGTCGGTTGTTCTAATCCCCAGCACTACCAACTTTTTCCAAAGGATTGCTAATAGTCATTGCAACCACAGGGACTCGATCCAGTAATTTCTTTGGTCTTTATTTACTTACAAGATACCGAAAAAAATTACTGGATCGAGTCCCTGTGATTGCAACAGGATTCGTATCATCTCTCACTGCTGATCATTGGTTCGACATCAGTTATGCGAGAAAGAAGCCAGTGGCTTTGGAGAATATTGTGTGAAGTACTCGTCACAGAAACTCAAAGAAAGCATGGATAGGTGCACTGGCCACCATGATATAACTGAAATAATGTTGAAAAAGATGTTAAACATTATACAATCTTACCTTAGTAAACCACCTATGTCTTTGTCTAGTAGGTTTTGAAATAAGTCATCAAAGTGAACATGTACAGGAAGTTTTTCATTTTCACTAGTGGTGAAGCCACAAATAAAAACATAGACTCAGATTTTCAAGAGATGGAAAGAATGTTGTTCATACACTGATTTGTCATTCATGAAAATGTAGCCCTTACTTTTAACTTGATGAAAAAAAATTTGATCATACATTAAAACAAATAATTATCCTAACTCTTTGATGTCATTCACTGAGAAAAATGAGCCGCTCGTGAAAAACTTTCCAGACAGTAAAAAATTTTGAAAGGTCTAAGGGAAGCAGACACATCTTTTTCAAAGGGAATTGATGATGTTTATACTTGAGAGGGAAATAAGCAGTGGTTGGGAAAGTAGTTCAGGCAAGAAAATGTTCTAAAATTCACTGATGGATTATAAAATTACCTGTGATGCTATATAGAGTTTATTTCATCAGCTTGTGATTAATATGGGGAAATATTTGCCGAAAAAGGGAAAGGTATGCGAAAATAAGAGTTATTTTCGCGGACCTTTCCCTTTTGAGGCAAATATTTCCGCATATTAACCACAAGTGATGAAATAAATTATATATTATATTTCCTCTGATTATTTTGTCAAAGAATGCCACTTTTAAAACTTAAAAACTTAAAAAAGTAGTTCCAGATTTTCGGCAGGAGGAAAATATTCACTGTGACGGGGAAATAATTCCCCCCAGCTTAAATTACAACATTTCTTTACCCATAACATTTCTAAAAATAGACACATGAAATATAATATAAGGTTATATTACTCTACTAGATTTATATAAACAGCTGAAAAGCATAATAAAAAAAGTGTTTTTGCATACTTTGTAGATCAAGATCAGAAATACCATAAACGATAGTCTGATCTCATTCTTTCCATTTTAGAGATACTTGTATTCTGGTCAGAACTGTCTCAAAATTGAATAAAGTCTTAAAATATATATGAGCCATGCACTGTATAAAGTGTATGGTTAATTGTCTGCATATCCAAGGACCAACCTCAGGATTCAGTTAGTTGTTATTGGAAATGAGTCCATAATTATGTGAATTATTATGATGACTCATTTGGTATCATGCAGCACAGAGAATTATTTAACCCCCTTCTGCAAGAGCATGACTCTTATCCCATCCATGTTGAAAACTCCAGCTGGCAACAATTCAAGTGTGTTTTAAGTAATAGAAGTTATCTTTTAACTCTTTACTGCATGACAAAAATTTAGACTTGTCTGAACTGAAAGCATTTGCTGACGACAATTTAAATGTTGCTTAAATGATGAAATTTGTCTTTGATGGATTAGAAAACATTGTGCGAAAAGGAGAAAATGCTGGTTACCAGCATTTTCTCCTTTTCCCACAATGTTTTCAAAAGGCTTTTCCTACAGAGTCATTAAAACTCGTGATTGTGTGGTGAAGAGTTAAAGGGAAGAAAACTTAGTGGGGAAAAAGAGAAAAATGCTGGTTACAGGTACCGGCATTTTCACATTATCCCATTATGTCTTTGAAATCCCTCTTCTGTGGGGTTGTCAAAACGTGGTCTTTTGATAAAGGGCTAAAAGCTCCGTTTGTTTTTCAGTGTAATCGTTTATTACGTTGGTGCCCTGCCCCTGACTGTGGTCATGTGATAAAAGTTCAACATTATGACGTTAAACCAGTGAAATGCAAATGCGGGCATGTTTTCTGGTAAGTATCTTGTGTTTGCTCTTAAAGTGTGAAATAAACAGAAATGGACATTTTCAGTCCAGAAGCAGACCCAAACTATTCCAATTTTGTGGTTGCTTTTTGTCTGCAGTGTTTCAACAAAAGCAGACAGTGTAGATTTGAAGATCAGACTGCATGTTTCGTGCAGTCTGATCTTCATCTACACTGGCTGCGAAGGCAACTATTGTAGTAAAAGGAGCTTTAAGCGTAAATAAAAGGCTGTGTTCATTCTTCAAGGGAATTTTTATAGTCCACCATCTTTTTTAAAAGGAAAAATGGGGTGTAATCTGTCTGAATTGAAAGTATTGGCAGATGATGAACATGTTTCAAATGATTATATTTTTTCTTAAAAAGGGTTCACATTGACTTACCATTACACCACTGAGGGTCATCACAATAGACTGAGTACAGTATCCTTCTTTCAGACTTACGGTACTCTTTTGTTTGTCTTGGAGTTTTAAACCATTTTAAAAGGTTAGGTCACATCACAGTGGTCAGTGCACCTTTGGATGTGTTTCCTGGCTTTCTAAAGGGGTCCTGCATGGCTCAGTAGTAAAGTGTGGGACTCATGACCTGGAGGTCCTGAGTTCGAACCTCACTGGATCCACTGGGGTTTTCGAAGGAGTTTCCTTGGGCGAGACACTTCAGAGACCAGCCTAGTATTGGGGAACCTAGGAAAAACATAAATATGTGAGTTGTTGCTGTGATATGACTGAAATAATGTTGAAAGTGGATTAAAACACCAGGACCAGCTTTCACGAAAAAACTTCAGTCTCTTATAGCGCTCAAGTCTGCTGACGAACCCCATTTTCTGACTTAATTTGAGTTTGTTACTTGAGACCAATTTTACTGATATTAACAGCGTTAAGAAACACTCTCAAATCCTTAGTTGACACAAAATTTCACACTCAGCTCAACAAAATAATGGACCTAAAGTCTGTTAACCCTTTCCCAAACAATCCCTGGTTTTTACGGTGCTGGGAAAGAAGGCTTTTGAAAACACTGTAGGAAAAGGAGAAAATGCTGGTAACCAGCATTTTCTCCTTTTCCCACAATGTTTTCTACCCTTTCATAGACAAAAATCATCATTTGCATTACATTTGATTTGTCATCTGCAAACACTTTCAATTTGGTCTAGTCCAAAATTTTGTCGTTTGGGAAAGGGTTAAAATGACTTAAGTCCATTATTTTGTTGAGCTGAGTTTGAAACATTGTGTCAACTGAGGATTTGAGAATGTTTCTTAAGTCTGTTAATGTTAGTAAAATGGGTGTGAACTAACAAACTCAATTTAAGTCGGAAAATGAGTCTCTTAGCAGACTTGTGCAAAATAAGAGACTTAAGTTTTTTTGTGAAACTGGGTCCAGTACTGACACAACTTTCTTTCCAAGCCACTTAGAAAAGTAGTCAGTATTATGAAGGGTTGATTGACTTTGTTACAGTTTTGCCTGCGGAGAAAACTGGCATGATCCTGTGAAGTGTGTCTGGTTGAGAAAATGGATCAGAAAATGTGATGATGACAGTGAAACCTCTAACTGGATAGCTGCCAATACCAAGGTAAAGGCGGAACTGCATTGTTGTACATAGCGCATCACCATCTGTATTTTGCTTCAGACTACTTGTGAAAATATTTTGACAATAGGAGAAATTGCTCAAAATGAGCAATTTCTCCTTTTGAAATACTCAGCACTAGTAGCCCAGTCAGTAGCATATAGGATTTGAGAACAGGGGTCACTGGTTTGAAACCCCTGCTTGGCCAATTTCTTTCCAAGGACTGATGACAGGATTCATTTCTCTGTCACCCCTGCTCATTCCTTAAGTGCTGGCTTTGTGGGAAAGAAGCCTGTGGTTTTGGAAGAAAATGATGTGCAAAGTACTGGTCAAAGAAACTTCAGGAAGCATGGATAGGTGCACTGGCTGCTGCCATACAGTTGAAAAAGGCTCTAAACACAATACAGTCAATCAGCAATATACAGTCAATCCTTTTGCCACAATGTTTTCGTACAGAAGTTTTTTGCCAAACCTGTAATGTGTGTAATGTTAAAAAATGGAAAAGAATATTTGATGATAGTGATATATTCTGTTGGATAGCTGCCATTACTAGGGTAACACAGTCTGTTTGTTATAAGTGGCACATGCTTCCCTGGTGGAGAACTCTGTAAAACTTGCCATAGACTACTTCTGAGAACATACAGACGTAGTTATGGGTAGACTCTAGAAATTAGAAAATAAGATTCAAGATTTTAGAAACCAATTTCACGCACTTAACTGGACCCCTGGCAGTTGCATACCAGCAATGCTGTGTGTAAAGGAATTTAATGCATCTGCAGATAGTATCAAACAGCCTGCGCGAACAAAGGTCAGCCTGTGCAGTTGGCACAGGTTGAGCTGTGTCAAAACTTTTTGCTATTGGTCAATTTTCTGCAACTCAGAGGATCAGTCTACTTCACAGTTGAGTCTGTTGTTAGACAAAATGTATTTTGGGGATTCATAATTATATCATTACTTGTTTGGTATAATGGATCATGGAGATTCATTAAACCCCCTTTTCCCAGAGCATGGCTAATTTTACATTTATGGTTTGGCCAAGTAGCCCAGTCAGTAACATACAGGGCTTGAATCCAGGAATCCAGGGTTCACGGATTCAAATACCCAGCTCTGGCAAATAATTTCTGAGAAATTATGATAATTATTGCAACAGGATTCATTCCTCTCTCACAGCGCAACAGTGGTTTGATATTGTTAATGTTAATGTAAGAATGCAGCCAAGGGCTTGAAAAGAATATCATGTGAGTACTGGTAAAGGAAACTCCAGGGTCCATATGCTACCAACCATTCTTAACTCTTTACCAAACAACATTTTAGACTAGTCGAAATTGGAAGCATTTGCAGACAACGAAATTAATGGGACTCATAAGTTGAAATTTGTTTTGGGAAGGGTAGAAAACATTATGGGAAAAAGAGAAAATGCTGGTTCCCAGCATTTTCTCCTTTTCCCACAATGTTTTCAGAAGGCTTCTTTCTCAGGGTCGTAAAAACCCTGGATTGTTTGGGAAAGGGTTAAAAACATAATCTGTCTAATTATAGATTTAGAAAGGAACACAGCCAGTGGCTTGGAAGGAATATCGTTTGAGTACTGGTAAAGGAAACTCCAGGGTCCGTAGTCACTGAGAACATAATCTGTCTAATTATAGATTTAGAAAGGAACACAACTTCTGATTCGGTAAACCACTTGGTTTAGCAAGTCAGAAGTTGTGTTACTTTCAAATTTATAAAATTTCAGAGAATAAAATATAAAATGTTTTTAAGATTGATTCTTGAATACAGATGTAAGAAAGTATAGATAGGTGCACTAGGAGCCACAACATAACTGAAATAATGTTTAAGATGGCATTAAACACCAAACAACATACATCTATGATATTTATTTTGTAGGAATGCCCGAAGTGTCATGTTACGATAGAGAAAGACGGAGGCTGTAATCACATGATATGCAAGAATCAAAACTGTAAGGCTGATTTCTGCTGGGTATGTTTAGGCCCTTGGGAGCCTCATGGATCTTCATGGTTAGTAAAACATTTATGAGCTGATGAAAAAAAAGTAAGGCTAGTCCCATGCACAGAATTATTGTAACACACAATCCTTTATTTTAACGACCCTGAGATAGAAGGCTTTGAAAACATTGAGGGAAGTAAGTCTTCATATGGCCTGCAACACGCGAAAAGAGGCATTCGGACATTTGCGTAAAGTGTTGTCCCGGATCAGCCTGTGCACTCTGCGCAGGCTAATCCGAGACGACACTTTCCGATCGTGAGTGATTTTCTGTTTCACGCAAGTCTACTGTAGGACAAAATCTACTATTGACATAAAGTGCCATCTCGAATTAGCCTGCGTGGACTGCGCAGGCTGATCCGAGGCGACACTTTACGCAAATGTCCGAAAGCCCCTTTTCACATTTTGCAGGCCATAAAGGGAAAAACTTGTATTAGAGGAAGAAAAGCAAGTCCACATGTACATGTGGGAAAAACTTGGCTAAGGGTAGAGAAAGTCTGGATCTAGCAGAAAAATTAATCTACATGTGGGACAACCTTGCAATTGAGGAGTAAAAATAAGTCTACATGTGGGAAAAACTAAGTCTACATGTGGGAAAAGGCTTGCTATAGAGGAGTAGAAATAAGTCTGCATTGGGGGAAAAGCTTGCAACAAGGGAGTGAACATAACTATATGTGTGGGAAAGAACTTGCAATAATAAAGGAGGGAAAAAAAGTGCATTAGAGTTGTAAAAATAAGTCGACATGTGGGAAAACTTTTTATTACAGGTATGAAAATAAGCCACATATAGGACAAAGCTTGGATAGGAGGAGTAAATAGAGGATATTTGGGTTTATTTTGATGAAAGATTGAAATTTATTTCATTGGGTGAACCACCCCCAGCTGGGCGGGGGGATAGAAATAGCTCAGCTGTCGCACTACAGCAGGGGTAAGACCCCCCCACTATGCCTGCCTGTTTGCCGTGGGCTGCAACTCGTGTCGTTCGATGACGGGATCCTGGTGGTTGAGTGGATTCAGAGTATGGCCCTTTGATAGCTCTGTTTTTGCAACACACCACTTTGGCCTTGAACTGAACTAAACGAGGGGTCAGGAAGGCCCGTCCTGATCAATCGGCTGGTCATGCCGAGCCCTAGGGTGTTTCTCTGACTGTTTTCTTTTACACATACATACACAGATACATTATTTCTCTGTCATCAGTTGCTGTATGTCAATACCCTAGAAGGCGGTGGCTCATGGGCTAATCGGGTGAAAGTCTGGTGTTTGATTGACACTTGTAAATGCCCAAAGACAGTCTATGCTTGGTATGACATTCTGCGGGCCTACATTTGTCCGGTCTAGCCCTTTCACTTCGAGTATATCACCGATGTATCCTTGTCATGATCTGAGTTAGGTTTCCCCGGATCGTGTCCCCTTGTTGGGCTCCGAGGCGGGTGGGGAGCATCGGTGATGAATATTCAACAACAACTATGGCTTCTCAAAAAAAGGCCAAGCGTGTACTCTCTGACTCAGATTCTGAATCAGAATACTCAAGACCTTCAACAACTTTTGCTCGCTTTTTAGTTATTGAATCAGTTGACTCTTCTAAACCAGTAACAAAACTCTCACCTTTTATCATTGAAAAATCTATCTCATCAATCTTAGGCACACCAAAATCTGTTAAAAAACTTAAAAATGAAACCTTGCTTGTTGAGTGCTTCTCGCAACAACAAGTTAGAAACCTGCTTGGACACAAGAAACTTTTCAATCTTGATGTCAAAATCTTTCCTCACAAGACCCTTAATACCTCCAAGGGGGTCATTAGATGCAAAGAATTAAGCTTCTGTGACTCTTTGGAGGAAATCAAAACAAACCTCAAAAGCCAGGCTGTGTCTGATGTGAAAAGAATTTCAGTTCTCAGAAATGGCATTCGTAGAGATACACATACCTATATCTTAACATTCTCTACGCCAACTCTCCCTACTTCAGTTAAAGTTGGATTTCAATCGGTCAAGGTCGATGTTTATGTGCCTAATCCGTTGCGCTGTTACAGATGCCAACGGTACGGCCATCATGAAAGTAACTGCAGAAGCACACCTGTTTGTCCCAAATGTGCTTTTGAAGGGGAAGACCATGACCAAAAGACTTGCAATAACCCCCTTCTCTGTGTCAATTGCAAGTCTTCTCATCCTACCTATTCCAAAGAATGTCCAGTTTGGAAAGAGGAGAAAGAAATCCTGTCAATCAAGTTTAAGGAGAATGTTACCTTCTTGGAAGCCAGGAAAACAGTTGAAAAACGCAGGTCTGATCAGGCTTTGTTGAGCAAAAGCACAACATATGCAAATGTTGCTTCTCCTTTGCCTGCAAATGGACATTGTCCAACCTGTGAACTGTTGGCTAAAAAACTTCTCCAAAAGTTTCCTGAAATGACTGATGAACTGAAAGCTCTCATTCCCAATGTCCAAATTCCAACACCTTCTACTCAGACTCAGCCTGCGTCTGAAACAAACAAAACTTCTACACCCTCAAAATCCACAAACTCTCAAAGTATCTCTTCACAAAAAACTTCAAAACCATCTACCTCCTCACAAAATATCTCTTCGAAAAAAGCTTCAAAGCCATCTCCCCCTTCACAACAGCCTCCAAAGAAACCCCAACCTCCATCTTCACAGTCTACAACTAAATCTAACGTCTCATCTAAAGAGAGCAAATCTAATCATGCACCCCGATCTCCTAAAAGATCTTCTTCGAAATCGAAACCACAACCCAGAGATACCCATGAATCTTGTGAAATCACAATCAGAGTAAATGATCCTGTCCCTACCTCCAATAGATTTTCGGAGCTAGAGGACATGGATGCAGATGCTGAGAATCTGGAAGGTGAGGCTTCAGATTCGGAAGTCTCTATCTGGTCGATTTCTAAGGATCCTTGGAACAAGGACACTGACACTTGGCACTCGTCCATACCCGAGACAAGTGTAATGAAATCTTAATCAATCTATTTTAAAATGCATTGGTTTACGGCCTCTTTTTTTACGTTAGCTTTTATATTTTCTTCATGCACAATGGATACCATTATACAATGGAATTGTCGAGGTCTGAAGTCAAACTTTGATGAACTTTCCCTTTTAATCAATGATCACAAACCAGTTGCTGTTTGTCTGCAAGAAACCTTCCTTAAACGGGAGGATGATATCTCTATCAAATATCATTCCATTTACAATAAAATCTTTACCGAAGGCGAAAAAGCCAGAGGTGGTGTTTCTATTATTGTTAACAACAACATTCCTCATAAAGTTATCTCTCTTAATACAAACTTGCAAGCTGTTGCCATCAGGTTATCTTTACACAGTGCTGTTACACTGTGTTCTTTATATCTCCCCCCGAGCACACCTATCAATGAGACCAATCTGAATGATCTCATTTCCCAATTGCCATCCCCCTATATTCTTGCTGGGGACTTTAATGGTCACAATGTTATGTGGGGTTGCGATGACACTAACCAGAGAGGTTTACAGTTGGAGAGCTTCATTTCGAACAACTCTTTGTCTTTCATGAATGATAACAAGTCCAAAACCTACTTGCATCCAGCAACTGGATCTTACTCTTCCATTGATTCAACCTTATGCAGCCCAGTCTTACTTCCCAATTTCACCTGGAAAGTGACTGAGGATTTGTGTGGAAGTGATCACTTCCCCATTATCTTTTCATCTACACAACCATCCAGCAATGTACGACCGCAGAAATGGAAGCTTTCCAAAGCCAATTGGAATAAATTTGAAACCCTCTGTGAACAGACCATTACACATGACAAATTTGGAGATTGCGATGATCCTGCAAAACTTTTTACTTCCCTATTAATTGATGCAGCTAAACAGTCCGTCCCTCAGACCTCGACAAATCCAAAACGTCCTGACAAGCCTTGGTACAATGATGATTGTAAACAGGCTGTCAGAGACAGAAAACAAGCCCTTAGAAAGTTTAACCTCAGGCCTACCAAAGAAAATCATAACTTATTCCGTATTTCCAGAGCAAAGGCTCGACGAACCATTAGAGAAAGTAAGCGCAAGGCTTGGAGACAATATGTCTCTAAATTAAATAGTAGAACTACTACTAAAAAAACCTGGGACATGATCAGAAAGATCAATGGCAAAGGCCAGCCCCCTCTTAGTCACCTTAAAGTTAACAATACTTCGTTGGAATCACCCCAAAATATAGCTGATGCTCTCGCCGACACCTTTTGCAAAAAGTCTTCCTCTGCAAACTATTCTGAAAAGTTTCAGAGGAATAAAGCCAGAGAAGAAAAGAAAAAACTTAATTTCAATTCTTCTAATTCAGAGCATTATAATAAACTCTTCACCTTTAAAGAATTAAGATCTGCTCTGAATAAAGCTCACGATTCTTCTCCTGGCCCAGATAAAGTTCATTACCAGTTTTTAAAACACTTACCTTTTACTTCTCTCTCAGTTTTACTTGATATTTTCAATGATATCTGGCAGTCAGGTGTTTTTCCTTCATCCTGGCGGGAAGCACTAGTCATTCCTATCCCAAAACCTGGCAAGGATACTAGTGACCCGGCTAACTATTGGCCAATAGCTCTTACAAGTTGTCTCTGCAAGACCTTAGAACGTATGGTCAATGACAGGCTTGTTTGGTTTTTAGAGAAAAACAACCTCATCGTTCATGTACAGAGTGGATTTCGACGCCAACGTGGCACCATAGATCATCTTGTCCGCTTTGAAACCTTTGTCAGAGAAGCCTTTATTAATAGACAGCATGTAGTATCTGTCTTTTTCGACCTTGAAAGTGCTTACGATACGACTTGGAAATACGGAATTCTTAAAGACTTGCATGACTTTGGTCTTCGAGGCCGTCTTCCTCTTTTTATTTCAGCCTTCTTGGATGAACGTCTTTTCCGCGTCCGAGTTGGTAATACTGTCTCGGGAGCCCGTGAACAGGAGATGGGTGTACCCCAAGGATGTATTCTCTCTGTTACACTTTTCAGTGTGAAAATAAACAGTATAGTTAAAGCTATCTGTCCTGGTGTAGACTGTTCCCTTTATGTTGATGACTTCGTTATATGCTTCAGATCTCGAAATATGAATATTATTGAGAGACAACTTCAACAGTGTCTCAACAAGCTCCAAACGTGGTCTGATGAAAATGGCTTCAAATTCTCAAAGTCCAAAACTAAGTGCATGCACCTCTGTAATCTACGAGGTGTTCATCCAGACCCTGAACTGTATTTGGACAAAACTAAAATTGAAGTCGTTTCTGAGTTTAAATTTCTTGGAGTCATCTTTGACAGAAAGCTTTCCTTCCTTCCTCACATCACTGCACTTAAAAAGAAGTGCAAGAAGGCTCTTAATCTTCTTAAGGTTGTGGCCCATTCTGAATGGGGAGCAGACCGTAAAGTCCTCTTGCGGCTTTATCGGTGTTTAGTTCGCTCCAAATTAGACTATGGATCTATTGTATACGGATCTGCCCGTAAATCTTACCTGAAAATTCTCGATTCTATACACCACGAAGGTCTACGTCTTGTACTTGGAGCTTTCAGAACTTCTCCCGTCAATAGTCTCTATGTTGAGGCTAATGAACCTTCTCTTTCTTACAGGAGGGAAAAACTCTCGCTTCAATATCTTTTAAAACTGAAGTCCAATCGTTTTAATCCAACTCATAACATTGTTTTTAAACCTCAATATAAACATCTTTTTGAAAGGAAACCAAATGATATTCCTCCATTTGGTATCCGCATGGAGCCCATTGTAGATAACCTTGGCATAGACACTGAGTCTATTGCCGACTATAAAATCTCTGAAATCCCTCCATGGACACTAAATAGTGCAGAATTCAGATTTGACCTTGCATCTGACAAAAAGTCTGTCACGGATAGAACTGTGTTTCATGCTAGATACAACGAGATAAAGGAGCATTATTTTTCCTTCAAACCAATCTATACAGATGGATCCAAAGAAGGAAATTCTGTAGCAGCTGCCGCTGTTTATGGAAAAAGGAGCCTAAAGTGTCGCCTTCCAAACAACTCCTCTATCTTCTCTGCTGAAATTAAAGCAATTGATCTTGCCCTTAATCTAGCTGAACGTTCTAATTCCAACCGTTTCATTATCTTTTCGGATTCTTTGTCAACATTACAAGCCCTTTCACATCAATGCCTTGAGAATCCCTTAATCTGTAGTTTACTCGAAAGGATCTCACAAATTTCTTCTATGAATAGATTGGTGTTCTGCTGGCTTCCAAGTCATGTAGGCATCAAAGGCAATGAAAATGCCGATAGGTCTGCCAAATCTGCACTTAACCTTCCCATTTCAGATTTTAAAGTTCCACACACTGATTTTAAATCCTCCGTTTTAACACATATCCAATCTTCTTGGCAATCCCAGTGGGATGCTGATGTTTTCAATAAACTGCATTCAGTTAAACCGTCCCTTGGTGAATGGTACCCCGTTTACAGGTCTGTTCGTCGAGAAGAAGTGATAATTGCACGACTTCGAATTGGCCATTCACGCATCACACATTCCTGGCTCTTGACCAGAGACGATGCCCCTGAATGTATTCCATGCAATGCATCCTTTTCTATAAAACATATCCTACTAGATTGCATTGACTTTCAGCCAGTTCGTTCAAAATATTTCAACGTCGATAGTTTAAAGAATCTTTTTGATTCTGTCAGCGTTGAATCTATTATCGCTTTCATAAAAGAGATTGGCATTTACAATAAACTGTGATATTTACTCTTGAGTTTCTTACCCATCTTTTTACATTCTTTATACGCCTTTATATTGGATATCTTGTCAGCTGATTCATAGTCTTACCTTTTTTAATCTAAAACTTTTAGTATACTGATCCCATTGGAGGCTCCACACTTAACCAGTTATAACACTCATTTCCAAGGAAAAATAATATTCACAGTATTACCTTTTTAATCTAAAATTTAGGAGTAGGCAGGGATGTCCAGCCACTAAATATCATATTTTATGAACATTAAAACTTTTGAGTAGATAGGGATTGCCCTGTCACTCAATAATGTCCCTTATGCATATTATACATAATCCTTCTTAATTCAACCCTTTTACTATTATCAATGTATTCAAACCTTTTTCAGTTTAAAAATTCCATTTTATTCATCTTTTAACACAGATATGCGCGCCAAATGACCAAAGCTGTCGATGCGCCATAAAACAACATAAAAACAATAAAAACAATCATTGGGTGAACCATCCTTGGAACCCAGGTTTAAGCATTACATTACTCTCCATGCATTACCCCTGGGAAAATTGACTAGCAAATTCTCGTTTCTAATGAATATTCATATGGTCGGGAAGTACCCTAATAGCCATTCGTAACATCGATAACATAGTAGGGAGGACAATTTCATTTCGTCATTTACTAAAAATAACCTTGGGAAAAAAACCCAAGGTTGTCAACAAATATGGCGGCAGTCGGCATGCTGGTCTCCGCCTGTTGACTGTTGCGAGAGTCAGTCAGTTTGTACAACCATAGGCGCACGCTAATAAGAGGAGTCTAGGTAATTTAAAATACTTCTTATCTGACGATCTGTGCTATACAGGGATGACACTATAAAGCTGTGTGTGCAATTTTAACTGACAATCTTTCGGTGCTACGCCGAAAATCTCATATAATCACTTCCCGATTGTGGTGTTGATGGGCGTCGCCATATTTAAAGCATCGCTATGCATGATTTGCAACAAGTGATGTGATTGGATATCGACAAGTCAAAAATAGAAATGACGTCGTATATGTGATAAAAATAGTTCAATTTTTCTCAAGGAAACACTGAGATTACCAATCAAAATGCTTCATGAATTATTCATGAGAACGAGAAAACGCTAGTGAAATAACCCAGGGTCGATTACAGAATGAATCGAAACTGGGTCAACGAGGATGTGGGTGAACATCATCGGAAATCTTCTCACATGTGGCGTGATGATGTTCACGAGATGAAATGAATTTTGATCTTTGACTGAAAAAAAATATATATTTTATTTATTTCATGCTTCTAAACCCTTTTTTGTTTGGACAAAAATCAAAATCCAGTACAGTTTTTTTTTTTCAGTGATTCCCTGTGGCGTACCTACCCCCGCTTACAAAAGGTCACATTACAATATTATGTAAAGGGCGAGAAATGTAGGGTAAATGCACATAAATTAGGTCATATTTCCTTCTGGTTGAATGGCATGCACTGTTTATGTAGGTAACTAGTGTGCGGGAACTACTGTTTCCACCTTCAATTGAAGAGTTACAGAAACAATTACAGTTAATTTGACAGGTGGTAACCATGAATTATCAAACCTTATTTCCCAATAATTTACAAAAAAAAGCATGAAATAAAAGTAGGTCTACGTGTGGAAAAAGCTTCATTTTTATTTGTACTGATTTTTCAGGTATAACTGTAACAGATATGATGAAGATGAGGCTAAAAAGGCCAGAGATAGCCAGGAGGTAGGTAGTTTCTGCAATTAATTTACAACAGAAAATTGGACTCATCTTAAATAAAAAGGCATCTGCAGACAACAAAATAAAAGTGACTCTAAAAACTAATTTGTTTTTGGATGGGTAGAAACCACTGTGAGAAAAAGAGAAAATGCTGGAAAACATTTTACAAGTCAAGCGATTGATTGTATGTTGTTTAATGCTGTTTTCAGCATTATTTCAATTAATTCTCAATGGCTGTGCACCTATCCATGCTTTCCTGGAGTAACTTTTACCAGTCCTCCCCACGATATTCTTTTCAAGCCACTGGCTTCTTTCCCACCAAAATAATGGTCAGCAGTAAGGGAGGAATGAATCTTGTTGCAATGACTATCATCATTCCTGGGAAAGAATTTGGCCGAGCTAGGGATCGAACGAGCAAACCCCTGTTCTGAAGTCCTGTACGCTACTGACAGCGCTACCGGGGCTTGGCAACATCATAGAGAAAGAATACTTGTATGTTTTAAAAAAGTGTTGGAAAAAGAGAATGTGCATATAACCCAGCATTTTCTCCTTTTCTCAGAATGTATTTTACGTTTTTGAAGACAAAACCCGTCATTTAACCCTTTACCAAACAATCCCTGGTTTTCACGTCCCTGAGAAAGAAGCCTTCTGAAAACATTGTGGGAAAAGGAGAAAATGCTGGTAACCAGCATTTTCTCCTTTTCCCACAAAGTTTTCTTCCCTTCCCAAAACAAATTTCAACTTTTGAGTCCCAATAATTTTGTTGTCTGCAAATGCTTCCAATTTGGACTAGTCTAAAATTATGTCGTTTGGTAAAGAGTTAAGCCACATTAGCTTTGTTTTCTGGCAATGCATTCACCATGGATGTGGCTAAAACTTTTGTTATCTCGTAAAGAAGTAAGAAGCAAGGAAAGAGAGTAAAAAAAATGCCAAATTATAAGTTACTGTTGTTTACAACAATGTTTCTAATCTCCTTCTGTAATACAAATACAAAAAAAACCACCTTCTTTTGTGTCCTGTAAATGTCCTTAAGGATTTGCACATGTTTGTATAGGATAAATGAAGGAACAAGTTGATACTGAATTTTTCTTTTTACAGAAATCACGCTTCCAGCTTCAGAGATATCTGTTCTACTGTAATAGGTATATGAACCACATGCAGAGTTTGAAGTTTGAAAACAAGGTAAACTTACTTTTTTAAAACCATTAATTTTTTTATAGCTCAGCTGTTTTTGAAGAAAATGTCGAGGTATTATTATAGCCTTGGTGTTGTCTGCATCCAGCTGAAACTTTGAAATTTTACAATATCTCTGTCATTATAAAAGATACTTAATTCAAAGTTAAACAAGTTGTTAACTAGCAAACCATATAACAGGGATAGGTAACCATCAAAATACTTTTGACACAATTATGTCCCTTTTTCAGCATAGAATTTGTTGCACCAAACCTTTCACGTTTTTAATATCTCATTCATTCATGATGATATTTACTTCAAACTCGGAGTAGATGTTAACTATCTAAAGGGGAACCTACACAACAAGGGCAGGTAACCATCAAAATATTTTTGACACAGTTATGTCCCTTTTCCAACTTAAGATTTGTCAGGCGAAAACTTTGATATTTTATAATATCTCTGTATTACTGAAAGTATTTACTTCAAATCCCAACTTGATTTTATCTTTAAAAAAAAAAAAAACATAATAGGGGCAGGTAACCATCCTAATATTTTTTTATGCAGTTATGCCCCTTTTTCGACTTGGAATTTTCTCTAAAAGCAACTGCAGTCAAGTGTTGGCACCCACATGCCATGCTTTTATTATAATTGTGGAATATTTTCAGATCTAACCAAAAACTATCATAAATAACAGTGTACCAAGATTTTAAGGAAATGACTAGACATTTTGTAAACAGTTATGCCTTTCCTTAATATTTTCTGAAGTGATCAACAATAGGTGCTTAGCAAGTTGTTAAACATAAAGAATTGTAAGATCAGGGCCCGTATTCACCAGCCATTCTTAAGAACGTTCTTAGTCTTTTTCTCCAAGATTTTCTAAATATGAAAATAACACAACTTCTGATTGGCTAAACCAAATGGTTTAGCCAATCAGAAGTTGTGTTACTTTCAAATTTAGAAAATTCTGGAGGATAAGACTAAGAATATACTGGAGAATGGTTGGTGTATACGGACACGGATCATCACTTTAATTGGGTGTCATAATGAAGATAATGACTGAACAGAATAGGTCAAAACAAGGTGAAAACTGTAAGAAACTTTCTTTTAGTTTCCCAAAAGTCCATGATTTTAGCAAGATGGAGTATGTAAGCTATGTAATTTGTTCGTGAAAAATAATATTGGGCATGAATATGTACTCCGTTAACTTTCAAGCGGATGATAAAATTCTGATAGACTTGTCAAAGCATTTGAAAGCAACAACTTGAAAGGGAAGAAAACAATATAGAAAAGAAGACGCAAGATTCCAGCATTTTCTTCTTTCCCATATTGTTTTCAAAAGCCTTCTTCCAGAGGGTTATCAAAAAAACTGGGAATGGTTTAAAGCGTAGAAAACATTGTAGGAAAATGCCTGTCAGAGAATGTTTCGAAAGGGTTCTTCTCAGAATTGTTAAGCCTTGTAAGTTTTTTTGAAAGGTAAACTTAACGCTTTACCACACAATCCCAAGTTTTAACAATCCTAAAGAAGCCTTAAGAAAAAAATGGGGGAAAACGGAAAAATGCTAGTTACCACTTTACCACTTTATTTTCAACTCTTTTAAAGAAAAAAATTCCATAATTTAAGCCACAATTAAAGTGTCATCTGCAAATACTACATTTTACATCTGCAAGTCTACATTTTTGTTGTGTGGTGAAAATTTTAAGTCTTCTACATTTCAGCTATACGCCTCAGTTAGGTTGAAAATGGAGGAAATGCAGCAACATAGTATGTCATGGATCGAGGTTCAGTTCCTGAAAGTGGCCGTAGATGTGTTATGTAGCTGTAGACAGACTTTAATGTACACTTACGTGTTTGCTTTCTATCTTAGAAAAAACAACCAGTCCATCATATTTGAGGTATGTTAATTGCATACAGACTTTGATCTTTTGGCCGCTAATTATGTCTCAAATGTAGATCAAGATCAGACTGCACAGAATGTGCAGTCTGATCTTGGATCTGCACTGTCAGATAAGGAGATATTATTCCCAAAAAAAATACCTTTGAAATGGCAAAATTTGAGGTTTTTCGATCGGCTTGAAAGTTTTATTCCACTTATTGAATTGGATAAGGGTTAAAATACTCCCCCAAGCACCAAAGCTTGGATGGTAACATACAGGAGGTTGCTGATTGATTCCCCAGCTTGGCCTATTTCTTTTCAAGTGATGATGATAGTCATTGTGATAGGATTAATTTCTCACTGACCACTGTCTCTCTCATTATTTATTTACAGAGTAAGTCCTACAGCTCAGGTGGTAACAAAATGGCCTTGAGACCAGGGCATTGTTAGTGTAAATCCGGCCAATCTTTAGCTGGGCTGTTTCAAAGTGTTGAATTATTGTCATAGCCCTGTCTTCATCTAAGTCGCCATTGTCGTGCAAAAACTTTGACATTCTATCATATCTCTGTTATACTGAAGATATTTACTTGAAACATGGACAAGTTGTTCACTATCAAAAGGGGAACCCATACAACAAGGGCAGGTAACCATCAAAGTATTTTGACAAAGTTATGCCCCTGTTTTGGTTTAGAATTTTCATTGAAAATCAAGCAACTGCAGCAGAGTGTTGACACCTGCAGGCGGTGCTTTTGTTTATCTGATTGTTGATGATAGTCATAGTAAAAGATTCATTTCTCTCTCATCACTTTTCTCTCATCGTTGTTTCTATAATGTTTGAAAGCAGCCAGACTTAAAAAAACAGCTTTGTGGATGATAGAATATAACAAACACAGAATACAGTTTAATGCATGAATATGTGTAAAACCATGGTAGCAATTGCAGAAATGGCTTGTTGTGAGAAATTTGACCTTTTGCAGCAATGATTAAAGAAGTTATTCTGCTGCAATACACAAAAAGTCCTGTGCACGAGGCAATGAGTCTAAAGAATTAGATTCGCTGATTGTGATATGGAAAGTACACTTTGCATAGAAATATGGGAACTCTGTTCCTTGTTTCTTCTGATATGATATGACAGGGATACATTACCTCTCAATAGTTCAGCAGATTCCAAGAGCAATGATATGCCATATCATGTCCACTGGGCCCGTCAGGTATCATGCAGGTGTTGTTACACATGGAGGTCACAACAAATGTTGACTTGGACTCAGTATCTGTTAAATGCTTTAGGTAAAATAAAGAATTATCTCAAGATCAAATACAAGGGTTACCTTATCTTTGATTCTACATATATATTGAACTATTGTAGGAAAACCAGAAAGACTTGGAGCATGCCACTGAACAGTTATCCGAGTATTTAGAACGGGATATTACTTCAGACATTCTAGTGGATATAAAACAAAAAGTTCAAGATAAATATAGGTGAGTTACACTCATTTTTAGCTGTTTCAATTAATTGATTGTTTGATTGAATAGTCTTTTACGCTGCTTTCAACATTGTTTCAGTCATATCTCAGCAACAGCTCACATATTCAGGTATTTCCTGGGTTTCACCAGAACTAGGCTAGGGTTCTGAAATGTCTTACCCAAGGACACTCCCACGAAAAGCACAGCAAATCCAGTGAGGCTCCAACTTGCAGGCCTTTAGGTTACGAGTCGTACACTTAACCTTTGAGCTATAACCCTGTCTGTGTCTTTGTGGTTGTGCAAAAACTTTGACATTTTATAATATCTCTGTTATTACTGAAGATATTTAATTCACTCTTGGACAAGCTTTCAAATTTCAAATGGGGTACCCATACAACAAGTGCAGGTAACCTAAGTTTGTTTTACACAGTTACGCCCCTTTTTCAACTTTTCACTGAAAATCAAGCATCTGCAACTAGGTCAGCTTGCCCAAATTGTGCCTGCTGACCTGGGTCGATACTTTTGCAGATGCGTTAAATAGAGTTTATTTCATCAGCTTGTGGTTAATATGGGGAAATATATGCCGAAAAAGGGAAAGGTATGTTAAATAACGAGTGCCGTAAGGCACGAGTTATTTTCGCAGACCTTTCCCTTTTGAGGCAAATATTTCCCCATATTAACCACAAGCTGATGAAATAAATTATATATTTCCTCTGATTATTTTGTCAACGAATGCCACTTTTAAAACTTAAAAACTTAAAAAACTTAAAAAAGTAGTTCCAGATTTTCGGCAGGAGGAAAATATTCACTGTGACAGGGAAATAATTCCCCCCAGCTTAAATTACGACATTTCTTTACCCATAACATTTCTAAAAATAGACACATGAAATATAATAAACTGCCTTTCCACAGAGCTTGGTTCATATGTAAATAACGTATTTATCATTTATCTTTCAGATACTGTGAAAGTCGTAGAAAAGTTTTATTAGATCATGTTCACGAAGGCTACGAAAAGGACCTATGGGAATACCATGATTTGTGATATTGTGATCTCGTAGTAAAAGACTATACATTTGACGTCATTTTTATTATGAGAGTGTGGGTGATACTTCAGCATGACTGTATGCCTGGTTGATTTGTTTGAAAGCTTATTACAATGAACTGTTTGCTTATGTTCCAATTTTATCTTATTTCTTTTGTACCCTTTTGTTACAACCAGTCTCAATTTTCTTAACCCTTTAACAAACAATCCAGAGAGAGAAGGCTTTTGAAAACACTGGGAAAAAGGATAAGTTATTTTATACTTTTTCTTAGTGTTACCTTATGAGAAAGATGATTTATGAAAATACTGTGTGAAAAGAAGAAAATGCTGGTAAGCAGAATTTTCTCCTTTTCCCACAATGTTTCCTATTGAGAAAGAAGATTTTTGAAAATATTTTTTGAAATGGAGAAAATGCTTGTTGCCAGCATTTTCTTCGTTTCCCACAGTATTTTTTACCGTAAAACAGATACTTTCCATTTTCATAGCCATATTAAATTTGTTTTCAGCAAATGCTTTCAGTTTAGACAAGTTTTAAATTTTGCTGTATGGTAAACGCACAATCCTGAGTTTTTATGACCCTGAGAAAGAAGCCTTTTGAAAACATTACGGGAAATGGAGAAAATGCTGGTAACTAGCATTTTCTCCTTTCCCCACAATGTTTTCTACCCTTTAAAAGATTGAATTCATCATATGGGCCACATTTTATTTGTGATCTTCAAATGCTTTCGATTCAGACAACTCTTAACTCTTAGGCTGCTAACCGCGACTCACTGGCCTTTTGCGGACAGTAAAGATCAAGATCCGACTGCACAGAACGTGCAGTCTGATCTTGGATCTACACCGTCCGATAAGGAGATGCTATTCCTTTATTTCTCAAAACATAACTTTGAAATAGCAATATTTTGGGCTTTACTATCGAATTGAAAGTTTCATTTTAGTTATTTAGCAGGATAAGGGTTAAATTTTGCTGTTTGGTAAAGGATAAATGGTAAAAACTGCCTCAACCGACTTTTTTTCTGCTCTGTTTTATGTTATACAAGGTTACCTCCCATATTTGGGTATAACATGGGCATCATTTTAGCTCACCTGGATGAAGTTCAGGAAGAGCCCTTGCACAGTGCACTACCCCCTGAGTCAGCATTGGCATTGAAATGGGCATCCACATTTACATTAAAAATTTTTTAGGAGCTTGCATTTCCCAAACAGTTTGATTGATCCTGTCATATTTTGGTATGAATAAAGGTTCAAAGTTTATTTCAGCAATACCCCCGCCCACACCTATTCAAGGTCAAGGTCGTAGACTTTGATATTTTACATCAAAGCTCTACATCAGTTGTTTTTTAAAGTTCATTTTTAGCTCCACTGGCCGAAGGCCAGAGAGCTATTGTCATGGCGTTGTGTCCGTCGTGCGTCCGTCCGTCCGTTCGTCCGTGCGTGCGTCCGTAAACTTTTTCTTTAAAAAACTTCTCCTCAGAAACTATTGACTGGATTTTTACCAAATTTCACAGGAATGTTCCTTTGGTGGTCCTCTTTCAAATTCCTTCAAATAATTGTGTTCCATGAAGAATTCTGGTTGCCATGGCAACCAAAGTAAAAAACCTTTAAAAATCTTCTCCTCCCAAACCGCTTTTTGGATAGCATTATTATTTTGCAGGAATGTTCCTTAGATACAGGTTTACAGAATTCCTTAAAAAAAAAAAAGATCTGTCAAAAAACATGGCTTTTATGGGAGACTCATTTTCCTTTTATGGTATAAAGTAAAATCTTTGAAAAATTTCTTCTCTAAAACTATTCATTGGATTTCATTGTTGTTTTGCAGGTAAGTTCCTATGGTGGTTGTCTACCAAATTGTTTCTTCAGTGAGCTAAAATGCAGGATTGAATGATAATTGTTAAAAACTTCCTTTCGCCATTATAGAAATATCAGGCCTGTGGAGCGATACAGGCGCTCAAGCGCCTCTAGTTTTCTTAACTTAACGATGAATTTATTTCATATTTTGCTTTGATGACAGATATAAGTCCAAAGTTACATAGACCAATACCATAGCCATGCCCATGATCTTAAGGTGAAGGTCATAGATTTTGAAATTTCATGTTTAAGTTATGCTAAAGCTCCTGTTTTCCAGACTGAATGATTGGTTTGGTTCATATTTAACTCTTTACCAAACGACTAGTCCAAATTGAAAGGATTTGCAGACAACAAAATTAATGTGACTGAAAAATTTAAAATTTGGTTTGGGAAGAGTAGAAAACCTTGTGAGGAAAGGGAAAAATGCTGGTTACCAGCATTTTCTCCTTTTCTCACAAGGTTTCCAAAAGGCTTCTTTCTCAGGGTCGTTAAAAGTCAGGATTGTGCGGTAAAGAGTTAAATGATGATGGACATCAGTTCAGTTTCATTCAGCTATAACCCTGCCCATGCCTGTGGCCAAAAAGTCAAGGTCACAGATAATTTCCTGGATTGAGGCAGAATTGAGAGAGAGTGTAAGTTTCAAGAATTTGTTTCTCAATCTATGTAAAAGAAATATGCTTTAAAGTCACAGGCTGCTTTCCAACATGGTTCTGTCAAAATGACTTTCAGCAGTGAAAGTGGAATGAATTCTGCTTGACAGATTTTTTGCTTAAATTCAACTGGCAAGCCCAGCAGTTAACCACTTGCAAAACAATTCCAAAGTTTTGTGGGCTCTGAGAAGAAAGCACCTGATTTTTTGCCTATCACCTCTGATGCATGTGAGAAAGTAGTCAGTGGCTTGGACAGAAAGTTGTGTCAGGACTGGTGTGAGAAGGGAGGTGGGGCGTTCTGTATTCACCAACCATTCTTAAGAATAATCTCGGCCTTCCCAGAAAATACTTGCGTAGGTATACCGGCAGCAGTGATATGAACTAAGCTGTTAAAACAACATTAAACTCCAATAGAAAGAAATAAGATACCATTTCTGAAAAAAACATTGTGTGGCTATCCTTTCATTACATTTAAAAATTGCAACATTTATATCGCTTTGTATTTGTATCGTGCAGATGCTTTAACAAGTCTGTAGTTTTGTTGTCTGGTAAAGAGTTAACTCTGTACCAGATGATAAAAGTTAAGACTTTTCCTCATAACAAGAGCATTTGCAGTCAGAAAATTTAGCGTCGCCCAAACAATGGGATTTGTCTTTAAAAGGTTATAAAACATCATGGAAAAGGAGAAAATGCTGGTTTCCAGCATTTTCTCCTTTTCCCACAATGTTTTCTAAAGTTCTTCTTTAAGGTTGTTAAAACTCCAGATTGTGTTGTAAAGGGTTAAAACAACTGCCTGGTGAGCAAGAGAATTCTGTTAAAGACTATTTTGAATAATATCTGACCCCATTCACTCAAAACTTATGAAAGTGCTTACATCAGTTTTTATATTAAAGTAAGTGAGTGTAACCTTCATGAAATAAAGGTTAAAATCTTGTTCATTTATATGTCTTGGCTATTCTTTTCATTGTCAGTACGTTGAGTCCTGGTAGCTCAGTCAGTAGCGTACAGGACTTGAGAACAGGGGATAACTGGTTTGATCCCCTGCTTGGCCAATTTCTTTCCTAGGATTGATGATAGTCATTGCAATAGGTTTCATTCCCGTCTCACCACTGACTATTGTTTCGATGATGGTTATGTGGGAAAGCAGCCAGTGGCTTGGCACGAATATTGTGCGGAGTACTTGTTAGAAGAAATTCCAGGAAAGGTGATCGCTCAAAGAACAGGTGCACTGGTCACTGCAATATAACTGAAATAATGTTGAAAATGGCATTTAACACCATACAATCAATCAATCAATCCTTGTCAGTACCCAGGTGGCATAGTTGATAACTTCAATGCAAAGAATTATTACCTCCCTAAACTCCTTACCAAACGACAAAACTGTGGACAAGTTCAAATTGAAAGCATTTGCAGACGACAAAATAAGTATGGCCCAAAAATTGAAATTTGTTGTGGGAAGGGTAAAAAAAATTGTGGGAAAAGGAGAAAATGCTGGTTACCAGCATTTTCTCCTTTTCCTACAATGTTTTCAAAAGGCTTCCTTCTCGGGGTTGTTAAAAGTCGGGATGGTGTGTTAAAGAGTTAAGGGCCAATAGCAGCCAGAAGTAAACAACTGAGGTATTAACCCTTAGATCGCTGATATTAATGAACTAGATGTTTTCAATGAAGAAAAACATCCAAAATGTCATTTCATGGCTGTTTTAGCCAGTAGATGGAATGAAGTTGCGGACATGTTCTGTGCAGTCTAATCTTGATCTATGTTTTCCACAAAAACAAGTTGGTTCCAGCACTTTTAGAGTTAAAATGCATGTAAATTTAAGTCATAATTACCTAAAAGTATGGAAATTATTGTGAAGTTGATAATCTAGGCCCGTATTCACCAACCATTCTTGAGGATATTATTAGTCTTAGGCTGCAGAATTTTCTAAATTTGAAAGTAGTGCAACTTCTGATTGGCTAAAGCATTTGGTTTAGCCAATCAGAAGTTGTGTGACTTTCATATTTATTCAACAAAGAATATTCTTGAGAATGGTTGGTGAAATCGGACGCTGTTATCATACAGTCTGTCCAAGTTTTAGTCGCTGAAAGAAAATTGAAATTTTAAAACAAAATAAAACTGTTGCCAGGCGCTGTATCTTTGTTTACTTCTTACATGGTTTCTGCCAGCGACTAACACCTGTACCGACCATACAAATACCAGATTGTCATCTTTACCATCTTTTCGATACTTTCAAGTCTTTACCAAACCACAAAATTTTAGACCAGTCCAAATCCAAGGCATTTGCAGACGACAAAATAAATGTGACTCAGACATTTAAACTCATTTTAAGAAAGGTAGAAAACATTGTGGGAATAGGAGAAAATGCTGGTTTCCCACAATTTTTTCAAAAGCTTTACGTCCTTAAAAGTTGGGTTGTGTGGTTAAGGGTTAAGGAATGCAAATGAGATGGGAGGGGTGCGTTGGGAATATAAACGTATATTGAAGGAAATTTCGTTGATCAACCAGCCAGAATAGCGAAAGTGGTTGAGCATGAGACTTTTTGAATGTCAAGTCTTGGGCCACTTGCGGGAGTGGGTTCAATCCCTACGGTTGGCCATCTAAAATTACTAGTAGTCTCTCAGATGAGATGTTCAGTGAGAGGTTCTGGCGTGTGACAGTGCCATACATCGAGCAAGCTAAAGAACCAGGCATAACATAGGATGAGTTTTGTCTTTTATCCTGCACATCCCCGTTACATAGCTAACAGCCTTTGGGGGTTTCGCACATTGGGCAACCAGTGGCAACGATAAATAAACGGAAATCAGTTCCATTGACATGTTCCATACCTCAGTTTGTTAGTTTGTACTAACTCTTTACCACAGATCCTGAGTTTTAACCCCCTCTGAGAAAGAAGGCTTTTGAAAACATTGTGGGAAAATGAGGAAAAGGTGGTAATCGGCACTTTCTCCTTACTACACAATCCTGAGTTTTAACGACCCAGAGGAAGATGACTTTTGAAAAATTGTGGGGAAACGGAGAAAATTTTTGTAATCAGCATTTTCTCCTTTTTGCACACCTTTTCCTACTTATTTAAGGACAAATACTAACATTGGAAAAGACATTTGAATTGTTGTCTCTAAATTCCATCAACATGGATGGGTCTAAAATTTTGCCATGTGGTAAAGGGTTAGATGACCCAGCTGAGTCTGGTTTGTCTTAATAGCCCTGTTTGGTTGCTTGTAACAGTATCATACAGAACTAGTAATCGGGCGGTCATGAATTTGATTCCCATCTTGGCAAAAACTCTTTTACAGGATTGATGATAGTCTGATCCAGTTTAATCTGGTGACTTTATCACCTGTCTAAAGCCATTTACTTATCACAATTATAGGAAATACCACGAAAAGTTTTGTTTGTTGATCTTTAACTGACAAAAAGCAAACAAAGAATAGGGCTATGTAAATTTGATGATTTGGCATTTGAATAATTTCTGGAGTTCACTTTTGGATGCACTCTATCTCACTTTCTTGGACGAACTCGTTCCTAGATGAGACCTACGACACCCGCAAAAGAACACAAGGATGAAAAAGGTTGTGTTGGAGTAAGTAAAGATGAGCCTCATTTGCATAGATCATGCACTTAGTTTACATATAGCAAACATCTTGTACCCTGTCAATGACATTTTGTTCAGTCCGTGACCTTGTAAGTATACATTCTTCAATTTGGAGTGGTAGAGATTTTGTAGTCCATGCCAACATTGTCAATTTTAATAGAAATTACGATTTCTTAAATAGAATAATTTTCTGTGGAGCAGTAGATCTATTAAGTAATCATGTTTTTTTTTAATTTGTTTATGTTTGAATTTAGATCATTCTCAATGGCTATAGACTCGCGATCCTCTGATTGCCAGTCCAAAGACAGTAAATAACCTTTTCAGAGACCGCCGCTCATTTACAGGTTTACTTGCTTTATAAACCCTTATCCTGCTAAATAAAAGAAATAAAATTTTCAAGCCGATGGTAAAAATCCTAATATTGCTGTGTAAAAGGTAATGTTATCTTTGGAGGAGTACGTATCTCCTTATCGGACAGTGTAATGAATTCCCCTTTTGAACGACTAGCCGTATATTCAGATAGGACAAAGATATAAGAAAATATCGAAGTTTTTGCATGACTACGAGACAAGAAAGAACTCAAAACGTTGAAAATCTTGATTCTACCAATAATCATCCTATTCAATTCATAAATACACGAGTGAAACAAGGAAGATTCTAAGTAGGCTATTATCAAAGATATTCATTTGAAGGGTTCAATATTAATGAAGTTTGACGAGTTAAAATTCTAGGGGGTGGACCAAAAAAAAAAGTAATTTGTTCAATACTGTGTACAAAAAGATTGGGACGAACAAATGAGTGCGAACGAGTCCTTGGACAAGAAAAGTCTGTTCCAAGACCACGCACCAGACGGGCGGAAACGATCTGTGCTGCACGTGCAGAATTCTGCTGTTTTCGTTTCTAACGTCAAACAAGATCAGTAACAACATATAGACAACCCGAAAGGTATGCAAAAACTAATTATGAACCGATAAAGGAATAAAGATTACAAACAACAAAAGAAATTTGAAACGAAGAGGTACAAGTGTTCTTCGCTAACCCATGCTTTTTTTTTTTTGTAAGTTCGGTTCCGTGCAAGTTCGTCCCAAAAACAGTTCGTTCATGAGCTTGTTCGTCATTCGGCTCATTCGCCCGGGCTTGTTCGTCCGACATTATTGTGTCTTTTTGTATTGACCGAACTGATTTTAAATAGATCTAGAGCAGGATCGGGTATTTCCGAACTATCGGCAATTAACGAACGAGATTTTAAAAATTATCTCATCCCTCCTGGAGACAATAATGATATCATCTGACGTTATAAACTTTATGCCATATTTCTCTTCTTTACCATTTTTTTTAAGTTTTGAATGATACAATAATTATCCGAAGAGAAATCGGTAGTTACCTACATTTGACGACCCGAAGGTCAGGAAATTGCCACTTTTTTAATTTTTCGAGATACATTGCAAAGAGTGTAAACTGCTCCTACTTCTCCCTCGACTCAATATTTGAGATTTCTTACATTTGCAACATGCATATAAACACATTACACTGTGTAAAATATTCTTATCACATGTTAAAAGCGCTTGAAAAGCGTGTTCGGAAAAACTCTCACTTGAATGTATATGCGAGGGCATTTACGAACTGAAGCTGATTAAACAAGAATTGGCCTTGTTTTTAGAATAGTAAGCGATCACAAGAATAATATGCATGTAATTTAGAGCTTGATATATCTAAGTTTAACTTTTCAAATGTTTATTACATTGGAGACAACTTAAATCAACCTCGACCAATTTCAGTTTGCTCCTATTGAGCTTAATGATTTTCGGTTTGCATCATGTGTTGTGTTCTGAAAATTAGGAGTTAAAATTTTCCCAAAAACCAGACATTATTGACTGTTTTTGTAGACCCATATACTCGTAGCTCTAGCCAACATACATTTCAGCAAACAGAGCATTGGTATCTTGTAGTTTTCTTTGTGGGAGTATCCTTGGGCAAGACACTTAGAGCCCTAGCCTAGTACAGGTGCAACCTAGGAAATACATGAACATGTGAGCAGTCACCATGATATGACTGAAATAATGTTGAAAGCAACATAAAACACTATTCAATAAATTAAACAACAACTGTTGACTGGTAGAGAGTTTATTTACTGTTATATATCTTATTTACCTACAGGTGACATGGTGAACATATTTCCAGATTTGAAACTGATGAAACCCAGAAAACAGATGAACAAGTTAGCTGTTGCCATGATGTAACTGGTATACTGCTGAAAGTGGTGTAACACACCAGATGGAGACAAATCTGTGACTGGTTGGAGATGAACAGTGAACACAGGTACATGTACAAACTTTGTTCTAAGTGATCAAAGTTCTTTTGATGCTTCTGCCAGTTTAAATGCAGGTGGCATATAGTATCCTTGCTGTCTTTAGGTATCGCATGGACATCCTGTTAACAAAAAGGAAAATGGTTTGTGTTTGTCATCTTTGAATACATTCTGCATTGGATTGATGTTTTTGAAGTGTTGTATAGGCTGCTTTCAACATTTCAATTATATAACAGCAACAGCTCACATATTCATGTATTTCCTGGGTTTTACCTGTACTAGGCTAGAGCTCTGAAGTTTCTTGCCCAAGGACACACCCATGAAAAACCCAGTGGATTCAGTGAGGCTTCAACCCTTGGCCTCCAGGTCACGAGTCCTTCACTTTACTACTGAGCCGCGTAGGGCCTCGGATAAGTTTTTCAAACATAGATAAATAATGACAAAGTATAGGCTCTGCTTCAGAAAGCTGGAGTTGGATCTATGATAAAATCCACCAATTATTAAGTGAGCTACGACCATTTTCAAATTCCTTTTTCATAGTTCTGTTTGTAATCTCCTGAAATATTACTGTACCAGGGGCTATCCATAAGTTTGTGGACACACGTAAAGAAGTTAACACTATTCATATGATTTGGCTGAAAATTTATGAGTATATAGTTTGATATCATTATGAACCATATTAAAAATTTCTTTCAAAATTGCAAACTAATGAGTAGTTTACATGCATTTGGTCGATGCCATGTACAATGATGCGCCACACATCAAAATTTCAAAATGACGTCTCAAAGTTTACACCTTGTGACCAGTCGCTATATCTCATAATCCTTCAGTAACCGCAGAACTCAACAGGCACTCTACTCATGTGCAGTTCATCTTTCATGTACTGTCCAGTAACCCATGTCTAATTTACTGCAATGTTCATACATAGTTACACACTGTTCCACATCCAGACAATCCTTAATCAATTTAATGCCACTTGTTTCGGATTTTGACACTGTGGGGGCTGCCTCTGTCATCGTCCACTATTGTTTCCCATCTTTCAGTGTACCGCTTATGCCATTTTGTTCACCTAAGACCGCTCTACAGATTGCTTCATGGTCTATCTATTTAACATTTCAATGGTTCAACTGAGGAATATCCAAGACTCGCGCAGAATTGAATAATTGCCTGGTGTTTTAATTGTCTGGATTTGATGTTTTACACACTCGTATATAATTATCATAAAAAATACGACAGATTTGATGTAGGGTAGGGTCTTTCATGGGAGGGTCCTTGAGCAAGACACTACAGCGCCCTAAACTAGTACTGTTGAAACCCAGGACATACTTGAATGAGCTGTTGCTGTAATATGCTTTAAATAGTGATGAAAGTGGTGTAAAACTTTATTTGATCAGTTAAACTATCAGTTACACCTTAAACTTGCACTTCTCAGCTGATTTTTATGTGCTTACAGGTATGCTTACAGTGTAAATATAATAATGCTTTTACCCTGAAAGTGTGAAGTAAACCAATCAGACTTTTCAGTCTGAGAATATAAGCCAGTTTATTGCCATTTCAAGACTGCCTGACAGAATGTCTCTGCATAATAGTCAGGGTAGATCCCAGATCAGTCTGCCATAAACATACAGTCTTTTATTTCATGCTTTCCGGTAGGATATCGAGAAATAGCAGTGAAAATATTTTTCGATATTACACGGGTACGACCAGTGAAAATACCGATTTTCATGTTCTTGTTGCCTAGGTAAATTGCGCGTGCCTCACAACCAGATGGAAATATGACGTCATTTACCTTACATTTCTCGCGCTTGACGTAATATTGTAATGTGTTGCTATGCGGGAGGGGTACGCCACAGGGAATAACGGAAAAGAACTGTACTGGATTTTGATAAAGCTCCTCCCAGAAAGGGTTAAAGGCATGAAATAAATAGAATATTTGTTTTTTTCGGTGAAAGATCGAAATTTATTTCGAGTGAACACCATTGGTAATATTTTCACGAGTGGCACAGCCACTCGTGAAAATATTACCGATGGTGTTCACTCGAAATAAATTTCGATCTTTCACCGAAAAAAACAAATACCCTCTATATCTTGGATCTTCACTGGCTGCAATGGCAATTATAGTTGTGAAAGGCCCTTGAAGGGTTTTTAAAGAAGAGTTGAAATCAATCATTTAACAGTTTGAAGTTTGCTTTCTATTTTCAGGAAGACAATGTGATGTAGAGATGGGTATCAGACTCAATCTTTCCAGCTAGGAGTATTGGACGATGGAGTGAATATTTAACCTGTGACTGCCAGACAAAAATAAAGAACTGTAATTTCTAGGCTGTTTTGACCCATGGAGAAATTTAGCAGATCTTCAAGGATTGTACCACATGACAACATTTTACGCTTGTCCAAATTGAAAGCATTTGCAGACGATAGACTAAAGGTTGCTCAAATGACTAGATTTGTTTTATAGGATAGAAAACATTGCAGGAAAAGGAGAAAATGTTGGTAACAAGCATTTTCTCCTTTTCCCACAATGTTTTCATATATAGTGTTTCATAGGGTTCTTCAAACACTAGTTGTTAGGTAAAGGGTTAAAAGATGGAATAAGTCTTTGAAATGATAGAAAATATTGTTGGAAAAGGGAAAAAATGCTAGCCACCAGCATTATCTTCTTTATGCACAATGTTCTCAAAATTATTCCTCCTCAGGATTGTTTGGAATGGATTGTTTGAAAGAGGGTTAACACATTATCACCTGAATACAACCTGGTGTCCATGGTTGTGAGTTAAAGCGTTGGCCTCGAAACAAGAAGGTCCCGAGTTTGGTTCACGGGAGCGGGTGTCAGTTTGGGACCCTTCTCTGGCCCACACATTCGGCGCGAGTACTGGTTTAGTTCCCTGGAAGCAGAATCAAGAGGGATTAGAATAAGTTGCAAGAACTTGTTTCTCAATCGATGTTAAATAAATAGTTATGTTTAAACTTAATACAACTCTACTGACTTGCAGCAAACCAGTTCTTAAAACATTGTTGCAAAATAAGGAATTGCTCAGAACAAGCAGTTTCCTCATTTACTAATTTGTTTTGACATGTTTAATGTTTTGAATTTAATTATAATCAATACTGATCACCTTCATTATTGACTCCTCGGGTCAAAGGCAAGCAAGCCTGTAGTGTCTTGACCTGGTGCCGTATTCACCAATCATTCATCAGAACATTTTTAGTCTTATTCCCCGGAATTTTGTAAAATTTGAATGTAACACAAATTCTGATTGGCTAAACCAAATGATTCAGAAAATCTTGCAGATTAAGACAAAGAATGTTCATAAGAATGGTTGTTGAATATCGTCTCTGGTGCCTGAGTTTGCATCAGTAAGTGCACCTTTGTCCTATAGTTATTAACTTTTATGTCAAATACCTTCTATGATGAAATATTTGAATCTATTTTGACCAAAGTTTAGAATTCCTCTTAAGAAAACAGTTCCCTCAAGAACTTGGGTTGCCAATGCAACAAAAATGAGAAGTATTGAAAATCTTCAAAAAATCAGTTTGTCCAGAAATGCTTGTTCCTTGTTTAAAATACCTACCCTTTACGAAACAATCTACATTTATAATGACCCTGTGGAAGATGGGGCTCTGAAAACATTGTGAGGGAAAAATGTTGGTAATCAGCTTTTCACTCAGAGAAGCAAATGCTGTAATTCAGCCCAATTAAATATGATGTCTGCAAATGCTTTAAGTCTAAATTTTTTGTCTTTTGGTTAAGAGTTACTTATCCATGAGAGACTGTGTTAACGATCTTTTGAAGAATTCTGATATATATGAAAAATAATGGCTGCTGTGATGTTGGTTTGTTTTCTATAAATAAGTTGGTATGTTTAATGATGGTCATAAGGGAAATAACTCATTGCAACATGGTTACTATAGTACACTTTTGAGTTTGGTTGGTTAACTCTTTACCACACAATCCAGACTTTTAACAATCCTGAGAAAAATGACTTTTGAAAACATTGTGGGAAAAGGAGAAAATGCTGGTAATTGGCATTTTCTCCTTTTCCAAAACTGTTTTCTATTCTATGAGAGCCAAAGTTTGTGTTAAGAGTTACATAAGATATGTCGTCTGCAAATCCTTTCAATCTGGATAGGACTAAAATTTTGTTGTTTGGTAAAAAGTTAAATCTTTAACAAGCAACAAATTTTTTAGACTAGCATTTACAGATGACAACATAAATGTGACGGAAAAAAATGAAATTTGTCTTGGGAGGGGTAGAGAACATTGTGGAAAAAGGAGAAAATGCTGGTTACCAGCATTTTCTCCTTTTTCCACTGTTTTCAAAAATCTTCTTTTGCATGGTTGTTGAAAGACTGGATCTTGTGGTAAAGGGTTAAACAATGTAAAGTTTTCATTTATAATGATTGATTTTCCCACATGTAATTTAGACTTTACTTAGAGATGTGTTTCATTTTGGGCATAGAGTAATGTCATGGTCTTTTTGTCATCTGCATCATTGTTGTGGTGCACAGACTTTACCATTTGATAATATCTCTATCATAACTGAAGATATTTTTTATTTCAAACTTGGACAAGCTGTTAACTATCAAATTGGGAACACATGCAAATACCCATCAAAATATTTTGGATAGTTATGCCCCTTTTTGGAATTAGCTTTTTCACTGAAAATCAATCTATTTCTAAAAGCAACTGCATTTGGCCTTACATGTGGTGCTATTGTTTCTCTACAATGCGCTTACATGTGCTGGTAACAGACGCTACGCCTTTGAAATGTGTCTACAATGTTCTGAATAATACTGGAAGTCTGAGTTTGCAACGGATTTATAAATGAACCATGCTCTGGCAAAAGGGTGTTTAATGCAATTTATGTGATACCAAGTCATCACATAATTCTGGATCCATAAAGTTCATTTTTGTAAAACATTCTGCTGTATCATTAGGTAGAAAAGTCCTTCAACATGTAGATAATTTACAAAAAGCACAAAGTTTGGACCCATTTTAGCCTGCGTATGCATCCTGCGCAGGCTGAAATGGGTTGAAACATTTTGCAGATATATGAAGCCCCCTTTTCACTTGTTGCTGTCTACAAAACGTGATTCTGTTTTTGGTATTGTGTTTGAAAGAGTTGATTTTTATTATCCAGTCCCAGTTTCAAAATTTTGTGTCTCCATTCTGTCACTTTTGTCTAAAGGCTTTTGAGTTTGGAATAGTCAATGTTTTTGGTTCTAAGTGACAGGGCTAGGACCTCAAAAATGTTTTAGATACTTGGAATTTGTTTAACTTTTTACCACATGACAAATTTTTGGACTCGATCGAATTGAAAGCATTTGCAGATGACAAAATGAAATATTGCTCAAGTGATGATTTCTGTCTTTGTAAGGGTAAAAAACGTGGAAAAAGGAGAAAATGCTGGTAACCAGCATTTTCTCCTTTTCCCACAATGTTTTCAAAAGGGCTCTTTCTGAGGGTTGTTAGAACTCAGGATTGTGTGGTAAAGGGTTAACTCTATACCAAACTTACAAAATTTTAGACTTGTCATTGGTGAAATTTTGTCTGAGAGGGGTAGAAAAATTGTGAGGAAGATGCTGGTGTCCAGCCATTTTTTCCTCCGTTCTCCTTTTTCCACAATGTTTTTAAAATTCTTCCTTTCTAGATGTTTCAAAATATGGGATTATCTGCTAAAAGGGTAAAGATTTGTACTCTAGGAATGTAGATAGTTTAAAAATTTTCAAAGCCACTTTTGCACCTTTTGAAAGCATTGTGAGAAGAGGAGTATTTGGTGAAAACTCTTTACCAAATGACAAAGTTTTAGACTCGTCCACATTGAAAGTATTTGCAGACAGCAAATTTAATGTGACTCAAATGATGAAACTTCTACTTAATAGGGTGAAAAACATTGTGGGAAAAGGAGAAAATGCTGGTAACCAGAATTTTCTCCTTTTCCCACAATGTTTTCAAAAGGCTTCCTTCCCAGGGTCCTGGAAACTGGGGATTATGTGGTAAAGGGTTAATTAACATTTGCTCATATTCCCAAAGTGTTTTACCAATTTTTTCCCTTCATTTCTCTGTATTTCCTGTGTGAAATTTGCACTTGGTTTAGGTAAAGTCTAGAATAAGCATTTACTGAGCTGGGTTAACCCATTACAGATAACTGAAAAATAAGTCTCTTCATAATTTTTTTTGACTTTTATGAAATTATAAACTCTTTATTGGACTACAAAATTTTAAATCAAATGTGGTTTATATATGTGCAAGTTTGTCTTGAGTTAGGGAAGAAAAATGTCTTGAGTGAGGGAAGAGAACATTGGTGGGGGAGGGGGGTGGAAATACCACTGAATTGTAGCATTTTCTCCTTTATTGAATTACAAAATTTTTAATCAAATGTTGCTCATATGAGTAAATTTGTCTTTTAGAGAGGGTACAAAAAAATCTTTTTTTGGAGGGGGGTGGGTGGGAAGGAGAGAGTACTTGTTCTTTTTTTAATTTTCTCCTTTTCGCACAATGTTTTCTGAAACATTTTTTGGGGGCGTTACAACATGTGATAGTTTTCTAACGGTAAAGTAGCCAGAACTTCCTACAAGCAAATTTACTGTTCTGCACATTATTTTCCATGTTATTTAAACCTATACCGTGCAGTCCCGACTTTTAATGACCCTAATGAATGAGACTTTAAAAAACAGTGTTGGAAAAGGACAAAATGCTGGTAACTAGCATTTTCTCCACTCTTCCACATTGTTTCTGTCCTATCCAAGAAAACTTCCACAATTTGAGCCACATTTGATTTGTTGTCTGCATATGCTTTTGGATTTAACAGGTCTAAATGTTTGTGGGTAAAGGGTTAACTCTTTACCACATAGTTCCGATAATCTCAAATGTTAAAGACTCTGACAATGAAGACATGTGAAAATATTGTGGTTAAAGGAGAAAATGCTGGCAACTAACATTTTCTCCTTTGCTCACAATGCTTTCTATGCCTCTGAACATTATACGATATATAGTGTGTATATGGTAGACTTAACTCTTTACCAGACAAAAAAATTTTGGACTTGTCCAAACTGAAAGCATTTTGCAGACAACAAAACATTGAAGTTGGTATTGTGTGATGAAGGGCCAACACATACCAACAACATGTACAAATGGCAAAAAAGATGAATATTTATTATGCTCCCCGAAGGGGGAGCATATAGTCGCCGCTTGATCCGTCCGTCCGTCTGAAGCCATTTCTCCACAACACCTGGACCAAATTGGATGAAATTTCATATATGAACTCTTTAGGATATTGCGCCGATGTGTTTTTCTCGGTTTTCCAATTTGACGCTGTGTCATGGAAAAAGGGGGTTTCTTGTAAAATTCCAATTTTTACTAATATCTCCTTCAGTTTTTGTCAAAATTTCATGAAACTTTACATTTTTATTGTTTATTAAAAGTTTTACCATATGCCCTTGATTTTTTATCCATGCAAAACCATGTTACAGAAAAAGGGTGCTTAATGTCTTATAAGTTATTACCCTTGGTGAATTTTAACTTTGGTTTTTTTTGTCCTGGGCATAACTTAGAAAGTATAGAAGGTAGTAACTTCAAACTTCACACACAGATAGATCACATAATGGAGAAGTGCAGTGTACAAGAACCATAACTCTTTCCCATTTATTTTTTGGGTTATTGCCCTTTTTAAATTTTAACTTGAAATTTTTGTCCAGCGAAAACTTCTAAAGTAAAAAAGCTAGTAACTTCAAACTTCATATACAAACAGGCCACATCAAGGAGAGGTGCATTGTACAAGAACCATAACTCTATTCCCACTTTTTTTTAGAGTTATTGCCCTTTGTAAATTTTAACTTTGGATTTTTGTCTGGGGTATAACTTCAAAAGTATAGAAGCTAGTAACTTCAAACTTCACACACAGATAGATCACATAATGGAGAAGTGCAGTGTACAAGAACCATAACTCTATCCTAACTATTTTTGGGGTTATTGCCCTTTGTAAATTTTAACTTGAAATTTTTATCCAGCGAAAACTTCCAAAGTAAAAAAGCTAGTAACTTCAAACTTCATATACAAACAGGCCACATCAAGGAGAGGTGCACTGTACAAGAACCATAACTCTATTCCACTTTTTTTAGAGTTATTGCCCTTTGTAACTTTTAACTTTGGATTTTTGTCTGGGGCATAACTTCAAAAGTATAGAAGCTAGTAACTTCAAACTTCACACACAGATAGATCACATAATGGAGAAGTGCAGTGTACAAGAACCATAACTCTATCCCAACTATTTTTGGGGTTATTGCCCTTTGTAAATCTAACTTTAAATTTCTATCAGGGGCATAACTTCCCAAGTATAAAAATTAGTAACTTCCAACGTTTTATATATAGGTAGACCACATTAACGAGAAGTGCAATTTAAAAAAAACATAACTGTATTCCCACTATTTTTAGAATTACTGCCCTTTGTAAATTTTAACTTTAGATTTTTTTTTTTTGGCATAACTTCCAAAGTATAAAACCTACTGACTTCAAACTTCATATACAGATAGACCACATTAAAGAGAAGTGCAGTGTACAAGAAACATAACTCTATTCCCACTAGTTTTATAGTTATTTCACTTTGTAAATTTTAAATTTTGTTTTTGGTCTGGAGCATAACAGTTACATATAAAATGACACCTGTTCTGTGACAAGGCGCTTTGTGGGGGTATGCGGCACTTTTGTGACAGTTCTAGCTCCATTCTTTCCTATTTATACTAAGCTGTGTTATAGAGAAAGAGGGCCTAATGACAAACTCAAACACGAAGTTTATAAATGTTTAATCTGATTTTGACAATTTTGCCATTACTATAATAGTAATGTTTGATTTACAGATTGTTCACATTGACAGGAAGTTTTACTCCACTGTTCCATGAGTTATGCCCCTTCTTTATTTAATTACTTGAACATTGGCAAATGCAGTTTGGCAGACGGGACCAAACAAAAGTAGCCTTTTTCACCCCCACCCTCCTCTCCCGTGACCAACCATTTACCGACAGCCTTCACTTTCCTAAACAGAGACCTGTTTGGGGAGCATAATCAGTCTACGACGGCTCATGTTTTAACATTTTACCAGCAACAAAAGTTTAAGCCTTGTCCAAATTGAAAGCATTTGCAGACGACAATTTCACTTTGGCTCAAATCATGTAATTGTTCTTTGATAGGGCAGAAAACATGGTGGAAAAAGGAGAAAATGCTGGTTATCAGCATTTTCTCCTTTTCCCCCAGTGTTTTCAAAAGACTTCTTTCCCAGGGTCGTTAAAAGTTGGCATTATGCGGTAAAGGGTCAAGGAAAGGTAAACATCTTTGTTGAACCATTTCACATATTTTCTACCTTATCAAAAAAAAAAAAAATTACCATTTGAGTTGCATCTAAATCGTCTGCAGATGCTTTCAGTTTTGGCTATTCTACATTTTTGTTGTGTGGTAAAAAGTTCAGCCTATAACAAAAAAAAAAACAACCTTTTTTCTAGAAGTTTAAAGAAGACTCTTGAAAACATTTTGGAAAAAGGAGAAAAAACTGTTATTTGGCATTTTTCCCCTTTTTCCACCATGCATTCTAGACTCTCAAATTCCAACATTGGAACCACATTTATTTGTCGCGGTGGGGTTCGGGGAAGAGAAAATAGTGGTTACCATTATTTCTCTTGGTCCCACAATACTTTCTAGTGTGCCAAAAACCAACCTAATTGTTTGAGCCACAACTAATCTGTCATCTGCAACTGGTTTAAATTTAGATGAGTCTAAAATTTTGTCATTTGTTAATGAGATAAAACAGTCTGTATTATTATACTGCAAAGAAATTTCTCGTGATCTGATTGGATAATATGCCCCGAACATATATATCATGTCCACTGGAAAAACCAATGTAAAAGCAGTTTCCCTTTCGGGAGCCCCGTATGCATGACTACACTTTCAACACGACATCCAAAATGACGGCGTCGATCAAGATTAACATCAAGATTATGCACCAAACTGCACGTTTTTCCAAGGTTTCAGTGACACCAGTTCCCCGTGACGTCATTTTTCATTGAATTGGGGCACTCAGAAGGGAAATTCTAATTCGTCAGCGTACTCAATTTTTGAAACCAAAAAACAGGTAAATTTCGCTTAATATACGTTGGAATGGTAAAACTTTGCAGTATAATAAATTTGTTGTACGGTCAGGTGGAAGGGGACTTGGAAACTTGTTCACGGCTGTGGTGTCAATCATGTCGCCACCTCGCCTTCGGCTCGGAGCGACATGATTCACCACAGCCGTGAACAAGTTTCCAAGTCCCCTGCCACCTGACCGTACAACTAATATTGTGATGAGTTTATTGTATTGATTTTAAGCCTTTGTCAAACCATTTTGTTGCTTTGTAAAGAGATGAAATAGTCTGTATTGTGCATTTTGTCTTAAGAAAAAAGTGTGCGCCAGTCGCACATGAAGTACCATGTGTTTTCCAAAGGAACATGGGAAAAACATATTACATGCTAGAAGTTAACGACCCTAAGGATAATACTTTTTAAAACATTGTTGGAAAAGGAGAAAATGCTGGTAAACAGCATTTCCTTCTTTTCCAAAAATGTTTTCTACCCTATTAGAGACAAATCCCACCAAATGAGTCGTATCTAATTTATCAACAAATGTTTTAAATTTGGAGCAGTCGAAAATTCTGTCATGTGGTAAAGGATTAAACTCCTTTTCCCACAATGTTTTCTAAAACCTTTTTTAAGGTTCTTAAATTTGATCTTTGTGTAATATATTTCTGTTGTATACATGAACTTTACATTTTGAGTATTAAAAGAATTTCTCTGTATACTTTGGTGTTATCGTTTAAACTAGATCTCTGCACAGACAAAAAAACAAGTTCTTTATTGAAATACACTCAAGAAAAAATCAAACAATTCATCTTTTATTAAACACCCCTGTATTGAAATTGATAATTTCAAATACACAGAGCAGTAAAATTTTCCCTGTGTCCCACCATTGCCTACCCAAGTGTCTTTCTTTCCCGTTCTCTATCCAGCTGTTGTTTGTCTATCCAGGTGTCTTTCTGTTTTCGTCCCCCTTTCTCTGTGCATTTTTTTCAGTGTATCGGTTGCGTTTCGATCTCGGTTCGCCGAGTTCCGAGTCGACTCCCCTGACCATTAGACCAATTTGGAGCCTATACGATTATGGTTGTAGTTTATATTTGAATACAATGTCTTGTAAAAACATAGAAAAAAAGTTCTACCAGAAGTCTGACTATCAACACCAGGTGATTAAGTTCTTCAATCAAAACTTTCTATCAAACTGGTCTGTGCTTTAACAACCACAGAGAGAAGGCTTGTGAAAACATTGTGGAAAAAAGGAGAAAATGCTGATACTCAACATCTCATCACCACAATGTTCTCTTCTTTTTCAAAGAAAAATCCCATTTTTTAAGCCACATTTATCTTTCGTCTGGCGGTTACAATGGGCGATTCTTAATTTTTGTCCTCTACTACAATCAAACATGTACGCTGCAGACAACTTCGAAAATATCCCTGTAAAATACTAATGATGATACTAAATATGAATGCATGTGAAAAGACTGTGACAAAAGTTGCTGTTCAGTCCGGGTCTTGGCGCTAATAATATCAAAATAAGTCCTTAAATCGATAGATCTTCATATCTAATCTGTAAAACTGTGTTGTTTTTTAGTCGTCAGGTTTGAGAAAGTAATGTCTAATCAAGGGAAAAATTATCAGACTGGAACCTAGGCTGTCGTGATGTCGCTTTCAAAAGTACAAGCATATCACGGCGACACTATACCTATTCATAATATAACATTTTTTATTCAGCATACAACCGCACTTGGATGTTTATAGCTTGCAATGCAAGCGACAATTACGAGTTCATATGCATGGAAAACAAAGACCTACATAGATTGTCATTAACTAAGAAGTATGAAAAAATAAACAAATACTATTGAAGATATTACATGAAGCAATATAGTGTAACAAAACCTAGAGCGACAACTTCAAAATATGTTAATTCCACTCACTATTCCCAAGAGAATGAAATATACGCAATTAAAATATAGAGTAACTTTGTTTTCAATATTTCGGCTTACGCCTTTTCAAAAAAAAAAAAAAAAAATCAATGTGAAAGTTATGCCTTCTACATTTTCACACCACCATTGTAAATTTTATAAAATAATATTATTATATATTAAAAAAAAAAAACGTGGAGTGAACATATGAATGCCATACACAGTCTGATCTTGGTCCATACTATCTGCTTTGTGTTTCTTGAACATCACTATAGGGTTAATTCACGTTTTTGAGGTCGTTAACATTCGCAGAGGCCTGAAAAATGCTTTAACGCCCGAGTGGTGTTAAAGTATTTTGAGGGCCTCTGCGAATGTTAACGACCGAAAAAAACGTGAATTAATGCTATTATTGCATAAAGTAAAGGTATTTTAGCAATAATTTGCAAAGAAAGCAAAGATATTTCCATAGAAATGCAAATAAGCAAACTTCAAATGTACTGTACCTAAATATGTCAAAACCGGAAGTCGACGACGAAGTTTTTGTTACGAGCAGTGAAGGGCCGTTAGTCCTGTTTGCCAGTTTTGATTCTCTCGGTCTAAATTCACTTCGAATGATTTTTAATACAAAGTGGACTTATGTGGGATAAACTTGCACACGTTTGGACGATTACAACTACGATGAATGAGTGAATATGAATTTCTGTAACTGAAAGACGTCAGAGGGATCGATCTACATCAAGCGAGGGGAATTGCCGATCGCGTTAAAAAGTGGGTGGGATGTAGCTGGTTTAGAGTACATTTCACAAGCTAACCCGAAACGACATTTTCCGTTTTTATGTAATTCTCTGTCTCGCGCAAGTCTACTGTTGCACAAAATCTAATGTAGTCGTAAAGTGCCGTCTCGGATTACCGCGCAGGCTGATCCGAGACGACACTTTACGCAAATGTCCGAATGCCCCTTTTGCATGTTGCAAGCCAATTATATCGATCACCTTAATTCTTTACCAAACGGCAACCTCATAGACTTGTCGAAGTTGGAATTATTTGCAGACGACAATTCAAATATGACTATTATTTGCCCATGGTAGACTCGAAAATACTGTCGGAAAAGCGTTTTCTGCTTCCACCACAATATTTTCCAAAGCGTTCTTTCTCATGGTCGTTCAAACACTAGATTGTTTGGTAAAGGGTTACGGTGCTGGATGTGTAATAATCAAAATTCCTGAACCGTGTCTAAATATGCGTTTTAGGAGAAACGAATTCTGTCACAATGGCAATCATTTCACGATTGATTGAATGGTGTTTTAGGTCGCTTTCAAATTTATTTCAGTCAAATCACGGCGACATCCCACATATTCATGTATTTCCGGGTTTTCACCAGTACTAAGCTAGGGCTCTGAAGTGTCATGCCCTGGGATAGAACCACACACACAAAAAAAAAACAGTGCTCCCAGTAAGGCTCGAACTTCCAGGTAACAAGCCTTGTGGGGGGGGGGGGGGCATTCTGGGTGGGATTGTAGGTTCGTGATGCTCTAAACTTTATTTAGTCATATCATGGCGAAAGCTAATTTATGCCTATGTTTTGGGGATTGACTGAAGTGAAAAATGACGAAGACCACGATAGTGAGTATGATGATTACACAAAAAAATGACACTTAAGAAGGAGAAGAGGAAAACAACAAGAACAAATTCGCCCACCTCTATGTTTATTATTTTCCAGAATTTATCTATTAATTAAATGATCCATCAAAATGAAAAAACACACACTCTCATAAACGGTGTTTTACACAAGTGACCAACACACTAAACTGAATACAAAACATGTCCCGATTAAGCACGTGGAAAGCGTGGAAAGTCTGCAAATTTGGTGGTTGTGGTGATGGGGGGGGGGGGGTGTGACTGGGATATCTGTATCAGCCGTGCTCTGTGAAGGGCGGGTTTAATGTATCTGCAAAAAGTGCCAACCTATGTCAGCCTGTGCAATCCGCGCAGGCTGGCCTTGGTCGAAACTTTTTGATGTAGGTAAATTTTCTGCATGTCCATAGAATCCACATGATTTATTCAGTTGATTGACAAAAGAGATTTTATGGATCCAAAATTATGTGAAAAACTGCTTGGTATAATGCGTAACTAAGATACATTAAACCCCTTTTTTTACAGGCATGACTCAATAGCCTAACTGTACAGGTTTCCATGTAGTGTATTCGACAGAAAGTGATGACCAAGATCAGTGTGTGCAGTGTGCTCTTAGTCTACAGCATTCTATTCCTGTAATGTTTGAAAATATAGTTAAGCCATGCTCTGTAAAGTGGGGGTTCGCTGCATCTCCGTGGTACGAAGCAAGTTATCACATATTTCTCATAAAATGAATTTCGTCTAAAATAAACTGAATTATGAGGCAGACTGGTCCTTGGAAATGCAGAAAATTTACAATTTGCAACAAGTTTTGACCCAGTCTGATCTTTGATCTACATTGTCCGATAAGGACATTTTCCCCTCCCCCCAAAAAATACCTTTGATATAGCAAAATTTAATTCTAACCATCGGTTTAAAAGTTTCATTTCAGTTATTTAGCAGGATAAGAGTTAAGCTGTAATGTTGCGTTCAGAAGGCAGTTTTCTTTGTTCCCACAAGGGGTCTTCTTACGAACATGAAAGTTCACAACAAATGCATCGCTGAAATACAAACCGCCTCGGCTGGAATTCGAACCCTTGCGGTAAAGATCCTCGTTTATTGAGGCATGAAATACTAATACACTTACGACTGAGCCAAAGAGAATTCTCCCTAACGCAGTTGCTAGGCATTATTTTATATGGAAAGAAGTCATGCTGTAAAAATGGAGTGATCTTCTGTAACTGTCTGCATTAGGCCACGTTTTCCTCGATAAATGATTGCTGGGCAGCGTTTTAATTCACTGCGTGGATTTACGCAACATTATTTTAAATTTTATATACTCGCATACGATCCTTGCTTTACCCCAAGAATTGAGCAGGCGTATTGTTATGCGAATATTTACTCAAAGTGTAGATTTATGCAGCTCAGTAAAACTTGTTTTCAGAGACTTGATGCTTGCCTACCTCAACTGCACATGCAAATTTCGTTCGTACACATGCAGTTTAGTGAAAGGCAGACCAGATATTAACCCTTATTAACTGCTAAGTAACTAACATGAAGCTTTCAAGTGGATAGTAAAAACCCAAATTTTGCTATTTCAAAGTTATTTTAGAGGGAAAAACATATCCTTATCGGACAGTGTAGATCCAAGATCAGACTGCAGTCTGATCTTGATCTACACTGTCCGCTAAAGGTCAGTGAGTCGCGCTTAGCAGCCTAAGAGTTAAACGCACTTTCACGTCGGAGAAGAAAAAAAAAATACAAGGGCATAGAAACAACCACTAAATACTTAACTATTTACTACACAATCCCGGGCTTTAACTGTCATAAAAGAGAAGGCTTTTGAAAACAAGGTGGGAAAAAGGAGAAAATGCTGATAACCAGCGTTATCTCCTTTCTCCCACAAAATTTTCTATACTTTCAGAGAGAAACCCTTTTATTAGAACCACATTGTATATTACGTCGTTTACAATTGTTTCAAATTGGGACAAGTCTAAAATTTTCGAGTGTGGTGGGGAGTTATGGTGAGCATAACTTAGTTTTCGATGTGAAACAATCAGGCGCATTGAAAAAAAAATCTGGTTACAAATGAACAAAACTCTTAAAGCTAAAAGGGGCATATATAGCATCTCTCTCTCTCTCTCTCTCTCTCTTTCTCTCTCTCTTTGCCGTGAATCAAAACTTTAAATGACCCCATTCAAAGTGAGAAATATAAGATGCAAGGTAGAAATATATTTACGACATACAGAAGTTATAACTTTTTCAAATTGGTATAAACATGTTAATGATAAAAAATGTCTTTACAACGAACTCAAGTCAGCTTTTTTTTAAAGTGACACAATCAGGTTAAAGATGAAAATGTATTTACAACGAAATGAAGTCAAAAATTTTTAAAGTGACACAACCAGGTCTTTTTAACGAACTCCAATCAAAACTTTTTAAAGTTACAAAATCAGGTTCCAGACGGAAACGGCTATATAACGAACTAGAGGTTAAGGTTTTTCGAGTGGTTTAGATAAAATTTAAATCATTTTACATCGAACTGAAGTCAGACGTTTTTATAACGATACAATGAGGTTCAAGATAAATATATATTTACTAAGAACTGGTCAGAAAGTTTTTTAAAGTGACACAAGCAGGTGAAAAAATATTAATGAAAAAAAAAAGAATCTGTACAACGAACTAAAGCCAGACGTTTTTAAAACGGTACCACAAGGCTCAATATGAAAATGTCTTAACAACGAACTAAAGTGTCACAATCAGGTTCAAAATAAAAATGTGTTTACAACGATCTAAAGTTAGAAGTTCTAAGAGTGACATAACCAGGTTCAAGATGACAATGCCATTACAACGAACCAAATGTAGAAGTTTTTAAAGTGGTACAATATGGTCCACAATAGAAATGTATTTACAAAGAACTAAAGTCAGACGTTTTTTATAACGATACAATCAGTTTCAAGATGGAAATGTCTGTACAACGAACTAGAGGTTGAGCTTTTTAGAGTGGTTCAACATGGCTCAAAATAAAATTCAAATCTATTTACACACGAACTAATTCAGAAGTTTTTAAAGTGACACAATCAGTTTCAAGATGAAAATGTCTGAACATCGAACTTAAGTCAGAAGTTTTAAAAGAGAGAGTGACACATACAGGTTCAAGATAAAAATGTCGTTAAAACGAACTTAAGTCAGAAGTTTTTGAAATGATAATTACAGTAAGGAACTGCCAGGAGTTTTTAAAGTGGTACAGTCAGGTTCAAGATGAAAACGTTTGTACAACGAACTACAGTCAGAAGTTTTCAAAACAGCCACTGTACAATATGGTTCAATATAAAAATGTCCTAACAACGAACTAAAGTAAAAGTTTCTAAAGTGTCACAATCAGGTTCAAGATAAAAATGTGTTTACAACGAACTGGCGTCAGAAATTTTCAAAGTGACACAATCAGGTTTTAGATGAAAATGTCTGAACAACGACTTAAAGTTGGAAGTTTTTAAAGAGATACAATATGGTACAACATAAAAATGTTTGTACAACGAACTGAAGTAAAACGTTTTTTAAAGTGATACAATATGGTTATCAAGACAAAAATGTCTTCACAACAAACTGAAGTTACATGTACAAGCTCTTAAAGTGACACAATCAAGTGTAATTTCACTCCTTCACTGCCAAGTCAATGGACTCTACTTTTCTCGAGGTCGAAAAGGATACTTTCACTGCATTTGAATTTCACGTAGCGGACGGTGCAGATCAAAGATCAGACTGCACGTTTTGTGCAGGCTGATCCTGATCTACACTGTCAGCAAAAGCTATCCAAAGCGACATCGACAGTGGCAGAGTTAAAATGTCTTTTCCACGAACATAAACTCAGAAATTTTCATAGTGATGGCTGTAAGTCGGGAAATTCTCATATTTGTTCATCGCAGCACAAGCTTTGTCCACACTAAGCGTCATTGGCGGGGGACCACAACTGAACACCCCGATCTGCTTCACCTGTTGATATATAAAGACCAGAAATGTATATGAGTCAGGCTTTGGCAAAAGGGGGGTTAATGCATTCCTTTGATGCATTATACCAAGCACGGCATCACATCGTATTCATGGATCCATAAAATCTATTTCGTCTAATAAACGACTGAAGCATGAGAGGTACAATGATCTTTGGACAAGCACATAACGTCGGTTTACTTCAAAAACCTCGTAACTACAGCTTGTTTCAAGCTGTAGTTACGAGGTTTTTGAAGTAAACCGACGATAAATTGTAAATAACAAAATGTTTCGACCCGTGTCAGCCTTCGCAGTACGCGATATGGGCCGATACTATATGCAGATGCATTAAGCCCCCTTTTCACAGGACATGGTTCAAATGTATTTCATTCACATTCTGTGTAAAAGTGGATAAATGCATCTGCAAAGAGTATGTAATAGTAAAACGTATCGATTCATGTCAGTCTGCGCGGACTTCATCTGTATTTGCGTGTAAAAACTTTTGTCCAAAGTGAGTTGTTCCCATCAGACCTTTGCAAAAAACTTTACCGAAGAGTGAATCTATCAGTCCGTTTGTCGGTCTATCTTACATTACTGATAATTAACTTTTTGAAAATTTACCGTTGGATGTTCAAAGTGCAGAGAATTGAGAAAATCCTCCAGCTGTGGTCGTCCAAAATGGGTGGTCGCCTTCAGGCCCGTGAACAAACTTTTACCGCACACTTTCTGGAAGTGACGCTCGCATATATACTGAAACAGACAAGGGGAATCAAAGCACTGGAAATATCGTAAGCTAGATTAACTATCCAGCATGATTTCTATAGAAAATTGTGAGTCATGTTTTCCTTTTCTTTAAGTGAAGCCTTAATTTTAAGAACGGTATAGCGGTGTATTTCTAGCGAAGAAAGTTACCGGGTAAGTGCATATAACCTTTCGTAATACAGCCGAGGGATTTGATCAACGGAGGTTTGCCGAATGACTTATGTATGTTACAGAATTGTCTGAATTTCAGGCTGCACAGAATTGATCTTAACTATGGCGTCCTACATGTTAAGGTGACCAGTGCAACTATCCATGCTGTTATGAGGTCTCTTTAGACAGTGCTTCACACAACATATTTTTTCAAGCCACTGGCTGCTTTCCAAAACTATCATTTGTTCTATCGCAGTCACTAGCATCTATCCTCGAAATGATTCTGGCCGATTTCCGATTCATTGGCATGACCCCTCGATTACAAGCCCTAGACGTTATCGATTGAGCCAACGGCCTTTGCAATATTTTTTAACTAACAAAAATGTCTATTCAGTTTAGTCTAATAAAGGTTTCTACATACCAACATGGTCGTTCGAAGGTCGAACTTCTGCTGAAACTGTGTGATGAATATATGAACATCTACCAGTCCTTCCGTATCAGTCTCTTCTACCTGAAATAGGACAAGAGGACAAAATACACCTTTAGCAGGCTTCGAAAGCATGGACAGCTATTTCGGACTGTGTAGATCAAGATCAGACTGCACAGAACATATAATCGGTGTAACTGCAGAGGGGTCATTTATGACGGTAAGTGAAACTCCGTTAACCAAATTGCCATGTATCAAAACTTTTCTGTATTCAACCCAGACTACTACGAGCGACTGAAAGTCCTTTTGCGGACAGTGCACAGAACATACAATCGGTGTAACTGCAGAGGGGTCTGAAAGACCTTTTGCGATCAGTGTAGATCAAGATCAGACTGTACAGAATGTGCAGTCTGATCTTGGATCTACACTGTCCGATATGGAAATATTTTTCCCGCAAAAAAATACCTTTGAAAGAGCAAAATCTTGGTTTATACTATCGACTTGAAAGTTTCTTGTGCACCTATTCAGTAGGATAAGGTTTAATGCTGTATTCCTGGAAGATAATGTGGTGGAAAAATAATCGAGTGTTTCAAACGCACTAAAGTATAACTAGCCCTACCTCACGTATTATGTCTGTCAACCATTCAAACTGTTTCTGGGTCCTCGTGATCCACAGGAAGTAGACTTTCTGACACGGGAAGTCGGGGCCAGGGGTCCTAGACTTGTACACGATGTCCTTCAGTATGGAGGCAAAGGGCGTGACACCTATACCGCCACCAACCAACACAGACACCTTGTACTTATACCAGTCCTGATGTCCTTCACCGAATGGTCCTTCTATCTTAACCTGTAATGTACAATTACGGTAATTGCTAAATCTGAACCAACCCAAAGTTATTACAAATCGCACAAAAGACACTTTTGTTTTTGAAACGAAAATATCCTCTTGTGACGATATGGAAAATATTGTTAAAAAAGGAGCAATTAGTTTATAGAAAATTTGAAATTGACATATAAGTAGTCAATATCGACTAGAACATCCAAGAAAATACATCACGTTGACGCATTGTGTGTACGCATGCTATGTTTTCAGATTGGCGTAGATTTAAGAAAATCAGGAACCGTACTCATCAATAACTCTTTTTATTTCACGCTTTTCGGTAATTTATCGGAAAAAATAATGGTGAATTATAGAGTTTCACAATTCGCGGTTACGAGGAGTGAAATTAACCGTAAAAGTTTTCGTATCTCTTCAACTGAAGGCGGACAGTAGTTCCCGCGCACTAGTTACATAGGTAAACAGTTCGTGCCATTCAACTAGACGGAAATACGACCTAATTTACATGCATATATTAATCTGAAAACCTGGAGACTCAGAATATGATTGGCTAAGACTTGATGTCTTGGGCTTCATAACTATCAATAAATTTAGAATGTTGGTAAATATGGATCTGCACTTGCCTTTGGAAATGGTTTTTCGCCTCTATTATTGACGTCATAAGTTTTTCTCACATTCATTGTCCAGGGCCCGACAGCTCGTATGTGTAGACTCAGATGCTCCTCGTGTGGGGCCGAAGTCAGCGTAAATGGGTGATATTCGCCGGCTCCAAGCTCGAGGCAGGCAATTCGAACCCACTGCCCAGATTTGTATTCGAAGTCTAGCGGACGTTTGAAAGTCAACCCAAGTACATCTGGAATCATTTATGAAAGAAAAGGAAGGCTCAGTTTAGTTTTTGTCTGCGTCACAGCTGTCCTATAACGGTCCTTCTAGATTTTGCATTTTTTTAAAGCCCCTTTAAAGCCAAAAATAGGTAATTTTCACCGTTTATAACTCGAAAATATATTAGATAACCCATCACAACACACATATATAAGATCGGAAAAAACTCGAACGTTTCAGTTAATGCATTGGTTGCCATTATATACGTGAGCGAAAATGCATGGAGAAGCCCGTCGATTTCACGGACGCCATTGATCGAGACAACCTTCGTTATCGTTCGTGTATATTCAAACTAGGTCTTCGAGAACGTCACGTGATAACATTGCATCTCATTAGTGCTATGACGTAGTAGACAGGACTATTGTTTACAATTCCAACATTATGTCATCGGAGAGTAAGATTGCTCATTCTGAACCTGCTTTCTTATTTAGATATAGTAAACTCTTCCTGTATTGATGATAAATGAATAAGCGATGATCAGCCTGTGTCGTTGTTTCTGTTTACGATGTCGATAAACTTCGTTTTTCAAGCCTATAATGGGGACAAAACGATCAAGTGAATGAAGGGTTTGTTTCGACACTTTGAATGGTCACGTGGTGTTTACGTCACTAGTAGTAAAGGACGTTACCATACGGACACACTCCGGCCTGAGTGTGTCCGTATGGTAACGTCCCTGAGTGCCGTACATCACCCTCCCTGACAAAAATGTGTCCCTAGTTTGCCCTCCCGAAAGATTTTTTTTTTATTTTGTCCCTAGGCTCCCGTCCCTGAGCGGAATTTTTGCAAAAGGGGGGGGGGGGGGGAGGGGAGTTTTTCCTATGCTTATGACCCTGAGAGGGAATTAGCATTCAAAGTGCAGGCCTTATGACTGACAGACTGGGTAAAAAATGGCCAGATCACTGAGTTGGACTTAGTTTTTTCACCCTATGAATGATTTTTTTCTCTCTAAAAGGAATTTGTCCCTATATCACTGAGTTGGACTTAGACTTTTTTCTTATCTATGATTGATTTCTTCTCTCTAAATGTCTGAGCACTGAGTTGAACTTAGACTTTTTTTTACCCTATGTATGATTTCTAAATGTCTGACCATTGAGTTGGACTTAGTCTTTTTTCACCTATGAATGAATTCTCTTTTTAATTGCCTAAGCATTGAGTTGGACTTAGACTTTTTTCTGCATCTCTATGAATGATTTCTCTTTTCTAAAAGGAAAATTTATCTTATATCACTGAGTTGGTCTTAGCTTTTCTCCCCTATGAATGATTTTCTCTCTTTCTAAAAGGTTGACCATTGAGTTGGACTTAGTCTTTTTTCTACACCTATGTATGATTCTTACTCTTTGCAGTATAACTCTCTGGAGTGTATCTCTTCTAAAAGAAAGATAGAACTTTCGTGGTAGATGGTTAGTCCTGAAAAGGACTGTTGGGTTAGCTCTGAAAAGAGCTGTGACAATTTGAAGATAGAACTTTCGTCTGACAGCTTGAAGATAGAACTTTCGTCTGACATCTTGAAGATAGATCTTTCGTGGTAGATGGTTAGTCCTGAAAAGGACTGTTGGGTTAGCTCTGAAAAGAGCTGTGACAATTTGAAGAAATGACAATTTGAAGATAGAACTTTCGTCTAACAGCTTGAAGGTAGAACTTTCGTCTGACAATTTGAAGAAATGACAATTTGAAGAAAAGATAGAACTTACGTCTGACAATTTGAAGAAAGGTAGATCTTCCGTGGTAGATGGTTAGCCCTGAAAAGGGCTGTTGGGGTGTCCCTAAAAGGGAGCTGGTTTTGGAGGTTGTGTTTTTAAGCACAACCTCCAACCTTTCTGCAGGCTGGACAGCTACTTGCTGCCCGCCTCTTTAGCCTCTTCAACTCCCGTTCATCCAGTCCAAAGTCCAAAGAGAACGAAGGCTCAGCGTCTTCGTTCCAATCTTCGGTCTGGGGCACGACGAACTCCTTCTTCTTCTTACCGTCCATCTTCTTTACTTTTGTCGATAGCTGGGCAAGGTCCCAGAAATCCATATCTCTTAAAGCACATTCCATTTTTGTTGTAAGTCGGAGAGATGAATGATGTGCGGGAAAATAACGCTGGGTTTTATAGCTTTACAGGAGGATTGAACTAGTTGACCCATGACGTCATTTTCTCCTATGTTTTTCCCGCGTTGGCGTTTCATGCTGTTTTGGCTCCAAATTAATGTTATCCAATCAGAATCAGCGTTGTTTTTTCTAATACTAATTGTTTTATTGTTGACCAACCCGTGGCTTTGTTACATTTTCTTGTTCGGGTTAGAAAAAACTAGAGTTTGGCTAATCTATGACTTTTTTTGATTATGAGTCTTTTGATAAAATGAAAAGAAAGATGATTATTTAAGATAGCTAGCCCCTGAAAAGAGTTGCTTTTTTGTACAGAATGCACTTTTTTATACCCCTCTCTTTCTTTTGATTGATTCCATTTTATCTAGCATTTGCATCAGATGTTCAATTTCATGTCTGATATATCTGAAATGTTCTCTTTCTTCTAACCAGAAGAGCAATAAGAGAAAAAAATGTTAATCCATACATTGTACGATACTGGCTCAGGTTTTACAAAAAAGTTAATGGTGAATGAGAAAAAATAATCAAGAGTTTAGTTTTTATATGTGTAATGGATCACTTTTTAGTTTTTTCATCCTATGAATGATTTTTTCTCTCTAAAAGGAATTTGTCCCTATATCACTGAGTTGAACTTAGACTTTTTCTGCATCTATGAATGATTTCTAAATGTCTGAGCACTGAGTTGAACTTAGACTTTTTTTACCCTATGGATGATTTCTAAATGTCTGACCATTGAGTTGGACTTAGACTTTTTTTACCCTATGGATGATTTCTAATTGCCTAAGCATTGAGTTGGACTTAGTCTTTTTTCACCTATGAATGATTTCTCTTTTTAATTGCCTGACCATTGAGTTGAACATAGACTTTTTTCTCCCCCTATGTATGATTTCTAAATGTCTGAGCACTGGATTGGACTTAGTCTTTTTTCTGCATCTATGAATGATTTTTCTTTCTAAAAGACTGACCATTGAGTTGGACTTAGTCTTTTTTCTGCATCTATGAATGATTTTTTACTCTTTGGAGTGTAACTCTCTGGAGTGTGAGTCTTTGGAGTGTAACTCTTCTAAAAGAAAGAAGTTTGACAATTTGAAGAAATGACAATTTGAAGAAAGATAGAACTTTCGTGGTAGATGGTTAGCCCTGAAAAGGGCTGTTTTGAGAAGAGCTGATTTTATGAAAATGTTTATTCAGTATCAGCATCAGTCGATTCGCTGTCTGACTCACTCCTTTCAGTGGCGATTTGCGCACGGAAAAGACGGGCCACCTGGTCAGTTTTTAAAATAACATACTGAAAATACATCTCAAGCATGCCCTCAATAATGAGTTCCTTCATCCGAAGGTTATAACAGAACAGCCTGTTATTAGCAAGCTCAGCCCTCTCGTATCGTCTTCTCACTCCAGCTAGGCGTTGTTTAAGTAAGACGATTTGTCTCCTTGCTCTTATTAACTTTCGCTCAGTATCCATCCAAGTGACGACTGGTGATTGTCTTGAAGCCATTGTGAAAAATGAAATGCATGGAAAATAAATCGCCGAGATTTATAGCTTTTCAGACGGATTGAACTAGTTGACCCATGACGTCATTTTCTCCTATGTTTTTCCCGCGTCGGCGTTTCATGCTGTTTTGGCTCCAAATTAATGTTATCCAATCAGATTCAGCGTTGTTTTTCTAATACTAATTGTTTTATTGTTGACCAACCCGTGGCTTTGTTACATTTTCTTGTTTGGGGATTTTATTGTTGACCAATCCATGGGTTTGTTACATTTTCTTGTTCGGGTTAGAAAAAACTAGAGTTTGGCTAATCTATGACTTTTTTTGATTATGAATCTTTTGAGTTTTTTTGACAATTTTGAGTTTTTTGACAATTTGAGGAAAGATAGAACTTTCGTGGCAGATGGGTAGCCCTGAAAAGGGCTGTTTTGTTTTTTGGAGGCTGTGTTTTTTTTTCCACTTTTAATGACAGCACCCGAAATTCGCTTGACAAATGGGGCATGCTGTAATCTTCCTCCCGAACTCGATATCAACCAAGATGATATCCGGTGTTGTCTTTAATAATAGCTGAACTAATCTTTCGCCGAGATCTTTGTATGGCTGTGTTATACGTTGCAGTTGGTTTTGTTCCTCCTCTCCTACGAGACGAGTGGTTAGTTGCAATAACTGTTGCCCTGCATTTAGATACTCTTGGAGAGCCTCACGTAGTTGATGATTTAGCTCTTCCATATTGATAATGTTTCCGAATATTGACACTGCTTTCGAAGTGATCGTTAGCTGAGAATCAAGAAATGGTGAATGTATGAAAAATAACGCAGGGGCTTTATACGTTTACAGAGGATTGAAATTTTTTAAAGAGCTCGGACCTGGTGGAAAACACATACATTTTTCCATGCTACGTTTCATGCTGTTTTGGCTCCAAATTAATGTTATCCAATCAGATTCACCGTTGTTTTTTTTCTAATACTAATTGTTTTATTGTTGACCAACCCGTGGGTTTGTTACATTTTCTTGTTCGTGGGATTTTATTGTTACCCAATCCATAGGTTTGTTACATTTTCTTTTTTCGGGTAAGAAAAAAACTAGAGTTTAACTAACAGTTATGAGACGCTGTATGGAAAAAATGTAACCAGAACAAGTCTTTTGGGGAAAAAACAGAATGAAGAACTCTATTGTTTTTGAACTTTTATTTATTGAACTTTTATTTACTGAACAGAACTAAACATTGAAACATTTTTTTGCAATGCATCATAAAAAAATTTCTTGACAATGAAAAAAATTTCTTGACAATGAAAAAATCACAATGAAACATTTTTTTTTGCAATGCATTATAAAAAAATTTCTTGACAATGAAAAAACATTTTCTTAACAACTAAAAAAAATCACAAGCAAACATTTTTTTGCAATGCATCATAAAAAAATTTCTTGACAATGAAAAAACATTTTCTTAACAATGAAAAAAAATCGCACTGAAATATTTTTTCACAATGAATTATTCACAACGATTTGATCACGATGAAAAAAAAAACACACTGAATTATTTTTTCGCAATGAATTATTCACAACGATTTGATCACAATGAAAAAAAACACACTGAATTATTTTTTCGCAACGAATTATTTACAATGAATTAATCGCAAAAACAGTATATAACAAATTTTTATAATGCAAATTCGCAAACACCACGAGTTTCACGTTTGTTTTCATATTCCGTAATGTCTTTATGCAATTGCTCATACCCAAAAAACATTGTATACTCACTGTCCATATCGTCGAAATCTCGTAGTCCTATGAATGGAGCAACATGTCTATAAGCGTCTTTTGTTGAAAGAGTTGAATTCACTACTTCTTCTGTAACATCTCTATCAAATAGAATATACCCTGACATGGTTTCCACTGTTTCCCCGTAGGAATCATGAACAGATCCTTTTTTGTAGCGTAAGTAAAAGTCAAATAGAACTGATTTCATTTTCACAACGTTAAGAAAACTTTCTTCTGTTGTTCCTATGATAAAAAATGTCCATCGGCTTGTGGATCGAAACAGTTTACTAATAACATTGTCTTTCATACAGCTATCTGCTAAATAAGTCTTGAGAACGAGATCCAGCCCCGAATCGTCCACCATCATCGCAATAAAGTTGAATATAGCATACACTTTGTAGGACTTTTCTCCTTTTGCAACCCATTTAAACATTTTTTTGATCCAAATTTTCACACAGAAAAATTTAATGTTAAGCTGTGTTTGTTCATCAAGCGTATGCTGTCGAACAAATTCTCCATAAATTTTTTCACGTAGTTCTATTGGTAGCGGCAACATGATTGTTATTTTTTGAACAGTTGTTAATATTTTTTTCCCCGACTTACTTTGAGTGATTGGTACACAACAATGTGATATGAAATTATTTTCTCAAGCTTTTATAACCATAGGGTACAGTATCAGTACCATTTACAATGACTCTCTTGGTGTATACAGAACGAAACGTTTTTGTTTGTGGCTCACTGGTAACCGTTCTATCTCTGTGTCTTTTAATTTTACAATCATACTGAATTTTGATTTCTACTGTACGATCCAAAGCACATTTCGAATATGTATCGAAATTTACCACCTGTTTTGTATTGTAATCCAGAGTAACCCCCTTTACTTTACATTTGCTTATCTCTTTTCCATCTTTTGTTTTCATTTTGTAAGCATAATTCTTAGGTCCAAGTCCTCTGAATTGAGTAATTTTACAAGCAGGTTCTTCATCAGTCCATTTTCCTAACCGGCTGTTAATAATAGTGGGGTTCCATAATTCGGGGTCGTGAATGTACATACAACTATCTGTATCGAAATACAGAACTCTATCTTTTAACTTTTCAAGAACGCTGTACAATTCCAACCTTGCATAAGCTGTTACGTAAGAACCTACTATCACATTGGCTGTAGCATGGGTGTCAATATGTTCCAACTTTGATTCATAGTTAACCAAGATGAATGAACAGTTCTCATCAAAGATTTCTACATGCTTTACAATGAAATTGGGATTGGTGACTAATTCAAAATATTTAGACGGATCACTGATGTATTCCGTCTGGATCATTTTTTCACGCTGAGCTAATTTTCCCCAAAGACAGTTCAACATAATCTTAGCAAATGATCTTCTCCCAGGATTTCTTTGAATACAACTTGGATCAAGACGAACACCTTCTGCCTTCTCATATTCACAAACGAACTGATCTTTTTCTGAGTCTGATTGACAGCTATCTGGATAACCACTGGCTTCTTGCTTAATTTTCAAGAAATTGTCCACATAATGTTTAAAGAACTGATCTGACACAGAATTGAAATGCCAAATTTCATACACTTGCAATAATCGATAACCGCAGTCAAGAGCCTTGAATAATTCAAAAGTAACCCAAGTTCCGACCAAAGCCCTCTCTTCTTCACCATGGCTACAAATACTTGAACTTTCTTCTGCACATTTCATACAGAGTGGAAACATCATTTTGTTGTTACAGTGAACTGGGAGAACGGGGTGAAACAAATCAGTTGGAGGCAAAACTTTGCATTTGATTAATCCCTCATATTGGCGAATATTGTTCATATCAATATTCTCAGTAGACAAAATTTCTGGATGACCTACAGGGTAGGATTTGTGTTTACAAACATAAGGGTATAGAGAACAGATATCGATGTACTTGATTTCCTTTTTAGTTTTTTCATCAACATCATATCCAATTTTTATTGCATTACATCTTCCCCCGGACAAACCATCCCTCGGATCGATAGGGTCCAAATGTGGATATAACTTTTCAATGTGTTTTTTGTACTCTTTATCCTTCATCTTAGCATCAAATTCGTGTTCCCAAATGTACACTACATTATATCCCATGTCTTTGATATCTACTATACGTTCAAAAGTACGTTCGTACAATTCAGACATGGGTTTTCCATTAATAGGATTGATCTGTTTTCGATCTGTATAGCATACAGGACAACCATGATACAAATCTCCAAGAAATTCATAAACAGTGTTTGATTGATGGTGAAAACCATCTACACTATATTTCCCAATTTGAACTTCACCACCATTTTTTGCATGCTGAATATTAATACCTTTTTCCTGTGCAACGCTTTGAAGCCATCGTACCGCTTTCATAGAAAAGCGACGTCTGCATGAGTCTTTACTTGAAATGATAGCTATTTGATTTTCTGGTAAATATTTGCTTCGCCACACCTTGTTACAGGCATCTGCGATGGTAATCGCCTCTAAAAATGGACAAATACCACCCTGTTCGATAAACAGCTTTCTGAATTCAGCACACCCTCGTCTGAGGATATCAACGTCTGACCTACAGTACATTTCCATCTCCTTCTGAAAATTGAATTCCTCACCATTTCGAACTTTGTCATTATACCAAACTATAAATTTTGACCTAGCCTCTTCAGACATTGAGTCGGGCTTGTAATAAGACATATCCAAGTAGGGTCCGATGTAACTCCAAAATTCATCTGTATTCGCCCAGTGAGGAAAGTAACCTTTTTTCATTTCTTGAAGGCTAAAGGTGGATGGAAATTTTGCCAAACCAAAACTCATGAAATTGAAAGAATCGATCAGACGTACACCGTTCAGTTCTAACTTCATAATATTGTTTCCATTCATGATCAATTTTGGAAGTTTTAACCCAACTTTGACAATATAGTCAAGAATGAACTGCCCGTCATAGCCTTTGAAATTATGGGCAATAGCCGTAACCCCTTTATGATGTTTTGAAAAGAGCCAGTTGCAAAATTGACTCAAAGTTTTTTCACCTTGAAAAATAACTTCCCTACCCTCTTCAAATTCACTGCATGTAGAACAATGAAAATCAAGTGATTTATCGATACATTCATCACACGCTCTGTGTGCGATACAATAATTTGGGATATGTACACCTGTGTCTTGTTTGCATTCAAAATCAAAGAAAATAAACTGTGGTTTTTTGACTACAGAAGAACTCGTCTCGTCATCGCTGTCATGGTTCAACTTACTTTGGTAAGGTTGAATATAGCATTGATGAGAAAAGTTAACAATTCTCTTACAGATATGACATTTTTTCTTTCCATTGCAAACATGATTTTTCTTTCTGACATGATATTGTGCACCGCATTTCGAACAGAGTTTCACTAATTCACAAATGGATTTCTTTTCTTTACCTTGAACATTTCTGTGATTTTCAAAGCATTCAGCACTAAAAAATCGTCTACTGCAAACACTGCAAACATATTCTTTTGATTCTGATGGACATTTTCCTTTGCGGTAACAACCTTTACAGATATTTGAACAAGTATGACTTTCCCGGTGAGAGTAACCCGTATCACAGAACTCACAATAATATCCACAACTAAGAAAACCTTTGATAGATTTAATGTAGTCATAATGGTTTTGATGAAAGTACAAATGTATGATCTTACTATTGGCTTTCACTTCTGGATGCTTAAATATTTTTTCCACTTTTGAATGCTGTTGGTGAACTTTAATGACATAGCCTTTTTCATACAAGAATGTTTGAATTTTTTTGTATTCATCAATTCCTACAGACTGTGTTGGTGAAACTCCAGCTTCATGTAACAATTTCTCAGCTTCAGTCTTTTGAAGAGGACGGTTTGAACGACAAATACGATCCCATTTTCTTTTCCATGCCCCGGTGTTTTCACATTCACTGTAGCAAATTCCCACAACAACGGCTCTTGCAAAACATAGTTGGTCATGATTGTCAATTTGAATAATAGATCGCTTCTTCTGGGTGAAAAACTTTGAATCTAATTCTGACGATCTATTTTTTTTTCCGCTACCACTTGGTGGTATTGTATGTGTGATGTCAAATGTCATGAATCCATCGTTCAAGACGAAATCTGTATTCGATTGTAAAACTCGTTCAATTTCATTCAGCATAGTTTCACCTTGTAACTGGTCTGCAGCTAAAAAAGGAATATGGATTCCCATTTCCAACGAAGGATGATTGATGGTAATTCTAATCACGTCCGTCGGGTTGGCATTTAACTTTCGAATGATTTCACGGGTAACATCGTCAAATAATCCAAGGAGTCTCTGAGGTGTTAATTCTTCAAATTTCTTAAAACTCAGCATCAGCACATGTGATTCTGTTTTAAATTTTCTTGACCTCTTATTACCCTTTTCTGTTAAATCATATAGACTTTTCATGTCTAAGTTAGAGTTGGTACTTTCATCGTTGCTATCATTTTCTTCTTTCAACGGTCTAGTTTTTTTCTTTTTTGTTGGTGGAAACACCTCATCGTCACTTTCTTCTTTCAACGGTCTAGTTTTTTTCTTTTTTGTTGGTGGAAACACCTCATCGTCACTTTCTTCTTTCAAAGGTCTAGTTTTTTTCTTTTTTGTTGGTGGAAACATCTCATCGTCACTTTCTTCTTTCAACAGTTTAGTTTTTTTCTTTTTTATTGGTGGAAACACCTCATCGTCACTTTCTTCTTTCAAAGGTCTAGTTTTTTTCTTTTTTGTTGGTGGAAACACCTCATCGTCACTTTCACTGTCTGAATAGGTTATTATTCTTTTTCTTTTACCCATTGTTTTAGCTCTGAGTGAAAAGACAATAATGCAGAAGTGAGAAAAAACTAGCAATTTATATAGCCTCTCCGTTGTAACAGTGTATAAATAAGCCGTTAGTTGTGAAAATCTATTCATTCTCCTACTCGATCTCAGACAGTACAGCTGATGAAAAAATATGAGTGAGTTAAAGCTGCAAAATACATCACCACTTAAAAACAGGGTGTATCTGTATGTTAATCCATACACCCACGATTATGAGATAAGCAATATACCATCAAAGTATAATGTTAAACATATCGGAAACTATGTGGGATCATTTTTATCCCAGCAACATTTAGAAGAAAAAGATGTTTACCGTACTACCAGCTACAGAGTTCTGGATCAAACGACGATTGACAAACGATATGGTGCGAATGGTGTGAGAACAAATATTTGTTTTACGTGCAACGAAGCAGGACATTGGGCCAAAGAATGTGCAGAAAAAGAAAATCAGCTAGGAACAATTGTTTTTGTCTACGTGAATCCATACAGTCACGACATTGAGATTTTACCATCGTTTTACAACGTTGATGGTCTCAAAGATATAAAATTCGTCGGCACACTAAATTCATTCTGTAGTGAAAATACATGGAAAAAAAGTTCACCACAAGCTACATCCTCATCGGCTGAAACTCAGATCGTAGACATGCAGAGCGATACAGCGGGTAACAGCGATTCAGAAATCTGCAAAATAACAGAACAGACAGAGAAAAAAATATCTACAAACGATAATCTAAGAAAACAACAAACTTTGGATCTAAAAAACGAATTTTCTGCAGAACCGGGTTGCTCGTACGGAAAGGAAAAACAGCAAAACATCGAAAAGAAGAAAAAACGAGTAACAAAGAACTATTTCTTTTACAAATCAACAAAACATGAGGACAAAATCTGTCCAGATGTGGAATTAAAAACCAACGATAGGAAAAGAAAACGTAAAACCAAATGTGAATCTGACATCTCAAAGAAAAAAGAAAAAACATACTGAGTGAAAAAAAGATTTCAATACAATATTGATTATAAACAAAAAAGACTGACTTGATTTTTTCATTCATTTTTGTCTTTTACAGTTCATTCATTTTTGTCTTTACAGTTCATGATTTGATTTTTTCATTGTACATAAGTTCTTTTTGAAATAAAAAATATAAAAATAATTACTTCTTACTTTTGACTTTTTCTAGTTATGACTGTAAGTCTTTTTTTTACTTTTGACAATTTGAGAAGAAAGATCTTTCGTGCTAAATGGTTAGCCCTGAAAAGGGCTTTTTTTGAAGGATCTCACATTGACATTCAGCTCTACGATTCTTCCGCCCGATCCACTGGGATGATTTCACATCCACAGTGTTCGCAGCAAATCGTCGAAGCTTCATCGTCATCATAAAATCCTTCATCTGTATCTGGACAGTTATGCTTCTGCCCAAGATACTCGAGTATGGAAAAACATTTCCCACACTCTATCAGACATCTGTTTGCACAGTGAGGACATACAAGAATTCGAACCATTCTGGAACAAATATGATTTTTTATGTAAAATATCACTGGGCTTTATAGCTTTACAGGAGGATTGAACTAACTGACCTATGACGTCATTTTCTCCTATGTTTTTCCCGCGTCGGCGTTTCATTAACATTGCGCAATCAAATCGATGGTTATATCGGTGTTTTTACCACTCCTAATTCGGTGTCACACAGTACAATACCGGTGCTTTCCGCCAGGTCCGCCCTCTTTAAAAATTTCAATCCTCTGTAAACGTATAAAGCTCAGTGTTATTTTCATACATTCACCATTTCTTTGATTCTCAGCTAACGATCACTTCGGAAGCAGTATCAATATTCAGAGTCAGTTACAATATGAAGCACAACTTAGATGAAATCAGCTTGGACGATTTTCCATCAGTGGAAAACAATGGAGACGTTCTTTCATCAGTTATGAATTCGACAATTATCAATCCACCACCGGAGTTAAATTCGACAACCATCATTCCAGCGATAGTGTTTGACAACATTTATGAAGAAGTAAAGCAGCTAAATTTGAAACAAGATAGCATGATGATCCGAATCATAGATCAGCTGGAGACTTTAAACAGGCATTTGGATGAAATTAAAACTTTAACCGTAAGTACTGATCACCTCAGTAGTAATATCGAGGTACTACGTCAACAAGATCAGCGCATTTCAACACCTCCTGTGAAGATTCCTGTGGAGTTCGAGTTTGATAAATCCAATCTTCACAAATTAGTGGACTCTATCGTAAGTGTTGTGAAGAAAAATCAACCAAAGAAAAATCAGCCAAAGGAAAAACAACCAAGAAAAACAACAAAGCGGAAATCTGAGGAAGATGGTAACCATATCCACAAGAAGCAGCGAATTGATCAAAAACCAACTATACCAATATTGACAGGACAGGGTAAATACGGGAAAAACATTGACAATCACGTTGAATTCAAGATACCGAAAAAACCAAAGACAGAACGAAAACAACCAAGAAAAAACAACAAAACGGTAGGAATATGAAAACAAATATGAAACTCGTGGTATTTGTGAATTTGCATTATAAAAATTTGTTATATACTGTTTTTGCGATTAATTCATTGTAAATAATTCGTTGCGAAAAAATAATTCAGTGTGTTTTTTTTTCATCGTGATCAAATCGTTGTGAATAATTCATTGCGAAAAAATAATTCAGTGTGTTTTTTTTCATCGTGATCAAATCGTTGTGAATAATTCATTGTGAAAAAATATTTCAGTGCGATTTTTTTTCATTGTTAAGAAAATGTTTTTTCATTGTCAAGAAATTTTTTTATGATGCATTGCAAAAAAATGTTTGCTTGTGATTTTTTTTAGTTGTTAAGAAAATGTTTTTTCATTGTCAAGAAATTTTTTTATGATGCATTGCAAAAAAAAATGTTTCATTGTGATTTTTTCATTGTCAAGAAATTTTTTTCATTGTCAAGAAATTTTTTTATGATGCATTGCAAAAAAATGTTTCAATGTTTAGTTCTGTTCAGTAAATAAAAGTTCAATAAATAAAAGTTCAAAAACAATAGAGTTCTTCATTCTGTTTTTTCCCCAAAAGACTTGTTCTGGTTACATTTTTTCCATACAGCGTCTCATAACTGTTAGTTAAACTCTAGTTTTTTCTTACCCGAAAAAAGAAAATGTAACAAACCTATGGATTGGGTAACAATAAAATCCCACGAACAAGAAAATGTAACAAACCCACGGGTTGGTCAACAATAAAACAATTAGTATTAGAAAAAAACAACGGTGAATCTGATTGGATAACATTAATTTGGAGCCAAAACAGCATGAAACGTAGCATGGAAAAATGTATGTGTTTTCTACCAGGTCCGAGCTCTTTAAAAAATTTCAATCCTCTGTAAACGTATAAAGCCCCTGCGTTATTTTTCATACATTCACCATTTCTTGATTCTCAGCTAACGATCACTTCGAAAGCAGTGTCAATATTCGGAAACATTATCAATATGGAAGAGCTAAATCATCAACTACGTGAGGCTCTCCAAGAGTATCTAAATGCAGGGCAACAGTTATTGCAACTAACCACTCGTCTCGTAGGAGAGGAGGAACAAAATCAACTGCAACGTATAACACAGCCATACAAAGATCTCGGCGAAAGATTAGTTCAGCTATTATTAAAGACAACACCGGATATCATCTTGGTTGATATCGAGTTCGGGAGGAAGATTACAGCATGCCCCATTTGTCAAGCGAATTTCGGGTGCTGTCATTAAAAGTGGAAAAAAAAACACAGCCTCCAAAAAACAAAACAGCCCTTTTCAGGGCTACCCATCTGCCACGAAAGTTCTATCTTTCCTCAAATTGTCAAAAAACTCAAAATTGTCAAAAAAACTCAAAAGATTCATAATCAAAAAAAGTCATAGATTAGCCAAACTCTAGTTTTTTCTAACCCGAACAAGAAAATGTAACAAACCCATGGATTGGTCAACAATAAAATCCCCAAACAAGAAAATGTAACAAAGCCACGGGTTGGTCAACAATAAAACAATTAGTATTAGAAAAAACAACGCTGAATCTGATTGGATAACATTAATTTGGAGCCAAAACAGCATGAAACGCCGACGCGGGAAAAACATAGGAGAAAATGACGTCATGGGTCAACTAGTTCAATCCTCCTGTAAAGCTATAAAACCCAGCGTTATTTTCCCGCACATCATTCATCTCTCCGACTTACAACAAAAATGGAATGTGCTTTAAGAGATATGGATTTCTGGGACCTTGCCCAGCTATCGACAAAAGTAAAGAAGATGGACGGTAAGAAGAAGAAGGAGTTCGTCGTGCCCCAGACCGAAGATTGGAACGAAGACGCTGAGCCTTCGTTCTCTTTGGACTTTGGACTGGATGAACGGGAGTTGAAGAGGTTAAAGAGGCGGGCAGCAAGTAGCTGTCCAGCCTGCAGAAAGGTTGGAGGTTGTGCTTAAAAACACAACCTCCAAAACCAGCTCCCTTTTAGGGACACCCCAACAGCCCTTTTCAGGGCTAACCATCTACCACGGAAGATCTACCTTTCTTCAAATTGTCAGACGTAAGTTCTATCTTTTCTTCAAATTGTCATTTCTTCAAATTGTCAGACGAAAGTTCTACCTTCAAGCTGTTAGACGAAAGTTCTATCTTCAAATTGTCATTTCTTCAAATTGTCACAGCTCTTTTCAGAGCTAACCCAACAGTCCTTTTCAGGACTAACCATCTACCACGAAAGATCTATCTTCAAGATGTCAGACGAAAGTTCTATCTTCAAGCTGTCAGACGAAAGTTCTATCTTCAAATTGTCACAGCTCTTTTCAGAGCTAACCCAACAGTCCTTTTCAGGACTAACCATCTACCACGAAAGTTCTATCTTTCTTTTAGAAGAGATACACTCCAGAGAGTTATACTGCAAAGAGTAAGAATCATACATAGGTGTAGAAAAAAGACTAAGTCCAACTCAATGGTCAACCTTTTAGAAAGAGAGAAAATCATTCATAGGGGAGAAAAGCTAAGACCAACTCAGTGATATAAGATAAATTTTCCTTTTAGAAAAGAGAAATCATTCATAGAGATGCAGAAAAAAGTCTAAGTCCAACTCAATGCTTAGGCAATTAAAAAGAGAATTCATTCATAGGTGAAAAAAGACTAAGTCCAACTCAATGGTCAGACATTTAGAAATCATACATAGGGTAAAAAAACGTCTAAGTTCAACTCAGTGCTCAGACATTTAGAGAGAAGAAATCAATCATAGATAAGAAAAAAGTCTAAGTCCAACTCAGTGATATAGGGACAAATTCCTTTTAGAGAGAAAAAAATCATTCATAGGGTGAAAAAACTAAGTCCAACTCAGTGATCTGGCCATTTTTTACCCAGTCTGTCAGTCATAAGGCCTGCACTTTGAATGCTAATTCCCTCTCAGGGTCATAAGCATAGGAAAAACTCCCCTCCCCCCCCCCCTTTTGCAAAAATTCCGCTCAGGGACGGGAGCCTAGGGACAAAATAAAAAAAAAATCTTTCGGGAGGGCAAACTAGGGACACATTTTTGTCAGGGAGGGTGATGTACGGCACTCAGGGACGTTACCATACGGACACACTCAGGCCGGAGTGTGTCCGTATGGTAACGTCCTTTACTACTGTCACTATCACGTCACTGCGGACATTTACGACGAAAAGTCGGCTAATCGTCGGCGATCATCGATGTAAACAAACAGATAATGCGGCATGGTAGGATCTGTTCTAATTTCAAAATTCTTTTTTCTGCCACTGACTGGAACTTTTGCGAACTGCACCTTACATATCGTGAAAGTCATAATAATCGCCATATTTTTACATGGTAAAAATGAAATTTACTTTTATTTTATAAACAGGTTGTCGGTTGTATATTCAGTTGGACGCTACCGAGACTTTAATTGTTTTTGTTTATAAATGGCCTGCAACACGCGAAAAGGGGCATTCGGACATTTGCGTAAAGTGTCGTCTCGGATCAACCTGCGCAGTCCGCGCAGGCTAATCCGAAATGACACTTTCCGTTTTTATGTAATTTTCTGTTTTGCGCATGTCTACTGAAGGACAAAATCTAATGTAGTAGTAAAGTGCTGTCTCGGATCAGCCTGCGCAGACTGCGCAAGCTGATTCGAGACGACACTTTACACAAATGTCCGAATGCCCCTTTTCGCGTGTTGCAGGCCATATTAGCCATGTTCTGGCAAAAGGGTGTATAATGTATCCTCGTGATGCATGATACCAAGCAAGTCATCACATTATCATGGATTCATCAGATTTACTTTTTGCTAACAACCGACTGAGTTATTAAATATACTCTGGGCCCCGTTTTACTAAGGAAGTTACAAACAAAATTTGCGTAAGTTTTACGTAACTACAGTATAGTGGCATTAATCTGCTAGGAGATACATGATTACTATCATGAAATGAAAAGGTAAAATTTCCAGGAAACTTTGATTTATCGCAATAGTTTTCTAAAATAATCATGATAGTTATATCGTATCTCGTAGCAGATTAATGCCACTACACTGTAGTTACGTAAAACTTACGCAAATTTTGTTCGTAACTACCTTAGTGAAACGGGGCCTGGTGCTTTGACGTGCAGAAAATCTACCAATAGCGAAAAGTTTTGACCAATGTTGATACCTTTTTGCAGATGCATTAAGCCCCCTTTTCACAGAGCATGGCTCATATGCATGTGTACTTACACGTCTTTGAGATATGCATACAGTCTATTTTTGCACCTATATGGATAAACAAGAGTATGCTGATGCCAAGGCTTGGCTGCAACTGCTTGATTAAAAAAAAAAAATCTAAGTCCAAAAAGGGGCATAACTATGTCAATACTTTGATGTTAAGCTGTTCATGTTGTATTGGTTCCCCTTTTGATAGTTAACAGCTTGTCAAAGTTTGAAATAAATATCTTAGTAAAGACAGACTAATAACAAATGTGAAGATTTTTTTCACTACGACACCGCCGCTGCCGCCGCCGACGACGACGACGCAGACGAAGAAGCAGACGACGACAGGGCTATGACAATACCCCGAAAGACAGCCGAGCTGGAAGTCTTACCTGACGGAAGAAGGTCTGCTTTCTTCACACTTAACTCCACCTTCTTTCTGCTGATGCTGATCAGTTTATCAAATATAAAGATGACCAGCGGTCCAATGAGAAAGTTCTGAGTAAGTGGTGCCTGCACCAAGCGTCCTGATCCGTGCATAATTAGAAACAAGTAGAGAAGAATGTAAAACCCGTGGGTGAACCAGAAAGCTTTGAACAAGTTCCGTCTAGCGTAGGGAATGGCGAACACGTACATCACTATGACAATTACCGTCAGGATGATTCCGGTCAAACCTGTAGTAGTAAATATGAGAAAATTTTTAACACCAGCGTAATTACCTCCCTTTTATAAATGCAAATGAATAGGCTATGCAAAGTATTGGAATGAATATGGAATGGTACTTATATCACCTTTGGGCTGAGCCATTCGAGCCATGCTCTGGGAAAAGGAGGTTTAATACAACTCCGTGATGCATTATAGGAAAAATTTCATCACATTATCCATTCTAATAACCAACCGAATCATGGGGCAGAATGGTCCGTTGACATGCAAAAAACTGACCATTAGCAAAACGTTTCGACCCAGATTAGCCTGTACGAATTGCACAGGCTGACACTGGTCGATACTTTTTGCATTAAACCCCTTTTCACATAGATTGGCCCAATTGTAAAGGCTAGCAAAATTATCTCCCTTAAATATATGTAAATGAGATAGGCTGAGCAAAGTAAGTGAATGCTAGCATAGGTATTTCAACCAAGGCTTGTCGCCTTTTTTGAAATTTTGTCTGCATAAATTGTCCAAAATAGGCGTTCATGTCGTATTTTTCCAGTTTGTCTTATTTGCTCGTTGTGGGTGACATGCTGATAGTAACACATCAAACCACTGCTAACCCTTTCAGTGCCATGGGCTAAAAACGGGGCTCATCGCTGACGGCATAGATTAACATCAGACTAAAAAGAACATGTCTGGTCTTGGTATACACTGTCTGCTTGGTTTGTCAAGCTTGTCATGTATTTTTTTTTTTAGTTTCAGTGGTTTTCTTTTTTTAGCTATGAAGAGATTAGGTATGCACATTTTCACTGTGTGTTCAAAGAATACAAACGTTTGCATTTGAAAGATTGCTTTCCGAAAACACTGTATGTTTATCGTAAAGGATTATGTAGAATCAAATAAAAATTTGCAGTCTGAAAAAAAAATGCTGGTTGCATTTATTTTGAAGTCTGCGAATGCTTTGAGAGCGGACGAGTTTAAAATTTTGTAGTTTTGCAAAGAATTAGCTCATACATGTATATCTACCTGTGATTGTAGTCCATGCCCAGTAGTGGAAGGAGGCCAGCACATGAGTTCTGTTGAAATAGTGATGATAAAATAAATAGCGTGAAAAAAAAGGCGAAGGGGGCTGACGAAAGAGATTTTTTCTTTTTTTTTGGAATATAATAATGATAATAATAAAAACAAAAATATAAAAACCGTCCTGAAAGTTGGAAAATACCCCACAATAGCATTTTAGAGGGACGTTTTACAAAATTCGCATGTCGTTGAAAGTTGTCAAAATCAGTGAACCTGATATTGTATTAAACGGATCGATCAAGATCAGACAAGCATGACAAGCATTAGTCTTTATTCCATCAGTTTTTTTCTTTTTAAAAAATACAACGAAATAAAACGTTTGAAATACCATTCTTAAGAAAAGAAACAGAAATTCTGATTAGCTGAACTAAATGGTTAAGCCAATCAGAAGTTGTGTTGCTGTCAAATTTAGAAAATCTTGGAAAAAGAAAGACCAAGAATACACGGCAAGCGACAGAAATCTATAGTTTGAATTAATTTCGATCTTCTTTCTTAAAAATGGCCCTTGGCCTAAAGATTGAAAGAAGAGGGCCATGATAGCCCTGGAGTCGCTCACCTGAGCCTTTTGACTAAACATGACCCATTTCCAATTCCTTCCGAGATATTATGACAAACAGTCTAATAAGCTTTTATAAGTATTAAAAATACTTGGCCTCTAGCGTGCACACAAGCTTTTTCTAGAATTTGCCTCAATGACCTACTTTTACGCCCAACATAGCCCAGTCTATAATTTGTTGTAGATGTTATAAAAACAAAGGTTTTAACCAACTTTCATGAGTATTGGACAGAAAATGTGGCCTCTAGGTTGTACACAAGATTTTTCCAAGATTATATGGCGACCTACTTTTTGACCAAATGTGACCCATTTTCAATCTCATCTTATTAATCGTCAATTACACTATTCTGACTAATGTCGATAAAAAATGGACAGAAAATAAGACCTCTAGCACGTAAACAAGATTTTTAAAAGGTTTGGCATGGTGACCTAGTTTTTGACCCGATATTAGCCATTTTCAATATCATGCGAGATTCTATCAAGCAAAACATTCTGACCAAGTTTCATGAGTATTAGACTGAAAATGTGGCCTCTAGAGCGTATACAACATTTTTCAAAAATTTGACCTAGTGACCTAGTTTTTGACCTGACCTGACCCATTTTCGAACTCGTCCGAGATTTGATCAAGACAAACATTCTGACCAGCTTTCAAAACTTTCGAACTGAAAATGTGGCCCTAGAGTGTACAAGATTTGATCATGACAAACATTCTGTAGTGTACACAAGGTTTTTTAAAGATCTGACCTAGTGACCTATTTTTGACCCAACGTGAAGTATTTTCAAACTCGTCCGAGATTTCATCAAGACAAACATTCTGACCAATTTTCAAAACTTTCGGGTCGAAAATGTGGCCTCTAGAGTGCACATAAGCTTTTTCTAAGATTTGACCTAGTGACCTAGTTTTAGACCCGACATGATCCATTTTCTAACACGTCAAGACCAACATTCTGACCAAGTTTTATGAGAATGTGGCCTCTAGAGTGTTCACAATGTAAAAGTGGACGACGGACGACGCACACTGCACGACGCACGACGGACACCACACACCGCACGACAGACGCCGGACGCCGGACACAGCACAATCACAAAAGTGCTCAAGGTGAGCTAATAAAAAAGAAAGAAAACTGTTTTATTTCATGTGTCTTTTAGGTTTTAGGATTTTGAAAAAATATTGCTCGGCCAAAAAAAGAAAAGCCCAAAAAGGAATTGAAAGAGTTACTTACGCCCGGAAGTACTCCCTGAAAACACAGTTCAGATCGCTCGAGGCCCAGGTTGATATGTGGTACAGATTGATGCCGTGTCCTATCACGTGCATAACTGCAAATAATACAGTAAACTTGGTAAAACGTGCAGTTTGGTGCAATAACATGATGATGTCACTGCGATAGACATTCGACGTATTTTTTTTTAAACATTGATTTAAACAACTTCGAGGTAAGTAACTATGCATTTTAATGATTTGTTGGCAAAAGTAAACGACCATTGGTTGCATCAAACGTCCAGTAGGGCGTCCTTTTAAAGTTACAATGTACGAGTTTCGACACTTCACAATTTGCTTACCTGACCAAGGGATGGCTTGTTTTTAACCCCGTGTATTTGTTTTAGAATGACAACAAAGGATAATATATGTAACTAGATTAATTTATTTTCAAAAAACAAATAATCAATTCTTTCAATTTAAATGACAACCAAGTGAAACTAGTAATAATATGGTGCAGGCTACTCAGTATGTTTGTCTTGTGGGCGGCTCATACCCATCGACGCCGCCATTTTGGATGTTGTGTAGTCATGAATACGGTGCTTCCGAAAGGGAAACTGCTTTTACGTGGATTTTGCCAGTGTACAGGAATATATATTCGGGGTATATTATCCAATCAGATTGCGAGAAATTTCTTTGCAGTATAATACTACTTTAAGCAAATATACAAAGAAAGAGCAGTCATGAAAAAGGGAACATCGAGCCATTTTCTGTGAAAAGGGGCTTTGTGTATCTACAAAACCTGTCGACCCAGGTCAGCCTGCGCAGTTCGTGCAGGCTGATCTTGACCGAAAACTTTTGCTATCGGTCAATTTTCTGCTTGTCAAAGTACCACTTTATCTCATGATTCAGTCGGTTGTAAGACAAAATGGATTTTACGGATCCATAACTACATGATGGCTTGCCTGGTATCATGCATAACGGAGATGCATTAAACCCCCTTTTGCCAGAGCATGGTTCATTTCGTGTATGAATGATGGTATATAAATGTTTTCTGTTCTAAGCGTCCCATCCTCCAGCCCCAGCCCCAGCCCCAGCGTCAGCCTCCCCCCCCTCCAAAAAAAAAAAAAAAAAAAAAAAAAAAAAAAGAATGACCAACAAACCTGTAAAGAAGAGAGCAATGGCGGCGATAAACTTATGAAAAGCGTGGAAACTGTCGAACGGTATAAATCTATGTAAGAACGTCTCTCTCAATACGGTGATAATGTTTCTACTCATGGTAACCAACAAACAGGAGTAGGCCCACATCATGCCGCTTGCTGCCCCTCGGGTAATCGAAACGCCATACCCTGCCAAACGTCTTAGCCCGACATGCTCTCGTTCAACAGAATAATCTGTTAGAACAAACACAGGATGATTAACAAGCAAGAAATATCTTTCAAAAAGGATCGATGCCTAAAGAGATCCTGGAATATGAAAATTTAAACGCTTTTGTGATTCAATATAAAAAGAATTAATGAAAAGTAACCACGCCAGCAATTGCTCAAAAATTGGCCTGCAGGGGTCCGCACAATACTCATGTCGTCATTTTTTACCAGTCGCTAATTATTATTTATTCATTTGATTATAGTATACCCAGAAGTAGGTCAAAAGCCAAAGGTCGTATTGTGTCTAAACAGTATTAACAGGAGAGACGAAGGGAAAATGTTGACGCAGAATGCGTCCGTTCTAGAAAGATATATATCGTAACAAGGACATAGAGGGTAGCCCAGAAAATATGGCGTCTTTAATTTTCATCAAAAATTACAGCAGCAGCAACGACGACGACAACGACAACAACAACAACAAAGTATTGACTAACAGTGTGCTCATTCTAGAAAGATACCAGTCGTAACAAGAATATAGAGGGTAGCCCAGAAAATATGGCGTCGTATAATTTACAACAACAACATATTGACTTACAGTGTGCTCGTTCTAGAAAGATACCAATTGTAACAAGAATATAGAGGGTAGCCTAGAAAATATGGCGACGTATGATTTACAACAACAAGAACAACGACAACAACAACAACAATAACAACGTCTTGACTTACAGTGTGCCCGTTCCACAAAGATACCAATTGTAACAAGGACATACAGGGTAGCCCAGAAAATATGGCGTCTGTAATTCTCAAAGTATCTCGAAATTACGAGGTATTTCCGTGCTAGCCCTTTCTTTGGTATCGCCTCTTGTTTGGCCTTCAGTTTGACCAACGTCTTCGAGCGTTGTAGACGTCGGCTTGTGTCGAAGTCGCCTGCATCTCCGTAACTGTAGAATAATTGCGGTACTTAAGCTTTAGTGCCATTGGTGAAATGAGGGGCTTTTGCGGATGGTATAGATCCAAGATCAGACTGCACGTTCTGTGCAGTCTGATCTTGGATCTATACCATCCGCTTGTTTAGTCAAGCCTATAAGATAAAAATCTTTGCTGAGTTTCATTTGTATTTTCAGCCAAGTTTATATATTTGGGGCTGAAATAGTTCAATGGATAGTTGTTAAATAAAGGTGTTTGCTAGAAGTGGCTACAGTAATAACAGGGGTATTGCTGTATTACCTGAGCATCCGTCATTATTGACATTAATTTTTTGTGTGTAATAATCAAAACTATTTTAAGAAACAACAGACCTATCCTTAATTAATAAATGTATGTATTTACAATTTACAAATTTATGACAGAGAGAGAGAAATAGGGAGAGAGAGACAGAGAGAGACAAAGAGAGACAAGAAGACAGTTAGTAGAGAGAGAGAGACAGACAGACAGACAGACAGACAAGTACGTACTCGTTTTCAAAGGTATCAATGAACGTATTCCTTTTCTCTGTCATTGTCAAACCAACAGACTTCTTTCCTTGCCCTGTTAAGTTGTTTTAATACAGTATGAAGCTTTTACAATAAACAACATTCTTGCACCAACAAAATGATATAAAACAGTAAGTAAGAACAGTCTAACCCCTTGGCTGCTATATGTAAGTGCGACGTAATGAACATTTTCTTGTCATTCTTGCAATACGAAAATGTATAAAACTGTAAGTAAAAACGGTGTTACCCCTTGGCAGTAAGAACAGTATAACCCCTTGGCTGCTATATGTAAGTGCGACGTAATGAACATTTTCTTGTCATTCTTGCATTACGAAAATGTATATAACTGTAAGTAAAAACGGTGTTACCCCTTGGCAGTAAGAACAGTCCAACCCCTTGGCTGCTATATGTAAGTGCGACGTAATGAACATTTTCTTGTCATTCTTGCATTACGAAAATGTATTAAACTGTAAGTAAAAACGGTGTTACCCCTTGGCAGTAAGAACAGTATAATCCCTTGGCTGCTATATGTAAGTGCGACGTAATGTACATTTTCTTGTCATTCTTGCATTACGAAAATGTATAAAACTGTAAGTAAAAACGGTGTTACCCCTTGGCAGTAAGAACAGTATAACCCCTTGGCTGCTAAGTGCGACGTCATGCACGTTTGCGGACAGAGTAGATCAACGATAAGACTGCTGAAAGTACAGACTGATCTTTGATTTACACAGTTCAAAACAGTGAGATATTTTCCAACTAAAACAATTCAAAATCGTTATGTTTTGGGTTTTACTATTGGCTATTTTACCACTGGCTGAAAATTTTATCTAATTTATCTAAGAGTATAAGGGTTATGTGTTTTAGATTGCTAGATTACTTTTGTGAATATCGTAAAGTGGTCCAAGAAAAAATCTCAATTACTATTATTCCTAAGCTGTCGTGCCAAGAGCATCTCAAACAATATTGGATAACCTAGATCCATGATAAAACTGCACGTCATGTGTTGTTTGATCTTGATTTACACTGTCTGTCTGAACAAGGGTTTGACGATCCCTTTGGTGAACTCAGAATGAGTTCTTTACCTGACAATCTCGTCTCTTAATTCTTATCCTGTTATATAAGTGGAGGGAAACTTTCAAGCCGATAGTAAAAACACAAATTTTACTATTTCAAAGGTATATTTGGGGGAAAGATATCTCCTTATCAGACAGTGTAGATCTAAGATCAGACTGCACGTTCTGTGCAGTCTGATCTTGATCTATCCTGTCCGCAAAAGGTCCTCGAGTCGCGCTTAGCAGCCTAAGGGCTAATGACCTAGAGGAAAAAGGTATTTAAAACATGGTGGAAATAGGAAAAAATTCTGGTAACCAGGATTTGGTCCTTTGCTTACAAATTTTACATACTTTAAAAGACAATTATCATAACTTGAACAATGTTTATTTTGTCGTCTGCAAGAAAACTTTCAATTTGGGTAGGTCTGCACTACTGTCGACTGGTACAGAGCTAAGTAACTTAAAAATAAATAAACAAATAATAATAATAAAAAAAAAGACCTTGAGCTCTGACAAAAGGAGGTTTAATGCGTTTCCGTGATGCATTATACCAAGCAAGTAAGAATATAATTTTGGATCCATAAGGTCTATTTTGTTTTTACAACCAACTGAATCCTGAGGTACAACGGTCCCAGTACATACGGAGAATATACTAAAAGCAAAAAGTTTCGACTCAGGTCAGCCTGCGCAGTCTGCCCAGGCTGACCTGAGTCGAAACTTTTTGCAGATGCATTAAACCCCATGTTCACAGAGCATGGGTCACTTACATTCGGATTTAGCACCCTGTAGTTGAAGGGTCGCGTTGGCCAAAGTTTTCTCATACTCGTCCGAGGCGAAAATCTTTTTGAATTGCTTTAACGTCATGATTTCTCCCTCTCTCATTCCGGCCTGTTGATACAATGTCGCTACAAGGGCCTTCAGATCTTTCTTGTCTAGTTTACTGTCAGACAGGTCCAACATAGACCTTAGAAAAGACAACAGTAAGAATAAAATGATGAATCAAAGCACTGACGGCACTGAGAAAAGGCATTTCTTTCAACTCAACAACACGTTATTCAATGTAAATTTTAGGCAGCACCGCAGATTACGCAGAATGCTTTCTTTAGATATGAACCGAATCTTTACCAGACTATGCAGAACACAAATCAATTGTAGTTTATTAGAATTTGTTATTAAAACGATAGATATAAAAAGTAGTGAGAAAGGAGAAAATTCCGGTTATCAATGTTATCTTCTTCAATCAACACAAGCCCAGCCCCGGTAGCTCAGTCGGTAGCGTACAGGACTTGAGAACAGGAGGTCGCTGGTTCGATCCCCGGCTCGACCAATTTCTTTCCGAGGATTGATGATAGTCATTGCGACAGGATTCATTCCTCTCTCAACGCTGACCATTGGTTATTTGGAAAAGCAGCCAGTGGCTGAGATTCATTCCTCTCTCACCGCTGATCATTGTTTTAACGGTGGTTATGTGGTTTGAAGCAAATGGCATTGGAAGTATATTTTGCGAAGCACTGGTAACAGAAACTCCAGGAAAGCACGGAAAGATGCACTGGCGGCTGTGAAATAACTGAAATAATGTTGTAATCGGCAGTATCAATCAATCAATCAATCAATCAATCAACCAATCAATCAATCGACCAACCGATCAACCAATCAATTCTAAGTCAAGCATTACCGATGAAAGCATCAGAGTTAAGCATTAGAGATCCGCAACTATGTGTAAAAGACAGAAGCACACTTACTGTATCATCTTGGCAAAATTGTCCGCCGTCAACTGACCTTTACCTCTAATGTCATACATACTAAATAGTAGTTGTGCCTTGTCGTCAGCTTCACCTACAAGTATATTAATTAATCCTTTACTACATAATGCTGACTTTCAACAACCCTGATGAAAAGGGCTTTTGAAAACATTGAGGGAAAAGGAGAAAATGCTGCAACCAGCATTTTCTCCTTTTCCCACAATGTATTCTGTTTCTTACAAACATGAAAGTTCGCAACAAATGCATAGCTCAAATACAAACCGCACCTGGTGGGATTCGAAACCGTGCGGAAAAGATCCTCGTTTATTGAGGATTAAAAGACCAACACCTTAACCACTGAGCTAAAGAGAATTCTCTCTAACGCAGTAGTTAGGCATTGATTTTATACGGGAAGAAGCTATGCAGTAAGGAGGGAGTGGTCTCTCTTAACATATTCTTCCCAAAACAAAGGACGGGTGTCCATAAGAGCCTTTTTCTTGAAGCTAGAATAGATTTGTGCCAACTGAAATCATAAAAAAATTACCACACCCACTTTTTTAAAGCTTAAAGCGCAGAAGACAGGACCACTGTATCTTAATACTTCATCAAATGACAGCCAATACATAGAACTAGAAATCAGTAAAGTTTGGCAAACATCTATTCCGTATCAAAAAGGCTCTTATGGGCATCCGTCCTTTCAATTTTTGAGTCACATTTATTTTGTCGTCTGCAAATACTTTCAACTTGGACTGATCTAGCACTTTGTCGTTTGGAAAAGAGTAAATCCTTCTGAAATGTTTTGTTTCTTACAGATGAGATCGCCTAGTTAAGTATCTTACCTAGAAATGACCGAAATGTATTGTTTTATCAAGTATGCTCATTTGTCGAGCTCAGCCGGGTAACTCAGTGGTTAGCGTATCTGACTCGTGACCTGGTGGTGGCCGGCTTGAAGCCCGGTTGAGGCAAACTTTCTTTCCAGCAATTTTTCGTCTCTCACCTCTGTTGCATATGAGAAAAGCAGTAATAAGCTTCGAAAGAAACTTGTGTAAGTACTGGAGTGAGAAAGCAAGGAAACACATGCGTGGATACGCTGTCCGCCGTGATATGACCTAAGCTGTTAAAACGGCGTTAAACTCCAATACAAACAAACAAATCATTTGTCGAATAAACTTTAAGTTTGGTTCTTTTTTATGCTAAAAAATAGAATCGTATCACTCCTGCGGCAAAAAGCTTTTGGAGTGTCCTTGGTTAAAACATCTCAGAGCTCCATCACAGTTCCAGTAAAACCCTTAAACGACATGGATAGGTAAGCTATCGCCGTGATGACTGAACTATCGTGGAAAACGGCGTCAAACTCCACACAAAAAAACAACAACAGTAAAAATTCGAACCCAATACCTTTCGACAGTATCATAAACATGTTCATAAACTCCTGAAAGTTGATAAGCCCATTTCTGTCCTTGTCGACCAATCGAAACATGTTTCTGACAAATATAGAAGTGGGTTTAAGCCCCAGGAACTCGGCAAACTCCGTCTTTGTCAACAGGACGCTAGAAATAGCGTTGGCCGTGTCAGCGTCCAGATTTCCCATATCCACCTCTTCATGCGATTTTTTAAAAGCCTGCAAAAGAAAACAAAATGGAATCATCCAAAACTGAAAAAATAAATTATGAACGACCTTAGGAAAAAACGTTTCAAAACATTGCTTGAAACATAAAAACTGCTCAACTACCCAAATTTTCTCCTTTTTCCTACAACGTTTCCATACCTTTCGAGTATAAATCCCTGTAAGATACTCGTAGTTCTCTACCTTACAAAAACAAATATCAGTATTTGAGCCACAACGTTTCAGCCGTTTGTAAATACTTTCAACTTGGACATGATTGTTTTTTATTTCTCCTAGTAATGTTTTATAGAAATTGATCTAAATATATCATATATCTGTAAACTGTTTGTTATATAACTGTAAATTTTCCGATTTAAATACACTCGTTGCACAGAGATAAAATATCACACACGACAGAAAAAAAATGCATATCTACACAGTGTCAAATATGGAATATGTACATGTTGATGTGCTCTTTGATCGGTCAGGATGTCATACTTTGATCTTAATCCGCCATTTATTAAGAACGTAGTTATTACCCACTAAAGCATTATTTGTTTTATTTTGTTAATCGTTATCGAATCAAATATCAATTTGAAACATTTTATCGTAGACAGTTGTAGGTATATAGTAAAACGCGTATTATTTTGAAGTAACTTTCCTTGCGCTAATATTTACTTCTCACTGCGTAAGAAAATGTGGACATCTCGCTCGACCTTCGATCTCGCGCAACATCAAATTTTCTCTCGCTGCTTGAATCAAATACAATCACCAGGAGACTTTCTACAACATAGTGTTCCGTATGGACAAAATATACCTGTATACAAACGACACGTAAAAATTTGTCCAGCAGTTTCTTTCTTTGTGCCTTGGTCGTGGCGTCCTTCAGTAATATACTCTCAGACATCTCGTGTTTGTCACGTCTGACAGAAATCTTCTGTAGAAATTTGTCTATGGAGGACATGAACCGATCTCGTTGCGCCTTCTCCGAAAACCTCAGCACCTAGAAAATTAAGGAACATTTTGTGAAACGCTCATGAAAATGGAATAGATTTGAGGTCCGCCATTATTATTTCTATTTTATCTAGGTCATGCGCTGTGAAAAGGGATTTAAGACATCTGCAACAAGCATCAACCCAGGTCAGCCTTCGTAGTCGGAGAAAAATATCTTGATTTGTGCAACACTTAGTTTGTCGTCTACAAATGCCTTCAATTTGGGCCAGTCCAAATTTTTGTCGTTTGTTAAAGGGTTAAAGGCCAACTTGCAGCAAGAAGTAAACATTGCAGGTGCATTTAAATTCAAAGGATATCTTCTAAAAGTATGGAAATTATTGTAAAGATTGTAATCTGTTATTGTACGGTCGGTCCAAGTGTTAGTCGCTGGCAGAAGAAAAAGAGAATTTTAAAACCAGGTACAAAGTAAGCAAACGATAGAGCGAACTGGCACTTGTAACCTAGTTATGAAATTCATTTTCGTGTCAACGACAAACTCTTGGACCGACTGTATAATAATAGGCTGTCGTCTTCACAATAATTTCCATACTTTTAGATGGTATGATTTTAGATTAGAATAAGTTTTGACAGCGGCAGTGTTTACATTTGGCAGCTACTGTGCTTTTAACTCTCTCAGCGCCAAATATATAAACTCTACCTTTTTCGAGGGCTTAAATTACAATCCACTGCGACTCAGAACAATTTTTATCTTACAGGCTTAAATTAACATGCGGACGAAGTAGATCAAAGATCAGACTGCACGTTCTGTGCAGTCTGATCTTGATCTATGCCGTTAGCAAAAGTCCCTGTTTTCGCCTCTGGCACTGAAAGGCTTAAATATAAGGCTTCTAGCGTTTGATAATGGATTCACTCACAAGATCGATGTCTCCTGGTACCCGGACAGATGCCAAGGTCTCGTGTTTGTCGGTCGACAAACGGATGTGGATCTTGTCAACATAACGTAAATCAATCATGCGTAATGGTTTACGGCCGGTGTCAGTCACGTGAATCTTCTTCCGGTTGTTGTCAAATTTGACCTTGACATTTCTTTCTCCATCTTTCGGTCCGACTACTTCAATAACTACATATGAAAAAGATAAAATGTGTCTCTCATGGAAAAGATTTGAGAGTCACTCTAGCAAAAGGGGGTTTAATGTACTATCTTCTCATAATTATGGATCCATCAAATGCTTTGTCCAACAATCGACTGAATCATGTGGTAGAATGATCTTTTGACATGGGGAAACATTAACTCACAAATAACAAAAAGTTCCGACCCGTGTCAGCCTGCACGGCGAATTTATGGCAGCATCATACAAGCGTTGTTACCGCTAATATTTCTCAAGCGTTGTCCCCCCATAACCCATTACTGTATTCCTACAATTATTTACAGATACATGTACATAAATTTTAGAAGAAACTGCTTCTTTTCCAACGATGATATGTATGAATACGTAATCTTGAAAAATATATCTAAATGAAAAGTTCACCTTTCAAAAATGTATAAGACAATGAGGAAAAAGAGGCATTTGTTGGTGGGGTTATGTTTCGTTGTTTCCCTACATGTTGAACTACAAAGGAGTGTAAATATTTTTATTATATTCCTATCAGTGAATTACTGGGATTTCACAGTGAATAACACCACTAGTGATGATAGATATTGTATCATCACTAGTGACGATATAGTTTTAGAATGTTTGCCGGAACTACTTTTTTTCCTATATTGCTTATATTGTATCATTCTTGATAATTATTAGAATAAAAAAGGGTGAATGAAGAATATAATAAATATGATAATCAACTGGTTGTGTGTGATATTACAAATGTGTCACTCGAATGGTGTTTGATGCGTGAAAAAACTCCTCCTTCGGACTCGTTTTTTCAACCGCATCACGCCCCATTCGAGTGACAGATTTTTAATATCACACACAACCAGTTGATTATCTTCTATATAATCAACCGAGCCGCGCTCTGGCAAAAGGGGGCTCAATGCATCTCCGTGGTGCTTTATACTAGACAAGCCATCATATAAATAGAGGATATTTGTGGCGCCACTCGTGAAAATATTACCGATGATGTTCACTCGATGAAATAAATTTCGATCTTTCACCGAAAAAAACAAATATTCTATTTATTTCATGCTTTTAACCCTTTCTGGGAGGAACTTTATCAAAATCCAGTACAGTCTTTTCAGTTACTCCCCGTGGCGTACCCCTTCCGCATAGCAACGCATTACAATATTACGTCAAGCGCGAGAAATGTAAGGTAAATGACGTCATATTTCCATCTGGTTGTGAGTCACGCGCATTTTACCTAGGTAACTAGAATATAAAAATCGGTATTTTCACTGGTCGTACCCGTGGAATATCAAAAAATATTTTTACCGCTATTTCTCGATATCCTACCGGAAAGCATGAAATAATAATGGATCCACAATGGCTACTTTTTTAACCATCGGACTTAATCATGATGTAGACGTGTCTTTGGACATACAGAAAATTGACAAATAGCGAAAAATTTCGGCCCAGGTCAGCCTGAGCGGACTGCGCAGGCTGACCTGAGTCGAAACATTTCGCAGATACATTAAGCCTCCTTTTCACAGAGCATGGCTCATATCCAAGCACCTCATACGAACGCAAATCTTTTTTATAGAGATATTTCTCGCTTACCATAATGTGTGTTCGGATCATCGTCTCTCTTCCTGTTAGCTTGTACACGTCGCGCCTCGGTCATCTTTCTCTGTTTTAACTTAACCATCAACATCATAATACCGATTGTACCTAAACGTTATCAAACAAATAAATGAGAAAGTTAATGCCGCTTAGTGGCCAAAAGTAAACAATGCAGATGTTAAAATGCATTTGAATTTGAACCATACCATTTAAACAATTTGAACCATATCATTTCAAAGTGTGGAAATTATTGTGAAGAAGACAATCTGTTATTGTACAATCTGAAAAGAGTTAGTTTCTGGAAGAAAAATGAATTTTAAACAGGTAAAAAGGAAACAAGAGATACAGAAACCTGGCAACTTTTGACCTACTCTCCGAACATATTTTTCTGCAGCTACTTACACTTGGACCACTATTGCGGCTTTAGCTGTAGCAGCTATATTGATTGATTGATTGATTTTATGGTGTTTAAGGTAGTTTACCCGTAATGCTTCTAGTGCAACATGGAATAAAATTTCTTGTTAGTTGATAAATAAGGATTTATACTGATATAATACTTTTGCACATTTTTAACCGACCAGAAATTCCTTTGATGTCTATCTTGAAATCATTTGTTGATACTTTTGTTAGTTTCCTGAAAAGGGAGGTAATTATTATCTCCCTTTGTAATGAGAATATAGTGGTTTTAGACTTATAAATGATAATTCTAAGAAGGAAAAAAGGGAAAAATTGGCTGGGTAAAAGCAGTACAAGGCCTTAATATTGAATAAACGTATTGTATTGTATAATAACTCATTTTTAATCATAGCAAATTTTGTAGGATAATATTACAGTGGAAATAGCTGTTTTCCATTACGGGTCCACTACCTTAACGCCGTTTTCAACATTATTTCAGTTGTATCGCGTCGGCCAGTGCACCTATCCATGCTTCCCTGGGGTCTCTTTTACCAGTACTCCGCACAATATTCTTTCCAAGCCACTGGCTGCTTTCCCACATAACTATCGTCGAAACAATGGTCAGCGGTGGGAGAGGAATGAATCCTGTCGCAGTGACTATCATCAATCCTCGGAAAGAAATTGGCCGAGCCAGGGATCGAACCCACGACCCCCTGTTCTCAAGTCCTGCACGCTACCGACCGAGCTACCGGGGCTCGGCAGCAACTATATTATAGATAAATAGATTCATATATTTGAGAAATGCTCTGACAAAACGGGGTTTAATGCATTTCCATGATGCATCATACCAATTGTTACGGGAGACCATTCCTTCATGCATGGCTTCATCCTGATTTAAATACAATACCTAACAACTGCGTTAGGAAGAATTCTCTTTAGCTCAGTGGTTATGGTGTTGACCTTTCGTTCGGGCGTTCTAGGTTCGAATCCTGCCCGGTCCCTGTATTTCTGCCATGCATTTGTTCATTTGTTTCTTTGTTACGGATTTTGTTCGTAAGACAATCAAGTCATCACATAATAATGGATCCATAAAAGCTATTTTGTCTAACAAACGACTGATCTGGAGGTAGATTAGTACTTTGACATGTAGAAAAATTAAAGATTGCAAAAAGTTTCGGTGCAGCATTTTACTTTTGCCACAATGTATCCTAGACTTTAAAAGACAAATCCACAATTTGAATCACGCTTCATTTGTCGTCTGCAAATGCTACCACTTTGGGAAACCCAAATTTTTTTTTAAGCCAAGAAATACAAAATAAATCGGCCATGCTCTGGCAAGAAGGGGCTTCATCTCATGCATAATACAAAACAAGTCATTTCGTAATAATGGATCCTTAAAATCCAGTTTTATATGACAACCCACTGAATCACGAGGTACACTAGTCGTTTGAAAAGGTAGAAATTGACCGAAAGCAAAAAGTTTCGACTCAGGTCAGCCTGCGCAGACTGCGCAGGCTGACCTAAGTCGATACTTTTTGCCGATGCATTGAATCCTCTTTTCACAAAGCATGGCTGGAATTTAGACATAAACATGTATGTAAGCATACACACCCGGTATTAGGAGAGCGAGTAGAGTGAACGACAAAGCGAAAGAAGCCTCACTCCCTGAGAAGTAATCGTAATACTGGACCGTGGTGCAGTTTTCCAGGATTACCTCCCCTGTATTGTTATACGTGTCCGCTGAGTCGGCCTTCAACTGAGACGGTTGTGGGCAACTGTCGGCTGGAATGATTGTGTTTCATTTAAATCAAACATATTTATTTTACATGGATTGAGAAAGAAGCCAATGCAACTTATGTTAATCTCTCTATTCTGCTTCCTGGAAACTACACCAGTACTCGGGCCGAATGTGTGGGCCAATGTACTGTCTCAAACTTGACACCCGCTCCCAGGTATCCAACTCAGGACTTTATGGTTACAAGGCCGACGCTCTACCTCGCAACCACGGACATTAGAATGACTTGGTTTGCTTGAGCATAGGCCTTTAAAGCTCCAATAGTCTATCATAGAACACACTGAAATTTTCAGTTGTAGATCGTCAAACTCTGTTACTAAAAATAACTCAAAGGTGCATCGCCTCTATATCATATGTAGCAACAAAATACGATATATAGGTCATGTGCCTATACTTTAATTTTAGGATTTATCATCGAACACTGTTACTAAAAGTAGCTCATTGGCGCATCGCCTCTATATCGTAAATAGTAACTGAATACAATAGAAAGCCGATTCGCCAATGTACTACTTTTAGTAATAGTGTTTGGCGATGAGTCGATGCACTATTTTTAGTAACAGTGTTCGACGATCGACAAACGAAAAATTCGGTTGTCCGTGGTAAAATAATGAAGCTTAAAAGGCCTATGGTTTAAGTATTTTATGCCGCTGTATAGATAACAGTATATTACATATAATATGGCAGGCAGTGACCCATAAGTTTCTATTGTTTTCTTTTATTTGCACTGTGAACGACACTCTTTTCGAGGCACTAGTGGCTTTTCCCCAGATGCAAAGTTGAAGTAGTGTTTAGTGGTGATAAAGAAATCAATACATCCGAAATGAAATAATCAAACAGATTGATTTGCTTGAAACTAGACTTATTAACTATTTGAACAACGCTCTGGCAAAGGGGGGTTTAATGCAATCTCTTGTGATACATCATACCAAGTAAATTATCACATTTCAAAAGCTTTTTCAGTTATATCAAGGCAACCATTTCACCTGTCCATACCACACGGCGTTGCCTTTTGCCTTTTTGTAGGCATATCTCTCGAAGGCGCAGTGCCTGGAAAAGGGCATCAAAAGTGCACGGATAGGCGCAATACCCGTCATCATGTTACTGCATTCATGAGAAAATACAGAAAAATGACCACACTCAAACAAAGAAACTTACTTGTACTGTTAAAGATGAACGGATCGGCGTTGATATCTGCAGAGCCTATATTTGTTACTTGTAGGATTATGTCACGTATCGTTGTGCTATGTATTTCTGCGATCTCTGTATCGTTGAACAGACTGTCAAAAATAAAAAAAAACAAGAACACTGCATGCGGGTACTGACACTCGGCTGGGCGTGCTTCCTTGAATAATCTCAGTCTTCTTAGTAAGTAATCTTAGTCTTTTTCAAAAACCAATCCAGGTCGGAAAGAGGAGGCACTTTTGTGGATTACCTGCTTCTGGTTTGTTGTCTAATTCAAACAATTATTCGGCCAGTAAGCACTTTTGATTTCTTCACATAAACTTCCAGCAAATATCAATTGGGTAAATATATCAGTACTTTTAACTTTTATCCTTCTGAAAAAGTTGAACGATACCTTCAAGTCGAAAGTATAAACCTTAGTATTACTACTTCAAAGTTATTTTCTCTGGAGAAATATCTCTTTTTCGGATAGGGTAGATCCAAGATCAAACTGCACGTTTTGTGCAGTCTGACCTTGATCTACACTGTCCGCTAAAGGTCCTTGAGTCTTGCTTAGCAGCCTAAGAGTTAAGGAGTTTTCGTACATCAACTCGACTATAACCTATTTTCTTTCCCTAAGTGTATAAAAAAATATAAAAGCATTTATAAACTCACCCGTTTTTGGTATTTTCAAACCAAAACCTGTCGCCATTTCTTATACGCAGGAACTGTTCCAACATGATAGCTTTAAAAAGTTCTCCGGGCCCATCCGGTGTCGTCTCGAGGATTCCGCCCGTGAAAACGTCTAAATCGTCCGGGGCATAAGTTCCGTACACGTCCTTGGTTGCCTGTATGGGCTGCAATTACACAATGTTTACGTTACCTCTTACGCTGCTCTAGCGACTCATTGACCTTTTGCGGACAGTGTAGATCAAGATCAGACTGCACAGAACGTGCAGTCTGATCTTGGATCTACACTGTCCGATAAGGAAATATTATTCCCCAAAACCTAACTTTGAAAGTGCAATATTTGGGTTTTTACAATCGAACTGAAAATTTTATTTTATTTATTTAGCAGGATGTGGGTTAAAGAGTATATCAACTCCGTACCAATTTTAAACTGATTCAAATTCAAAGCATTTGCAGACGACAAATGTAATAATGCCTGTATTGGCCTCGATTATATACGTTGACATTATAGAGTGTACTGACTATTTACCACATGACAAAATTTTAAAACAAGGCAAAACTGAAAACATTTACAAAAAACAAATTAAACGAGGCACGAAAGGTGGAACTTTTATCAGAAAGAGTAGATACAATATTATTGTGGAAAAAGGACAAAATGTTGGTTACTTTCTTTTCCACGATGTTTTCCAAGGTTACAACGCAGCCATTGTATCTATCCGTAATTTATGGCGTTTCTTTTACGATTCAAAGTTACAGGCTGCTTTCTCTCATCGGAGCAATGTCTAAAAGTGAGAGAGGATGAATCCTGTCGCAATGACTATCATTAAACCTCAGCAAGAATTTTGACGAACAAGCGATCCCCTAGTTACGTATCCCTTGGCCACAGAGAAAGTGGAAAAAAAAAAAAGGCTACGCTCTGGCAAAAGGGGGTGTAATGTATCTCTATGATGCATTATACTAAGCGAGTCATCACATAATTATGGATTCATAAAATCCATTTTGTAAAACAATCGACTGAATCATGGGACAGAACGGTCCTTTTACATGCGGGAAATTGGCCAATAGCAAACATTTTCGACCCCGGTCATTCTGCGCAACTGTGCGAACTTTGCAGGCTCACCTGGGTCACTAATTTTTACAGTTGCATGGCTCAAATCCTTTCCTTACCTCACACATATAGCAATCATTTGCATATGTGATGTCATTTCCGGTATACCCGATTATCGTGGTGTTATTTATATCTTCCCACGTGGTTTTTCTAGAAAGACCAAACGTCTCGCGAACAGCGTTATAACCGGGTAGCCCATGATCTCTGCCTCTCTGGATGTTAATGGCGACCAGGTCTCTTCGAGAAAACTCCAGAGGTCCAAACAGGTGCTCTGTGGTTTGTAACAAAAGACATTAGCCTATTGTTGCCTATGTTGTTTAACTCTTTCACTACAGAATGAATAAATTTCATTTCTCAATGGCTACAAATAAAGTTCCGTTACAAGATCAAGACACGGTTCGTTCACAATCTAGAATATAGCAGTGGACAGTGTAGATCAGAGATCAGACTGCACGTTCTCTGCAGTCTTATCTTGATCTACACTGTACACAAAAGCTTCTGGTGTCGTCTATGGTATGGAAATAGTTAAATCTTTACCATACCACAAAGTTTCAACCTACGAGAAAACTCCAGTGGACCAAACAAATGCTATGTGATTTGAAACATCGGGTGTTATTATCCTATTACAACTTACATATAGGTTGATTAAGTCTTAACTAGACGACAAACTTTTAGCCTCGTCTAAACTGATCTTTTTTTTTTTGCACAGACAACAATTGAATGTGACTAGATTTTAGATGATTTTTCTAAGATAGTGTGGAATCGCTGGTTATCAACTGACAATAAGAATCTTTTTTAACATTATGTAAAACATTGTAAGAACCGTAGCAATAGCTTATAAGAAGCGAGCGCTAAAACAGAATTATCTATACAATTTTACGCTAAGTAGTAAATGATTCATATAAAAGTAGGGCAAACGAATAACGATTGATTGATTGATTGATTGATTGACTGACTGACTGACTGACTGACTGATTGATTGATTGATTGATTGATTGATTGATTGATTGATTGATTGACTGACTGATTGATCTCCAATCGCTTATCCCACATCCTCCCTAATTTGTGTTTATAAATGGCCAAAGGCTTGGAGCCATGCTCTGGAAAAAGAAGGCCAAATCGATCTCCGTGATGCAATACACCATGCAAGTCATCCATAAAAACCATTTTGTCTAATTACCGACTGAATCATGAGGTACACTGGTCCTTTGACATGCAGAAGAGTAAAAAGTCTTGACCCAGGTCAGCCTGTGCGGACTGCGCTGGCTGACATTGGTTGATACTTTTTGCAGATGCATTAAACCCGTTTTTCACAGAGCGTGGCTGGTTAATGAAGTATACTCACCTCGTAAGTCAGGCACTATAATATTATCTTCTCTTTCAGACAAAGTCGAACACAGACCAAGTATCATATTGTCGTAGGCGTCGGACGAGGATGTCAAAAACTCCTGCATTTGGTTAAAAATATTGATTATAATATTATCATTATCATTAATGTTATACATATTGGATGTAGTAGTAGTGGTTGGAGAAGTACTAGTAGTCTGAATATTTTTATAATGACTTTTATGATGACTTTCACAATGATGATGATGATTATGATGATTATAATTATAACAATGATGATTCGGCAGGTTGGGGATCAACTCTTTCACGCCTGATATCATGACTTAAAAAGATTTCGCTGACAGTTTATATCAAAGATCAGTTTGTACAGAATGTGCAGTCTGATCTTTGATCAGGCTACACCTTCTGCTACCTGATTCTAAACTTATGACCAAAATGAGTCTAGTTGCCTTTGCAGCCAGTGTAGATCAAGATCAGACTATAAAAAAACATGCAGTCTGATCTTTGATCTACACTGTCTTCTGAGCGGAAACACTATAGACGAAAGCAACCAGCTAATTGCAATTATTGTGTTTTATTTCTAGACTAGATATGTCCGTTGGGTTTTTTCGGCACTTTAAGAGAAAGGTTAGTAACGAAAGTTTTAAAAGCACCAACCTGAGAGTTCCAAAAAGCATTACACAGTCTTAATGCATGAGCTCTAGTTGGCTGGCCGGGAACATTGACATTGAGAGGTTGAAACTGGCAGTTTTTGTCCCTTGTGAGAAAAAAAAAGTCATACATTCGGTTATTGGAAGGTATTTTTAACAAAATGTATAGGGCTTGTGTGAAATTTTAAAACATTAAGGTGCTAAAAAAGATACTTTCTGTTAATTAGAAGAGACAGGGGTAGGCTGGTTCGATTCCCTTATTCCTCTCTCAACGCTGATCATTGTTTCGACGATGGTTACGTGGGAAAGCAGCCAATGGCTTGGGAAGAATATAGTACGCAGTACTGGTAATAGAAACGCAAGAAAAGTAATAAATAGGCCCACTGGCCGCCGTGATATAACTGGAGTAATGTTGAAAACGGCGTAAAACACCACGCAATCAATAAATCATTAATGAGAAGACCATCTTTTACCACAATAATTATATCTGGAGACACGGGACAGTGAAGATTTGACCCTTTACCAGACGTCAAAAATTTTAGCCTTGTCCAAATTAAAAAAAATTTGCAGATGACATTTTTAATGTGGTTCAAATTGTGCAATTTTTTTCATAGGGTAGAAAATATTGTGGGAGAATGAGAAAATGCTGGTTACCAGCATTTTCTCCTTTTCCCACAATGTTTTCAAAAAGGCTTCTTTCCCAGGGTCGTTAAAAGTCAGCATTGAGTGGTAAAGGGTTTAGGTCAAACGGCAAGTTCTGTGCAGTCTCAGTCTATCATCAACAAATTAACAAAATTCCAGGTGGGAAATTTACAAGGCCTTATTTCGATTCACTTTGCCATGAATCAAAACCTCATGTAAAACACTAATAAAATGCCTATTAATAGACCTTTGCAACGTACGAAAAAAAAAATTATATACGTGCTCGTATGTATGTATATTTCAAGACAAAGCTACCTTATCCACGTCCCTGGGGTAACAAGCGTGTGGCCAAATCGAAGTGCCGCGGCCTGGAACTCATGAGTGATTCCTGGATGTATGTTGGGGTCGTAACGATCTATTGATAGAATTTTTGTACAAATTGTTAAAAAATGGTTACCGACATTTTTCTCCTTTTCCCCACAGTATTCTGTATCCTTTCAACAGCAAATCATATCACATGAGTGGTATTGTTTCTTTTTCCTTGCAAATGTTTTCAGTGTAGACGAGTCTAAAGTCTTGTCGTTTGGTAGAGTTTATAAGGCACATTCGTGTGAAACACTTTAGTTTATCTAATTAGATCAACTTCAGATTTTATTAGGTTGAATGCAAGAATTCGCCTGAAGAAGTTTTAAAACTTTCATATCTTACATACCATACATTATGTACATGTATATCCTTACAGAGCAGTTTCTTGTTTTCTTTTTTGTAAGTGACCTTTCCAAAGAAGAAAAAGAGTTGAAAAAAAGTCTAGAAAATGCAGAGAATAGTTATTTATAACAAGTATGCCAATACGTGAACTCACTGCTAGGATCATTCATGTCGTATGGCGGAATAGTAAACTTTGTCCCGTCGGCTTGTATTTCCAACCAGGCGGGTAGCCAGTCGTACATGACGATTTTCTGTAATAGAGAAACGGGATACATGATCAAATAAAAAAACAAACCTTAACCAATGGTCTTTCACTATCACTGATTATCTTTTTATCGTTATTTTTTTTTTTTTTTTTTTTATTTAAATAAAAATGTCTATTTTTACACACACCCCCAGGAGTTTTTACCCAGGTTCAATTTTATGCTGAAAGTGCCGAGATCTGGCTTCTCAATAATACAAGGGAATCTGCGAAAACTTCCTTTTCTCGAATTTACAAAAGCTAATGATTCAGTATTCGTCTCATTCTGACGGATAAACATTTTCTCAGTTTTGCTTGTGTTTAAAAAAGCAGCCAATGTCTAGGAGAAGTCCTGTTCGTAGAATTTACTTGAAAATACACCTCAGTAATGTATAGATAGGTGCACTTGCTGTCCTGATATATCCAACATAATATACAATGGCGTTCAAGACCAAATTTTCAAACACTTCGAAAAACGTGTTTTTGTTGTTGTACCATGCAGTCATAATGACAGTGCTGTCAGCACTTTGATTTACGCTTTCTTATAACATTAACCAAAAGGCTGCTTAGCGTTTTTCATTTTTCAGAAACTATAGATAGAGACCATACTGCACAGAGCACAAAAAAGTGAAACGGAATATTTGGTAAAGGCTCCATACACGTATACAAATAAAAACATTGCAGTAAAGGAAGAAACTGTTCATTTGCCACAATGTTTGGGAAAGTAGTCAACTGCAAGATGGATAAGTCGCCTTCCGGACTTACTTTGTTAACCCTTACATCGCCGAATAAACCATATAGACATGTTCAGTGTAGAAATAAGACCCAAGCTAATACATGAGCAATGCTCTGACAAAAGGGGGCTTAATGCGTCTCCGTGATCCATTACACCAAGCAAGTCATCAAACAATTAGGGATCCATAAAATCCACTTAGTCTAACGAATGACTGAATCTGGAGGAAGAGTGGTCCTTGGACATGCAGAAAATTGAGAGATAGCAAAATCTTTCGGCCCAGGTCAGCCTGCGCAGTCCGCGCAGGCTGACCTGGGTCAATTACCTTTCGCAGATGTATTAAGCCCCCTTTTCACAGAGAATCGCTCATAAATTTTAAGGCTTCTCTGTTCTAGAATGTCCCAGCAAAGTAGACCGTGTTCAAATTGCGGCCTGTGCAGATCAAGATCAGACTGCATGTTTTGTGCAGTCTGATCTTGATCTACATTGACCGCAATTGCAACCATACTTGTGACATGCGCTTTAAAAGTTCTTTAATCACATGCAGATCAAACGAATGGCGGTGTTATTATAACATCAACAAAAGCTTGAAAAGTATTTCATGGCTGTTTTATGGTTCTAGTTCGAGCATTTATTTACTTTTTACTGCGTAATAGATCGATTTTAGGTCTGAAAAAACCGGCATTAAATGAAAAAAACAAACATCCTCTCTGGTCTTACATTTAGGGTGAAGTAGTGTTCACATCTGTGCAGTCTGATCTTATTTTACTCATTCCACATTAGTTAAACAGGAGCATTGTATGAATTTGCGTGTCATTGCTCGTCTGTGGTTGCTCTTTCAGTGGAGTTTTAAGTCAGAAATGGCGCATAAATGTGTTAAAATGCTTTAATTGTAAGGTCCTTGCTGTATGGCTTCCTCATTCGACAATTAACAACTAGCCAAATTTTGAAGCAAATATTTTCATTAAAGGCCTAGTCGCGGCCAAATGTATACAAAAGAAAAAAAAATAAATGCTGTTGAAATATATTTACTTTCATATTGGCAGAAAATTGAATTTTAAAACTAGGTTAAAAGTTGCCAAGTCGCTCTATCTTTTGTTAATTTTTTACTTGGTTTTGAAAATAATTTTTCTGCCAGCGACTAACAGTAACACTTAGACCGATCGCACAATAACAGATTGTCATCCTCACAATAATTTCCATTCTTTTGAATGGTATGATATGAATCTATATGCAATCTAACACCCGCGCTGTCTACTTTTGTCCGCTACTGGGCCTTTAACTAATTATAGAGATTTGAGAAAATGTAAAAGGTTTTGCAGACATAGACGATGAAGGGGCTATAACAACTCCCGGACGATTTCCTCGTAAATGGCCGGTTTAAGAAGCCATTCCGCATCAAATTTAAACATTTCATGGTCTTAGGTTTCGGGTGAAATAGTGGACAGATTTGTGCAATCTGATCTCTGTCTACATTATGCACATGAGTGACAAAGACAAGAGTTCCACAAAACGAGACATTATACGCGCAGGGGAAGCTATAAATAGCATGTAACCTTTGACCCCCTCTGCCGTGAACTTGACCTGAAACCTCGCTTCTGACACCTCCACTCTTCCCGTCGTCCCTTCAAGAGGTAGAAATGTGTGGAATATTTTCAAAATTGAATAATGGTTCTAGAGATAAAAAGCGGATACGGCATTGCTAACGGACGGACAGACGGACCGACGACTAATTATGATACGTTCCTTCGCCCGTGTAACTAAATTTATCTCTGAAATGCAAAGTACAAACCTGATGTGTGGCAATGACCCTCTTTCTCGCCAAGTTAAATACTTGTTCATCGTTTAGTGCTGGGTAGTCACGTGAAATTTTGTCAGCGATGTAGTTATGGTATCGAAAGAACAATACACCGAATGTTAACAGAAACGGATTTTCAAATCCCCTTGGGTTGCCTAAACCTGAAAAAAAGTGTGGAAAGCAGATGAGAGAAGGGAACAGGAAGCTTAAAGAGGACATTTCAAAATCTGAGCTATACTCTGTGAACACTTGATTTAGGAGGTTGTTGGGCAAAATAGATTTGAGCCGAGCTCTGGCAAATGGGGGCTTAATGCATCTCCTTGAAACATGACACCAACCCAAGTCATCACATCATTATGGATCCATAATAGCCACTTTTTTAAATAACCGACTTAATCATGGGGTAGACTGGTCCTTTGACATACAGAAAATTGACTTATAGCGAAAGGTTTCGGCCCAGGTCAGCCTGCGCGGACTGCGCAGGCTGACCTGGGTCGATACTTTTCGCAGATGCATTAAGTCCCCTTTTCACAGAGCATGTCTGATTTCATGAATTCACAGTTATGTGATGACTTGCTTGGTATAATGCATCACGGAGATGCATTAAACCTCCTTTTCCCAGAACATAACCCGTTCATTATACTGCAAAGAAATTTCTCGTGATCTGATTGGATAATATACCCCGAACATATATATCATGTACACTGCCAAAACCAACGTAAAAGCAGTTTCCCTTTCGGGAGCCCCGTATACATGGCTACACTTTCAACACAACATCGAAAATGGCAGCGTCGATCAAGATTAACATCGAGATTTACTCTCTTGCACTACGGATCATTCCCATTCACCTCTGTAGTTGGCTCAGAAAGTAGTCCGTCATCACGTGATATTTTCGTCACATGATCATAACTCAAAATGGCGACACAAACGCCGGTGAAAGAAAGACCAATCGATTGTTTTGTGTGCTGTTCAAACAGCATACGGCCAATCAGACTTAGTGAAAGGAAATGTGAAAAAGAGGGATTTTCTGAAAAGCTTAAATGTCTTTTAAAGGACGATAACTTGTTTTTTAATCCTACAAACTTAGATCCATCGAAGTGTCGAAACTGTTGTCATCATTCATGGGCGCAGCCATCTTTTTTACAATTGGCGTAAGATTCTGATCAGTAAAGAAGCTTGAAAAAATAGTTCCATTGTATACAGGTAAATTCATCAGTTTGAATGCACCTATAATGTATCCGGATTCATATTTCCTTTGTCTACTTTATTATGTTACACATGAAACAGTTAAACAGTAACAAAACATGTTTTCCTCGGTTTGACAAGATTCTTGTCACTTAGCCCGTTGCAGAGATGTATGGTGAGAGTAACGAACGACAACTCTGCTCGGAGATTGATCGAGATTATGCACCAAACTGCACGTTTTGCCAGGGTTTTAGTGACGTCAGTTCCCAGTGATGTCAGTTTTCATTGAATTTGGGCACTCAGAAGGGAAATTCTACTTCGTCAGCGTACTCAATTTTTGAAACCAAAAAAACAGGTAAATTTCGTTTAACACACGTTGGAATGGTAAAACTTTGCAGTATAATAAATTCGTTGTACGGTCAGGTGGCTGGGGACTTGGACACTTGTTCACGGCTGTGGTGAATCATGTCGCCCCTTCGGCTCGGGGCAACATGATTCACCACAGCCGTGAACAATTTTCCAAGGCCCCTGCCACCTGACCGTACCACTAATAATATTTTTGGCTTTAAATCAAAACATAATCATGACTTACCCTGTACCACACGAAACACTTCTATACTTTTCAAAATTAAAAGAATCTGCCGACAACATTTGCAGACAAATCTGGGTAAATGGAAAATTACTTTTAGTTTACACATATTTCATTCGATATAAAGTTTAAATACATGTTCATATTCTAAAAATTCCTCTCCTACAAGTCACGTTGTCGTCAGTTGTTTATCAGTAACATAATGCATCTTTTGTTATTGGAAAGAAGAAAAAAAAACATTGTTCTCATAAATTGTTCCAAAACCTCCTTCCTTGTGGTCATTAAAACACGGGATTGTTTGGTGAGGCTTAAGGTAAAGAGGGCTATTGATTTCACACGGCTGTAGACTAGCCAGCTGACTTGCTGAAATATTTTGTTAGGACAAATCAGAAGATTAGCCTTGAATTTTAGAATAAGACCTCTGATTGGCTGAGATTTTTTTGTAGCCATTTGATTGACAGAAATATTTTGTAGCAATATGATTGGCTGAAATATTTTGTAGTCATTTGATTGGCTGAAATATTTTGTCTCGACAAATAAGAAGCTTAGCCTTGAATTCTAAAATAAGACCTGGAACTGTATTTACCAACCATTCTAACCAACTAACAAACAAATCAACTAATCTTTGTCTACATCTCAAGAATATTCTAAATCTGAAGGCTTAATCTCGAAATTTAGAATAAGCACGTGAATTTGGAATGGATGGTATAACTAATGGAAACAGTCTTAACCCTTTACCACACGGCAAAATTTAAGACCAATCCAAATTGAAAGCATTTGCAAAAGACAATTTCATAGTGGCTCAAATGACGCAACTTTTCTTTGATAGGGTAGAAAACTTTGTGGGAAAAGGAGAAAATGCTGGTTACCAGCATTTTCTCCTTTTCCCACAATGTTTTCAAAAGGCCTTTTCTTCAGGGGTGTTAAAAGGCGTCATTGTGTGGTAAAGGGTTAATACTTACGCCAAAATCTCGACACAGGTTTAAGTTCGTGCTCTCTTGGCGCTGGTGTGTTGGCGAACGGCAATCGAATATCGTTAACAGCGGGGAAGCTTTGACTGATCGGAACGGTTGGGTCAATAGCTCTGAGACGGCCTTTGTGTGTCTCGCTTAGCTCCCTAATTGCGTCCGTCCATGCTTTGGCTGGTCCATAAAACAGCGTCCCGTCAATGAACGGCGTGGCTTCATTCAGCTTTGAATACAGATAAGTCATGCTTAATGAAAAGTTTTTTTTTTTTGTGCATCGTCATAAAGTGAACAGTGAAATTCCTTCTTCACATAAATTTGAGCCATGCTCTGTGAAAAGGGTGCTTAATGAATTTGCAAAAAAGTATCGACCCAGGTAAGCCTGCGCAGTCCGCGCAGGCTGACCTGAATCGATGCTTTATGCTGTTTGGTAATTTTTCTTGTATGTTAAAGGCCCATTCTCCCTCATGGTTCTGTCAGTGTTTAGAAAAAAAAGCGATTTTATTTCATGCTTTCCGGTAGGTTATCGAAAAATAGCGGTGAATTATTTTTCTATATTTCATGGTTACTACCAGTGAAAAATACCCATTTCATTTTCTAACTCTTCAAGTGAAGGCGGAAACAGTTGTTCCCGCGCACTAGTTACCTGGGTAAAATGGGCGTGCCTCTCAACCAGATGGAAATATGACGTAATTTACCCTACATTTCTCGGGCTGTACGTAAGATTGTAAAGCGTAGCTGTGCGGAGGGGGTACGCCACAGGGAATTACCGAAAAGAACTGTACTGGGTTTTGATGTAAGTTCCCCCAAAAAAGGTTAAAAGCATGACAGGGTTAAAAGCATGCGCCATTCGTGAAAATATTACCGATGATGTTCACTCGATGAAATAAATTTCGATCTTTCACCGTAAAAAACAAATGTCCTCTATATATTTTGCAACGACGTGCTTGATGTAATTCATTACGCTGATGCATTAAACCCCAATGTTTCCAAATCACCGCTCAGATGTTATTGTTACCGTAGTCTAAGAGTTTTTACTACAGTTTTATGTTCATCGATGTCCTTTTCCTTACACAGACACATTTTCCTTCAAAAAAAAGTTTACGAAAACATGTACTTTTCCCTCTGTGCAGTCTGATCTTGATCTATGCCGTCCGCAAAAACTCCCGATCTCGCCTGCGGCACTGAAAGAATTCACCAAATTTTAAGGTACATGTTTCTCAAGACAGTGAGAGTGTCAGTGTACTTGTTAATGGATAAATGAATCTCCACATTTTTACGGCCCTGACATTTGATACAACTATAGTATGGCTTCAAGCAAAACAGAATCAGTGATATTGTTGTATCAAAATAACTGAGTCATGTTCTGGCAAAAGGGGGTGTAATGTATCTCCGTAATGCATTATACCGTACGAGTGATCACGTAATTATGGATCCATAAAATCCATTATGTCTAACCAGTGATTGAATCATGAAGTCCATTGATCCTTTGATGTGCAGAAAACTGATCAGTACTAAAAGTTATCGACTCAGGTCAGCCTACGTGGACTGGGTCGGCTGACCTTGGTCGAAACTTTTTTCAAATGCACTGAACCTCCTTTTTGACAAAGCATAGCTCAACTGATTTTGTAATAAAAGATCTCATTTTTCTTTTAATGTTTTCGAAATAGATCTTTCGTAAGAACCTTTTCTGTATGGAAACAATTTTTACCGGACTGAACGGATACCATGTGTGTGTCAGAAGGCACACTTAATGTTAAAATTGCTAAATAAAGTACATGAAAATTATTAGCAATTAGTATGCCCGAAATATTGCTAGTTCACTTCAGTGTTCAGCATTTAAAACTCCTCGTCTCGGATTAGAAAAAATACGCCGAGCCCCGAGCCCGTATTCACCAACCATTCTCAGGAATATTTTAACACAACTGCTGATTGGCTAAACCATTTGGTTATGTTGGAAAGCAGCCAGTGGCTTGGGGAGAATAATGTGCGAAGTACTGGTAACAGAAACACCTGGAAAACATTGACAGATGCACTGACCGTCGCGATAAAACTGCGTTGAAAACGACGTTAAACACCATACAATCAATCCATCAATCAACAATGAAAATTCAAGATCAGACTGCAAATCTTAACACGTTTTGTGCAGTACAATCTTTATCTACACTGTCCGCATAAAGCTAGAAGTTAAGGGATTCATGGATAAATGTATCGCCAATACTTCACAGCCATGACATTTGACGTGATTTTGTAAGGCTGCAGCCACAATTAAATTAGTGATCTGACATAAAAACATTCATAGTCGAAAAGTCTGTGAAAGGCTTCAAACCGCTGACGTAAAAAGCGTCAACTCTTTATTAAACAACATAATTCTAGAAAGGTCCAATTTGAAAGCATATGCAGACAAAAAAACAAAATTGGATCTAATAATGAAATGTGTCCTTAAAAGAGTAAAAAAGACCATGTGGGAAAAGGAGAAAATGCTGCTCATCCGCATTTTCTCCTTTTCCCACGATGTTTTCGAAAGCCATCTACCCCAAGGTCGTTAAAACATGGAATTGTTTGGTAAAGGGTTGATCGAGATTCATTTGCTGAATGCCCCATCTGACACAGATCCATCAAGCCGGTATTGTTTCTTTCTTTCTTAGGATCCAAACTATCCATTTTTAACGGTAGGCCCGTTACTATTACTTTCTTGTATTACTCTTTTTAAATCAAATCATATATACCTATAAATGATTTGAGCAAAACTGATTGATCGATTGATTGATTGATTGATTGATTTGGGTTTGACACTGTTTTCAACATGATGTCAGTTATATATTGCGGCGACCTATCCATGCTTTCCCGGATTTTCATTGACCAACTTTTAGCACAATATTCTACCCAAGCAACTGGCTGCTTTCCTAAGTAACAAACAAAGCAACAATGATCAGCCGTGAGATAGGAATGAGTCCTGTTTCACACACTGTCATCAATTCCCGGAAAGAAAGTCGCCGAGCTGAGGATTCGAGCCTGCGAACCCCTGTTCTCAAGTACTACATGCCCTCGACTGCGATACCGGGGCTCGGCTCCGACTAAAATACGGACATAATCTAAAAGACGTATATACAACAGACCAGAATATATTTTCCGTATCACGCATGTACTCTGTGTAGGGTTTTCCGTATCACGCACACACTCTGTGTAGAAAATTATCGTGTTAACGGACTACTTAAACTATGTACATATATGTATTTATGTTCGACTTTTTCCACCAAATCCCGAAAATGTAGGACCTTTTTTTCTGTCGGTGTGTAACTTATTCTTGGATGTTTTTTTACAGTTAAAGAGGGGAGGTAAAAGATAAAAAGGAGCATTGTAATAGTCTGCATGTCTCTGTAGTCGGATCAGGTCTCGTTGCGAGTTTAAAGAGATGCGCATCTGATGTGACCTTCAGTCTTATCCAGGCCTGCAGCACACGAAAAGGTGCATTCGGTGTTTCAAACTAACAGCAGTATTGTGCCACCTTATTAAATGTAAATAAGCCATACTCTGGCAAAAGAGGGTTTGATGCTATGCAAGTTACCATATAAACATATTTCGTTAAATCAATACAGTCCAACAACTGATTCAATCTGAATGTAGAATGGCCCCTGGACATAAAAAAAATGTACAAATAGCAAAAAGTTTCAACCCATGTCAGCCTGCACGGGCTGTGCAGGCTCACATGGTCGAAAGCCTACTTTGCGCAGATGCATTGAGCCCCGTTTTTACAGAGTATCGCTAAATTTATTTGGACTAATATGAATATAGGCAAAGCCTAAAGGCGAGCAGCGCTGCAAGTTTTTGCTACTTTCATAGAAGTAAATCTTCTTATCAAATGCCTAAAAATTATATAGGGGGTAAATTAAATCTATCTCAGATTTTTTATAATCTCACTAAAGTTAAAAAATAATTCATCTCATAATTAAGCAAAGCAACTGCAGGTAAACCACCAGAAAAAAAGAAAGACAAATGAAGAGAATATTGAGAATCCCCTCTCCCTCCCCCACCCCTCACAAAAAAAAAAGTACAAGCCCTGGGATGTTTCCTGTCTTTCTCACACCAGTACTTATAATCCCTTGTTTGTGTCATCCTTTGTATCTAAATATAGTTTGTCATAATTTCATTATAATGTCCATTTAATCTCATGTATGGTGCTTTTATGATGTCATATATTATACAGAAATAAATCTATATAGTACTGACACAACTTTCTTTCAAGCTATTGACTACTTTTCTCAAATGCGTCAAATGTGAGAGGCTAAAAGTTGCTGGAAAGAAAGTTTGCCTGAACTGGGTATCGAACCCACAACCACCAGGTCATAAGTCAGGCACAAGACGAACCACCAAGCTACCTGGCCAGGCAGTTCATTTCAGAATTAGGCAAAGGTAGTAAGAAATGTGAATTAATGAATAATGTGCATCCATACATATGGGATTCGAATTAGTATGATGATGTCGTTTTTGACAGCATAACAGTAAACAGAGTAACGTACTGCAAATCACATCTATTATTTGAACACAAAATTTGCACCTTTTTCTTGTATTTAACCGTATGGTGGCACATTTCTGCCGCAAGATACAAGATAACTATTGCGATAGTTTGAGAGAACTACTGCGATAAAACAAACTTTTCTGGAAATATTATCTAGATAATAAAACTTTCACAGTAAAAATAGCTGATAATTCTCTCTGTTATCACGATTTTTTTTTTACGTTCATGGCTACAACTGACATTCATGGTATTTATAATTAGATACGGTTTCAGAATATCTTGGTCTCCAACCTTATGAATTCTCCTTTTCCCTGAATGGTTTTAAAGTTGTTCGTGAGAGGCATTTCGAGTCGTCTTTGTGTTTAACAGACTTCAGTTCATTTCATGTGCAGTCAAAATTTAAAAATTAAGCTACAATTGTAAATAATTCAAATTATAACTTACTGCCATCTTGTGAAGTCAAAAACTGCAGAGTTCATCCAAATGGTGAATTAAGTTTTAATGGATGTCGAGAAATAGGTAGAACTATCACAATAATTTCATCTGGAATGTCACCATTTGCACGAATGAGAAATTCTGCATTAAAATATTATCTGATCAATGTGAAATTTTCTTGATACCAAAGTTTATCATGATTTTTTTTTCGGAAAACTTTTCACTATCTAAATAAATATTCCAGAAAATGTGGGATCAGCCTCCAAAGAGTTTTGAGTTGTCTTGGGCTTAACTTAAGGTCCTGGGTTTGACCCTCCGCCAAGACAATGTTTTACTTGTATGGCAGTTTCTATGGGTAAGGCAAGCCACATCCCAAACATGGACTGATTGTAAAACCAAGGAAAATATATGACGTGAGCTGTCAGTTTGATACGACTGAAATTACTTTGAAATGGGAGTACAACAGCAATTGATCAATCCAAAAAAGTCCTAGTTTCAAAAAGGGTAAGGCCAAAAGAGGCTGGTTAAATATCATGGTCCTAATCATTATCTGATATTGGCATTTAAACTGAATTCATATCCATGTAGTCATTGTTTGACAACACAGTATTTGTATTTCTCAAAGTTATGACAACAAACTGTTTACATGCATGGATAAAGGGAGATAGATCTAGGAAAGATTAAGAATTTTCATAGATTTAGGTTTGTAGATCTGAATCTTTTTTGAATTATTTGTTTTAATGGAGTTTTATGTTACTTTTCACTGCAATTCAGCTTACGTAATGTCATTAACATCTTTACTTGGTAATGTTTCAACCAGTGCTAGCCTGTGCCTATGGTGTGCCTTGCTCAAGGATACCCCTACATGACTGGCAGGGCAATCGGAGTTTTAAATAGGACTTCAAGAGAACAAACCCTTTGCCTTGTCCTACGAATAAATTACAGTTACTCACAAAAACAAATCTGCATAAAAGATATTTCAGTGGCTCCCAAGTCTTTGCCGTTACTTTGCCATAAATTTACTCTTAACAGTCAGGTCATCAAGCTGGTATGTTTTTGATGACTATGCAGCTGATGGTTTTGTCTGAATGAAATAAGCTTAAATTTGTTAAAAGCAGATTAAAACAGGGGTGAAAATAAAAAGGCATAATACCAGATTTTGTTTTTGGAAGTCAAAAATAACTTTACAAAATTGATAAGCAATATCATTCTGCAAATGGAAGCCTTTAGACCAAAATATCATTTCTAGAGAAAATACATAGGGGATTATCCCTTTTTTTTTTCATTTAAATGTTTAAACTTCTGACTCCGTGTAACATGGTAGTTCTAAATACTAGTACATTTCAACATGCCCGACATATACCATAAATTTGGTGATTAGGAATTGTTCAGTCAATGAAGGCATTCTGTAGAAGCAATAATTTGATTGGTAATTAGTTTGAGCCCTGGTGCTGATAATCTTGGTGGTGTCTTTTTTTCTCACCCTGGCCACTGTCGTTTCAAGGTGATGTAAATTTTCAAACTTCTTGAACAAGAATATTTGCTTAAAATCTAGGTTGACACATCTATAACTGCTACAGTGTGAAGACATTAAACAAAATGTTATGGTCTGTTGAAAAGGCAGCTATCTTAAAGGTAAAAATCTCTTAGAAATAACATCAGAGGAGTTCCAACAATGTAGACCCACTTTTAGAGAATATTATGTGTGTGGGTATAACAACATGTTGCACAAAAAATCATATTCTATGCAAAGCGAAATCTAGATCTATACTGTCAAAAACATCAAAGTGAATGCTGACAGAGTTTGATCAGATTTAGATTTTACAACAATGATTATTCTGGCATCCAGATCCAATTCAGAACAAAACAAAAAAGGATAAAAGAATCCAAATTCCCTCTGTAAAGAAAATGAAGAAAAATCACTGTTGCGAGTAGATCATTTTGTTTTAAACTGAAAAAAATATAACCTTTTTAAGCAGTTGTAATCTAGATCTCGATGAGAATAGTTTTTTGTTACATTCTGTTCAGAATGAAAGACAACCTGTCAATCTGTCAATATCTACCGTACATAGATTAACTTTGCTCAGGCCGTGTTGACTTGGGGACGAGTTAAGTACTGGCCGAGTTGTTTCGCTTTCTTTACCGAACAAGACTTTAAAAGTTGGGGAAAACGTCCGAATGAAACATGAACAAAGTTTTCAAAAGCAAGAGCGCGAAAAAAACTTGAAAGCATAGATCGATTGGCTCATCCGAAATGGTTCAGCTTCTTTATTAATTCCCGTAATGTTTATTTCTATATTCGGAATTTTTCGTAACTCAGACAGATAACGGAAAAGCCCAAGTTCCTTCGTATTTGACCAGATCTCGCGAGGGTCTCGTTCGTAGACTGGAACACTGTTTCAAATCACATGATTGTCAAAGGTGTAGGGAATTATAGGACAGAAACGCTCTTAGTGCCAGTCTTTTACGTCACTTCCGTCCGCCATATTTGAAAAATCTACTTCCGCTCCACCACTTTTCAGAGGCATAAGGTATATACATTTTTGACACCATTTCTACCAATAAGCTCTCGCTTACGCGAGGCGTCACTCCGCCACGCCTCTTGTGCGCTGCTCGCTATAATTGAACAAGTATGCTACAAAACTTTTGATAGATTTTATCAAAAATGCTGTTGTTTCATTTTTGAAATATCTTTACGCGGGGAATCTACAATGTGCAATAACCATTCTAAGTGTATTGGCGTATTATTCTAATTAAAGCCACAGCTTTTCTGCTAACCACTAGCCAAAGTTGTGAGTCTATTTTGAGTAATAAACGCTTGAGTAATACGTCGCAAAATGTCTCTATTTTGAGCAATAAACGCTTGAGTAATACGTCGCAAAATGTCCATTCTGAGTTAAGTAATGCGTTGGCGTATTAGTCTATTTAAAGCAACTGTTTTACTTCTAACCGCTACCCAGAATTGCGAGTCTATTTATAGCAAAAAACGCTACGACACCTTTAAACATACATCTTCAGTCGTTTTCATCCAGTTTTTTAACCGTCTTTTTTTTCTTAATATTATGAAACTATAATCACTCTTTTATCTTCATGCCAAATATTGCCCCCGATGGCTGCAAGGTATCACAGATTACGGCAGATAGAAAATGCATTTAATTCTATTGTGGCTAGCCATAGACATCACAACCACAGTTTCCGGTTTAAATCGAAAACAAAACCCTACAATTTCCTTACCCCATACACCTTATATTGATTTTTTAATCTACGTTTACACAGCTGACTAGATTTTAACACCGTCAAGTTTCAACAGCGTTTGTTTACTCTCTGGCTGTAAAGATGTCTCCTTAATGTTTGTTCAAGTTCATAAGTAGGGCGTAGCCGATGGCGTTTTCAGCATAAGGAATCTCTTTAACACTCTTCTCCACGTGACGATGTATAGTCCCTAGTTTTAACGACCCCTAGGAAACGGACTTTACAACACTGCGGAATAAGAAGAAAATGCTGGTACATGTAATCATTATTTTTGTCTTTTCCCACTGTGGCACAGTATTTTCTACCCTTTCAAACAATAAATTCCTATTACGGACTTATTTGTGCAACGTTTAAAATCCAAATTTTTGTCGTTTGGTACATGCTTAATTGCGGCCGGGAAGGAAAACGTTACTTTCTATTACTTATAGGCTACACTCGCACGAAACATCATCAAACTGTTCGATGATTAATTATTCTTTTCGTCACTTAGTTGAAACTGTTGAGGAAATTTGCTAAAAAGATACCGACCATTTTTTTTGTTTGTTTTGAGCCTAATTCATCCACAAGCTCGTCTTATCATATTCTTCATCAAAACAAAATAAATTGAAAAGCAATGGTCGATTTCGGTCATTCGATTTTGTCGTTCGTTTTTTGCAATCTTATTGTAGTCTAGATATAGATCTATTTTTCAACTGTCCATGTTAAAAACTGCGATTTGTAGATGAAAATTTAGATGGTGCTGAAACCAATAATTTTTGGCCGTGTTCTGGGAAAAGGAGGTCCTTGAAGGCGGATCTGAGTCTTTATTTTTTGCAAGCATGGCTCATTTGTCTCTTAAGCGACAGAAAACGTTATAATAACAAGTAGACTATTCATCTATTTTCTAGTGCACATTTTTTTCTTAAAAAAGCTTTCATTCTTAGGCTCGCAAGACTTGATTTTCAGGTTAACCCCTAGGCTGCTAAGCGCGACTCACTGACCTTTTGCGGACAGCGTAGATCAAGATCAGACTGCACAGAACGTGCAGTCTGATCTTCGATCTACACTGTCCGAGAAGGTGGTATCATTGACCAAAAAAAAATAATAATTCAAATACCCAAATTTGGGTTATTACTATCGGCTTGAAAGTTTCATGTTAGTTATTGGGCAGGATTAGGACTAAGAATTACGTTACCTGTTGGCGAGGGTTGCTAGGCGAGTATCCAGTGCTTTGGTCGAATCTGCTTCTCAGAAACGGCATGGCAAACTCCTCTCTGTTGTCAGGGTCGAGATGGGGCGTCGTCGCGTGGTTAATGGGGATGTTGAAAAACTCTCGCGGACATCCGGGTCTCTGAGCATCCATGATCTCTTCAACAACTTGTTGACCTGTCACAAAGATGTTCAGATGATAATTTGTTTATTTTTAATCGAAGTTCAGTATTTCAATTACCTTCCGCTTACCAGTACGCCTTTCATTGTGTCCTTTTTTTTATACCAGCACAATGCACAACATATGGTCCTGCGTGGTTCAGAGGAAAAGTGTAGGAGTCATAACCTGGAGGTCCCAAGTTGGAGCCTCAGCGGACGCACTGGGTTGTTCCAGGGAGTGTCCTTGGGCAAGACAGATCAGCCTAGTACTGGAGAAACCCATGACATACATGAATATGTGAGATGTCACCGTGACATGACTTAAATAATGTTGAAAGCGGCGTTAAACACCAATCAATCAATCAATAATGCATAACACTCTTTTCATGCTAATGGCTGCTTTCCCACAGCAACAAACATCGAAATTATTTTCGACCGTGAGCGAGGTATGACTCCTGTGGCAACGTATGTCACCGATTCTCAAAAATAATTTGGCGGAGCTAGGGTGGATTTAAAAACAACCCCTATGTTTTAAGCATTTTATGCCTAGGAGCTAAAATGATGTTGGCCAAGATTGTTAATTCTGTACTAAATTTCAAAATTTTAGATTGGTCCAAACTGAAAGCACTTTCAAACAAGATATTAAATGTGGCTCAAGAATTGAAATTTTCTCTGAATGAGTAGAAAATATTGTGGGAAAAGGAGAAAATGCTGGTTACCATTCCTTAGCAAACCGTTAGATTTCGAGTTGCATTTACTCTTTCGTCTACAAATGCTTTGAATTCGGACAAGTCCAAAAGTTTTGTTGTCTTGAAAAGGGTTAATCAAACGTGCATTTCTTTGTCGCCTTTTATATCCACGTGTAAATTGTTCCGACAATTTTGGCAGATATTGTACAGTATTGACGCGGATTTTTGTTCACCTTTCAATCCAAAACCAGAGTCTATTGTGTTAAATTTTGAATGTACAGTCAAATCTGAGTTAGCGGTCATACCTGAACAGCGGCCGATCTATCGACAACGGCCACTCGAATTCCCCCCGTGCAATTTCCTTCTTTAATTGCACTGTGTATAGCGTGATATTGTGAAATGCAGCCAGCGGTCACATTAATTGGTCGGGATCAACAGTATATCACACCTAAACAAAGGTCAGCTGACACAACATACGACCTAATTTGTCGGGATACGGAAAATCGATAATTAACACTATACTGTAGTTATTGACGAAGTCGACTACACAATGTAAAACGTGCAAACAGACAATTACAGATTATACAACCCCTAATTATGGGTAAATGACCGACAATTGTTGTTTATTTTCATGTTTCGTCTTTAAAGGATGAATGGCAATGAAAGTTTATCGGTATTTTTGCAGATGGGTAATTTGTTGTAATAATATGAAATTGAACATCACGTCAATCGAAGTTGTTTACACATTTAACTAAACTGCGAACTCGGTGATTTTAAAAATGGGTGGAAATTTTCTATTGCATTCAATTCTTGCTATCATGTCGCTCTCGAAACGTAAATTCCTCTCTCTAGAGGACCGTGTGAAAGTTGTTCAAATGCTTGAATCTGGACGTTCTTCACGGATTATTGCTACTGAGTTTGGTGTAGGCCGCACACTACTCCCGATTCGGGGTCTAGCTCCGATGTTATTTTTGTGATTGTTTCTCCAGAGAAACAATCACAAAAATAACATCGGAGCTAGACCCCGAATCGGGAGTAGCCGCACACAAATTCAGAGTGTTGCAAAACGCAAACGAGAAATTCTCGAAGAGTACGAAAGTGGTGACCCTTGTTCTAAACGAATCCAAAGGAATGTCTCTTATGAAAACATTGACGCTCTGTGCTATAAATGGTTTCTGGATGCCACATCTCGGCAAATTAATGTGTCTGATCCTCTAATCAAAGAGAAAGCTCTCAAATTCGCTGCAGACTTAAATGACTCAGATTTCAAGGCATCACATGGTTGGTACCCACTGTCTGTATGAATGATGCCATGGATTATTTAAGTAAACTGAGAGAATTTGCTCTGCAGATTGGAAATGAGTCAATGTTCAAATGTGTCAATGACTTTGATGAGCTTTTGATAGATATAAGGGTTGCAAAAACTTCCAAGCAGACAACAATTGATAATTTTTTCCAAAAAAGACAGTAACAGAATGCATGTTTCTTTGCAGAACAAATCATTGTGTTTCTGTATTTTTTTTAACAAAAGCTGCAATGTTTTGATTAAGCAACATTTAATTTTTTAAAGTTTTTACATGCTTTCTTGCAAACCATGCTTTCTTGCAAACACTTTAGATGAACATAGTATAACACATGAAACTTGTGAGCACTATTATTGTTAAATATGATGGAAAAGGAATGAAAAGGAAAATAAATCTTTTAAATAAAATCCTTTTATTCAAATCTTTTTTTTTTTTGTACATAATGTGAGGCAGAAGTTCATTGTGACATACAAAAGATGATTCAACAAGCTAGAACATCATACAATACTGCAAAGTACCAACTATAGTATGATAATAATGTGCGAGAAATAAGTACTGTGAACAGCAGCCAATCTGTGTACAGCAGCCAATTTGGGCACATCCCTTGACTGGCTGCTGTACACAGATTTGACTGTATTGATCGATATCAAAGAGTATTTCTCTTTGTATTCTGTTTGCGCATTTTGCGTGTGTGTATGTGTGAGAAGAGAAATTTTTTTCGAGCAAGCTCACCCTTTTGACACATTTTTGTCATGCTGTTTTCACAAATGTTCTTACATTAAATACTAAATTATAATGATTGTATCTATTTGACAATGTGAGGTTGCTTTGAAACTCGTCTGCGATTTACAACAAGGACGACAATAATAATGATGATATAAACCAAGCTCGGAAAACCGTGCTTGGTTTATATTATCATTATTTTTGTTGTCATTGTTGCTTTTGTTGTAGCTGTTAGAACGTTTATTTGTTTGTGCGTCCGTTCGTTCGTTTGTTTGTTCGTTCGTTTGTATTGGAGTTTAACGCCGTTTTTATAGCTTTGGTTAAATTACGTCGGTCAGTGCACTTACCCACGTGTTTTCTGGCTTTCTCACACCAGCACTGAAACAAATTTCTTTCCAAGCTACTGACTACTTTTCTAACATGCATCAGAGGTGAGAGGCGAAAAATCGCAGGAAAGAAAGTTTGCCTTAACCGGGTATCGATCTCGCAACCACCAGGTCACGAATCAGATACGCTAAACACCGAGCTACCCGGCCGTGCTTCTTTAGTTTGTATCTCACAACATGTCACCAAACAGTTTAGATTCAGGTTAAGACCGGATGTTCTGTGTTGTCTGATCTTGATTTACACTGTCGTGAAACACAAAAAAAAGGAACCCGTGGTGCTGTTAAGTCGGACACAGTTTTACGTAACCTTTTGTGCATTACAGCTCTTTATTTCGACATTTTTATTCTGGAACTTTTTCTTTATCTTGACATACATACAGAGAAAAAGCAAACGTTGAAAACGGGTTCTCAAGAAATACGAAAAGGGAACATGATGGAGTCATTTGTTCCCTATCATACAATGTTTTCAGTATGATGATGATGATGATGATGATGATGGTGATGATGATGATTAATATTATTATTATTGTTATTATTATTATTATTATTATTATTTAATTGAATCATTTTTTTTTCCGTTTTGTTATTCTTGTTTTCTTCAAAATTTTCTTATATTTTTTCCTTTATGTCACTAGTTTCAAGTTTTAGTATGTCTTAAAATAGATTCTGTTGTAATGTTTTAACTCTTTACCAAACAACAAAATTATAGACTGGTCCAAATTGAAAGCACTTGCAGACAACAAAATAAAAGTGACTGAAAATTTGGAATTTGTATTGGGAAGGGTAGAAAACATTGTGGGAAAAGGAGAAAATGCTGTTTACCAGCATTTTCTTCTTTTCCCACATTGTTTTCAAAAGGCTTCTTTCTCAGGATCGTTAAAAGTCGGGATTGTGTGGTAAGGGGTTAAGCCTTTACCAGAAAAAAAAATGTAACTCGTCTTTTTATATGAGTATTGAATTTTGCTCACAATAATTTAAACCTGTCTCAGATGATAGAATTTGTGTCCGAAAGGGGTACAAAAATTGTGAAAAAAAAAAAAAAGGAGAAAATGCTGGTGTACAAGCATTTTTCTGCTTTTTCAACAATATTTTCGCGAAAACATGGTATTCTTCGCATTCTCCTTAACACACGACACGGTCTCGTAAAGGATAAAAATCAATTACCGAAGTACACCATAAACGCCGTCCTTCCTCTCAAGGACCCAAGACCCGCTGGTCCCAGATGGGCAGCCCGGCTGATGACGAAAGGATTGGGCCTGTCACCTCCAGAGGGTTGATACACACCGTCGCTGTACGCTGTCGGGCTCTTTCGTAAGAGATGGCCATCTGTAAGAAATACAATCTAACATTTGTTTGCCTTCTACAAAACGATCCCAAATTTTAACGACACTAACGGTAAAGGCATTTGAAAACATAACTTTACTCTGTAACTCTTTACCACTTGACAAAAGTAGACTTGTCAAAATTGAAAGCATCTACAAACGTCAATTTAAATCTGGCTTAATTGATGCACCTTGTATTTGAAAGAGTAGAAAACATTGTGGGAAAAAGGAAAAAAATGCTGGTTGCCAGCATTTTTTTCCTTTTCCCACGATGTTTTCAAAAGGCTTCTTTCTTAGGGTCGTTTGGAAAAGGGTTATGTTGATGTCTGGTTACCAGTATTTTCTCTTTTTCCCACAATGTTTTCCAAATGGTTTTTCTTCAAGGTCATTAAAGGTCGGGATCGTTCGGTAGGCTAAAGGGTTAACGTACTTACAACTTAATAGGCACATCACCGCCGGTAAGCTTAAGTATGCCGTCCCGAATTGGGGTTTACCCTGGATGGTCCGAGGTCATAAAACACGACTCGGGGGCAAAATCGGAGGAACATTTGCACTTACCTACAGCACCCCAGTCTGGGTGTATCAAGTTGTTGAAGAAACCATCATAGGGATGAAGCTCGAACGTGCTTTCCTCTCCGCTCACATCTATAAATATATAGAACAAGGACTAGGTCGTGATATCAACTCGTCTAGCAACATTCAATAACAGCCCCCAACAACAGTCAAAAGTAAACAACGCGGGTGTTAAAATGCATTTGAATTTAAATCATACCACTTAAAAGAATGGAAATTATTGTGAAGACGAAAATCTGTCATTATACAGACGGCCAAAGTCTTAGTCGCTGGCAGAAAAATGAATATTTCATAACCAGGTTACTTTTTTCACATGCATCAGAGATGAAAGGCGAAAAAGTTTGCCAAAGCCAGGGCCCGTATTCACCAACAATTCTTATGAACATTCTTAGTCTTATTCTCCATCATTTTTCAACTTTGAAAGTAACCATTCGGTTTAGCCAATCAGAAGTTGTGTTACTTTCAAATTTGGAAAAACTTGGAGAAGAAGACAGAATATTCATAAGAATGGTTGGTGAATACTGACCCCGCGGGTATCGAACCTGCAACCAGCAGGTCACGAGTCAATTACTGTAACTCTTTACCAAGATTTTAGACCAGTCCAAATTAAAAGCATTTGCAGACGACAAACTAAGTGTTGCACAAATTTAGGAAAAAAAAATTCTTTGAAAGGGTAGAAAACATTCTGCGAAAATTAGAAAATGCTGATTACCAGTATTTTCTCCTTTTCCCACCATGTTTATGAAATTCCTTTTCTCGGAGTCGTTAAACCTCGAGATCGTGTGGGAAATGGTTAATTAACCGTTTGCCAGACAATCCCATTTGGAGGAAAGGGTTTTAAAATACTGTTGGAAAAGGAGAAAATACTGGCTACTAGCATTTTTGCTTTTCCCTACCGTACTAAAGTCAAACCCCACCGTATTAAAATTAAATTTCATAATTCGTTTTTAATAGTATTTCAATCTAATCAAAGGGACAGGTCTTTTATTCATGTATGTCTTGAGTTTCACCCGTACTAAGATAGCACTCTGTAATTTCTTGCCCAAGGCCATCCCCACGACGAAAATCAGCCCTTCGAGTGAGGATCGAACCTCCAGGTTATCCTACACTTTGCCACTTTGGATTAATGACGTAAGTGGCCTAAAGACCGTCAAATTAAACAAGAACAAGACTTTGGTGGAACCTTGAACTTGTTTTCTTACATTGAAATTAATGTTTGTGAGGGTGGGGGTGCAACCCTCCTTTTTTATATATAACATTTGAAAGAACTATATAAGTGGCCTTCGGAAAAAAGACATCTAAAAGAATAATTAGATCTGAATAATGATTAGAAAAACCCATCCAAACACAAGATGGTCTCTGTTTTTTTTTTGGAGAATGCTTTTGCAACCATCGTTGTAAAAGGAGAAAATGCTGGTAACCAGCATTTTCTCCTTTTCCAACGATGTTTTCCACTCTTTCATAGACCATCCGAAAGTTTTGAGTAACATTTTATTTTTATCGTCTGCACATGCTTCCAATAAGAACAAGTCTGAAATTTTGTCGTCTGGTAAAGGGTTTTGATTAACTCTGCGTGGTTTATTTCGGTGCAGACTACAAAGAAATATCAAGGGCACAATAAAATAATCGATATAGTTCTAACGTAGATCTATCTAATTATTATCCATTCCAAATTAACTCCTTTTTAGCTCCACTGGCCGAAGGCCAGCGAGCTATTGTCATGGCGTTGTGTCCGTCGTGCGTCCGTCCGTGCGTCCGTCCATCCGTCCGTCCATTCGTCCGTTTGTCCGTGCGTGCGTCCGTAAACTTTTTCTTTAAAAAACTTCTCCTCAGAAACTATTGACTGGATTTTTACCAAATTTCACAGGAATGTTCCTTTGGTGGTCCTCTTTCAAATTCCTTCAAATAATTGTGTTCCATGAAGAATTCTGGTTGCCATGGCAACCAAAGTAAAAAACCTTTAAAAATCTTCTCCTCCCAAACCGCTATTTGGATAGCATTATTATTTTGCAGGAATGTTCCTTAGATACAGGTTTACAGAATTCCTTAACAAAAAAAAAAAAAAGATCTGTCAAAAAACATGGCTTTTATGGGAGACTCATTTTCCTTTTATGGTACAAAGTAAAATCTTTGAAAAATTTCTTCTCTAAAACTATTCATTTGATTTCATTGTTGTTTTGCAGGTAAGTTCCTATGGTGGTTGTCTACCAAATTGTTTCTTCAGTGAGCTAAAATGCAGGATTGAATGATAATTGTTAAAAACTTCCTTTCGCCATTATAGAAATATCAGGCCTGTGGAGCGATACAGGCGCTCAAGCGCCTCTAGTTATTTCAATGAAAAACTTTGCCTGTATTGAAAGCATTTGCAGACGGCCAATTCAATGGAGCTCAAATGATTGATTAGTTTTTTTCTTTTTTTTTTTTATTTTTGGGGGTCAAAATGCAGGCAAAATTCATTCATACCACTTAAAGGTATGGGTATTATCATTAGTTTTGAAATATGTTTTAGTACGGTCTCACAAATTTCCAGTTGCTGGCAGAAAACGTGAATCTTTCAACTAGAGTTGCAGTTGGCAACTTTTGTTCTAGTTTTAAGAGTTTCTTTTTTTTTTTTTTTTTATTTAACAGCTAAAAGATCAAAGAAAAAATCCAGATCACTAGAACGAGCATTCAAGAATGAAGAACCGAAAACTGCCAAGAAATGGTTAAGATTTGATTCATTAAATGCTCTATTTTGATTCGATCATTTCGTTAAAAACGATCATTTAGTTCTATACGATCACTTCACTCTATGCGATCATTTCGTTCTAAACGATCATTTCGTTCTATACTACAATTAGTTCTGTATTTCAATGTTATTGAAATGTGGAGTACCATTCGCCATTATGAGAAATAGGCCAAGTGATTGTCAAAAAACCTTTTAAAGAAAGAAAACAAGGCACGCATTTATTACATAACAAGGGCACTGGTATCGAATTTCAATCGAACGATATATTTTGATAACCTGCATAATCAGTTCAATAATTAGATATTTTAGATCTCCCAAAAGTCCTTGAGAAAAACGGAGCAATGTTTCATTGAGAGAAACATGCTCTGATTGCATAAGAAAAGATTCATGTCGTTCAGTATTAGACCTGTGGCTTGATAATGTCAATATTAACGATGCATGTGGTCTGTGTTTGGTAAGTACTTGTTTTTCGTGTCTAGACCCAGTTGCACGGGAATGCCAGCCAATTAGCTCTATGGTTGCTAAGTGCGATTCAACCAGGCTTTAGCTGCCAGTGTAGTTCAAGGTCAGACTTCACACAACGCACAGCCTGTTATTGGCTTGTCATGACAAGCGTGAATGCGATGTAGATTAACGCCATTGATATCATTGGGGTCGTAAATGAAATCCGGCAAAATCTCATACAAGTTGGCTTCTTTAGAAGCATCGACGTTTTCAAATAGTTCACTGACTTTTAATTTCAATATACATGTATTTTGCTGAATATAAACAAACAAGTAAGGCATTAACTGAGGGAAAAAAAAAAAAGCCGCTGCGTAGACGCCTCTCATGCATTACAAGACAGTCACATGGCCTTCTTCAAGTCGCGTGGTCTTTTCCCGCGGTGGTTTTCTTTTTTTAACAAAATTCCCTTTTTCCCCCCTTTTTGCTTTGATTCATTTGCATAATGAAAAAAAAAAGTTAAGTACTACACTGGTCCTGATAAGGAGTTTACTTGGATTTTATCATTGATTTTCTTGCACTACACAGCTATGGTCTTGAGATAATATGTCAACTACATCTACATGTAGATTGTTTTACAAATCAATCTATATTTAGTTCCTAATGATTGGGAACAGAATTTGATTTGAATTACATGGGGCACTTACATAATATATAATCATAAAACAAACAATATTCATCGCAGCATCCTAAATGGAATCAAGGACAAAAACAAAGGAATACAGTTAAAAGGAACAGTCTGTTATTTGGTTACCTTTAGTCTTTATCTGGCAAGGGAGATCATTTAAGTTACAAGAATGCAACCCCCCCCCGAATTATGAGAGGTCATTTGTAATCAAATCAATATAACATTTTTGAAAACCGTCATATAAAAACAAACCACTTTCATTTACTGTTTCAGTTTTTGATATAGGTTTATTTATAACTTTGCAAAAAAACAAATAAAGGATTAAGACAGCAATTTCTGAGGCAGTCTGCCTTTTAAACTCACCACTGTTGGAGAGGTCTGATGACCTCTCCAATCAGTTTGTAACAAGTATGGCCACCTCGAGCTGCAACATAGTCCACACATCGACGCCTCGTGGAATTTACAAAATTCCTAAGGCCATGCTGTGGAATTATTTGCCAATCTTGGGTGGAGCCAACGACGGAGTTTCCCCGAGATTCTGCGGAAGTGGGGATGGGGTGGATTTGCCCTGACACGCCTATCCGGGATCCGCGTTTACCAACCATTCTTAAGAATATTCCTGGTTTTATTCTACAAGAATTTCTAAATTTGAAAGTAACACAACTCCTGATTGGTTCAACCAAATGGTTTAGCCAATCTGAACTTGCGTTACTCTCAAAATCTATAATAAGACGAAAAATATTCGGATACGGGCCCAGAATATCACAAAGGTGTTCGACTGGCGCCATAGTTATTGTGTGTTAAGGTGGAATCTGTGAAAGTTCCGGTCGCTGGAAGAAAAATGTATCGTAAAACTAGAACAAAAGTTGGCAACTTTTGTTCTAGTTTTACGATATATTTTTCTGCCAGCAAATGTAACTTGTAATGTAACACATTATCAGATTCATGATAATATCCATACTTTAAATAGCGTGAGCTAAATTTGTCTGCAATTTGACCCCCAAAATGGCAGGTAGTGGGCCTTTAAGGAATGAATAAATATTATTACAAATATTCACGGTGTATTTTAATTCAACGCATACGTACATACTGAACGTTTTGACATTTCTGTACCATACAATCCTGACCAATGTGGAAAATGAGAAAATGCTGGCAGTCAGCGACCTTCTTTTTTTTTCCCAAGACAATTTTTTATCCTTTGAACGACTACGTTCATGGGCTGAATTACGTTTAATTTGCCCTTCCGAATGTTTTCAGCTTGGAAAAGTCTGAAATTTGATTGTCTGGTAAAGAGTTAAACCTATACTGGTTATGCATTCTTTACGTTCAACTCTTTAAACCCTTACCGAACGTCACAATTTTAGACTTGTCCAAATTAAAAGCATTTACCGAACGGCAAATTGTATATTTTGCTCAAATGACAAGATATGTCCTTGAATAGGATATATAATATTGTGGGAAAGGGAGAAAATACTGGCCAAAAGCATTTTCTTCTTTACCACAATGTTTTCAAAAGCCTCTTTCCCCAAGGGTCGTTAAAAGTCGAGATTGTCTGGTGAACAGTTGTATCTATAGAACCATTGATTATGCATATTTTACTTTCAATCCTTTCACCGCTATACATATATATAAACTCGACTGTTTTCGACGGCAGAAGTAAGAATCCACTAATACTGCTGACAGGTTTTTATTCTGTAGGCTAGACTAAACAAGCGGACAGTATAGATCCAAGATCAGACTGCACGTTTTGTGCAGTCTGATCTTGATCTATGTAGTCCGCAAAGGCCTCTGTATTCGCCTATACCGCTAAAGCTGTAACTCGATATTTGGAACAATGCACAGTATAGTATTTCGTTGCAAGACAAGCAAAATACATGTAGACTTCTTTTTTCCGATATCCAGCCAACATTTTTAATCGGTCGGCGGAAGCCGGACGATTAGAGAGACCACAAATTTCGAAAATCCGTCTGCTGAGGGCAAACTGATCTAATTGCAACTCGTGACAGCTTTTACTTACAGTCTTATAATACTAATACTAGCTGTTGTGACCATATTACATTGATTTTGTATGTTGTTAAACACACTTTTCAACATTATTTCAGTCATATTGCTCCGACCAGTGCACCTATCCATGCTTTCTTGGAGTTTCTTTTACCGGTACTTCGCACAATATGTTTCCTAAGCCACTAGTTGCTTTCCCATATAATCATCGTCGACACAATGATTAACAGTGAGAGAGGAATGAATCCTGTCGCAATGACTATAACCTCGCAAAGAAAGTGGCCGAGCAGTGGAATCGAACAAGTGAAACCTGGGTTTCAAGTCCAGAACGTTACCGACTGAGCTAAGGAGCTCGGCTATTCTATATGGCCTGCAACACGCGAAAAGGGGCATTCGGACATTTGCGTAACGTGTCGTCTCGAATCAGCCTGCGCAGTCCGCGCAGGCTGATCCGAAACGACCCTTTCCGTTTTTATATAATTTTCTGTTTTGCGCAAGTCTACAGTAACACAAAATCTAGTCGTAAAGTGCCGTCTCGGATTAGCCTGCGCGAACTGCCCAGGCTGATCCGAGACGACACTTTACGCAAATGTCCGAATGCCCCTTTACGCGTTCAGCAAGCCATATATGGGTATCAATACTGATAACTCATGCTCTGTAAACAAAGGAGTTGAAAACGTGCAAAAACTGACCTTGAACTATACTTTTTGTTTTAGGTATATCTTCTGCACGACCAAAGACCGTTTTACCAAATGATCCTGCCGAAATTTAGACAAGATAGACCCATTTCATTCTACGAACTGGTTGAAATAATGCCGTCAACTCATATATTTATATATATGCATCGTTAAAGACATTGCGACAAAAAGAGAAATAATATACATGTATTTACAGATGCGTTCCTGTACGTCTGCCTATGGAGATATATAAGCCTAACATTAGAAGGCCTAAATATTATAACTATTACAGTTATACGCGTTAATACAGGAAATGATTATTTTATAGGTATTAAAGCCCCATAAACGCTTCTTTTTTATTGATTGATTGATTTATTTATTTATTTATTTATTTCAAATAATTAAAAAAAAAGATAAAGCAAAAAAGAACATCAAAGAAACTGGTAACAGCAAAATAATAAGGCGTTTTTCCATTACAAAGATTCCGTCTTTAAAAAAAAAAAAAAGCCCATGTCATAAATAGAAGACAGGCGCAGAGATGCGTGCGCATAGTAGGAAGTAAACAAAGTAACCAATCAAAGATGGTGTTGACAAGCAGCATCGAACCGAGCTACGGAAATACTTGCCGGTAAATATTTGTACACGTTTTGCATGCCATTGTTTTATTTCAAGAGATCCCTGTAGTATGCAAATTATCTCACACCTCATTACCATATTTGGGCTCTTGCCTTGAAATATGCATGAAGAGGTTTTCGGACATTTTCTTATTAATTAAAGCTTCTGTGTTGTACACAACGTTCCGGGTTTGTTTTTTTTTGAAGCCACTGTCTACCTATTCCATGGCTTACTTTATTTTTTTGCCCATTTTTAAATTTTCCATGAGAGCGGGTATGGGGGCTTTAACTTTTTTACCATACAATCCCGAGTTTTAACAACCCTGAAAGAGAGGGACTTTTGAAAACAATTTAGGAAGAGGAGAAAATGCTAGTAACCAGCATTTTCTCCTTTTCCCGCAATGTTTTCAACCCTATCAAAAACAGAAATCATCATTTGAGCTGCATTTAATTTGTCGTCTGCAAATGCTTTTAATTTGGCCGAGACCAAAATTTTATCGTTTGGTAAAGAGGTATAAAAAACAGAAAAAACTAAAATGAAAAAAATCTAGAAAGACCAAGTCCCATGAACCTTTTTGTCACGCAAAGTTAAAACTTGACACCCCCATCCGTATTTGTTCTGCCCTTTACCGTACAATTCCGACTTTTAACGACCCTGGGAAAGAAGCCCTTTGCAAACATTCATGAAAAAGGAGAAAATGCTGGTAACCAGTATTTTCTCCTTTCCCACAATGTTTTCTACCCTATCTAAGAAAAATTGCTCCATTTGAGCTACACTGAGTTTGTTGTCCAAATGCTTTCAATTTGGACAAGGCTAAAATTTTGTCGACTGGAAAAGGTTTGACCCTTTGGCTGCCCTGTGCGTTTAAATGCACAGAACGTGCGATCTGATCTTAAACCTACACTGCCTGATACCCTGAAAAAATGTTGGCAAAAAAAAATCTTCGAAAATGTAATATTTGAGTTCCAGCAATTCACCAGAATTATTTCATTTAACTCTTTATCACACGACAAATTTCATCCAAATTGAAAGTACAATGTATTTACAGATAACAAATTTAGATATAGCCAAAGTGGGTGAGATTTGTTTTTGAAAGGATGGGAAATATTGTGGGGGAAAAGGAGGAGATGATGGTTACCAGCAATTTCTACTTTTCCCGCTGCGTTTTCAAAAAACCTTCTCCCTCATGGTCGTTAGAAAACGTAATTGTTTCATCAACGATCAACTCTTTAGCAGAGAACAAAATTTTAGACTAGTCCAAATTGATAGAATTTGTAGACGACAAATTAGAGGTGTGTAAAATGATAAGACTCGTCTCCGAAACGGTTGAAATTAATGTGGGAAAAGGATAAAAAATGCTGATTACCAGCATTTTCTCATTTGCCTATATTTTTCAGAAGCCTTCACCCACAGGATCGTTAAAACACAAGCTTGTTTGGACAAGGCATACTCTACATAGTAAGTGACGTATTAATCCTTTTCCTGCTAAATAACTAAAATGAAATTTTCAATTCGATAGTAAAAACCCAAATATTGCTATTTCAACTGTCTGTTTGGGGGAATGATATCTCTTTATCGGACAATGTAGTTCCAAGATCAGACTGCACAGAACGTGCAGTCTGATCTTGATCTACACTGACCGCAAAAGGTCAGCGAGTCGCGCTTAACTAAAATGAAATTTTCAATTCGATAGTAAAAACCCAAATATTGCTATTTCAACTGTCTGTTTCGGGGAATAATATCTCTATATCGGACAGTGTAGATCCAAGATCAGACTGCACGTTTTGTGCAGTCTGATCTTGATCGACACTGACCGCAAAAGGTTAGTGAGTCGCGCTTAGCAACCTAAGGGTTAACTTACACGTAATATTTTAAAAGGTAATTTCACTTAAATATCACTTGTACGTGACTGTATATTCTTGGTCGAGAAAAATGATACAGGGTAAGTATTCAGCAACCGTTCTTTAGACACTCTTTGTTTTATTTTCAACATTTGGAAGGAACACAACCTCTGATTGGCTAAACCAAATGGTTTAGCCAATCAGATGTTGTGTTACTTTCAAATTTAGAAAATTCTGGAGAATAAGACTGAGAATTCTCCTAAGAATGGTTAGTGAATAGGTACTCTGATCACAAAGAAAAAAATGCCGTCAATAGATCAAGATCAGACTGCAAAGTCTGATTTTGGATCTACAGCGTCCATTAAGGAGATTTTTTTTTTCTATCTTTAAAATAACTTTGAAATAACAAAATTTGGGCTTTTACTATCGGCTTCAAATTTTCATATAACTTATCTGGCGTGTTACGGGTTAAGCTGTCGAAATAGGTTGAGTTTATTTATTAAAGTGTGTTAATAACGTGTTACGCCATAGAACCTACCCCGTGACTGATAAACTATGTATATATAGTCCCGCAGGGGAAAAAAACGTTACAAATGGAAAATTTTCTACGGGAATTTCCACAAATATCCCACTTAGCGGACAACTTTGTTAGGAATATATTTAAGCCATGCTCTGTGAAAAGGGGGTTCAATGCGTCTGCAAAAAGTTTCGACCTAGATCAGCCTGCAGCAGTTCGCGCAAGCTGACATGGACCGAAACTTTTTGCTATAGGTCAATTTTCTGCGTATCAAAGGACAATTCTGCCTCAGGATTCGGTCGGTTGTTATATAAAAAGGACTAATAATTATCTGAAAATTTGCTTGGTCTAATGTATCAAAAGAATGCATTAAAAAAAAACTCCTTTTTTAAGAGAATGGTTAAAATACAGGAGTTCAGGGTGTTTCTTCGCGAGCGGCTTCTCCTGTCCAATGTGAGTGATGCAAAGAAAAGAGAAAAAAGAAAGGAAAAGAGAAAAGAAGAGAAGAAAAGGAAAGAAAAGAAAAGAAAAAAAAAAAAAAAAAAGGAAAGAAAGAAACGAACGAACGAACAAACAAACAAACAAAATACAACTTACATTTGCCTGGCAGGATTTTGTCCTCGAAATACGCAATCGCAAACATCAAAAACACGAAAGAGAACTTTTGAGTTCCTGCCATTTTGGTTACGTGTTTACTCAGTTTCTTTTTCTACAAAATAAACTGCAGTCTGTCTCATATTCTATGTAAGTTTGCAGGTGCTAAATCGGGTAAACCGAAATTATCTAACCGTCAACCTGTCCCTTGTAATAAAATTGACAAATAGCTATATTTTCGTATTTTGGGGGATTTTTCTTCTTATCTACAACGTAAACTTCTACATAAATAAATTCAAATTTAAAGAATTTAATGATGGCTGAAAAAAAATACTTATTGCAATTTCAATGTTATGTAAGTCAAAATATCTTATACCACAGCGGACAATGTAGATTCAAGATCAGACTGCACGTTATGTGCAGTCTGATCTGAATCTACATTGTCCGTAAAAACCATCCTATGTCGTTCCCAGTAATTAAAATTCTATCAATATCTACGACTCATTACTTCAGCACGATTTGTAAAATAAAGATTACCCCCAGATTGCACGTTTAACAAACTTGCAACATAAACTATAGTCTGATCTGAGTCTACACTGTCCGTAAAAAGCATCCAATTTCGTTCTAAGCAATTCAAATTTTATCACTCTATAGGAAACATTAATTCTGAGCGACTTGTGAAATAAATCTCGTTATTTCAACTGAAAGATTATCCCTAATTTGCAAGTTTAACAAGCTTGCCACATACAGTATAGTCTGATCTGAATCTACGCTGTACCACAAAAAGTACCCAATGTCGTACTCAGCAATTCAAAATCTATCAATCTCTACAAATCATTACTTCAGCACGATTTGTAAAATAAATCACGTTATTTCAATTTAAAGATTGTCCCCTAATTTGCGCGTTTAACAAGATTGTATGGTGTTTAACGCCGTTTTCAACATTATTTCAGTTATATCGCGGCGGCCAGTGCACCTATCCATGCTTTCCTGGAGTCTCTTTTACCAGTACTCCGCACAATTTTCTTCCCAAGCCACTGGCTGCTTTTCCACATAACCATCGTCGAGACAATAGTCAGCGGTGGAAGAGGAATGAATCCTGTCGCAATGACTATCATCAATCCTCGGAAAGAAATTGGCCGAGCCAGGGATCGAACCCACGACCCCCTGTTCTCAAGTCCTGTACGCTACCGACTGAGCTACCGGGGCTCGGCGCGTTTAACAAGTTTGGCACGTAAAGTATAGTCTGATTTGAATCTACACTGTCCGTAAAAAGCATCCAATTTCGTTCTAAGCAATTCGAATTTTATCAATCTTTAGGAAACATTAATTCTGAGCGATTTGTGAAATAAATAGAGGATATTTGTTTTTTACGGTGAAAGATCGAGATTTATTTAATCGAGTGAACATCATCGGTAATATTTTCACGAGTTGCGCAGCCACGAGTGAAAATATTACCGATGATGTTCACAAGATGAAATAAATCTCGATCTTTCACCGAAAAAAACAAATATTCTATTTATTTCATGCTTTTAACCCTTTCTGGGGGAACTTAATCAAAATCCAGTACAGTTCTTTTCGGTTATTCCTCGTGGCGTACCCCCTCCGCATAGCAACGCATTACAATATTACGTCAAGCGCGAGAAATGTAAGGTAAATGACGTCATATTTCCATCTGATTGTGAGGCACGCGCATTTTACCTAGGTAACTAGTGCGCGGGAACAATTGTTTCCGCCTTCAATTGAAGAGTTACAATATGAAAATCGGTATTTTCACTGGCCGTAACCATGAAATATCGAAAAATATTTCACAGATATTTCTCGATAACGTACCGGAAAGCATGAAATAAATCACGTTATTTCAAATGAAAGATTACCCCTAATTTGCAAGTTTAACAAGCTTGCCACATAAAGTATAGTCTGATCTGAATCTACGCTGTCCCCCAAAAAGCACCCAATGTCGTACTCAGTTATTCAAAATTTATTAATTTCTACGAATTATTACTTCAGCACGATTTGTAAAATAAATCACGTTATTTCAATTTAAAGATTATCCCCTAAATTGCACATTAAACAAGCTTTTCATCTAAAGTATAGTCTGATCTGAATCTGCACTGTCCACAAAAAACATTCAATTTCGAACACTGTAATTTGAAATTTATCAGGTTGAACGATTCATTACTTGAGCGCGATTAGTAAAATAAATCACGGTTTTTTTTTTTTTTCAATTCAAAGATTACCCCTAATTTGTGCGTTTAACAAGCTTGCCACTTAAAGTATAGTCTGATCTGGATCTGCACTGTCCTCAGAAAGCTGCGAATGTCAAACTCAAAATTCATCAATCTCCACAAATCATTACTCTTTGCGACTTGTAAAATAAATCGCGTTATTTCAGTTTGAAGATTACCACCAATTTGCATCTTAAAGCCCGGCACACAAAGTATAGTCTGATCTGAATCTGCACCGTCCGCAAAAAAGCATTCAATTTCGAACACTGTAATTTGAAATTTATTAGGTTGAACGATTCATTTCTTGAGCCCGATTTGTTCAATTAATCATGTTTTTTTTTTTCAATTTAAAGATTACCCCTAATTTGCGCTTTTAGCAAGCTTGCCACATAAAGTACAGTCTGATCTAAATCTGCACTGTCCGCTAAAAGCCACCAATGTAGTACTCAGCATTTGCAAATTTATAAATCTCTACGAATCGTTACTTCTGGGCGATTTGTAAATAAATCACGTTATTTCAATTTGAAGATTACGCCCAATTTACACGTTTAACAAGCTTAACACACAAAGTATACAGCACTGGGTAGATATTACAACTTCAGTTTAAGATACGATCTTTTGCACCAATGTTTTTAAATACTCGCACCATAAACTTTGTCGGCCTATTGAAACATTGTACCGTTTATGGTAAATTATATATATTTGTAATCCAGGAAGTTTATAATCTAATAAGGCATATTTTTTGTATACATGAACCATGCTCTGTGAAAAAGGGGCTTGAATCTGCAAACGGTATCGATAAAGGTCAGCCTGCGCAGGACTGCACAGGTTTTAACGGATTTGGTTTTTTTTTTGCTGTTGTAATTTTTCTGCATGTCAAAGGAACATACCACCTTAGAATGTACTCGGTTGTTCGATAAAATGGTATGGATGAAAAGTGGAATTCACAGAATTGTTTACGTTTGGCCGCTACTGTGCACTTTACACTAATTTACAATCGTTAAACATTTTCTCTCTGAATCCTTAAGCGGACAACTTGTTAACATACCTGTAAAAAAAAAAAACATTCTGAGAAAAGGAGAAAACGGTGATTAAAACATTTCTCTCTTAGTCTTAAACATGTTTTCTTATCTTAAAAAAAACTATTTTAGTAACATTTAATTTTTCGTCTGCAAATATTTTAAATTTGGGCAAGTGTAAAAACTTATTTTCTGATCAAAAGTCAAAGCCGTGAGCTGCTAATTAAGTCAACTGTATTAAGTTAATCTTTAACAAAATAACAAAAAACTTAGACCATTAGTCCAAATTCAGAGCATTTGCAGACGACAAATTAATTGCGGCACAGTGAATGGGCTGTACAAAGAACGAAGTAGAAAGCATTGTGGAAGAACGAGGAAACGAGAAAATGATGGTAACCAGCATTTTCTCCTTTTCCCACAATGTTTCCCAAAGCTGTCTTGCTCGTGGTCGTTAAAAATCGGGATTGTAAGGTAAAGGATTGAACAGCGTAACTGTTTCAGCGCCAAATATATGAGCCATGCTCTGTGAAAAGGGGGCTTAATGCATCTCCGTGATCCATGGTTCCAAGCAAGCCATCACATACTGTATAAGTGGAAATATTTGCGACGTGGAAATTTTTGCGATTTCGCGAATTTGAAAAATTCGCAAACTTTTCTGTTCGTGTATTTTACGACAAATATACCGACAAATAACGAATTCGCAAACATTTCCGTTCATGTCAGTAATCGGTATTTGGCAAATTTTTCGACACGCGTATATATCCACGTATACAGTACTTATGGACCCATAATAGCCACCTTTTTTAACAACCGACTCAATCCTGAGGTAGACTGGTCCTTTGACATACAGAAAATTGACAATAGCGAAAAGCTTCGGCCCAGGTCAGCCTGCGCGGACTGCGCAGGCAGACCTGGGTCGATACTTTTCACAGATGCATTAAGCCCCCTTTTCACAGAGCACGACACTGTGCAGACTGATCTTGATCTGTGCCGTCCGCAAACGCCTAAGTTTCCGATTTTGACGCTGTTAAGATTGATAAATTGAATGGAAATTTCCTGGTCAGTTGTATAAAGGCTATCTATTGTGACTTCAAGGTTCTTGTCTCCGGTGAAAAAAACACTCGCCTTTTCGAACAGTGTAGATCAAGATCAGACAGCGTTGAACTTACAGTTTTGTCTTGAATCTACACTCACCACATAAGAACAACATCAATAAAACAGCGATAACAGCAACATCATAATGAACGAAAAATAATCAAGTCATTGAAAGTACAAAGGGAGTCATCATTTTTTTCTTAGACTCCAAAGCTGCTAAATGCATATAAGTCAAATATTCATTGTCTATCATTCATCGAACTTACTCCTAAGGCTGCTAAGTGCAACTCACTGACCTTTTGCGGACAGTGTAGATCAAGATCAGACTGCACAGAACGTGCAGTCTGATCTTGGATCTACACTGTCCGATAAGGAGATACCTTTCCCCCCAAAATACGTTTGAAATAGAAAAATTTGGGTTTTTACCATCGGCTTGAAAGTTTCATTTCACTTATTTGGTTGATTGTATGATTGTATGGTGTTTAACGCCGTTTTCAACATTATTTCAGTTATATCGCGGCGGCCAGTGCACCTATCCAGGCGTTCCTGGAGTCTCTTTTACCATTACTTCGCACAATTTTCTTTCCAAGCCACTGGCTGCTTTCCCACATAATCATCGTCGAAACAATAGTCAGCGGTGGGAGAGGAATGAATTCTGTCGCAGTGACTATCATCAATCCTCGGAAAGAAATTGGCCGAGCCATGGGGTTGTAGCCAGGGATCGGACCCTGGACCCCGTGTTCTCAAGTCCTGCACGCTACCGACTGAGCTACCGGGGCTCGGCTTCACTTATTTAACAGGACAAAGGTATACCAATTCAATAGAATTCCAGGTCAGTAAAGTTTAAAGCCAGATATCGTGATAACAAAATCCTTTTTCGTCGAAAGAAAATATCAGCGAATCGGACAGTGTAGAACCAAGATCAGACTGCACGTACTACAGGATTCTGCCGGTTGTTTGACAAAAACAAAAATGTTTTTTCTGGATCCATAATTATGTTATGTCTTGCTTGGTATAATGAATCACGAAGACGCATACCCCCCCCCCCTTTCCCCCTTTTGCCAAAACATATATATCGATCGTGAGAGCAGACCGCGCAGACCCAGGCAAGCTCTTATTATATGATTAAGAAAATAGGTTATTATAGTAACACGGGTATAAGCAGCAAATGAAAGTTTCAAATAAACTATTGCATTCATAAAAAATCTGCCTAATGGGCCTATCTGTCACTTTTGAATATAATTTCAGTACAAATAAACACATGTATATTACATTTCCTGAGCAACGGCGGTTATCGATATTTCAGACAACCAGTTGGATTGACGGATGGATGGATGGGTGGATGGATATGAGCCATGCTGTTTCAAAGGGGATTCAATGCATCTTAATGAGACCAAGGAAATCATCACAATATTATGGATCAATAAAATCCATATCCAGACCTAATCACGAGGTACACTGGTCCTTTGACATGCAGAAAATTGACAAATAGCAAAAAGTTTCGACCCAGGTCAGCCTGCGCGGACTGTGCAGGCTGACCTGAGCCGATACTTTTTGTAGATACATTAAATTCCCTTTTCATTGAGCAAAGTTCAAGTAGAATGTAGCCGGAATGATAAGATTTCTCTTATTAGGGTAGAAAACAACATTATAGCTCAATGCTCTGGTTTTGACCTACTTCTTTGTAATGAGTTACACGAGTGGTAAAAAATGTGACTGAAACATCGTGTAAAAATGAGAAATTGATGTTTACAGCAGTTTTTAAGTTTTCCATAATATTTCTAAAAGCCTTTTCTCCTCCGGATCGTTCAAAAGGGATTGCTTGGTATACAGTCAAATATGAGCCATGCTGTGTCAAATGGGGGCTTAATACATTTGCAAAAAAATATCAACTCAGGTCTGCCTGCGCAGTCCGCACAGGCTGAACTGGTTCGAAAGTTTAGCTGTTGGTCAATTTTCTACATGTGAAATCCCATTTTACCTCATGTTTCAGTCGATCGTTACACAAAATGGCTTTTCTGGATCCATAATTATGTGATGACTTACTTGATATAATGCAATATGGAAAGGCGTTAAACTCCCTTTTGTCAAAGCATGGCATATGTATATTTCCAAATATTTTTTCTCTTTCGGTCTTTTTTAGTCAGTTTTGAAGCATAATTTCCTCATAGACATATTGAAAACAATATTGCTACTATTATCTAAACCAACATTTCATTATATAACTGATTTTGATATTTGTGATCACAAATACGATAATGCTTGACTCAGTTCGTTACCAAACAGTTTCGAAACCAATTACTGGTGTTAACGTACCTTGCATACATATAAATTTCACATCCAATGGTGGGTAGATTAAAATTGCGGTCTACGTAGATCCAAGATCAGACTGCAAAGAACGTGCAATCTGGTCTTGGATCTACACAGTCCGCTATCTGACCCTGTCGCAGTGACTATCACCAATCCTCGAAAAAAGAGTTAGCCAATAGCAGCGCAGGGGGGAAAGGGAGGGGCAAAATTTTTCGAAAACTATGGTATCAATATACTGTATATTTGAGTAACGACTGCACGTGGCTTCCTGATTTGTATCACCTATTGAAAAATAGGTCCTTGTTCACTCATAAATCACAGGTGAATTTGGGGGGGGGGGGGGAATTCCCTGCGTATAGTCCCTCACTACCTGCTAAACTAAAATTTAAAGGGGGTATCTTTGACAATTACCTTGTGAAATATGAACAGTTAGAGTAATTTAAAGGAGGGTATTTAGTTTTTATACCGTAAATCATTTTCTTTTTTTTTGTGAAACACCGATCAATAAAACAAGATCTATTTTTCTTTGCAGTCCCAATGAAACAATACGGTTACACTTAGTAAAAAATGAGCGATTTTTGCGGTTTGAAAATGAGATGGAAGCTTTTTATTAGGTAACCCCGTCTATTTTTTTATTACATCAGATACCGTATATCGGGTTTTTTTCGCGGGAAGGAAATTTTCGCTATTTTCGCGAGTAGGTCATTCTCGCAAAATTATATTCACTAAATATTCCACACAATCTGGAAATCCTTCCTTTGATACGAAACGGTGTCCATAAGAGTGGATCTTACTCAAGCCAGACTTAAACCTTTCGATGTAAAGTGGCTAACAGATCTTTACACCTGTTTAAAGGAGAAGCCTGCCATTGTAAGAAATAACTTTGAAAATGCTGGTATCTTGAAAAATAAAAAAGAAAAAAAAAAAATAGCCAGACTTAACACAATGATCTATACATGTATAGGGAGAGTTGTCGTTCGATACCGGTAATCGTTATACTGAAATTTTAGCAAAGTTTTTTCCCTTTAGTTTCCCAGTGTCCATTTTAAGTCAAATGATACTAGTACTATGAATTGTGAATAATTAAACCCACTAGGAAATACCGGTAGTCTAAGATTTAAATAACTTTTTTTTCTTATTTAAGTGTTTATGTATACCATCGGAATCAATGGGAAAAGGAGTAATTTTGAAGTAAGCAGTACATCGCATTATAAGGGATCCATAAAATCAATTTAGTCTAACAATCGCTTGGATCGAGAAGTGAAATGGTCCTTTGACATGCAAAAATTTGGCCAATAGCAAACAGTTTCGGCCAAGGTCAGACTGCGCGGATTGCGCAGGCTGACCTTGGTCGATACTTTTTGCAGATGCATTAACCCCCCCTTTTCACAGAGCTTCGTTTAGATCAAGGCAAATATCGGAAAACCGAACACGATCACGGAAACAAAGTAGTGACAAGTCAAAGCGGTTTCATTATACAGCCTATACATTTTTGAAGTTTTGTTTCTTTATATAAATCTAAATAAAACCCATGTAAAAGTAAACAAAAAGTCAAAGCGACCTGGCAACTTCTTACCTACTATTAAGATTAATTTTTCTGCCAGCGACTAACACTTGAACCAATAGTACAAATAACAGATTGTCATCTTCACAATAATTTCCATACTTTTAAATGGTATGACTTAAATCTAGATGCATTTTGACATCGCCATTGTTTATTTTTGGCCGTTGCTGGGCCTTTAGGATTTATTACATAAGACATACGAAATCACGCAAAGGACAGAATCGCTTCACTGTATGCAAAACTCGTTTGCTGAAAAACGGGAAAAAAAGTTGTTTACAAACATCAAACGTGTCAATAAAGCATGAACTTCCCTGTTAAGATAAGGCTTAGCCATTATAATGTTGCTTACGACCAAAGATTATATACCAAACTTTTTTTCGCCCTGTAGGCGACGCCAGGAGCTTTTGCGGACGGTATAGATCAAGATCAGACTGCACAGAACGTGCAGTCTGATCTTTGATCTATACCGTCCGCTTGTTTGGTAAAGTCTTTAATGTTATACTACTTATTTTTAGTTTGGGTAAATTTTATTTTCAACCGTCGAAAGAGATCGAGCTTATAATTTTATTTTGACGCTGAAAAAGTCAGAGATTTAACCCTTACTGCGCAATTCCGGGTTTTGATAAACCTGAGAAAGAATGCTTTTGAGAACATTGTGTGAACAGGAGGAACTGCTGGTATCCAGTATCTTCTCCTGTTTCGAAAAATGTTATATACTCTCCCCAAACAAATTTCAAATTTTGAGTTACATTTTATTTTGTGGTCTGCAAATGCTTTCAATTCAGACAAGTCCAAAATTTTGTCTTTTGCTAAAGAGTTTATGCAAGGAGCTATCGGATTAATGTCATTCTGCCACAGTTTTTCTAAGTCCATATCTGTGAAAAAATGAAGACTTTCTTTTGTAGAGTTGAGTCTATCTCACGCTATAACTCTAACTCGATAAACATTTCAGTATCAGTTTATATTATTGATTGTATGTGGGGATATACATGTAGGTTTAAAATCGCATACTGTGACGCGATAATAGAAACATTATCGAGTGGAGTTTATAAATTATCTCGTAACGGTGTAACTCTCTTTTGATAAACCTTTTATTATCAGTTTATATATTATTGTCTGTTTGGTGGAAAACAGGTTTAAAAGCACTATCGTGACGCGATAATATAAACATTATCGAGTGGGGTTTATGTATTCCTAAACACAAACTATAATGTAAACTGATAATGAAAGGTTTATCAAGTAAGAGCTAAGGTATAGTGAGCCAAGCTTTTATTGCCATTATAATCTATACTTGTAAACACAACATTTTTCGTCTAACCTTATGTTAAGAAGTTGTCAGTGATTTTCAGTCATGTGAACCCTTTAGCAAGCCACCCTGTGTTTCAACAACACTTAAACAATTTGCTTTAAATTGTATTCGAAGACATCGTGAAAAAAGGAGAAAATGCCGTATTTACTTTTTCTTCGGCAATCTTTTTACGCTATTTGAAAACAAATTTCTTTCCACGTTGAATCTGTCATCTGCATATATTTTCAGCGTAAAATTTTGTACATGTAGTCTGTTATCCTTTTGGTTATAAAGCGTATCACAATGCGCTGTTGCCGACAATGTAAAACAAGATCAGACTGCACAAAATGTCCAGTCAAATCTTGGACCTACATTCTCCGATGCCACGAGGGTTAACAATTGGTTAAAGTATGTTTATACTTCACGTAGGTTGTCTGAGTGGGACCAAATATAAAGTAACGGGACTGTACATCAAGAACAGACTGCATGTATTTTGGCTTATACTGTCCCCAAAGTAAATTGAACATATGAACCATGCCTTGTGAAAAGGGGGCTAAACGCATCGGCAAAAAGTATCGACCCATGTCAGCCTGCGCGGACTGCGCAGGTTGACATGGGTCGAAACTTTTTGCTCTTTGTAAAATTTCGACATGTTAAAGGACCATGTTACCTCCAGATCCACTTGATTGTAACACAGAATGGATTTTATGGATCCATAATTATGGGAAAACTTTCTTGTTATAATCAATCAAGGAGATGCATTAGACACCCTTTTGCCAGAGCTGGGCTCGTATATTTATGGTATCGTAAGTGACAGGATAAGGGCCCACAGTTTATACCTCTTACAGGCTTAGTATGGTAGGTATTACAAATTGTAGCAATACAGGTAGTGCTTGAAATGTCAAACCAAACAATTTCTGGGAAAATGTCAAGTTTTAACCTTGAGAGCGAAGAATTGATGAAATGGACCCCGTTAATTTGAAACTCGGCTGGTATACGAGTGTTTTTTATGTTGTTTTGGTGGGGTATGTAACAAGGGAGTGGACAGTGTAGATCAAAGATCAGACTGCACAGAAAGTACAATCTGATCTTGGATCTAAACTGTCCGCAAAGGCAATTTATGCCGGGTGTCAGACGGTTTAAGTTTTAAGTAAATGTTGGCAAATTTATGATCGTTTTTTACCCCGAAAGAATTTCGTTTAATGACAAGGGGAAATTTATTATTTGTGGATTGATGACGAAGTCATAACTTTTTTTTCTCTTTTCTCTAATAAATGACTCCGTATATGTCTACTTCCTTGACACTTTGCTAATAGACAATTGATGATATATAGACAGATAAATGAATGAATGAATAAATAAATAAGTAAGTAAATAAATAAATAAATAAACCACCGAAGGAACGAGGGAAGGAAGGAACAAAAAACGAACGATCTAACAAATGAACTAACGATCGAACGGACGAACAGGTAAATGAATGTATTGCCTGTAGTTTCTTTTACAAGTAGCTATCCGAATATTCTTCCCAAGCCACTGACTGCTTTCAAACCCAACTAATGTCGAACATTGATCAGCGGTATGTTATGTTATGTTATGTTATGTTATGTTATGTTATGTTACTTTATGTTATGTTTTGAGAAGAATGAATACGGACGCAATGACTTTCATCAATCCTCTGATATCGGCCGAGCTTGGGAGGCGAACCTATTCAGAGTTTAAACGTCCCTCACGGACGGACGCTTTTGAAAACTTTGTGTGAAAACGATTTAAAGCTATTAACCAAAAGGAAATGTTTCTACCTTTTAAAAGACAATTTTCACTTTTTGGGCTGTTTTGAATTTGTCGTCTTCAAATGAATTCGGCTAGTAGAAAATTTTCTCACCCGGCAATAAGTTAATGCACGAAAAACACAACACAAACTGAAAATATTGCAATGCAAAGTCATGACATGAAAAAATCTAAAATATCTGCTTTTAGATTTGCAACAGGAACCTGAAAGATTTTGTTGCCAAGACGAAATTGATAAAAGAAAATACATTTCATTAATTTCGCGGTCAAAGGGTTAGACCTCGAGATTCTTGCTTCCATTTCACACCATATTTCAACTCAAAAGCTAATGGCCCCACTAAGAAGCCAAACATTACATTGCTTTTGGCCAATAAACCAAGTTTTTGTCATGACTCTATCTAATTAGGGGCTTCTAAAAGACGAAAATATCGGACACGCTAGCAAAACAGTAGCCTAACAATCCCACTCCCGCTATGTCTTCTAACGCTGTACCAAACGACAAAATTTTAGACCAGTCCAAATTGAAAGCATGCACGGACGAAAAAAATAACTGTGCCTAAAAACTAAATTATTTTTTTGAAGTATCGAAGACATTCTGAGAAAAAGAGAAAATGCTGGTTATCAGCATTTTCTCCTTTTTCCCACAATTTTTTCAAAAATCCTTTTCTCTGAGTCAATAAAAATCAGACTTGTATGTTAAATGGTAAACCCTTTAACCAGAAAACAACTTGGTGAAAAACTGAAAACATCGTAGGAAAAGGAGAAAATAGTGGTTAACAGCATTTTCTCATTTTCCCACGGTTATCCTTTCTCAGACAAAATCATATTTCTTTCGGCATTTTTTTTACAATGATTTCGCTTAAAGACGGGCTAACATTTCCCATTTGTCCATTTATTAGTTCAGAACTGAATAAAAGAAATGGGCATTATCAGTCATGAACAAAAAGAAAAAAAGTAATATTTTGATTGCACAACTGTTTTTGGGGGAAAAAAATAAGCCACAGCACATCGCACGTTCTGTGTAGTCTGATCTCGATCTACACTATCCGCAAAAGCATACACACTTGTACTCAGCGCCCGAAGAGGTTAACCCATAGGCTGATAAACGTGACTCAAAGACCTTTAGCGGACAGCGTAGATCAAGATCAGACTGCACAGAACGTGCAGTCTGATCTTAGATCTACACTGTCCGATAAAGAGATATTTCTCCCAAAAAATACCTATAAAATAGCAAAATTTGGGTTTTTACTATCGGCTTAAAAGTTTCATTTCATTTATTTGGCAGGTTAAGGATTAACCTAATTCTTTCAGCGTCAAATAAATAAACCCAACCTCTTTCGACGGCTCTAAATACAATCCATTGAAACTTACAAAGATTTGGATTGTATAGGCTTGACTACAAGCGGACGGTATAGATCAAAGATCAGACTGCACGTTCTGTGCAGTCTGATCTTGATCTATGCCGTCCGCAAAAGTCACTGTTTTCGCCTAAGGGTAAATAAGAAAAACGAGAAAGGTATATCAAATTAAGATGTATAATTAAGTTAGATGACAAGATTATCTTTCTGCACGGAACTACGAAACCTGACACGTCACTGGGACGACTGTTGATACGATATTTCCTGATTTATACATGTCCTAGGTAACCACCTTTTTTTTTATTTGTTCGTTTGAGTTTTTTTTCCTTGGACGTCAACAGTGTTTCAGTTATATCACAGAGGCAAGCGCATCTATCTTTGCGTTTCTGGTATTTTCTTTCCTAAATGATGAGTAGGACACGATTTGTAAAATTTCTGGATGCACGAACGAAAACTTTATAATCAAGAATTAACCTTGTTCAACTGCACAATCCCTCGTTTTAACGACCGTTTGGAAGAAGCCTTTAGAAAACGCTGTGAGAAAAGCGGAGAACGCTGATAACCAGCATTTTTTTTCCTTTTCCCAAAATGTTTTCTGCAATTTAAAAGACAAATCCAACTATTTCGGCCACATTTTATCTGTTGTCTTCAAAATATTCAACCGTTTTCAAATTGAATTCATGTTAAATATTCTCCTTTGGTAAAGAGTTGAAAGCCGATTGGGGCCACAAGTAAACATATTGGGTGTCATATTGCAGCCAAATGAAATTTCTATACAATTTAAAAGTATGGAATTTATTATGATTTTGATGATATGTTACAGCACAGTCTGTCACAGTTCGATACAATCATGATCCAAACAATGTTTAATCGGCAAGAGAAATAAATCCTGTCGCAATGACTATCATCAATCCTCGGAAAGAAGTTGGCCGGGTTTTATGATTCGAACCAGCGACCTCATGGTCTAGAGCCATGTAAGTATTTTCAAGTCCTGTACGCTACCGACTGCGCTACCGGGCTCGGCTAAACTGTATGCAGTATAAGCGATAAAAAAGTTCTTTAAGGTCTACGACGCCAAACTCATCGGTAAATATCGTGTAACATCGACGTTTTCGTAAAGGCTATTCGGCTGATCTCGGCAGCTTCCGTCTTTTAATATGAGAGTAATGGGCTGTAAACTCATCAGTAAATATCGTGTAACATCGATGTTTTCGTAAAGGCTATTCGGCCAATCTCGGCAGCTTCCGTCTTTAAATATGAGAGTAATGGGCTCTAGACTCACTAACTCATCGGTAAACATCGTGTAACATCGACTTTTTCGTTAAGGCTATTCGGCCAATCTCGGCAGCTTCCGTCTTTTAGAATGAGAGTTAGGGGCCGTTGACCTTAAAAACGACTTCATTTCTTCTTTTCTGATTAATGTCAACTTCATATGCGCGGTGTTCTGACAAAAGGGGATTTAATGTACCTCCGTGATGTATTCTATATGAAGCAAGTCATCGTATAATTCTGGGTCCATAATATCCATTTTGTCTAATAATTGACTGAATCATGAGGTAAAATGGTCCTTTAACATGTAGAAACTTTACAAATAGCAAAAAGCATCGACTCATGTCAGCCTGGGTTGATACTTTTTGCTAATGCATTAAAGCCCCTTTTCATAGAAAGCGTGACTCATGTTATGCTTTTAGGTACTCGAAAACTTGTTTATACAGAAACAGGTTACAATTCCATTACTGATGCAAATTTCAGAATTTTTACGCATTATCAAACTACCTTGGGATTGTTTTGATATAAAACAACATAACAAATTCAATCCATGACGGTCAGAATTAATATTATCTGTCAAAAATCAAGAAATTGTCTGTTTTTTACTCTCTGGAAATTTCGTACATCTTGACGGTCAAAATTAATTTCATCTGTCAAAATCAAGAAATTGTCTCGGTTTTTTTTTTTTTACTTTCTGGAAATTTCGTACATCTTGTCATTACAAATGGATTTCTGCCGTTGCCATTTTAAACCCCTAAATCAGGCCCAGCCCTGGTAGCGCAATCTGTAGCGTAAAGGACTTACGAACAGGGGGTCGCTGGTTCGAATTCCCAGCTCGGCCAAAATTTCTTTACGAGGATTGATGATAGTCATTGCGACAGGATTCATTTCTCTCTTACTTCAAATCATTGTTTCGACGATAGTTATGTGGGAAAGCAGCCAGTGGCTTGGGAAGAATATTGTGTTTAGTACTGGTAAAAGACACTCCACTCAAGGAAAGCACGGATAGGTGCACTGCCCGCTGTGATATAAATAATGTTGAAAACGGTGTTGAACACTAGCTGCTTTCCCTAATAAACAATGGTCAGCGGTGAGAGAGGAATGAACCCTGTTGCAATGACCATTATCAATCCTCGGAAAGAAATTGGCCGAATCGAAGATCGAACCAGCGACCCCTCGTTCTCAAGTCCTGTACGCTACCGAGTGCTCTACCGGGGCTCAGCAACAACGTCATTTACTTATCCTATTAGGTTCATGTCGTCATTCAGCACTTGCGTAAGGTAGGGGATTTTTGATGTAACATAATTATCATCGTCAAGAAAGAGCTGACGACGTCGTCGAAGGAGACTGGACGGACTGTAATTAAATCCTATGAAAAGAATTTAGGGGGGAGAAATGAAACCGAAGTAGACGCGCGAAAAAAGTTTGCGAATAAGCTGCTCTCGTAACAGTAGGATCGATTAACTCATTTTATTTCATGCTTTTCGGTAGTTTATCGGGAAATATTGGCGGATTATAAGACGGTTGATAATTCATTGTTACGACCAGTGAAATTTATCGTAAATATTTCGGTAATTTTTCAGTTGTAGGCGGAAATAGTAGTTCCTGTGCACTAGTTACCTTGGTGAACAGTGCGTGCCATTTAACAAGACGGAAATATGACGTATTTTACCCGCATTTACCCTACACTTCTCTCGCTTTACGTAATATTTAAGTGCGTTCTTTTGTGGGAGGGATACACCACAGGGAATTACCGAAAACAACTGTACTGGATTTTGATGAAAGTCCCAGCAAAAAGGGGTTAAAAGCATGAAATAAATGTATATATATTTTTGTTGGTGGTGGTGGTGGTGGTTTTTTTCTATCGGTTAAAGATCGAGATTTATTTCATCTCGTGAATATCATCGGTCTTCGATCGAAACTTCGATCTTTCACCAAAAAAAAAGTAACCTCTATAATCATTTTATACCGTGTCTTAAAGATTCTGAAGAAAAGAAATTTTTTGAAAACATTGTGGGAAAATAGAAAAATGCTGGTTACCCATGATCATTTTCTCCTTTTTCCACAATGCTTTCTTCTCTCTGACAGAGTCATCCCTCAATTTGGAAAAGTCTGAAATTCTGTTGTTTGGCACCCTTTCAGTGATAGTAGAAAATCTACATATGACAATAATCCTGGGAGGCTTGTGATACAGGCAACAATAGAAAATGTACTGTTATGGACTCATAGGTGATAGACGATAGACGGGCGACGGTAGGAAAAGTTCGACAGAACTGAACTGAACTGATATATAAGAGCCATGCTCTGTGATTAGGGGGCTTGAGACATCTGCAAAAAGTATCGACCAAGGTCAGCCTGCGCGGACCTGGGCCGAAACTTTTTGCTATTGGTCAATTTTCTTCAGCTCAAAGGACCAGTGTAGCTCATAATTGACTCTGTTTTTAAACAAAATGGATTTTATCATTCCATAAGAATGTAATTACTTACTTGGTATCAAGCATTGCAGAGATGCATTAAGCCTCCTTTTGCCAGAGCATGGCTCATATATGATTTTTTTGACGTATACAAGTTGTATATTGTCAAAGCACATATACGTACAATGAATTTAGTCACGTGTATATAGAAAGTAAAAATCTACATGAATCTGAAAAAAAAAAATACACAAATAGAAAAAAAAAAATCTTGGAAAACAGGGAAAAAAAAGGGGTTGGGGAGTTTAATGTATCTCAATTATACCAGGCAAGTCATCGCATAATTTTGATTCACGAAATCCCTCATATCTAATAACTGGTTCGATCTGAAAATAAAATGGTACTTGGATCCATAAAATCTAATCTGTCTCACCACCGATTGAATCATGATGTAGACTGGTCCTTTGACATGCAGGTAATTCACCAAAAACAAAAAAGTTTCGACCTAGGTAAGCCTGCGCGGACTGCGCAGGCTGACCTGGGTCGATACTTTTTGCAGATACATTAAACCCCCTTTTCACAGAGCACAGTTCATTTAGAATGGCAGTTGAATGCAAAGCCCTGCTGATTAGTTGCACACCACAAATTACCTATCAGTGCCCACAGTTGCACAATTTATTCGACCACCAGCATTATGAACTGATTGAAGTCTGTATACAAAACCCCGGTTTCTCTCTAATTAGCCTTCGTCTGCTTTCAAGCCATAAATCTTTACCACACAACTCAGCGATTTAACAACCGTGAAGAAAAAGGCTTTTGAAAACATCGTGGAAAAAGGAAAAAATGCTAGTAACCAGCATTTTTCTCCTTTTTCCCACAAAGTTTTCTACACTTTCAAAGATTCTTATGTTAAAGGCCTTGAAGAAGAAAGGCTTTAAAAACATTGTGGGAAAAGGAGAAATTTTCCCACAATATTATCTAAACTGTCAAAGATAGATTCTTGTCTCCTTGTACCCACAATGTTTCCTAATCTGTCACAGACAATCCCATATTTTAACGGTCGTGAAGAAGAAAGGTTTTGAAAACATTGTGGGGAAAGGAGAAATTGTTGATAACCAGCATTTTCTCCTTTTTTTACAACGTTTTTCTTTTAAACTATCAAAGGCAGATTCCTATCTACCTAAAATGTTTCCTTAACTGTCAGAGACAATCCCGTATGTTAACGGCCCTGCGGAAGAAAGGTTTTGAATACATTGTTGGAAATGGAGAAAACGTTTATAACCAGAATTTTCTCATTTTTCTACAACGTTTGTTTTAAACAATCAAAGACAAATTCTATTTCCTTTTTACCTACAACGTTTCCTAACCTGTAAAAGACAAATTTACTCCTTTTCCAACAATAAGTTTTACCCTTTCAAAGAAAAATCCTTTAGCTTGACCAATATGGCCTGCAACAGGCAAAAAGGGGCATTCGGACATTTGCGTAAAGTGTCGTCTCGGATCAGCCTGCGCAGTCCGCGCAGGCTAATCCGAAACGACATTTTCCGTTTTTATGTAATTTTCTGTTTTGCGCAAGTTTACTGAAGAACAAAATCTAATGTAGTCGTAAAGTGCCGTCTCGGATTAGCCTGCGCGGAATGCGCAGGCTGATCCGAGACGACAATTTACGCAAATGTCCGAATGCCCCTTTTCGCGTGTTGCAAGCCATATGTAATTTGTCGTCTGCAATGGTTTGCAATTCGGACAAGAATTTGTCTTCTAGTAACTCTTTATCAGATTACTGGTCAAAATTGAAAGCATTTGCAGACGACAAAATTAAGTACGGATAAAAAAAAAACACACACAGGATCCACTCTTAAAGGGTAAAAAACTTTGTGAGGAAATGGACAGTTTGCATATAAACCAGCATTTCTTTTTATCTAACAATGCTCTCAAAATTCTTTCTCACTCAAGATCTTAAAACATGGAATTATTGCGTATAGAAAAAAGGGACAAAGAAGCGACGCGTATGCCATACAAGTTCACTAAGAAATGATGACGCCAGAATCCCAATAGTCCTGTCGTAAAGACCGTCAATGCACTGCTTCATTCATTAGTTCTCATAAAGTACTAGACGTTAGATGCCCCTGATGATTGGCTATAGTGGAAGAAGCATTATAACTAATTCTGTGTTCAAACTTGAATTTTCTTTAACAAACGTTAAACAAAAGTTGCAATATCTTTATAGAATGGACTTTTGTTTAAGTTGTGAGAAGTATCATAACATCTGATGAGTTCAGTCATTATTTCTAATTAATTTTCTTTTCAACAACTGCACATTTTTCAGACTTGATAAACAGATACAATGCCTTAATAGTATGGATTCTTTGTGAAGTTGAAAGAAGTAAAAATTGATGCTCAAATGACGGTATTTATTATTTTAGCATCTTTATCAATTAAACAACTGCACGCCTACTACATGTATTTTGTGAATATTTTTCTTCATTAAACAAGTGCAAAGTTTGTGAATATCAATTAATATGTGAACAGCATTATAACAACAGATGCGTCTTAATATTCAAATAATTCCTTTTTTTTCAAGAATTATAACGCAAGTCATGACTTGTGTGATTAGTCATTCGTTAATCTAATGGCATTCCCGAGATAGTGGAAAGTGGAATGTGTAACTAATCTATTGGACAGAAGATTATGAGTTAAGTTGACTTCACGTGTTAATATCTTTAATTTCACTTCGGAGAATGGACAGAAACAGTTCATCTTTTATACCAGTGGTCACAGGAATCATACTGTGGACAGGATCGAACTCGACTGCGGACTCAGAGCTGATCGAAGCCACCGATGCCAAAACTGTAGTATACCTAAGTATTTTATTCTTTGTCATTGGACTGGTGGGAATATTCGGCAACTTGCTGGTAATTTTTGCCGTGATTTGCAACAAGAAAATGAGAACTTCGATGACCAATCTATTGATCACCAATCTGGCTTTTGCTGATTTATTGATCATGGTGCTTGGTGTGCCGGAGATATTCCAGTTTATCATGAATAAAGGTTGGACTTTTGACGGCGTGTTTTGCCGGGTCAATCGCTACATTTTGGTCTCGGCTCTGTATGGTTCTGTTCTTACCCTTATATCTTTATGCGTGGAAAGGTAAGTCAGTAGCGCTTAGATAAACCTGGCGAATTTACATAGAATTAGAAAAAAGCTTTTAAAATATCTGGGCAAAAGTAGGCACATTTTGCGATTTTAAATCAAATTTTGACATGAGTAATCTAACTGTACCGAACAGTGTTGATTCATGATGAGACTGTGCGCTATTTTATTCCGACACCTCTCTCTCTCTCTCTCTCTCTCTCTAGTTTAGATATTTCTTTTTTCATACAAGTATCTCGATGTATATAAACTGAATATCAAAAAGTACGATCCCTGCTTTACCCAAAGGTATGAGCTAGCGTAAAAGTATCCAAATATTTACTCAAATCATAAAGTTATGCAGTTCAGTGAAACTTGTTTTCAGACTTAATGCTTGCTTCTGTAAACTGCGTAGGCTAATTTCGTGCGTAAGCAGTTTAGTGACAGGTACCCCAGAAATTGACTAAGCCTCATATGATGGGATATGTCAGAATAGAAAACATAGTTGGAAAAGGAGAAAATGCTGGTAACCAGCATTTTCTCCTTTTCCAACAATGTTTTTAAAACCCTTCCTCATACGTTTATAGCAGTGAAGTTTGTCAAACAACAAGTGCCTTTGGCTTGAACATTCGACGCAGAAAACAGACAGTGGTAGCACATAAATCTACTCAAACCGTAAATCTATTATCCAAAATACTACAACACTTTGGACAGGTCGATATGAGCGGCTCTTTTGGAAAAGGAGATTTAATGCATCTTCGAAGTGTTCAGTGGGTCCTGCGTGGCTAAGTGGTAAGGTGTAGGATTCGTAACCTGGAGGCCCTAGGTTCGAGCCGCACTGGAAGCAGTTGGTTCTTCTTGGGAGTGTCCTTGGGTAAGACAGTTCAGAGTCCCAAGCTAGTACTGGTGACCAGAACAAACATGAATAATGTAAGCTGTAGCCATGATATGACAGATAAATTTTGAAAGCGGCGTAAAATACCATTCTAGATCTATCAACTATCTTAAAATCGACTCATTCATGAAGTAGAATGGTGCTTGACATGCAGAAATTTACCAGTAACAAAAAGTTTAGACCTAGGTTAGTGCGGACTGCCCATGCTGACCTTAGTCGATACTTTTTCCAGGTACATTAAATCATCTTTTCACGGAGCATGAGTAGAATGAATTGCGTGTCACTTAGTCAGATAGAAAAAGTGAAAAACAAAACTCAAAGTCATATGTTTTGCAAAAATATTCATGTCTCTCTATACGACCATTGACCACAAATTAAGTTCATCATTTTGTGAGATATGGCAAAACTTCGTCATTAGTGTCTAGAAAATCCAGGAAGGAAACCATATAATCCAAGGTAACCCCTCACCACACAATCCCGCGTTTAAACGACTCTGACAGAAACAAAACTCTGAAAACACCGTGGAAAAATGAGAAAATGCTGGTAACCAGCTTTTTCTCCTTTTCCCACAATATTTTCTCTACCCTTTCACAGACAAGTTCTGTTTGTTGTGCCACATTTACAATGTCGTCTGCAATTGCTATCAGTTTGGATCAATCTACAATTGTATCCGTTTGGTAAAGAATTACGCCTTTACTAGACGATAAAAGTTAAAATTTATTCGTATTTAAAGAATTTTCCAGACTACAAAATCGGTATGATAGGATGTTTTTCTTTGAAAAGGCATTGACTATTGTGGAAAAGGGAGAAAATGTATGAAATAGTTTTAAGTACAATATTATCAAAAAAAAAAATTTCCTCGGGGTCGTCAAAGCGCTTGGTTGTGTGGTAAAGGGTCCCGCGACACAATTATGAACGTAAAACTGTTTATCTGATCGGATTATTACAGGGCATGCATGTATTATTATTACAATGCTGGTTACCACAATCCTTTTACCACAATGTTTTCAAAAGCTTTCTGCCGAACCCTGGTAGCTCAGTCTGTAGCGTACAGGACTTGAGAACAGGAGATCGCTGGTTCAGTCCCCGACTCGACCATTTTCTTTCCCAAGTTCGATGATAGTCATTGCGATAGGATTCATTCCTCTCTTACCGCTGACTATTGCTTCGACGACAGTTATATGGAAAAGCAGCCAGTGGTTTTGAAAGAATATTGTGCAGAGTACTGGTCGCAGAAAATCCTGGAAAGCATAGATAGATGCACTGACCGCCCTGATATAACTGAAACAATGTTGAAAACGGCGTTAAACACCATACTATCAACCCTTTTAACCCTTTACCAGACGACAAACTTTTAGCATTGTCCAAATTGAGAGCATTTGCAGACGACAATTTCAATGCGTCTCTAATGGTGCAATTTTTCTTTGATAGGGTAGAAAGCATTGTGGGAAAGTGAGAAAATGCTGGTTGCCAGCATTTTCTCCTTTCCCCACAATGTTTTGAAAAAGCGTCTTCCTCAGGGACTTGAAAACACGTAACTGTGTGTTAAAAGGGTTGAACGAAACAATTATGAACGAAAAACTATTTTATCTGATCCGTTTATTACAGGGCATGCACAGATAATCTGACCCATGCTCTGGCAAAAGGAGGCTTATTGCATCACCGTGATACATGAAACCGGCCTCAGTCATCACATAATTATGGATGCATAATTGCTACTTTTTTAAATAACCGAATTCATCATGAGGTAGACTGGTCCTTTGACAAACAGAAAATTGACCAATAGCGAAAAGTTTTGGCCCAGGTCAACCTGCGCGGACTGCGCAGGCTGACCTGAGTCGATACTTTTCGCAGATGCATAAAGCCCCCTTTTCACAGAGCATGGCTTCTTATAATTATCCTTTTGAAACATGTCACATGTTGAATTTGTCCCTGAAAATTCAGGGACAATTATCGTTTTATGAGTTTATTTTTTGTCCTTGAAATGTTTTTCGTTACAATAGTACAAAGACTCGCTGTTTCCCTTTGCCCTTTGCCGAACATTCACCGTAAGCTATGGATCCTAACGGAAAAGGTTTTTGAAAATATTGTGCGAAAAGGAGAAAATCCTCCCTTTACTATTGGTTTTGCCCGCTAGCTTAGCCCTTGGTTTTGCCTGTGGCACCGAAAGAAATAAATCGAAAAAGGGGCAAAACTGTGTTAAAAACAATTCTTGTTTGGACAAGGGAGACAAATATTACAATCAATCTGAGTATCGCACAAAAAATTGTAGTTTAGAACCAAAATGAGACAAAAACGATATGTGACGTCTACTTTTCATCTGGGTCGCACTCCTTGAAAAGAGGTTTTAATGCAATTGCAAAAAGTATCGACCCATGTCAGTCTGCGCTTACCTCAGTATTTAGCCTGCTGTTAGACAAACTGGATTTTATGGATCAACAATTTTATGATGACTTGCTTAGTACAATGCATCACGGAGATGTACTAAAGCCCCTTTTTAGCAGAACATGGCTCATTCCTAGACACCGGCAAAAAAAACGTTTATATTCTGGGGTACCTTTCACTAAACTGGGAAAACACAAAATTTGCGAATGCAGTTTTGGTTTCAAGCAAGCATTAAGTGTGAAAACAAGTTTCGCTAAGAAATGCATAACTACGACTTGAGTAAATATCTGCATAACTTTACGCCAGCTAGTACCTTTGGGTAAAGTAGAGATGGTATGTGGGTATATACACCCCCCCCCCCCTTCAAAAAAAAAATGCATAAATCCATCCAGTTTTGAGTGAAAAGTACCTCTGTTGACTTGGTTACAGAAACACCGTCAGTCCTTCACTGATCATTACAAGTGTTTCTTTATACATCAAACCCCCTTTTGTCAGAGCATATCTCGTCCGTTTACAACGACAAATAAACGTTCATCTTGCGTCGACTTGATTACAAAATCGCCGTCGTTTCTTTACTTGGTCCGTATTAATCAATCGCTCTTGAGAACATTCTTAGTCTTATTCTCCAAGATTTTCTACATTTGAAAGTAACACTTCTGATTCGCTAAACCATTCGGTTTAGCCAATCAGAAAATGTGTTACTTTCAAATTTTCTCATTTGGTTTAGCCAATCAGAAATTGTGTTACTTTCAACGTTAAAAAATCCGGAGAATAAGACAAAGAATATGAAAACAAAGAAACAATGACCGTTGGCCAGTAGCCTATACACCAAACATTCTGAACAAGATTCCTTGTCTTATTCTAGATTTAGAAAATAACACAAGTTCTGATAGGCTAAATTAAATAGTTTAGCCAATCAGAAGACGCTTTACTTTCAAATTTAGAAAATCTTGGAGGATAAGAAAAAGGATGGCCGTAAGAATGGTTGGTGAACACGGACTTTGATTCTTGTATTTCTTTATGCTTTCAGGTATATTGCCATCATTCACCCAATAAAAGCGCATATCCTGTGCAACCGTAGACGTATCGTTGTGGTACTGGGGTGTATCTGGCCATGCGCGTGGGTTGCCGGGCTACCGACGTTATTCTTCAACGAAGTAAGGGAAGGACACCCGACTCATCCAGAATCTACGATACAATATTGTATGATAAGGTTTCCCGACGACCCAGATTTCTATTTCACCCTATTTAAAGGAATAGAATCCGTGCTGTTCTACTTTCTACCTCTAGCTATTCAATTGACACTATACGCGTTTGTTAGTAAGCACTTATTTATAGGCTCAGACAGGCTTCATAGAACTTATACAATTAGAGAGCCTAATGGATCGTCGATGGAGAGATATTCGGAAGCCATTCAAGCTCGTAAAGGTGTTGTTAAAATGTTAATTGTTAGTGTCATCGTGTACTTTATTAGTTATTCGCCGAGTCAAATCTTGCTGGTTTGGAGCACGTTCACTTCCGGTACATTTCACGAAAACTGGTCTTTTACGGTATTTACGAACATCGTAGCTTACCTTAATTCAGCCGCTAATCCAATTTTGTATAGTATTTTTAGTCAAAACTTTAGGGAGTGTTTCCGTGGTGCGCTTTGCCGATGTTGTCCGAAGCGGCCCGAAAGGAGGACTCTCCGAACTGGAAGTACACCAAGCACGTATAATACATACAGTACGGTATCTCGGTATTGGAGACACACTTCCCTAGGCTCGGCTATTACGGAAGTGTAGCATGGAATCATGCATATGAGCTACGCTCCGGCAAAAGGGGGCATAATACATCTCCGTTATCCATGGTATCAAGCAAGCCATCACATTCTTATGGATTCATAATATCCGCTCTTTTCTAACAACTAACTTAATCATGAGGTAGACTGGTCCTTCGACATACAGAAAATTGACAAATAGCGAAAAGCTTTGGCCCAGGTCAGCCTGCGCAGACTGCGCAGGCTGACCTGGGTCAATACTTTTCGCAGATGCATTAAGTCCCCTTTTCACAGAGCATGGCTCATATATATAAAATATCTCCCGTAACACAAATAACATTCTTCTTGGGACGTCACCCATATTGGCAACCGGTGGCGATGATAAATTACTGAAAGTCTAACATCCAGTCGCACGAGTTCACTCGTGACACAATACGGAGATCAACCGGTTGTGTTTTTGTGTCTGTTTTTTTTTTATTTAGAATTTGGTTATATTCCACATGAGTTTCCTCTTCATTGTCGTACATTGTATGCAGTTATATACCGAAATGTGTCCACATCGCATTTTCTATCTCTATATACCGAATGGGTCAATAACATTCTGGATAAATAAAATAAAACTTGAAACTTATTAGCTTGCCAATGGTAAACATTGTGTCGAGACTTTTCGCTCTGTTTTGTTAATTTGTTGTTTAATGCCGTTTTCAACATTATTTCAGTTACTACTATTGGCAGCTTTCCTGGATTATTTTCTTTACAATTACTTCGCATAAGATTCTTTCCAAGCTACTTACTGCTTTCACATAACCATATGAGCCATGCTCTGTGAAAAGGGGGTTTAATGTATTTGCAAAAAGTATCGGCCAGATCAACCTGTGCAGTCCGTGCAGACTGACCTGGGTCGAAACTTTTCGCTTTTGGTCAATTTTCTGTATGTAATAGGACCATTCCACCTAATGATTCAGTCATTTGCCAGATTATATGGATAAATGATTATAATTATGATGACCTGCTTGGTACGAGTATACTGCATCACGGAGATGCTACAGCCCGGATCATTTTTTCGGAGAGATTCGTACTTAGTCTTCGAAGTTAAAGTGACCCTCTGCAAGAAATGCCCACACAAAACTTAGAAATTATAAGCCTAATTTCAGGTTGTCTCGGTGTGGTTAGGTCGAAATGCCAATGTCAGTAACAGGCTTTGCGTCATTTGCAGACAACAATCTACCTTAAAGTAATTAGAGGACATATCGCACCGTCCAACAACAAAAGGCAGACAAAATGACCCTTAACCTCTACGCTGCTAAGCGCGACTAAGCTGCTGACATTTTGCGAACAGTATAGATCAAGATCAGACTACAGAACGTGCAGTCTGATCTTGGATCTACACTGTTCGATAAGGAAATATTTCTTCCCCATAAAGTAAGTTTGAAGTAGCATTATTCAGGTCTGTACTTTCGCCTTGAAAGTTTGCTTTCAGTTATTTACCAGGATAAGAGTTAACCAGACAACGAAAGTTTAGATTTGTTTATGTTCAAAGCATTTGCAGACGACTAAGTAAGATCTGGCTCAAATTATTTGAATTGGAGGGTATAAACATTGTGGAAATAGGAGAAAATGCTGGTACCAGCATTTTCTCCTATTTCCACAATGTTTTCAAAATCCATCTTCTTTAAAGTTGCATAAACCCTCGATCGTTTGGTAAAGGGATAATTGAAAATCAAGAGAATTCTGTAAAATCTCATTATATCGTGATATTTGTGCTATCAGAGGAAATAGATTCATTTTCCTTCTCCCGCCGACTGTCAATTACCAGAGAATTTCAATGAGCGAACTATATTTAAATTGATTATAAATGGCATAGTTGTTTGTGCTTGCTTGCTACTATTTTTCATCTATTGTGTAACTTTCACGTTTACACCGTCTTCTTTTTACCTTTATGACATAAGTAATAGATCACAAGCTTGGTAAGATTTACTCAACCATAAAATTGTTTCCTAAATCTTATATGGTATCTAAAATACGTCGACAGATTATTCTGTATTCTATATCACTGCTCAAATTTCTTTTAGAGCCGAATATATTAACTCGACCTCTTTATCCGCTAAAACCAGACCAGCCCGTATAGCTCAAGTGGTAGAGCGTATGACTTGTAAACGTCAGGTCTCGGCCCACTTGAAGGTGTGGGTTCGAGCCACACGGCTGGCTATCTAAAATAACTAATAGTCTCTCGGATGAGTCGTTAAACCGAGGTCCCGTGTGACGGTGCTATAAATCGAGCACGTTAAAGAACCGAGGGTAACATAGAATGGGTTTCGTCCTGTTTCCTGCACTATCCCCCGTAACAAAACCAACAACCTTTGGGGGAGGGGGGCGTCGCCCTTATGGGCAACCAGTTGCAACGATAAATAAACGCAAAGTCATCATCATCCATAGGACTTGTAAACGTCAAGTCTCGGTCTCAAGTCACTTTAGGGTGTGGGATCGAGCCCCCCAATGCCATCTAAAATAACTGAAAGTCTTTCGGGTAAGACGTTAAACCGAGGTCCCGTCTGACGATGCTTTATACCATGCACGTCAAAGGACCAGGCGTAATTTGGAATAGGTCCTGCACTATCCCCTGAAACAAACCTACCAGTCGGGGGGACGTTGCCCACATGGGCATCCAGTGGCGACGACAAATGAACGAAAATCAGCCAACCATAAACATGATAAGAATTACGCAACCGTAAATTGACTGCCGAACTTTAACTTTGTAATATAAATCTATCAATACAAACATAAAGCGGGTGAAAAATGCCCCCCCCCCCCCTACCTATTATCTATCACTGTTTAACTCTTTACCAAACGATAAAATGTTACACTGGTCCAAACCGAAAGCATTTGCAGATGACAAAATAAATGGGACTCAAAAACTAAAATTGATTTTGGGAAGGGTAGAAAACATTATGGGAAAAGGAGAAAATGCTAGTACCAGCATTTTCTCCTTTACCCACAATATTTTCAAAAGCCTCTTTCCTCGAGGTCGTTAAATGATGAAATTGTGTGGCAAAGGTTTAATAATTTCAACGCCAAATAAAAGATTCGACATCTTATCACAGCTGCAAATACAATCCATTGAGACAGCCAAGCATTTCACAAAGTTTGGTCTTACAGGCTTTATTTTACAAGTTGATGGCATAGATCCAAGATTAGACTGCACATTTTGTGCAATCTGATCTTCTTGATCTTTGCCGTCCGCAAAAACCAAATGTTTTCGCGTATGGCACTGGTAGTGTTAAACTAGCAATAACTGTTTTTTAGCATTTATTCGCCATTATATTTAAAACTATTTGAGCCATGCTCTGTGAAAAAGGGGCTTAATGCATCTGCGAAAAGTATCGACCCAGGTCAGTCTGCGCAGTCCGCGCAGGCTGACCTGGGCCGAAACTTTTCGCTATTGGTCAATTTTCTGGATGTCAAAGGACCGCTCTACTTCATGATTTAGTTGGTTGTTAGACAAAATAGGTTCTATAGATACATGATCATGTGATGACTTGCTTGGTATCATGCATTACGGAGATGCATTAAGCCCCCTTTCGCCAGAGCATGGCTCATTTATTTTGAATTGATTGTGAAATAAATTCTGCAACTTGGTTCCTGGATTCGTAAGCACCAATCATTCTTCAAAACATTTCTTGTCTTATTCTCTAGAATTTTCTCAATTTGAAAGTAACACAACTTCTGGTTAGCTGAACCAATATGGTTAAGCAGTCAGAATTTGTGTTAGTTTCAAACTAAGAAAAATTTTAGATATAAAGACAAAAAATGTTCATAAGAATGGTTATTGAATGGGACCTTGGACGCGTCAACTCTTTGCCACACGACTAAACTATAAACTGGTCCAAATTGAGAGCATTTGCTGACCATAAATCAAGAGTCTCTCAAATGATGAAAACTGCTTTCGTACGAAAAAAAAAAACATTGTGGTAAAAGGCAATTTTGGATCAGGAAAAACATTGAAAATGTGCTGTATCTTTTTTGCCGTCGTAGTGATCAATGGCAAAGAGGAATAATCCATGTTAAACAACAATTGAATGCTAGCAGCACTGTTAGAGTCATTTCCCTTGATTTACTTTTCCTCAGCCCTCTTCCAGTCGTCCCTTGACAGGGTTGAACTTAGAAGTCAGTAACAAATATCCGATTATCTAAATATTTGCCGTGTGGTAAAGAGTTAACCCTTTACCAATCATTCCCGACTTTTAGCGAGCTCGAGGAAGAAGCCTTTTGGAAACATAATGGGGGAAGGAGAAACAAATGGGGGAAGGAGAAACCAGTGTATTTATCCATGCTTTCCAGGAGTTTCTTTTACCAGCACCTAGCACAATATTCTGTCCGAGCCATTGGCTTCTTTCCCACATAACTATCGCCGTAACAATGATCAACGGTGAGAGAGGAATGAATCTTTTCGCGATGACTATTATCAATCCTCGGAAAGAAATTGGCTGAGCTTGGGATTCGAACCAGCGACCCCCCGTTCTTATAAGTCCTGTATGCTATCGACTGCGGTATCAGATCTCTGCAATCCAAAAACGAATGAATCAGTCAATTCTCACTTTCTTTGTGGTTGTTTTTACCTCTAAGCGCTAATCATTACCTTTTTCGGACAGAGTAGATAAGATCAGACTGCACTGAAGGTGCAGTCTGATCTTGGATCTACACTGTCCGATAAGAAGATACTTTCCCTTGTAAAATACCTTTGAAAAATTAAAATTCCAGTTTTACAACCGACTGGACAGTTTCATTTCACTTACTTAAAAAGTTAAGGGTTTTAAATAAAAACGAAAATCTGGCTGGGTTAAAACAACTGAGCTTGTTTGTGGTGGCGTTTAATATCACGGCGGCCAGTGCATCTACACATGTGTTTCCTCCCTTTCTCAAGCCAGTTTTGACACAACTTTCTTCCAAAGCCAATGACTACATTTCTCACATGCGTTAGTGGTGTGAGGCGAAAAATCGTCAAAAAGAAAGTTTGCTTCAACCGGGTATCAAACCCACAACCACCAGGTCACGATTCAGATACGCTAACAACTGGACTATCCAGCCAGGCAAAAAGAACTAAACAGGGCTACAGTTCAGAAATTTTTGACCTTCAAAGATTCACACCATCTTCCAATTTTTTTCTGCTTAAAGCTATGTTGTCTCGGTGAGACAGTTCTGATACGCGCCAAAAAATAAGAAAATTCTGACACTAACCCACAACATAGGTCTCTTTGTCGTAATTCTAATACGTAGCCACAACACAGAATTCAGCGAATAAATGTTTATTTAACGATTCGATTTCCCCCTCTTAACTGGTTGACTGAATTCAATGAATGATGTTTAATGTCGCTTTCAACATTATTTTCAGTTATATCACAGCGCCAGCTCGTATATTCATTCATGTCCTGGGTTTCACCAGTACCAGGCTAGGTCTTGGAAAAGTCTTCTCCAAGGACGTTCACACGAAAAGTCCCCTTATCTGAACTTCAGCTAAATATGGGACATCTGAACATTCCACAGATACCCCGTTCAACTATTATACAAAGTAAATACTACAAAATTAATTTGAAAGCATTGAAGACAACACTTTAATGCTATTCACATGATAGACTTTATCTTGGTACTGACAGAAAACGTGGGAAAAGGAGAAAATGCTGGTAACCAGCATTTTCTCCTTTTTCCACAATGTTTTCCTGAGCCTTCTTTCTTTAATATTATAAAATCTCGGAGCTTTTTGGTAAAGGCTTAGGCATTATCACCTCGCACTGAACCAAAAGTAAAAAGACGTCCCATTTAATAACTTTGGAGTTTTGCACTGATAACACAAATATGAAACGTGTGCTAAATAATTGTTCACTGTATGTTAACGCGCCAAGAGACTCGATCCGGGACTTTACGCCTGGTTGGTTCAAGATGCAAAGCCTATAGAAGGTATTTTTCTTCTTGTTTAGCTTGGTTGTTTAGGGAGAAAACCTGCAGAATCGTCGTAGCCTTGTTGTCGTCACCTTCGTTTGCGTCTTCGTGCAGCCTGGCCGGGTAGCTCAGTGGTTAGCGTGTCTGACTCGTGACATGGAGGTTGCAGGTTCGATACCCGGTTGCGGTGAACTCTCTTTCCGGCGAGTTTTCACCTGTCACCTCTGACGCATGTGAGAAAAGTAGTCAGTGGCTTTGGAAAGAAAGTTGTGTTAGTACTGGTGTGAGAAAGCCAGGAAATACATGGGTGCGTCACTAACCGCCATGATATGACCTAAATGGCGTTAAATGCCAATACAAACAAGGTTTACTCTTTTGCATGTCAAATTAGAGTCAACCGTTTTCGAAACAATCCCAAATTTTACCGACCCGGGAAAAGAAGGGTTTTGAAAACATTGATGGAAAAGGAGAAAGAAATGGTTATGCATAATGTTTTTTACCCTTTCATCTACAAATTTCATTATTTTAGCCACACTAAATTTGCTGTCTGCAGTTGCTTAATTTGAATGAATCTAGTCAGGTAAATAGTGAATTAAGAGATTACCTTAGGTGGCAGAACACAGTTTTCAGCTAAACTCGTCTCGGTCGAAAGTAGGTCAAACAGAACTTCCTCAAAGTTCTATATAATCAGCCTGAAATTTTAAAGAGCACTTAAATGCAACAGCACAATCCTAATTTTTTTAGATTTTATCAATAAATCATGTTCAACTTGTGAAATAGTGAAATTAATGATCAATATAGGCAAGTGGCATGGTCGGAAATAAACTGACAAAATATACCATTTTAGCCTATATTCCAAAATTCACAAAATGCAAACCCAGGAAGCTAGCCTGAAAATGCTAAGCTAAATTGAAACTCAAAACAACACATAATCTGGGGATAAAATCCAAAATAGCACATTACCATGCCGTTTTTGCGCAATCTTTCGTGCCCTGACCCTACCCTTATTTTCGCGCCTATAAACAGCCGCTAGCTCCATGACCCGTCATTTTCGCATTTGGGGTCAAAACTATAGAACAAAGAAGGAAAGGCCATGACCTCCTGTTTCACAGACAAAACAAATGCTTCTTTTCCTTAATCTAACACAATTCGTGGGTGTAATAACTACTCTTCTAATCAAAATTGCATTAAAAACCTACCTTACTCAATTATTTCTAATTTTCACCATGGCCAATTCGAAGCAAACTGTTTACATGTGCCTTATGCAGATAATTATTAATTTCTAGCAGTGAATTTGAACAACGTTAAAAAGGGGAAATCACGCTTAACCATTTACAAAACAATGCAGTAATATGTAATCGACATTCTTTAAAAAAGTACACGCACATCATTTTACTGTGCAGTTCCGTTTCTTAAATCTCATCTACTCTTTTTAGTAAGATAATTGTCCCTGAATACGAGTTTAGTGTTTGATAGGTCGCATCCGGGTATAGAGACGATCGCAAAAAATGGTAGGAATCTACGCACAGATTTTGTGCGAACGTTTAAGCTCTCATATTTTCACAAATTGACAAATCCAGAATATAGCTGTTGCCTATGTATGCAACAACCCTTAGTTAAAATACAAATATTTATAATTTAGACATGAAACATAAGACAAAAAAGCTTCGTTCATCTTTTACTCGAGATGTTTGCCTTCCCGAAAATAGACACAAATGGCCGCGAAAGACGACAAATTGCGATAGGTTTTTCGAGATTTCCATGTTGTTATCGACTTCTAAACTTAAGCACTTTAGGTAGTGAGACATTTAATAATTTGTCCTTGACCATGTGTCACTTAATATTAATTAAATTTCCCTACAATACGGGTTAAACCGACGAAACAGAAAGTAAATACAGCGCCGTAGCTTTTCTACCGGAAAATTCACGATGGATTTGAGGGTGCACAATAAATGTCCAAATATGAAAAAAAGCATCGTAAATGGCTCATTATTGAGACTACTACTCTTTCTTGCTTGCAGATTCAGCAAACGGACGACAGGTTAAAAAACGTGCAAACATAAAACATGGCGTCGTTTGGAGAAGAACTCCGGCGATGGTCACGTATATTATTTCTGACACTCGTGAAAATACCTATGATGACCATGTACGTGATCATAGCCAAGTATATTTATCCACCTTTAGCAGACAGGAATCGACCTAAAATAGCAGACAGTATAGTCGGAAGTAAAAAGGCACGTGAGGATTATATCAATAGAGTCTTGGGGTTTCAGCTGTTAAAGAGTATTTTTAAAGGAACATTGCTTGAAATCAACAAGACAGCTAAAACGGGACAAAAAGCTCCGAATGAGACTATTGTATCACCCGATGGTAAAACATACAAGAAGATACTAGATCTCCAACAAAAAGACCGACCTTTGATTCTGAACTTTGGCAGCTGTACCTGACCTCCGTTTATTGCTAAACTCTCCAGCTTTACTGAAGTTGTTGACGAGTTTAGTGACGTAGCTGACTTTGTTACTATTTATATCGCGGAAGCGCACGCAATTGACGGATGGTTCTTCGCCAATAATAAGTTTAAGATAATGAATCATAAGTCGCTGGAAGATAGACTTGATGCCACTGCTATGTTAATTGATCTGGACCCCCACACTCCTGTCTGGGTCGACACTATGACTGATGCTTGTAAAAAGGCTTATGGTGCTCTGCCTGAGCGCCTCGTTGTCATTCAGAATGATATAGTTATTTACGAGGGAGTAAAAGGTCCAGCCGGGTATGACCCAGAAGCTGTTAGAGCTATCCTGACCAAAAGATTTAGGTCATAGACTTTTTTTTAACCCTTTAGGAAGAAAGTCCGAGTTTGAAAGACCCGGAAAAAGAAGTGTTTGAAAAACAATGAGAGAGAAAAAAATGCTTATAACCAGCATTTTTTTTCCATTCTACAGGATGTTTTCAAAAGCTTTGTTTCTTAACGTTGTTAAAATTTGGGATGATCTGGTAAAGGGTTAAGTTATTTATCTCGATCATGAAGATAAAATAATTGAGCGATGCTCTGTGAACAGGAGTTTAAATGCATCTGCAGAAAGTATCGACCCAAGTCAGCCTGCGCAGACTGCGCAGGCTGACTTGGGTCGATACTTTTTGCTGTTGGTCAATTTTCTGCATGTCCAAGGACCATTCTATCTCATGATTCAGTCGGTTGTTGGACAAAATGGATTTTATGGAATCGTAATTATGATATGACTTGCTTGATATTATGCATCACGGTGAAAATCCTTTGGCCAGAGCATGGTTCACATGTAAGTTATCGTAATTTTGTTCATATCACGCGAAATTCGACATACCTTTCGCGAAAATATTCATCGTTACTGTTTGGTAAGTTGTGGCAGTTCTATGCCACCATACTCGTCCTTAATGCCGCCAACAATAATTCTGGTTTTAATATGAGCCCCGCTTTGGCAACAGGGGGTTTAATGCATCTCCATGATACAAATTAATTCATCAGGTAATAATTGATCCATAAAATCCATTATGTCCAACAGGACTAAATCATAAGGTATAATGGCCCTTTGAAATGCAGAAAATTCACCAATTGACCAGTAGCAAAATGTTTCGAGCCAGGTCAGCCTGCGCGATCTGCGCAGGCTGGCCTGGCTCAATACTTTTTGCAGATGCATTAAACCTCCTTTTCAGAAAACATGGATCATATATATTGTTCGGCTATTGACTTGAACTTTGACCAACCGCACTTCAGCTGACTGTTAGACTGACAGTAATCTTCATACTTTTAAAATGGTATAAATGAAATATATCTGTATTTTACCACAAAATTGAGCCATGCGCTATGAAAAGGGGGATTAAGGCATTTGCAAAAAGTATCGACCCAGGTCAGCCTGCGCAATCGGCGCAGGCTGACCTCGGTCGAAACTTTTTGTTATTGTCCAACTTTCTGCACATCAAAAGACTATTCTACCTTACGATTCAGTCGGTTGTGACACAAAATGGTTTTATGGATTTTTAATTAATTAACATGCTTGGTATGGTATATCACGGAGATGCATTGAAATCCCTTCTCCCAGAGCATAGGTAAATTATTTTCATTTGGTCTCTATTGGGCCTTTAAGAATTGTGAGTATAGCTCTCACCTGATAAACCTTTCATTATTAGTTTATATTATTGTTTGTATTTGGAATAACAGGTTTAAAATCACGTATTACTCTCACTCGATAAACGTTTCATTATCAGTTAACATTATTGTCTGTGTTTGGGATAACAAGTTTAAAATCACGTACCGTGACGAGAAAATTTAAAAACCCAACACAATAATGTTTATATTATCTCATCACGGTTCTTGGTTTTGAACATGTATTCCCAAAAACAAGCAATGATATAAAGTGTAAATAAAAGGTTTATCGAGTTAGATTTATACCGTGACGAGATAATCAATAAACCCCACTCGATCATATTTATAATATCCCGTCATGGTACGTGACTTTAAACGTGTATTCCGAAAAACAAACAATAATATACCCTGGTAATGAAAGGTTTATCAAGTGAGAGTTATAGTGTTTAATCATGTAAAATATAATCCATTTGGTTTCTATAAAAACTAACGTTTTGATCAAATACATTCAAATGGGACAACTTCTTCATAATTTCTTTGTTGCAATGTTGGTTATTGCAGAAATATATTTTTTCACAGCTTTTTATTTTCAATTTCATGCTTTTGAATATTTTACTCTATAGTAATATTTTAGCATTTTTTGGTCTTAGTCACAGAGGATTGAGGAACAGTTGGAGAATAGCCATAAACAATAACAAATCATAGTAAAACCATGTGTTTTTGTAGTAGTTTCATTCATAATTAGATTGAGTAGTGACTTTATGTACACAAATAGCACTATACGAGCAATAGAAACGAACATGTGAATCTCATGTTTTACAATGATCACCCTTAAGGTCATAGAAGTTGAATCATTTGAGTATGTATATACCTCTACAAATTCTTATACCATTAAACAGATAGCAATTTTATCAAGCTGCCCACCCAAAAAAGATGTGATACAAATCATCCATAATTTAGGGAATCGATAATATCATTCCCAAAAGAAATTGAAAGTTGCCGTCTTCAAACAACTGATAAAGTGTCTGTGTGAGGGTAAGTTACTGTGAACCTAGTTTTTCAATATGCTTGGCCTCATATGTAAATGTAAATGCTTTCAAATTGACCATGGGATAGTATGCTGTTCTATTTGTTGCATTCTCTCCACCTTTTTCAGATGTCAAAATTAACATTGAGTTTAATGGACAAAAATAATTAAAATACAGTTTTAAATTCTTCCAATATTTTTTCTCTCATGGTTTTCAATCAGATAGGTCTAAAGAAATTTCCCCATTTTTTTTTTTCTTAAATAGATGATTTTGAACCAAACGTTAGTTTTTATACCAACCAAATGAACTATACCAACAATGAGGGGTGTTATTTTTTTTTGTTACTTTTGTTGTTTCATTTTACGCAAGAATTTTCTATTTTACCTATACTATGTTTACATTGATACTAATGTTTATTGATGTGATATTGTTTATGAATACTTCGGCTGAAAAAAAAACATGTCTAAGTAGGATGATTGCCAATATTTTGACACATAAATAAACATTGGATTTACCTTTGTCTGTATGTTTTCATGTTTAGATGAGCTTCAATCAACGTTGGTGCCGAGCCCTGGTACCGCAGTCGATAGCGTACAGGACTGGAGAACAGGAGGTCGCTGGTTCGAATTCCCAACTCGGCGAATTTCTGCCCGAGGGTTGATGATAGTCGTTGAGACAAGATTCATTCCTTTTTTCACCGCTTATCATTGTTGAAACGATGGTCATGTGGGAAAACAGCCAGTGGCTTGGAAAGATTTTGTGCGAAGTACCGGTATCAGAAACTCCAGGAAAGCATGGACAGGTGTACTGACCGACGCAATTTAACTGAAATAGCGTTGAAAACGGCGTTAAACACAATACAATCAATCAACCGAGGTTGGTATATCTGGCCCAGGATAACTACGACCGTGCAGGAAAACATGGCATGATTCAAGACAGGGGTATCAGCCTGCAAATATTATGATAAATAGTAAACATTAGCCTTACCTTTGTCTGTGTGGCATCATGTGCATTCATTTGTCAGACTGATCCGAGATATCTGACAGGTGCGTGACCTCTTTTCACACTCGTCACAACTTGGAAGATTCCGTAACTTCATCTAAATTCGTCCCATTTGGCAAACGTCAAGTGATCCATTGATCAAATCCTGCAGCTGTATTAGGATGGGTGGTATGCACTTTCACGGTCCATTTCCTCGCCGGAAATACTCCGTTTTGAGTCACATTTTTCTATCGAAATCATTTGAAATATATTTTCGGTGATAAATATTTCGAACATTTAACTATTAACGTGGCCTATCGATTCCGTTGGCAGATTTCACCCACAGGGTGATAGGTGTGAATAAACTCGCCGTGATACATGTATGTCGTTACAAATCGATTTTCACGTGCGCCACCTCCCTTAAGATCATAGTGACAGTATTTCATAACGGAAACACTATATATACGGACGAGGTAAGATGTGCCTACGGAATCGGCCGAGTTGTGATGAATGCAAAGTAGGAAAATCTTGTCCATGATAACTGTGGCCGTGCGGTATGATCCAGAAAAAGGGAAGTCAGCATGCCAGTATTATGGCTTTACCTTGGTCTGTGTGATTTTGTGAGCCATGTCCTGTGAAAAAAGGTTTCAATGCATCTGCAAAAGGTATCGACTCATGTTAGCCTGCGCGGATTGCGCAAGCTGACATGAGTCGATACCTTTAGCTATTGGTCAATTTTCTGCATGTCAAAGGACCGGTCTACCTCATGATACAGTCGGTTGTCTACTAGTATCTCATGATTCAGTTGATTGTAAGACAAAATGGAATTTATGGACCCATAATTATGTAATGACTTGCTTAGTAAACTGCATTAAAGAGATGCATCAAGCCGACTTTGCCCTTTCATGGCTCATGTATGTTTATCGGATTTTACTGAGACACCTGCAAAATCTTTCGGCAAAAATTGGGAATTCCGTGGGAAAGCAACCAGTGGCTTGGGAAGAATATTTTGCGAAAAACTGATAGGGAACTCTAGGAAAGCATGGATAGTTGCACTGGTCGCCACGAGATAACTTAGATAATGTTGAAAAGGGAGTTTAACAACACACAAAACGAACAAACGAATCAAACTAATTTGATATCTACCTTGCCGCGAAATTAGCAAGAATTTTCCCGCCAAAATAACCACGACAACAGAATTAATACTGTACCACACAAACTCTAGTTTTAACGACCCTGAGAAAGAAAGCGTTTGAAAACATTGCGAGAAAAGGAGAAAATGCTGGTAACCAGCATTTTCTTCTTTTCTCACAAGGTTTTCTAACCTTTCACAGACAAAATACAATCGCTTAAGCAGAATTCAATTAAATCGATTGCAAAATGCTTTCAGTTCAGACATGTCAAAAATTTTGTCGTGTTGGTAAAGAGATAACTAGCTATTGCTGTCCACGATAAGGGTCCGTATTTACTAACCATTCTTAGGTTTATTCTTAGTCTTATTCTAGATTTAGAAAGTAACACAACTTCTGATTGGCTAAACCAAATGGTTTAGCCAATCAGAAGTTGTTTTACTTTCAAAATTTCGAAAATTCTTGAGCATTAGACAAAGAACGTTCTTAAGAATGCTTGGTAAATACGGACCCGTTTTTTTTTTTTAGTAATCAAAGGTTAAAACGAGGACGGTGTACACACTGCGCACCTTTTCTGTTCTGTTACGTAACTTGACTGAACAATATTCAAATACACCATGTGATCCAAGGGATTCTTAGCCCTAAAGCTGCTAAGCGAGACTCGAGGACCCTTTGCGGACAGTGTAGACGAAGATCAGACTGCACAGTCCGAGGTTGCATTAACCAGCATTGCGGGTCATCGCATAGCTACCCGGGCTCGGGGATAAATACGATATACCTGTACTTCTTCAAATTTTCAGTGATTCATCGATTAGTCGTAAACACTGTCAACTCGAATAAAATTTCTTGATTCGTTGAATAGCCGATTCCAGCCATGCTCTGGCAAAGGGGGACTTAATGCATCTCCATACCAAGCATGTTGACACAATATTCTGGATCCATTAGAATCCATTTTGTTTAACAATCGACTGTATCATGAGGTAATAACATCCTTGGACACGCAGAAAATTAAACAAGAGCAAAAAGTTTTGACCAAGTCCGCGCAGGCTGACCTGGGTTGATGGGTTGATACTTTTTGCAGAAGTCCCCTTTTCAAAGAGCTCATTTACATAATTAGCTCTGTTAATATGGGAAAGCAGCCAGTGACGAGTTAAGAACGCTCGATGAAACACTATATACGCAAACAATTTTTGTGATGATTGAAGCATTTAGGCCATGTTTAGTGAAAGCAATTGGCTGACCGCTGTATGTCAAAATCAACCTGCACCGGAGTACGGGTACACGGGATGATATTTAGCTCTATAATATCGAAAATGACAGCGTAAATGAATTAATTTTTTGCTGAGTAAGTCCAAAAAAAGGACCGATAGTTTAGCAAAAAGAAATTCTTAATTTTATAACGTCGGAATATAGGACACGAGATGCTTTTTATACGGAATTCCCGAACAGCCCTCGTAGATGGACTGGAATTCTGTTCAAAACGAAGTTGTATACACAACACATGGAATTCCCTTTCTGAATTCTTCGTTTCCACAAATGGTTATGTGGGAAAGCAGCGAGTAGTTTGGAAAGAATATCTTGCGAAGCACTGGTAACAGAAACTCCAGAAAAGCATGGATAGATCCACTGACCGCCGCGATATAACTGAAATGATGTTGAAAACGGCGCTAAACACCATACAATCAATCAGTACAATTTTTACTACTGACCCACAAAACTATACCGAGTTTTGACAATCCTGAATATGGCTTTTAGGAACATTGGTGAAAAAGAAGAAAATGCTGGTTATGAGTATATTATTCTCTTTTTCTCGCAATGTTTTATCTTTCAAAGACCAATACCGTCATTTTACCCTTTACCACACAATCCCGAGTTTTAAAGACCCTGAGGAAAAAGACTTGAAAAATATTGTAGAAAAAGGAGAAAATACTGAGTAAGCAGTTATTTTTCACAACTCTGTGGAATAAGGCTTCTAAAAACATTCTGGAAAAAAGACAAAAATGCTGGATAGTAGCATTCTCTTCTTTTCCCTACAACGTTTTCTACCTTTCAAAAGACAAATCTTATCGTTTTCATTCAATGCCGCGTGCAAATGCTTTCAATCTGGACCAGTCTAAAATTATGTCGCCTTGTAAAGATTGATTGATAATGTGGTGTTTAACGCCGTTTTCAACATTATTTCAGTTATATTGCGGTGGCCAGTGCATCCATCCGTCCTTTCCTGGAGGTTCTCTTAGCAGTACTCTGCATAATATTATTCTTACACAGCCACTGGCTGCTTTCCCACATAACCTTAGGCGTAACAATGGTCAGCGGTTAGAGAGGAATGAATCCTGTCGCACTGCGTCTAGTATAGACCTAAGTAACACACGGTCATAAAGGGGAACGTGTCTAGTCAGTCACTTTTCGAAAAATATGTCCCAGCTTTTAACCGACTGTTTCGCATAAATATTTACATTATTCTTCGCATGCTAAAACTCTTTGCCAAATAATCCATTTGTTATAATGACCATGAGGTTGCATGCATTTGAAAACATCGTGGGAGAAAGAATAGGCCTACGACCATTTTCATGTTTCAATGTGTTCTAACTGCTCATGGACAGTACTCATTATTCGAGTCACAATAAAATTTTGTTTTATCGTCTGCAAATCCTTTCATTGTGAAAGAATATAAACTTTTTTCGTCTGGTAAAGAGTTAACCCTTTACCAAGCAATTTCGAGTTTTAACGACCATGAGGGAAAAAAAACTTATGAAAAACATTGTGGGGAAAGGAGAAAAGGCTGGAAACCAGCATTTTCTCCTTTTCCCATAATGTTTTCTACTTAATAAAAGGCAAATTTCATCATTTCATCAAGCAATCATTTGAAAACATTGTGGGAAAAGAAGAAAATGCTGGTAACCAGCATTTTCTCCTTTTCCCACAATGTTTTCTACTCAGTTAAATGTAAGATTTATCATTTGACCCGCTTTTGGTTTGTCGTCTGCAAATTCTTTGAATTTGGATAAGTCTAAAATTTTGTCGTCTGGTAAAGAGTTAACGTCGATTAACAATATCGACAAAACACGTGTTGTCACAGTTTATAAATAGTATAGATGAGCCATGCTCTGGGAAAAGAGGGGCTTAATGCATGAATGCATCCGCAAAAAGTATCGACCAAGGTCGCAGCAGGCTGACCTGGGCCGAAACCTTTTGCTTTTGGTCAATTTTCTGCATGTCAAGGGACCTGTGTGCCTCATGGTTCAGTCGGTTGTTAAAGAAAATGGATTTTATAAACCCATAATTACGTGGTTACTTGCTTGGTATCATGAATCACGGAGGTACATTAAGTCCCGTTTTGCTAGATTACGGCTCATATACATATGGGCCATGCTCTGGCAATAGGGGGCTTAATGCATCTCCGTGATGCATTATATTAAGCAAGCCATTAAATAATTATGGATCCATGATAGCCGCTTTTTTTAACAACCGACTTAATCATGAGGTAGACTGGTCCTTGGACATACAGAAAATTGACCAATAGCGAAAAGTTTCGGTCCAGGTCAGCCTGCGCGGACTGCGCAGGCTGACCTGGGTCGATACTTTTCGCAGATGCATTAAGCCTCCTTCTTCCAGAGTATGACTCAATTATATATATAGTATATAAGTGCCATATAAATAGACAAAAGTCAGTTGGAATGACAGTTATCGGATTCCTGCAGCACTATATAGTTGTACATTTCTCACGAGGAGGTTAGTTTTGCAGGGAAGGAATAAACCTTCGATGAAGCAAGGTAATTTTTTATTTCGTTTAAATGCACTATAGCGAAAAAATAATGGGGTGCTAGTATGCATTTAAATCATAATCATACAATTTGAAAGTATAGACATTATTTATAAGGGGACAATCTGTTATTGTATGGTTGATCCAAATATTAGTAGCTGGCAGAAATATGAATTTCAAAAGTAGGTCAAAAGTTGCCTGGTCGCTTTATCTGTTGTTTACTTTTTACCTGGTTTTGAAATGCATTTTCCTACCAGCGACGAACACTTGCACTGACTGTACATATACAATAACAGATTGTCATCTGTACAATAATTTTCATACTTTTAAATGGTATGATCTAAATTCAAATGCATTTTAACATCTGCATTGTTTACTTTAGGCTGTTTTGGGGACTTTCATCGTTAGAGCATCACAGCCGAAAAAAAGGGGTAAATACGGGCAACACAGACCAAGATCAGACTGCACAGAACGTGCATGGAGCTATTACTTCTGCTTGTTTATTCCAGCCTAAAAAATAATTGGGCCGCGCTCTGGCAAAAGGGGTCTTAATGCATCTCAGTGATGCATGATACCAAGCAGGTCATCATACAATTATGGATTAAAAAAATTCAATTTTGTCTAAGAACTAACTGAAGCATGAGGTAGGCTGGTCTTTTGACATGCAGAAAATTGACGGATTGCAAAAAGTTTCGGCCCAGGTCAGCCTGCGCGGACTGCGCAGGCTGACCTGGTCGATACTTTTTGCAGATGCATTAAGCCCCCTTTTCACAGAGCACGGCTCATATAAAAAAAAAAACGTAATGCGTTTCAGTGGGTTGCATTTTAAGCCCTGGAATGAGACTTTTTATTATATGAGCAGTTCTCTGAGAAAATGGGGTTTAACTCTGTACCAAACGAAAAAATTTTAGACTAGTCGAAAATGAAAGTATTAGCAGACGACAAAATAAGAGTGACTGAAAAATTAAAATTTGTCTTGGGAAGGGTAGAAAACGTTGTGAGAAAAGGAGAAAATGCTATATAATCATCATCACCATCACCATCATTACTATTATTATTATGATAATAATAATAATGAATGATGATATTGGTGACTGATGATTGTGGTGTTTGAAAATGAAGAAGATGAATTGATGACAAAATAAAGATGGAATCTAAGTTATCAAACGACTATATTACACTGAAAACAATGATATTTATGTCATAATAACATAGTGCATAATATGATATGACATGAAACGGGGGGGGGGGGGGGAAAGACTCGTACGTTACATGATCGAAAACTTACTTAGAAATGTAGAAATGTTCTTATGATTTTTCTTTCTCTCTTACTCAGATAACGTAAAGAAGTGGTAGTAAAGATGGAGAACGTGACAGAAGAAATTCTACGATGGTTTCGGATTATCAGACTAGTGTTTTTAGAAATACCTCTTATTGCGGCATTTGTGGTCGTAGGGAAATACATCTATCCGCCAGTCGTCAACATAATGAACACGAGGCTTGAAAAGATCATGTCGATTACTCATTATTCAAAGGAAGATTATATGGATTCTTTTCTAAGTTTTGAATTCGTAAAGACAGCATATCGCATCAGATCATTACACATTAATATGAAGGCTAGAAAAGGACAAAAAGCTCCGAATGAAAGTATAGTATCACCCGACGGGAAAACCTACAAGAAGATACTAGATCTTCAACAAAAAGACCGACCTTTGATTCTGAACTTTGGTAGCTGTACCTGACCTCCGTTTGTGGCTAAACTCTCCAGCTTTAACCAAGTTGTTGACGAGTTTAGTGACGTTGCTGACTTTGTTACTATTTATATCGCAGAGGCTCATGCCACCGACGGCTGGGCTTTCATTGGTAATGATTATAAAATCAGAAGTCACCAGAGCCTTGAAGAAAGACTCGATGCCGCTGCCATGCTTCTTGACCTGGAGCCACACACCCCTGTCTGGGTGGACACGATGACAGATGCATGCAACCGGGCGTATGGTGCCAAGCCAGAACGTTTAGTTGTCATCCAAAACGGTATCGTAGTTTATGAAGGAAAACCGGGCCCAAAGGAATACAATCCGGAAGAGGTTAGAGCTATCTTGAAGAAGCAGTTTAGGTCATAGTTTGCTATGCACCGTTTTCCAAAATGTTTGAAGATGTTGACTTTGTAAATGATTCAAAATCGTTTCGGACCTGCGGGGATCAACCAGGTACCTGCATTTACATGTGGTGGTAGTGTATATAAGTATATATTGTGCCTTTTTTCAGGTCACACTGTGAAAACCTTAGATGAAGCTATACTATTTTATATGTACTTCTTTTAGGCCAAAACATAATATATGTGTGGTTCCGGTTATATACTTTTGAGAATTAGGGCCGGTTGATCGGAAAACTGTTTTATTTTTTTTGTTTTTTCAGACATGCCCTGGGAACGATTAATTGAGGAAATATGACATAGAATTTTCCAAAATTTCCGAGGACGACAATAACATTACGGTGTGATAAGATATTAAACGATAAACAGGTTAAACAAATGTTTAGGCCAGGGCCTAAAAATTAGACATGGTCGGGTAACTGGAACCATATATGTATTTTGTTTTGGCCTAATAGGCCCAAAATTTGAATTCATCGAAGCTTTGACGGTTAATTTTCTGGCACTGGAAAAGCTAGCCCAAAGCTAACGGTCTCAATGAATCTCCGTAGTATTACTCTAACAAATTGACGTGAAATAGAAGACCTCTATTATCATATATTACACGCTTGAATTACTGTCCAAAACTTAGCTTCGGCTAATGCCGTTTGTATGCGGAACTATGTGAACGATGTTCAACTCTTTATGCGGCTGATAGATTTATCGTGTCTCTAAATAATACTAAAGATACCATAAATAAACATGGTTTTGTTGGTTTAAATTGGTGAGACGTGCCGGGCGACATTTATCTAAGATGCACTTTCCGTGCAGTCTGATCTTGATCCGTGTCACGGAAAAAAGCCTCTTATTTTGACTATGGTACTGAAAGGGTCAAACCTGACATTTACAGTTTACAGAATTGTCCGTACTGTCCGATTATATAAATACGCGATAATAAAAAAAAAATCACACTTCAATTATTCTAAGCATAAAGGTCAATTTTACGTCAATTTGTTCGAGTAATACAATAATTTCATATTTTGGTATCAGATCTGTATTTTTCTTTTTTTTTCTTAACAGCTGTATTTTTCTAGTTCCACTGTTCATTTTCAGATTATTAAGTACTGCGAATGATTACTTGGTCCGCAAAATAAACTGGTCAAAGTATGATGACTGTTCGGTATATTCGAAAAATAAACCATGGAACCGTAGCGATCTTCACTGTTCAATTCGTTTCGCATGGCTGAATGGTATATGGCTACACCGTGTGTTATACCCACCTTCAACATTAATTCATTCATTTCACGGCTACAGTACGTTTATTTATGTCTTTTCCGGGATTCATCGACACTAGACTGAACCTCTGCAGTGTCTTGCCAATGGGCAATCATTCCCAGCAACTGCAGCAGGCTAGGTCAAGGTAATTTTCCGCTTTTCAAATCCAGCATGTTAAACACCGAGCCACACACGTAAGATATAAGTATACATCATTCAAATTGGAGTGGTAGAGATTTTATAGTTCATGTCAACATTGTCATGCTTAACAGAATAACGATTTACTGCAGAAATACTTATTTTTTTGTGGCGCAGTATAAGGCGACTGTCGGCTTTTGGTTTCATTCGGATCTGGGTGACTCTCTGGGCGATCTTCTTCTTACGATCGCTAGTCTGATTAAACCCCCGGCCCCCCTTTCACACGCTTGTGACTGATCAGGGGAGGTAACCTGTCCCAGTAAGCTATCTCTCGGCGAATTCGTTACTCTTCGGCTGCTAAGCGCGACTAACTGACCTTTTGCGGACATTGTAGATCCAAGATCAGGCTGCAAAGAACGTGCAGTCTGATCTTGGATCTACAATGACTGATACTGAGCTATTTTTCTATAAAAAAAAGTGTTAAATGGCACTAGTCGGGGTTTTCACTATCGGCTTGAAAGTATTATTCAATTAATTTATCAGGATAGGCCTAGGGGTTAAACAGTAGATTATTGAGGACGTTACAGGACGTGCAGTCTGATCTTGGATCTATAACGTCCACTGGTTAAACATGTATATTAGACAAAATCTGTCTGAGCTTCGGAATATTTTTATTTAAGCCGTCGAAAACGGTCCAGCTAATTGTTTAGCGTTCACAGACATAATTCGTGTGAGTGTTTTTTTTTAGCCTTTTCATCATACGACAACGTGTCAGCCTGATTCAAATTGAAAGCATTTGCAGACGACATATTAAAGTGACAATGGCTGCCAAAAGTAAACAATGCAGATTTTAAAATGCATTAAATTAAATCATATCATTTAAGTCTGGAAGTTATTGTGAAGATGGCAATCTGTTATATTGAACGGTCAGTCAAAGTGTTAGTCGCTGAGAAAGAGTTTTGAGTTCGTCTGCACTGAAAGCCTACAGTCGCAGATGATAAAATCAAATGAGGCATGCCCTTTGAAAAAGGGGGCTTTATGCATCTGCAAAAAGTATCGACCCAGGTCAGCTTGCGCAGTCCGCGCAGGCTGACCTGGGCCGAAACTTCTTGCTATTGGTCAATTTTCTGCGTGTCAAAGGACCACTGTACCTCAAGATTCAGTCGATTGCCAGACAAAATGGATTTTGTAGATCCATGATTAAGAAATGACTTGCTTGCTATAATGCATCATGGAGATGCATTAAGTCCCCTTTCGGCAGAGCATGGCTAAAATATGATGTACTTGGATGGATGGAATTTGTCTTTGACAGGGTAGGACACTGTTTTTTTTTTTCAGAGAGAGGACTGAGAAATCTTTTCCCCCCCCCCCCCCCCCCACAATGTTCATAAAAAAAACATCAACCTATAGGTCATTAAAAAAGGGTCTGTTTGTTTATAATCAGTTTAAGGGCCCAGTGGTGGCCAAAGGTAAATAACGCGGGTGTTTAAATGCATTAAATTTACATTATCTCATTTTAAAGTATGGAAGTTATTATAAGGATGACAATCTGTTATCATACAGTTGGTCAAAGTGCTAGCCGTCGGCAGAAAAATGAATTTTAAAACTATGTAAAAAATTACCAAGTCGCTCTGTATTTTGTATAATTATCTTTTACCTTGTTATAAGATTCACTTTTCTTCCAGCGACTTACACTTTGACCGACCGTAATATAATAAATTGTAATCTTAACAAAAATGTCCATACTTTTAATGGATACGATTTAATTCTAAATATATTTCAACACTTGCAAGCAGTTTTTTTTTAGCCGTTACTGGGCCTTTAAACTTGCCCCCAATTGACTCAGTCGTGACCCATTTTTATAATGCGAGTCAGGTGATTATAAATAGACTGGGGCCGTTATTTCCTTGTAGTGGGTACACAATGTTCCCCTTTTTGACCCGCGTTACACAACTCTTTAACTCTTTCACTACTGAATAAATAAATTGCATTTTATTCAAAGGCTACGAGTACAGTTTCCGTGCAAGATCAACAGAGAGTTCAGTCATAATCTAGAATAAAGCTGTGGACAGTGTAGATCAGAGATCAGACTACACGTTCTGTGCAGTCTGATCTTGATCTACACTGTCCACGAAAGTTTCTGGTGTGGTCAATGGTATGGAAAGAGTTAACAGACGACAGAATTTTAGACTGTTCCAAATTCAAATGACTTGCAGACGACAAAAGAAATTTTACTTTAAGTGATGGGTCTGGTCTCGTGGGTCTTAGACATGTTAAAAACACTGTGGTAATCGGTGAAACTGATTTTTGTTTGTTTTTATGGTGTTTAAATCGTTTTCACCAGTATTTCAGTTGTATTTCGGGGACCTATGAAGTCATACTTTCCTGTAAATTCTATTGCACATACTTTGCACAGTATTTTTCTCAAGCCACTGACTGCTTTTCTGTATAACTCATTGTGAAAATAGTGATCAGCGGTGAGATAGGAATGATTCCCTTCGCAATGACCATCATCAGTCCTCGGAAAGAAATTCGTCGAACTTGGGATTCGAATCGGTGACAACCCCTCCCGCACCCCACCTCCTAGTTCAAACCCAGCTAGTTACCGACTGCGTTAAGGGGCTTTGCTCAAATGGTTTTGAAATGTTTTCGTAAAGAACCCCCTCCCCTCCTCCCCCACTCCCCCAGAAGCACATGGTATGTTTAAAGATGCCCGTCTACAGCCGGTGAGCAAAAACGCTCTTAAATTTCAAACAATTTAGAATGGTACAGAAATCAGTCCTTTGTGTAAACATGGATAAATTACTAACATATATGGCGTACTTGAAAAAAAGAAACACAGAGATTTGTATTAGAAACCGAACAATGGTCAGAAGAAAACTGGCTGACGATCGGAGCTGTAAACAATGGCGGTGCGTCACGGAAATTTATCGTTGGTTTCTGCCTAGAGTCGGATACGGTGTAATCTGCAACAGAGAAGCCTCCATTTTCCTTCGTTTACCTCATTAGACACAGGGCGACGGTCAAATATAGTCACGTGACAGAATGCATGATCATCATACGAATCTACCCGAGTGTATAACGGACATATCGAAATCTTCGATTCAAAAACCGAAAACGACGAGTCTGTTTACATGGAAGGCCGCAACTCAGCGAAATGCATTTTCTATCGACCGTAATCTAAGCAACCTTGCAACCGTGAGGCGCAATATTTGGCATGAAGATATGAGAATGACTATAGTTTGATAAAATAAAGACAAAATGAGTTAAAACTGGCTGAAAATGGGTATCAGGGCATCTTTAAACTTGAAGTCATGTTACGTAAAAGAACGGCGAGTTGGGCACGTGTTACATACGTAAAGGAACGGAGAGTTAGGCACGTGTGTGTACAGCGTTCTCTTTTTTCACCTTTGATCGCCATAAAAAAAAAAAGTGCATACATGTACAATATTATCTGGGCATCCCGTTGTAATAATTATTTTGGCGGGCAAATCCGGCTGGTCTGGCAGGAAAGTGGATACCAATTTAGCAGGAACAGAAGATCTAAGATAAGACTGCACTTTTTTGTCGCCTGATCTTTATCCATCGCTCTTTGTTTCCGTGAGCGTTGTCAAGAGTTATATTTATCCATTTAGTGGCCCTTCATTGTTTTGTCTAACCGACCCTTGAGCTACGCATCTGAAAAAAGTATCGACCAAGGTCAGCCTGCACAGTCTGCGCAGTCTGACCTCGGTCGAAACTTTTTGATTATAGTAAATTTTCTGTTGGTCAAAGGAACAGTCTACCTCATGATTCAATCAGTTTTAAGACAAATTGCATTTTATGGATTCATATTGATAATTTTGTGACGACTTGCTAGGTACAATGCATCCACAGAGATGCATCAAAATTAATTCTCCTTTGCAAGAGCATCCATGGCTCATTGTTAGCGAGTGTTAGAAAAAGTCTTTCCTTTTACGTTAACCCCTAGACTGCTAAGCGCGACTCACTGACAGTGTAGATCAAGATCAGACTGCACAGAACGTGCAGTCTGATCTTTGATCTACACTGTCCGATAAGGACATATTGTCCCCCAAGAAATACCTTTAAAACAGCAAATTTTGGGTTTTTACTAACAGCTCAAAAATTTCATTGCACGTATTTATCAGGATAAGGGTCACTGTAATATTTAAGACCTGCAGTATTTCTACCCACTCACAGAAATAACTGAATAATTAAGCGAGACTTACCGTCGTAGATGGAAAGTTGAAGGTCGATTGCAATTTTATCAACTGCAAAATATTTAGAGGCTCTCGCTGAGAGATGTGCAGCTCAGTGTTAGACACGTGTGAAAGTTTGTTTTCTGATCAAAGGTCAACCTCGGTCATCTATATCAACTAACATGTGTACACGCGTGTTCACTGCATGCATAGTGAAAATGCCAACCAACATAAAAAAAAGGTATAATGCGAACGTGATAAATGGGATATTTGTCTACTAATACTGGCTCATTGACAACTAAAACAGGCCATAATTTGTGAGTATATTTCTCAGCAAAATTGACCTGTCACTAATTAAATTTCGTCAATATTCGGTGAATTTCGCAGGGACATACTCAAGCTTTCATCGCACAATAAAATATTCGGTTTTTACAAACAAGTGACCCCGCAAAATTCCCCGAGTATCAATTGACGAAAGTAAAAGATTGACAGGTCAATTTTGTTGAGTAATTCTAAAAGATTTTCAAAAGAAATAATAAAATAATAAACCAAGTCAGATTCGAACCTATGGCCCCAGAATCGAGAGTCAATTACCTTGCCAGAGTATTTAGTTATCGTTATTATTGAAAAGGCGCATTTTTTGTAAAATTATCATTTGAAAACTTCTACTAAGTAAGTTCGAGCCGACTACTAATGGGGGTCAAAAGGAATACTTATAAAGGACAGGTTGACTCTGTTGAGTAATAGTTGTTATCTTACATTGTGAGCAGTGTACCTGCTACCGTGGTCCAGTGGTCGGGTCGTACAACTGTCGATGAAGCGATTCAAGTTTGATTGACTGATCCATGTTGATGGTAAATTTATCACGTTCAGTTTATACATGTTAGAGTTGGAATGAGTTATCGTTTGCAGCATACCTATTTATATACACGTACTCTTTGGTGCTTATGAAACTGGCAGGTTCATGCTCAAGTGAGTTTCAGCACAATCTTTTCAATTGCATTCGTGCTTTTGCAAGCGCAACAGTGAGGAGGAAGACCTCCACTTGACAGGAAGAAGGATAGAGAATTTCGAAAAATCACAAAGTTACGTCGTGAAGTGTATTAAACCAAATCTGTATGGTTTTGAAATCTGATGGTGAGTTAATCATAAAGAAAGTTATTTCTAAGCAGTTGCTCACTTCTCATGGGAAGGCTTGCTGTTCGGGAAGGAACATTCGGAATTTCTATCGATGACTAAAGGTAAGTCCTATGTATTTTGTTTTTTATAATTATTTTGGCATCAAAGACGAAATATGGGGCTTTGGCGGACGGCGTAGAGCAAGATCAGACTGCACAGAATGCGCAGTCTGATCTTGCCTCTGTACCGTCCTTTTTGGTTAGTCAAGCCTTCATAATAAAATGTAACATTATGCTTTTGTCTAGGTCGTAAAGTGGATTTTTTCCTTCGATTAGACAACAAAGTCCAGTGTTTGTAAACACAACATTTATTTTGAGGTATTCTTCTTCTTGCTTTCTTTTCCTTTGTTCGAAGATGTTTTCACTCAACTAGATGGTACCAATCACTCTCCTCACGCACTTTTTCTCAACTTTTTATCATTCTTCATTATCACAACAAACATACAACTTGTACTGCCATTGCGTTGGTTATCTGTCCCGGGATATTTACTCAAATCATTGTTCTCCTGTTTTCACATCGGTTATTGTTTTTTTTATATGAAGTATGAATTCATATTCTTGCTTATGCCCATTTCCAAAGGATGGTGAAGATGCTTCAGGCGGTATCTTGTTTAGTAGGTCTGTGATTGTTATTGTCTGTTATTCATAAAGAATCTGGCACAAGTTGACATTCGTGGTAAACGTTTATAAATTCAAAGCGCTGAAAGCACTGCTGGGACGGAGTGCTTGTAATCCAACTCAAATTGAAATTCAACTTTTATTCCAAATAGTAAGCATGTAGTGCCGCTTTATATAACAGATTCGAACAGAGGCAAATGGACATTTGAGGAACATTTATTAGCCTTATTTGTGTATCAGAGAATTCATATATTGCATTTTAAATATTTTCCTGCCTGATTGCTTGTTTGCCTTTGCATTTCATAAAATCCTTAAAATATCTGAATAATCTGATATCTCAATCGGCATAAAGCCATTTTAGAACATACCAGCATATTCTTTAATTCCCAGAGTTTTTATATATTTATTTATTATTTTTTTTTTTTTCGAGAAGCCTTCACTTTCAGGGTGTTTGAAAGTCAGGGTTGTATGGTAAAGAGTTAAAGATATTGCGACCGACCTGCGTGTTGCTTTTCGTGTCTTTAATTCAGACTAAAAACAAGGTTGCATTTTGTGTATATTTTAGCATAGCACTCGCAGAAGGGCGTTGTCAGTGCATTTCCGTACTGTATAGTACCAAGCAAGTCATTACATGGACATGCAGAAAATTTACAAATAGCAAAAAGTTTCGACCCTGGTTAGCATGCGTGGACTGCGCAGGCTGACATTGGTTAATGCTTTGTGAAGGTGCATTTTCACAGAGCGTGGCTCACTTGTTTTCACTGATAAACAGAGCACACGTGAAAAGTGGCATTCGAACATTTGCGTAAAGTGTCGTCTCGGATCAGCCTGCGCAGTCCGCGCAGGCTAATCCGAAACGACACTTTCCGTTTTTATGTAATTTTCTGTTTTGCACAAGTCTACTGTAAGTAGTAATAAATAGAGAGAGCTGGGTTTTAACCACAAATTTGACCATCTACGAAAGAGCTAGTTTTTTAACCATATGTATGCTTTAATTAACATTTTAACCATGTGTATGATTAAAATATTATACCAACCATCTCCCTGCTTAAATCTAAAACTAGCCATCTCCCTGCTTAAATCTAAAACTAACCATCCCCCTGCTTAAATCTAAAACTGATCATCTCCCTGCTTAAATCTAAAACTAACCATAACCCTGCTTAAATCTAAAACTAACCATCTCCCTGCTTATTACTACATCCCAACGATTCATATTTTTAGCCCATATAGCTATATGAGCGAAATTCCCTATCTGTGATAAATATAACCCCAACCACGTCTATGGTTATGCTGCTAAACAACATCCTAGTTAACGCGTCACATATATTCACCTATATAGCTATATGAGCAAAATTACAACATTTTTTACTTCGTCATATGATATAAAATATAACTTTTATAAGTCTAACTCTACCAAAATAGATATATAAGCGTGTGTTACATCGCGGTTAATTGATCTTGAAATAAAGTTTATTATGTCACATTGCTTTACCTCCAACGCTCTCAGAAAAGCTGTACAGCTACAAATTACATCCGCCTTTTTAATAATAGAGTAATCAACCTGCTCCAATCCGTTTACCAGAACTTTTACCTCTTCTGGTTTGTTAGGGTTATTTTTAACAACCGTTAAACTTCCTCTTATAATTCTACCTGGTGCATTCATACAGTAACCCCCTAAAGCATGGGTGCGACCCGAATTACCATTACCGAATGAGAACTCATTATTACCATCTACAATCCCCCCTTGTTCTTCAGCCCACACGGTTATAATAGGTTTAGGGCCTATGAGAGAAGGAAGGGATACTTTTTTATCCACATAGGATTTTGTTGCTAAATCTCTCTCTTCTACCGGGGTTGCCGCGTTTTTACAGAAAAACCTTGAAGATCTATGTCAGCCACCACCGTGAAACTTCCATTTGGATTTTTTACGATAGCTCCACCGTTATCAACATAAGTTTTATTGGCAGCAGCATCACGGGATATAGGATTAGGTAATCCAGTAATCGGGTTATCATTCATATCTAATTTCCCAGCCATTGAAAAAGATCCATCTTGTTTTTTTGTTCAAGCTCTTTCACCCGCAGTAGCCACCTGAACGACGGTATCTACGTAAAACTTATTTACAGCTTGATCATTTTCTAAAGGACTTCCAACATTGTTAATCCTTCGTCCTCCCATAGAAAAGTCATCAACTGCCATATACCTACCAGCTCCATAAACGAAAGCTTTATTTGCGCTGTCTACATATCTTTTAGTTGCTGCATCTTGGGCATCTGCGGGATCCAAAAGATTAGTTAAACTATATCCTTTCATATCTGTATTTGCAATAGCGGAAAAGGTACCATCTCGATTCTCTACTATTGCTTTACCGCTTCTATCCACGTATTTTTTAGTAGCTGCTTCGTTTGGTTCTGTAGGCTCCTTAACATTTCTTATTTCATTGAAACCCATATTTAAATATCCATTAACATGATATCCTCCATTCTCTAGAAACAACCCAGAATTTTCATCAACGTAATGTTTTGTAGCAACATCTTGAGAATTTACCGGATTACTAACCCTCGTTAATGTATTACCAGCCATATTTATAGAACCAGTAACTACGTTTGTTCCATCTTTACGTAAAAAATTATTATTTATGTAAGCAAATGACACACCATCACCGCTTATTTTATCTTCTTTCATTCTTCCGAATTTATCGACCGGCATTTTTTATATTGCTAAAAAAGTTTATTTAAAACATTTTGAAACTTTTTACCCGAGCTTAACTCTTTTAGAATGTATAAACATAAATGCCCACAAAATACCTCCCCAGCTTGTTGTAATTGATCAGTATTGTACTTATTGGACTTTTTAGGTACTCTCGAATTTCATTAGGTGGCTGTATGCCATAACTGTCAAAATAAATTTTAGTATTACCGTTTTTATACCAAGCAACCCAATGCGTACCAGGTCCACCACTTTTATCAAAGTTTAATATACCACATTCTTTTTTATTTGGTTTTCTCGGTAATGTATCTAGTAAAAAGACTCCTCTAAAATAATGTCTCTCTAATCTTTTTGCAGCATCTTCTAACTCGAAATTATTTAATGGTTTATTTGGTAAAATTACGTTTTCAATCGAAATATTTAACATTTTTTATAGTTAAATATTTCTAATGTCTTTATTGTCAACCCATGAATTAAATTCATCGGGGTAACCTTTCCACTTTACAAGAGATTTATTTTTTCCTTATTTAATAACCTTTTGTATCCTATACAGCTCCTGAGTGGTTTTCTGTAGTTCGGGTTCATAAAAGGTACCTTGTATTTCTTCTCCATTAAGATCCTTAATTTTATATGTTACAGGTGATGTATGTTTTACTTCAGAAACTGTAAAAACCTCTTCCGTCCATCTTGTTGTATAACCTTTCTCAAAAGTCTTTTTCTTTTTAGTTATCCTTACTTTGTCTCCAATGGAAAACTTAGGCTTTATATCTTTTATTTCGAGATTATCGGGGTAAAGATTTCTCCAAACTGTGGTTTCATTTTCTTTTTTACTCGCATTTACTGGCGTCATCTTAATAGATGAATGCCTTGAGTTATTATATTCTTTAACGAGATCAGGTAACACATCAATGTAAATATTTGTAGAATGAGCAGAAAAATACTTCCACATTTTTTCTTTCATTGTTCTAATCCATCTCTCAACAACACTAGATTTTTCCTCATTTTCAGTAGAATACAATTCAACCAAGTCTTTTACATCTGTGTTATAAAACTCTTTACCCTTATCCACCCACATTTTTTCCGGTTTCCTCTCCTTAAAAATACTTTTTAATGCTATAGCAACAGATTTCCCCGTTTTATCTTTTAATTGGCACTAACCATCCGTATTTAGAAAAGATGTCAATGGCAGCGAGAAGGTATTTTACACCGTGATTAAACTTAGAAAATGCTTGCATGTCTACCAAATCCACAGCCCGTATCTTATCTATACCATTTACTATAACTCTCCTTTTCTTAAATTTTCTTCTTACAGGTTTATGTAATTCTTCCGCTAAATTTATCATGCTGGTATTTTTTTTTTAACTCCCATTCCAAATTTCATCTTCGTTCCAATGAGTTTACGTACCAACCCCTTTCCAGTTTTTCTCTAATAGTAGGATTGTAAATACCTTTTAACTCTGTTAACATATTCTTATCGCACACTGCGTTTCTTGTGGCAGTGTCATTATTCTGAAGATAACAAACATCATGATGATAAGCAGCTTTATCAACGCGGTTTATTGGTTTACTCCATTTCTTTGGTGTTAAATCTGGATTGAGTCTTTTCTTTAATTTAGTGCCAGGTCCCGTAAAATTGTGACCGGGGAGATGCATTTCAAAAGGTAAATTATTTATAGCTTTATTTAGCAATGATCCTCCCTTTGTCGTCTTAACAAACTGAGTTTTAGTTATTCCACAAATCATACATTTCCCACGTTTCATATTTCTTCCATTTTTAGCAACAGTATAGTTTATGTCACTTGTATCAGTAACTTTTTTACATTTAACACAATACATTTTTATATATAAAAATTAAAAGAAGTTATATAAAATGGATATTGTAAACTTATCATGGAATGAAGTAGTATTAAAGAGATTTAATCACTCTCTTTTACCAAAAAGTATCAGAGGTTTAATTATAGGTAAATCAGGATGTGGTAAAACTACTCTATTGCTAAACCTTTTACTTAGACCGGGATGGCTCGACTATAATGATTTAACTGTTTTTGGAAAAAGCCTTTTTCAACCAGAATACCGAATACTAAAAAAGGCTTTTGAAGAAAAACTACCAAAAGAATGTATTTTAAAGTTGTTTAACATGCGTGAAGAAATACAAGAATCAAATGTATCCCCTACTGCTTTAGTTGGGGAATGGGTTAAATCGTTTAAAAACATATCGGATATAAATTGTAACTTTTTTGAAAATGCGAGTGATGTACCTGATCCAAGAGAGTTAAACTCAGAAAATAAAAATTTAATGATTTTTGATGATTTACTTTTAGGAAAACAGAATAAATGTGAGTGTTACTACATTCGGGGAAGGCATAGTAACGTAGATTGTTTTTACCTCTCACAGAATTATTTTAGACTACCAAGGCAAACTATTAGAGAAAACGCTAATTTTATTTGTCTTTTCCGACAAGACCTAAAAAACGTTAACCATATTTATAGTGATCATGTAGGTGATGATATGCCAAAGGATGAACTTAGGGAATTTTGTAAAAAGGCATGGGAAAGACCGCACGGCTTTGCTATTACCGATTTAACCAGTAAAAAAAATAATGGGAAGTATAGGAACGGTTTTGACAACTTTTACATACCTAAGACAGTATAAATAAAAAAAAATATTAATTATAAAAAATGGCTCTTTATGAAATATTTCAAAAACAAAACTATGAATGTAGTTGATTATATATTAAATACATATAAAATAGAAAACCCGAGTGGTTCTATAGATACTTATGAATTTGTATGTGTTTTCAGTGCGTTAGGGCGTTTCAGAGAAGAAGTATTAGATTTAATCTATAAGATTGGATTTGCTGAGAATGATGATGTTGAGGATGAGTATATTAAAAAATTAAACCTAGTGTTTGGAAAGATAGCAGCGATTTCTGCAAAAACAGAAAAAGACAGAAAGATTTATCTTTTTGTTAGAAGAAAGTATTCTTACTTTTTTATAAATATTTTTCCTAGAATATAATATTTACACAGATAAATATTATATTTCATACTTTAAAAATGGAAGAACTTTTAGAACAAATTGTAAAAAATACAGAACACAAAACATCACTTCAAATTATAGTAAGCGACAACAAAACACGTTTTAGAACAAGGTTTAACCCCCCTATTCAGCTGGAAAAGGATAAAAAATATGAAATAGCTTTAGTAAACCTTGAAACTTACTACTCTTTTCCAAACATTGATACAACAAACAACATATTCGTTAATTCTCCAGACAATGGTACCACATGGATTAAAATTAAAATACCTGAAGGAAGTTATGACCTTGTTGACATTAATGATACCATTCACCAGAAAATGAGAAAAAAAGGCCATTATGATGAAGTTAATGATGGTTATTATATTAACATTTCTGCAAACACCAATACCTTAAAGTCTGTTCTTACTCTAGAAGATGGTTATCAAGTGGATTTTAATCAACCTAACTCTATTGCTAAAATATTTGGATTTACTCACGCTAAATATACACAAGGATTTTATGAGTCGGAGAATGTAGTTAACATTCTTAGTATAAATAGTTTGCTTGTTAACATAGATATTTTTTCTGGAAGTTATGTTAATGGTTCAACAAAAAATACGATTTACTCTTTTTTCCCAGATGTTGCACCTGGATATAAGATAATTGAGTCACCACTTAATTTAGTATACTTACCATTAACATTACATGAAATACATAGTCTAGAGGTAAGTATTACAGATCAAGATGGCAATTTACTAAATCTTAGAGGTGAAAATTTAACAATTAGATTCCATATTAGAGAAGCGAGATAAAATAAAAAAAGAATTATATATAAAAATGAAAAGTTACACTACTGTTAAAGTAAATATATCTGAAGAACAAAAGGAAAAGCTTCAACATGCTCTTAAAGCTAGTTGCCCGGTAAGTATACGTTTAGGTCATGAAGATTTAAAAGGTAATGATGTTTTAGCAATTACCAATTCACAAGCAAAGAAAATAGCTAAAGCCTATGAGGAGGGTAAGGGTATAACTATTAAAATGTATGTGAAACAACTTAAACATAATATGAAAATAGAGGGAGGTTTTCTGGGAATGTTGGCCGGGTTAGCTGCTAGAGCTTTACCAATGATTGCAAAAACCGTTTTACCTGCGTTAGGTATTGGTGCTCTCTCTGGATTAGCTCAAACGGGGGTACAAAAAGCAATGGGGTCGGGTCTTTATCTTAAAAAAGGGGGTTGTGTTTGTCAAGTTGAAACTGATGGATGTGGATTATACTTAAAGCCATACAAAGGTAAAGGTTTAGGGTCTGTTGGTGATGGTTTGTATTTAAAGCAAGGAGGGAAAATTTATGACGGAAAAGGGCTTTTGCTTGGGCCTAATAGTCCATTTGCTAATATCCCTATTCTAGGAGCTATCTTATAAAAAAATATTAATTTAAAAAAATAATACATATTTAAAAAATGATACGTATAAATAGTTGTGGTTTTAAATTTGATAAAGATATAAAAGGAGTAATGTGGTTTCCTTTACAAAATTTGGATTATCCACCTAAAAATATAGCAGAAAATACATAGGAAGTATATTCACAAAGTGAAATAATACTACAACCTGGAGAAAGAGTAAAATTGCAACTTGGGTTTGGATATATTGCATATAATAACCCTGAAAAAATTGCAATTGTACTTAAAGATAATTTATCCTTAAAAGGTATAATACACATAGAAGGCACAAGATCAGTTACAAGAGATGATATATTTACATTTATAAAAAATACTTCTCTTAAAAAGATTACTATCGCAAAAAATGAACCTTTATTTTTAGTTTCTTATAATAATTTTAGAAGTCATGGTTAAGTTATATTGTAATTTTATAAATAATAATAATATTTAAATATTATTTGTAACAAGTAAAAATAAAAAATGGATATACACAAATTTGGTATAAAACCTAATACTGCTAATCAACATAAAACTATATTTTGGAAACCTAACTTACACGTTGATTATCCTCCCATCAAGCAAGATCCTTTAAAATGGATAATTTATGCCCAAGATGACATTAAGATTCCTTCAAAAGATGGAAAAATAGTATCGTTAGGATTTGGTTATATAGCTACACAGGGAGTTATATTGGTATCTGTTAGTAATAAATGGAAAGATAGTTTAACCATTTTAAACGGGACACATCTTGATGAGACTAATGATATCTTAGTCTACATTTATAATTTCTCACAAAAACCAATTAAAATACCTGAGGGTGAGTTATTTTGTTATCTAAAATACTTACAATCCTGAGATAAAAAATTATAATTTTAATAAAAAAATGGAAGATATCAATCAAAGACATCCAAATAAAGTCTATCCTTCGTTACCTAAAGAAAGTAATACACCTTCAGCCCCGTCTATTGAAATGGTGTCACTAGATGATAAAGGACATTCCTACCGTTTACTAAAGATATCCGAAGTACAGAAGTTTCTTGAGAACGAAATTCAAAAAAGACAAGCCTTAGCTAAGAAATATTTTAGAGCTGCAAGAGTTGTTGATAATATTGATACAGCATTAATTGGGTTAACAATGGCTTCTTGTGTCGGAGGAGCCATATTATTGGGTACAGTTGCAGCGGTACCAATAGCATTAGGTTTAGAAATTACAAGTGCAGCAACCGGATTACTCTCAATGGTAGGTAAGTATGTAGTAAGGAATTCAAAAACAAAAGGAGAAAAACATCAAAAGATTCGGATGATAGCTAATGCTAAGCTTGATACAATTGCTTCACATATATCTAAAGCTTTAGTTGACGATCATATATCAGATGAAGAGTTTAAACTTATCATGGAAGAACAAGAGAAGTATAAGAAAATGAAGGATGAAATAAGAACAAAAACTAAGAAAAAGATATTTGCTGAAAATGAAGAAAGTTTAATTGAGAGAGGGAGGCGTGAGCAAAGGGAGGACTTTCGGAGGTTCGTTGAAAAACATAATGGTAGGGCGCTTTAATATTAAAAGACCAAAAATAAAGTTTTCATGCAGCTTTAGTTATGAAACGTGATAAAAATTATGTTAAGAATTATGTTAAAAACTATGTTAAAACTAGGATAAAAAATTATTTTAGTAATTAAAAAATGTCTTTTTTAAAAATCACTGATCCAGCAAAAAGGGATTTAATTGTAAAAGAGTATCTTGAAACAAAAAAGAATATTAGGGATAATCTACTAGCAGAGAGAACAGGTGAACAGCAACTTCAAACCGATCTTTCAAAGTTTTTTAAACCTATTACGGAAACACAAAAAGCTACAACAAAGGAGATTACAGAAGCACAAAAAGCTACAGCAAAAGAGATTACAGAAGGACTTAAGCCTATTAAAGAAGGTGCAGAAAACTTACCACAAGCTATTACGTTTCCAGACTCATCTATAAAGACTATTAAAGAATCATTAGAAAAATATGGAATAGATCTCGGAGAAATAGCAGAGGATTATTTAAAGGGGGTTGACAATTCGAATATATCAGATGCAACATTTGGAATAAGGCATAATAAAAGTAGTGGTAAATTTTATATTGGCAGCAAAATGGTAATGTTTGATAAAAATGATATTATAATTGGTACAGATGGATATACAGGAACGCCTGGTTTATGGGAGTTAGTCGTAAGCAAGTACCCAGATGAGAGTATTGTTTCTAAAGATGATAAAGATAATTACGCAAAGATGATGATAAAAACAAATGCTCTTCACAGAAATAACGATCCGAATAATCCACGTCCTAAATCTTCTGGAAGCTCAAAATGGAACACTTTACTTAGTAATATTTGGGAAAAAGAAGATATTATGAAGGAAAGGGTATCGTTGTTATCCCATGTGACCCTAACGCATTAATAGAAAGACTCGATCTGTTATTGGCAAGTAAAGAAGCAGGTAACACAGGTGTAAGAAATGAGTTAGTGAGTATTTGTGATGAATTAAAAAGACAAGGTGTTTTAAATTCAAACGCTTATAAAAATTTAATGTCTATAGTATAAAAAATGATTGTCAGTAAGAAATACGGATTTAAAAGAAGGTATTCATATGGTGGTACTGGAATCTTTGACAGCATTGCTAACTTTTTAGCGAGGCTTTTTACAAGTAGCGCAGGTAAACAAATAGCATCTTCTGCCCTTGATGTGGGAAAGAGTGTAGCTAAGGAAGGAGCGAAGAAAGCTTTAGAGGTTGGAAAGAGTGCAGCTGTAGAAGCAGGAAAGAAATTAGTTACAAAAGCTTTAACACCAAAACCAAAGAAAATTTTACAAAAATATAATGCAACACCGAAAGCCATTGATACCCCTAAAACACAAAATATTAATACATTAATAGATGGAAGTGCCATAGCTATTCAAGACTTAGTTAAAAAATTAAACAGTGGAGCAGGCATTAAGGTAGTATGAAGAAAAAAATAAAAATAAGTTAAGAAAATTATATTTATTATATAAAAAAGGAGAATGTCAAACTTAATATTTGATCGAGAATATTATTCAAAATACAGAATTAGTACTATTCATATACAAAATGCATATTTAAACCTAAAAGATTGCGAGATTCTTGAAATTAATAACACAGATTATAAACATCAAAAAGCTGTTATAAAGTTGCCTCCTAGTAAAGTAAACTTAATGAAAGAGATTGAGGAAAAAGTAAATAAGCATTTAGAAGAGTACAATATAACCCCTGTAACACTTGTGTACGGAAATAGAATTTACCCTAAAAAGAAAACATTTACCTCAGAAAATAAACTAAATAAAATTAAACTTAAAGGTGTGTTTGTTAATAGTGAAGATAAAGCTTTTCCCCAGCTTTGGTTAGAGTTTTAAGTAAAAGTGATACAATTATAATTTTTATTTAAAATTATAATTGTAATAATAAAAAAATGAATATTTCAGAATCTGTCAATTCAATTTTAAAAGTTACCGGACCAACTCCAAAATTTGTTGGTATTGATGAGTATGAACACCATGAGTATGAACCGATCACTGGCCCAAATCTCAACAACTCAGGAGGAGATATTAGGATTAGTATTGAAACCCAAGATATTTTTACTCATCCTAGTGATAGTTATTTACTTATAGAAGGTCGTTTAACAAAAGCTGATGGTACAGATTACGCAGCTGCTGACAACATTTCTCTAACAAACAATGCTATGATGCATCTGTTTAAAAATATTAGGTATCAACTTTCTGGTATGGATATTGAATCTTTAACACATCCTGGCCAGGCTACTACAATGCTTGGGTTATTAAAATATCCGGATGATTTTTCTAAATCACAAGGGTTAAATCAATGTTGGTATAAGGATACTGGAACTACTGCCGATCCTGGTGAAAACGTAGGTTGGAATGCAAGAAAATTATACATCGTTAATAATCCAGATCCAACAGGTACCTTCAGCTTTAGAGTTCCATTAAAGCATATATTCGGTTTTTGTGAAGATTATGATAAGATATTATATGGAATGAAACAAACTCTCACCTTAACAAGAAATGGTAATGCAAATGCGATTTTTAGAGCTGGTGGCTATGCTGGTAAAATTACACTAGATAAAATATCTTGGTTTATGCCTCACGTGATACCTGCGGATAATGAGAAGATGGCACTTTATAAAATTATCGAGAAAAAAGAAAAATTACCGGTTGGATATAGAATGAGGCAGTGTGATTCAATTGAGGTCCCTCAGGCATCAACATTTACTTGGAGACTTACAGTTAAATCATCTCCTGAGGTGCCGCGTTTTATCATTGTAGGATTTCAGACTGATAAAATTGGTAATCAAGAGCAAAATCCTGCAATATTCGACAATGTAGACGTTAAAAATATTTATGTTATGTTAAATACTACCCGATACCCTGCGGTTGACTACAATCTTTCATTCAATGCGCACCAATTTAGTAGAGTGTATGGTGATGCTGCATTATTCAGATCTAAGTTTTATAATATGGATGAATTAACATCGAACCCTAACATTATCCCTCAGATTATAAAACTCTATATCCTTTGTTTGTGTTTGACGTTTCCAAACAAAGCGAGAAATTAAAATATTCTGCTACTGATATCCAAATTAAGGCAAATTTCGGCGCAAATGTACCCGCAAACACTGAGGCATATGCTGTTATTATTTGTGATAAGTTTATTAACTTTCAGTCTGATGGAAATAAAATGTTTGTAGTGTATTAAGATATTTTTTTTATATATAAAAATGATAAAGATTATAGATTTAAAAAAAATTCTTAAAGAAAATAATATAAATTTCTGCTCATACTGGGATAAAAAACGCTTAGTTGAGTTGGTGAAAAAACATGGATTGTTACCGGAGGTGTCTCCTAAGTTGCCTCACAAAGAAATAAGCGAGGATCCAAAGTTTGAAAGATTAAAAACTATTATGCATAATCCTAAGAAAGTCACTTTAGAGGATGTTGAAACTGGGAAATAATAATATTGCCATCAATTTACAAGGCGGTTAAATTTATAGATCGTTGTCCTCAAACAGTTGCAAAATGGGACGGAAGAGTTTGGAATAATAAATATAAGATTAACATTCAATAATTTTATTATGTCACTCCATAATAAAATTATTTTTGACATTTAGTTAAGATTTTTTTTTTATATATATAAAAATGGAAAATTATATATACCGTACAAGATTTAAAAATTTTAGCCAAGTCAAGAGGACTCCGAGGATACTCAAGACTTAGAAGAGCTGAATTAATTGGGCGTCTAAGTAATCCTACTCCTCATAGTCCTGCTGATCAATTCAGGAGGTTCACAGTAAAAGACTTAAAACAAGAATCTAAAAATCGAGGAATTAGAGGATACTCAAGACTTAGAAGAGCTCAATTAATTGACTGCTTACTTAATCGGGGAGCGCCATTATTAGATTATGATATTAGTAATTTTGGAGCCCCTGTATTAAAACCAACACCTTACACACCAACACCTACACCTTATACACCACCCTCGGTACCAACTCCACCTAAAGCCGCAGCTGAGGAGTTGATGAACTATTTAGATAGTATTGGAGAAATTCCAAAAAAAAATATATATCACCTAGTTTAGAAGCTTTAAAAGAAAAAATAGATAAGTTATATAAGGATAAAGATAAAATAGAGATTAAAGAAGGGCCATCAGCATTTAAAGGTTTTACCAAACAATATCTTATAAAAGGTAAAGGAGCTTTTACACCTGATGATTTCCTTGATTTAGCGAAAGATAAAGTAACCAATGTTATGAGAAATAATCGCCGAACAAAAGTTAAACTTATTATGAGATGTATGATGAAACACTCTATTGAAAATCGTTTAAAAGAGATGAATTTTGATTCTGGTTTTCCATTTGTTAATTTAGATGGGGATGATGTGGATGAATTATATGAAGAAATGGGGGAACAGATATTAATTAATATAGCAAATGAGGAAATGAAACAAGATTATTATAAAGTTCTTTACATAATTGATTTAAGATCACACACAGTATCATATAACCCAATAAAAGGAAATTCTTGGTTCCCAACTCCTCCTAAGATAGCAAATATAAAAAGTGTTATTAATCCAATAAATAAGAATGATGATATGTGTTTTGCTTATTGTATTCTTATAGCTTTGAACCAAACAGATAATAACCCTGAAAAAATTGATAGACTAAGACCATTATTAAACACTATAAATATGGAATGGATTAATTACCCTGTTTCCCTTCAAGATAGAATTAAATTCGAAACCCTAAACCCATCTATATCCGTATCAATTTTTGGGTATAATTATTTCACTGGTGTTTATCCACTTAGTCTAAGTAAAGGAGTTTATAAAAGAGAACATCATATTAATCTTTTACTTCTTGAGAAGGATGGTAAAAAACATTGTTGTTTAATTAAAAATATGAGTAGATTGTTATCTAAACAGATATCTGATCATAATGGTAAAACTTATATTTGTGAAAGATGTTTAAATCGTTTTCGAAAAGATGAAACTTTAAATAAACATTTAGAGTATTGTGGTGAAAAAGATGCTTGTAGAATAGACTTACCTGAAAAGGGTACCAAGATATCTTTTCAGACTTTTAATAAACAACAAAGACACCCTTTTACAATTTATGCGGATATGGAGGCTACATTAGAAAAGAAAAACGAAAATAAAGGCAATGGGACAAAATTTATTAATGAGCATAATGTTTCAGGATATTGTTTCTATGTTAAATCACATTATGAAAATGTTTACCCTTCTAAGATCTTTCAATATTCTGGCGAAAATGCATCTAAAAAATTCGTAGAGGATTTAGAAAATGTTATAAAAGAAATAGATAGGATACCAACGAGGGAAATAATTTATAGAGTTGCGGATAAAAGAGAGTTTGATAAAGCAGAAAACTGCTGGATATGTGGGGAGTCATTTTCAAAATGTAAAGACATGAAAAAAGTAAGAGACCATTGCCATTATACTGGAAAGTTTAGGGGAGCTGCGCACAGTGTGTGTAATTTAAAATGTAGAAGACCTACTTTTGCACCCATATTCTTTCATAATTATAGTAAGTATGATGCTCATCTATTTATAAAAGACTTAATGAGTACACCTGGTGAGACGAGTTGTATAGCAACAAACAAGGAAACATATATAAGCGTGTCTAAAAATGTGCCAATAGAATACACTGTTAAAGGGATGAAGAAAATTAAAACGCATGAGATTAGATTCCTTGATAGTTTAAAATTTCTAGGTAAAAGTTTAGATGAATTAGCTAGCACTCTAGCTAAGGAGGACAAGACTAATCTTATGAAATATTTTGAGGGGGAAAAACTTGAATTGGTTTCTCAAAAGGGTATATTCCCATATGAAGGGTTTGATAACCTTAGTAAATTAGAGGAAACAAAGTTACCCAAACAAAGAGAATTTTACTCAAAGCTTAAATGTAGTGGAATTGGGGAGGAGGATTATCAACATGCATTAAATGTATGGAATACCTTCGAGATGATAACTTTTAAAGATTATCATGACTTATATAATGAGACTGATGTTTTACTGTTGGCGGATGTCTTCGAAAATTTTAGGAATGTTTGCTTTAATAATTATGGATTAGACCCATCATGGTTTTATACAGCGCCGGGATTAGCTTGGGAGGCAATGTTAAAAACTACTAAGGTAGAATTAGAATTATTATCAGACCCTGATATGATTTTATTTATTGAAAACGGAATAAGAGGAGGTATCTCAACTATTTTTAAACGATTTGCAAAAGCAAATAATTCATATATGGGTAAAAAATATAACCCAAATGAACCACCTAAATTTATTACTTATTTAGATGCGAATAATCTCTATGGTTGGGCAATGTGTCAAAAACTTCCCATTGGAAATTTTAAATGGATAGATGAAAATAATTTACAAAATTGGCAAAGTTGCCCTTGTATATTAGATGTTGATTTAGAATATCCTAAAGAATTACATGATTTACATAATGATTTTCCATTAGCTCCCGAAAGATTAAAGACCGGTAAAGTTGAAAAACTTATACCTAATTTAGATAATAAAAATAAATATATATTACACCATGAAAATTTAAAGTTATATTTAAGTTTAGGTCTAAAGCTTAAAAAGATTCATAGAGGGTTAACTTTTGATGAGAGTGAATGGTTAAAACCTTATATCGATAAAAATACTACACTAAGAGCAAAAGCTAAAACCGCATTTGAAAAGGATTTCTTTAAACTTATGAATAATTCTGTATTTGGTAAGACTATGGAAAATATTAGGAATAGAGTAGATATAAGATTAGTTAGTACCAAGGAAAAAGCTGAAAAATTAACCGCTAAACCCAACTATTACAATATAACTACCCTTGATGAAAATTTATGTATAATTCAAATGAAAAAACCACGTTTATATTTTAATAAGCCTATTTATGTAGGGATGTGTATTTTAGATTTAAGTAAGACATTGATGTATAACTTTCATTATAATTATATTAAAGATAAATACGGTGAAAAAGTTAAACTTCTTTTTACTGATACAGATAGCTTAATGTATGAATTAGAAACAGAAGATTTTTATAAGGATATTAGTGGTGATGTTAAAGATTGGTTTGATACAACTGATTACCCACCTGATCACCCTTCAGGTATTCCCACTGGATTAAATAAGAAAGTTGTGGGTATGTTTAAAGATGAGACAAGTGGTAAGATTATTGGGGAGTTTGTAGGCCTCAGGTCTAAGCTATACTCTTATAAAATGTGTGATGATGAGGAGGAAAGTAAAAAATGTAAGGGAATTAAAAGGCATGTAGTAAAAGCATTTATTAAACATGATCATTATAAAAAGTGTTTGTTTGAAAATAAAACACAATTAAGGAGAAGGGTAGTTATTAGGAGCCATAATCATGAGTTGTATACTGAAGAGGTAAATAAAATCGCATTAAGTAGTAACGACGATAAACGCTATATCCTTGGGAACAATATCGATACATTAGCTTGGGGGCACACTAAGATAAAGACGCAGATCTAAGAAAATTTACGACGTATAGGGCAGAATATATATAATATGACGAAGTAAATAATGTTGTAATTTTGCTCATATAGCTATATAGGTGAAAATATGTGACGTGTTAACTAGGATGTTGTTTAGCAGCATAACCATAGACGTGGTTGAGGTTAGATTTATCACAGATAGGGAATTTCGCTCATATAGCTATATGGGCTAAAAATACAAATCGTTGGGATGTAGTAATAAGCAGGGATATGGTTAGTTTTAGATTTAAGCAGGGTTATGGTTAGTTTTAGATTTAAGCAGGGGGATGGTTAGTTTTAGATTTAAGCAGGGAGATGGCTAGTTTTAGATTTAAGCAGGGAGATGGTTGGTATAATATTTTAATCATACACATGGTTAAAATGTTAATTAAAGCATACATATGGTTAAAAAACTAGCTCTTTCGTAGATGGTCAAATTTGTGGTTAAAACCCAGCTCTCTCTATTTATTACTACTACTGTAGCACAAAATCCAATGTACTCGTAAAGTGTCGTCTCGGATTAGCCTGCGCAGTTCGCGCAGGCTAATCCGAGACGACACTTTACGCATATGTCCGAATGCCCCTTTTCGCGTGTTGCAAGCCATATATGAGAAGTTTTTTTTTTCTGTGTCTTACTTAGATAACTTATAGTGAAGATGGAAAGCATATCAGAAGAGATACGACGATGGTTCAAGATTTTCAAACTGACGTTTGTACAGTTACCTATAATGGCTGCCATGGTGATCATAGGGAAGTACATTTATCCACCAACAGCTAATGGACTGACAGCTGTCGTAGAAGGTGCAATGGCAATAACTCATTACTCAAAGAAGGATTATATTGGGTCAGTTCTGACTTTTCAGTTTGTCAAAACAATGTATCTATCGGCTTTGGCTGAAATTAACATGAAAGCCAAAAGAGGGCAAAAAGCTCCTAATGTAACTGTGGTATCACCCGATGGTAAAACCTACAAGAAGATACTAGATCTTCAACAAAAAGACCGACCTTTAATTCTGAACTTTGGTAGCTGTACCTGACCCCCGTTTGTTGCTAAACTCTCCAGCTTTAACCAAGTTGTTGACGAGTTTAGTGACGTAGCTGACTTTGTTACTATCTATATTGAAGAGGCCCATGCCACCGACGGTTGGACTTTCATTGGTAACGATTATAAAATCAGAAATCACCAGAATCTCGAAGAAAGACTCGATGCCGCTGCTATGCTCCTTGACCTGGAGCCACACACCCCTGTCTGGGTGGACATGATGACAGATGCATGCAACCGGGCTTACGGTGCCACACCCGAGCGTTTAGTTGTTATTCAAAATGGTATCGTTGTTTATGAAGGCAAAAAGGGGCCAATGGATTACGACCCGGAAGACGTCAGAGCTATCTTGAAGGAGCAGTTTAGGTCATAATTTCTTTTACCTTTTTCCAAACCTTTCGAAGATGCTAACTTCTTCGATGATTCTTATGGATCAATTGAAATATTTTTTGTGGTTTTATTGTATTTCAGTTACCAATATTCAATGAAGGCAGTATATGTAGGTGCAAATGTGAATCTTCTTACCCTTTACCTGGTAAATAAGTTAAATGAGACTTTCAGGCTGAAAGTAAATAACCCAAATTTGGCTATTGCAAAGGTTAACTTTTTTTATGGAAAATGTGTCCTTTTCGGAAAGTGTAGATCCAAGATCAGACTGCACATTCTGTGCAGTCTGATCTTTATCTACACTGTCCGCAAAAGGTCAGTAAGTCGCGCTTAGCAGCTGAAGGATTGAATTTATTTTGACACTAATGAAACATGTGCCTTTTTGAATTTTTTCATTGATATTCAGTCATATTCTCGTTGGTTTTTACTTTGAACTTTTTTACTCTCGACTTGAGATAAATGATCTGTGAAATCGGGGTTTAAAGCATCTGCAAAAAATATCGAATTTGTAAGGACAAATTGCCCTACATATGCAAGAATATTGTTTATGTTAAACCTTTAAGCAGTAGATTCATTTGCATCACAATAACATCTATAAATGAGCCGTGCTCTGGCAAAAAGGCTTCTTATGCATCTCCTTGATGCATTATACAAAGCAAGTCATCATACTAATATGAATCCGTTAAATTCATTTTGTCTAGCCACCGACTGAATCATGAGGTAGACTGCTCTTTTGACACGCAGAAAATTGCAAGATCAGCCTGAGGGGTCCGCGCAGGGTCTGGGTCGATAATTTTGTTCTGATGCTTTAAATCCCCATTTCACAGAGCAGGCTCAAATAGTGCTGTATTTGATAGTCGACAATGCTATAGTTGTCCATAGGGTTATCGCTGATCGTAACTGAATGCACGAGATAACTTGGCCGTTGTAAAAATTTGATACTCATAAACATATCTTTCATATTGTATATATTTTCTTTTTATTTCGATAGAGAATAATACGTGTTTTTAACCATTTCCAAAATGACAATTTTTAGAATCTTCCAATTTGAAAGCATATACAGCTTTGGTAGAAAACAAAAGAGGAACGGAACTTGTTTCTCTCTATGATGTTTTCAAAAGTATTTAAAGCGTTCTTATTTTTTTTCTTCGTAGAGCAATTGAAGACGGAAACATTTCATAAATGGTTGAAAATACAGAAACACCATTTTCTAGTTCCATTGTTCATTTCTACATTATTACTGCGAATGATTACTTGGTCCGCAAAATAAACTGGTTCAGGTAGGATGGTTGTTCAGTATATTTGAAAATAAACCATGGAACTACCACGGTCTTAAATGTTTAGTTTGTATAAATGAATAGTGATTAACGCAACTTTCAACAAAATTTCAGCTATATCATGTGATAGTTAATACACCCGTGTTTCCTCCGAGTTTGCCCAGTTCTAGAATGGCGTCTTTATTGCCGTGTTCAAGGACACATCTTGGTCCTGCCTAACTTGTTTGTCTGAATATAATTTTGTCGGCTTTTAATACTATTTGAGTCACACTGTGGCACAAGGAAACAAAATGCATTTCCGTAATACAATGTACCAAGCAAAACAACACATAATCATGGATCCATAAAAATCCACTTTTTCTAACAACCGACTGAATCATAAGATAGGCTGGTCCTTTGACATGCTTAAAATCGACCAACAAGCAAAAAGTTTCCATCCGGCTAGGATAGGTGCGCTGGCCACCGCGATAAAACTAAAAAAAAAAAATGGCGTTGAACACATACAATCATCCATACAATCAACTTCCAATTGAGGTCAGCGGTGAAGGCTTAGCGATAGATCGGTTATCTCCCCTGATAATGCAAAAAGTTTATAGATCTGTATGTACAATGGACCTGTTAGCTTACGTTCGTTTGGATGTATTGGCGTCAAACGCCGTTTTATCAGCTTGGGTCTCATATCACGGAGGTCAGAGCACCTATGCATGTGTTTCCTGGCTTTCTCACACTTGTACTGACACAACTTTCTTTCCTAGTCACTGACTACTTTTCTCACATATATCAGAGGTGAGAGGCAAAAAATCGCCAGAAAGAAAGTTTGTTTCACCTGGGTATCAAACTCGCAACCACCATGTCACGAGTCAGGTATGCTTACCACTGAGCTACCCGGCCAGGCGGTTGGCTTAGCGATTTACCAGGATATAGACGTCCCAGATTATTACCTTAATGTTTGAACTTCGGTTATCTCTTACCTCTCCAGACTAACCCTTTACCAAACGACAAAAATTTTAGGCTCGTCCAAATTGAAGAGGATTTACAGACGAGCTCAAAACATGAAGTTTGTCTATCACAGAGTAGAAAACATAGTGGGAACAGGGGAAATTCCTGGTTACCAGCATTTTCTTCTTTTCCTACAAAATTTTCAAAAGCCTTTTTTCTCATGGTCATTAAAAGTCCTGTTAGAGGTTGTTTGGTAAAGGATTAACTCTTTACCGCACAATCCAGAGTTTTAACAACCTCGAGGAAATGACCTTTTGAAAACATTACGGGAGAAGGAGAAAAATGCTGGTAGCCAGCACTTTTTGCCTTTTCCCACAATATTTTCTACCGTGACCGAAAAATACAAAATTAAATCATTTTAACCATATTTGAATTGTCGTCTGTAAGAGCTTTGAATTTAGCCAAGTCTGCCTTTTTGTCGTGTGGGTAAAGCGTTAAATTTCTCTGCAAACATCGACACGAAATAGTTTGGAATGTATATTGAAAGTTGTTGAAGACTTTAAAGTGTTTGTGTGGTTTGGTAGAGGAAGGCTAGCTTGTGGAGGGAAAACAATGTTTTGTCGATGAAAAGAGGTAAAACTTAACTTTGTTAGTCATGTCTAAATCATTTAATAACATTTGGCCTAGCCCCGGTGGCGCAGTCCGTTATGTACAGGACTTGAAGACAGAAAGTCGCTGGTACGAATGCAAAGCTCGGCCAAATTCTTTTCGAGGTTTGATGATAGTCATTGTCAATCAGAAGTTGTGGTACTTTCAAGTTTAGACAGTTCCTTAAAATTAGGCTAAGAATGGTTTTAAGAATGGTTGGTGAATACGGCCCAGCAAAACCTATTTGCTTCCGTAAATGTCTATTCTAAAGCAAGATGCCTGCCCGTGTAGCCCAACGATCAGCGTATCCGTTTCGTGACCTTGTGGTTCGATATCCGGTTGCGGCAAACTTCGATTTTTCGCCTCTCACCTCTGTTGCATGTGAGAAAAGTAGTCAGTGACTTGGAAAGAAAGTTGCTTAAGTACTGGTGTAATATAGCCAGGAAACACAAACGTACTATAGGTGCACTGGCCGCCGTGATATGAACTAAACTGTTAAAACTGTGTTTAACTCCTATACAAACAAATCTGAAGTAAGACAGCAATAACTAGGGGCTGTCTTTAGTATATACGTTTACCTTCATTAATACAGAGAATATTTAGAGATGATTTTTTCTCTCTCTTTCTAAGATAAACTTTTTAACTAGATCTATTAGGCTGCTATGTGTGACTTACTGAGCTTTTGCGGACAGTGTAGATCAAGATCAGACTGCACAGAACATGCTTTCTGATCTTTGATCTACACTGTCCGAGAGAGAGTTATTATCCTGTCACCTTCTACAATTTCGACCCGATAACAGGGTGCTGTATATTTTTTTTTGATATCCGTCAGTTGGTCACGTGACCGCTAAGTGCGCACCTGCTAACTGGGACTATTTTCAACCAAGAGTCTTCCTGTCGAAATGAATTAATCAATCGCTAGCGAATACTTTTGCTCGTTTAATTAGTAGTCTGTTATGTTAAAACACATTGTCTTATTCGCCACATTATTTTTCTGTGGACATACGTCACGTTTAATAATTATGACGTAGCCAATATCATTCATGACGTCATTATTGCAGCTGCATATCCAGAGGGTGTTGTAAACACGGTTCTTCCTTTTTAAAAGTCTCATAGATTTAGTGAGAAAGAGGTCAATATGTGCCTTATTTCGAGCGAAATGTTCAATTTAGTCGGATTTTGGATTATAATTGAGAAAAAGGATAAATAAAATAGACGGTTGGTGTCTTGGATTCGGAAAGTCGATCAGGCTCGGCTCCGGAAATTCATTAAAGGTACGGTCTTTATCAATGTTTTTTTTTTTTTCGTTTATTTGTTTTGTTCCGATACAGTGAGTGACAGGATAAATAGATGGTTGGTGTCTTGGATGGGTTAAGTTTATCGGGCTCGGCTCCGAAATTTATCCGGTTCGCCTTCGGCTCACCAGATAAATTCCTCCGCCTTGCCCGATAAACTTAACCCATCCAAGACACCAACCATCTATTCTCTATTTATTCCCCAAAACATAACATTGAAATAGAAATTTTTGGGTTTCAACTATCGATTTGAAAATTTCATTTTAGTTATTTAGCAGGATAAGGGTTCAGATCACCCGGAGTAAAGATGGAGAGGGTATCAGAAGACATACGACGGTGGTTCAAGATTTTCAAACTTACGTTTGTACAAATACCTTCAATGGCCGCCATGGTATTTATCGGGAGATATATTTATCCGCCAGTAGCTGATGGACTAAAAGCTATGGTAGAAGATTCCATGTCGGTAACCCATTACTCAAAGGAGGATTATATGGGATCAGTTCTGAGTTTTCAATTTATCAAATCAGTTTATTGCTCGCTGTACATACAAATTAACATGAAAGCCAAGAAAGGACAAAAAGCTCCCAATGAAAGTATTGTGTCAACAGACGGGAAAACCTACAAGAAGATACTAGAACTGCAACAAAAAGACCGACCTTTGGTTTTGAACTTTGGTAGCTGTACCTGACCTCCGTTTGTGGCTAAACTCTCCAGCTTTAACCAAGTTGTTGACGAGTTTAGTGACGTTGCTGACTTTGTTACTATTTATATCGCAGAGGCTCATGCCACCGACGGCTGGGCTTTTATTGGTAACGATTATAAAATCAGAAGTCACCAGAATCTTGAAGAAAGACTGGATGCCGCTGCTATGCTCCTTGATCTGAAGCCACATACCCCTGTCTGGGTGGACACGATGACAGATGCATGTAACCGGGCATACGGTGCCAAGCCGGAACGTTTAGTAATCATTCAAAATGGAATCGTTGTGTACGAAGGAAAAAGGGGCCCAATGGGGTACGATCCGGAAGAGGTTAGAGCTATCTTGAAGAAACAGTTCAGGTCATAATTTGTTATACATTTTGAAAAACAATTAAACTTGTTTATTTTGTCGATGATATTTGCATGTGTTATTTGAAAAGATTTCTGTGGTTTCAGTGGATTCTGATTACTGACATTCAGTGAATTTATGTACATGTAGGTCTATCTACGCATTTTTTTTAAAATTTATTTTGACAAGAATGAGACGTAGAACATTTTTAACTGTCTCAATAATGTTCAACCAACTCCTATATTGTTTTCACTGTGTACTATTTTTGTCACGACTTCAGATGGGTTGTTCAGGATAGTCTATACTACATATGCTAGAATATTTTCTGTCATCTTCTTTAAAGACCGAAAGCTTTCGTAAAAGGTTAGAAAATGATAAACATTTTCTAGTTCCATTGTTTATTTCTTTATCATTACTGCATATGATTACCTGGTCCGCCAAATAAACTGGTCCAGGTAGGATTGTTATTCAGTGTTTTCGAAAATAAACCATGGAACTACCACGGTCTTAAAGTGTTTAGTTTTTAGCTCCACTGGCCGAAGGCCAGCGAGCTATTGTCATGGCGTTGTGTCCGTCGTGCGTCCGTCCGTCCGTGCGTCCGTCCGTAAACTTTTTCTTTAAAAAACTTCTCCTCAGAAACTATTGACTGGATTTTTACCAAATTTCACAGGAATGTTCCTTTGGTGGTCCTCTTTCAAATTCCTTCAAATAATTGTGTTCCATGAAGAATTCTGGTTGCCATGGCAACCAAAGTAAAAAACCTTTAAAAATCTTCTCCTCCCAAACCGCTATTTGGATAGCATTATTATTTTGCAGGAATGTTCCTTAGATACAGGTTTACAGAATTCCTTAAAAAAAAATGATCTGTCAAAAAACATGGCTTTTATGGGAGACTCATTTTCCTTTTATGGTATAAAGTAAAATCTTTGAAAAATTTCTTCTCTAAAACTATTCATTGGATTTCATTGTTGTTTTGCAGGTAAGTTCCTATGGTGGTTGTCTACCAAATTGTTTCTTCAGTGAGCTAAAATGCAGGATTGAATGATAATTGTTAAAAACTTCCTTTCGCCATTATAGAAATATCAGGCATGTGGAGCGATACAGGCGCTCAAGCGCCTCTAGTTACGTTTGCTTTGTGGTTTACACCGCTGTGAACAATATTTTAGGCCCACGGCGGCAGCTCAAATACATGTACATGTGTCTCTTCTGTGTTTCTCGAGTACTCAGTGCCTTGTCGCCGGACACGCGGACCAAACTACATGTAGCTTGTCTGAATGAAGATTTTCTATGTTTTCAGCACTATTTCATTCATATCACGGCAGCAGCTCACATTCTCGTTTGTCTACAGTTGTAGAATTTTCCGTGCCTTGTCCAAGGACACTGTAACCTCACTGGTATGTTTGTCTAAATGGTGGTTTTTATCTTTCTCTCAACAATCTTTGAATCATATCACGGCGACAGTTCACATACACATGACTTTCCAAAAGTTTCACCAGTCATACGCTAGAGTTCTGAAGTGCCTTATCAATGGAAACTCTCCGTGACCAACATCGCGGGCAAGAATCTGATCGTAAACTTCCAGATAATAAAAAATCTCGCGCCTTAACGGGTGATCCTTAAGGACTTCCCCTCTTGGACTCGTCCAAATTGAAAGCCCTTGCAGACGAAAATTCAAACTACAGAAATTTATCTAGGAAGGGTAGAAAACAATGTGGGAAAAGGAGGAAATGCTAGTAACCAGCCTTTTCTCGTTTTACCTAAATCTTTAGAAAAGCCTTCCTTCTTAGCCGTCGTGAAAACACGGGCTTGACTGGTAAAATTTTGTACAATTTACAGACGAAAAATTAATTAAGGCTCAAATGATGGGACTTTCTTGGAAATGGTTGCATAAACACTGTTGGATTTGAAGAAAATGGTGGTTACTAGTATTTTCTCCATTCCTAGCAATGTTTTGAAAAACCGTATACTAGGTCGCAACCAAAACCATGTTTGTATAATAAAGGGTAAAAACTCGGGCATAGCAATTTCGGAGTGGTTATGTCCCTTCCTCTAGTACCAAGTCAAATATTGGAGACTCTTGATCCAGGATTAGACTGCGCAAAATGTGACCCTGACCTTGATCTACACTATCCATTAATTTACATGTACCTATCATGCCGACAGAGAGAGAGATAGATTGATTGATTAGTGATTAACGCCATTTTCAACATTATTTCAGTTATAACACAGAGGCCAGTGCACCTATCCATGCTTTCCTTAAGTTTGTTTTACCAGTATTCCGCACAATATACCTTCCAAGCTCCTGGCTGCTTTCCCCCAAAATTGTCGTTGAAACAATGGTCAGCAGTGACAGACGGACAGACAGACAGATTCTATTGCAGCCCCACAAAATGAAAAGTAATGCAAGTCTTCCATTTCATGTTTTATTACATGTAAGCATAATGTCTGATGGTAAGTATAATTCCGTCAAAAAATTATCTCTTTATCAAACAACATAGTTCTAGACTGGTCCAAATAGAAAGCAATTGCAGATGATACATCAAAAGTGGATGAAACAATCAAACATGTCCTTAAATGAGTAGAAAACATTGTGGGAAAAGGAGAAAATGCTGGTTAACAGCATTTTCTCCTTTTCCCACAATGTTTTCAAAAGCTTTCTACCCAAGAGTCGTTAGAACATGGGATTGGTTGGTTAATGACTAAAGAAAAGATTTCTTTCAACAAGCAGCTTAAAATTTTTTCTGCAGTTTATAAACCTCCCACCGTTTATGCCAAACAAATTGGTGGCAGGTTCAAGATGAATACTAAGTTTTCAAAATTCTCATAAATTAAAGAATTCATTGACATAGATCACATTTTTTTTTTTAAAGACTCATTCACTAGGTCTAACAAAAAAAATTTCTGTGTTAAGGGTTTCTGTCCGAGATGCTGTAGGTAGGGTAGGTAGGAGTAAGTATGGACTTTTTTTTTTCCAGAAACTTTTTACATAGACCATGTACCAAAATCACACCAGACAGATTTTTTTTTCCTCAATTGTAGCATAAAAAGTTTAGGGTCGACGGTATAATCCAAGTAGGATAGGGAACTCTAAACACAGACATTTTTTTTGATAGGCCCTATTCAAGATTCAAGATTCAAGATATTTTATTCAAATATATAGGCCACCGGCCCATAATATATAAACAATTTTACCATGCATTCCCTCACAAAATATAATCTGTTACCTAGAGGAGATGCTTAAGTTAACAATTATTAAACTGTTTTCGTCTTTGCACTTTATCAAATTTTAGCCTTGTCCAAAAGTAAAACATCTGCAGTCGACATTGCTCGAAACGGAGAAAATGCCATCAGCGTACATTTCCTCCATTTAACTTATTACCAAACGACAACACCCTAGGCTTGTCCAAATCAAAAGCATTTGCAGACGATAAATTAAGTAACTGAAAATTGAAAATTTGTTTTATGAAGGGTAGAAAACAATGTAACAAAGGGAGAAAACGCAGGTTACCAGCATTTTCTTCTTTTCCCAAAACGCCCTCTTGAGGTTTCTTTCTCAGGGTCGTCAGAGTAGGGATTGTGTGGTAATGGGTTAACTCTTTACCAAACGACAACGTTTCGAGTATGTTCAAACTGAAAGCGCATGCAGATGACAATTTTAGCATGACTCAGATGATGAAGTTAGTCCTTGGAAGGAGACAAAACATTGTGAGAAAAGGAGAAAACGCTGGTTACAGCGTTTTCCCCTTTGCCCACAATGCTGTCCAGAGCCTTCTCCCTCAAGGAGGGTCGTTAAAAGTTGGGATTATGTGGTAAAGGGTTACCGCAATGTTCAAAATGTAATAAATTATTACATTGAAAATTATTATACTAAAATATTAAAATAAAGGCTGTCGGCCTTTAGTTCAAACAGTTTATATTACTGACACCTACCATCAAAAATTCTAGTCTAGTCCAGATTTGCTACACTCGGCGGTTGGCACTGATTGAAAACGAAAAAAACTCATAACGTGAGTTTCTTCCCTTTCATACTATGTTCAGGTGTTATCAACTTGTTACATTAAAATAGCTATTCTAACAATAGTCCACCGGCCGATGATTCAAACATTTTCAAAACCCTATCTTACAAAAGAAAATGCCTAAGTTCACACTGATTAGACCTTATAAACTTATCCGATTTGAGAATTTTAGCCTTGTCCAAATTTAAAAGCGTCTGCGGTTGGCGTTTGACATTGATTGAAAAGGAGAAAATGCCCCCATTGTGCAGTTTCTCCGTTTCACGCAATGCTCAGTTGCTTTTAACTTGTTACGATCTAAATGGCTATTCTAAAACAAAGACCCTTATAAATTTTATAATACTGTCTTAATTATCTATATACAAAATATCTACGGTCAACCGTTGACATTGGTTGAAAAGGAGAAGATGCACCCAATGTGCATTTCCTCCATTTCACACAATGTGCAGGTGTAAAAAATGTGTTGCACTCAAAATGGTTATTCTAAGACATACACTTAGAAAATACATAAGTCCACAATAATTAAGTTTTTCTATCTTACCAAATGTGAATGTTCTAGACTTGTCCAAATTCAAAAATATCTGCATGCGAAAGTTGACATTGACGGAAAAGGAGAAAATACTCATAGGGTGCAGATCCTCGATTTCAATCAATGCTCGGGTGCTATCAGCTTATTACGTTTAATATTTGTTATTCTAAGTTATAGGCCATCGGCCCATGGATCAAACCTTGCGATATAATATCTTACACAAAAAAAAAAATGCATAAATTTACAATAATTAAACTTTTAGTTCAACACTTGTCAGATGTGAAAATTTTTTGCCTTGTCTAAAACTCAACACGTCCATGTTTGATATTTGACATTGAATGAGAAGGAGAAAATGCCCTTAGCGTGCATTTTCTCCATCTCACGCAATGTCAAGTACTGCCAGCTTGTTACAATCCGGTCTCTTTTGTAAGTGTACAGTTCTGGAATATGTAAATAAAGGATGTGTTGTTTAAGTGATTTCGTTCCTATTTACCAAGTTATAACATTACTGACTTGTTCATATTGAAAGCATTTGCCATATAATTCAAATGTTGCTTAAATACTGATATTATCTTTGCAAGGGTAGAAAACATTGTGGGAAAAGAAGAAAATTCTCGTAATCAGCATTTTCTCTTTTTTCCATGTTTTCCAGAGCTTCCCTACTAATGGGAAAATAAGTCTTTCATGACGTCTATGTGTTACATGCACATTGTATACTTAAAATATCTATTATAATGAAATGGTGATGAAGAATTAAAAAACAAAGCAATAAATGAGAAAAAACTTCCTATTTCTTCTTCTTTGGTGTAGGTTTGGTAACTGGTGCAGCAACCACTTGATATTTTGCTGCTGACAGCTTATTGATATAGTACAGTGCAACCAGTGAAAATATCAAACTGAAATAGTCAACAGATATGGGCAGTCAAAATCTGGTCCGTTTTAACCAACTAGTCTTTGCCTTTTTTCAAACAATCCCAATTTTTAAAGACCCTGGGAAAGAAGCCTTTTAAAAACTTTGTGGGATAAGGAGAAAATGCTGGTAACCAGCATTTTCTCCTTTATCCACAATATTTTCTACCCTATCAAGGACGAATTCCTTTAACCTGCCAAATAAGTCAAATAAAACTTTCAAACCGATAGTAAAAAGCTAAATGTTGCTATTTCAAACTTATTTTTTGGCGGAAAAATATCTCCTTATCAGACAGCATAGATCTGAGATCAGGCTGCACATTCTGTAAAGTCTGATCTTGATCTACATTGTCCACAGAAGGTGCTTGAGACATGCTTAGCAGCCTACGGGTTAAGAACATTCCTAAAAAAAATTCTAAAAAAATATCTATATTTGAAAGTAACCCAAGTTCTAATTGGCTAAACCAAATGGGGTTGTGTTACTTTCTAATCCAAAATAAGACAAAGAATGTTCTCAAGAATGGTTAGTGAATACAGACTCGGGGGACATACTCAATAACCATTCTAATCACATTTTTTTTTTTTCAAATCCTCAAGGAATTTTTAATTTATAAAGGAACTCAATTTCCGATTGGAGTAACAAGTTAGTTGAGAAAACCAGACATGATTTCCCAAAATTAGAAAGTGTGAAACTTTCTCAATCTAAAAATTAAAATGCTATCCAGAATGAATGCTGAATACAGATCTGGAAAATCTATTGATATTTTTCCCCTTTTGTAATATCATTTTAGTCACACCAGAGTGACAGCTCAATAATCCACATGTTGTTTTAGGTATGATAAATACTAAACTGGGGGTCTGACATTACTTGTAAAACCCCAGTCCATATTCACCAACCATTGCTAAGAATTTTCTTTGTCCTATTAGAGTTTTAGAAAGTACCACAACTCCTATATTGGCTAAACCAACCAACTCAGCCAATAATTTGTGTTACTTTCAAATCTACAAAATTCTCGAGAAAAAGACTAAGCACATTTTTAAGAATGGTTGGTGAATTTGGATCCAGGAAAACAAAAGTTTGACCTCTCAGAGACACATTCACATAGTCATACATTAGCAGCTTTTAGCATACCACATGTACTTTTCTTAAAAAAAAAAAAATGGTGTTTTATGGCGCATCGACAGCTATTGTCATATATTGCGCATGAAAGGTAATGCATTGTTAAAAATTGAAAGAACAAATGATAACTTCAAAGGTAAAAGGACTTCATGAAAAAAAAAAACTTTTTTACAGGCATCTTGATTGCCAACAATCCTAACCACTGAGCTACCCAGGCAGGCACTACTTTTAAGGTCTACAGCCCCGGACTCTCATATTAAAAGATGGAAGCTGCCGAGATTGGCCAAACAGCCCTTACGAAAACGTTGATTTCACATGATATTTACTGATAAGTTAGTAAGTCTACAGCCCCCAACTCTCATATTAAAAGACGGAAGCTGCCGAGATTGGCCAAATAGCCTTTACGAAAATGTCTATGTTACACGATATTAACGATGAGTTAGGGGTCGTAATCCATAAGTAAAGTTAAAATTCTTCATGAATAGAAAAATAAGTTTAATGAAAATTTATACTTACCATGTAGTGACACATACTCTATGCACAAGGCCAGATACAAACATAGCAATGACTAAAGAGCCAATCACTGAAATAAAATAGCAAATAAATACCAACCCTTTACCATACAATCCCCACTTTTAAAATTTAACAACCCTGAGGAAGAAGCCTTTTGAAAAATTGTGGGAAAAGGAGAAAATGCTGATAACCAGCATTTTCTCCTTTTCCCATAATGTTTTCTACTCTAACAAATTTTGCTGGTGGGGTAAGGGGTTAATGTATTCCTCTCATTTCTAAATTTTTGTACTTTTTTAACCCTTGTCCTCCCAAATAACTAACAACTTTCAAGCAGATAGTAAAAACTCAAATTTTGCTATTTCAAAGGTATCTTTGGGAGAAAGATATCTCCTTATCGGACAGTGTAAATCAAAGATCAGACTGCACGTTCTGTGCAGTCTGATCTTGATCTGCACTGTTCGCAAAAGGTCAGTGAGTCGCTTAACAGCCTATGGGTTTAAAGTTCACCACTAAACACAAACCATTTGAGACATGCTCTGCAATAGTATTACCCGTGTTTGCCTATACAGTCTGCACGGGCTTACAAGGGTTGAAACATTTTGCCACTAGTAAATTTTCTGTTTGTCAAAGGACCATTCTACATGCAATAACCCCCCCCCCCTCTTTCCTCGAGCATGGCTCATTTTTTATGAATATACAAAATGTTTCTAGATTTCTTGATTTCTTTGGATGGTGTTCCACACCACTTTCAAGAGTGTTTAGGATACAGGAAATATGTCAGTAGATATGATGTTCCTTGTACTTTGATCTTGATCATCAACCACAGCAAAGGTAATTCCAGGTGAGTGTATGAATTTTAGAGACCGCCTTTAACTCATTACCAAAAGACAAAATATTTGACTTGTTCAAATTGAAAGCAATTGCAGACAACAAAGGTGGCAAAAATGATACAACTTCTCCCTTGATAGAGTAGAAAATATTGTAAGAAAAGGAGAAAATGCTGGTAACCAGCATTTTCTCCTTTTTTCACAATGTTTTCGACAGGTTTCTTCCTCAGGGTCATTAAAAGTCGGGACTGAGTGGTAAAGAGTTAAAGTGCTGAGAAACGTTTTCTTTTTTCAGGTATGAATCCTGTCACAATACATATCATCAATCGTCGGAAAGAAATTGGCTCAGTTTGGGCTTCGAACCAACAACCCCCTCATTTTCAAGTCCTGAATGTTGTTTAATGCCACTTTCAACATTATTTTAGTCAAAGCAAGGTGACAGCTGGCTTATGAATGTCTTGAGTTTCACCATACTAAGCTAGGGCTCGTAAGTATCTTCCAAAAGGACACTCCAATGACAAACCCATTGCTCCCAGTGAGGCTCAAACCCTGGGCCTCCAGGTTAAGAGTCCTACACTTTACCACCAAGCCACACAGGACCCCCAGAGCCGACCAGGATAAAAACTTCATGGTAACCTATAACCAATAATTGACAAATTTCTTTCTGAGAATTGATGACAGTTACTTTGGCAGGATTAATTCCTCTGTCACCGCCGGTCTTTGTGTGAAGTACTGGTGAAAGAAACTTCAAGGAAGCGTAGGAGCACAGGCAGCCGTGATATAATTGAAAAAATGTTGAAGACAGCCCTAATCACCCTACAGTCGATTACAATTATAATGACTATGAAACTAAACTTACCTTCAGGAAAAAGTTTACTTTGAAAACCCTGACCAAACATCAAATTTTCAAAGTTATTTACAGCCTGACATGTAATTAAAGAAAAACATCTATCTAATCCATAAGTGTATAGACTTAAACTTACAGTGTTGAATTAATATAATGGACCACCCTCAATTATGAAAAGAATCCGCAGTACCAAATTTTCATTGTTGTTATGGCCAGAATATGTAACAAAGTAGCGGTCAGTGTAGATCCAAGATCAGACTGCAAGTTCTGTGCAGTCTGATCTTGACCTACACTGTCTGCAAAACAACTTAACTTGGTTCCAGCGCTTTATGGGTTAACATAAACTAACAATCTGCTACAAAAACAAAAATTATTTAGAGGAAAAGACAAATCAGTTTTCAACAGCGTGGACAATGTGTTTACTTTTATATTTACATATTTATAAATTTACATCTTTTGAGAAGCAAATTCTTGCAAATTATACTAAACTCTCTTGATTCTGCTTCCTAGAAACTACACAAGTACTCACTCTGACTGTGAATGCCAACAAACAGATTCATAATTGACACCCTCTCTTGCGTGTCAAACTTAGGACCTTATGGTTACAAGGCCAACACTCTATCTCGAAACCACGAACACCACAAGCACAGATATGTTCGCTTGTTCCTACTAATTGCTGATTAACTAGCATTTCCTTTCTTGTTTCCAGCATTTTATCCTTTTCCCACAATGTTTACTTAACACATTTTTTCTCAGGGTTGTAAAATCATGAGATTGTATTGTTTAGAAAAGGGTTAACTTCCACATTTTCACATGAAACAATTTCCAACCATAAAACTGTTCATACCCTTCTAAATTACACTTATCATCTCTGGAATAAAGGTATAAAGAACGTAACTAAATATAAAAGGATCGTGGCAAAAGAAGTTGTTTGTTGCCATAATTTCTCCAATATCAGCCGTGTTTCTAAATTGCCACAAGATTCTATCACATTAACTTAATTCAATTTGTCATCTGCAAATGCTTTTACTCCAATTTGATACAGTGATTTCACAAAGACTTATGTGGTTCCTCTGGACAACAAAATTCATCTTTAATTTGCTCGTTTTCTTTACTTTTTTACAATACAACAAAATTTTAGACTTGTCGAAATTGAAAGTATTGACAACAGAATAAATGTGGCACAAAAATGGAAATATGCTGCAGGAAGGGTAGAAAAAAATCAATGGAAAAGGAGAAAATGTTCTTACAAGCATTTTCTCCTATTTCCAAAATATGTTGAAAAAAGTCTTACCTCGGGGTCGTCACATTGGGGATTGTTTGGTGAAGGGTTAATGTCATCACAGTATGGTTTCAGTAAAGGCAAGTCTAAAATGTTATTTTCAGGTAGAGTTTTGAGTTGTGAATAATAACAAAAGGATACAGTTAATAGAAAAATGAACACAAACGACCCAATAAACCCCCCAACTATAGTCATGTACTCTGCTCCACCGAGCTGGCTTCGGAATATCTGCATACCAGCGGCACATACCACTGTCAGGGTGGAAGAAATGACCAGTGAAGACCCAGTAGAGACGGCTGTAAATGGAAAGAAGAAGAGAATAAAAGGTTTCAACATTATTCTGGCCACAGTAAATAGTGCACTGGAAATACTCACTCCGTCTTCTAAAGAGTTATGAAAATTTATGGTTAATTTCGTAACCTTGAATTATCGAACCATACAATCCACCGTTATTTCCCGGTAAATTACTAATATGAGTAAGACAAATCTAATTGCACTATCAGGGTTCTCCTTTGACGCGGAACTCCGGGTTTTGACGCACGGAAATCCGAAATGACCCGTTTTTGACGCTCAAAAATATCTGCCTAAGCGTCAATCTGACGCATGAGATTACCAGCCAAAGGGTCATATAAATTATGTCGCATGCCTCGGGCAGGAATGTAGCCTATAATAAACACGATCAGTGTCAACTGTGTACAGACGCACGTAGCTCTGTTTATCACACGTAATCAAGCTGGCGAGTGGCGAGTCACTTTTGAAAACATGATGAAGGTGTTAGTCCAATTATCTAGTGTAAAATGACAGGCTTTCAAGTTAACTGCTACCCTAATTAACAAATATATGTCAAATCATGCAGTAATACTTGTAAAAATATTAACTGATTTGAAAAAAAGATCGCTGGAAAAAAACGTGAAAACCCATGACACAACAGAAATCATTTTGACATCGTCCGATCAGAGGCACTTCAAACTATCTTTTTATCTTTGGTGACAAATTTAAACAGTGAATTTATACTTATTTCTTTATGAAACAATAAGTGAAATCTAAAATCTCTGTTTAAAAATTAGGAAAAACATTTTAAGATGAAAATAAACAACAACCTATATATGGGGGGGGGGGGACCGGAACAAGTGTGAAAGAAAAAGTAATTGGACAAGAAAGGAAGACTTAAATCTTAAGAAATAACACTTTAATGGATGTGACCTTTATTTTCTCCCTTTTTCACAATGTTCTGGGGTAAGAAAGACAAATCAAGCCGTTCCAGCCACATTTGAATTGTCGTCTGCAAATGTCTAAAATAATTATGATCTAGTCAGAAGTTTTTGTTGTTTGGTAAACAGTTCAAAAGTTGTTTGTGTCCATTTATTCTTCAAGATGAATTGCATGCTAGGGCTGCAATTTAAAATTCTTCTGTCCACTTCATTCCAACAAGTCTCTACATAAGATAGGGTATTTTCTTATCTTATTACTATCCATAAACAAAGAACATAAATGGAAAGTTTTCATTATTTCACCCTTATCTCTCTCTGATAATTTTGACCCTTGGACATTTCTATTAGACTCTTGGAAATTCCATTTTGACTCTTGAAAATTTGGGCCCAAGAGTCAATGACTCTTGGGATTCTGGACCTAGGGAGAACCCTGCACTATCATTGTCCTACGGTTGGAGAATATCAAAGCTGTGCCATGACTAATTAGATCCATTACCAGACAATCCAGAGTTTTAATGAATCTGGGAAATTAGACTTTTGAAAAGATTATGAGAAAAGGAGAAAATGCTGGTAAACAGCATTTTCTCCTTTTCCAACAAGGTTTTTAACCTTTAAGAAACAAATCCAGTCGTTTGAGCCACATTTAGCTTGTCGCCCACAAAAGCTTTGAACAAGAACCAGTCTTAAATATTGCCGTTTGATAAAGTGTTAACCCTTTACCACACAATCCCGACTTTTAACGACCCTGAGAAATAGGCTTTTGAAAACATTGTGGGTAAAGGAGAAAATGCTGGTAACCAGCATTTTCTCCTTTTCCCACAATATTTTCTACCCCATGATAGATTGCATATTATGAGTTACACTGTATTTGTTGTCTGCAATTGCCTTTAATTAATGAGCAAGTCTAAAATTTTGCTGTGTGGTAAAGGGTTAAGCAGTTTAAAATTGTTTTGGCCCAGCTACGACGTATCCCGAACCGTGACGATAATGTAATGTCAATGCAGATTCATGCCAAGGGTGTCACGTCTTTGCTACTATTCAGAAATCGTCGGCAATCAAGAGACCAAATCGTGACAGTGGAACCCCAGGCCTTGAAAATTCCATTCGTCCGCTCTTCATGACGAGTGAGCTCGGCTTTTGGACGAGCAGAAATTTGCAAATGGTCGTCCTACAGGACGAGTAAGAAAATTGAACAACTTTGCAAATGACATAAACAATCAGGATTAAAGACAAGTCTGAGTCTATTGTGACAGAAAAAAAGCGATGTTCTTGTTCCGTAATCAACTTGAAAACACGATTCGAATCCTTCATTATGAATTCGATCAGCTGGGCATTGATAAACGTTTAATTCACGGCAGTCAAACACCCAGAAGATATTGATCGATGTAGTATAAATCACCGTTGCCGTCCTAAAACGTCTTGTTTATTCAGAGCCACATGCATGTTTAAAAAATACAATTAAAATGAACCAGAGCGAAATTGAATTATGCAAACTGAATTATGTAAATCCTACTGACAAAATTATTAGAAATGCATTATTTGAAACCGGTTGTTAAATGTTATCACTCTTTCCGTTTTTCCGGTACATTCCGTTGGCATGTCTGTTTGTTGCTATAAATAAAAAGCTGATAACACGGTTTCGGGCATCTGTGAAAGTTTGTTAAAAAATGATGGACATCAGAAGCTTCTTCGAAAAGAAAGACGGTGAGAAGCTGCAGTCTTTTATTTGAATTAAATAAAAAGTTACATGTTTGGATTATTGATTTTTATATCTTTCCTGCAGGACGAGTAAAAAGCTATGAAGGACGAGCGAATTTTTTATTCCACTTGTCCTGCAGGACGAGTGGATCTTGAAAAAATTTTCAAGCGCTGAACCCCGGTTGTAGTGTAGGTGCTTGGGTGCGAATGATGATCGGGCAGCAAAAGATACTTGTACGCTAGCACTTTCGCGAGACCTGGAACCGTATGACAGTAGATGTAACATTTTCAACATTTTATCTATTGCTTGTTTCTAATGTTTGAGGATTAAAGTATCAAATTAAAAAGAAATAAACAAATTCCTGTCGCTTACCCATTGTAAAAGCGTGAAAAGTAGATTTCGACTGCCACTTGTTTCCGGTTATTGAGTCGTTCTGAGTGACTTCCCCTTGTAATGGAAAAGCGTTTACTATACAAAGCTTTGAAATACCCTCAAAATATCGGTACGGGCAAATTCGTTCCAAAACTAGTTCGTTCTGGCCTAGTTCGTACTTGGGCTTGTTCGCTCCAGGTTGTTTATCCCACATTCTTTCACGCTACTTTAGTGACTGCGAGAATCGTTAAAGACCATGTAGGGTTGAAAATTAATTAGACTTACATCATATACCCAAGAATATTTCGATAAACTGGTTCATGAGGTTTTTCCTTCATGTTTTTTTTTCACACTATTGTCATTTCTCTTCCTAGCCCTCGGTAACGAGTGAAGGATTTGATGTGATTATATAGCTTGAAAGACTACCTGCAGTTAACACCTGTAAAAATCAGTGATAGACAATATGCAACCCTTATTAACACCTTGGCTGGTACAAATATACCGTAAACTAAGGAACAACTTCCATCTTTTTACTATAAAGAGAAAGAAAAAGAACAAACTAATATACTCATATATTCACATTTACACTTGAAATTTTCTTTAAGATGAAAAATATATTTCCCCCTGTCCCTCTTTTTAAATATGTGAATCATATCCGTTGTTCGTTCTACTGACTTCCAAAAAAGTAAAGAAAAAAAAAAAAGAAATGAAAAATAGGATATCGATTATGATCCAAACGAAAAAAAAAAAAAAAAAGAAAGACATTTTGATCCGGTTAAATAATTATGCAATATGACAAACCTGGTTGGAGGGAACCTTAGTACATCTCAGTGTTTAATCATGTTGAGTTCAGGAACAAGCCCGCACGAATTAGCCCAGACGAACAAGCCTAGGGCTTATTCCCAAATTTTCTCACAGAAAAAAATAGAATTGAATAAAAATCATGGTAACCATCCAGTTTCTTTACCCTTACAGAGGAAAATCAATATTATTTACAGTACATGTAGCTATCAGTGTTTAACATCAAATTTAGGATTACAAAAAAAAAAAAGGGGGGGGGGTCTAAATGATCTGAGATAAGCGGACATTTTAGATAAAATTTTAATTTTCAAATCGAGTGTTTTACAAGAAAATGTTATTAAGCGAGCATTGGGTGAGCTGAATAGAATTTTTTTCTTTTCATAACGAGTTTAACATTATTTTGCCCAAAAACCATAGAATGTCATATTCTTTATGTCGCTTAACTGTATTTCAGGGATTACTCGCAAAACCAATAGATCTCTGTTAGAATTTCACATATTCAGCTTTGCAGTGGTATGGATCCACGAGTTGTTGCTAATATTATGAACACAGGTGATTGATATTCGTGAACACACTAGACACTGACACACTTTTCGTTTGTGTCATGCCCTAGAATACTTTGGAATCTTTTAAGTAATCGAAGGGAGGGCTTAACAACATCAGAGAAATTCTGACCCATCTAAAGTAGGAGATTTTGTATGCCGTTACTCCTCTACGTGGACACTAGGATAGAGACAGAAGGTGTTATTACATACATTAACATGTAGTCTATTTGTGTGATTCGGGGATCGTAAATTATATTTATATATAATGCCTATGTGACTCGAGGTTTGACTTGGCATACAAAGTTGGTTGTTTTTTCCCGTTGGGCCTTAGTGTATTTTGACTTACGTTTGACTTACGTTGACAGGATCGTTGGTAAGCCTCTGGCTTCTACAGATCTTTTGTTTCTTCTTGACGATTAGTTGCATTACTAGGTGAGTAGCACTGCGCGGTGAATTTACTAGGGTGTTGTTTCCAGTGTTTGTTTAAATTGCTTTCGAAGGAATTAATTGTTGGTGAAAGAATGACTTGATTTGGTAGTGAATTCCAAGAGTCAACGACCCGAATACTGAAAGTGTTCTTTCTTAATCCAGTTTTGGCTTTTTTTTAAAAAATAATTTTAGTCTATATCCTCTTGTTCTGCTGTATGTAGCTAATTGTAGCAAATCTTTGTTGGAAGTGTTGTCAATTGTGTAGGATCTTAAAGACTTGAATCATATCGGCTCGTTTTCTTCGGTATTCAAGAGTTGGAAGTCCCAGTTCCTTTAATCTCTCGTTGTAAGTTTAAATTGCTGATTTAGAAATCATTTTTGTGGCTCTCCTATTAATATTCTCAATGGCAATTTGACGTTTTTTCTTGTGTGGAGACAAGACTGAACCGGCGTATTCCCAGTGAGGTCTGACCAGGGACTTCTATTTATAAGTGAAGAAAAATTGTTTTACCCATGTATGTAAACGTTCTACGGATAATGCCTAGATTCCTGTTTCCTTATTAATTTTAGAGGTGACATGAGAATTGAAATTCGAACTGTTTTTATTACAGTTCTAATAGCGGAAAAAAAAAAAAAAAAAAAAAAAAAAATACAATCCAGGTGTAAAAATGCATTTGAATTTAAATACCTTTTAAAAGTATAAAAGTTATTGAGGAGGTGACAATCTGTTATTGTAGGGTCGGTTCAAGTGTTAGTTGCAAGCAGAAAAATGAAATTCAAAGCCAGGTAAAAAGTTTATAAAAGACAGAGCTACCTGACAAGGTTTTACCTAGGTTTAATATTCATTTTTCTACCAGCCACTAACACATGGACCGACCGTGCAAAAACAGAATGCTTGTAATAAAGTGAATCTATGCATTTCTACTCCAGAACCAGAGACCTTTGCATGGCACCTTTTGAAACAACAACGTTTATGTCATAAAACATTGTACCGAGTCTGAAAATATATATACATGTATACATCTCTTGCAAAATTCAATTTTCTTCATTTTCATACACATTTCCTGACTATAGCTTAATCTTTTATGCCACAATAATTTAAGAAGTAAAGTTTAGATTTATATGTAAGTCGATGTGGATTCGGGCTTTGATGAAATATTATTGCCACTAACTGTAGATTATGGCATGGGAAACAATGATAATTCATTTAAGAAATATCGGAGGAAAAAAGTATAACACACGATATGAGCAGTAGTCTTTATTGATAAACTACGATACATTGCATTTAAATTAGGTTTCCACGTCAGATTAGATATGAGTGGTGCTCTATGAAAGGGGACTAAGTGCATCTTAACAATGCATTATCTCAAGCAACTCGTTGAATAATATGGGCTAATTTTGTTTAAAAACCGGCTGAGTTACGAGGGATAACGTTCCTTGATATGCAGAAAACAAAAAGTAAAAGATCCACGGTCAGTATTCACTAACCAATCTTAAGAACGTTCTTTGAAGTCTTATTCTCCAGAATTTTTTAACGGTGAAAGTAACACAACTTCTGATTGGCTAAATAATTTGGTTTAGCCAATCAGAAGTTGTGTTAATTTCACATTTAGAAAATCTTAGGGAATAAGACAAAGAATGTTCTCAAGAATGGTTCATTCACGCGAAATTAAAAGGCTCTAGGTTAAGGGATACTTCTGGGTTTGAACTATTATATGATAAATCTGTTGATATTATTTTGTGTGTGTGTGTGTGTGTGTGTGTGTGTGTGTGTGTGTGTGTTATATTTAAATATCTGGATTTTCCAAACCTAACATTGCGCTTACAACTTGTTTGAAACTGCTTATGTAAAATTGTCACTCTTCTGATGTTTAATTATACGTTTTGTATTGCAGTATTGACCGGAGGCCTTAAATACTAAATAAACTGCTACTTGAAACTTGTTGGTGAATACAGATCCAGGGTGCGTGGACTGCGCAAGCTGACATGGATCGATACTTTTTCGGATGTATTAAATTCCCTTTCAACAGAGCATGGTCCATATCTTAAATCATTTCGGAATTACCCGTAAATGCATGTGGGATTTAAATAAAGACCTCCATTACAATAACACAAATAATAAAAGGTTGATTGATCTGTATTTTGAAAGTCCTTCAGAACGCAACTCCTGGGACACCTGTAATTAGTCACAAAGATGCCTCTTGCACTCGTAGCATGACTCGCTAGTATGAGGACAACCAACATGTATATCATAAACTTTTTAGAATCCATTTTTCTATCTGAAAATAATAATAATAACTAGAGCTGTCACTGAATGTGACTTAATACCCGCGCGAACGCTTTGACAGAAAAAAGTGTCAAGTTCAAGGGGAGATAATTCCTCAACCAGGAGGAGTTGACACTTGAAAATTGCGTCTTGCAAATCTTCAATATATGATCAATATATGTGCAAAGTTTCAACACAATTGAAGGAAAACTGTAGGAGGAGTTTGCGACACAAAATTACTAGTATTTTGTACACAGACGGACACACGGACGGACGGACGGACGGACATACAGGCTGATTCCAGTATACCCCCGAAAACATTCGTTTTGCGGGGGTATAATAATAATAATTCAGGCATTTACAAACAAGTTTTGTTACTTATACTTCAACGGCGATAATAACGTATCTCTTACATATAGACTTAAGTTTTTATACAACAGCGCAGAACGGGTAGCTATCAGCTCGGAGATCGGAAAAGGAAAACCTCAAAATCAATCTGATAAACATTTAAACATCACTGTCAAGCCACAGTAGTCACGTGATTTTCTTTTGGCTGAGAGCCAATGGCACCTAGCCTTAGTAACCACGTTTCAGACTTTTGCGTGAAAGCTGCAACCACTCTCAACATCATGTATAAATGCACGCTATTCGCTGTCTCTGATTTGCTTGAACTGCAACTGCCGTTTCTAATTGGCTTGAAACGAAACACCCCTCAAAACCGCCTTTCACCTTACGAGTTGTTCATCCGTGATGTAAAATAGAAATTGAAAGAGGGGGTCGGTGTCTACATTTACCGAGAAAATGACCAAGAAAATATATTCAAAGCAAACATTTTTAACGGTGTTTGTTGGCGTGATGAATTTTAAATGAGAACGCTTAAAACAGAAAGAAATTCTCCTGTTAATTTCACCAAATACTCATGCAGAGCATGACACAACACCCGTGTTTACCTTGGGTCGTCGCTGTGTGCACACCTTTGGATCCAGATGGAACGTGGTGAAATTGACATTTGATTGATAAGTCTTGTATGGTGTGTATCCACGTATGGTGTGTAAACAGACAAAACCCTTTACCTTGTCAGCCGTAATACATGTACAAATTAGACAGTTGATGAGTCGGTGTTTTCCTGGTGCATGGAAATACCAGAATGGACCGGAACAGACTGGATTGGATGATGTAAACTCTTGTAGGAACACTTTACTTATTTGACAATGGAATGGGGGAAAACCTGAACATGCTCATGTAACGGAAAATAGAAACTTGCAAAAGATAAGGCTATAATATCTGTCATTACTGAAGATATTTATTTCAAACTGGGATTGATGTTAGCTATCAAAAGGGAAACCCATACAAAAGGGATAGGTATCCATCAAAGTATTTTTCAAACAGTTATAAATGCCCATTCTTGACTTTGAATGTTTATATATTTTGACATTTTACAAAATCTTTGTCATTACTGTCATTACTGAATACATTTACTTAAAGTTTGAACAGAGACATACAATACACACTCTTATGTCTCTGGCTTGAAGTAGATCTAGTTGCTAACCATCGTATTTACTTGAAACTTGGGCTAGTTGTTAACCATCATAAGGGAACCAATAAATCAGGGGCAGGTAAACATCTAAATATTTTTGACACAGTAATGCCCGGCTTTTCGACTTACAACTTTCACTTAAAGCAACTGCAGCCGAGCATAGGCATCCATATTTTTTTTCTTTTACTTTTTAACTGGACAATTCATATTTGAATGCAAATTGCTTCACGCATATATGCACTTTCCACTTACCCCTAGCCATCAGTGCTTTACAGCGCTTTGATTAACAAATCTACTAGCACGATAATTATGCTATATTTGTTAAGATAATTATGACCACCGATGAAGTCTAAGGTACCTTCTGCTATACGAGTGTGACGTTTAATTAAAGCAGGAATATGCACTAGGTAGATTTTACCTATATTTTCTAGCCATTACTGCACTATACATGTATGTTTACTCAGATGATCACCAAAATATTAGCCACACAATCCCAACTCTTACAAAGACGTGTTTGAAAATATTATGGGAAAAGGACAGAACGCTGACAACCGGCATGTTCTTTCTTCCACTATAAACTAAATATAAAACAAACTTCATATTCTGAGTAATATATGTGATCTGCAAATGCTTTCAAATTGATCGAGTCTGAAATGTCATGTGGTAAAGAGTTAGTGCATCTTTGTACTGCACTATAACCAAACAAATGGTTGCAGGAAATGTATCAATTTTGTCGAAAAACTGGCTGAATCATGAAATAGAATGGTCCTATGATGTGCAGAAAATCTTTCAATGACCAACGATTTCGACCAAAGTCAGACTGTGTGGACTGCACAGACTAGCCCTGGTCGATACTTTTTGCTGATGCATTAAATCACCTTTTTAAACAGGATGACTAAAATAAGCCATGCTCTGGCAAACAGATAATTGACCAATAGCGAAAAGTTTCGGCCCAGGTCAGCCTGCGCGGACTGCGCAGGCTGACCTGGGTCGATATTTTTCGCAGATGCATTAAGCCCCCTTTTCACAGAGAACGGCTCAAATATATTTGACTTCTACATTCCTTTCTAATCAAAGTACTCGTGCAAAGGCTTGGAAGAATGCAAACTTGATTCGTTTACATCCATGCTTTGTCAGTTATCAGTCGTCTGAACAGTTTAATATCCTACGGTAAAAGGCAATCTCAAGACCAAATTCATGGATTTGATATACAGTCCTGCAAAATGGAAAAGCAGTAACAATCACATGGCCCTTTTTAAACACACTAACAGGTAAAATATGCAGCACTCAGCTGGTTCCTAAATATAAATCTTCGACACCTCGTGCCCACCGAAATTGGTATAGGCGTTTAAAATTCTATGAGAAAAGGAAATTTACAAAGTAAATTTTACTCAGTCTTCCCAGAGAGAGAGAGAGAGAGAATTTACCTTCCAATATATTGTATACTATTTGAAATATTCTTGACACAAAATCGAGATCTGTGACACTCAACCAGGCTAGTTCAACTTGAAACGCTGAAGTGACGATACAGCTTTGAAATCCTAGAGAAATAGATATGTATTTTAAAAGGCACAAACAAAAAATATATGTAATGGTGTGGCTTGTCATTAATAGATCTATGGGATAACATAATGGCATTACATAAAATATCCATAAAAACCTTATCTTTTGTATCGCTTAAAAGTGTTTAATTATATTTTGGGGTTATGAGCCACGTTCACAGTACGTTCAGTCCACACTTTGAAAGCCAACCCCCGGTAGCTCGGTCGGTATCATGCAGGACTTGAGCACAGGGGGTCGTGGGTTCGATCCCTGGCTCGGCCAATTTCTTTCCGAGGACTGATGATAGTCATAGCGATAGGATTCATTCCTCTCCAACCGCTGACCATCGTGTCGACGATGGTTATGTGGGAAAGCAGCCAGTGGCTTGGAAAGAAAATTGTGCGGAATACTGGTAAAAGAGACTCCAGGAATGCATGGATAGGTGCACTGGCCGCCGCGATATAAATGAAATAATGTTGAAAACGGCGTAAAAACACCATACGATCAATCAATCAACCACACGTTGAAAAGCTTAGAAAGAATTGAAAATGTGTTAACCCTTCGGCTGTAAAACGCGACTCAAGGACCTTTTGAGGACAGTGTAGATCAAGATCAGACTGCACAGAACGTACAGTCTGATCTTGGATCCACAATGTCCGATAATTTTTGAGTTATAGATACTTTCGCTTGGGCGTCTCTAAATTGCGGCAATATACACGTACATTTACCACGATATTAGGTGTTTCAAACTTGGAATATAACGTTTAGGTACTCAAAACGTTCGAAAGAGATTTTACTTTTTATTGACATTGTTTTGATTGTTATGTATTGTATGAGCTATGCTCTGGCAAAAGGTGATTTAATGCATCTCAGTGATACATTATACCAAGCAAGTCATCATATAATTGAGCCATGCTCTTGCAAAAGGGGGCTTGATGAATGTCCGTAATCCATCATACCTAGCAAGTCATCACATGTTCATGAATCTATAAAATCCGTTTTGTCCAACAATCGACTGAGTCATGAGGTAGACTGGTCCTTGGACATACAGAAAATTGACCAATAGCGAAAAGTTTCGGCCCAGGTCAGCCTGCGCGAACTGCGCAGGCTGACCTGGGTCGATCTTTTTCGCAGATGCATTAAGCCCCCTATTGCCAGAGTACGGCTCAATTATAGATCCATTAAATCTGTGTTATCCAGCAACCGACTGAATCCTGAAATAGAATGGTTCCTTGTACGTGCAGAAAATATCGCTAAAGGCAACCAGTTTCGACACAGTTCAGCTTGCTTTACACTTATCCTGCTAAATAAGTGAAATAACACTATTAACAGTTCACCAAACCATTCCGTATTTTACCCCTTTGGCCTATAGGCGCGACTCTAAGACCTTTTGCGGACAGTGTAGTTCAAGATCAGACTGCACAGAACGTACAGTCTGATTTTGAATCTACACTGTCCGATAGGGAGATATTTTTCTCACCAAAAAATGCCGATGAAATAGTAACCTTTCAGTTTTTACTATCGACTGGAAAGTTTCATTTCATTTATTTAAGTAGGTTAAGGGTAATTTACCCTTAGATTCGAGGCTTTTTGAAACTTTTCACGAGCATTGAAATTGTGTCGTCAATTTTCAAGCCGTTGGCGGTATAGAAAATTTCCTCAGTGAAGATCTCGTATCTTTACGAGATCAGTTTGCTGGCATTTTTTATGCCATTGGTTGCTTCGTTTTGCTTTATTATAACGTTTGATAGTAGGTTCATATACCTGCAAATTGTCAGGTTCAAATACATCCGTCGTACGCGAAAGAAATATCACACTCGTCAGAAAAAACTTCCGTATTTACACACTGTCAAATACGATTTCAAATATGGAATGATGACGTATCTCACACACAGAATACGTACGTATTAATTTGTGATTTGATTTATCAAAATGTTACTCTCTAATATTCATCTGCCGTCCATAAAAACGAAGTGACTATTGAATAATCCATTATTTGTTTAATTGTGTGTACCGGTTTCAATAATTGCGATACATGTATTTTGTTTTTGAAAGGTACAGGTACACAATGTACAAGGACCGGGAAAGTTACTTCAACATAATATTCATGTTACTATATACCTACAACTTTCAACGACAAAATGTTGCAATTGGTGACATTTTATTCGAACAAAAGAAAACAAATAATGAATTAGTCGGTAATAAATACGTTTTTATGAATGGGGATGAATATCATAGCATAACATTTTGACAAATCAAATCGCAAATCAATGCATGCGTATTCCGTGTGCGATATACGTCATCATGCCATATTTGGAACTGTATCTGACACTATGTACATACAGATTTTTTATTTGTCGTGTGTGATAATTTATCGCGGGTGCGGTGCATGTATTTAAGCTGGAAAAGTTTCAGGTATGTGTTAAAGTATATTATGACCGATGACCGATTACCGATGACTTTAATCGTTGTGAAGAAATTTTGCAAACCGACCAAATGCTGTCGAACTCGGATGTCCATAATACAACTTTCTTCAGTCAAAGTCAAATAGCCGAGCCCCGGTAGCTCAGTCGGTAGCGTGCAGGACTTGAGAACACCGGGTCCAGGATTCGATCCCTGTCTACGACCCCTGGCTCGGCCAATTTCTTTCCGAGGATTGATGATAGTCACTGCGACAGGATTCTTTCCTCTCCCACCGCTGACCATTGTCATCGACGATGATTATGTGGGAAAGCAGCCAGTGGCTTGGAAAGAAAATTGTGCGGAGTACTGGTAAAAGAGACTCCAGGAAAACATGAATAGGTGCACGGGCAGCCACGATATAAGTGAAATAATGTTGAAAACGGCGTTAAACACCATACAATCAATCAATCAATCAATCAAAGTCAAATAGTAACAGCAGAAGCACCAGTTTGCAATGCCGTTAATATATTGTTCAATATTGTTCAATACCCCACGATGAATAGAACCCACACATTTGATATATGATACACGATCTTGCAAAAAGGAGTTTCCGTAATCCATTTTACCAAGCAAGTCATCACATAAATTGGCTTGCAACACGCGAAAAGGGGCATTCGGACATTTGCGTAAAGTGTCGTCTCGGATCAGCCTGCACAGTCTACGCAGACTAATCCGAGACGGCACTTTACGACTACATTACATTTTGTGCTACAGTAGACTTGTGCAAAACAGAAAATTGCATAAAAGCGGAAAGTGTTGTTTCGGATCAACCTGCGCGGACTGTGCAGGCTGATCTGAAACTACATTTTACGCAAATGTCCGAATGCCCCTTTTCGCGTGTTGCAGGCCAAATATGGATCCATGAAATCCGTTTTGTCTAAAAACCGACTGAATCCTGTGGTTCAATGGTTCCTGTACACGCAGAAAAGTGACGACAATTAGCAAAAAGTATTTACCAACGTCAGGCTGCGCGGAATGCGCAGGCTGATCTGGGTCGATACCTTTTGCAGTTGCATTAAACTTCATTTTTACAGAACATGGTTCACATATTTTTATGTTTCTGGGGGTTATATTTTCAGTCTTTGAAATATGTCGTTTGGTGCTGATAGAGTGATCATTGGCCATGTTGTGTTAATATGTCGGACCGCTAGGTTTCTGAAAGATAGTCGGACAATATCGAATAAGATATTTTATATACGATGTCTTTAACAATTAGTCATGATATATGGCTACTAAAACATCTCGGTTTACTTATTATTGTGGTTTATGTCACTTTAGGTTTACAAAAAATTGAGATCCCTCCACTTCAGTACGTCCGTGTCTACAATCACACAAAAGGTTGGAAAGGACCCTGGTCTGAGCAGGGTGAAGTTCGCAACCCTCCAGACACTTGTAAGAGGTCGCCTGTATAGCCACTGCTCCGGCACGGCTCACCAATACCAAAACCACCAACACATATATCCAGGACTTGCTCGAGTCCATGTTTTCTCTTAAATAAGAAAAGAAACATGTAAGATTAGAATAAGTCTGGTTATTGGGTATGCTCTAATACAGCCTTTATGTATAGCTAAAGCGATATCGGCAAGGGTTTATACAGATTTATTAGAATCATTAGTAGTAGAAGTAATGGAGATAGTAGTAACAGTAGTAGTAGTAGCAGAATTAGTATAAGTAGTCGAAGTGGTAGCTGTGGTAGTGGTAGTAGTAGCAGCAGCAGAACTGGAAGTAGTATTGATTTTGATTGTTGGGATAAATAAGAATATTTGAAGCACTGTTACATACTTAACGATACTATTCTATCGAGAGAGAGAGAGAGAGAGAGAGAGAGAGAGAGAGAGAGAGAGAGAGAGAGAGAGAGAGAGAGAGAGTACCTTCCAGTCCAGTTGCAATATGATCCAAATGTTTTTCAAGCAACACAAAATCTCATCCACACTTTTGATACGACTTATTCAGTTTCAAATGAAAAAATGACACAGAATGATTTTGCTATTCCGTAATGATTATTGTCATACCGTTTATACATGTATATAATGGGTCTCCGTGTAAATAAAGTGTCCATAAACGAACTCTTTGTGTTTTTTGTTTCATGTAAAAGCCTATTTAGATATTATTAGGACATGTTAATACAACCACTAAGTGCTCAATTACAAGTAAACCATGCTCCTGGAAAAGGTGGTGTAATGGATCTTCGACTCCGGTCAGTCTACGCAGTTTGCACAGGCTGACCTTTGTCGAAACAATTTGCTTTCGATAAATTTTCTGCACGTTAAAGGACTATTCTACGTCATGACTGAGCGATTGTTAGATAAAATGAATTATATAGGTCCATAAATATGTGTTGACTTGCCTGGTATAATGAATCACGGATATGCATTGAACCCCTTTTTGAAAGAGCATGGCTTAAAAAGAGGATTTTTTTTTTCAGTGAAAGATCGAAATTTATTTCATCTCGTGAACATGCGGTAATATTTTCACTCGGGGCTGCGCCACTCGTTAGGGCTGCGCCACTCGTGAAAATATTACCGATGATGTTCACGAGATGAAATAAATTTCGATCTTTCACTGAAAAAAAATGCTCAGTTTATTTCATGCTTCTAACACCTATTTGTTGAGATTTAATCAAAATCAAGTAGTTGATTTCGGTAATTCCCTGTGGCTAACCCCCACTCAAGACCGCATCACAATGAGAATGTATTTAGCAGTTCATAAGGAAAACAGTTCGTTGATACCAGAATTGTGTTTCAGTCAATTTGAGAGAATATCACGTTCAGTGAATTTGTTAAAAAAAGACAAAATTCCATTTTCAAATTATTATTATTATTATTATTATTATAATTATGACCTGATGACCTGTTCTAATACATCTCAGAGATGCATCAAACCCCCCCCCCCACCCCCTTGTCAGAGAATGTCTCGCATACATGTATAAATCCTTTGCATTTGATGATTTCGTTATTTTTTTATCTAAAGCTTGACCAAAGCTATCATAACAAGTGGTGTAATTAACGGGCACTGAGAGAAAATACTAATTTTCAAAACAAACTTTTTCGTACCTAGAGATGTATAAATCCAAGGAGAGACAAAAATCAAGTTTGAAAGATTTATCCTTGCATATCTTAACCCCTAGACTGCTAAGTGTGACTCTCTGACCTTTTGCGGACAGCGTAGATCAAGATCAGACTGCACAGAATGTGCAGTCTGATCATGGATCTACACTGTCCGATAATTTTTATATTTTTCTCCAAAGAGTAAGTTTGAAATAGCAGTATTCTGGTTTTTACTATCGGTTTGAAACTTTCATTTAACTTATTTAACAGGAAAAGGGCTACTATTAAAAAAAAATATTTAACTCTTTACCAAACGACAAAATTTTAGATATGTCCAAATTGAAGGTATTTGCAGACGACAAAATAAAAGTGACCCAGCTATTCAAATTTGCTTTTGGAAGAGTAGAAAACATTGTGGGAAAAGGAGAAAATGCTGGTTACCAGCATTTTCTCCTTTTCTCACAATGTTTTCAAAAGGCTTCTTCCTCAGGGTTGTTCAAAGTCGGGACTGTGTGGTAAAGAGTTAACTCTTTACCAAACGACATAATTTTAGACTGCCGGCACAACTTGATTCCAAGCATTTTAAGACGACAAAATAAATGTGCTTAAAATTTGATATTTGGTTTTGAAAGGGTAGAGTAAAAAGAACGAGCAATCGAATGGACAGAAAAAAAAAACATTGAAATTAGAAATTGAGGCAAAGAAATAAATAAGCAGACCATCTTAACTCTTAGGCTGCTAAGTGCAACTCAAGGACCTTTTGCGTACAGTGTTGATCAAGATCAGACTGCACAGAAAGTGCAGTCTGATCTTGGATCTACACTGTCCGATGGAGAGATATCTTTTCTCAAAAATTTACCTTTAAAATGGCAAAATTTCGGTTTTTTTCTGTCTGTTTGAAAGTTTCATTTCACTTCCATAGCAGAATAAGGGTTAAATCGTTCTTATCACAAAATGAATGTGATGTATGCGCCATGTTGATTGTGACCCCGACAACTTCTGTTTGTGTAGTAGGTTACTGTAAGATAAATGTCTTTTCTACACATAGAGGAACCGCCCGGCCGGGTAGCTCAGTGGATAGCGTATCTGACTCGTGACCTGATGGTTGCAAGCTGAATAACCAGTCGAGGCAAGTTTTCTTTTCAGTATTTCGCCTCTCACCTCTGATACATGTGAGAAAAGTAGTCAGTGGCTTGGAAAGAAAGTTGGTCAGTACTGGTGTCAGGAAACTCATGCGTGGATGCACTGTCCGCCGTGATATGACTTAAGATGTTAAAACTGCATTAAATTGCAATGCAAACATATAAACAAGACACAGACTATCCATTCTTTTGTGAATAGTAAAACATTTTTAGAATGTTGTTTCAAGAGTTGCTTTTTCTTTGTCGCTTGGCCCAGTGGTAAAGTGTAGGACTCGTGACCCTGGAGGCACCGGGTTCGGGCCTCACTGGATCGACTGGGTTTTTCGTGGCAGTATCCTTGGGCAAGACACTTCGGAGCCCTAGCCTAGTACTGGTGAAACCCGGGAAAAACAGACATGAATAAGTGAGCTGTCGCCGTAATATGACTGAAATAATGTTGAAAGCTGCGTAAAACAGCATTCAATTAATCAATCAATCTATCAATCAATTAACTGTCAAAAAAATCTAGAGACATCTTTACAGCCAGAGAGTAAACAAACGCTGTTAAAACTTGACGGTGTTATAATCTAGGCAGCTGTGTAAACAATTCGACATACCTCGGGTGATAAGAGCCATCAAATCCCTCGGCTGTATCTGGAAGCTTGATATGCACCTACACGGTACATTTCATCACCGGAAATATGCCGGTGTACCGTTTTGAAAATTTTAAGGCTGCTCTTAAAAAAGAAAACTTGAGTCTACATCTTTCCAACTACATTTCAGTTGACAAACAGTTCGTACACTAATTTTTTAACGTGGTTTATCAATTCCGATTGAAGTTTTCACTGACAGATAGATAGATAGATGTGAATAACTTCATCGAGGTTGTTCAGGTCGTTGCTAAGGCACCTGTAAACAGTGTGTTTCGAATTGGCCATGGTCAAATTTAGAGATAATTGAGAAAGGTAGGTTTTCAGTGCAATTTTGATAAGAAGAGGGTTATTACACCCATGAATTGTGTTAGATTAAGGAAAAGAAGCATTTAGTTTGTCTATGAAACAGGAGGTCATGACCTTTCCTTCTTTGTTCTATAGGTTTGACCCCAAATGCGAATCTGAGGGGTCATGGAGGTAGCAGTTATTTTTAGTGGCAAAAATAAGGGTGGGGTAAGGGCATGAAAGATTGCGAAAAAACGGCATGGAAACGTGCTATTTTTGACTTTAACCTCATATTATGTGTTGTTTTTGAGTTTCAATTTAGCTTGGCATTTTCAGGCTAGCTTCCTGGGTTTGCATTTTGTGAAATTGGGAATATAGGCTAAAATGGGATATTTTGTCAGTTTTTTTCCGACCATCCGACTTGCCTGTATTGATCAGTAATTTTACCATTTCACAAGTTGAACATGATTTATTGATAAAATCTAAAGAAATAGGACTGTGCTGTTGCATTTAAGTGTTTGTTTTTTTTTTTATAATTTCAGGTTGATTATATTGACTGTTTACTGGAAAAGTTTGGTGTGACGTCGTGAGTATCTACAACATTTTACACGGAAACCGTGTGCTGCAGCCTAAACGACTTACAGTGGTGTCGCCATGTATAAGATCACGTGATTGGCAGTTCAAATGGAAACGACCGTTATACAGACGAGGTTAGATGTAGGTACGGAAACGGCCGAGTTGTGACGAATGCTGTGTAAACGTAGATAAAAAAATCAATATAAGATGTATGGGGTAAAGAAACTGTAGGGATCTGTCTTCGATTTAAACCGGAAGCTGTGGTTGTTATGTCTATGGCTAGCCGCAATAGAATGAAATGCATTTTCTATCTGTCGTAATCTGTGCAACATTGCAACCATCAGGGACGATATTTAGCATGAAGATACAAGAGTGATTACAGTTTCATAAAATAAAGAAGAAAAAAAAAAGAAAAACGGTTAAAAAACTGGATGAAAAGGAGTGAAGATGTATGTTTAAGAGGCATAGGAAAGAACCCTAAAGTAAAATGTAGGGGGAAAAACAAATAATTCATATTATACACAACGTCTTTAATCATTAGCCATACGGTAAAATTCTAGACTGGTTCAAATTGAAAGCATTAACTAAATGTGGCTACAATTATGGTATTTGTCTTTAAAAAGGGTAGAAAATTGTGGGAAAATAAAAAAAGAAAATGCTGGTCTCCAGCATTTTCTCTTTTCCCACAATGCTGTCAAAAGCCTTCTTCTCCTGGGTCGTTAAAACTCGAGTTTATTTGGAATAGGTTTAATCAATCATTTGCCGTTACGTGTGCCAGGTACATTAAGACATTTCGATAGTATATTATGGCTTATGAAATTCCTGACTGAAAGTCATAAAATGCACTTTTTCAAAACGTCCGAGATCCTCTTCAGAAAGCATTTGATTCCCGTCTGCACACCGTTGATTCCTTCCAGTACGCCTTTGATCCTCTTCAAAACGCCTTTGATCATCTTGAGAATCCCTTTGATCCTCTTCAGAATGCCTTTGATTCCCTTCAGAACACCTTTGGTCCTCTCTAGAACTCCTTTGATTCCGTTCAGCATGCCTTTGATCCTCTTCAGCACGCCTTTGATTCCCCTCAGCATGCCTTTCATTCCCTACAGAACGTTTTTGATTCCCTTGAGAATGCCTTTGATTCTCTTCAGCATGCTTTTGTTCCTCTTCAGAATACCTTTGATTCCCTACAGAACGCCCTTGGTTCCGTTTAGCAGACCTTGAATCCTCTGCAAAGCGCCTAAGTTCGTCTTCAGAATGCCTTTGATCCCATTCAGAACACTTTTCTCTACACTTACACAAAAAGCTGGCATGGACTCTATACTGGATTGCGGGAAGAACACAACCCTCTGGACACTTGTGAGAGATCGCGTGTTGATATACTGCTTTGGCATGACTCACCAATGTAAGAACAACCAACATGTTTACCCAGAACTTTCCCCAGTCCATTTTCTCTGTGAAACGAGAAACAAGAGGTCCATTGCCCTTAAAACTCGCACCTGAGTAAAGCGATATGAAATTCATATTGTAGAACAGATTCTAGTGGTGATCGCCAACAGTCATGAGTGTTGGACTGAAAATGGGACCCTAAGAGTGCAAGCAAGGTTTTACTGAGATTTGTCCAAGTGACCTACCTCTTGACCCGTCATGACCTTATTTCGAATTAGTCATAAATATCATCAAGACAAATATTGAGGTTGAATGTCATGAGTATCGGACGGAAAGTGTGACCTCTAGACTGCACACAATGTTTTTTTTTTTCCGAGATTAGCTTCAGTGACCTATTCTTTTTACCCAATTTCAAATTCATTTGAGATGTTATCAACACAAACAGTCTGGCAAATCTTCTTGAATAATGGACGGAAAATGTGACCTCTAGAATGCACGAATGGTTTTCTGAGACTTGTTCCATTTACTTACTTTGTGAACCAACATGACCCAATTTAGAACTTTTCCAAGACATAACCAAGTTAATCATTCTGATTAAATTTCATAACATGGCCTCTTGAAAGCACTCGAAATATTTGTTGACGCCTGCACGACAAACGACGCACAAAGGACGCCGGACACAGCACGATCACAAAAGCCAACCTTAAGCACTTTGTGCTCAGGTGAGCTAATAAAAAGGAATAAAGGTAAAATTAAAACAGGTTTTGTCAGTTAGTATGCCCGTATGCAGTTTTTATGTAGGGCTATTGCAATACCTAAGTTTTTTACGTACATTTAAATGAGCCATGCTCTGTGAAAAGGGAGTTGCATGCATTTGAAAAAAAGTCCTGACACAGGCTAACCAGGACAAGTTTCTTCATGTCCAAGGACCATTCTACATTAGGTTTCAGCAGGCTGTTAGACAAAATGGACTTTTGTGATGACTTGCTTGTTATACTGCATTACGGAGACACATTTAAGCCCCTTTTTCCAGAACATGGCACAACTTAATTTTATCAATTTTTATTTTGTATGCAGTTATCAAATTTTCTTGTGAAACAATGTTGATTACTGGGCAGAGAGAGATAGAGAGACAGACAGAGAGACAGACAGACAGACAGACAGAGAGACAGAGACAAACAGAGACAGAGACGATGAGGAGAGAGAGACAGACAGACAGAGAGACAGAGAGACAGACAGAGAGACAGACAGAGAGACAGAGACAGAGAGACAGACAGAGAGGGACAGAGACAAATAGAGACAGAGACAGAAAGAGTAAATTAATTTACCTTGCAATAAACCTAAATGTTCTCTACGCTAAGCAAAATGCTTCTGATACAGCTTATTCAATTTTTAGCAAAGAAATGACGGTCTAAGGTTGCTTTCCTATTAACTGCTGTACAATGTTTTTACAGGTATATTATTGGCCTGTCATATATAGCATCATAATGAAATATCTATATGAAGATGTCACCTTTTGTTTCAACTTAAAGCTTACATTACGAAACATTTTCAAAAAATGTTAATGATATTATATTTCGCTAGTTAGTACTCTTCCTCCATGTTCTCAGGCCTCACAGCAACTGCCCGACTGTAGTCCCGGTAGCAGTCGGTAACGTACAGGACTTTAGAAAAGGGGGTCGCTGGTTCGATCTCCGACTTGGCCAATTTCTTTCCGAGGACTGATAATAGTCATTGCGACAGGATTCATTACTCCCTCACCAGTGACCATTGTTTCGACGACGGTTTTGTGGGAAAGCAGCCACTGGCTTGAAAAGAATATTTTGTGGAGTACTGATAAAAGAAACTCCAGGAAAGCATGGGTAGATGCACTGGCCGCCGTGATATAACTAAATTAATGTTGAGAACGGGGTTAAACACTATACCATCAACCAAAAAGATCACAGCAACTTATCTACATCTAGTACCTGTACCAGACGACAAAATTTTAGCTTTGTCCAAATTGAAAGCAGTTGCAGACGACAATTTCAGTGTGGCTCACATGGTGTAATTTTACTTCAATAGGGTAGAAAACGTTATGGGAAAAGGAGAAAATGCTGGTTACCAGCATTTTATCCTTTTTCCCACAATTTTTTCAAAAGGCTTCTTTCCCAGGGTCGTAAAAAGTCGGCATTGTGCGGTAAATGGTTAACATATATGTGGGTTGTGCACATCGCGGAGCCTCTGTGCTACGAATTATGACAATGTTATTGAAATGGTTGAATGTAGGGTCGTTAGAAGATACAATGCTCCTACAATGAGTTGATAAACTAAGTGGCATAGAATGGCGCAATTTCTAGAAAAATACAGATCCAGAGGTACAATATTTTTATTCGTTTGCCATGGTACATTACAGTTCAAGCAAGACTCATCAGTAAGGTTGTTGCACTATGTATTAGTCAGCTTCCACAAGGATAGTGATAGGGTACATATTTTATAGGACGCCCGTTTTCACACTTACACCTAATGCGAACAACGCCTAGACTTCGAGCAGTCGCAAGCCTACAGTCCGCAGCACACTCGTCACAGGCCGCACTTTTATCGACGGCCCTGCCATGATCGGCTAGTACAAGACCAATTAAAATATGAGCCATACTCTGTGAAAAGGGGGCTTAATGCATCTCCAAGATGCATGATACCGGCAAGATATCACAGTATTATAGATCCATTAAATTCGTTTAGAATAACAATCTTCTGAATCATGAGGTACACTAGTCCTTTGACATGCAAAAAGTTTACAAAAAGCAGAAAGTTTAGGCCCAGGTCAGCCTGCGTAGCCTGTGAAGGCTGACCCGAGTTGATACTTTTTGCGGATGCATTAAGTCCCCTTTTCACAGAGGATGGCTCAAATTATTATATATCAAAGAATTTCGCGAATCCGTTTTTTTTTTTCTCTCTCCCTCTGAAAAGAGATGCACATTCAGTTATTCAAAGAAAAATGAAGTTTAAACCTTTACCAAACAATTCAAAGTTTTAACGACCCTGAAGACGAAGCCTTTTTGAAACAGATACATTGTGGGAAAAAAGAGAAAAAATGCTGGATACCAGCCTTTTCTTCATTTCCCACCATCTTTTCTACCGTATCAAAGACAGAAGTCATTTTTTGAGTTTTGTTTAGTTTGACGTCTGCAAATGCTTTCAATTTGAACGAGTCCAAATTATTGTCATTTGGTAAATACGTATTTCGAAAAAAAAAAAGGGGGAAATACAGAACAAGAGATATGCTCCCTTTATTCGTTGACAATAGTACATTGCAGTTCAGGTATGATTTCTCAGTACAGACATTTATATCAGTCATTTTCACAAGGATAGGGTACATCTGTTATAGGACGCCCATTTTTTTTTTTGTCCATGGTCTTGAAAGTTGATAGTTCAATTTACAGTTTAAATACATTCACCCCTCTCTTACTTTCGCCCAATCTCTCAAAACACTCTCCCGCTTTCATCTCTCTTCCCCTCCCTCACTTTCGCCCGATCCCTCTCTTAATGTTCTCTCTCTCTCTCACCCATTTCCATCTCATGCTTCTCAATCTCTCCTCTTCTTACTCACTTTCCTCTTACCCTCTCTCATTCTCGTCTGTCAAAAGTCCAATGAAAGAAGTCTATCCGACCGTTAAGGAAGGAAAAACAAAAACTCTTCCTTCTGTAGCAGTAGTCAGTCACAGTAACCGTGATTTTGTCGTAGTGTACGTCTAGTTCTTGTCGATATAAGGCGATGCTTAACCTCGAAATGGCCGTTACTAAGGATTTAATGTAAACCAAAGTCAGCCGTTCCGAGATGTCTGTTTACGCCCTAAATCAGTCAATTTAACGTCTATTTATTGTCATTTAGGCAAAGCAAAACCTCAAATTAGCCGTTACTAAGGATTTAGTGTAATCCGAAGTCAGCCATTCCGAGAAGTCTCTCTTCGCCCTAAAACAGTCAAGTTAGTTACTGGTCGTCAGTGAGTGTCAAAGTTTTGGCCACTTAATGTAGCCACGGTCGTGCTTGCATTTGGGGGCTAAAGGACTTAACTTCACGGGCCTATGAAAAAGAAGGAGATGGTGATCCCGTCAGAGATCTCGCATCTGATTTGTATTGAAGTTAGACTAACAGGTTTACTATTTGTTTTTAAATAATTTCTATTTTTCATGGAAACAGTTTCCAGGTGAATATAAAAAGATGAAAATTTTCCTTTGATTTTTCTTGTTATCATCTCAATTTGTCTATTTAATTAAAAATCCTAGACGACAGTATTCTTAAAATATCATCTGATTTGTTATTTATAAAACGAAGTAATAAACCAACCCAGAATGTATACCGTCCCTTTACTATTCATTACATGGCTTAAAGTAATTTTCACACCTTTTTTACAGTTAATCCAGTTCTCGATCACAACTCATTTAAAGCATAATCTCTTCAACTCTGCCAAATGACAAAAAATTGAGACGGGTACAGTTTGAAAGCATTTGTAGACGAGAAATTAAATGTGGTTTAAATGGTAATATTTGCCTTTGAAAGGGTAGAAAACATTGTAGGAAAGGGAAGGTGTTGACCAGCATTTTTTTTCTTTTCCAACATTGTTTTAAAAAACGTTCTTTCTCTGGGAAGTTTTAACAGGGGATTGTTCGATAAATGATTACAGACAGGTTGGTATCAAATATAAATTTTCTTTTTTCTTTAATATTTTAGCTAGATTTTGATCTGTATAAGCAAAAGCAAAATATTTCTAAACAGTATTTGATGTCAGTATGTAGTAACCAACGTCATGTGTCAGTCGGTAACGTACTGTGCTGTTTTGAATGTTTCAAAGTGCCATCTATAGAGAAAGCAGAATTTTGAGCTTGTTATCCCTTTTCTAATAGATCTCTATAGAACCTATATTTATTCATATGCTATGAAAACTTATTAATATAGTAGTAATTTTTTTTTTAGTCATAATTAGATCGCCTATCTAGATCTTGATCTACCCGATATTTTAAAAGCAAATATATTTCCAAAAATTGATATTCTAACTAGTCACTGCGACACCACTGATCATTGTTTCGACGATGGACATGTAGGAAAGCAGATAAGAAAAAAGAAAAAAACAGCGAAAAGTGATCTAAATAGGACAATCTATGCACGCTGATTAAAGAAACTTCAGGGAAAGCATGGTCAGGTGTACTGGCTGCCATGACGGCTGCTCTGGTTTGCAAGGGTCACATGTATACATCTAGATCTACGAGAGAATAATATATTCTATTGCAATGACTTTTATAAACCCTAAAAATTAGTTTTTGTGAAGCCGTGATTCGAACTCAAAACCGCATGATTTCAAGATCTGGCTTGTCGTTTGAATTATTAGATAGATCTATTTATCCCACAAATGATTCATGTCGCTTGTATTGAGGCTTTGCCTTTTTCATATTACGTTCTTATGTGGAGGGGGTACGTCAGGGGGAATTAAAACAACTGTTCTCGATTTTTTGTAGATCAAGATCAGACTGCACAGAATATCCTCCGATAGGAAGATATTTTTCTCACCAAAAAATGCCTTTGAAATCGTAACCTTTGTGTTTTTAATATCGACTTGAAAGTTTCATTTCACTTATTTAGATAGGTTAAGGGTAACTTACCCTTAGATTTTTGAAACTTTTCACGAGCATTGAAATTGTGTCGTCAATTTTCAAGCCGCTGGCAGTATAGAAAATTTCCTCAGGGAAGATCTCGTATCTGTACGAGATCAGTAGGAATTTTTTATGCCATTGGTTGCTTCGTTTTGCTTTATTTTAACGTTTGATAGTAGGTTTTATATACATGCAAATTGTCCGGCTCAAATACATCCGTCGTAAGCGAAAGAATCATCACACTCGTCAGAAAAAACTTCCGTATTTACACACTGTCAAATACGATTTCAAATATGGAATGATGACGTATTTCACACACAGAATGCGTACGTATTAATTTGTGATTTGATATGTCAAAATGTTACTCTCTAATTTTCATCTGCCGTCCATGAAAACGAAGTGGTTATTGAATAATCCATTATTTGTTTAATTGTGTGTACCGGTTTCAATAATTGCAATATTTTTCGTTGAAAGGTGTAGGTACACGATGTAGAAGGGCCGGGAAAGTTACTTCAACATAATATTCATGTTATTATATACCTAAAATTTTCAACGACAAAATGTTGCAATTAGCAACATTTTATTCGAACAAAAGAAAACAAATAATGAATTAGTCGGTAATAAGTACGTTTTCATGAGTGACGGATGAATATCATAGCGTAACATTTTGACAAATCAAATCGCAAATCAATGCATGCGTATTCCGTGTGCGAGATACGTCATCATGCCATATTTGGAACTGTATCTGACACTATGTAGATACAGATTTTTTATTTGTCGTGTGTGATAATTTATCCGCGAGCGATGCATGTATTGGAGCCGGAAAGTTTCAGGTATATAATAAAGTACATTATGACCTATGACTTTAATCGTTGAGAAGAAATTTTGCAAACCGACCAAACACTGTCGAAATCGGATGTCTATAATACAACTTTCTTCAGTCAAAGTCAAATAGTAACATAGCAAAAGCACCAGACTGCGATGCCGTTTATTAATATATTATAGGTTATTGCACTTGTATGGGAATTTATTGTGTTGAACGAGTTCTTTTGGCAGAGTTGCCCGAGCTTGCGAGGGCAACTACGCCAAAAGAACTCGTTCAACACAATATATTCCCATACAAGTCCAATAACCTTTTTATTATATACTTTGATATTGTTTATATAATTTTCCGCGTTTCAGCGAGTTATTTCTAGCGCAGAGAATTTGACACAGAAACACTTCAAAGTATGTTCTTTCAATATGCGAAGAGATAATCAGACGTTGCCTGATGAACCAAAACGTTCTGAGCCCACGAAGAACATAACCATTTTTCAAATTACACAAAAACCCAATTATTGCAGCATACGTCAGAATTTTGTGATTAAAATCTGTTATTTCAGTCAAATCATGTTCTCTGTGTTTTAAATTCATAGTGAAACGATGGATCCTCTGACTTTGATGAGAAATTAACAGATATTTCAAATTAATGATACGCTATCTATGTTTCAATAAAACCCTTAGCCCACAAAATTGCTTATTTTATCACAGAAAATCAGGACATTATTTGACCCTCAAAAAAATCTAGTGCAAAGATTTTTCTCATTTTTCTCAGAAATATACATGATTATATCCTTTATCAAAAAATGCAAAAAAAAGATAGGTTGCCAGGCTACTTTTCCCAATATTCGAACTCGGTTACCTCCCTTGGAACAAAGAAAGTGACACAAAACACCCAAGATTTCAAATTACTTAGTAAGATGTATTATTTCTAGCACTAAATCATGTTTTTTTCACAATAAAGATTGTACTCTGTCAACCCTTTCTTTGATATAGTCTCGATTTAACATTGGTATGGGACGGCTTTGGAAAACATTTTGGTAAAAGGGGTAATTGTTCAATTCAAGCAATTGTTCCTTTCCCCACAACCTTTTCTACACAAACGGTTCTTTTAATCTCATTTAAACCTTGTTTAATTTGTCGTCTGCAGCTTCTTTCAATTTTGAAGTTCCAATTTAATTCATTTAGGAAAGGGTTAATACCAAATACATGTGGTATATTTTAATAGATGGGAGAATGGAAGAACAATACAAGTAGAACTGTCCAGAATTACTCAAAGGCATAGATTACTTACGAACCTTATAGCAAAATGAATCAAACGATCCTGATTTCTATCAATACCCAGGAAAGAGGGTTAGAAAACGTTGAAAAGGAGGAAATACTTGTAATTTTCTCTTTTTACCACACTAAACTTACTATCCGGATAGGTAATGTCCGACAAATGTACATGTTCCGTTTTCGCTGTTTAGGAATGATTTACACCTTCATAAACTGATCTTTAAAAAGAAATGTATCTACCACTGCTTTCTCTCTACGTCTTGCAGCAAAAAACAGTAGTCCAATAACAGTACTACAATCAGAAAAAGTTACGCGTTAGAAAACAGAGAAGCGAAGAGACATGCGCAAAAATGTTGCGCACTGACAACCCGACGAAACGTCGTTAACAGTGTTTTCATCGAATTCGTTGATTTATTTTTTTTTAAAAACAGTCTTATTTATCCAAAAAGCAACGCGAATCTGTTGCATCGCCATACCGTGCTTTCGCGGAATTTTCAATTTTGGTTGTTGATGACGTCACCGTTGCTAAAGATATGTAAACAAACAAGATGGCGACAGAGGATGCTTTTTTTATCGCTTAATAATTTCATCGTCGATAAACAAGTTCAATAGACAATTTTTTCATAACTTTGTAATGACTGTTATTCGGGAGACAAATATTCTGTCTATTTTTCATGTTTTTGATAAGGACCATGCATTGAAAAGTTCGTAAAACATGATGTCTAACGATGAAATTTATGATAATGGCGGCCGTTCATATTTTGATTTTTAGAGAAATGGCGGGTTATAAAATAGTTCCGTTCTTGGCAACGCACGTGAAAAAAGCTCTAAAGTATGTAATATCAAAGTATGCAATATGGAAAAATATTGCATACTTTCATCAAGTGCAAATACATGGGGACAATATCAAAGTATATAATAATATAGGTTATTGCACTTGTATGGGAATATATTGTGTTGAACGAGTTCTTTTGGCAGAGTTGCCCGAACTTGCGAGGGCAACTACGCCAAAAGAACGAGTTCGACACAATATATTCCCATACAAGTGCAATAACCTTTTTTATTATATACTTTGATATTGTTTACATAATTTCACCTGATTTAACAGTGTTTTCATCGAATTCCTTAATTTATTTTGTTTACATAAAAATTTCAAAAGCGATAAGAAATCTGTTTTGTGCACCTATCGTGGTTTCGCGGACTTTTCAACATTGGCTTTTGATGACGTCATCGTTGCTAAAGGTATGTAAACAAACAAGATGGCGACCGAGGATCTTTTTTCATCGCTTAATAATTTCATCGCCGATAAACATATTCGATAGACAAATTTTTCATACTTTTGTAGTCACTGATATTCAGGAAACAAATATTCTGTTTATTTTTCATGTTTATAAATAAGAACTATGCATTGAAAAGTTCGTAAAACATGATGTCTAACGCTGAAATTTTTGATAATGGCGGCCGTTCACATTTTGATTTTTAGAGAAATGGCAGGTTTTAAATAGTTCCGTACTTAGCAACGCACGTGAAAAAAGCTCTAAACTATGTAATATGATCAAAGTATGCAATATGGAAAAATATTGCATACTTTCATCCAGTGCAAATACATGGGGATAATATCAAAGTATATAATAATGTTCAATATTGTTCAATACCCCATGATGAATAGAACCCACACATTTGATATATGAGACACGCTCTTCCAAAAAGGATTTTCCGTAATCCATTTTACCAAGCAAGTCATCACATAAATATGGATCCATGAAATCCGTTTTGTCTAAAAACCGACTGAATCCTGTGGTTCAATGGTTCCTGTACACGCAGAAAAGTGACAAATAGCAAAAAGTATTTACCCATGTCTGCCTGCGCGGAATGCGTTGGCTGACCTGGGTCGATACCTTTTGCAGTTGCATTAAAATTCATTTTTACAGAACATGGTTCACATATTTTTATGTTTCTGTGGGTTATATTTTCAGTCTTTGAAATATGTCGTTTGGTGCTGATAGAGTGATCATTGGCCATGCGGTGTTAATATGTCGGACCTCTAGGTTTCTGAAAGATAACGTTAGTCGGACAATATCGAATAAGATATTTTATACACGATGTCTTTAACAATTAGTCATGATATATGGCTAGTAAAACATCTCGGTTTACTAATTATTGTGGTTTATGTCAGTTTAGGTTTACAAAAAATTGAGATCCCCGTACTACAATACGTCCGTGTCTACAATCACACAACAGATTGGAACGGACACTAGTCTGAGCAGGGTGAAGTTCGCAACCCTCCGGACACTTGAAAGAGGTCGCCTGTATAGCCACTGCTCCGGCATGGCTCACCAATACCAAAACCACCAACACATATGTCCAGGATTTTCTCGAGTCCATTTTCTCTCTGAAATGAGAAAAGAAACATGTAAGATTAGAATGAGTCTGGTTATTGGGTATGCTCTTATACAGCCTTTACGTATAGCTAAAGCGATGTCGACAAGGGTTTATTTAGATTTATAGAATTATTAGTAGTAAAAGTAGAAGTAGAAGTAATGGAGGTAGTAGTAGCAGTAGTAGTAGTAGTAGAATTAGTATAAGTAGTCGAAGTGGTAGCTGTAGTAGCGGTAGTAGTAGCAACAGCAGAAGAACTGGAAGTAGTATTGATTTTGATTTGTTGGGATGACTTAGACTTTCTGGTAAAGCACTGATAAATACTTAACAGTACTATTCTATCAAATGAGAGAGAGAGAGAGAGAGAGAGAGAGAGAGAGCGAGCCAGCCAGTTTACCATCCAATTGCAATATGCCCCAAATGTTCCACAAGCAAAACAAATATCCCAGCCACACTTTTAATATAACTTTTTCTGTTATTCTGTTTCAAATGAAGAAATGACACAGAATGACTTTGCTATTCTGTAACTATTATTGTCGTACCGTTTATACATGTACATGTATATAATGGGGTCTCTGGGTAAATAAAGTGTCCATAAACGATTTATTTTTTTTTTTTTTTGTTTCATGTAAAAGCCTTTTTAGATACTATTAGGACATGTTAGTATCGCTACTAAGTGCTCAATTACAAATATACCATGCTCCGGGAAAAGGGGGTTTAATGGATCTGCCAAAGGTATCGATTCAGGTCACCCTACGCACTCTGCGTAGGGTGACCTGTCCCGAAACTCTTTGCTTTTGGTAAATTTCCTATATGTTAAAGAACCATTCAACCTCATGATTCAGTCGGTTGTTAGACAAAATGGATTTCATAGATCCATAATGGTATGATTTCTTGCTTGGTGTAATGCTTCACGGAGATGCATTAAACCCTCTTTTGTCAGAGAAGGGCCCTAATGTAGAGAAGCTTAGAAAACAAAAAATGAAGAAACCTGAGACTGGTCTCTATACTGGCAACGCTGCTTACGTGGAATATCCTTGGGCAAGGCACTACAGAGCTTCACCCTTGTAACAGCGAAACCCAGGAAAAGCACAAATAACTGAAATATGCTCTGACTGAAATACTGTTAAAAACGATGCGTACACTTTTCTTTTTTTTGATACCCATTCTGTTTACCTCAAAGCATTATTACACCCAATTACCATTTTGCCTTGTCTAAAGGATCTTGGATCTACGCTGTCCGATAAGAAGATTTTTTTTTCCAAGAAAATATTATAACTTTGGAAAAGCAACATTCGGGTGTTTGCTAATGGTTTGCAAATTATTTAACGGTTTAGAAGAAAGCTTCTGAAGCATTTTGGGAATAGCAGAAAAGGCTGGTACCAGTATTTTTTGTCAATGCTTTGATTACTTTCTAGGAAAAACCGCATCATATTAGAAACTAATGCCTTCAATTGTTTTCAATATGACGGGTCTAAAATTTTCTCGTCAGTAGATTCTTTACATTGACTGATTTCACTGGTTTAAAGTGATTAATGCCTGATTATAGGATGACCAAAACTATTGTAAAAAGTGGCAAGATGGAAAGACTGTATTGAAAACTTACCTGTATGACGCAAAGAAGTCCATAAATCTAGGGAGAGAAAAATTTTCTAAGTTTTAAACTCATACATAATTCCATGCTCATCTGTACTTTTTAGAGAAACGACATAATTTTACACGTGTCGAAGTTGAAGGTATTTACAGACTACAAAAAAATAAAGTGACTCAGCAGTTGAAATTTGGTTTTAAACAGGGTAGAAAACATCGCGGGAAAAATGAGAAAATGGGATGAGTGTCTTAAGTGCACGTCCAGGAACCTTCCTTTTGCGAATAGCGAAATGTTTTCAGAATATTAGTTGTTACAGAAGATCACTCCTTCCTTACTGCATTGCTTTTTCCCGTATAAAGTCAATACCTAACAGCTGCGATGGGGAGAATTCATTGTAGCTCAGTGGTAAAGGTGTTGGTCTTTTGTACCTCAATAAACGAGGATCTCTACCGCACGGGTTCGAATCCCACCAGGTGCGCTTTGTATTTGAGCTATGTACATGTATTTGGTGCGAACTTTCATGTTCGTAAGATGGGGGCTCGTCCGGGATTGGCCGTTGAGCCATTTGTTGTTTGGTTTTTTTTTTATAAAAAAGAACTACTGCCTAAAAAGGCTTTCTGTCATCAAAATGATGACATTTAAGAGGGGGTGTATTACGGGAGATCACGCCTTCCTTACTGCATAGCTTTATCACGTATAAAATCAATACCTAACATCTGCATTAGGGAGAATTCTCTGTGGCTCTGTGGTTATGGTCTTGGTCTTTTGAACCACAATATAAGAGGATCTCTTCCGCACGGGTTCGGTTTTGAGCTATGTATTTGTTGCGAACTTTCATGTTCGTAAGATAGTCATTTTTTCTAGGTCAAAAAGATTACACGGCGGCTTAGCGGCAAAGGAAGAATGCTGTTTCAAAAAGTGAAATGTCGGAAGAAAAACAAATAATACATGTTATGCACGACGTCTTTTATCATTAATCATACGACAAAATTTTAGACTAGTTCAAATTGAAAACATTTGCAGACGACGAATCAAATGTGGCTAAAATTATGGTATTTATCTAAAAAGGATAGAAAACATTGTGGAAAAAAGAGAAAATACTAGTACCCAGCATTTTCTCTTTTTCCCATAATGTTTTCAAAAGCTTTCTTCTCCTGGGTCGGTAAAATTGTTTGATTGTTTGATAAAGGTTTAATTATTCATTTGCCATTATGCGTTTCAGGTACATTGAGACATTTCGGTAGTATATTATGATTTATGTCATCTCCGGATTAAGTAATAAAATGGTCCCCTTCAGCACAAATTGGACCCTCTTCAGAACTCCCTTGATTCCGTTGAGAACTCATTTGATTCTCTTTAGCATGCCTTGGATCCTCTTCAGAACGCCTTTGGTTCCCTTCAGCACGCCTTTGGTTCCCTCCAGTATGCGCTTGTTCCTCTTCAGAACGCCCTTGATTCCGTTCAGCATGCCTTTGATCCTCTTGAGAACACCCTTGTTCCTCTTCAAAATGCCCTTGATTACTTTCAGCATGCCTATGATTCCGTACAGAACGTTTTTGATTCCCTTGAAAACGCTTTTGATTCCCTTCAGCATGCCTTTGTTCCTCTTCAGAATACTTTTGATTCCCTACAGAGCGCCCTTGAATCCGTTTAGCAGACCTTGGATCCTCTGCAATACGCATTAGTTCCTCTTCAGAATGCCTTTGTTCCCATTCAGAACGCTTTTCTCTACACTTGCACAAAAAGCTGACAGGAACTCCATACTGGATAACGGACAGAATACAACCCTCCGGACACTTGTGAGAGATCGCGTGCTGATATACTGCTCTAGCATCACTCACCAATGTAACAACAAACAACATGTATACCCAGAACTTTCCCCAGTCCATTTTCTCTCTGAAATGCGAAACAAGAGGTCCATTGGCCTTAAAACGCTCACCTCAGTATAGCGACCGTGGGATCCATAAAGTTGAAAAGATTCTAGTGGTAATCACCAACAGTCAAGAGTGTTGGATTGCCATTGGGGCCCTTAGAATACAGTAAAACCTCTATAATTCGAAGTCCCATAGGGACAAGCAAAATATTCGAATTATCGCGGTTTTCGAATTATCCAAAATGTCCGTGAAAAAAAATGAATTCCGTTCAAGATCGGCAAGTAAAGTTAACATCTACTACCCTCCCCTCCCCCCGCAATAAATCCGAGTTTTCGTTCCCTTTTTTCATAATATTTAAAGAATACCATATCAAAAGGATTATTTTCTCTAAATGCCACGAATCTGACCATATGAGTTCTTGGAAATAAGTCACGTTAAAATTCCTTTCATCCTGTGAGGTTTTGGAAAGGTCGGTACTCTAGTTTTTCTTTCAAATTCGTAAAATTTGCCCTGTTGTATTCGCCCCCATTTACTGTCACCCCACGGGAAAGAAAGCGCATTATTATTTTTTGACCTAAGAAAACAGCAGAAGGTAGGATATAATATGGTCTCAAAAATATTTAGGCCTACACGTGTATGGATTTAAGTTCCTCGGATATGATGTTTCAATGAAATATCTTTGAATATCACGATTTGAAAAGTGTTGAAAACGATCGAAGAATGAAGGCGGGAAAACCCGATGCTAAAAATAGATAGACACGAAAAATTACGAAAAATGATAAAGAATTGGCCATCCTCCGATCACAAACGCTTCATACTGTCTTTTTAGCGTCAAAATTGACTTTGAACATGTGATGTACGCACGTACGTAAAAAAAATGAAGTCGGGGATAAAATCAGTTGTCTAATCAGGAATGAAATACTCGAGTGATTTTATAGAATGAATTATCAAACAACATAATCGAAGGAAGGGGTGGTAGAAGCAAACATGTCAAACTTAACATAATTAACCTCTTATTATCAAATCAAGGTCAACTCCTTTCAAAATCTTATTGTAGTATGAATCTCCGGTAGTAATTATCATAGATTGTAAAACTTACACTACACCGTAGACAGGCCGACGCCGAAAATTCCTTTGCTGGGAAAGGTGTGAAAACAATTAATTTAGAGGTGAGAAAATAATGTGTTCGAATTAACAATCAATTTAAAGAGGCAAATTGATGACAGGGACCTGTACATGTGTTCGAATTTTCAGATTATCGAGACTCGAAATTACCGATCTATTTTTGGTGCTATATAGTGGAGTTTTTGCCGGGACTATGGAAATTCCTCGAAAAATGCGGGGTCCTCGAATGTTCGAGACTGGAAATATCGAGATTTTACTCTAGATACAAAGTTTTACTAAGATATTTCCGAGTGACCCAATTTTTGACCCAGCATGACCCAATTTCGAATTCGTCAGAGATATTACTAAAACAAACATTCTGGTTGAATGTCATGAGTATCGAACGGAAAATGTGGCTTCCAGTCTACGCGCTAGGTTTGTGAGATTTGCTTCACTGACAGACTTTTCGACCCTCAGGTTTCAAATTCGTTTGAGAAGTTATCAAGACAAACATTCGGGCTAATCTTTTTGAGTATTGGACGGAAAATGTTGCATCAACAGTGAACACATGATGTTCTAAGATTTGTTCCATCGTTTTACTTCTTGAACCGACCTGATCCAATTTAGAACTTATCAGAGACATTATCAATTTAAAAATTCTAACCAACCCCAAAAATATGGCTTCTAGATTGCGCACACGCTAATTGTTGACGCACGAACGATGCATGACAAACGGCGGACACAGCACGACCACAAAAGATCGCTCTGAGCATTTATGCTCAGCTAAGCTAATACAAAGAAATGAAGTGTCGTGTTTGAAAAACAGCTGGCTATTTAGTATGCTAGTACACAGACTTTATGTACAGCTATTGCAAAACATAGATATATATTTAAATAAGATATCCCCTGTGAGACAAGATTTAATGCATCTGCGAAAAGTAGCGATCAAAGGTCAGCCTGCACAGTCCGCTCAGGCTGACCTGGGTCGAAACTTTTTGCTTTGAGTAATTTTTCTGCATGTCCAAGGACTATTGGTATCTTGAATCACGGAGATGCATTTGAAGTCCCCTTTTATCTGACAATGGCACAAATTGATTTTTATCAATTTTCATTTTGTCTGCAGTTAATAAAACTTTGTTGTGAAACAATGATGAATACTGGGCGATTACATTAGCAACAACGAGAGAGAGAGAGAGACAGAGACAGAGACAGACAAACAGAAGAGAGAGAGAGAGAGAGAGAGAGAGAGAGAGAGAGAGAGAAGGATAAATTACCTTGCAAAAAGCTTTTAAAAATGTTCTCCACGCAAGGCAAAATCTTCGCTACACTTCTGAACCAGCTCATTCAATTTTTAGCGAAGAAATGACGGCCTGAGTTTGCTTTCCCATAAACTGCAGTACAGTTAGCAAAAGTATTTTACTGGTCTGTAATGTATCCCATTATAATGAAATATCCATAAAGGAGGTAATCTTTTATTTCACCTAAAAGCCTAAATTGCGAAACTTTTTTAAAAAATGCAATTCATATCATATTTCGCTAGTTAGTGCTCTTCCTCCATGTTCTCGGGCCTCACAGCAACGAAGGGAACTGCGGGAATGTTCAACGTTTAATTAATACTTAAAATCATACAGTATGACAGTCGCCACACATTAGCTAGTCTAAAGTTACACAAAGCAACTGGCGCAGTTTGGAGACACACTTGGTCACTTCTAGGCAGACCACCTACGATTTGTGGAGGTCATGTCTGTGGACGTAAAGAAATTGGATTGTACAATTGAAATAGCAAGTTAAACTTACTAACTTATTATTCATTATAGTTCTTCTTTAATTTCGGTTTATTATTGTATTATTTCCTTTGAGACACCCCCCCCCCCCTTGAAAAGTCCGCAGTCAGCGGTCCGTAGTCCGTAACACGCGACTGAGACAAAGGTCAATTTCGTATGCTAGTCCACAGACTTTATGTCGAGCTATCGCAAAACATAAAAAGCATATCTAACAGGTATGCTCTGTGAGACGAGATTTAATGCATCTGCAAAAAGTAGCGACCCAGGTCAGCCTGTGCAGTCCACACAGGCTGACCTGGGTTTAAACTTTTTGCTTTGAGTAAATTTTCTGCATGTCTAAGGACTATTCTCCCCAATTATCCAGTCGTTTGTTAGACAAAAAGGATGTTATGGATCCATAATTATGTGATGACTTCCTTGGTATCTTCAATTACTGAGATGTATTTGAAGTTCCTTTTGTCTGAGCATGTCATAAATTAAATTTTATCAATTTTTATTTTGTCTGTAATAAATAAAACTTTCTTTTGAAGCAATGAGGAATACTAGGCAGAGAGAGGGGGAAAGAGAGAGAGACAGAGAGAGAAAGAAAGCCAGACAGACAGAGAGACACGGAGAGAGAGAGACACACACACGGAGAGAGAAAGACGGACGGACGTTCGGACAGACGGGCAGGCAGGCAGACAGACAGACAGACAGAAATTACCTTGCAATAAGCTTTCAAAAGGTTTCAACGCGTAGCAAAATCTCCGCTACTTCTGAAACAGCTTATTCAATTTTTAGCGATTATATGATGGTCTGAGTTTGCTTTCCCATAAACTGCTACACATTATGTACTAGTATATTAACTAAATATATGGCATCATAATGAAATATCCATAAAAGATGCCATTTTTTGTTTCACCTAAAAGCCTAAGTTACGAAACTTTTTAGAAAATGTTATTCATATCATATTTCGCTAGTTTATGGTCTTCCTGCATGTTCTCGGGCCTCACAGCAACTTATCTAAATCTAGTACCTTAATGCTGTGCCAGACGACAGAATTTTAGCCTTGTCCAAATTGACCAAATTGAAAGCATTTTCAGACGACAATTTCAGTGTGGCTCGAATGGGGCGATTTTTCTTTGATAGTGTAGAAAACATTGTGGGAGAAAGGAGAAAATGCTGGTTACCAGCATTTTCTCCTTTTCCCACAATGTTTTCAAAAGGCTTCTCTCCCAGGTTCGTTAAAAGTCCGCAGTGTGTGGTAAAGGTTTAACATGTATGTCTTTTGGGTGCATTGCGGAGCCTCTGTCTGATAAATTATGACAATATGTTATTTAAATGTTTGTTTTTAGGGTCGTCAGAGGATACGATGCTATGTTGCTCCTACAATGAATTGATAACTAAGTGGCATAAATTGGCGCATTTTCTGAAAAATACAGAACCAGAGGTACGATATCTTTATTTGTTTGACAGTGGTACATTACAGTTCAGATATGACCCCTCAGTACGGTTATTATATTTTATAACAGTCGGGTTTCACAAGTGTAAGGTAGATCTTCTAAATAATGCCCGTCTTTGCACTTACACCTAATGCGGGCAACGCCCAGACTTCAAGCAGTCGCAAACCTAGAGTTCGCGGCACACTCGTTACAGACCACACGTTTAGCCCTCGTTTTCAACCACGCGCTTTTAGCCGCGCAGATAATTACCGCACGGTAAGACCCGCACGGTAGACCATTTCCAACCCAGCGTTTTAATCTATATTTCCGCAGCAACAAGCTGCACGGTAATCTCTCAATTTGCCTATTCATCATGGCTGCCATCTATTTGTCTGTTTGTTTGTTTGTTTGTTTCTTTCTTTCTTTTCTCCTTCTCTCTTCCTTTTTGAATTTCTTACCAGTGAATCCCTCATTGTTTAGTTTCTCCGCTATTTTCGTCCATACATGTTGTTTCAAGCTTTGGTCTTAGAGACCTGGTTGTATTTGCATCAACAATATCATTTTTTCCCCTTTGTTGAATGGACATCGCTTGTATTCTACCCTTGGTAGCCATGTTTTAGCGGCATGTAAACAGACAAACGTCATTCAACACGTCAGCATTGCTGACGTCACGTTCCATATATGGGTATGCGGATATTTTACCGTGCGGTAAAAATGTTGGTTTTTTTCCACATGGACTTTTTGCCGCATGGTGAAAACGCATGGTTGGAAATGAGACAATGAAATTTAACTTGCCCGTTTATTTTCGCTCTCCGCGTAGAGAAAAACCGCATCACCCGCGTGGGTAAAAACGTGTGGTTGGAAACGAGGGCTTATCGAAGGCCCTGGTATGACCGGCTAGTACAATAACAATCAACATATGAGCCATGCTCTTTGAAAAGGGGGCTTAATGCATCTCCAAGGTGCATGATACCAGGCAAGTTATCACAGTATAATAGATCCATTAAATTCGTTTTGTATAGTAATCTTCTGAATCATAAGGTACATTGATTCTTTGACATGCAAAAAGTTAACCAAAAGCAAAAAGTGTAGGCCCAGGTGAAGGCTGACCTGGATTGAATAAAGTTTAACTTCCTTACCAAACAACTCCAAGTTTTAACGATCCTGCAGCCTTTTTGAAACAGTTACATGATGGAAAAAAAAGAAAAAATCCTGCAGAAGAAGCCTTTTTGAAACAGTTACATTATGGGAAAAAAAGAAAAACAAAAATGCTGGATACAAGCATTTTTCCCCTTTCTCTCCATCTTTTCTACCATATCAAAGATATATAGGATCTGACATGAGTGGGCTTTTGAGATAAGATTTTATTAAACGAGTCAAGGGAAATGTTATTAAGCGAGCCTTTGGCGAGCTTAATAACATTTTTCCTTGACGAGTTTAATAAAATCTTATCTCAAACGTCCACGAATGTCAGATTCTTTTTATCTCATAACGACATTTCACAAAATATAGATTAAATGATGTAAAAACATCCATAAATGCACCCGCGGTAATATCCATAAGACCCATTCACTTCTATGCAATACGTACAAAATGACGTCAAAAATGACGTCACAATAATGTGATATCAAACGTGTATGAGATAAGAAAATTCTGAAAACAAGGGAGGTTATGTGATAAAGAGGTCATCTTATGAGATATGTTTAGTTTTTCGTCTCCGAATGCTTTCAATTTGGTCGAGTCCAAAACTTTGTCTTTTGGTAAATAGTTAACAAACGACCTATTCTAGACTCTTCCAAATTGAAAGCTTCTGTAGATGACAAATTCAAAAGTGATACAAATGAACCGAGGTTCTTTGGTACTGTAGAAAAAACTGCGAGAAAAGGAGAAAATGCTGGTAACCTGTGAAGTAGCGCAATTTCGGGAAAAAGAATACAGAACAAGAGTTACAGTCTCTTTATTCGTTGACCACGGTACATTACAATTCAAATATAACTTCTCAATACGGTTATAATATTTTATATCAGTCATTTTCGCAAGGATATGGTACGTCCGTGATAGGAAACCCGGGTTTACACTTACACCTTATGATGACAACGCCTGGACTTTGATCAGTTGAAAGCTTACAACCTCTTGGACATTCGTAACAAGCCGAGTGTTTATCAAACGCTCCGGCATGACCGGCTAGTACAAGAACAACCAACATGATATATGTCACAGACTTTTCCAAATCCATCTTCTTTCTGAAAAGAGATACAAATATAGTAATTAAAGATACTTGTTTCACGCTTTTCGGTATTTATCGAGAAAATGTTGGTGGATTATGGTTTGATATTTCATGGTTACGAACAGCGAAAATATCGATTTTATATCTTATAAGTCTACAACTGAAGGCAGAAACAGTAGTTCCCGCGCACTAGTTACCTTGGTAAAACCCCTGCCACACCAAGGCAGCGATCCCACGGCGTCCAAGAAAAAATGCAGAACGCCTATGTGCGCGCAGTATGATCGCAAGCATCGCCACAGCAACACGGTGGCATTGCGAGTCGACGCGTTGGAATCGTCTAGGACGCCGAGGGACGGTGCGCATTTTGAACATGCACAAAACAAACGCCGCCGCTCGGCGTTCTGAGAAGAGCGCAGTGGGATCACCAGACGGTCGTCTTAGCGGCGCAGTAAGATCTCCCAGAACGCAACGGGAGCTCTGCCGGTGCGCACAGAGGTCGCACTGCGAACGCTATGGTTGTCGGTGGCGCTTGCACGGAGATTGTACCGCGTGCTCTGAGATGTCACTGCGTCTCTACTGTGCTTATACGGCGCGTCAGCGGCGCTTATACGGCGCGTCAACGGCGTTTACACGGAGTGTTATTTATTTTACTGCGCTCTTGAAACGACCCCTCTGAGCTGTAACGGTGATCATTACGCTTCTGAGGCGCTTCTACTGCGTCCATCAGTCTTTGTCTGACAAAAACGAACATATAATAGACGAAGTATGCAAATAAACATTCAATTCACCATGGCTGATGTGCGCTAGCAAGCCGGGCCAGTGCTGGTTGATGAGGTGACAGTGGTTTACTTGCATTTTTTGAGAGAGTTGGGGTTAATGTCCTGCTTTTTCCTCCTTTCTTTTTACGACCATAGTTTTATTCTCCATTGACTTTTCGAGACCACAGCAAAGAAACAATTGATGAGTAAATATGTATACATACAATTCGTTTTCAGAGATAGTTCAAACGATTGTTAAAAACACTGTCAGCGTAGTGTAAGCGCCTTGAGAACGCCGTGAACGCCCAGTACACGTAGTATGAGCACCGTGAAAGCGCAGAGCACGCAGCGAAAGCGCTGTGAGAGTGCAGAGAATCGCCACGAAAAACTCCGTAGGAACGCGATAACGCGCCATAGGAGCTCCGTAGCAAAGCCTTGATTGTGGTGAGAACGCTGTGACATCTCCTTCTTCGCCAAAAATATCCGATTTTTCCTGCGATCTCATGGCGCTCTGGGAAATTAGACAACGCCTTGCCAACGCTGTGGAAACGCTGTATAGTGTGACATGGGCTTAAATAGTGCGTGCCATTCAACCAGAGGGAAATATGACGTAATTTACGCGCATTTACCCTATATTTCCCGCGCTTTACGTAATATTGTAATAATAACGAGCAAAGCTCGTTTTGCGGTAACACCGTTCTAGATTTTTAAGAATAAAATTCCGACTTCGTACTTGGTTTTAGTCTGAATCTAGATGGAGATGATTAAAAAAAAAAGAGTCAGTTAAATGTGTACATATTATCTAATTTCCAACTTACTTTTAGCCTATTAAACTTCTATTTTTGTATTAAATTTTTATAATGTTCGATGCTAGGAAATAATAATCTTTCTTTTTTGTCCATGGTCTTGAAAGTTGATAATTCAATTTACAGTTTAAATACATTCGCCCCTCTCTTACCTTTGCCAAATCTCTCAAAACACTCTCCCCAATCCCTCTCTTCCGCTTCTTTCTCTCAACACTCTCCCTACCCCCTCTCTTCCCCGACTCCTCTCTTACATCACACACTCGCCCAATCTCTCTCTCTTCCACTTCTCTCTCAACGCTCTCCCCATCCCTCTCTTGCTTTCACCCGATCACTCTCTTAATGTTTTCTCTCTCATCCATTTCCATCTCATACCTCTCCTCTTCTTACTCACTTTCCTCTTACCCTCTCTCATTCTCGTCTGTTATAAGTCCAATGAAAGAAGTCTGTCCGTCCGTTAAGGAAGGAAAACAAAAACCTTTCTGTAGCAGTTGTCAGTCAGAGCAACCGTCATTTTGTCGTAGTGTACGTCTAGTTTTTGTCGATAAAAGGCGATGCTTAACCTCGAAATGGCCGTTACTAAGGATTTAATGTAATCCAAAGTCAGCCGTTCCGAGATGTCTGTTTACGCCCTAAATCAGTCAGTTTAACGTAGCAGTGTGAGTCTAGTTCTTGTCATTAAGGCAAAGCCAAACCTCAAATTAGCCGTTACTAAAGATTTAGTGTAATCCGAAGTCAGCCATTCCGAGAAGTCTCTCTTCGCCCTAAAACAGTCAAGTTAGTTGTTGGTCGTCAGTGAGTGTCAATGTTTTGGCCACTTAATATAGCCACGGTCGTGCTTGCATTTGGGGACTAAAGGACTTAACTTGACGGGCCTATGTAAAAAGAAGGAGATAGTGATCCCATCAGAGATCTCGCATCTGATTTGTATTGAAGATAGACTATTAGGTTTACTATTTGTTTTTAAATAATTTCTATTTTTCATGGAAACAGTTTCCAGATGAAAATAAAATGATGAAAATTTTCCTTTGATTTTTCTTGTTATCATCTCAATTTGTCTATTTAATTCAAAATCCTAGACGACGGTATTCTTTCAATATCATCTGATTTGTTATTTATAAAACGAAGTAATAAACCAACTCAGAATGTATACCGCCCCTTTACTATTCATTACATGGCTTAAAGTAATTTTCACACCTTTTTTACAGTTAATCCAGTTCTCGATCACAGCTCATTTAAAGCATAATCCCTTCAACTCTACCAAATGACAAAAAAAAATTGAGACGGGTACAGTTTGAAAGCATTTGTAGACGAGAAATTAAATGTGGTTTAAATGATGACATTTGCTTTTTAAAGGGTAGAAAACATTGTAGGAATGGGAAGGTGTTGACCAGCATTTTTTTTCTTTTCCAACATTGTTTTAAAAAACTTTCTTTCTCTGGGAAGTTTTAGCTGGGGATTGTTCGATAAATGATTACAGACAGGTTGGTATCAAATATAAATTTTCTGTTTTCTTTAATATTTTAGCTAGATTTTGATCTGTATAACCAAAAGCAAAATATTTCTAAGCAGTATTTGATGTCAGTATGTAGTAACTTACGTCATGTGTCAGTCGGTAACGTACTGTGCTGTTTTGAATGTTTCAGAGTGCCATTTATAGAGAAAGTAGAATTTTGAGCTTGTTATCCCTTTTCTAATAGATCTCTATAGAATATAGATCTATATTTGTCCATATGCTATAAAAACTTGTTAATAGAGTAGTAAACATTTTTAGTCATAATTAGATCGCCTATCTAGATCTTGATCTACCCGATATTTTAAAAGCAAATATATTTCCAAGGATTGATATTCTAACTAGTCACTGCGACACCACTGATCATTGTTTCGACGATGGACATGTAGGAAAGCAGATAAGAAAAAAGAAAGAAAGAGCAACAAGTGATCTAAATGCGACAATCTATGCACGCTGATTAAAGAAACTTCAGGGAAAGCATGGACAGGTGTACTGGCTGCCATGACGGCTGCTCTGGTTTGCAAGGGTCACATGTATACATCTAGATCTACGAGAGAATAATATATTCTATTGCAATGACTTTTATAAACCCTAAAAATTAGTTTTTGCGAAGTCGTGATTCGAACTCAAAACCGCATGATTTCAAGATCTGGCTTGTCGTTTGAATTATTAGATAGATCTATTTATCCCACAAAAGATTCATGTCGCTTGTATTGAAGATTTGCCTTTTTCATATTACGTTCTTATGTGGAGGGGGTACGTCACGGGGAATTAATTAAATCAACTGTTCTAGATTTTGACGAAAGTCGCACCAAAAAAGGGGGTTAGAGTAATGAAATAAACAGAATGTTTGTATTTTTCGGTGAGGAATCGAAATTTATTTCATCTCGTGAGCATCATCGGTAATAGTTTCACTCATGGCTGCGCCACAATTTTATCAAACTATAATCATTTTTGTATCTTCATGTCCCTGACGATTGCAAGGTTGCATAGGTTATGACCAATAGAAAATGCATTTTATTTGCTGGAGGCCATCGAAGAAACCATTGTTGTTACGTTTCCGGTTTGAAATCGAAGATTGTCGATATATGTATTTATACATTACTCCATATATATCGGTCATTTATCTATGTTCACACAACTGACTAAAGTCTGAACCATTGTACAGCCTATCAAATTTTAACAGCCTTTTTTCTGTCTTACTATAAGGATGTATCCTTAAAGAAAACTGTTGTTAAACTATTTACTGAACAACAATTTTTAGACTTCCGAGTTTAAAGCTTCTGCAGTTGACAAATTCGAAAATGAAATAATTGAACCGAATTCTTTGATAGGAAAGAAAATATTGTGGGAAAAGGAGAAAATGCTGGTTACTAGCATTTTCTCATTTTCCCGTAGTGTTTTGAAAAGCCATCTCCTTCAGGGTCGTTAAAAGTCGGGATAGTGTGGTAAAGGGTTATTTGGCCTCTATATTGTACACAATGTAATTGTTGACAGCCGCACGACGGACGATGTACGACTGATCAGCAAAAACACAAAAGCTCACCTTGAGCACTTTGTGCTTAGATGAGCTACTACAAAGGAATAAAGGGTAAAATTAGAACAAGTCTGGTCATTTTGTATGCTCGTACACAGACTTTATATAGAGCTATTGTAAAACATCAAAGCATATTTAGAAGAACCATGCTATAGGAAAAGAGAGTTTAGTGCGTATGCAAATGTTTAGATTCACGTCAGCCTGCGCCGACTGCACCTGAACTGGGACGATACCGTTCTCTATTTGTAAACCTTTTGCCTGACAAGGGACCATTCTACCTCAAAATCAAGGCAATTTTAGACTAAATGGATGTAATTGATCCATAATTAGGTAACGACTTGCTTGGTGGCATGCATTACGGAGATGCATTCTGCCCCCTTTTTGCCTGAACACGGCAAAATTGATTCTATCAAATTTCATTGTGTCTGCAATAAATTAAGCTTTCTTGTGAAACAATGATAAATAATGAAAGGTTATACTCGTTACAACAAGAGAGAGAGAGAGATATTGAGAGACAGACAGACAGACAGACAGACAGAGAATAACAGGGAGAGAGAGAGAAAAAAAAACAGAGAGAGACAGAGAGAGAGACAGAGACACATTATAACAGGAAGAGAGAGAGAGAGAGACAGACAGACAGACAGAGAAGAACAAGAGGAGAAAGAGAGAGAGAGGGAGAGAGAGAGAGAATAACAGAGATAGAGAGAGAGACACACACACAGAGACAGACAGACAGACAGGCAGACAGGGGGACAGACAAAGCGAGCGAGCGAGAGAGACAGGTAGAGACAGACAGACAGACAGACAGACAGAGAAAAAGAGAGAGAGAGATGCAGACAGACAGGTAGGGACAGAGGGACAGACAGGGAGACAGACAGACAGACAGGAACAGGGAGAGAGAGAGAGAGCGACAGGGAGACAAACAGAGAGAAACAGAAAGACAGAGAGAGTGAGAGAGAGACAGAGAGAGAAGAGAGAGAGAGAGAGCGAGAGAGAGACAGAGAGACAGAGAGAGAGACAGAGAGATTACCTAATTAAAAAAAACTCACATGTTCGCCAAAATTTCCGCTACACTTCTAATACAGCTTATCCAATTTTCAGAAAAGAAATGACAGTCTGAGTTTTCTACCTATAAACTGTCGTACAGTTTTTTACAGTTATATTAATAGCCTGTGAAATATGGGATCATAATATAATATCCATAATAATAAAGATGTCACCTTTTGTTACACCTAAAAGCCTGGTGTTTAATGCCGCTTTCAACATTATTTCAGTCATATCACGGCGACAGATCATGTATTTATGTATGTACTAGGTTTCACCAGTGCTAGTCTAGGGCTCTTAAGCGTCTTGTCCAAGGACAGACCCACGAAAAACCCAGTGCTTTAAATAAGGCTCGAACCAGGGCCTCCAGGTTGAGAGTCCTACACTTCACCACAGAACCACGCTGGACCACACCTAAAAGCTTCTTACAAAACTTTTCATTTTTGTAATTGTTGCTCATGTTATTTTTCGCTCAGTTCCAACGTTGGGTCGCTTGTGACATAAAAAAGGCACGAACTCTTAAATTAGTATCGCTGGTTGTGCTCTGTACGACGGCTGCCCTAGGGCAACGAACTTCAGAGGCCCAGCCTTGTATGGATGCAGCAGTTGAATGGTTCACTGATCATAGCATCTTGTTTACTCTATTTTACATCTTTTTTATTCCAAAGTCGTTCACCGTTATAGGACATATAGAGGATTATCAACTGGTTGTGTGTGATGTTAAAAATCTGTCACTAGAATGGGGTGTGATGCGGTTGAAAAAACGAGTCGGAAGGTCAAATTTTTTAACCCCATTCGAGTGACAGATTTTTAATATCACACACAACTAGTTGATTATCCTCTTTATTATATTCCTAATTCACCCTCTTTTAATTATCAAGAATGGTACAATATAAGCAATATGGGAAAAAAGTAGTTCCGGCTAACATTCTAAAACTTTATCGTCACTAATGATGATACCATAATTATCATCACTAGTGGTGTTATTTACTGTGAAATTCCAATAATTCACTGATAAGAATATAATGAAAATAATTCATTCTTTCCCTAACGACACATTCAACACCATTCTAAATTCAAAACTTTTTCACATGGCAATCAAATACGGCACCAAATTTATTATCTTAAGTTCTTTTAAAGGGTTCCGTAAAAACACTGAGGGAAAAAGAGAAAATATTGTTTTCGAAAAACTTTTACTGCAGGGTTGCTTAAACATAGGATTGCTTGGTAAGGAGATTATCCTTTACTACACTGTCCCGACATATAACGATCATGAGAAAGAAGCCTTCTGAAAACATTGTGGGGAAAGGAGAAAATGCTGGTAACCAGCATTTTCTCCTTTTCCCACAATGTTTTCTACCCTTCCCAAAACAAATTTCAATTTTTGAGGTATATTTATTTTTTTGTCTGCAAATGCTTTCAATTTAGACTAGATCTAGTTTAAAGTTTTGTATGTTTGGCAAAGAGTTAAACATATCTTTAACGAAAATCACCCAAAAGCTGTATGGAGGAGGTTGAATTTCAAACGAAACACCCTTGAGATTTTCCAAATTCCCCGGATTTCCCCGGGGTCGGCTCGTTTTAAATAACATGCCATAGGAAAACCGATTTAATTATGATAGACGTAGAGCAAATAGGAATATAAAAAAATGTGTGTCTGATCTTTGCAAAGATTAAAACATACTTCTCTGAGAAATTGTAGTATTACGCATCACACGTGTAAGAATATCGCCTGTTTTGTGGCTGGTTGTTTAGATATTTACTCCACCAAACAATGTCATGTCAACCCTGAGCATTGATTGATTGACTGACTGACTGACTGACTGACTAGTTGCTTGCTTGCTTGCTTGATTGATTGATTTCTATGCTAATCGCCGTTTCAACATTAGTTCAGTTATTTCAAGGCGGCCATTGCACCTATCCATGTCTTCCTGGAGTTTCTTTTACCAGTACATTAGTGCAGTTATATCGCGGAGGCCAGTGCACTTATCCATGCCTTTGAGGAGTTTCTGTTGCCATTAATTCGCACAATATTCTTCTGAACTGGCTGGTTTCCCACATTAGTACTGCACAAGAATCAGCGGAAGGAGAGCAATGAATCCTGTTCAAGTGACCATCACCATTTCTCAGAAAGAAATTGACCGAGCTGGAGATTCGAACCAGCCACCCCTTTATTCTCAAGTCCTGTACTCTACCGACTGCGCTACCGGTGGCTCGGCGGTTCTAATTTAAAACGCATCAGGTTATTTCATATAATAAATCATCAAGCAGTTTCTCTAGCCGTGAAACCCATTTTCGCGGAATCATAAAACACGGAATGGTGAAAATATTCCGTATTAGGCTGTCATAATGCCGCTCGTAGTTACATCACAATTTTACGATTGTTTAACTCTGCACCCTTTACTAACCTTTAGGCTGCTAGGCGCGATTCAAGGACCTTTTGCGGTCAGTGTAGATCAAGATCAGACTGCATAGAACGTGCAGTCTGATCTTGGATCAACACTTCCGATAAGAAGATATCTTTGCCCAAACAATGTATTTGAAATAGCAAAATTTGGTTTTTTACTATGGACTTGAAAGTTTCATTTCACTTATTAAGCAGAATTAAGGTCAGAGAAACTCGATTTTTAACGACCCTGAGGAAGATGGCTTTTGAAAACATTGTAGAAAAAGGAGAAAATGCTGGTAACCAGCATTTTCTCCTTTTCCCCACAATGTTTTGTATCACTTGAAATAGAAATTTTATGTTTTAAATACCATTTAGTTTGTCGTCTGCAATTGCTAAAATATATTATGAAACTAAATCACCTATTACAGTGATTAGAACTATGCAGAAAAGGTATCCAGATGTAGGTAAACTTGATAAAAAACAGATACACAGAATTGTAAAGCGATTTGAAGTTATGGGCTCAATTGAAGATGGGAGACACAATAATCTGGGTCGCCCTAAGTCCGTGCGGAATGAAGCGACAATTGAACAGGTTAAAGCGGTGATCACAGAAACACCAAGAAAATCTATTAGAATGGTATTTGGATATTTTTTTACTAACATTGCCAGCCATTCAAGTGTTTATAGAATGCTAAAATATGATTTAAAACTGGCTCCATATAAAATTTCTATTATGTAACACCTCAAACCAACAGATATCGAAAGAAGATTGTCATTTGCAAGATGGGTTTCGGAAAATGATGATATCGTGGGACAGATATGGTTCTCGGATGAAGCCCACTTTTATCTAAATGCACAAGTGAACAAGAAGAATTCCATATTTTGGGGAACTGAAAAGCCAGAATTTTATATTGAAAAACCTCTCCACTCTGAAAAGGTTACAGTGTGGGCGGCATTAAGTGCTGAGGGTATAATTGGCCCTTTCTTTTTTGAGGATGAGGATGGAACTGTGGAGACTGTAAATCAAGACCGCTATTTAAATATTCTTAAAAACAAATTTCTACCAGCTTTGAGACGTAAGGGAATTGATATAAACACCACATGGTTCCAGCAGGATGGTGCAACTCCTCATACAGCTAGAAATGTGATTGACTGGATACAAAAGACTTTTGGTGATAACTTCATTTCATTGAAAACGGATATTGATTGGCCACCACACTCCCCGGATTTAAGCCCACTTGATTTTTTCCTGTGGGGATACCTTACAGACAGGGTCTATAAGCACTCCCCACAGACCACAGCTGAACTCAAAACTGCAATCAAGAGAGAAATGAAGATCATAAGCAGTGAGGCATGTGCAAACGTAATCCGAAATTTCCGGCACAGAGTCGACGTCGTTATTGGCCAGAATGGACGTCATTTAGAACACATTCTATAAAATTAACATTTTAAAGAATTTTGAAACTGCGTGTATTTACAAGGGTAATACCTACATGTTATATATCAAATAAAAACTTTATTCTATGTACAATAACATAGTTAAATGTAAAAACATAATTTCTTTTTTATGTTAAAGTTTTTGATGTTTAAAATGGTGGCAGATATTATGAAACACCCTGATAATAACAATCAACATATGAGCTATGCTCTTTGAAAAGGGGCTTAATGCATCTCCAAGGTACATGATACCAGGCAAGTTATCACAGTATTATAGATCCTTTAAATTCGTTTTGTATAGCAATCTTTTGAATCATGAGGTACATTGATTCTTTGACATGCAAAAAGTTAACCAAAAGCAAAAAAGTTTAGACCCAGGTGAAGGCTGACCTGGATTGATACCTTTTGCGGATGCATTAAGCCCCCTTTTTACAGAGCACGGCTCAAATTTCTATATGCCAAAGAATTTCTCGAATTCAATTTTTCTCTGGAAAGAGATAAACAAGGAGTTTTTAAAAGAAAAATAAAGTTTAACTTCCTTACCAAACAACTCCAAGTTTTAACAATTCTGCAGAAGAAGCCTTTTTGAAACAGTTACATTATGGGAAAAAAAGAAGAAAAAAAAAAAAATGCTGGATGCAAGCATTTTTCCCCTTTCCCTCCATCTTTTCTACCATATCAAAGATAGAGGTCATACTTTTGAGCTATATAGGATCTGACATGAGTTGGCGTTAAGATAAAATCTTATTAAACGAGTCTAGGGAAAATGTTATTAAGCGAGCCTTTGGCGAGCTTAATAACATTTTTTCTTGACGAGTTTAATAAAATTTTATCTCAAACGCCAACAAATGTCAGATTCTTTTTATCACATAACGATATTTCACAAATCATAGATAAGAAGATGCAAAACCATCTATAGATACACACGCGATAATCTCTATAAAACCCATTCACTTCTATGAAATACGTACCAAATGACGTCAAAAATGACGTCACACAATTGTGATATTAAACGTGTATGAGATAAGAAAATTCGTAATGGGCATATTACACTGAAAACAAGGGAGGTTATATGATAAATGTTTAGTTTGTCGTCTCCGAATGCTTTCAATTTGGTCGAGTCCAAAACTTTGTCTTTTGGTAAATAGTTAACAAACGACCTATTCTAGACTCTTCCAAATTGATAGCTTCTGTAGATGACAAATTCAAAAGTGATACAAATGAACCGAGGTTCTTTGATACTGTAGAAAAAACTGCGAGAAAAGGAGAAAATGCTGGTAACCTGTGAAGTAGCGCAATTTCGGGAAAAAGAATACAGAACAAGAGTTACAGTCTCTTTATTCGTTGACAACGGTACATTACAGTTCAAATATAACTTCTCAATACGGTTATAATATTTTATATTAGTCATTTTCGCAACGATATGGTACGTCCGTGATAGGATGCCCGGGTTTACACTTACACCTTATGATGACAAGGCCTGGACTTTGATCAGTCGAAAGCTTACAACCTCTTGGACATTCGTAACAAGCCGAGTGTTTATCAACCGCTCCGGCATGACCGGCTAGTACAAGAACAACCAACATGATATATATCACAGACTTTTCCAAATCCATCTTCTTTCTGAAAAGAGATACAAATGCAGTAATTAAAGATACTTATTTCACGCTTTTCGGTATTTATCGAGAAATTATGGTGGATTATGGTTTGATATTTCATGGTTACGAACAGTGAAAATATCGATTTTATATCTTATAAGTCTACACTTGAAGGCAGAAACAGTACTACCCGCGCATAGTTACCTAAATAGCGCGTGGCATTCAACCAGAGAGAAATATGACGTAATTTACGCACATTTACCCTATACTTCCCGCGCTTTACGCAATGTTGTAATAATAACGAGCAGAGCTCGCTTTGCGGTAACACCGTTCTAGATTTTTAAGAATAAAATTCCGACTTCGTACTCGGTTTTAGTCTGAATCTAGATGGAGATGATTAAAAAAAAAAGAGTCAGTTAAATGTGTACAGATTATCTAATTTCCAACTTACTTTTAGCCTATGAAACTTCTATTTTTTGTATTAAATTTTTCTAATGTTCGATGCTGGGAAATAATAAACTTTTTTTTGTCCATGGTCTTGAAAGTTGATAGTTCAATTCACAGTTTAAATACATTCACCCCTCTCTTACCTTCACCCAATATCTCATAACACTCTCCCCCAGCCCTCTCCTCTCTTACTTTCTCCCACTCTCCCCACCTCTCTCTTCCCCGACTCCTCTCATACTTCACACACTCACCCAATCTCTCTCTCTTCCACTTCTCTCTCAACACTCTCCCCGACCCCTCTCTTACTTTCACCCGATCACTCTCTTAATGTTCTCTCTCTCATCCATTTCCATCTCATACCTCCCCTCTTCTTACTCACTTTCCTCTTACCCTCTCTCATTCTCGTCTGTCAAAAGTCCAATGAAAGAAGTCTGTCCGACCGTTAAGGAAGGAAAAACAAAAACCCTTCCTTCTGTAGCAGTTGTCAGTCACAGTGACCGTGATTTTGTCATAGTGTACGTCTAGTTCTTGTCGATATAAGGCGATGCTTAACCGCGAAATGGCCGTTACTAAGGATTTAATGTAATCCAAAGTCAGCCGTTCCGAGATGTCTGTTTACGCCCTAAATCAGTCAATTTAACGTCGCAGTGTGAGTCTACTTCTTGTCATTAAGGCAAAGCCAAACCTCAAATTAGCCGTTACTAAGGATTTAGTGTAATCCGAAGTCAGCCATTCCGAGAAATCTCTCTTCGCCCTAAAACAGTCAAGTTACTTGTTGGTCGTCAGTGAGTGTCAATGTTTTGGCCACCTAATATAGCCACGGTCGTGCTTGCATTTGGGGACTAAAGGACTAAAGGACTAAACTTGACGGGCCTATGTAAAATGAAGAAGATGGTGATCCCGTTAGAGATCTCGCATCTGATTTGTATTGAAGTTAGACTGTTAGGTTTACTATTTGTTTTTAAATAATTTCTATTTTTCATTCAAACAGTTTCCAGATGAATATAAAATGATGAAAATTTTCCTTTGATTTTTCTTGTTATCATCTCAATTTGTCTATTTAATTAAAAATCCTAGACGACAGTATTCTTTCAATATCATCTGATTTGTTGTTTATAAAACGAAGTAATAAACCAACCCAGAATGTATACCTCCCCTTTACTATTCATTACATGGCTTAAAGTAATTTTCACACCTTTTTTACAGTTAATCCAGTTCTCGATCACAACTCATTTAAAGCATAATCTCTTCAACTCTACCAAATGACAAAAAATTGAGACGGGTACAGTTTGAAAGCATTTGTAGACGAGAAATTAAATGTGGTTGAAATGATGATATTTGCTTTTTATAGGGTAGAAAACATTGTAGGAAAGGGAAAGTGCTGACCATCAATTTTTTTCTTTTCCAACATTGTTTTAAAAAACTTCCTTTCTCTGGGAAGTTTTAGCTTAGGATTGTTCGATAGATGATTGCAGACAGGTTGGTGTCAAATATAAATTTTCTGTTTTCTTTAATATTTTACCTAGATTTTGATCTGTATAACCAAAAGCAAACTATTTCTAAGCAGTATTTGATGTCAGTATATAGTAACCTACGTCATGTGTCAGTCGGTAACGTACCGTGGTGTTTTGAATGTTTCAGAGTACCATTTATAGAGAAAGCAGAATTTTGAGCTTGTTATCCCTTTTCTAATAGATCTGTATAGAATATAGATCTATATTTGTTCATATGTTATGAAAACTTGTTAATAGAGTAGTAAACATGTTTTAGTCATAATTAGATATCCTATCTAGGTCTTGATCTACCCGGTATTTTAAAAGCAAATACATTTCCAAGGATTGATATTCTAACTAGTCACTGCGACACCACTGATCATTGTTTCGATGATGGACATGTAGGAAAGCAGATAAGAAAAAAGAAAGAAAGAGCAACAAATGATCTAAATAGGACAATCTGTGCACGCTGATTAAAGAAACTTCAGGGAAAGCATGGACTGGTGTACTGGCTGCCATGTGTACATCTAGATCTACGAGAGAATAATATATCCTATTGCAATGACTTTTATAAACCCTAAAAAATAGTTTTTGCGAAGCCGTGATTCGAACTCAAAACCGCATGATTTCAAGATCCCGCTTGTCATTTGAATTATTAGATAGATCTATTTATCCCACAAAAGATTCATGTCGCTTGTATTGAAGCTTTGCCTTTTTCATATTACGTTCTTATGTGGAGGGGGTAAGTCACGGGGAATTAATTAAAATAACTGTTCTAGATTTTGACGAAAGTCGCACTAAAAAAGGGGGATAGAGTAATGAAATAAACAGAATGTTTGTATTTTTCGGTGAGGAATCGGAATTTATTTCATCTCGTGAGCATCATCGGTAATAGTTTCACTCATGGCTGCGCCACAATTTTATCAAACTATAAGCATTTTTGTATCTTCATGCCCCTGACGATTGCAAGGTTGCATAGGTTATGACCAATAGAAAATGCATTTTATTTGCTGGAGGCCATCAAAGAAACCATTGTTGTTACGTTTCCGGTTTGAAATCGAAGATTGTCGATATATGTATTTATACCTTACTCCAGAATTAGAAAAGGCATGTAAACAATTAGGAACAAATAAAACATGTGCCCTTGATGAACTAATATATGAGTATTTTAAAGAGAGTATAAACATCACTGGCAAAGCCATTTTATCTATTTTTAATTATATATTAGATACGGGGGATTTTCCAGAATCTTGGGGTAAAGGGTTAATTATTCCCATCTATAAAAAGGGCGATCCGTCCGACACAAACAATTATCGAGGGATTACTATTACAAGCTGCTTTGCTAAGCTGTTTACAGTTATTTTGAACAATAGGTTAAAGGCATGGGCCGAGAAGTATGATGTTCTAACGGACGCTCAGTTTGGATTTAAAACGGGATATAGCACGGTAGATGCTGTATTCATTCTGCATTCCTTGATAGAAGAGCAATTTATAAATAAAGGCAAACTATTTGCGTGTTTTGTAGATTTTAAGAAGGCATACGATAGTATTGATAGAAACGCATTATGGTTGAAAATTTTAAAATGTGGTATAGATGGTAAAGTCTTTACTGTATTAAGATCGATGTACTCAAAAGTCAAAACATGCGTTAAACATATGAATGATCTCACGGATTTTTTTGATAGCAATATTGGACTCTTCCAAGGGGAGATAACTTCACCAATCATGTTTTCACTATTCCTAAATGACATAGAAAACTATTTTCAGCTGAATCTTTTAGAGGGAATAAGGTTAGGCGAAGTGCTTGTCTATTTACTTATGTTTGCAGACGATGCCGTATTGTTATCTGAGACAGCAGAAGGATTACAGAAAATGATATTGAAATTAGAAAGTCATTGCTCAAAATGGAACTTGACCGTAAATACAGATAAAACTAAAATTATGATATTGCAAAAAGGGGGCAAATAAGACAGCTATACCATTGGACTTACGGTAATGAGGAAATAGAAGTTGTTAAAAGTTTCATCTACTTAGGCGTGTTATTCACTAGCGGGGGATCCTTTCAACAGGCAACCAACACTCTAGTCGGCAAAGCACTCAGGGCTATGGGATCGCTTTTTAATTTAACAAAAGACTATGATGTACCAATTCACATCTTATGTAATTTGTTTGATAGCTATGTGGGGTCAATTTTAAGCTATAACTGCGAAGTATGGGGATTTAACCAAGCTGAAAACATTGAAAGGGTACATAGAAAGTTTTGCAAGCGGTTATTAAATGTAAAAACCAATACCATTTCGTTAGCAGTTCTGTCAGAACTTGGTAGATATCCCTTGATCATAAACAGAAAAATACGAATAATGAAATATTGGCTAAAATTACACACACAAAAGAGTAATAACTGCATTTTGGCGGCAGTCATTAAGCAACAAAAAAGTGAAATACTAAAGGATCGTCACATAAAAAATTGGTGTAATAAAGTTAAAAGCTTGTTAGAATCAATGGGATTTTTTGATATTTGGCTTTACCCCGAGTCTGTTGACATAGAAAAATTCATTCCCATTTTTAAAGTAAGGGTAAAAGATACGTATATAAGCAATTGGCGAGCGAGTCTACAGCTCAGTCCGTCAAAGGAACTCTTTTACAATTTAAAAGATAGCTACGAAATATTTGGTTACATTTCAATCCTCGAAAACAGAAAGCAAAGGAATACCATCAGCAAGATTAGACTCTCCTCTCATGATCTTAAGATAGAAACTGGAAGACATAATAATATACCAAGAAACATTAGATATTGCGAACTTTGCTCGTTACAAGATATAGAGGATGAATACCACTTTACACTTATATGCCCATTTTTCAAAAATTTAAGATCACAATATATTGCTAAATATTATATAAAACGCCCAAGTATGCATAAATTTATAGAACTTTTAAACACAAGTAGGAAACGAGAATTAACGAAATTGTCGGTATATTTCGAAAAGGCATTTCGGATGAGACAAAATCACTACCTAGTAAGGCAGTAATCTTTTAGCTTATTTTTTTCTATTCCACCATGGTCATGATCCCTCATTTACTGACTTTATATTAAAAATAACTGTTACAAGGCAGTATGGTTGTATGTAAACTTTGCTCCTTTTTACACAGTGTTTTCCACCCTACCTAAGACAGAAACCATCATTTTCGCAACATTTCATGTGTTGTCTGCATATGCTCTCAGTTTGGCCCTATCCAAAATTTTGTTGTCTGGTAAAGCGTTAAGGAACGGTCATTTACTGGAACATAAAAATGTTATCCACGCTGTAGTGGGTTTGTGAATAATAATTGTCGTTGTTGCCTTTCTTCTTTTTTATTCTTCGGATGTAGTACTACCGAAATTATACTTCATATTTATACATAGACGGAGTGCCATGTTTTGCGACAACGGTTTTGAAAGCTTGTGCAATACAGGTATATGCGCATATAAAATCTAATTTATGATTCAATGAGTATATGAAAACACGGGTACTAAATATTTGGTATTAATGTCAGAATCGTGACCAAATGTTATCTTGTACCATAATGTTCTTAAAAGATTGGTAATGAATGTATAAACAAAGATGGTTAATATTTTTTTATAATTAGCTTTTTAGTGTTATTTTGCCATCTGTCATAATGCTTTCCAAACCAATTGTTACAGATTTGTAAAAGTACAAATAACCAGTCCTTTTTGTGACCGTTTTCAAAAGTTTTTAACTACAACATGCTGAGTCAGAATCCCAGAGTAATGGGTTAATAACTGGGTTTATTAATTTGTAAATACGTCTCTGTGTTGATTTGTTGTTTTATTGAACCTGAATGTAATGTTTATTGTCACAGTATTGTCAAGAAACTTTAACTTATAGGCGTATGAAAATTTTAAAACTTATAGCAATGGGTTAATAGATAACAAAGTTGCTAAAACAAAAAGGTAGTATCATTGCAGTAATGAGTTAATAAAAGGCCTACATATTATTGTCTGATAAGCTATTTAGCTTCTGTATTAACTGGCTTGTACATAGTCTTAACTTGTGTCACAATGTTTCCAAAAGTATGAATTGCAAGAAAAGAAAGACGTAGTTGTAAAGTTATGTGTATGTAAATATGTATTATGGTTGTTACTACATTTCTTTGTTTACCTTTTATAAATTGATGCAATTAGCCACAATGTTTTCAAAAGCCTTAAACTTGCAAAAAAACAAGAAGTAGTATCTTTATAGGAACGGGTATATTAATCTGTATTGTTAAATACATCAGAAATGCAGTGTATTAGTTTTTGTCAAAGCACTACCAAGGAACATGGGTATTAGTTAAGATACAGTTATGTTAGTCTTTTATACAGCGTTCAATCTTGTCAACACTTTTCGAAAGCTCTCAACTAAATTTAATTCGTGTAAGGACACAAAACATTGCAGGAAAAGATTAATAGTTTTTAAAACACTCTCACATTTTAAGATACCAAGAAAAAAAAAAAAAATGTCCACTAATCACTAAAATAATTCATTTTCTTCAATATTTGTATATTGAAATATGTCATACTGTATATATTGCATGCTTTGTAATTAGTTGTTATGACCATTGAGCTTGTATGCTTACGTGTCAAAATAAAATTTCTGTTCTGTTCTGTTCTGTTCCATATATATCGTTCATTTATCTATGTTCACACAACTGACTAAAGTCTGAACCATTCTACAGCCTATCAAATTTTAACAGCCTTTTTTCTGTCTTACTATAAGGATGTATCCTTAAAGAAAACTGTTGTTAAACTATTTACTGAACAACAATTTTTAGACTTCCGAGTTTAAAGCTTCTGCAGTTGACAAATTCGAAAATGAAATAATTGAACCGAATTCTTTGATAGGAAAGAAAATATTGTGGGAAAAGGAGAAAATGCTGGTTACTAGCATTTTCTCATTTTTCCGCAGTGTTTTGAAAAGCCATCTCCTTCAGGGTCGTTAAAAGTCGGGATAGTGTGGTAAAGGGTTATTTGGCCTCTATATTGTACACAATGTAATTGTTGACAGCCGCACGACGGACGATGTACGACTGATCAGCAAAAACACAAAAGCTCACCTTGAGCACTTTGTGCTTAGATGAGCTACTACAAAGGAATAAAGGGTAAAATTAGAACAAGTCTGGTCATTTTGTATGCTCGTACACAGACTTTATATAAAGCTATTGTAAAACATAAAAGCATATGTAGAAGAGCCATGCTATAGGAAAAGAGAATTTCGTGCGTATGCAAAGGTTTAGACTCACGTCAGCCTGCGCCGACTGCACCTGAACTGGGACGATACCGTTCTCTATTTGTAAACCTTTTGCCTGACAAGGGACCATTCTACCTCAAAATCAAGGCAATTTTAGACTAAATGGATGTAATTGATCCATAATTAGGTAACGACTTGCTTGGTGGCATGCATTACGGAGATGCATTCTGCCCCCTTTTTGCCTGAACACGGCAAAATTGATTCTATCAAATTTCATTGTGTCTGCAATAAATTAAGCTTTCCTGTGAAACAATGATAAATAATGAAAGGTTATACACGTTACAACAAGAGAGAGAGAGATATTGAGAGACAGACAGACAGACAGACAGACAGACAGAGAATAACAGGGAGAGAGAAAAAAAAAACAGAAAGAGACACAGAGAGAGACAGAGACACATTATAACAGGAAGAGAGAGAGAGACAGACAGACAGACAGACAGACAGACAGAGAAGAACAAGAGGAGAAAGAGAGAGAGAGGGAGAGAGAGAGAATAACAGAGAGAGAGAGAGACACACACACACACACAGAGACAGACAGACAGACAGGCAGACAGGGGGACAGACAAAGCGAGCGAGCGAGAGAGACAGGTAGAGACAGACAGACAGAGAAAAAGAGAGAGAGAGAGAGAGATGCAGACAGACAGGTAGGGACAGAGGGACAGAAAGGGAGACAGACAGACAGACAGGAACAGGGAGAGAGAGAGAGAGCGACAGGGAGACAGACAGAGAGAAACAGAGAGTGAGAGAGAGACAGAGAGAGAAGAAAGAGAGAGAGCGAGAGAGAGACAGACAGACAGAGAGAGAGACAGAGAGATTACCTAATTAAAAAAAACTCACATGTTCGCCAAAATTTCCGCTACACTTCTAATACAGCTTATCCAATTTTCAGAAAAGAAATGACAGTCTGAGTTTTCTACCTATAAACTGTCGTACAGTTTTTTACAGTTATATTAATAGCCTGTGAAATATGGGATCATAATATAATATCCATAATAATAAAGATGTCACCTTTTGTTACACCTAAAAGCCTGGTGTTTAATGCCGCTTTCAACATTATTTCAGTCATATCACGGCGACAGATCATGTATTTATGTATGTACTAGGTTTCACCAGTGCTAGTCTAGGGCTCTTAAGCGTCTTGTCCAAGGACAGTCCCACGAAAAACCCAGTGCTTTAAATAAGGCTCGAACCAGGGCCTCCAGGTTGAGAGTCCTACACTTCACCACAGAACCACGCTGGACCACACCTAAAAGCTTCTTACAAAACTTTTAATTTTTGTAATTGTTGCTCATGTTATTTTTCGCTCAGTTCCAACGTTGGGTCGCTTGTGACATAAAAAAGGCACGAAATCTTAAATTAGTATCGCTGGTTGTGCTCTGTACGACGGCTGCCCTAGGGCAACGAACTTTAGAGGCCCAGCCTTGTATGGATGCAGCAGTTGAATGGTTCGCTGATCATAGCATCTTGTTTACTCTATTTTACATCTTTTTTATTCCAAAGTCGTTCGCCGTTATAGGACATATAGAGGATTATCAACTGGTTGTGTGTGATGTTAAAAATCTGTCACTAGAATGGGGTGTGATGCGGTTGAAAAAACGAGTCGGAAGGTCAAATTTTTTAACCCCATTCGAGTGACAGATTTTTAATATCACACACAACTAGTTGATTATCCTCTTTATTATATTCCTAATTCACCCTCTTTTAATTATCAAGAATGGTACAATATAAGCAATATGGGAAAAAAGTAGTTCCGGCTAACATTCTAAAACTATATCGTCACTAATGATGATACCATAATTATCATCACTAGTGGTGTTATTTACTGTGAAATTCCAATAATTCACTGATAAGAATATAATGAAAATAATTCATTCTTTCCCAAACGACACATTCAACACCATTCTAAATTCAAAACTTTTTCACATGGTAATCAAATACGGCACCAAATTTATGATCTTAAGTTCTTTCAAAAGGGTTCAGTAAAAACACTGTGGGAAAAAGAGAAAATATTGGTTAACCAGCATTTTCTCTTTTTCCCATAATGTTTTCGAAAAACTTTTACTGCAGGGTTGCTAAAAAGTGGGATTGCCTGGTAAAGAAATTATCCTTTACCACACAATCCCGGCATTTAACGACAATGGGAAAGAAGCCTACTGAAAAAATTGTGGGAAAAGGAGAAAATGCTGGGAACTAGCATTTTCTCCTTTTCCCACAATGTTTTCCACGCTTCCCAAAACAAATTTCAATTTTTGAGTCATATTGAATTTTTTGTCTGCAAATGCTTTCAATTTAGACTAGATCTAGTTTAACGTTTTGTATGTTTGGCTAAGAGTTAAACATACCTTTAACGAAAATCACCCAAAAGCTGTATGGAGGAGGTTGAATTTCAAACGAAACACCCTTGAGATTTTCCAAATTCCCCGGATTTCCCCGGGGTCGGCTCGTTTTAAATAACATGCCATAGGAAAACCGATTTAATTATGATAGACGTAGAGCAAATAGGAATATAAAAAAATGTGTGTCTGATCTTTGCAAAGATTAAAACATACTTCTCTGAGAAATTGTAGTATTACGCATCACACGTGTAAGAATATCGCCTGTTTTGTGGCTGGTTGTTTAGATATTTACTCCACCAAACAATGTCATGTCAACCCTGAGCATTGATTGATTGACTGACTGACTGACTGACTGACTAGTTGCTTGCTTGCTTGCTTGATTGATTGATTTCTATGCTAATCGCCGTTTCAACATTAGTTCAGTTATTTCAAGGCGGCCATTGCACCTATCCATGCTTTCCTGGATTTTCTTATACCAGTACTTCGCACAATATTCTTTCGATGCCACTAGCAGCTTTCCCACATAACCATCCTTGAAAGAATGATCAACGGTGAAAGAGGAATGAATCCTGTAGCAATGACTATCATCAGTCCTCGGATTGAAATAAACCGAGCTGGGGATTCGACCGTATGATGTTTAACGCCGTTTTCAACATTACTTCAGTTACATTGCGGAGACCAGTGCACTTATCCATGCCTTCCAGGAGTTTCCGTTGCCAGTACTTCGCACAGTATTCTTCTGAACTGGCTGGTTTCCCACGTTACTATTGTTGAAACAATGGCCAGCAATGAGAGAGGAATGAATCCTGTAGCAATGACCATCACAAATTCACAGAAGAAATTGACTGAGCTGGGGATTCGAACCAGCGACCTCCTTGTTCACAAGTCCTATACGCTACCGACTACGCTACCGGTGGCTCGGCGGTTCTAATTTAAAACGCATCAGGTTATTTCATATAATAAATCATCAAGTAGTTTCTCTAGCCGTGAAACCCATTTTCGCGGAATCATAAAACACGGAATGGTGAAAATATTCCGTATTAGGCTGTCATAATGCCGCTGGTAGTACATCACAATTTTACGATTGTTTAACTCTGCACCCTTTACTAACCTTTAGGCTGCTAGGCGCGATTCAAGGACCTTTTGCGGTCAGTGTAGATCAAGATCAGACTGCATAGAACGTGCAGTCTGATCTTGGATCAACACTTCCGATAGAAGATATCTTTGCCCAAACAATGTATTTGAAATAGCAAAATTTGGTTTTTTACTATGGACTTGAAAGTTTCATTTCACTTATTAAGCAGAATTAAGGTCAGAGAAACTCGATTTTTAACGACCTGAGGAAGATGGCTTTTGAAAACATTGTGGAAAAAGGAGAAAATGCTGGTAACCAGCATTTTCTCCTTTTCCCCACAATGTTTTGTATCACTTGAAATAGAAATTTTATGTTTTAAATACCATTTAGTTTGTCGTCTGCAGTTGCTTTTGATTTGTAAAAGATTAGGATTTTGTCGTTTTGTAAAGAGAAAGCATTTGCAGACGTCAAATTAAATGTTGCTAAAATGACGTTTTTTTTTTTTTTTTTCTTTTTTTTTAACAAAAGGGTATATTGTGGGAAAAGGAGAAAATGCTAGTTACCAGGAGGTTTTTTTCCTTAGGGTCGTTTGAACTCGGGATCGTGTACCAAATGCCAAACTATTTACTAAACGACAAAATTTTTAACTTACCCACACTGAAAATATTTGCAAACGATTGATAAAATGTTGCACAAATGATATATTTTTTTGAAGGGTAGAGAACATTGTGGGAAAAGGAGAAAACTCTGCTTACAAGTATTTTCTCCCACATTTTCCCATATTGTTTTCAAATGACCTTGAGGTCGTTAAAACTCAGAATCGTGTGATGAAGGATTAAGTGCTTACCGGACAACAATAATTTTGACTTGTCCAAGCTGAAACCATTCCAACCATGCACGGTGAAAAGAGGGCTAAATACATCTGCAAAAAGTGTCGATCTATGTTAGCCTGCACAGTCCACACAGGCTGACATGGGCCGTACCTTTTTGCTATTGGTAAATTTGCTACATGTCAAAGGGCCATTCTACCTCATGATTCAGTCTGCTGTTAAACAAAGTGGACTTTAAGGATCTATCATTATGTGATGTCTAGCTTGCTTTACCAAACAATCCCGGGTTTTCACGACTCTGAGAAAGAAGCCTTTTGAAAACATTGTGGGAAAAGGAGAAAATGCTGGTAACCAGCATTTTCTCCTTTTCCCACAATGTTTTCTATTCTTCCCAAAACAAATTTCAGTTTTTGAGTCACTTTAATTTTGTTGTCTGCTACTGCTTTCAATTTGGAACAGTCTACAAGTTTGTCGTCTGGTAAAGAGTTAAGGAAATACATTAAGCCCCTGTTGCAAGAGTATGGCTCATCTAGAGACAAATTCAATGCCTCAAATTACAAAAGTTTGATTTTTCTCAAAGAGTAGGAGACATTCTTGGAAAAGGAGATCATTTACGGTCAAGTTCTTTTTTCCACTTTATTTCATCACTCCTGCAGACCACATACGAAATATGACGAGAAAAGTTGACAATTGACGATCAATATCGGTAGATGTCGGTTTTATTTTGTAGGTGCACAGATGCAGCTTCCAAGTGGTAGCAAAGCAAGGGAGATAACACATCTCCTTTATCATATCAACAAGGCATCTTATGTTTCTTGATTGAATCAATATTGGGGGATTTATCTCTAACTTTACGGCTCCTTGGAGAGAAATGAATCTATAATTGGTAAAAGCTGAGGAATTCAATTTGGGAAACACGGAAGGTCCAGGTAGGTACCAGACGTTTTTGAGTATGCAAAACTGTTTTTTTTTTTTTTTTTTCTCGGGAGTGTCCTTGGGCACGACACTTCAGAGCCCAAGCCTAGTACTGGCAAAAACCAGGAAAACATGCATATATGAGCTGTCGCCATGATATGACTGAAATAATGTTGAAGGCCGCGTAAAACAATAATCAATCAATCAATAGATTATGTAAAAATTGATATTAAGTCGCACAGTAGGAACCTACCGAAAGATCATTCACTATGAAGACAAAAACATTCTCTGTTTGGGTACATTTTTATTGAGTTATATACTGTTTTCAACATTTCAATCATGCTCTGGCAACAGGGCGTTTAATGCATCTTCGTGATACATTTTATCAACCAAGTCATCACATAATCATTCTTCATCCATAAAATCTGTTTTGTCTGAATCACGATGTAAAATGGTACTTTGAAAATCGACCAATAGCAAAAGTGATAGACTCAGGTCAGCCTGTGCGGACTGCACAGGCTGACCTGAATCGATCCCTTTTGCAGATGCATTAAAACCCCTTTTCACAGAGCATGGCTTGTTTCTTTTTCAATAACAAGCAATCAGACTGTAAATACCTCTGCTATAACAACAACATTTAGATTTTCTATCAGGAAAGCATGGTTCGATTCCCCTAGCGGCTTCACTTACTTTGAAGTGTCCGATGGCAATGTCTTGCAGGGCAATAATCATAGTAGTGATGAAATCCAGGAAAGGCCTAAATAAGTGAACTGTATTGGTTTTATAATTAGAAAACGTGTGGAAGGGGCGCAAATCAGCTTCAACTTCGTCATCATCATCATCATCATCATCATCATCATCAACAACAAGAATAAGATCAGAAAATACGCAAAGTAAACTGTTGTCGTATTATAAACTGAAAAACGCCGGACAGGGGCGTCATCATCATCATCATCATCATCATCATCCTCATCGTCAACAGCAACAACTACAACAACAAAAGTAAATAAGTAAAAGAGTGAACTGTTGTCTTATTATAACTGAAATACATCTTACAGGCGCGAAGATCATCATCATCGTCGTCGTCATCATCATCAACAAAAACAACAAGATTTTTTATGAAAATAGGAAATACACAAAAAAGTGAACTGTCTTCGTATTATAACTGAAATACGTCGAACAGGGGCGTAAAGCATTATCATCATTATCATCATCATCATCAATAGAGCAAGGAAACACGCAAAAAAAGTGAATAAACTGCCATCATATTATAATTATAATACTGCTGAGAGGGGCGTAGATACCACCACCACTATCATCATCATCATCATCATCGACAACAACAACAGCAATAATAAAATTAGAAAATACGCAAAAGTGAATTGCCGTCATATCATAATTATAATACTGCTGACAGGGGCCTAAATGATCATCAACATCAACAACAACAGTAGCAGCAGCAGCAGCAGCAACAGCAGCAGCAGTAGCAGCAGCAGCAGCAGCAACAACAACAACAACAACAACAACAACAACAACAACAACAACAAAAACAACAACAACAACAACAACAAGCTATTCTTTTCCGGAGAGTTAGATTTACTGCCATTGATGTTTCCAAGTCGTCTCTAAGAGTCTCATAAGCTAATTGAAAATACACCGGGGGGTCTCGACCATTGTCTTTGTGCAATTATAGATCACGTTTTTCTTGTGAAGCCGACCTGTGCGTTGTGACCTATTACGGCGCCAAATGGGAAAAACAGGGCCAATTGCGGACGGCATAGATCAAGATCAGACTGCACAATGTGCAGTCTGATCTTGATCTATGGCGTCCGTTTGTTTAGTCAAGCTTATGAGATATAAACAAAAAAGACTTTCTCATTTTATGTGAGTCGTATTTTCATCCTGTGCAGTCTGATCCTGATCTACACTGTCCGCGAAGAGTCCTTGAGTCGTGCTAAGTAGCTCTAAGGTTTAACAATTAAGATTCTAATTAAAGAAAAAGTGCTTTTTTAGACAGTGTTTAAGAGGACTGTTAAGTTCCATGGCGTAAATCATTTTTTTTTTTTGTAAAATACCTATATATACAACTAAATATATTTTTATTCGCAATTGTATAAACTTGACAAAGAAATTTAAAAATATGAAAAATTAAGGCTATCTAGGACGTTTAGATAAAGAAACGGTCGCTTTGCTAACGGGAACTCTGACTATTTTTTATTTCATTAGATATGACGTCATCATACTGATTTGAATACGAATCTTCGTGATCGACGCGTTTTATCAATCAATCAATCAATCAATCAAGGAACTGGCACTGAAAATCAAGTAGCAGAAACACAGTTCTGTAATAAACGAATACTGGTATGAGTATTTCAGGCATTAAATAACGTAATTATTGACTACCACCTGAAGAAACCTAGCTTCAGATCGTCCTGACGAAGCATGAAATCAAAGGACTCAAAGTCCTGAAAAGCGGCAAGGGCAAGGAGAGTCGCAGTTGGTTCTGCCAGTCTGTTTGGTAGTAATTTGATCCATCAATCTGACGCATTTTTTCTGCTGTTATTAGATTTAAATCTATGAACTGTATACACATGGAGGACTGTATATACGTAACGGTAGTGACAAGAGTAAGGTATGGGTGTACTAGCTGAAACTAAAAGTAGAATGAGTAGAGCGCAAGCGTGTATGATGTACTTACATGTAGTTCCGGTCAGACGGATCATAGAACGCGGATTTGCGATACAAAATCCGCTAAAATTGACATGAATTAACGTCAAATAACAAAAAATATGGAATAACTAGCAAGTTCTCCTTTTGCCACATTATTTTAAAAAAGAGTACTGCTAGTAGACGAATTAAGTTGTAAGCTTCACTAACTATTTATGGTACATATTAAGCCGTATCGTTTAAGTAGCTTTTAACGCTATGCACCCTCGGTCGTCGCATCCGGTATTCACACTTGGTAAACCTGCAAATGTTTTAGTATCAAAATACATTGAAAATCCAATTATGAAATATGAAATACATATTGGGTGCTAAGTACACTTTTTAATGGCCCTTTGGCTGCTAAGCGCAACTCACTAACCTTTTGCGGACAGTTTAGATCAAGATCAGACTGCACAGAACGTGCAGTATGATCTTTGATCTACACTGTCCGATAAAGAGACATTTCTCCCCCCGAAAAAATAAATAAATAAATAAATAAACAAATAAATAATAAAAAAGCAAGCTTTGGGTTTCTAATACCAACTTCAAGGTATCATTTGGCCTGCAACACGCAAAAAGGGGCATTCGGACATTTGCGTAAAGTGTCGTTTCGGATCAGCCTGCGCAGTCCGCGCAGGCTAATCCGAAACGACACTTTCCGTTTTTATGTAATTTTCTGTTTTGCTCAAGTCTACTGTGTCACAAAATCTAATGTAGTCGTAAAAGTGCCGTCTCGGATTAGCCTGCGCGGACTGCGCAGGCTGATCCGAGACGACACTTTACGCAAATGTGCGAGTGCCCCTTTTCGCGTGGTGCAAGCCATTTAACTGATTTCAGCAGGATAAGGTAAGCGATACTTACGCATCATGGTACAGTATAGATCGTATTAACTGATTTGCCACTGTAACCCTTTACAACACAACGATCTTGAGAATGAAGATGTATGACAACATGACTTGTGAGCTGACTCCGTGGTATAACTAAGGTGTTGTTGATAGCAGCGTAAAATACCATACAATTAACCGAAGACCTTTTTGTCAATAACAACAAAGTATCACAACAGCGTCAACAGCTGTCACCTGATATTGGACACATTGGTAATGGCGATTAAAAACTGTCACTCAAATGTTTCATACTGATATGAGATCCAAATAGGTCGCCAAGCAAGAAAGTTATAAACCATTACCGGCTAATCTAGCATTTGATTGATTGTATGGTGTTTAACGCCGTTTTCAACATTATTTCAGTCATATCGCGGCGGCCAGTGCACCTATCTATGCTTTCCTGGAATCTCTTTTACCAGTACTTGGCACAATTTTCTTTCCAAGCCATTGGCTGCTTTCCAACATAACCATCGTCGAGACAACCCTTGAACGACCCTGATGAAAAAAGCTTTTGAAAACATTGTGGGAAAAGGATGATATCCCAACAGGTCGCTAAACAAGAAAATTTGAACCCTTTACCGAAACTATTCAGCCTTTTCACGATCCTGATGAAAAAAAAAAAAGCTTTTGAAAAAGGGAGAAAATGGTGGTAACCAACATTTTCCCTTTCCCACTATGTTTTTTTTTTCTAAGCTTTTTACAGGCGAATCCCAGCATTTGGGCAGCTTTTAACAGGTCGGCTGCAAATGCATTGATGACAGTCATTGCAACAGGTTTCATTACTCTCTCAGCGCTGATCATAGTTTCGACGATGTTGGAAAGCAGTCGGTGGCTTGAAAAGAATATTTTGCGAAGTACTGGTAACAGAAACTCTATGAAAGCATGAAAAAGAGCTCTGGTTGCTGCGACATAACTGAAATAATGTTGAAAATACCAAATAATCGGTCAATAAATGCATTGAATTTAGATAAATCTAAATTTTTTTGTCAGTTAAAGGCTGTTGGCTGTTCCATTTTCCCTTTACCACACAGTCTTGGGTTTTTTACCGACCATGAAAAAAAAGGCTCTCAAAAAGATTGTTGGATGAGAAGAAAACGCTGGTAACCGAAATTTTTTTCAAAATCACCAATAATGATAATTTTCTTGTTTTCTTGGTCTCATCATGGATATAATTATCAAGGCGTTGGTCTTCTCGGCATTACATGCGACGCATATTTCTCTGGCTCCACAATTGTACTCATTCGAAAAACAACAGACAAATTGGTATTCAAATATTTACAATTCCGTCATAAAGCCGAGGCCTTCTCGACAAATTGGATGTAAATTCCGTTACTACAGTCATGGCTACGTTGTAGTAATAAGCAGCTTTCAGCTGTAAATTTGGTCGGCATTTATAATAAAACACGCACGTTTTCTTCGAAAATTGGCAACAAGTCTGGCTTTTGTTGTGAGATAAGTTTGTTTGTTTATATATATTTGGGCCATGCTCTGTGAAAAGGGGGCTTAATGCATCTCCCTGATCCCTGGGACCAAACAAGCCATCACATACTTATGGATCCATAATAGCCACCTTTTTTAACAACTGACTCAATCCTGAGGTAGATTGGTCTTTGGACATACAGAAAATTGACAAATTGCGTAAAGTTTCGGCCCAGGTCAGCCTGCGCGGACTGCGCAGGCTGACCTGGGTCGATACTTTTCGCAGATTCAATAAGCCCCTTTTTCAGAGAGTATGGCTCATTTATTTCTTTTTTGTCTCGTTTCAGTTTTTATTATCGAGAAATTGTATGCTATATGTCAAGTCCTTATATGGTGTACTTTGCGTACAAGTATTTTTCAAGAGTGTTTATCCGACACTCTTAGTGTACAGGTCTCACTCTCACTTTCATTACCAGTTAATTTAATTAATATTTTTGTTTGTGTTAGGGATAACAGGTCTGAAATCACGGACCTTGACGATATAATTTATAAACGTAACTCAATGATATTTATATTATTTCATCACAGTTTTAAACCTGTATTTCCAAAAACAAACACAAATATATAATCTATTAATGAAAGTTTTATCAGGTTAGAGTTCTACATGCATGTAAATGTACATAAACAAGGACGGGAGGGGTGGGGGGCGAGGGAAATGCCTTGGTCGAGTACGATTCCTTTTAGAACTTGGAATGTACAGGATGACATGAGCCGAAACGTTGGTTACTTGTAAATTTTCTGCATGTCAGGGGACCTTTCTTCCACATGATTTAGTCGGTTAATAGACAAAAAGGATTCAATGGATCCATAATTTTGTGATAACTTGCTTGGTTTAATGCAGTGCATCACGGCGCTGTATTAAACCCCCCTTTCCCAGACCATGGCTTTTACTAAAAGTAACAAAGAAACAAACAGTAAACATGCAAGTGAAAAAAAGAAAAAAGTCAATTGAATAACAACCCTTACGAGATGCTTTTTGTAAGCATGTAAACCGTACTCAATGTTTCAAGCCGTATGTCAGTTTTTCAAAGTTGTGTGAGAAAATATCGGGGTCATTGGAGGCATAAAACATGAACTATTATTAAAACTTTTTATAACAGAATCCCAAGTTTTAACGACCCTGTGAAAGGAAGATTTAGAAAACATTGTTGGAAAGGGAGAAAATGCTGGCTACCAGCATTTTCTACTTTTCCCACACTGTTTTCTACCCGTCCAAAACCAAAATTTCAATTCTTGAGTCACACTTATTTTGTCCTCTGCAAGTGCTTTCAATTTAGATTGGTGTAGAATTTTGTCGTCTTGTAAAGCATTAAAGAAAATGTGACCAGCATTTACTTCATTTCACGCCATGTTTTCTACACTTTTAGAAACGACTCTTATCATTTGAATCACATTTATCGTGTCGTCTGCAAGTGCTTTCAGTTTTGACAAGTCTAAAATGTTGTCGTCTGGTAAAGAGTTAAACCGCACAACATTCAGTCAATCATATAGCCATCCATCATTGTTGAAAGACAAATGTCATGACGTTACACTGGATTTTTGCTTGAAACTCACTATTAGCTAATTGACTTGAACATTCTTGAGTGCATACCAAACGGTTTGCCAATTTTAAAGCTGTGGAAAGGATGCTTTACATAACATAACATGAAATAACGATATTAATGAATTTTATACAATGAAATGTAATTCACTGCTTTATTCGATAATATAGACCTATTGTAGAAAATAAGATTTACGAATGTTATCATACATGTAAAATGACAAGGAAGAAATGTAACTCATCTTCCACTACCCGTATATTAAAGTTCAGACAAAGTGAGCAGTGTCTAAAGCCATTTGCCACTGACTTTCCATTAACTATCAGAGAATACCAAAATTTTCATTGCTCGATCATCGGAGACCGTGTCTAAAGATGTATGTGGCATGCTGGCACATTGCCTATGTATCGTATAAAATAACATTATATAGCTTATAGAGGCGATGCGCAAATAAGATATTTTTGTAGTTGTGTTCGACGATAGAGCAATGAATATTTTGGTGTTTCGTGATAGACCAGTGGAGCTTCAAGGGCCTGTGCTTAACTTTTTAACATTGCCTGTGAGCTTCATTGCAGTAGATGGCCACAAAAATTACACACTTTGGGTATCCTTTATGTGTATGCTTAATACAATCTGAATGATAGGTGGCTTTCAACACGCGAAAAGGGGCATTCGGGCATTTGCGGAAAGTGTCGTCTCGGATCAGCCTGCGCAGTCCGCGCTGGCTAATCCGAGACGGCACTTTCCGACTACATTAGAATTTGTGCTACAGTTGACTTGCGCAAAACAGAAAATTACACAAAAACGGAAAGTGTCGTTTCGGGTTAGCCTGCGCGGACTGCGCAGGCTGATCCGAGACGACACTTTACGCAAATGTCCGAATGCCCCTTTTCGCGTGTTGCAAGCCATATAAGCCGTGCTCTGTGAAAAGGGGTTCAGTGTATTAGCAAAAAGTATCCCGCAGGCTGACCTGGGTCGAAACTTTTTGCTGTTAATTTTCTGCTTTTCAAAGGACCAGAGTACCTCTTGATTCAGTCGGTTGTTATACAAAGTGGATTTTATAGGTCCATAAAACTGTGATGATTTGCCTTAATATCATACATTAAGGAGATGCATTAAACCCCCTTTTGCCAAAGCCTGGCTCATATCCATGCATAGAGTTCCTACTGACGGCATACCTATTTCAGCATACCTATACTAAGCAACCACTTGTCTTGGGGAAGCATACTTTGAGTTTCCCTTGCTTGAGATAGTTTGAATAACAATCTATAGAACACGTTTCTTGATGAATCGATTACATAAACTGATTTGGGGTAAATTGGACGTCAGACTGTAAATTCCAGATCACCAGAAATTTTGAAAATGGATCAAACAACGTCTTTCCGTTATGATAACAATATAATTATGTATGTGTATACCTATATGAGCCATTCTATGTGAACAGGGGTTTAATGTATAATTATGCAAAAAGTACCGATCCAGGTCAGCCTGCAGAGTCTGCACAGGCTGACCTGAGTCGAAACTTTTTGCTATCAGTCCATTTTGCATGTCTAAGTACCAGTTTACCTCATGATTCCGTCGGTTGTTATACAAATCGGATATTTTGGATCCATAATTATTTAATGACCTGCGTTGCATGATGCATAGCGGAAATGCATTAAAGTCCCTTTTGCCAGGGCAGAGCTCGTAATGAGAGATCCCACTAGCGGCATATCTGCTTAAGCATACCTGTACTAAACAACCAACTGTCTTAAGAAAGCATACTTTGAGTATCCTTTATGCGCTCACTTGACATAAATTATATTGGATAATGTATATAGAACACGTTTCTCGAACAATCGATTACTTAAATTGCTTTGGAGTAAATTGGGCGTCAAGCTGTTAATTCCAGATCGCCAGAAATTTTGAAAATGGATCGAAACAACGTCTTTCCGTTATCCGACAATTCAATTAGATTTCAGACAATGAATCATATCATCTGGCACATAAAGCAGGACGCCACAATGATTTACGATGGGCAATAATTATATTTTATTTTCTCAAATATTAGAAAATATTTCTACTGACATGCAAACCTTGGTCTTTATTCACCAACCATTCTTCATTTCATATTATTGTTAGTCTGTTTCTAGATTTTGAAAGCAACACAACTTCTGATTGGCTAAACCATTCGGTTTAGCCAATCAGAAATTGTGTTACTTTCAAATTTAGAATATTCTTGAGAACAAGACTAAGACTGTTATTGAAAATGGTTGGTGAATACGATCCCCGATCTTAGGCAAAATAGTCTTAAAGAATTGACCATATTAACTAGTTTTGGCTCTAATTTAGGCCCAATATTGCTTAAGCCCTCGTTTCACCAAACTATATAATTCTAAGAACGTCTTACCCCATCCGAACAAACTTGTAAAACAGGTTTCGGTCGGGGTAGAACTTGTAATTTTGGCCTAATAATGCATAAACCCCGCCCCCCCCCCCCCTCCCCGGGTCACACCAAGCTAGTTCTTAAACGTCTCACCCTCCTCCTAACAAACTCGTAATACCTCCGTCACATCGAACTTGTTCTCACTACGTTCCGAAAAAAATGTTGCCAAACGGACTCAAACTGTGTCCGAACGGAGCACACGTAGTGGCAACGTCAAGTACGATCAGTTAACGAACTTCATGGACGGGTTAGGACGGGAAGGGTGCTCCAGAGTTTTGAGACTGCTAAAAGAATTTTGCCGTCCATCCCGTGCTGTAATTAGACGGATTGACAACGTACTTAAAATGAGATGGACGTCCTACAAACGGAACTACCGTACTTTCGATCCTATTAGGTATGTGTTACCAGTTGGGCATCAATTGGCAGCATGTTTGCAAACCGACCGAAATTACTCGTTCTACTCCGACTGCAACCCGTTTAACGATTTTGTTAGGACAGAGAAAAACGTTCTAAAGTAAACAATGTGGGTGTTAAAACAAACTTGAATTTAAATAATTTCCTTTGAAAGTATGTAAATTATTGTGAATATGACAAATTGCTATTGTACAGTTAGTCCAAGAGTTAGTCACTGGTAGAATAATGATTTGTAAAACTAGGATAAAGTTGCAAAGTTGCTCTATATTTTGTTTACGTTTTACCTGGTTTTAGAATTCATTTTTCTGCCAGTGACTTACACTTGGACTGACAGTACATGTCATCTTCACAATGATTTCCATACTTTTAAATGATACAATTTCAATCTAAATTTAGTTTAACCCCAACATCTTTTCCTTCTGGCTACCAGTGGGCCTTTAATGTAAGCTTCACACAGAATAGAAACGAATGAACACAGTTTCATGGATTCAAATAAACATCTGACCATAACTTTTAGGGTTTTTTTTTGTGATACGGCACTTTCTTATACTTGTCTCCTATTCTTTCGTTTTACTTTTGTCGCCTCTAAAACAAACTGTTGTTAGTAGGATTTTGGTTTGATCATCGCTGGATCTAGACTTTTTAAAAGATACGTACGTAATTTGACATCAACGTCTCTTTATACGGTACCAGGATACAAGAACAATGGACTTGTACAATTCACGGCTTTTCTATCGGCATTTTTTACAATCCAATTTATCGGCAAACAGTGCTAACTCTATGTCTGGGACTAAAAGTTTTGGAAGGTTATATAAAAAGCTTTTCAATTAATGTCGACAGGTAAAGCCACTGTCAGACGTAGGCTTATGTAGCGGAGTTGTTAACCCTTAGGCTTCTAAGCGTGACTCACTGACCTTTTGCGGACAGTATAGATAAAGATCAGACTGCACAGAACGTGCAGTCTGATCTTTGATCTACACTGTCCGATAAGGTGATAGTATTCCCCAAAATATAACTTTGAAATAGTAATATTTGGGTTTTTACTATCGAATTGAAAATTTTATTTTAGTTATTTAGCAGGATATGAGTTAAAAATGTGGACAAATCACGTTCTGATTATGAGTGGCGTTTTTGGCTTTTTGCATATTATATTGTGTTGTGGGTGACATTCTGTCTTGACCATAAAAATGATAAGATTTGAAGTGCAGACTGCAGAAATTGAGAGTCATCAATCCAATTGATTAAAGTATAACAATAGGCGAATAACTTACGTATATGCTTCCGTTGCACTGGAAAATAGAAAACTACCATTAAAACACTGGTTGTAATGAAAAAGTAAAAAATGCATTTTTACGAGTTCAAATATTTTTCTCACAGAATAATCGCACCGCGTGGGACAGTATAAATCCAAGATCAGCCTGCACGTTCTGTGGAGTCTGATCTTGATCTGCACTACCCACAAAAAGTAATTGAGTAGCGCAAAGCAGGCCGCAGAGTTAAGATCTTGTGAAGGCTGTATGCTTTGCAATAAGCAAGCCTCGCTACACCATCGGTTTGAAACTAGCCGCCAGTATGGCTTTTTACAAAAGATTTGGGCCATGCTCTGGTAAAATAGGGCGTTATGCATCTCCGCGATGCATTATACCAAGCAAGTCATCACATCACTATGGATCTATAAAATCAATTTTATCTAACAACCGGCTGAATCCTGAAGTAAAATTGTCCTTGGACCTGCAAAAAAAAATAGCAAAGAGTTTCGACCCATGTCAGCCTGCGCGGACTGCGCAGGCTGACATGGGTCGATACTTTTTGCAGATGGTTTAAACTCCCTTTTCATAGGGTATGGCTCATTTACATTTACAATCTTGCTATGCCTTTTACACTTAACTTGTTAAATAAGTTAAATGCAACTTTGAAACAGATAGTACAAAACCGTCATGTTGTTATTTCAAAGATATTTTCGGAAAAAAATATCTCTTCATCGGACAGTATAGATCGAAGATCAGACTGCACGTTCTGTGCAGTCTGATCTTGATCTACATTGTCCGCAAAAGGGACTGGAGTCGCGCCTAGCAGTCTAAGGATTGATATAAAACAGTATTTAACAGATACCAGTCTTAACTACAGTGTTTGCAGACGTATAGCATGTAAAAGAGAACAGAGAATAAGCTGATAACATCTTTAATTATCCGTGAACACAAACCTTGTATAGGATTTTCACCCAACATTATTCCACACTACAAAAAACCCTTTGCACAACTTTTGAAACTATCCATATCATGGAGCAAGTAACAGTTAGGTTTATTTCCAGCAATCGTTGATAATGATAAATGGGCCATGCTCTGTGAAAAACGGGCTAAATGCATCTGCAAAAAGTTTCGACCCAGGTCATCCTGCGCAGTCCGCGCAGGCTGACCTGGGCCGAAACTTTTTGTTATTGGCCAAATTCCTGCATGTCGAAGGTCCAGTCTACCTCAGGATTCATGGTCGTTAGATAAAACGGATTTTATGAGTCCATAAGTACATGTATATCATGACTGGCTTGGTATCATGAAACATAGAGATGCATTAAAGCCCCTTTTGCCAGAGATTGGCTAAAGTGGACTGATTGATTTTATTTTTTTTTTTTAATTATATCACGGCTATCGTTCGCTTATTCATGTATAACCTAGGTTTCACCAGTACTAGTCTAGGGCTCTGAACTTTCTTGCCCAAGGACACTCCCACGAAAAAACCCAGTGCTTCCAGCAGTGAGGCTCGAACCCGGGGCCTCCAGGCTACGAGTCATTCGGTTATGATAGAGAGAACTTCCAGAACTTGTTCAAAATTTATGTGAAATAGAGAGATTAAATTCCAGAGTTTTAACGACCCTTAACTCCTGTCCTGCACATTAAGTTAAATGAAATATTGAAGTCGTAATTTGAATTTTTTTTGTAAATGTTATTTTTTATCATCTATTTATTTATGTTGTAAGGATGACGAAAAAAAAAAAAATCGGACTGTTTAGCTAAAAAAATCAGACTGCAAGTTATGTGCATTCTGATCTCGATCTTCACTGTCTGCAAACACTACTAGAATATTCCGTGTTGGAGAAAGGTTTCTTTATTGAAAGATACATCCTTAAGGCTTGAGAGAAAAAAATGCTGTTAAAACTTGAAAGTGTGTAGAATGGCTCAGTTGTGTAAACATAGATAAATTACCATTTGCAAGGTATTTGTCCTCATTTAAGACCGGCAACGACAACAGCGATCGCTTTGAAAGCCTCCAAAACATGAAATGCATTTTCTATCGTCGTAATCTGTGCAGTCTTGCAACCATCAGGGTCAACATTTGGTTTGATTGCATAAGTGTTAAGCCTTTGATTTAGCCATGTGAAATCATCGGTTCATAAGTTAGTATTCAGCAAGCATTCAAATTATCGCTCTTATTTAGTATTCCAAATCTAAAATTTTGATTGGCTTCGCCAATCTGGCTTGACCTATCAGATGTCTATCTTTTGGAATTCAAAATCAAAAGAAGTTAAGAATAGTTGGTGAATACGTCTCCAAAACAACTGTTGGTTCCGTTGATCTTTAACCTGGCAGAATGAAAAGTTAGGAAAAGACATTAATAAATAAATGAGACTCGGTGCTCCATCCTGTGTGGATGTACCGTTATTGTTTAGTTGTCAGGACAGCATGCAGCATTGTTGAACTGATACTCGCGTTATATATCAAATATAATAGATCTATGAGCGATGCGCTGTGAAAAAGGGTGGGATATTAACGTATCTGTGCACAGAAAGCATCATCAACCAAGGTCAGCCTGCGCAGTTCGCTCAGGCTGACCTGGGCCGAAACTTGCTTCTATTGGTCATTTTTTTACATGTCAAAGGACCAGTTTACCTCATGATTCAGTCAGTTGTTAGACAAAGTGGATTTTAAGGATCCCGAATTATGTGATGTCTTGCTTGGTATAATGCATCACGGAGATACATTAAACTCTTTCTTGTGAGAGCGTGGCTCATATATTTGGTTCTGTTCAAATTAAACTATCGCCGAGCCTCTGTAGCTCAGTCGGTAGCGTACAGGACTTGAGAACATGGGATCGTGAGTTCGATCCCCAGCTCGGCCGATTTCTTTCCGAGGATTGATGACAGTCATTGCGCCAAGATTCATTTCTCTCCCACTGTTGACCATTGTCTCGACGATGGTTATGTGGAAAAGCAGCCAGTGGCTTGGAAAGAAAATTGTGCGGAGTACAGGTAAAAGAGACTCCGGTAAAGCATGGATAGATGCACTGGCCGCCGCGATATAACTGAAATAATGTTGAAAACGGTGTTAAACACTATACAATCAATTAATCAACCAATTATGAGTCATATCCTGCTTAGTTGAGAATTAAAAAAGTAAAAAAAGTATATATTTGCACATAAAGAATTTTTTGTTAACAATTTTTATGGTTAATATATACATATATCTGAAAGTTAACGATGTAAATACGGCTGATATTGGGATAACTGATGAAAAAGGACCAGCATTATAATTACAATTCCCAAATATATCCAACAATAGGCTAAAATACCAATTACAAATATTTCTCGGCACCACTTCAACAAGGGGAAACAACCGTATTTAGTCTCTGTAATTGCTACTTTGTTTTCTTCCAAGATATCTACGAGGAATCTAATGTTTCTTGATTGAATCAATATTTGGGATTTATCTCCAATTTCATAAATCCTTGGAGACGAATGGAAGAGTTTCTGGTAACAAAACTAATGAATTCCTTTCTCCTGCACGAACACCCATACTAGGAACCATATTTTCCACGATATGTTTTCCCTTAACTCTTTAGCCGAGTCCCGGTAGCGCAGTCGGTTGCATATACGGTCTGTATTTACCAACCATTCCTAACAACATTCTTAGTCTAATTATAGATTTAGAAAGTAAAACAACTTCTGATTGGCTAAACCATTTGGTTTAGCCAATCAGAAGTTGTGTTACTTTAAAAAAAAAACATTCTTGAGAATAAGATTAAGAATTTTCTTCTGAATGGTTGGTGAATAAAGACTCAGGACTTGAAAATAGGGGGTCACTGGTTCGAATCCCAGGTCAGCTTTTTATTTTTTTTTCCTCAGGATTGATGATAGTCATTGCGATAGAATTCATTCCTCTCTCATGGCTAATCAGTGTACCGACTATGGTTATGTTGGAAAGTAGCAAGTGGCTTTGGAAGAATATTGTGCGGCGTGCTGGTAAAAGAAACTTCGTAAAAGCATGGATTAGTACACTGGCCGTCAAGATATAAGTGAAATAATGTTGAAAATGGTGTTAAACACCATACAACCGATCATCAATCAATCAACGCTTCAACAGACGACAATATTTAAGACTCGTTCATATTGAAAGCGTTTGCAGACGATCACGTGGTTTAAACTATTCGCAGAATTGAGGAGAGTCTAGACAAAGATCAGACTGCACGTATGTTCAGTGTAATCGTTGTCTACACTTTTTGCAGTAGATGATTCGTCCTGTGAGTTAGGACAAGGGTTAGAAATAAAGACGCATATCATGAAACACGTTGTACTGGTGTATTCACTACGGACATGTAAAGCAAGAAGGGCACAGACGTGTACGTACAATCTGATCTTCTACACTTTCCGCAAAATACACCCCGGCAAGATCAGGGTTCAAGCTAAAGACGGAACGACGCACGTCATGAAACTACAAAGGAACAGGATAAAGACGCATGCCATATACCTCCAATTTTCAATGGTATAAAAGTAAAATATGGATAGGGGGACATGTACAGTACGAGAGCACATACGTGCTGTCTGATCTTGGTCTACACTTTCCGCAACGGCCTTGCTCTTTTCCGGCTTGGTAAGTGTTCAAATAAAGATGCATATCATGAATCAACAAGATGCATTGGTATAAAAGTACTAAATGCGCCAGAGACATGCAAAACGAGAAGAGCACGTACATGCACATGTAATCTGATCTTTGTCCTCACTTTTCGCAAAAGACACCCATGGTCTTCTCCCGCAAGGTAAGGTTCAAGATACATACGCATAATCATAAAACAACCTGTTGTAATGGAATAACAGTACTAAATGCACACGGGTTATGTACAGCAAGAAGAACAGTTACATGCTCGTGCAGTCTGATCTTCGTCTGAACTTTCCGCAACAGACAATTACATAGGGTTAAATAGGGTAAGGGTAAGGGTTCCAGTTAAAGACACGTATCATGAAACAACCTGTTGTAATGGTATGATAGTACTAAATGCACATGTGACATGTACAGCACGAAGAGCAGTTACATGCCCGTGCAGGCAAATCTTCGTCTATACTTTCTGCAACATACGGATCCATAGGGTAAAGTACTTGGCCGGTAGGGTAAGAGTTCCAGTTAAAAACCCATATCATGAACAACCTGTTGTAATGGTATATCAGTACTAAATGCACTTAGTACATGTAGTCAAGAAGAGCATACGTACGTGCACGTATTTGGAGTCTAATCTTAATCTACACGTTCCGCAGAATATAACCATGGTTTTGTCCGGTTCGGTTGATTGAATGGTGTTTAACGCCGTTTTCAACATTATTTCAGTTATATCGCGGCGGCCAGTGCACCTATCCATGCTTTCCTGGAGTCTCTTTTACCAGTACTCCGCACAATCTTCTTTCCAAGCCACTGGCTGCTTTCCCACATAACCATCATCGAAACAATGGTCAGCGAGAAGAATGAATCCTGTCGCACTGACTATCATCAATCCTCGGAAGGAAATTAGCCGAGCCGGGGATCGAACTCACGACCCCTTGTTCTCAAGTCCTGTACGCTACCGACTGAGCTACCGGGGCTCGGCCGGTTTGGTAAGGGTTTAAAAATAAAAACAAATATCATGAAACAACAAGTTGTAATGGTATAACAGTACTGAATGCTAAAGTGACATGTACAGCAAGAAGATCAGTAACATGCTCGTGCAGTCTAATCTTAGTCTATACTTTCTGCGACATACGGATCCATAGGATGAGGTCCCTGTCCGGAAGGTTACGGGTTCAGGTTAAAGACCCATATCATAGAACAGCCTGTTGTAATAGTATAACAGTACTAAATGCACTTTGGACATGTAGTCATGAGGAGCACACGTAAGAGCACGTATTTGCAGTCTAATCTTGATCTACACGTTCTGCAGAATATAACCATGGCCTTGTCCGGTTTGGTAAGGGTTAGAAAATAATGACGCATATCATAGAACAACCATTTGTAATAGTATAACAGTACTGAATGCACGTGGGACATGTAAAACTAGAGGAGCAATTTCAAACTCATTTGTTCTTCACACGTAAGGTAAAATGGCTATTGCATGCACAATGTGGTAAGACGTTACCACACAATCCCAGGTTTTAACGACCCTTAGAAAGAAAGTTTCTGAAAATATCGTGGGAAAAAGGAGAAAATGCTGGTAACCAGCATTTTCTCCTTTTTCTCACGTTGTTTTCTATTCTTTCAAAGAGAAGTTTCAGAATTTCAGCCAACTTTGATTTGTTGTCTGCAAATGCTTTCAGTTTGGACAAGTCTAAAATTACATATTGTCGGGTAAAAAGTTAACTCATATGTACAAGTGTAACTCCGAGAAAATATTCCAGAAAAAGTTACTTTATTGTGAACGGAGGAGTCATCTTTAATCTATAAATAGACGTTCTGTCTGATTATATAATAATGGCTGAAAGTTAATTGTCGATATTTTTTATATGTAGCAATTTACTGATTGATTGTATGGTGTTTAACGCCG